>OX463757.1:36661276-37911288 GCA_949824845.1 Rhingia rostrata
CATTACATAAAAACTACATTGAAGCAGAAATACGCGTCATTTTGTAAATCTGAACTATCCAAAATCATCAAAATCATACATCTTTCCGTTTTTGTTCCATAAAACTGATTAAATTGGGCTTACAACTCCAAAACAAAAGTTTTCTCCATATTTATTTTACACCAAATAATACTGCATCCAAAATTATGTTCATAAAAGCGTTTTTAAAAAACATGTTTTTTCGGGTTAAATTTTAGAGTTTTTTTTAATGTTTCGGACGTCTAGCGTGACTTGCGAATCGAATTCCCAGCTAATGCTTCGACCGATTTTGATGGTCGGCCACTTATTATAAAGCTGAAGAGGTCTAGTTAACGAAAAATATACAACATTACATAAAAACTACATTGAAGCAGAAATACGCGTCATTTTGTAAATCTGAACTATCCAAAATCATCAAAATCATACATCTTTCCGTTTTTGTTCCATAAAACTGATTAAATTGGGCTTACAACTCCAAAACAAAAGTTTTCTCCATATTTATTTTACACCAAATAATACTGCATCCAAAATTATGTTCATAAAAGCGTTTTTAAAAAAACATGTTTTTCAGGTTAAATTTTAGAGTTTTTTTTAATGTTTCGGACGTCTAGCGTGACTTGCGAATCGAATTCCCAGCTAATGCTTCGACCGATTTTGATGGTCGACCACTTATTATAAAGCTGAAGAGGTCTAGTTAACGAAAAATATACAATATTTCATTAAAACTACATTGAAGCACAAATACGCGTCATTTTGTAAATCTGAACTATCCAAAATCATCAAAATCATACATCTTTCCGTTTTTGTTCCATAAAACTGATTGAATTGGGCTTACAACTCCAAAACAAAAGTTTTCTCCATATTTATTTTACACCAAATAATACTGCATCCAAAATTATGTTCATAAAAGCGTTTTTAAAAAACATGTTTTTTCGGGTTAAATTTTAGAGTTTTTTTTAATGTTTCGGACGTCTAGCGTGACTTGCGAATCGAATTCCCAGCTAATGCTTCGACCGATTTTGATGGTCGGCCACTTATTATAAAGCTGAAGAGGTCTAGTTAACGAAAAATATACAACATTACATAAAAACTACATTGAAGCAGAAATACGCGTCATTTTGTAAATCTGACCTATCCAAAATCATCAAAATCATACATCTTTCCGTTTTTGTTCCATAAAACTGATTAAATTGGGCTTACAACTCCAAAACAAAAGTTTTCTCCATATTTATTTTACACCAATAATACTGCATCCAAAATTACGTTTTTAAAAGCGTTTTAAAAAAACATGTTTTTCAGGTTAAATTTTAGAGTTTTTTTTAATGTTTCGGACGTCTAGCGTGACTTGCGAATCGAATTCCCAGCTAATGCTTCGACCGATTTTGATGGTCGACCACTTATTATAAAGCTGAAGAGGTCTAGTTAACGAAAAATAAACAATATTTCATTAAAACTACATTGAAGCACAAATACGCGTCATTTGTAAATCTGAACTATCCAAAATCATCAAAATCATACATCTTTCCGTTTTTGTTCCATAAAACTGATTAAATTGGGCTTACAACTCCAAAACAAAAGTTTTCTCCATATTTATTTAACACCAAATAATACTGCATCCAAAATTATGTTCATAAAAGCGTTTTTAAAAAAACATATTTTTTCGGGTTAAATTTTAGAGTTTTTTTAATGTTTCTGACGTCTAGCGTGACTTGCGAATCGAATTCCCAGCTAATGCTTCGACCGATTTTGATGGTCGACCACTTATTATAAAGCTGAAGAGGTCTAGTTAACGAAAAATATACAACATTACATAAAAACTACATTAAAGCAGAAATACGCGTCATTTTGTAAATCTGAACTATCCAAAATCATCAAAATCATACATCTTTCCGTTTTTGTTCCATAAAACTGATAAAATTGGGCTTACAACTCCAAAACAAAAGTTTTCTCCATATTTATTTTACACCAAATAATACTGTATCCAAAATTATGTTCATAAAAGCGTTTTTAAAAAAACATATTTTTTCGGGTTAAATTTTAGAGTTTTTTTAATGTTTCTGACGTCTAGCGTGACTTGCGAATCGAATTCCCAGCTAATGCTTCGACCGATTTTGATGGTCGACCACTTATTATAAAGCTGAAGAGGTCTAGTTAACGAAAAATATACAACATTACATAAAAACTACATTAAAGCAGAAATACGCGTCATTTTGTAAATCTGAACTATCCAAAATCATCAAAATCATACATCTTTCCGTTTTTGTTCCATAAAACTGATTAAATTGGGCTTACAACTCCAAAACAAAAGTTTTCTCCATATTTATTTTACACCAAATAATACTGCATCCAAAATTATGTTCATAAAAGCGTTTTTAAAAAAACATATTTTTTCGGGTTAAATTTTAGAGTTTTTTTTAATGTTTCTGACGTCTAGCGTGACTTGCGAATCGAATTCCCAGCTAATGCTTCGACCGATTTTGATGGTCGACCACTTATTATAAAGCTGAAGAGGTCTAGTAAACGAAAAATATACAACATTACATAAAAACTACATTGAATCAGAAATACGCATCATTTTGTAAATCTGAACTATCCAAAATCATCAAAATCATACATCTTTCCGTTTTTGTTCCATAAAACTGATTAAATTGGGCTTACAACTCCAAAACAAAAGTTTTCTCCATATTTATTTTACACCAAATAATACTGCATCCAAAATTATGTTCATAAAAGCGTTTTTAAAAAAACATATTTTTTCGGGTTAAATTTTAGAGTTTTTTTAATGTTTCTGAAGTCTAGCGTGACTTGCGAATCGAATTCCCAGCTAATGCTTCGACCCATTTTGATGGTCGACCACTTATTATAAAGCTGAAGAGGTCTAGTTAACGAAAAATATACAACATTACATAAAAACTACATTAAAGCAGAAATACGCGTCATTTTGTAAGTCTGAACTATCCAAAATCATCAAAATCATACATCTTTCCGTTTTTGTTCCATAAAACTGATAAAATTGGGCTTACAACTCCAAAACAAAAGTTTTCTCCATATTTATTTTACACCAAATAATACTGCATCCAAAATTATGTTCATAAAAGCGTTTTTAAAAAAACATATTTTTTCGGGTTAAATTTTAGAGTTTTTTTAATGTTTCTGACGTCTAGCGTGACTTGCGAATCGAATTCCCAGCTAATGCTTCGACCGATTTTGATGGTCGACCACTTATTATAAAGCTGAAGAGGTCTAGTTAACGAAAAATATACAAAATTACATAAAAACTACATTGAATCAGAAATACGCATCATTTTGTAAATCTGAACTATCCAAAATCATCAAAATCATACATCTTTCCGCTTTTGTTCCATAAAACTGATTAAATTGGGCTTACAACTCCAAAACAAAAGTTTTCTCCATATTTATTTTACACCAAATAATACTGCATCCAAAATTACGTTTATAAAAGCGTTTTTAAAAAAACATGTTTTTTCAGGTTAAATTTTACAGTTTTTTTTAATGTTTCGGACGTCTAGCGTGACTTGCGAATCGAATTCCCAGCTAATGCTTCGACCGATTTGATGGTCGACCACTTATTATAAAGCTGAAGAGGTCTAGTTAACGAAAAATATACAATATTTCATTAAAACTACATTGAAGCACAAATACGCGTCATTTTGTAAATCTGAACTATCCAAAATCATCAAAATCATACATCTTTCCGTTTTTGTTCCATAAAACTGATTAAATTGGGCTTACAACTCCAAAACAAAAGTTTTCTCCATATTTATTTTACACCAAATAATACTGCATCCAAAATTATGTTCATAAAAGCGTTTTTAAAAAAACATATTTTTTCGGGTTAAATTTTAGAGTTTTTTTAATGTTTCTGACGTCTAGCGTGACTTGCGAATCGAATTCCCAGCTAATGCTTCGACCGATTTTGATGGTCGACCACTTATTATAAAGCTGAAGAGGTCTAGTTAACGAAAAATATACAACATTACATAATAACTACATTGAAGCAGAAATACGCGTCATTTTGTAAATCTGAACTATCCAAAATCAGCAAAATCATACATCTTTCCGTTTTTGTTCCATAAAACTGATTAAATTGGGCTTACAACTCCAAAACAAAAGTTTTCTCCATATTTATTTTACACCAAATAATACTGCATCCAAAATTACGTTTATAAAAGCGTTTTTAAAAAACATGATTTTTCAGGTTAAATTTTAGAGTTTTTTTTAATGTTTCGGACGTCTAGCGTGACTTGCGAATTGAATTCCCAGCTAATGCTTCGACCGACTTTGATGGTCGGCCACTTATTATAAAGCTGAAGAGGTCTAGTTAACGAAAAATATACAACATTACATAAAAACTACATTGAAGCAGAAATACGCGTCATTTTGTAAATCTGAACTATCCAAAATCATCAAATCATACATCTTTCCGTTTTTGTTCCATAAAACTGATTTAATTGGGCTTACAACTCCAAAACAAAAGTTTTCTCCATATTTATTTTACACCAAATAATACTGCATCCAAAATTATGTTCATAAAAGCGTTTTTAAAAAAACATATTTTTTCGGATTAAATTTTAGAGTTTTTTAATGTTTCTGACGTCTAGCGTGACTTGCGAATCGAATTCCCAGCTAATGCTTCGACCGATTTTGATGGTCGACCACTTATTATAAAGCTGAAGAGGTCTAGTTAACGAAAAATATACAATATTTCATTAAAACTACATTGAAGCACAAATACGCGTCATTTTGTAAATCTGAACTATCCAAAATCATCAAAATCATACATCTTCCCGTTTTTGTTCCATAAAACTGATTAAATTGGGCTTACAACTCCAAAACAAAAGTTTTCTCCATATTTATTTTACACCAAATAATACTGCATCCAAAATTACGTTTATAAAAGCGTTTTTAAAAAACATGTTTTTTCGGGTTAAATTTTAGAGTTTTTTTTAATGCTTCGGACGTCTAGCGTGACTTGCGAATCGAATTCCCAGCTAATGCTTCGACCGATTTTGATGGTCGACCACTTATTATAAAGCTGAAGAGGTCTAGTTAACGAAAAATATACAACATTACATAAAAACTACATTGAAGCAGAAATACGTGTCATTTTGTAAATCTGAACTATCCAAAATCATCAAAATCATACATCTTTCCGTTTTTGTTCCATAAAACTGATTAAATTGGGCTTACAACTCCAAAACAAAAGTTTTCTCCATATTTATTTTACACCAAATAATACTGCATCCAAAATTATGTTCATAAAAGCGTTTTTAAAAAAACATATTTTTTCGGGTTAAATTTTAGAGTTTTTTTAATGTTTCTGACGTCTAGCGTGACTTGCGAATCGAATTCCCAGCTAATGCTTCGACCGATTTTGATGGTCGACCACTTATTATAAAGCTGAAGAGGTCTAGTTAACGAAAAATATACAATATTTCATTAAAACTACATTGAAGCACAAATACGTGTCATTTTGTAAATCTGAACTATCCAAAATCATCAAAATCATACATCTTTCCGTTTTTGTTCCATAAAACTGATTAAATTGGGCTTACAACTCCAAAACAAAAGTTTTCTCCATATTTATTTTACACCAATTAATACTGAATCCAAAATTATGTTCATAAAAGCGTTTTTAAAAAAACATATTTTTTCGGGTTAAATTTTAGAGTTTTTTTAATGTTTCTGACGTCTAGCGTGATTAAATTGGGCTTACAACTCCAAAACAAAAGTTTTCTCCATATTTATTTTACACCAAATAATACTGCATCCAAAATTATGTTCATAAAAGCATTTTTAAAAAAACATGTTTTTTCGGGTTAAATTTTAGAGTTTTTTTAATGTTTCTGACGTCTAGCGTGACTTGCGAATCGAATTCCCAGCTAATGCTTCGACCGATTTTGATGGTCGACCACTTATTATAAAGCTGAAGAGGTCTAGTTAACGAAAAATATACAACATTACATAAAAACTACATTGAAGCAGAAATACGCGTCATTTTGTAAATCTGAACTATCCAAAATCATCAAAATCATACATCTTTCCGATTTTGTTCCATAAAACTGATTAAATTGGGCTTACAACTCCAAAACAAAAGTTTTCTCCATTATTATTTTACACCAAATAGTACTGCATCCAAAATTACGTTTATAAAAGCGTTTTTAAAAAACATGTTTTTTCAGGTTAAATTTTAGAGTTTTTTTTAATGTTTCGGACGTCTAGCGTGACTTGCGAATCGAATTCCCAGCTAATGCTTCGACCGATTTTGATGGTCGACCACTTATTATAAAGCTGAAGAGGTCTAGTTAACGAAAAATATACAACATTACATAAAAACTACATTGAAGCAGAAATACGCGTCATTTTGTAAATCTGAACTATCCAAAATCATCAAAATCATACATCTTTCCGTTTTTGTTCCATAAAACTGATTAGATTGGGCTTACAACTCCAAAACAAAAGTTCTCCCATATTTATTTTACACCAAATAATACTGCATCCAAAATTATGTTCATAAAAACGTTTTTAAAAAAACATGTTTTTTCGGGTTAAATTTTAGAGTTTTTTTAATGTTTCGGACGTCTAGCGTGACTTGCGAATCGAATTCCCAGCTAATGCTTCGACCGATTTTGATGGTCGACCACTTATTATAAAGCTGAAGAGGTCTAGTTAACGAAAAATATACAACATTACATTAAAACTACATTGAAGCAGAAATACGCGTCATTTTGTAAATCTGAACTATCCAAAATCATCAAAATCATACATCTTTCCGTTTTTGTTCCATAAAACTGATTATATTGGGCTTACAACTCCAAAACAAAAGTTTTCTCCATATTTATTTTACACCAAATAATACTGCATCCAAAATTACGTTTATAAAAGCGTTATTAAAAAACATGTTTTTTCGGGTTAAATTTTAGAGTTTTTTTTAATGCTTCGGACGTCTAGC
The DNA here is from genome assembly GCA_949824845.1 of Rhingia rostrata. NCBI lineage: Eukaryota > Metazoa > Arthropoda > Insecta > Diptera > Syrphidae > Rhingia > Rhingia rostrata. The sequence goes on from OX463757.1 coordinate 36,668,268, forward strand.
GTGACTTGCGAATCGAATTCCCAGCTAATGCTTAGACCGATTTTGATGGTCGACCACTTATTATAAAGCTGAAGAGGTCTAGTTAACGAAAAATATACAACGTAACATAAAAACTACATTGAAGCAGAAATACGTGTCATTTTGTAAATCTGAACTATCCAAAATCATCAAAATCATACATCTTTCCGTTTTTGTTATATAAAACTGATTAAATTGGGCTTACAACTCCAAAACAAAAGTTTTCTCCATATTTATTTTACACCAAATAATACTGCATCCAAAATTATGTTCATAAAAGCGTTTTTAAAAAAACATATTTTTTCGGGTTAAATTTTAGAGTTTTTTTAATGTTTCTGACGTCTAGCGTGACTTGCGAATCGAATTCCCAGCTAATGCTTCGACCGATTTTGATGGTCGACCACTTATTATAAAGCTGAAGAGGTCTAGTTAACGAAAAATATACAACATTACATAAAAACTACATTGAAGCAGAAATACGCGTCATTTTGTAAATCTGAACTATCCAAAATCATCAAAATCATACATCTTTCCGTTTTTGTTCCATAAAACTGATTAAATTGGGCTTACAACTCCAAAACAAAAGTTTTCTTCATATTTATTTTACACCAAATAATACTGCATCCAAAATTAAGTTTATAAAAGCGTTTTTAAAAAAACATGTTTTTTCAGGTTAAATTTTAGAGTTTTTTTTAATGTTTCGGACGTCTAGCGTGACTTGCGAATCGAATTCCCAGCTAATGCTTCGACCGATTTTGATGGTCGACCACTTATTATAAAGCTGAAGAGGTCTAGTTAACGAAAAATATACAATATTTCATTAAAACTACATTGAAGCACAAATACGCGTCATTTTGTAAATCTGAACTATCCAAAATCATCAAAATCATACATCTTTCCGTTTTTGTTCCATAAAACTGATTAAATTGGGCTTACAACTCCAAAACAAAAGTTTTCTCCATATTTATTTTACACCAAATAATACTGCATCCAAAATTATGTTCATAAAAGCGTTTTTAAAAAAACATATTTTTTCGGGTTAAATTTTAGAGTTTTTTTAATGTTTCTGACGTCTAGCGTGACTTGCGAATCGAATTCCCAGCTAATGCTTCGACCGATTTTGATGGTCGACCACTTATTATAAAGCTGAAGAGGTCTAGTTAACGAAAAATATACAACATTACATAAAAACTACATTGAAGCAGAAATACTCGTCATTTTGTAAATCTGAACTATCCAAAATCATCAAAATCATACATCTTTCCGTTTTTGTTCCATAAAACTGATTAAATTGGGCTTACAACTCCAAAACAAAAGTTTTCTCCATATTTATTTTACACCAAATAATACTGCATCCAAAATTATGTTCATAAAAGCGTTTTTAAAAAAACATATTTTTTCGGGTTAAATTTTAGAGTTTTTTTTAATGTTTCGGACGTCTAGCGTGACTTGCGAATCGAATTCCCAGCTAATGCTTCGACCGATTTTGATGGTCGACCACTTATTATAAAGCTGAAGAGGTCTAGTTAACGAAAAATATACAATATTTCATTAAAACTACATTGAAGCAGAAATACGCGTCATTTTGTAAATCTGAACTATTAAAAATCATCAAAATCATACATCTTTCCGTTTTTGTTCCATAAAACTGATTAAATTGGGCTTACAACTCCAAAACAAAAGTTTTCTCCATATTTATTTTACACCAAATAATACTGCATCCAAAATTACGTTTATAAAAGCGTTTTTAAAAAAACATGTTTTTTCAGGTTAAATTTTAGAGTTTTTTTTCATGTTTCGGACGTCTAGCGTGACTTGCGAATCGAATTCCCAGCTAATGCTTCGACCGATTTTGATGGTCGACCACTTATTATAAAGCTGAAGAGATCTAGTGAACGAAAAATATACAACATTACATAAAAACTACATTGAAGCAGAAATACGCGTCATTTTGTAAATCTGAACTATCCAAAATCATCAAAATCATACATCTTTCCGTTTTTGTTCCATAAAACTGATTAGATTGGGCTTACAACTCCAAAGCAAAAGTTTTCTCCATATTTATTTTACACCAAATAATACTGTATCCAAAATTATGTTCATAAAAGCGTTTTTAAAAAAACATGTTTTTTCGGGTTAAATTTTAGAGTTTTTTTTAATGTTTCGGACGTCTAGCGTGACTTGCGAATCGAATTCCCAGCTAATGCTTCGACCGATTTTGATGGTCGACCACTTATTATAAAGCGGAAGAGGTCTTGTTAACGAAAAATATACAATATTTCATTAAAACTACATTGAAGCACAAATACGTGTCATTTTGTAAATCTGAACTATCCAAAATCATCAAAATCATACATCTTTCCGTTTTTGTTCCATAAAACTGATTAAATTGGGCTTACAACTCCAAAACAAAAGTTTTCTCCATATTTATTTTACACCAAATAATACTGCATCCAAAATTATGTTCATAAAAGCGTTTTTAAAAAAACATATTTTTTTCGGGTTAAATTTTAGAGTTTTTTTAATGTTTCTGACGTCTAGCGTGACTTGCGAATCGAATTCCCAGCTAATGCTTCGACCGATTTTGATGGTCGACCAATTAATATAAAGCTGAAGAGGTCTAGTTAACGAAAAATATACAACGTTACATAAAAACTACATTGAAGCAGAAATACGTGTCATTTTGTAAATCTGAACTATCCAAAATCATCAAAATCATACATCTTTCCGTTTTTGTTCCATAAAACTGAATAAATTGGGCTTACAACTCCAAAACAAAAGTTTTCTAAATATTTATTTTACACCAAATAATACTGCATCCAAAATTATGTTCATAAAAGCGTTTTTAAAAAAACATATTTTTTCGGGTTAAATTTTAGAGTTTTTTTAATGTTTCTGACGTCTAGCGTGACTTGCGAATCGAATTCCCAGCTAATGCTTCGACCGATTTTGATGGTCGACCACTTATTATAAAGCTGAAGAGGTCTAGTTAACGAAAAATATACAACATTACATAAAAACTACATTGAAGCAGAAATAAGCGTCATTTTGTAAATCTGAACTATCCAAAATCATCAAAATCATACATCTTTTAGTTTTTGTTCCATAAAACTGATTAAATTGGGCTTACAACTCCAAAACAAAAGTTTTCTCCATATTTATTTTACACCAAATAATACTGCATCCAAAATTAAGTTTATAAAAGCGTTTTTAAAAAAACATGTTTTTTCAGGTTAAATTTTAGAGTTTTTTTTAATGTTTCGGACGTCTAGCGTGACTTGCGAATCGAATTCCCAGCTAACTTATTATAAAGCTGAAGAGGTCTAGTTAACGAAAAATATACAATATTTCATTAAAACTACATTGAAGCACAAATACGCGTCATTTTGTAAATCTGAACTATCCAAAATCATCAAAATCATACATCTTTCCGTTTTTGTTCCATAAAACTGATTAAATTGGGCTTACAACTCCAAAACAAAAGTTTTCTCCATATTTATTTTACACCAAATAATACTGCATCCAAAATTATGTTCATAAAAGCGTTTTTAAAAAAACATATTTTTTCGGGTTAAATTTTAGAGTTTTTTTAATGTTTCTGACGTCTAGCGTGACTTGCGAATCGAATTCCCAGCTAATGCTTCGACCGATTTTGATGGTCGACCACTTATTATAAAGCTGAAGAGGTCTAGTTAACGAAAAATATACAACATTACATAAAAACTACATTGAAGCAGAAATACGCGTCATTTTGTAAATCTGAACTATCCAAAATCATCAAAATCATACATCTTTCCGTTTTTGTTCCATAAAACTGATTAAATTGGGCTTACAACTCCAAAACAAAAGTTTTCTCCATATTTATTTTACACCAAATAATACTGCATCCAAAATTATGTTCATAAAAGCGTTTTTAAAAAAACATATTTTTTCGGGTTAAATTTTAGAGTTTTTTTTAATGTTTCGGACGTCTAGCGTGACTTGCGAATCGAATTCCCAGCTAATGCTTCGACCGATTTTGATGGTCGACCACTTATTATAAAGCTGAAGAGGTCTAGTTAACGAAAAATATACAATATTTCATTAAAACTACATTGAAGCAGAAATACGCGTCATTTTGTAAATCTGAACTATTAAAAATCATCAAAATCATACATCTTTCCGTTTTTGTTCCATAAAACTGATTAAATTGGGCTTACAACTCCAAAACAAAAGTTTTCTCCATATTTATTTTACACCAAATAATACTGCATCCAAAATTACGTTTATAAAAGCGTTTTTAAAAAAACATGTTTTTCCAGGTTAAATTTTAGAGTTTTTTTTCATGTTTCGGACGTCTAGCGTGACTTGCGAATCGAATTCCCAGCTAATGCTTCGACCGATTTTGATGGTCGACCACTTATTATAAAGCTGAAGAGATCTAGTGAACGAAAAATATACATCATTACATAAAAACTACATTGAAGCAGAAATACGCGTCATTTTGTAAATCTGAACTATCCAAAATCATCAAAATCATACATCTTTCCGTTTTTGTTCCATAAAACTGATTAGATTGGGCTTACAACTCCAAAACAAAAGTTTTCTCCATATTTATTTTACACCAAATAATACTGCATCCAAAATTATGTTCATAAAAGCGTTTTTAAAAAAACATGTTTTTTCGGGTTAAATTTTAGAGTTTTTTTTAATGTTTCGGACGTCTAGCGTGACTTGCGAATCGAATTCCCAGCTAATGCTTCGACCGATTTTGATGGTCGACCACTTATTATAAAGCGGAAGAGGTCTTGTTAACGAAAAATATACAATATTTCATTAAAACTACATTGAAGCACAAATACGTGTCATTTTGTAAATCTGAACTATCCAAAATCATCAAAATCATACATCTTTCCGTTTTTGTTCCATAAAACTGATTAAATTGGGCTTACAACTCCAAAACAAAAGTTTTCTCCATATTTATTTTACACCAAATAATACTGCATCCAAAATTATGTTCATAAAAGCGTTTTTAAAAAAACATATTTTTTCGGGTTAAATTTTAGAGTTTTTTTAATGTTTCTGACGTCTAGCGTGACTTGCGAATCGAATTCCCAGCTAATGCTTCGACCGATTTTGATGGTCGACCACTTATTATAAAGCTGAAGAGGTCTAGTTAACGAAAAATATACAACGTTACATAAAAACTACATTGAAGCAGAAATACGTGTCATTTTGTAAATCTGAACTATCCAAAATCATCAAAATCATACATCTTTCCGTTTTTGTTCCATAAAACTGAATAAATTGGGCTTACAACTCCAAAACAAAAGTTTTCTCCATATTTATTTTACACCAAATAATACTGCATCCAAAATTATGTTCATAAAAGCGTTTTTAAAAAAACATATTTTTTCGGGTTAAATTTTAGAGTTTTTTTAATGTTTCTGACGTCTAGCGTGACTTGCGAATCGAATTCCCAGCTAATGCTTCGACCGATTTTGATGGTCGACCACTTATTATAAAGCTGAAGAGGTCTAGTTAACGAAAAATATACAACATTACATAAAAACTACATTGAAGCAGAAATAAGCGTCATTTTGTAAATCTGAACTATCCAAAATCATCAAAATCATACATCTTTTAGTTTTTGTTCCATAAAACTGATTAAATTGGGCTTACAACTCCAAAACAAAAGTTTTCTCCATATTTATTTTACACCAAATAATACTGCATCCAAAATTAAGTTTATAAAAGCGTTTTTAAAAAAACATGTTTTTTCAGGTTAAATTTTAGAGTTTTTTTTAATGTTTCGGACGTCTAGCGTGACTTGCGAATCGAATTCCCAGCTAATGCTTCGACCGATTTTGATGGTCGACCACTTATTATAAAGCTGAAGAGGTCTAGTTAACGAAAAATATACAACATTACATAAAAACTACATTGAAGCAGAAATACGTGTCATTTTGTAAATCTGAACTATCCAAAATCATCAAAATCATACATCTTTCCGTTTTTGTTCCATAAAACTGATTAGATTGGGCTTACAACTCCAAAACAAAAGTTTTCTCCATATTTATTTTACACCAAATAATACTGCATCCAAAATTATGTTCATAAAAGCGTTTTTAAAAAAACATGTTTTTTCGGGTTAAATTTTAGAGTTTTTTTTAATGTTCCGGACGTCTAGCGTGACTTGCGAATCGAATTCCCAGCTAATGCTTCGACCGATTTTGATGGTCGACCACTTATTATAAAGCTGAAGAGGTCTAGTTAACGAAAAATATACAACATTACATAAAAACTACATTGAAGCAGAAATACGCGTCATTTTGTAAATCTGAACTATCCAAAATCATCAAAATCATACATCTTTCCGTTTTTGTTCCATAAAACTGATTAGATTGGGCTTACAACTCCAAAACAAAAGTTTTCTCCATATTTATTTTACACCAAATAATACTGCATCCAAAATGATGTTCATAAAAGCGTTTTTAAAAAAACATGTTTTTTCGGGTTAAATTTTAGAGTTTTTTTTAATGTTTCGGACGTCTAGCGTGACTTGCGAATCGAATTCCCAGCTAATGCTTCGACCGATTTTGATGGTCGACCACTTATTATAAAGCTGAAGAGGTCTAGTTAACGAAAAATATACAACATTACATAAAAACTACATTGAATCAGAAATAGGCATCATTTTGTAAATCTAAACTATCCAAAATCATCAAAATCATACATCTTTCCGTTTTTGTTCCATAAAACTGATTAAATTGGGCTTACAACTCCAAAACAAAAGTTTTCTCCATATATATTTTACACCAAATAATACTGCATCCAAAATTATGTTCATAAAAGCGTTTTTAAAAAAACATGTTTTTTCAGGTTAAATTTTAGAGTTTTTTTAATGTTTCGGACGTCTAGCGTGACTTACGAATCGAATTCCCAGCTAATGCCTCGACCGATTTTGATGGTCGACCACTTATTATAAAGCTGAAGAGGTCTAGTTAACAAAAAAAATACAACATTACATTGAATCAGAAATACGCATCATTAGGTAAATCTGAACTATCCAAAATCATCAAAATCATACATCTTTCCGTTTTTGTTCCATAAAACTGATAAAATTGGGCTTACAACTCCAAAACAAAAGTTTTCTCCATATTTATTTTACACCAAATAATACTGCATCCAAAATTATGTTCTTAAAAGCGTTTTTAAAAAAACTTGTTTTTTCGGGTTAAATTTTAGAGTTTTTTTTTATGTTTCGGACGTCTAGCGTGACTTGCGAATCGAATTCCCAGCTAATGCTTCGACCGATGTTGATGGTCGACCATTTATTATAAAGCTGAAGAGGTCTAGTTAACGAAAAATATACAACATTACATAAAAACTACATTGAATCAGAAATAGGCATCATTTTGTAAATCTGAACTATCCAAAATCATCAAAATCATACATCTTTCCGTTTTTGTTCCATAAAACTGATTAAATTGGGCTTACAACTCCAAAACAAAAGTTTTCTCCATATTTATTTTACACCAAATAATACTGCATCCAAAATTATGTTCATAAAAGCGTTTTTAAAAAAACATATTTTTTCGGGTTAAATTTTAGAGTTTTTTTAATGTTTCTGACGTCTAGCGTGACTTGCGAATCGAATTCCCAGCTAATGCTTCGACCGATTTTGATGGTCGACCACTTTTTATAAAGCTGAAGAGGTCTAGTTAACGAAAAATATACAACATTACATAAAAACTACATTGAAGCAGAAATACGTGTCATTTTGTAAATCTGAACTATCCAAAATCATCAAAATCATACATCTTTCCGTTTTTGTTCCATAAAACTGATTAAATTGGGCTTACAACTCCAAAACAAAAGTTTTCTCCATGTTTATTTTACACCAAATAATACTGCATCCAAAATTATGTTCATAAAAGCGTTTTTAAAAAAACATATTTTTTCGGGTTAAATTTTAGAGTTTTTTTAATGTTTCTGACGTCTAGCGTGACTTGCGAATCGAATTCCCAGCTAATGCTTCGACCGATTTTGATGGTCGACCACTTATTATAAAGCTGAAGAGGTCTAGTTAACGAAAAATATACAACATTACATAAAAACTACATTGAAGCAGAAATACGCGTCATTTTGTAAATCTGAACTATCCAAAATCATCAAAATCATACATCTTTCCGTTTTTGTTCCATAAAACTGATTAAATTGGGCTTACAACTCCAAAACAAAAGTTTTCTCCATATTTATTTTACACCAAATAATACTGCATCCAAAATTGCGTTTATAAAAGCGTTTTTAAAAAAACATGTTTTTTCAGGTTAAATTTTAGAGTTTTTTTTAATGTTTCGGACGTCTAGCGTGACTTGCGAATCGAATTCCCAGCTAATGCTTCGACCGATTTTGATGGTCGACCACTTATTATAAAGCTGAAGAGGTCTAGTTAACGAAAAATATACAACATTACATAAAAACTACATTGAAGCAGAAATACGTGTCATTTTGTAAATCTGAACTATCCAAAATCATCAAAATCATACATCTTTCCGTTTTTGTTCCATAAAACTGATTAGATTGGGCTTACAACTCCAAAACAAAAGTTTTCTCCATATTTATTTTACACCAAATAATACTGCATCCAAAATTATGTTCATAAAAGCGTTTTTAAAAAAACATGTTTTTTCGGGTTAAATTTTAGAGTTTTTTTTAATGTTCCGGACGTCTAGCGTGACTTGCGAATCGAATTCCCAGCTAATGCTTCGACCGATTTTGATGGTCGACCACTTATTATAAAGCTGAAGAGGTCTAGTTAACGAAAAATATACAACATTACATAAAAACTACATTGAAGCAGAAATACGCGTCATTTTGTAAATCTGAACTATCCAAAATCATCAAAATCATACATCTTTCCGTTTTTGTTCCATAAAACTGATTAGATTGGGCTTACAACTCCAAAACAAAAGTTTTCTCCATATTTATTTTACACCAAATAATACTGCATCCAAAATTATGTTCATAAAAGCGTTTTTAAAAAAACATATTTTTTCGGGTTAAATTTTAGAGTTTTTTTAATGTTTCTGACGTCTAGCGTGACTTGCGAATCGAATTCCCAGCTAATGCTTTGACCGATTTTGATGGTCGACCACTTATTATAAAGCTGAAGAGGTCTAGTTAACGAAAAATATACAACATTACATAAAAACTACATTGAAGCAGAAATACGCGTCATTTTGTAAATCTGAACTATCCAAAATCATCAAAATCATACATCTTTCCGTTTTTGTTCCATAAAACTGATTAGATTGGGCTTACAACTCCAAAACAAAAGTTTTCTCCATATTTATTTTACACCAAATAATACTGCATCCAAAATTATGTTCATAAAAGCGTTTTTAAAAAAACATGTTTTTTCGGGTTAAATTTTAGAGTTTTTTTTAATGTTTCGGACGTCTAGTGTGACTTGCGAATCGAATTCCCAGCTAATGCTTCGACCGATTTTGATGGTCGACCACTTATTATAAAGCTGAAGAGGTCTAGTTAACGAAAAATATACAATATTTCATTAAAACTACATTGAAGCACAAATACGTGTCATTTTGTAAATCTGAACTATCCAAAATCATCAAAATCATACATCTTTCCGTTTTTGTTCCATAAAACTGATTAAATTGGGCTTACAACTCCAAAACAAAAGTTTTCTCCATATTTATTTTACACCAAATAATACTGCATCCAAAATTATGTTCATAAAAGCGTTTTTAAAAAAAACATATTTTTTCGGGTTAAATTTTAGAGTTTTTTTAATGTTTCTGACGTCTAGCGTGACTTGCGAATCGAATTCCCAGCTAATGCTTCGACCGATTTTGATATCCGACCACTTATTATAAAGCTGAAGAGGTCTAGTTAACGAAAAATATACAAAATTACATAAAAACTACATTGAAGCAGAAATACGCGTCATTTTGTAAATCTGAACTATCCAAAATCATCAAAATCATACATCTTTCCGTTTTTGTTCCATAAAACTGATTAGATTGGGCTAACAACTCCAAAACAAAAGTTTTCTCCATATTTATTTTACACCAAATAATACTGCATCCAAAATTATGTTCATAAAAGCGTTTTTAAAAAAACATGTTTTTTCGGGTTAAATTTTAGAGTTTTTTTTAATGTTTCGCACGTCTAGCGTGACTTGCGAATCGAATTCCCAGCTAATGCTTCGACCGATTTTGATGGTCGACCACTTATTATAAAGCTGAAGAGGTCTAGTTAACGAAAAATATACAATATTTCATTAAAACTACATTGAAGCACAAATACGTGTCATTTTGTAAATCTGAACTATCCAAAATCATCAAAATCATACATCTTTCCGTTTTTGTTCCATAAAACTGATTAAATTGGGCTTACAACTCCAAAACAAAAGTTTTCTCCATATTTATTTTACACCAAATAATACTGCATCCAAAATTATGTTCATAAAAGCGTTTTTAAAAAAACATATTTTTTTCGGGTTAAATTTTAGAGTTTTTTAATGTTTCTGACGTCTAGCGTGACTTGCGAATCGAATTCCCAGCTAATGCTTCGACCGATTTTGATGGTCGACCACTTATTATAAAGCTGAAGAGGTCTAGTTAACGAAAAATATACAACGTTACATAAAAACTACATTGAAGCAGAAATACGTGTCATTTTGTAAATCTGAACTATCCAAAATCATCAAAATCATACATCTTTCCGTTTTTGTTCCATAAAACTGATTAAATTGGGCTTACAACTCCAAAACAAAAGTTTTCTCCATATTTATTTTAAACCAAATAATACTGCATCCAAAATTATGTTCATAAAAGCGTTTTTAAAAAAAACATATTTTTTCGGGTTAAATTTTAGAGTTTTTTTTAATGTTTCTGACGTCTAGCGTGACTTGCGAATCGAATTCCCAGCTAATGCTTCGACCGATTTTGATGGTCGACCACTTATTATAAGGCTGAAGAGGTCTAGTTAACGAAAAATATACAACATTACATAAAAACTACATTGAAGCAGAAATACGCGTCATTTTGTAAATCTGAACTATCCAAAATCATCAAAATCATACATCTTTCCGTTTTTGTTCCATAAAACTGAATAAATTGGGCTTACAACTCCAAAACAAAAGTTTTCTCCATATTTATTTTACACCAAATAATACTGCATCCAAAATTATGTTCATAAAAGCGTTTTTAAAAAAACATATTTTTTCGGGTTAAATTTTAGAGTTTTTTTAATGTTTCTGACGTCTAGCGTGACTTGCGAATCGAATTCCCAGCTAATGCTTCGACCGATTTTGATGGTCGACCACTTATTATAAAGCTGAAGAGGTCTAGTTAACGAAAAATATACAACATTACATAAAAACTACATTGAAGCAGAAATACGCGTCATTTTGTAAATCTGAACTATCCAAAATCATCAAAATCATACATCTTTCCGTTTTTGTTCCATAAAACTGATTAAATTGAGCTTACAACTCCAAAACAAAAGTTTTCTCCATATTTATTTTACACCAAATAATACTGCATCCAAAATTGCGTTTATAAAAGCGTTTTTAAAAAAACATGTTTTTTCAGGTTAAATTTTAGAGTTTTTTTTAATGTTTCGGACGTCTAGCGTGACTTGCGAATCAAATTCCCAGCTAATGCTTCGACCGATTTTGATGGTCGACCACTTATTATAAAGCTGAAGAGGTCTAGTTAACGAAAAATATACAACATTACATAAAAACTACATTGAAGCAGAAATACGCGTCAGTTTGTAAATCTGAACTATCCAAAATCATCAAAATCATACATCTTTCCGTTTTTGTTCCATAAAACTGATTAGATTGGGCTTACAACTCCAAAACAAAAGTTTTCTCCATATTTATTTTACACCAAATAATACTGCATCCAAAATTATGTTCATAAAAGCGTTTTTAAAAAAACATGTTTTTTCGGGTTAAATTTTAGAGTTTTTTTTAATGTTTCGGACGTCTAGCGTGACTTGCGAATCGAATTCCCAGCTAATGCTTCGACCGATTTTGATGGTCGACCACTTATTATAAAGCTGAAGAGGTCTAGTTAAAGAAAAATATACAATATTTCATTAAAACTACATTGAAGCACAAATACGTGTCATTTTGTAAATCTGAACTATCCAAAATCATCAAAATCATACATCTTTCCGTTTTTGTTCCATAAAACTGATTAAATTGGGCTTACAACTCCAAAACAAAAGTTTTCTCCATATTTATTTTACACCAAATAATACTACATCCAAAATTATGTTCATAAAAGCGTTTTTAAAAAAACATATTTTTTTCGGGTTAAATTTTAGAGTTTTTTTAATGTTTCTGACGTCTAGCGTGACTTGCGAATCGAATTCCCAGCTAATGCTTCGACCGATTTTGATGGTCGACCACTTATTATAAAGCTGAAGAGGTCTAGTTAACGAAAAATATACAACGTTACATAAAAACTACATTGAAGCAGAAATACGTGTCATTTTGTAAATCTGAACTATCCAAAATCATCAAAATCATACATCTTTCCGTTTTTGTTCCATAAAACTGATTAAATTGGGCTTACAACTCCAAAACAAAAGTTTTCTCCATATTTATTTTACACCAAATAATACTGCATCCAAAATTATGTTCATAAAAGCGTTTTTAAAAAAAACATATTTTTTCGGGTTAAATTTTAGAGTTTTTTTAATGTTTCTGACGTCTAGCGTGACTTGCGAATCGAATTCCCAGCTAATGCTTCGACCGATTTTGATGGTCGACCACTTATTATAAAGCTGAAGAGGTCTAGTTAACGAAAAATATACAACATTACATAAAAACTACATTGAAGCAGAAATACGCGTCATTTTGTAAATCTGAACTATCCAAAATCATCAAAATCATACATCTTTCCGTTTTTGTTCCATAAAACTGATTAAATTGGGCTTACAACTCCAAAACAAAAGTTTTCTCCATATTTATTTTACACCAAATAATACTGCATCAAAAATTACGTTTATAAAAGCGTTTTTAAAAAAACATGTTTTTTCAGGTTTAATTTTAGAGTTTTTTTTAATGTTTCGGACGTCTAGCGTGACTTGCGAATCAAATTCCCAGCTAATGCTTCGACCGATTTTGATGGTCGACCACTTATTATAAAGCTGAAGAGGTCTAGTTAACGAAAAATATACAATATTTCATTAAAACTACATTGAAGCACAAATACGTGTCATTTTGTAAATCTGAACTATCCAAAATCATCAAAATCATACATCTGTCCGTTTTTGTTCCATAAAACTGATTAAATTGGGCTTACAACTCCAAAACAAAAGTTTTCTCCATATTTATTTTACACCAAATAATACTGCATCCAAAATTATGTTCATAAAAGCGTTTTTAAAAAAACATATTTTTTTCGGGTTAAATTTTAGAGTTTTTTAATGTTTCTGACGTCTAGCGTGACTTGCGAATCGAATTCCCAGCTAATGCTTCGACCGATTTTGATGGTCGACCACTTATTATAAAGCTGAAGAGGTCTAGTTAACGAAAAATATACAACGTTACATAAAAACTACATTGAAGCAGAAATACGTGTCATTTTGTAAATCTGAACTATTCAAAATCATCAAAATCATACATCTTTCCGTTTTTGTTCCATAAAACTGATTAAATTGGGCTTACAACTCCAAAACAAAAGTTTTCTCCATATTTATTTTAAACCAAATAATACTGCATCCAAAATTATGTTCATAAAAGCGTTTTTAAAAAAACATATTTTTTCGGGTTAAATTTTAGAGTTTTTTTAATGTTTCTGACGTCTAGCGTGACTTGCGAATCGAATTCCCAGCTAATGCTTCGACCGATTTTGATGGTCGACAACTTATTATAAAGCTGAAGAGGTCTAGTTAACGAAAAATATACAACATTACATAAAAACTACATTGAAGCAGAAATACGCGTCATTTTGTAAATCTGAACTATCCAAAATCATCAAAATCATACATCTTTCCGTTTTTGTTCCATAAAACTGAATAAATTGGGCTTACAACTCCAAAACAAAAGTTTTCTCCATATTTATTTTACACCAAATAATACTGCATCCAAAATTATGTTCATAAAAGCGTTTTTAAAAAAGCATATTTTTTCGGGTTAAATTTTAGAGTTTTTTTTAATGTTTCTGACGTCTAGCGTGACTTGCGAATCGAATTCCCAGCTAATGCTTCGACCGATTTTGATGGTCGACCACTTATTATAAAGCTGAAGAGGTCTAGTTAACGAAAAATATACAACATTACATAAAAACTACATTGAAGCAGAAATACGCGTCATTTTGTAAATCTGAACTATCCAAAATCATCAAAATCATACATCTTTCCGTTTTTGTTCCATAAAACTGATTAAATTGAGCTTACAACTCCAAAACAAAAATTTTCTCTATATTTATTTTACACCAAATAATACTGCATCCAAAATTGCGTTTATAAAAGCGTTTTTAAAAAAACATGTTTTTTCAGGTTAAATTTTAGAGTTTTTTTAATGTTTCTGACGTCTAGCGTGACTTGCGAATCGAATTCCCAGCTAATGCTTCGACCGATTTTGATTGTCGACAACTTATTATAAAGCTGAAGAGGTCTAGTTAACGAAAAATATACAACATTACATAAAAACTACATTGAAGCAGAAATACGCGTCAGTTTGTAAATCTGAACTATCCAAAATCATCAAAATCATACATCTTTCCGTTTTTGTTCCATAAAACTGATTAGATTGGGCTTACAACTCCAAAACAATAGTTTTCTCCATATTTATTTTACACCAAATAATACTGCATCCAAAATTATGTTCATAAAAGCGTTTTTAAAAAAACATGTTTTTTCGGGTTAAATTTTAGAGTTTTTTTTAATGTTTCGGACGTCTAGCGTGACTTGCGAATCGAATTCCCAGCTAATGCTTGGACCGATTTTGATGGTCGACCACTTATTATAAAGCTGAAGAGGTCTAGTTAACGAAAAATATACAATATTTCATTAAAACTACATTGAAGCACAAATACGTGTCATTTTGTAAATCTGAACTATCCAAAATCATCAAAATCATACATCTTTCCGTTTTTGTTCCATAAAACTGATTCAATTGGGCTTACAACTCCAAAACAAAAGTTTTCTCCATATTTATTTTACACCAAATAATACTGCATCCAAAATTATGTTCATAAAAGCGTTTTTAAAAAAACATATTTTTTTCGGGTTAAATTTTAGAGTTTTTTTAATGTTTCTGACGTCTAGCGTGACTTGCGAATCGAATTCCCAGCTAATGCTTCGACCGATTTTGATGGTCGACCACTTATTATAAAGCTGAAGAGGTCTAGTTAACGAAAAATATACAACGTTACATAAAAACTACATTGAAGCAGAAATACGTGTCATTTTGTAAATCTGAACTATCCAAAATCATCAAAATCATACATCTTTCCGTTTTTGTTCCATAAAACTGATTAAATTGGGCTTACAACTCCAAAACAAAAGTTTTCTCCATATTTATTTTACACCAAATAATACTGCATCCAAAATTATGTTCTTAAAAGCGTTTTTAAAAAAACATGTTTTTTCAGTTAAATTTTAGAGTTTTTTTAATGTTTCGGACGTCTAGCGTGACTTGCGAATCGAATTCCCAGCTAATGCTTCGACCGATTTTGATGGTCGACCACTTATTATATAGCTGAAGAGGTCTAGTTAACGAAAAATATACAACATTACATAAAAACTACATTGAAGCAGAAATACGTGTCATTTTGTAAATCTGAACTATCCAAAATCATCAAAATCATACATCTTTCCGTTTTTGTTCCATAAAACTGATTAAATTGGGCTTACAACTCCAAAACAAAAGTTTTCTCCATATTTATTTTACACCAAATAATACTGCATCCAAAATTACGTTTATAAAAGCATTTTTAAAAAAACATGTTTTTTCAGGTTAAATTTTAGAGTGTTTTTTAATGTTTCGGACGTCTAGCGTGACTTGCGAATCGAATTCCCAGCTAATGCTTGGACCGATTTTGATGGTCGACCACTTATTATAAAGCTGAAGAGGTCTAGTTAACGAAAAATATACAATATTTCATTAAAACTACATTGAAGCACAAATACGTGTCATTTTGTAAATCTGAACTATCCAAAATCATCAAAATCATACATCTTTCCGTTTTTGTTCCATAAAACTGATTAAATTGGGCTTACAACTCCAAAACAAAAGTTTTCTCCATATTTATTTTACACCAAATAATACTGCATCCAAAATTATGTTCATAAAAGCGTTTTTAAAAAAAACATATTTTTTTCGGGTTAAATTTTAGAGTTTTTTTTAATGTTTCTGACGTCTAGCGTGACTTGCGAATCGAATTCCCAGCTAATGCTTCGACCGATTTTGATGGTCGACCACTTATTATAAAGCTGAAGAGGTCTAGTTAACGAAAAATATACAACGTTACATAAAAACTACATTGAAGCAGAAATACGTGTCATTTTGTAAATCTGAACTATCCAAAATCATCAAAATCATACATCTTTCCGTTTTTGTTCCATAAAACTGATTAAATTGGGCTTACAACTCCAAAACAAAAGTTTTCTCCATATTTATTTTACACCAAATAATACTGCATCCAAAATTATGTTCATAAAAGCGTTTTTAAAAAAACATATTTTTTCGGGTTAAATTTTAGAGTTTTTTTAATGTTTCTGACGCCTAGCGTGACTTGCGAATCGAATTCCCAGCTAATGCTTCGACCGATTTTGATGGTCGACCACTTATTAAAAAGCTGAAGAGGTCTAGTTAACGAAAAATATACAACATTACATAAAAACTACATTGAAGCAGAAATACGCGTCATTTTGTAAATCTGAACTATCCAAAATCATCAAAATCATACATCTTTCCGTTTTTGTTCCATAAAAATAAATAAAAGCGTTTTTAAAAAAACATGTTTTTTCAGGTTAAATTTTAGAGTTTTTTTTAATGTTTCGGACGTCTAGCGTGACTTGCGAATCGAATTCCCAGCTAATGCTTCGACCGATTTTGATGGTCGACCACTTATTATAAAGCTGAAGAGGTCTAGTTAACGAAAAATATACAACATTACATAAAAACTACATTGAAGCAGAAATACGTGTCATTTTGTAAATCTGAACTATCCAAAATCATCAAAATCATACATCTTTCCGTTTTTGTTCCATAAAACTGATTAAATTGGGCTTACAACTCCAAAACAAAAGTTTTCTCCATATTTATTTTACACCAAATAATACTGCATCCAAAATTACGTTTATAAAAGCATTTTTAAAAAAACATGTTTTTTCAGGTTAAATTTTAGAGTGTTTTTTAATGTTTCGGACGTCTAGCGTGACTTGCGAATCGAATTCCCAGCTAATGCTTCGACCGATTTTGATGGTCGACCACTTATTATAAAGCTGAAGAGGTCTAGTTAACGAAAAATATACAATATTTCATTAAAACTACATTAAAGCACAAATACGCGTCATTTTGTAAATCTGAACTATCCAAAATCATCAAAATCATACATCTTTCCGTTTTTGTTCCATAAAACTGATTAAATTGGGCTTACAACTCCAAAACAAAAGTTTTCTCCATATTTATTTTACACCAAATAATACTGCATCCAAAATTATGTTCATAAAAGCGTTTTTAAAAAAACATATTTTTTCGGGTTAAATTTTAGAGTTTTTTTAATGTTTCTGACGTCTAGCGTGGCTTGCGAATCGAATTCCCAGCTAATGCTTAGACCGATTTTGATGGTCGACCACTTATTATAAAGCTGAAGAGGTCTAGTTAACGAAAAATGTACAACATTACATAAAAACTACATTGAAGCAGAAATACGCGTCATTTTGTAAATCTGAACTATCCAAAATCATCAAAATCATACATCTTTCCGTTTTTGTTCCATAAAACTGATTAAATTGGGCTTACAACTCCAAAACAAAAGTTTTCTCCATATTTATTTTACACCAAATAAAACTGCATCCAAAATTACGTTTATAAAAGCATTTTTAAAAAAACATGTTTTTTCAGGTTAAATTTTAGAGTGTTTTTTAATGTTTCGGACGTCTAGCGTGACTTGCGAATCGAATTCCCAGCTAATGCTTCGACCGATTTTGATGGTCGACCACTTATTATAAAGCTGAAGAGGTCTAGTTAACGAAAAATATACAATATTTCATTAAAACTACATTGAAGCACAAATACGCGTCATTTTGTAAATCTGAACTATCCAAAATCATCAAAATCATACATCTTTCCGATTTTGTTCCATAAAACTGATTAAATTGGGCTTACAACTCCAAAACAAAAGTTTTCTCCATACTTATTTTACACCAAATAATACTGCATCCAAAATTACGTTTATAAAAGCGTTTTTAAAAAAACATGTTTTTTCAGGTTAAATTTTAGAGTTTTTTTTAATGTTTCGGACGTCTAGCGTGACTTGCGAATCGAATTCCCAGCTAATGCTTCGACCGATTTTGATGGTCGACCACTTATTATAAAGCTGAAGAGGTCTAGTTAACGAAAAATATACAATATTTCATTAAAACTACATTGAAGCACAAATACGCGTCATTTTGTAAATCTGAACTATCCAAAATCATCAAAATCATACATCTTTCCGTTTTTGTTCCATAAAACTGATTAAATTGGGCTTACAACTCCAAAACAAAAGTTTTCTCCATATTTATTTTACACCAAATAATACTGCATCCAAAATTATGTTCATAAAAGCGTTTTTAAAAAAATATATTTTTTCGGGTTAAATTTTAGAGTTTTTTTAATGTTTCTGACGTCTAGCGTGGCTTGCGAATCGAATTCCCAGCTAATGCTTCGACCGATTTTGATGGTCGACCACTTATTATAAAGCTGAAGAGGTCTAGTTAACGAAAAATATACAACATTACATAAAAACTACATTGAAGCAGAAATACGCGTCATTTTGTAAATCTGAACTATCCAAAATCATCAAAATCATACATCTTTCCGTTTTTGTTCCATTAAACTGATTAAATTGGGCTTACAACTCCAAAACAAAAGTTTTCTCCATATTTATTTTACACCAAATAATACTGCATCCAAAATTACGTTTATAAAAGCATTTTTAAAAAAACATGTTTTTTCTGGTTAAATTTTAGAGTTTTTTTTTAATGTTTCGGACGTCTAGCGTGACTTGCGAATCGAATTCTCAGCTAATGCTTCGACCGATTTTGATGGTCGACCACTTATTATAAAGCTGAAGAGGTCTAGTTAACGAAAAAAGTACAATATTTCATTAAAACTACATTGAAGCACAAATACGCGTCATTTTGTAAATCTGAACTATCCAAAATCATCAAAATCATACATCTTTCCGTTTTTGTTCCATAAAACTGATTAAATTGGGCTTACAACTCCAAAACAAAAGTTTTCTCCATATTTATTTTACACCAAATAATACTGCATCCAAAATTATGTTCATAAAAGCGTTTTTAAAAAAACATATTTTTTCGGGTTAAATTTTAGAGTTTTTTTTAATGTTTCTGACGTCTAGCGTGGCTTGCGAATCGAATTCCCAGCTAATGCTTAGACCGATTTTGATGGTCGACCACTTATTATAAAGCTGAAGAGGTCTAGTTAACGAAAAATGTACAACATTACATAAAAACTACATTGAAGCAGAAATACGCGTCATTTTGTAAATCTGAA
The DNA here is from genome assembly GCA_949824845.1 of Rhingia rostrata. Classification (NCBI taxonomy): domain Eukaryota; kingdom Metazoa; phylum Arthropoda; class Insecta; order Diptera; family Syrphidae; genus Rhingia; species Rhingia rostrata. Next base: position 36,688,048 of record OX463757.1, read on the forward strand.
CTATCCAAAATCATCAAAATCATACATCTTTCCGTTTTTGTTCCATAAAACTGATTAAATTGGGCTTACAACTCCAAAACAAAAGTTTTCTCCATATTTATTTTACACCAAATAAAACTGCATCCAAAATTACGTTTATAAAAGCATTTTTAAAAAAACATGTTTTTTCAGGTTAAATTTTAGAGTGTTTTTTAATGTTTCGGACGTCTAGCGTGACTTGCGAATCGAATTCCCAGCTAATGCTTCGACCGATTTTGATGGTCGACCACTTATTATAAAGCTGAAGAGGTCTAGTTAACGAAAAATATACAATATTTCATTAAAACTACATTGAAGCACAAATACGCGTCATTTTGTAAATCTGAACTATCCAAAATCATCAAAATCATACATCTTTCCGATTTTGTTCCATAAAACTGATTAAATTGGGCTTACAACTCCAAAACAAAAGTTTTCTCCATACTTATTTTACACCAAATAATACTGCATCCAAAATTACGTTTATAAAAGCGTTTTTAAAAAAACATGTTTTTTCAGGTTAAATTTTAGAGTTTTTTTTAATGTTTCTGACGTCTAGCGTGGCTTGCGAATCGAATTCCCAGCTAATGCTTAGACCGATTTTGATGGTCGACCACTTATTATAAAGCTGAAGAGGTCTAGTTAACGAAAAATGTACAACATTACATAAAAACTACATTGAAGCAGAAATACGCGTCATTTTGTAAATCTGAACTATCCAAAATCATCAAAATCATACATCTTTCCGTTTTTGTTCCATAAAACTGATTAAATTGGGCTTACAACTCCAAAACAAAAGTTTTCTCCATATTTATTTTACACCAAATAAAACTGCATCCAAAATTACGTTTATAAAAGCATTTTTAAAAAAACATGTTTTTTCAGGTTAAATTTTAGAGTGTTTTTTAATGTTTCGGACGTCTAGCGTGACTTGCGAATCGAATTCCCAGCTAATGCTTCGACCGATTTTGATGGTCGACCACTTATTATAAAGCTGAAGAGGTCTAGTTAACGAAAAATATACAATATTTCATTAAAACTACATTGAAGCACAAATACGCGTCATTTTGTAAATCTGAACTATCCAAAATCATCAAAATCATACATCTTTCCGATTTTGTTCCATAAAACTGATTAAATTGGGCTTACAACTCCAAAACAAAAGTTTTCTCCATACTTATTTTACACCAAATAATACTGCATCCAAAATTACGTTTATAAAAGCGTTTTTAAAAAAACATGTTTTTTCAGGTTAAATTTTAGAGTTTTTTTTAATGTTTCTGACGTCTAGCGTGGCTTGCGAATCGAATTCCCAGCTAATGCTTAGACCGATTTTGATGGTCGACCACTTATTATAAAGCTGAAGAGGTCTAGTTAACGAAAAATGTACAACATTACATAAAAACTACATTGAAGCAGAAATACGCGTCATTTTGTAAATCTGAACTATCCAAAATCATCAAAATCATACATCTTTCCGTTTTTGTTCCATAAAACTGATTAAATTGGGCTTACAACTCCAAAACAAAGGTTTTCTCCATATTTATTTTACACCAAATAATACTGCATCCAATATTACGTTTATAAAAGCGTTTTTAAAAAAACATGTTTTTACAGGTTAAATTTTAGAGTTTTTTTTAATGTTTCGGACGTCTAGCGTGACTTGCGAATCGAATTCCCAGCTAATGCTTCGACCGATTTTGATGGTCGACCACTTATTATAAAGCTGAAGAGGTCTAGTTAACGAAAAAAATACAATATTTCATTAAAACTACAATGAAGCACAAATACGCGTCATTTTGTAAATCTGAACTATCCAAAATCATCAAAATCATACATCTTTCCGTTGTTGTTCCATAAAACTGATTAAATTGGGCTTACAACTCCAAAACAAAAGTTTTCTCCATATTTATTTTACACCAAATAATACTGCATCCAAAATTATGTTCATAAAAGCGTTTTTAAAAAAACATATTTTTTCGGGTTAAATTTTAGAGTTTTTTTAATGTTTCTGACGTCTAGCGTGACTTGCGAATCGAATTCCCAGCTAATGCTTCGACCGATTTTGATGGTCGACCACTTATTATAAAGCTGAAGAGGTCTAGTTAACGAAAAATATACAACATTACATAAAAACTACATTGAAGCAGAAATACGTGTCATTTTGTAAATCTGAACTATCCAAAATCATCAAAATCATACATCTTTCCGTTTTTGTTCCATAAAACTGATTAAATTGGGCTTACAACTCCAAAACAAAAGTTTTCTCCATATTTATTTTACACCAAATAATACTGCATCCAAAATTATGTTCATAAAAGCGTTTTTAAAAAAACATATTTTTTCGGGTTAAATTTTAGAGTTTTTTTAATGTTTCTGACGTCTAGCGTGACTTGCGAATCGAATTCCCAGTTAATGCTTCGACCGATTTTGATGGTCGACCACTTATTATAAAGCTGAAGAGGTCTAGTTAACGAAAAAAATACAATATTTCATTAAAACTACATTGAAGCACAAATACGCGTCATTTTGTAAATCTGAACTATCCAAAATCATCAAAATCATACATCTTTCCGTTGTTGTTCCATAAAACTGATTAAATTGGGCTTACAACTCCAAAACAAAAGTTTTCTCCATATTTATTTTACACCAAATAATACTGCATCCAAAATTACGTTTATAAAAGCGTTTTTAAAAAAACATGTTTTTTCAGGTTAAATTTTAGAGTTTTTTTTAATGTTTCGGACGTCTAGCGTGACTTGCGAATCGAATTCCCAGCTAATGCTTCGACCGATTTTGATGGTCGACCACTTATTATAAAGCTGAAGAGGTCTAGTTAACGAAAATATACCATATTTCATTAAAACTACATTGAAGCACAAATACGCGTCATTTTGTAAATCTGAATTATCCAAAATCATCAAAATCATACATCTTTCCGTTTTTGTTCCATAAAACTGATTAAATTGGGCTTACAACTCCAAAACAAAAGTTTTCTCCATATTTATTTTACACCAAATAATACTGCATCCAAAATTACGTTTATAAAAGCGTTTTTAAAAAAACATATTTTTTCGGGTTCAATTTTAGAGTTTTTTTTAATGTTTCGGACGTCTAGCGTGACTTGCGAATCGAATTCCCAGCTAATGCTTCGACCGATTTTGATGGTCGACAACTTCTTATAAAGCTGAAGAGGTCTAGTTAACGAAAAATATACAATATTTCATTAAAACTACATTGAAGCACAAATACGCATCATTTTGTAAATCTGAACTATCCAAAATCATCAAAATCATACATCTTTCCGTTTTTGTTCCATAAAACTGATTAAATTGGGCTTACAACTCCAAAACAAAAGTTTTCTCCATATTTATTTTACACCAAATAATACTGCATCCAAAATTTTGTTCATAAAAGCGTTTTTAAAAAAACATATTTTTTCGGGTTAAATTTTAGAGTTTTTTTTAATGTTTCTGACGTCTAGCGTGACTTGCGAATCGAATTCCCAGCTAATGCTTCGACCGATTTTGATGGTCGACCACTTATTATAAAGCTGAAGAGGTCTAGTTAACGAAAAATATACAACATTACATAAAAACTACATTGAAGCAGAAATACGTGTCAATTTGTAAATCTGAACTATCCAAAATCATCAAAATCATACATCTTTCCGTTTTTGTTCCATAAAACTGATTAAATTGGGCTTACAACTCCAAAACAAAAGTTTTCTCCATATTTATTTTACACCAAATAATACTGCATCCAAAATTATGTTCATAAAAGCGTTTTTAAAAAAACATATTTTTTCGGGTTAAATTTTAGAGTTTTTTTAATGTTTCTGACGTCTAGCGTGACTTGCGAATCGAATTCTCAGCTAATGCTTCGACCGATTTTGATGGTCGACCACTTATTATAAAGCTGAAGAGGTCTAGTTAACGAAAAAAGTACAATATTTCATTAAAACTACATTGAAGCACAAATACGCGTCATTTTGTAAATCTGAACTATCCAAAATCATCAAAATCATACATCTTTCCGTTTTTGTTCCATAAAACTGATTAAATTGGGCTTACAACTCCAAAACAAAAGTTTTCTCCATATTTATTTTACACCAAATAATACTGCATCCAAAATTATGTTCATAAAAGCGTTTTTAAAAAAACATATTTTTTCGGGTTAAATTTTAGAGTTTTTTTAATGTTTCTGACGTCTAGCGTGGCTTGCGAATCGAATTCCCAGCTAATGCTTAGACCGATTTTGATGGTCGACCACTTATTATAAAGCTGAAGAGGTCTAGTTAACGAAAAATGTACAACATTACATAAAAACTACATTGAAGCAGAAATACGCGTCATTTTGTAAATCTGAACTATCCAAAATCATCAAAATCATACATCTTTCCGTTTTTGTTCCATAAAACTGATTAAATTGGGCTTACAACTCCAAAACAAAAGTTTTCTCCATATTTATTTTACACCAAATAAAACTGCATCCAAAATTACGTTTATAAAAGCATTTTTAAAAAAACATGTTTTTTCAGGTTAAATTTTAGAGTGTTTTTTAATGTTTCGGACGTCTAGCGTGACTTGCGAATCGAATTCCCAGCTAATGCTTCGACCGATTTTGATGGTCGACCACTTATTATAAAGCTGAAGAGGTCTAGTTAACGAAAAATATACAATATTTCATTAAAACTACATTGAAGCACAAATACGCGTCATTTTGTAAATCTGAACTATCCAAAATCATCAAAATCATACATCTTTCCGATTTTGTTCCATAAAACTGATTAAATTGGGCTTACAACTCCAAAACAAAAGTTTTCTCCATACTTATTTTACACCAAATAATACTGCATCCAAAATTACGTTTATAAAAGCGTTTTTAAAAAAACATGTTTTTTCAGGTTAAATTTTAGAGTTTTTTTTAATGTTTCGGACGTCTAGCGTGACTTGCGAATCGAATTCCCAGCTAATGCTTCGACCGATTTTGATGGTCGACCACTTATTATAAAGCTGAAGAGGTCTAGTTAACGAAAAATATACAATATTTCATTAAAACTACATTGAAGCACAAATACGCGTCATTTTGTAAATCTGAACTATCCAAAATCATCAAAATCATACATCTTTCCGTTTTTGTTCCATAAAACTGATTAAATTGGGCTTACAACTCCAAAACAAAAGTTTTCTCCATATTTATTTTACACCAAATAATACTGCATCCAAAATTATGTTCATAAAAGCGTTTTTAAAAAAATATATTTTTTCGGGTTAAATTTTAGAGTTTTTTTAATGTTTCTGACGTCTAGCGTGGCTTGCGAATCGAATTCCCAGCTAATGCTTCGACCGATTTTGATGGTCGACCACTTATTATAAAGCTGAAGAGGTCTAGTTAACGAAAAATATACAACATTACATAAAAACTACATTGAAGCAGAAATACGCGTCATTTTGTAAATCTGAACTATCCAAAATCATCAAAATCATACATCTTTCCGTTTTTGTTCCATAAAACTGATTAAATTGGGCTTACAACTCCAAAACAAAAGTTTTCTCCATATTTATTTTACACCAAATAATACTGCATCCAAAATTACGTTTATAAAAGCATTTTTAAAAAAACATGTTTTTTCTGGTTAAATTTTAGAGTTTTTTTTTAATGTTTCGGACGTCTAGCGTGACTTGCGAATCGAATTCTCAGCTAATGCTTCGACCGATTTTGATGGTCGACCACTTATTATAAAGCTGAAGAGGTCTAGTTAACGAAAAAAATACAATATTTCATTAAAACTACAATGAAGCACAAATACGCGTCATTTTGTAAATCTGAACTATCCAAAATCATCAAAATCATACATCTTTCCGTTGTTGTTCCATAAAACTGATTAAATTGGGCTTACAACTCCAAAACAAAAGTTTTCTCCATATTTATTTTACACCAAATTATACTGCATCCAAAATTATGTTCATAAAAGCGTTTTTAAAAAAACATATTTTTTCGGGTTAAATTTTAGAGTTTTTTTAATGTTTCTGACGTCTAGCGTGACTTGCGAATCGAATTCCCAGCTAATGCTTGGACCGATTTTGATGGTCGACCACTTATTATAAAGCTGAAGAGGTCTAGTTAACGAAAAATATACAACATTACATAAAAACTACATTGAAGCAGAAATACGCGTCATTTTGTAAATCTGAACTATCCAAAATCATCAAAATCATACATCTTTCCGTTTTTGTTCCATAAAACTGATTAAATTGGGCTTACAACTCCAAAACAAAGGTTTTCTCCATATTTATTTTACACCAAATAATACTGCATCCAAAATTACGTTTATAAAAGCGTTTTTAAAAAAACATGTTTTTACAGGTTAAATTTTAGAGTTTTTTTTAATGTTTCGGACGTCTAGCGTGACTTGCGAATCGAATTCCCAGCTAATGCTTCGACCGATTTTGATGGTCGACCACTTATTATAAAGCTGAAGAGGTCTAGTTAACGAAAAAAATACAATATTTCATTAAAACTACAATGAAGCACAAATACGCGTCATTTTGTAAATCTGAACTATCCAAAATCATCAAAATCATACATCTTTCCGTTGTTGTTCCATAAAACTGATTAAATTGGGCTTACAACTCCAAAACAAAAGTTTTCTCCATATTTATTTTACACCAAATAATACTGCATCCAAAATTATGTTCATAAAAGCGTTTTTAAAAAAACATATTTTTTCGGGTTAAATTTTAGAGTTTTTTTAATGTTTCTGACGTCTAGCGTGACTTGCGAATCGAATTCCCAGCTAATGCTTCGACCGATTTTGATGGTCGACCACTTATTATAAAGCTGAAGAGGTCTAGTTAACGAAAAATATACAACATTACATAAAAACTACATTGAAGCAGAAATACGTGTCATTTTGTAAATCTGAACTATCCAAAATCATCAAAATCATACATCTTTCCGTTTTTGTTCCATAAAACTGATTAAATTGGGCTTACAACTCCAAAACAAAAGTTTTCTCCATATTTATTTTACACCAAATAATACTGCATCCAAAATTATGTTCATAAAAGCGTTTTTAAAAAAACATATTTTTTCGGGTTAAATTTTAGAGTTTTTTTAATGTTTCTGACGTCTAGCGTGACTTGCGAATCGAATTCCCAGTTAATGCTTCGACCGATTTTGATGGTCGACCACTTATTATAAAGCTGAAGAGGTCTAGTTAACGAAAAAAATACAATATTTCATTAAAACTACATTGAAGCACAAATACGCGTCATTTTGTAAATCTGAACTATCCAAAATCATCAAAATCATACATCTTTCCGTTGTTGTTCCATAAAACTGATTAAATTGGGCTTACAACTCCAAAACAAAAGTTTTCTCCATATTTATTTTACACCAAATAATACTGCATCCAAAATTACGTTTATAAAAGCGTTTTTAAAAAAACATGTTTTTTCAGGTTAAATTTTAGAGTTTTTTTTAATGTTTCGGACGTCTAGCGTGACTTGCGAATCGAATTCCCAGCTAATGCTTCGACCGATTTTGATGGTCGACCACTTATTATAAAGCTGAAGAGGTCTAGTTAACGAAAATATACCATATTTCATTAAAACTACATTGAAGCACAAATACGCGTCATTTTGTAAATCTGAATTATCCAAAATCATCAAAATCATACATCTTTCCGTTTTTGTTCCATAAAACTGATTAAATTGGGCTTACAACTCCAAAACAAAAGTTTTCTCCATATTTATTTTACACCAAATAATACTGCATCCAAAATTACGTTTATAAAAGCGTTTTTAAAAAAACATATTTTTTCGGGTTCAATTTTAGAGTTTTTTTTAATGTTTCGGACGTCTAGCGTGACTTGCGAATCGAATTCCCAGCTAATGCTTCGACCGATTTTGATGGTCGACAACTTCTTATAAAGCTGAAGAGGTCTAGTTAACGAAAAATATACAATATTTCATTAAAACTACATTGAAGCACAAATACGCATCATTTTGTAAATCTGAACTATCCAAAATCATCAAAATCATACATCTTTCCGTTTTTGTTCCATAAAACTGATTAAATTGGGCTTACAACTCCAAAACAAAAGTTTTCTCCATATTTATTTTACACCAAATAATACTGCATCCAAAATTTTGTTCATAAAAGCGTTTTTAAAAAAACATATTTTTTCGGGTTAAATTTTAGAGTTTTTTTTAATGTTTCTGACGTCTAGCGTGACTTGCGAATCGAATTCCCAGCTAATGCTTCGACCGATTTTGATGGTCGACCACTTATTATAAAGCTGAAGAGGTCTAGTTAACGAAAAATATACAACATTACATAAAAACTACATTGAAGCAGAAATACGTGTCAATTTGTAAATCTGAACTATCCAAAATCATCAAAATCATACATCTTTCCGTTTTTGTTCCATAAAACTGATTAAATTGGGCTTACAACTCCAAAACAAAAGTTTTCTCCATATTTATTTTACACCAAATAATACTGCATCCAAAATTATGTTCATAAAAGCGTTTTTAAAAAAACATATTTTTTCGGGTTAAATTTTAGAGTTTTTTTAATGTTTCTGACGTCTAGCGTGACTTGCGAATCGAATTCCCAGTTAATGCTTCGACCGATTTTGATGGTCGACCACTTATTATAAAGCTGAAGAGGTCTAGTTAACGAAAAATATACAACATTACATAAAAACTACATTGAAGCAGAAATACGCGTCATTTTGTAAATCTGAACTATCCAAAATCATCAAAATCATACATCTTTCCGTTTTTGTTCCATAAAACTGATTAAATTTAGCTTACAACTCCAAAACAAAGGTTTTCTCCATATTTATTTTTCACCAAATAATACTGCATCCAAAATTATGTTCATAAAAGCGTTTTTAAAAAAACATGTTTTTTCGGGTTAAATTTTAGCGTTTTTTTTAATGTTTCGGACGTCTAGCGTGACTTGCGAATCGAATTCCCAGCTAATGCTTCGACCGATTTTGATGGTCGACCACTTATTATAAAGCTGAAGAGGTCTAGTTAACGAAAAATATACAACATTATATAAAAACTACATTGAATCAGAAATACGCGTCATTTTGTAAATCTGAACTATCCAAAATCATCAAAATCATACATCTCTCCGTTTTTGTTCCATAAAACTGATTAAATTGGGCTTACAACTCCAAAACAAAAGTTTTCTCCATATTTATTTTACACCAAATAATACTGCATCCAAAATTATGTTCATAAAAGCGTTTTTAAAAAAACATGTTTTTTCGGGTTAAATTTTAGCGTTTTTTTTAATGTTTCGGACGTCTAGCGTGACTTGCGAATCGAATTCCCATCTAATGCTTCGACCGATTTTGATGGTCGACCACTTATTATAAAGCTGAAGAGGTCTAGTTAACGAAAAATATACAACATTATATAAAAACTACATTGAATCAGAAATACGCGTCATTTTGTAAATCTGAACTATCCAAAATCATCAAAATCATACATCTCTCCGTTTTTGTTCCATAAAACTGATTAAATTGGGCTTACAACTCCAAAACAAAAGTTTTCTCCATATTTATTTTACACCAAATAATACTGCATCCAAAATTATGTTCATAAAAGCGTTTTTAAAAAAACATTTTTTTCGGGTTAAATTGTAGAGTTTTTTTAATGTTTCGGACGTCTAGCGTGACTCTCGAATCGAATTCCCAGCTAATGCTTCGACCGATTTGATGGTCGACCACTTATTATAAAGCTGAAGAGGTCTAGTTAACGAAAAATATACAACATTATATAAAAACTATATTGAATCAGAAATACGCGTCATTTTGTAAATCTGAACTATCCAAAATCATCAAAATCATACATCTTTCCGTTTTTGTTCCATAAAACTGATTAAATTGGGCTTACAACTCCAAAACAAAAGTTTTCTCCATATTTATTTTACACCAAATAATACTGCATCCAAAATTATGTTCATAAAAGCGTTTTTAAAAAAACATTTTTTTCGGGTTAAATTGTAGAGTTTTTTTAATGTTTCGGATGTCTAGCGTGACTCTCGAATCGAATTCCCAGCTAATGCTTCGACCGATTTTGATGGTCGACCACTTATTATAAAGCTGAAGAGGTCTAGTTAACGAAAAATATACAACATTACATAAAAACTACATTGAAGCAGAAATACGCGTCATTTTGTAAATCTGAACTATCCAAAATCATCAAAATCATACATCTTTCCGTTTTTGTTCCATAAAACTGATTAAATTGGGCTTACAACTCCAAAACAAAAGTTTTCTCCATATTTATTTTACACCAAATAATACTGCATCCAAAATTTTGTTCATAAAAGCGTTTTTAAAAAAACATATTTTTTCGGGTTAAATTTTAGAGTTTTTTTTAATGTTTCTGACGTCTAGCGTGACTTGCGAATCGAATTCCCAGCTAATGCTTCGACCGATTTTGATGGTCGACCACTTATTATAAAGCTGAAGAGGTCTAGTTAACGAAAAATATACAACATTACATAAAAACTACATTGAAGCAGAAATACGTGTCAATTTGTAAATCTGAACTATCCAAAATCATCAAAATCATACATCTTTCCGTTTTTGTTCCATAAAACTGATTAAATTGGGCTTACAACTCCAAAACAAAAGTTTTCTCCATATTTATTTTACACCAAATAATACTGCATCCAAAATTATGTTCATAAAAGCGTTTTTAAAAAAACATATTTTTTCGGGTTAAATTTTAGAGTTTTTTTAATGTTTCTGACGTCTAGCGTGACTTGCGAATCGAATTCCCAGTTAATGCTTCGACCGATTTTGATGGTCGACCACTTATTATAAAGCTGAAGAGGTCTAGTTAACGAAAAATATACAACATTACATAAAAACTACATTGAAGCAGAAATACGCGTCATTTTGTAAATCTGAACTATCCAAAATCATCAAAATCATACATCTCTCCGTTTTTGTTCCATAAAACTGATTAAATTGGGCTTACAACTCCAAAACAAAAGTTTTCTCCATATTTATTTTACACCAAATAATACTGCATCCAAAATTATGTTCATAAAAGCGTTTTTAAAAAAACATTTTTTTCGGGTTAAATTGTAGGTTTTTTTAATGTTTCGGACGTCTAGCGTGACTCTCGAATCGAATTCCCAGCTAATGCTTCGACCGATTTGATGGTCGACCACTTATTATAAAGCTGAAGAGGTCTAGTTAACGAAAAATATACAACATTATATAAAAACTACATTGAATCAGAAATACGCGTCATTTTGTAAATCTGAACTATCCAAAATCATCAAAATCATACATCTTTCCGTTTTTGTTCCATAAAACTGATTAAATTGGGCTTACAACTCCAAAACAAAAGTTTTCTCCATATTTATTTTACACCAAATAATACTGCATCCAAAATTATGTTCATAAAAGCGTTTTTAAAAAAACATTTTTTTCGGGTTAAATTGTAGAGTTTTTTTAATGTTTCGGATGTCTAGCGTGACTCTCGAATCGAATTCCCAGCTAATGCTTCGACCGATTTGATGGTCGACCACTTATTATAAAGCTGAAGAGGTCTAGTTAACGAAAAATATACAACATTACATAAAAACTACATTGAATCAGAAATACGCGTCATTTTGTAAATCTGAACTATCCAAAATCATCAAAATCATACATCTTTCCGTTTTTGTTCCATAAAACTGATTAAATTGGGCTTACAACTCCAAAACAAAAGTTTTCTCCATATTTATTTTACACCAAATAATACTGCATCCAAAATTATGTTCATAAAAGCGTTTTTAAAAAACATGTTTTTTCGGGTTAAATTTTAGAGTTTTTTTAATGTTTCGGACGTCTAGCGTGACTTGCGAATCGAATTCCCAGCTAATGCTTCGACCGATTTTGATGGTCGACCATTTATTATAAAGCTGAAGAGGTCTAGTTAACGACAAATATACAACATTACATAAAAACTACATTGAAGCAGAAATACGCGTCATTTTGTAAATCTGAACTATCCAAAATCATCAAAATCATACATCTTTCCGGTTTTGTTCCATAAAACTGATTAAATTGGGCTTACAACTCCAAAACAAAAGTTTTCTCCATATTTATTTTACACCAAATAATACTGCATCCAAAATTATGTTCATAAAAGCGTTTTTAAAAAACATGTTTTTTCGGGTTAAATTTTAGAGTTTTTTTTAATGTTTCGGACGTCTAGCGTGACTTGCGAATCGAATTCCCAGCTAATGCTTCGACCGATTTTGATGGTCGACCATTTATTATAAAGCTGAAGAGGTCTAGTTAACGACAAATATACAACATTACATAAAAACTACATTGAAGCAGAAATACGCGTCATTTTGTAAATCTGAACTATCCAAAATCATCAAAATCATACATCTTTCCGGTTTTGTTCCATAAAACTGATTAAATTGGGCTTACAACTCCAAAACAAAAGTTTTCTCCATATTTATTTTACACCAAATAATACTGCATCCAAAATTACGTTTATAAAAGCGTTTTTAAAAAAACATGTTTTTTCAGGTTAAATTTTAGAGTTTTTTTAATGTTTCGGACGTCTAGCGTGACTTGCGAATCGAATTCCCAGCTAATGCTTCGACCGATTTTGATGGTCGACCACTTATTATAAAGCTGAAGAGGTCTAGTTAACGAAAAAAATACAACATTACATAAAAACTACATTGAAGCAGAAATACGCGTCATTTTGTAAATCGGAACTATCCAAAATCATCAAAATCATACATCTTTCCGTTTTTGTTCCATAAAACTGATTAAATTGGGCTTACAACTCCAAAACAAAAGTTTTCTCCATATTTATTTTACACCAAATAATACTGCATCCAAAATTATGTTCATAAAAGCGTTTTTAAAAAAACATTTTTTTCGGGTTAAATTGTAGAGTTTTTTTAATGTTTCGGATGTCTAGCGTGACTCTCGAATCGAATTCCCAGCTAATGCTTCGACCGATTTGATGGTCGACCACTTATTATAAAGCTGAAGAGGTCTAGTTAACGAAAAATATACAACATTACATAAAAACTACATTGAATCAGAAATACGCGTCATTTTGTAAATCTGAACTATCCAAAATCATCAAAATCATACATCTTTCCGTTTTTGTTCCATAAAACTGATTAAATTGGGCTTACAACTCCAAAACAAAAGTTTTCTCCATATTTATTTTACACCAAATAATACTGCATCCAAAATTATGTTCATAAAAGCGTTTTTAAAAAACATGTTTTTTCGGGTTAAATTTTAGAGTTTTTTTTAATGTTTCGGACGTCTAGCGTGACTTGCGAATCGAATTCCCAGCTAATGCTTCGACCGATTTTGATGGTCGACCATTTATTATAAAGCTGAAGAGGTCTAATTAACGACAAATATACAACATTACATAAAAACTACATTGAAGCAGAAATACGCGTCATTTTGTAAATCTGAACTATCCAAAATCATCAAAATCATACATCTTTCCGGTTTTGTTCCATAAAACTGATTAAATTGGGCTTACAACTCCAAAACAAAAGTTTTCTCCATATTTATTTTACACCAAATAATACTGCATCCAAAATTACGTTTATAAAAGCGTTTTTAAAAAAACATGTTTTTTCAGGTTAAATTTTAGAGTTTTTTTTAATGTTTCGGACGTCTAGCGTGACTTGCGAATCGAATTCCCAGCTAATGCTTCGACCGCTTTTGATGGTCGACCACTTATTATAAAGCTGAAGAGGTCTAGTTAACGAAAAAAATACAACATTACATAAAAACTACATTGAAGCAGAAATACGCGTCATTTTGTAAATCGGAACTATCCAAAACCATCAAAATCATACATCTTTCCGTTTTTGTTCCATAAAACTGATTAAATTGGGCTTACAACTCCAAAACAAAAGTTTTCTCCATATTTATTTTACACCAAATAATACTGCATCCAAAATTATGTTCATAAAAGCGTTTTTAAAAAAACATTTTTTTCGGGTTAAATTGTAGAGTTTTTTTAATGTTTCGGATGTCTAGCGTGACTCTCGAATCGAATTCCCAGCTAATGCTTCGACCGATTTTGATGGTCGACCACTTATTATAAAGCTGAAGAGGTCTAGTTAACGAAAAATATACAACATTACATAAAAACTACATTGAAGCAGAAATACGCGTCATTTTGTAAATCTGAACTATCCAAAATCATCAAAATCATACATCTTTCCGTTTTTGTTCCATAAAACTGATTAAATTGGGCTTACAACTCCAAAACAAAAGTTTTCTCCATATTTATTTTACACCAAATAATACTGCATCCAAAATTTTGTTCATAAAAGCGTTTTTAAAAAAACATATTTTTTCGGGTTAAATTTTAGAGTTTTTTTTAATGTTTCTGACGTCTAGAGTGACTTGCGAATCGAATTCCCAGCTAATGCTTCGACCGATTTTGATGGTCGACCACTTATTATAAAGCTGAAGAGGTCTAGTTAACGAAAAATATACAACATTACATAAAAACTACATTGAAGCAGAAATACGTGTCAATTTGTAAATCTGAACTATCCAAAATCATCAAAATCATACATCTTTCCGTTTTTGTTCCATAAAACTGATTAAATTGGGCTTACAACTCCAAAACAAAAGTTTTCTCCATATTTATTTTACACCAAATAATACTGCATCCAAAATTATGTTCATAAAAGCGTTTTTAAAAAAACATATTTTTTCGGGTTAAATTTTAGAGTTTTTTTAATGTTTCTGACGTCTAGCGTGACTTGCGAATCGAATTCCCAGTTAATGCTTCGACCGATTTTGATGGTCGACCACTTATTATAAAGCTGAAGAGGTCTAGTTAACGAAAAATATACAACATTACATAAAAACTACATTGAAGCAGAAATACGCGTCATTTTGTAAATCTGAACTATCCAAAATCATCAAAATCATACATCTCTCCGTTTTTGTTCCATAAAACTGATTAAATTGGGCTTACAACTCCAAAACAAAAGTTTTCTCCATATTTATTTTACACCAAATAATACTGCATCCAAAATTATGTTCATAAAAGCGTTTTTAAAAAAACATTTTTTTCGGGTTAAATTGTAGGTTTTTTTAATGTTTCGGACGTCTAGCGTGACTCTCGAATCGAATTCCCAGCTAATGCTTCGACCGATTTGATGGTCGACCACTTATTATAAAGCTGAAGAGGTCTAGTTAACGAAAAATATACAACATTATATAAAAACTACATTGAATCAGAAATACGCGTCATTTTGTAAATCTGAACTATCCAAAATCATCAAAATCATACATCTTTCCGTTTTTGTTCCATAAAACTGATTAAATTGGGCTTACAACTCCAAAACAAAAGTTTTCTCCATATTTATTTTACACCAAATAATACTGCATCCAAAATTATGTTCATAAAAGCGTTTTTAAAAAAACATTTTTTTCGGGTTAAATTGTAGAGTTTTTTTAATGTTTCGGATGTCTAGCGTGACTCTCGAATCGAATTCCCAGCTAATGCTTCGACCGATTTGATGGTCGACCACTTATTATAAAGCTGAAGAGGTCTAGTTAACGAAAAATATACAACATTACATAAAAACTACATTGAATCAGAAATACGCGTCATTTTGTAAATCTGAACTATCCAAAATCATCAAAATCATACATCTTTCCGTTTTTGTTCCATAAAACTGATTAAATTGGGCTTACAACTCCAAAACAAAAGTTTTCTCCATATTTATTTTACACCAAATAATACTGCATCCAAAATTATGTTCATAAAAGCGTTTTTAAAAAACATGTTTTTTCGGGTTAAATTTTAGAGTTTTTTTAATGTTTCGGACGTCTAGCGTGACTTGCGAATCGAATTCCCAGCTAATGCTTCGACCGATTTTGATGGTCGACCATTTATTATAAAGCTGAAGAGGTCTAGTTAACGACAAATATACAACATTACATAAAAACTACATTGAAGCAGAAATACGCGTCATTTTGTAAATCTGAACTATCCAAAATCATCAAAATCATACATCTTTCCGGTTTTGTTCCATAAAACTGATTAAATTGGGCTTACAACTCCAAAACAAAAGTTTTCTCCATATTTATTTTACACCAAATAATACTGCATCCAAAATTATGTTCATAAAAGCGTTTTTAAAAAACATGTTTTTTCGGGTTAAATTTTAGAGTTTTTTTTAATGTTTCGGACGTCTAGCGTGACTTGCGAATCGAATTCCCAGCTAATGCTTCGACCGATTTTGATGGTCGACCATTTATTATAAAGCTGAAGAGGTCTAGTTAACGACAAATATACAACATTACATAAAAACTACATTGAAGCAGAAATACGCGTCATTTTGTAAATCTGAACTATCCAAAATCATCAAAATCATACATCTTTCCGGTTTTGTTCCATAAAACTGATTAAATTGGGCTTACAACTCCAAAACAAAAGTTTTCTCCATATTTATTTTACACCAAATAATACTGCATCCAAAATTACGTTTATAAAAGCGTTTTTAAAAAAACATGTTTTTTCAGGTTAAATTTTAGAGTTTTTTTTAATGTTTCGGACGTCTAGCGTGACTTGCGAATCGAATTCCCAGCTAATGCTTCGACCGATTTTGATGGTCGACCACTTATTATAAAGCTGAAGAGGTCTAGTTAACGAAAAAAATACAACATTACATAAAAACTACATTGAAGCAGAAATACGCGTCATTTTGTAAATCGGAACTATCCAAAATCATCAAATCATACATCTTTCCGTTTTTGTTCCATAAAACTGATTAAATTGGGCTTACAACTCCAAAACAAAAGTTTTCTCCATATTTATTTTACACCAAATAATACTGCATCCAAAATTATGTTCATAAAAGCGTTTTTAAAAAAACATTTTTTTCGGGTTAAATTGTAGAGTTTTTTTAATGTTTCGGATGTCTAGCGTGACTCTCGAATCGAATTCCCAGCTAATGCTTCGACCGATTTGATGGTCGACCACTTATTATAAAGCTGAAGAGGTCTAGTTAACGAAAAATATACAACATTACATAAAAACTACATTGAATCAGAAATACGCGTCATTTTGTAAATCTGAACTATCCAAAATCATCAAAATCATACATCTTTCCGTTTTTGTTCCATAAAACTGATTAAATTGGGCTTACAACTCCAAAACAAAAGTTTTCTCCATATTTATTTTACACCAAATAATACTGCATCCAAAATTATGTTCATAAAAGCGTTTTTAAAAAAAACATGTTTTTTCGGGTTAAATTTTAGAGTTTTTTTTAATGTTTCGGACGTCTAGCGTGACTTGCGAATCGAATTCCCAGCTAATGCTTCGACCGATTTTGATGGTCGGCCACTTATTATAAAGCTGAAGAGGTCTAGTTAACGAAAAATATACAACATTACATAAAAACTACATTGAAGCAGAAATACGCGTCATTTTGTAAATCTGAACTATCCAAAATCATCAAAATCATACATCTTTCCGTTTTTGTTCCATAAAACTGATTAGATTGGGCTTACAACTCCAAAACAAAAGTTTTCTCCATATTTATTTTACACCAAATAATACTGCATCCAAAATTACGTTTATAAAAGCGTTTTTAAAAAAACATGTTTTTTCAGGTTAAATTTTAGAGTTTTTTTTAATGTTTCGGACGTCTAGCGTGACTTGCGAATCGAATTCCCAGCTAATGCTTCGACCGATTTTGATGGTCGACCACTTATTATAAAGCTGAAGAGGTCTAGTTAACGAAAAAAATACAACATTACATAAAAACTACATTGAAGCAGAA
The DNA here is from genome assembly GCA_949824845.1 of Rhingia rostrata. NCBI lineage: Eukaryota > Metazoa > Arthropoda > Insecta > Diptera > Syrphidae > Rhingia > Rhingia rostrata. The sequence goes on from OX463757.1 coordinate 36,705,910, forward strand.
ATACGCGTCATTTTGTAAATCGGAACTATCCAAAACCATCAAAATCATACATCTTTCCGTTTTTGTTCCATAAAACTGATTAAATTGGGCTTACAACTCCAAAACAAAAGTTTTCTCCATATTTATTTTACACCAAATAATACTGCATCCAAAATTATGTTCATAAAAGCGTTTTTAAAAAAACATTTTTTTCGGGTTAAATTGTAGAGTTTTTTTAATGTTTCGGACGTCTAGCGTGACTCTCGAATCGAATTCCCAGCTAATGCTTCGACCGATTTGATGGTCGACCACTTATTATAAAGCTGAAGAGGTCTAGTTAACGAAAAATATACAACATTACATAAAAACTACATTGAATCAGAAATACGCGTCATTTTGTAAATCTGAACTATCCAAAATCATCAAAATCATACATCTTTCCGTTTTTGTTCCATAAAACTGATTAAATTGGGCTTACAACTCCAAAACAAAAGTTTTCTCCATATTTATTTTACACCAAATAATACTGCATCCAAAATTATGTTCATAAAAGCGTTTTTAAAAAACATGTTTTTTCGGGTTAAATTTTAGAGTTTTTTTAATGTTTCGGACGTCTAGCGTGACTTGCGAATCGAATTCCCAGCTAATGCTTCGACCGATTTTGATGGTCAACCATTTATTATAAAGCTGAAGAGGTCTAGTTAACGACAAATATACAACATTACATAAAAACTACATTGAAGCAGAAATACGCGTCATTTTGTAAATCTGAACTATCCAAAATCATCAAAATCATACATCTTTCCGGTTTTGTTCCATAAAACTGATTAAATTGGGCTTACAACTCCAAAACAGAAGTTTTCTCCATATTTATTTTACACCAAATAATACTGCATACAAAATTATGTTCATAAAAGCGTTTTTAAAAAACATGTTTTTTCGGGTTAAATTTTAGAGTTTTTTTAATGTTTCGGACGTCTAGCGTGACTTGCGAATCGAATTCCCAGCTAATGCTTCGACCGATTTTGATGGTCGACCATTTATTATAAAGCTGAAGAGGTCTAGTTAACGACAAATATACAACATTACATAAAAACTACATTGAAGCAGAAATACGCGTCATTTTGTAAATCTGAACTATCCAAAATCATCAAAATCATACATCTTTCCGGTTTTGTTCCATAAAACTGATTAAATTGGGCTTACAACTCCAAAACAAAAGTTTTCTCCATATTTATTTTACACCAAATAATACTGCATCCAAAATTATGTTCATAAAAGCGTTTTTAAAAAAACATGTTTTTTCAGGTTAAATTTAGAGTTTTTTTTTAATGTTTCGGACGTCTAGCGTGACTTGCGAATCGAATTCCCAGCTAATGCTTCGACCGATTTTGATGGTCGACCACTTATTATAAAGCTGAAGAGGTCTAGTTAACGAAAAAAATACAACATTACATAAAAACTACATTGAAGCAGAAATACGCGTCATTTTGTAAATCGGAACTATCCAAAATCATCAAAATCATACATCTTTCCGTTTTTGTTCCATAAAACTGATTAAATTGGGCTTACAACTCCAAAACAAAAGTTTTCTCCATATTTATTTTACACCAAATAATACTGCATCCAAAATTATGTTCATAAAAGCGTTTTTAAAAAAACATTTTTTTCGGGTTAAATTGTAGAGTTTTTTTAATGTTTCGGACGTCTAGCGTGACTCTCGAATCGAATTCCCAGCTAATGCTTCGACCGATTTGATGGTCGACCACTTATTATAAAGCTGAAGAGGTCTAGTTAACGAAAAATATACAACATTATATAAAAACTACATTGAATCAGAAATACGCGTCATTTTGTAAATCTGAACTATCCAAAATCATCAAAATCATACATCTTTCCGTTTTTGTTCCATAAAACTGATTAAATTGGGCTTACAACTCCAAAACAAAAGTTTTCTCCATATTTATTTTACACCAAATAATACTGCATCCAAAATTATGTTCATAAAAGCGTTTTTAAAAAAACATGTTTTTTCGGGTTAAATTTTAGAGTTTTTTTAATGTTTCGGACGTCTAGTGTGACTTGCGAATCGAATTCCCAGCTAATGCTTCGACCGATTTTGATGGTCGACCACTTATTGTAAAGCTGAAGAGGTCTAATTAACGAAAAATATACAATATTTCATTAAAACTACATTGAAGCACAAATACGCGTCATTTTGTAAATCTGAACTATCCAAAATCATCAAAATCATACATCTTTCCGTTTTTGTTCCATAAAACTGATTAAATTGGGCTTACAACTCCAAAACAAAAGTTTTCTCCATATTTATTTTACACCAAATAATACTGCATCCAAAATTATGTTCATAAAAGCGTTTTTAAAAAAACATATTTTTTCGGGTTAAATTTTAGAGTTTTTTTTAATGTTTCTGACGTCTAGCGTGACTTGCGAATCGAATTCCCAGCTAATGCTTCGACCGATTTTGATGGTCGACCACTTATTATAAAGCTGAAGAGGTCTAGTTAACGAAAAATATACAACATTACATAAAAACTACATTGAAGCAGAAATACGTGTCATTTTGTAAATCTGAACTATCCAAAATCATCAAAATCATACATCTTTCCGTTTTTGTTCCATAAAACTGATTAAATTGGGCTTACAACTCCAAAACAAAAGTTTTCTCCATATTTATTTTACACCAAATAATACTGCATCCAAAATTATGTTCATAAAAGCGTTTTTAAAAAAACATATTTTTTCGGATTAAATTTTAGAGTTTTTTTTTAATGTTTCTGACGTCTAGCGTGACTTGCGAATCGAATTCCCAGCTAATGCTTCGACCGATTTTGATGGTCGACCACTTATTATAAAGCTGAAGAGGTCTAGTTAACGAAAAATATACAACATTACATAAAAACTACATTGAAGCAGAAATACGTGTCATTTTGTAAATCTGAACTATCCAAAATCATCAAAATCATACATCTTTCCGTTTTTGTTCCATAAAACTGATTAAATTGGGCTTACAACTCCAAAACAAAATTTTTCTCCATATTTATTTTACACCAAATAATACTGCATCCAAAATTATGTTCATAAAAGCGTTTTTAAAATAAACATATTTTTTCGGGTTAAATTTTAGAGTTTTTTTAATGTTTCTGACGTCTAGCGTGACTTGCGACTCGAATTCCCAGTTAATGCTTCGACCGATTTTGATGGTCGACCACTTATTATAAAGCTGAAGAGGTCTAGTTAACGAAAAATATACAATATTATATAAAAACTACATTGAAGCAGAAATACGCGTCATTTTGTAAATCTGAACTATCCAAAATCATCAAAATCATACATCTTTCCGTTTTTGTTCCATAAAACTGATTAAATTGGGCTTACAACTCCAAAACAAAAGTTTTCTCCATATTTATTTTACACCAAATAATACTGCATCCAAAATTATGTTCATAAAAGCGTTTTTAAAAAAACATGTTTTTTCGGGTTAAATTTTAGCGTTTTTTTTAATGTTTCGGACGTCTAGCGTGACTTGCGAATCGAATTCCCAGCTAATGCTTCGACCGATTTTGATGGTCGACCACTTATTATAAAGCTGAAGAGGTCTAGTTAACAAAAAATATACAACATTATATAAAAACTACATTGAATCAGAAATACGCGTCATTTTGTAAATCTGAACTATCCAAAATCATCAAAATCATACATCTTTCCGTTTTTGTTCCATAAAACTGATTAAATTGGGCTTACAACTCCAAAACAAAAGTTTTCTCCATATTTATTTTACACCAAATAATACTGCATCCAAAATTATGTTCATAAAAGCGTTTTTAAAAAAACATTTTTTTCGGGTTAAATTGTAGAGTTTTTTTAATGTTTCGGACGTCTAGCGTGACTCTCGAATCGAATTCCCAGCTAATGCTTCGACCGATTTGATGGTCGACCACTTATTATAAAGCTGAAGAGGTCTAGTTAACGAAAAATATACAACATTATATAAAAACTACATTGAATCAGAAATACGCGTCATTTTGTAAATCTGAACTATCCAAAATCATCAAAATCATACATCTTTCCGTTTTTGTTCCATAAAACTGATTAAATTGGGCTTACAACTCCAAAACAAAAGTTTTCTCCATATTTATTTTACACCAAATAATACTGCATCCAAAATTATGTTCATAAAAGAGTTTTTAAAAAAACATTTTCTTCGGGTTAAATTGTAGAGTTTTTTTAATATTTCGGACATCTAGCGTGACTCTCGAATCGAATTCCCAGCTAATGCTTCGACCGATTTGATGGTCGACCACTTATTATAAAGCTGAAGAGGTCTAGTTAACGAAAAATATACAACATTACATAAAAACTACATTGAATCAGAAATACGCGTCATTTTGTAAATCTGAACTATCCAAAATCATCAAAATCATACATCTTTCCGTTTTTGTTCCATAAAACTGATTAAATTGGGCTTACAACTCCAAAACAAAAGTTTTCCCCATATTTATTTTACACCAAATAATACTGCATCCAAAATTATGTTCATAAAAGCGTTTTTAAAATAACATTTTCTTCGGGTTAAATTGTAGAGTTTTTTTAATGTTTCGGACGTCTAGCGTGACTTGCGAATCGAATTCCCAGCTAATGCTTCGACCGATTTTGATGGTCGACCATTTATTATAAAGCTGAAGAGGTCTAGTTAACGACAAATATACAACATTACATAAAAACTACATTGAAGCAGAAATACGCGTCATTTTGTAAATCTGAACTATCCAAAATCATCAAAATCATACATCTTTCCGGTTTTGTTCCATAAAACTGATTAAATTGGGCTTACAACTCCAAAACAAAAGTTTTCTCCATATTTATTTTACACCAAATAATACTGCATCCAAAATTACGTTTATAAAAGCGTTTTTAAAAAAACATGTTTTTTCAGGTTAAATTTTAGAGTTTTTTTTAATGTTTCGGACGTCTAGCGTGACTTGCGAATCGAATTCCCAGCTAATGCTTCGACCGATTTTGATGGTCGACCACTTATTATAAAGCTGAAGAGGTCTAGTTAACGAAAATATACAATATTTCATTAAAACTACATTGAAGCACAAATACGCGTCATTTTGTAAATCTGAACTATCCAAAATCATCAAAATCATACATCTTTCCGTTTTTGTTCCATAAAACTGATTAAATTGGGCTTACAACTCCAAAACAAAAGTTTTCTCCATATTTATTTTACACCAAATAATACTGCATCCAAAATTACGTTTATAAAAGCGTTTTTAAAAAAAACATGTTTTTTCAGGTTAAATTTTAGAGTTTTTTAATGTTTCGGACGTCTAGCGTGACTTGCGAATCGAATTCCCAGCTAATGCTTCGACCGATTTTGATGGTCGACCACTTATTATAAAGCTAAAGAGGTCTAGTTAACGAAAAATATACAACATTACATAAAAACTACATTGAAGCAGAAATACGTGTCATTTTGTAAATCTGAACTATCCAAAATCATACATCTTTCCGTTTTTGTTCCATAAAACTGATTAAATTGGGCTTACAACTCCAAAACAAAAGTTTTCTCCATATTTATTTTACACCAAATAATACTGCATCCAAAATTATGTTCATAAAAGCGTTTTTAAAAAAACATATTTTTTCGGGTTAAATTTTAGATTTTTTTTAATGTTTCTGACGTCTAGCGTGACTTGCGAATCGAATTCCCAGCTAATGCTTCGACCGATTTTGATGGTCGACCACTTATTATAAAGCTGAAGAGGTCTTTATAACGAAAAATATACAACATTACATAAAAACTACATTGAATCAGAAATACGCGTCATTTTGTAAATCTGAACTATCCAAAATCATCAAAATCATACATCTTTCCGTTTTTGTTCCATAAAACTGATTAAATTGGGCTTACAACTCCAAAACAAAAGTTTTCTCCATATTTATTTTACACCAAATAATACTGCATCCACAATTATGTTCATAAAAGCGTTTTTAAAATAACATATTTTTTCGGGTTAAATTTTAGAGTTTTTTTTAATGTTTCTGACGTCTAGCGTGACTTGCGAATCGAATTCCCAGCTAATGCTTCGACCGATTTTGATGGTCGACCACTTATTATAAAGCTAAAGAGGTCTAGTTAACGAAAAATATACAACATTACATAAAAACTACATTGAAGCAGAAATACGTGTCATTTTGTAAATCTGAACTATCCAAAATCATCAAAATCATACATCTTTCCGTTTTTGTTCCATAAAACTGATTAAATTGGGCTTACAACTCCAAAACAAAAGTTTTCTCCATATTTATTTTACACCAAATAATACTGCATCCAAAATTATGTTCATAAAAGCGTTTTTAAAAAAACATATTTTTTCGGGTTAAATTTTAGAGTTTTTTTTAATGTTTCTGACGTCTAGCGTGACTTGCGAATCGAATTCCCAGCTAATGCTTCGACCGATTTTGATGGTCGACCACTTATTATAAAGCTGAAGAGGTCTAGTTAACGAAAATATACAATATTTCATTAAAACTACATTGAAGCACAAATACGCGTCATTTTGTAAATCTGAACTATCCAAAATCATCAAAATCATACATCTTTCCGTTTTTGTTCCATAAAACTGATTAAATTGGGCTTACAACTCCAAAACAAAAGTTTTCTCCATATTTATTTTACACCAAATAATACTGCATCCAAAATTACGTTTATAAAAGCGTTTTTAAAAAAAACATGTTTTTTCAGGTTAAATTTTAGAGTTTTTTTTATGTTTCGGACGTCTAGCGTGACTTGCGAATCGAATTCCCAGCTAATGCTTCGACCGATTTTGATGGTCGACCACTTATTATAAAGCTGAAGAGGTCTAGTTAACGAAAAATATACAATATTTCATTAAAACTACATTGAAGCACAAATACGCGTCATTTTGTAAATCTGAACTATCCAAAATCATCAAAATCATACATCTTTCCGTTTTTGTTCCATAAAACTGATTAAATTGGGCTTACAACTCCAAAACAAAAGTTTTCTCCATATTTATTTTACACCAAATAATACTGCATCTAAAATTATGTTCTTAAAAGCGTTTTTAAAAAAACATGTTTTTTCAGGTTAAATTTTTGAGTTTTTTTTAATGTTTCGGACGTCTAGCGTGACTTGCGAATCGAATTCCCAGCTAATGCTTCGACCGATTTTTATGGTCGACCACTTATTAATGATAGCTATAACCTTATTAATGATAATGATAGCTATAACCTTAGCCCTTATTAATGATAGCTATAACCTTAGCCCTTACTTATAATAACAAATTATAGTAAATTCATAGTTTGAGAGCCCTAACCATACTATCGATATCCAATAGAACAACCATATTGCTGTGTTTATTTTATGAGCTATAAAAATCAGTATATCACATTTAGGCGACCTGGACTATAATCAATTTAATTGTTAATTCTACCTTGCGCATAGATGTCACCGTAAATTCAATTGACTGTTATAGCATATAATAACAGCGCGGATTTTGTTACTTTGTACCTTAGTTGGGTTTTTGTCCACGGTGAAAACGTGGCCATTCGGATTGATCTTGTGAAAAAACACTCGCGTCAATGCAAAAGATGTCTAATGAAGTATAGATGTCGTTAGTTCTGCATTGAGTCATGTACGCATTGACCTGGGGTTGAATCGGCTAAAGTGATAGTTGATTGTCGCTTTGTTGATTGTCGTTTTTGATTATCAGCTCTTCTTTGCTCTGCGTAAAGCGATCACAAAAAAATGATTGATCCTTGGCAGCACTTTAGGATTTGGAACGTCACTTCCTTGCCGACGCTGTCATTCCGAGCAGCTGATAGGTACAATTTTATTTGGAGTGTTTACATTGTGAAAAATGGAAGTGAACTTAGAATACTAAAATGTTAACATAATACAATAAATTTGTTTGTTTTCTTTCTTTCTCAAGCAAATAAAGAGCAAATACGGATCCTTTCCACATACATGCAACAAAATCCGGATTTGGCAAGATCCTATAATGCTCTTTCAAGCACTGCCCGGACAGCCCAGAGACAGCAATGGGAAAAACTTGTCAGGACTTTGAACACAATTGGACCGCCAACAAAAACTGTTGCTGAGTGGACAAGAGTAAGTAATGAACATACACACCAAGATTAGATTATACATTTATAAAATCCTAATTAAGACTTGGACGCTACGCAAATATAGCGCAAAAAAAAAGTTCACGCACAATAAACATTCTCTAAAGAAAACTGGTGGCGGTCCTTTTGATTTGAAGTTATTAGACGAGACAGATGAGGCAATAGTTGTGGCCTGTGGCATAGAAGCATCCGTAAGCGGAATAAAGAACTCATTGAGTTTTGGCAACATTGAAAAAAATGATTTTGTTGAATCCTTGGGCACAAACTTAATCATAAGTGGGCAAAGTATTGACTGCATTTTTCTAATGACTGCAGCAGTAATTTCAGCCACCGTACTTTGACCCATTGGTGCAGCCCAATCAGCCCCAACTTGTCTTTGATAGCCACCACCGCCAAGAAGATTTAACGTTGCAGCCAATTGCAGGATGGGTGGAACACGAGTTGACCTTGTTCCAGTTGGTAAATCATGCAGTCCCACAAACAAACACAAACGCTTCTTTTGATAAGCGAAAGTTTTTCAAAAATCTAAAAGACACAAAAAATAATGCTACTTCAACAATGAATATATATAAATATATACATTCTTACATCGGGTTTGGAAGTTCCAAGATATTTGCTTTATTTCTCAGGTTTCTTCTTATTAGTTGGACATTTTTGTAATTATTTTCTTCATTTTCCTCTCTGTTTGAGTTGTAGAAAAGTTCCAATGAAGTAAACATTGCACTTCACAAATTTTCACTTTCATTTAAAGTTTTTTATTTTAATTTGTTCAATATTTTCTTTTAGCGCTAAAGTATTTAATTTATTTAGTGTAGAATATTTCCGTTCAGCTTCGACCTATGAAAATGACACAAATGTATGAAAGCGACACCTAAATAGCTGTCACATGAAATTGATCGCAAAAAAGCTATTGTCAATTTGACAATCACCTTACGTGGACGTAAAGCGATGATTTTGATTGTCAACTATCAACTATCACCTTAGCCGATACCACCCCTGTTATATATGGACTGCTGGTAGCCTACTTCACGCATGTTCCGAAACTGTTTCACTGTGGAAAACTAAGTAAGCATCATCACATAAAAAAATAGTCATACATAAATTTACAGAAATTGTTCATTTTATGGGCCAATAAGTAAAGAAATGCATTCTTACTGCACTCTTGGTAGTTATCCATCATTTGAATAGATGACGCTACATGTCGCTGTGGAAATGAATATCTTGGCACAAGATGTCGCTCTTTTTCTAGCTAATTCTTTGATAATCCGCAGTGAAACAACGAAGCCTCTGATGTTTTGGAACACATTTTCTCGCAGACGCGTATGAAAATGACATTTCACTAGCAGTCCATATATCAAAAGTCAATGCATTTACGGTGTAAACAGACAATTTCTGAGACCAGTAGTGTTTTCGATTGGGATAACAAAATCACTTTATTTTATCTGGAACACTTGTTTTGCTCTTTATTAATTCTTTCGTTTTCGATTGCGATAAAAAAACGGATTGTTTTTTTTATGTAGATCCCTTTTGAAAAATCTCGATTTCAAGTGAGAGTTAAACCTACATGCACCAACACAAAAACAGTTGACAGCTGTGTATATGTTAGTTTAAAATATGCAGTTTGACTTGTGTTTTGATTTTGTAATTTGAAATAATACTAATAAATTTATAATATGTCAAGAAAAATGGAATCAAAATTGAACAAATTATTGGATTGAAATATTCTTCTTCACTATCTTCGTAGTCGTCCTCATCATCAACATCATCTACATCAAGCGACAGTTTCTTGAATCATCTTGCGCTGATGATTTTTTTGAGGTGGAAACATTGTTTGAAAAAAAAAACGAAAGGCATTCGGAGACAAATTTCATTGATGATGATGTCACAAATTATGCAGACAAAGAAGTTATCACCCACTTCTAAAGTTACTGTAGAAATCAAATATTAAAAAGTTCTGTTCATAGCTTCGTCGACATTTTAGAGTCTTACATCAAACTGTAAAAAAATAGAAGATCAGTTTGCAAACTCGAAGCATTTTATCGATAAACGACATAGAAAAGGCTCTATGTTTGTCGTTCTTGTGGTTCGTAATACTACAAAATTTAGTCTAGAAAATAATTTCAATTTAATGATCTTTCTTATTAAAAGGTTTGCCGGAAACAAAAACCATTATCGAGAAGTTTCCAATCTCTTTAATTTCTCACTGTCGACGTCGAGTGCATATAAATACCAAACGACGTTTTTGGAATTCCTTATTGACATTTCAAACAAACACATTTGTATGCCATATGCCGAAAAGGAACAAAAATGTGCAGAATTTGCGAAGGTAAAAACTAGAGTCCTACCGGCCACCTTCGGCTAAAAATATCACCTTCGGCAAAACATTCGGCTTCAGCCAAATGTGGCCGAAGATTTGGCCGAAGGCCGAATGTTGATTTTCCACCTTTCTGTTAAAAATCGTTAACGATTGTGTAGGAGACTTTCTAGGTACTTAATGTAGAATTTGTATATTGTGTTCGTGTGTATAAAATTTCCACGGAATGTACCCAGAAAGCCTCCTACACCATCGCTGAACGTTTTTATATTGTTTTGTGTGTAGTGTATACATATGATTGCAATTTCCACAGACTGTACCCAGATAGTCTCCTACACCATCGTTGAAAGTTACGGAATGTGTATCTACCCAACATCAGTAGTAGTAATAGTGAAGTTGCAACTGCAAGTAGCTGTGTGCTTTATTGTTTTGTTCCTAATAGCCAATCACGGTATAGGAAAAAAACAGAAAAATTCTTCGGAACATCTTTAATGCCAGCCACATACGATAAAGTTAAACAAAAAGTAAAGAGCCATGTGTCCTTATTGTTCCTTATTGAGTTTTACCGCACATTTTATTGATAGCTCAGTCAGACCAAAAGTAATATTAGGAGCCATGGTTCTGGACGATGATCACACCGGATCATATATTACTTCACAACTCAACGAAATTATCAGGGAATATAACATTAGCGACAAAATTCATATGGCTATACGGGACAACGCAAGTAATATGGGTGCGGCTATGCGTTATGGAAATTTTACATCTATAGGATGCGTAGCTCATACATTGCAGCTCGTAATTCACGATTCTATCTTCAAGGAAGAAAAAATTTAAAATTTAATAAAAAAATGTCGCAAGATTATAGGTCACTTCAGAAAAAGCGAACAAGCAAATCGATATCTTAATAAATTTCAAGAAACGTGTAGTCTACCAAAACAAGCTTTAATCCAAGATGTAGAGACTCGATGGAACAGCACCTATTTAATGATGGAAAGACTTTATGAGCAAAAAGTTGCAATCAATCTCTATATGGCAGAACGTGGTGGAATTCATGTCCCGACTATGGAAGAGTGGAGTCTCGTGAACAATTTGATAACGGTTTTAAAATGTTTCTATCAAGCTACACTTGATATTTCTGCTGATTCTGCACCCGTGTCAATCATAATACCGTTGATAGCTATGCTGAATATACAACTTACAGTAAAAGAAAATGATTCCGAAGAGATAAGTATTTTAAAAACTCGCTTGTGTGAATCGGTTAATAAACGCTTTTCCTACACAAAAATGTTTGCTGAGTTAGCTATTGCAACGATTATCGATCCAAGATTTAAAACCAAATACTTATCTAGTGATGAAGTAGCAAGCTGCAAGACTGACATTTTGAAAATTTTACGACAACAGTTTTCTAAATTATCTGAAAATGAAAAAATAAATGAACCTACTCCTTCAACTTCTTCAAATCTCAAACCTAAAATCGAAAATCTTTGGGATTCACATGACTATATGCCGCCAATAGATGAATCTTCCAATTTAGAAGATTTGCCACCTTTCGAAGAATATCTAAAATCGTATTTAAAAGAACCGTCGCTGACAAGGAACGCTGATATTTTTCATTACTGGGCTTCAAGTCCTTATACCTACTTGAAAAAAGTAGCAACTAAATATTTATCAGCTCCACCTACCAGTGTAGTGAGCGAACAAAATATTCAGTGATGCTGGTTAGATTTATGCTGATAGGAGGGCTAATTTGCGCGGAGAAAATGTAGATAAACTTTTATTTCTTGCGTACAATATCAAGTTGTTTAATTTTAATTACTCAATTTTACCATTTGTACTTCTTTTTTTTATTACTTTTTTAATTACTTTACTGTGTAATTTTAGTTCTTGTGTTATGAATTAATAAGAAAAATTTATTTACTGAAAAATAGCCATTTTTATTGAAACGATTACTATTATTACAATTGTGTAGGTTTCTTAGTATGTATTACGCAATACCATCACCTTCGGCTTCGGCCGAATGTGATCAAAAAGCCGATGTTCGGCTTCGGCTTCGGCCGAAAAAATGACCTTCGGTCGGACTCTAGTAAAAACACTTTTACGATAGTGTTATAAATTCAGATTGCAGTGTGCGAACATATCCTGTAACCTGAACGTGATTTAAACACTGTTGACTGAGTAAATTATCTAAGTGAATTTTGAAAGTGATAAAAGTGCGCGAATTAAATCGTTGGTATTTGATTTCCAATAAGTGAATTGAAGTGATTGAATTGTTAACCGTTTTGTAAATAATAGTATTCCAAAAATACGAATTATTGTTAAACATAAAAGAGAAAAGCGTTTTATATAGTTTAAATCGCAATAATAATCTCAAATAAAATATATGCACATTGCAGTATTTGAAAACGTTTTGGGGTGCATTGATGGCAGAAAGATATATATTCGGAAGCCAGCGAATAAAATATGAAGTTCGTTGATATGTTTGTTGGAGCCCCAAGCAAAATACACGATTTTCGTACTTTCTCGTTTCGAATATCGAAGGATGTTTAGTGAATTTGAGAGGACAAGTACCATCTTCTGGGTGATGCTGCATATCGTCAAAGAGAATACTCAATTACTCCATATTGGGACTATAGTGACCTTAACACTCAGCAAACAAAATTCAACAAAAAAAAATTGCCAGACCTTATATAAAGTCGAAAACTGTTTTGTTTTGCTTAAGCAAATATTTAGACAACTACCCCGGTTATATTTTTTCACTGTTTCGAGATTGAAAATAAGGCGATTTGTGTCTGGATCAAAGCAACATTATCCTACTTTAACGGAAGATCTACGCAGAAGATATCGCAATAATCGGAGAAGAAGAAAACTTTGCGGAGACAATCTTGCTTCATAAAGGATAAATAAAGCGAAATATGATAGCAGTAACAATATAAACAAACTGCACTTCAAGCAAGTATTTTTACATTTTTATTTTTTTCTGTTTAACAGTTTATTAAATTTGCGTTTTCAACATGACGCTGTTGTTTTTCGTATGCCTGACTATTTTCGACAAAGACAATTCCACGTTCTTTGTTTTCAACGGTGAAGTTTTTTTAAATTTACACCCTCCATATTGATAAACAATTGTTTGCAACGAAGCAAGAAGATAAACCATGAGCTGTCAAATGGCACACTATCACACACAAAACAGATCAATTTATTTTATGTTCGATTGGGACGAGTAAAAATCCGAAATCTGAAAATCGCAATCGAAAACGCTATAAGATATTAAGTGCCGTCCCAAATATAGTTCACGGTGTAAACGTAATGTAATATTTCCAAAAAAATTTTCAAAATAAAACCCCAAATGAATGCATTCTGTTAAACAGACAGAAACAGGAAAATAAAAACTCAAAACTTTAGAAATATGTATGTCAATGTTTTTACAAATTTATTTGTCTAATTAAATTTCAGTCTTCATTCTTTGCTGCGTTGACATTTGATTTGCGATCGGTGGACATTCAGCACAAAGAACATCCCTATTGCTTCGACTTATCTCTAAGCCATTAATATGTTCTTTATTATTTGGCTTTGAAGGGCGCCTGTTAGAAACTACTCTAGCTTCAACGTCACTATGTCTACGATTTGGTGTAAGATCGCGCGCTTCATCCGTAGACGATTTATATTCTGGCCAACATTCCTGCATATTGAAGAAAATCATAATTCAATGCATTGATGTGATCATTTTAATAACATACCTTCGGTACATCCCAAATGATCACGGATCCGTTACTACCTCCTGAAATGCAATACTTTCCACAAGGACTATACGCACATCTGGTAACAGGTGAAGCATGTTGCAGACCAGAACAAATTGTGGTCCCATTTTTATAGTCCCACAGCTAAAATAAAAAATTCTTAAAATTTTTTTTTATATTAATCCAATGTACCTTGACAGTTTGATCAGTGCCAACTGAAACAAAATAATCTCCGGTAGGACTGAACGCAACGGAGTTGACTGATACTTTATCGGAACCTTCTAATTCTCGGAGAAGACTGCCATTAAATACCTAAGAAAAATAACATTTTTAGAAGTCAGCTAAACGTTGTATTTTGACAGGTTTTTCTCACCATCCAATAACCAATATTGCCATCAGAGGCAACTGTCAGAAGTTGAACACCGGTTGGAAAGTATCGAGCACAGGTGAACTTGGTGTTTGCATAAATGACTTGCTTTCTTATCATTCGGCTGAATAAATGAAATTAGATAAGGTACACGTATAAATTGGTTCGTTTTTTGACTGCTCTAAAAAATTAAAAAATCAACTCGTAAGAATATACTAGACGAGTTCCGCAGGGGGGGACCTTTTGGGACCATCCGGTAGATATAAACGGTAGCGTGCTAAGGGCCTGTTTGTTCATTATCGGTTAAATCGACGGTTAGGTTACCGCAGCGATGGCTTTACCTATGATTGAGATATTTCGGTAATCGTAGATGTGCGATAAATCGTTCCAGTTTTCCAGTTTATCTGCCAAACTCCTGCTGTGGGATAACTTTGTTATTGTTCGTGGGTTATCGACCAGAATAACAATTCGTTAAAGTTAACCGACAGTGTGCAAACCAGCCCTGAGCATAAAAGTCAATGACAATTTTGTTTGCAAACTAATGGAAAGTACCTTTCGTTGATCAAATTCCTTAAGGAATCCATCGATAATTTTTATTACAAAGCTGATAAGAGAGAACATAATTTCACAAAACCTCTTGTCCCTTTTGACAGAAGATAGAAGCCCTACTGGTGGAAAGAATACGATTTTCTTATGAAAGACAGTTTTATTTCGTTTCTTCGAGCATATCTAGCGAACTTTCTCTTTCGAATTCGTCCATCAATGATCAACGGCCGCTTTCACATATTTACACATTGCAACAAGCGTAACAAACCTTACCACCGCCCTTACGTAGATATATCATACTTACTTGATGTCCCAAATTACACAAGAACCATCAGAACCAGAGGATACCACTTCACTGTCAAATTTGTTAAAACTCAACGAACTTATTGGTCCTGTATGATCTTTCAAAACAGCAATCAAGCTTTGGCGATACGGCTCGATTTTCCATACGCGTACCTGTCCCTCAATGCCTGCACTAACTAACATCTTATCGTTAGTCGATATCGCCAATGCACTGCAACCTGATAAAAAGGAGTTAAGGATGCAGATTATACATGAACAGTAAAAAATCAAAAGGATACAATACATACCTTTGTTGTGAGCGTTCGGGATGGCATAAATTAATTTGCCAGTTATTGGTGTAAAAGAGCGAATAAAACCATCGTTCCACGCGGATACAATACTTGATCCATCGTGTGTAAAAACAATTGATGTACAGTGGAAGTTATGCACAATTATCCGCAGAAGCTCCTGTAAACGTTTCATTGACCAAATGCGTATCGATTCGTAGCCAGCCGTTGCAAAAACCGTAGAAAGTTTTCTAAACGAAAGTAAAGCAAAGAGAAATCATTTCAATAGAAACATCCGAGTAGTATCAATTGTCATTTTACAGTTTGGAGTCGGCATAAAACAGGATATCCCGCAATAGTGCAAGAAGTACACACGCACACATGAATGGTTGTGAGAAGCTCGGCCCAAGGTACTAACGAGCCTGTTGCTTCGAAAAATTAAGTTGTAAAATTTACTATCTAAATATCTATATTTTGCCAATATAAATTTTTTAGCAACGCCCACTTTTTGAGGCGTTTTCTTTTAAAAAAAAACGATTTTCGGTAAAATTTTAAAAAAATTTCGACTGAACAAAGGAATATTCATTCAAAAAAGGGAGGCGCTTCGTTTTTCAGTGGGTCTTAGGACTTATTGAGGATCGGTTCATTCGAAAAAAAGTAAACTGCGATACTAATAAATGATTGTCGGTGGGATGGTGTAATAATTTACTCGCTCAGAGAATTGCGCTGCCTGGCAAGCTCATCCGCCTTACAGTTCAGTGGTGTATCTCCGTAGCCCGATACACAGAAGAGGTGAATGGCAAAATTCTCTGCAAGCTGATTAAGAGATAGTCGGCATTCTTGGGCTAATTTCGATGTAAATGAGATGAATCCTAGAAATTTAATTGCTTGTCACTGAAGTTGCTTACATTCTTCCTATATTCACCTTAAGTGATTGTCGATTGTAACGAGGCTTTCAGTCTCACTGTTGGACAAGCTGAGGTCTGTTTGCCGTAAATATCTAGGGGTATTAGATGTAGGATATCATCATTTAGAGAGTAGAGAGAGATCATTTGGTTATATATCTTTAGCGGTGTTAAGATTCCTCCCTGATACAGCTATCTGTCATCCACGTTATCTGCGCAATTACCTTGCAGCCTTATCTTTCTAGATTGACTTGTAGCTCATTGACCACTAGGTTCCACAGAGAAGAGGAGACAGGACGCCCCCATGTGGGATGCCACAGCTTACGGATGTTCGAATGAGAAGAATTTTTTTTTTGTGATGCTAACATTGATATATGAAATGGATAAACAAACAAAATTAAATGGACGATCTCAATATTTCTGGTTCAGAGGAGCTAACAAGAAAGTTAGTGTTAAATGTTAGTGTCAAGTGGCCATCTGGTTTAAGTACATAATTGAGATATTGGTAGATTGATGAAAAGAATTTTCGGAATCGAGAAGCCTCTGAGGTTTCTTCTTTGTTAACACTGAATGTGCCCCAGGATGCTTTCTTTTTCTTCCTCATCAGGATTTGAGAGACGACTTAGATATATTGATCCCATGTCTATTCTCATTGGGCCACTTGGCTTTGTTGAATTGTCCCCTACATTGTTTCCTGAGAGTGCAAAGGTTGGGGTTCCACCAGCACCCACGGAAACTGGCCCTTTCCACGAGAGGGTTGCCACCAGACTATCCAGTTCTGTTCAGTTACTGGGTTTAAGGTGTCGAGAGAGAAGCTTATTGGCTTAAATGCATTAAGTTCGTTTAAATTAGTTAGATAAAATTAAAGAAATCTTAAGTCAAAAAATTAACATTTTTATCGAAAAACTATTTTGAGTCTTGATTTTGAGCAACGAACTACATTTATTCTCGATTAAAGCGATAATCAATTTCAACCTAGCAGATTTTAAAATACTACGTCTAACCCGACTACCTAGTCGCCTGTCTAAAAAAAATCAAACATTATTTAAATTTACTTACGGAGGGAATATCAATTCGTTAATCGAGTTCTTGTGACAGGTTGTTTTAAGCTTCAGCTCAAAAGTGGCAATGTTGAGTTGATAGATTTCACTATTTTCTGTTCCAATAAAATACATTGTGTCAGTACATTTAGCTATACTCGTAACGGCACCATTTACTTTGGTAGATTTCAGCTATTCCAACATAAATATATCTATCTTTAGAAACTTTCAATCTATAATTTATATTTTTACATCTACTTACAGTTTTCAGCTTCGGCCATGTTGGATTTGGATAGTTTTTGAAGCATTTATTTTGAAGTGCAACCAGTTCTATGGTACCATCGCCGGCGCCAAGTAGTAAGCAACCATTAATTGTGCATACTATTTCTCGTATACCGTTAGTGTACATTTCACAATCCTTTCCTATCTTTCGGGGAATATGTTTGGCATACAGACCCACCATGTAAGCCGTTATACCTTCTTTTCCTTCAAAACTCAGTCGAACGTGAGCCACATCACCGCTCATAGTTCCAATGTAAACATTTTCATCATTTTCGTCTACTACCATTGAAGTATAACGTCGCTTATGTTTTCCAACTTGTACCTCTTGGGCGCTCAGCTTTTTCCGCTCGCTCTCAATTTTCCACAAACGAAGGTGCCCTAAAAAATGAAAAGACATGTTTTTTGTTTTGACCATAAAATAAATTTAATTTTTTTTGATAGGAACATAGGGGATTGGATTAGCAACGCTTGTATTAACT
Source organism: Rhingia rostrata (assembly GCA_949824845.1). Lineage (NCBI taxonomy): Eukaryota > Metazoa > Arthropoda > Insecta > Diptera > Syrphidae > Rhingia > Rhingia rostrata. The sequence goes on from OX463757.1 coordinate 36,724,309, forward strand.
CTTAATTATCGATAACATATTTGTAATCGAGTGCGTTTTTTCCTGTCAGTTAAAGTTTTGGCTTCAGTTTTTTTTGATACGTATTTAGTTTAAAATAATCTTGTATTCCAAATAATCAATAAAATCACTCTTGTTTTTATCTAGATCACTTTTGAACAATCTCGATTTCAAGTGAGATTTACACTTACAATAAAAATGTATGTGAATGAGAAAAGTCATTACCTATATCCCCCCATACATACATTTTGGTACATCTGGGTTCGCGATGGATAAAATGTGTTTTTAGTATTTAGATGCCATAGCTTATGTATATTTTACAAAATATTAAAACCGCGTTGTATTCAAAATATCCTATATACATATATATATATATATATGTGTGTATATGTATGTAACATAAGCCGTCAAATCAAACATATGCGCTTAATTGAAGACACTTCAACTGTTTCCGTACTTTTGCACCAAAAATTTGTAAATTTTCGAAGTACATCGCTCTCTCTCTCTCTCAGAGAGACAAATTTAGGGAAAAGTGCGGGAACGCGTTTAAGTAAAACTCAGTAAACTTATTTGTTTCATGTGACTTTTAAATAACAAATGACATAAGAGACATGTCGAAAAAAATAACGAATTGTGACTTTCGACTTGAAGTACAAGCGATAACATTGGCCACTCAATCAAAAGCGTGTGCATTTAAGCTTGAGAATCACATTTCCATTAGGGTACCTAGATACTTTTGTGTGAAGCTAATTTGTAACGTTCTCGAATAAAGAGAAAGATATTGTTTCGTGAAAAATTTCGACCTCGAGATTTTGATTAATTCTAACATTGCGATGATAGCGGAGCTCAAAAAAGTGGTTTTTGGAATACCGTCCGTCGCATCGGTTCGTCGGTTCGTCGGTCCGTCTGTCAGGACAAGTCTCTCCAGCCTACACGACTTTACCGATTTTCTTCAAACTTCGTATGTAGCGTTTTTTTGGTCATAATTTTAGGCCATTTTTTTGGTTGCTTCTAGCTATGTTGTTACTGGTAGCTGCCATATAAAAATCATACAAAACGTCAATTTGCTCAAAACCGGCTATAACGATTTTGATTAATCTTCTTATATCCTATAAGCATGTTAGTTCCAGCAAAACTGCATACCCAGTTTTTCGAGAAAATCCATATAACGGATTTTTGTATTTAGGCCATATAAAGAAAATTGTCAATTCCTCGCAAACTATTTTGCCAAATCGAATGAAATTTAATTTGTAGAATACTATTACTGTTTACATGAGTTCCACATAATTGATTTTGGTCCAACTATTCCCAAGCACAATTTTCAGTATTGTCCAATAACGGAAAATCATTACTATTCACATGAACACCGATTACTTCCAATTACGGGAATAAAAAAATATTATTGTGTATTTTGGCTAAATTGTTACAAACGTCAAATTAACTCGCTGTGAATGAGAAAGTTGCGTACGACCTAGTCGTGCACCCACCACTTGTTTTTTTCGTGGGCTGGTAGAAATCTCAATAGACACGATGAGCACGTGCCCATAGTAGTGTGAGACTTTAACTCACTAAAACCACCACCCTTTTTGTATTTGTGTTGCAACTAAGTATGCGACTTATCAAGCTAATTTGTTCCTTCTTTTTCCGCAATTTATAGCTCGGTTTGTTGTTATCATGCCAAATTTAAGGGCTTAGTCCTTTGAAGACGCCATAATAAACTTGTTTCGTTAAGAATTGATAGGACCGTTGTAAAGCTAAATGAAAAATGTCAAATCTTCAATATCAAGACAGATTTCTCTCATCTCAACAAAAATTATCAGATTTAGTACGCTTTTGCAAAAGAGAAATTAAAAACGTCAAAAACGAAGGGTTGAAAGAGCCGACAAACTTACGTATTTTGATTATAAAACCCTCGAAAATATTTGTAGGAACTCAAATATTACAATAAATCTACAAAACATAGTAAAGGGTGATCCATTTTGAGGTTCCCTACTTTTTTAAAGAAAAAAACACAGAAAATTCAAATTTAATTGAGAATGTTTATTATCATTTGAAAGAACATTCTTTGGAATTTTTTTTGAAGATAATGTCTATCAAATGTTGGCCGTTGCTACGTTGCAGATGGTCCATCCGTTGAGTCCAATTTTCGATCACTCGTTCGAGCATTTCGACTGGTAACTGGCGAATGACACGCGTGATGTTTTCCTCCAAGGCCTTGTCGGCATAAGCTTTTGACTTTACATATCCCCACAGGAAAAAGTCTAACGGTGTGATATCACAAGATCTTGGTGGCCAATCGACCGGCCCAAAACGTGAAAACGAATAGTACGCTCAGTAGGCCGATTATGTTGACCATAAGTTGAGCGAAGTGCACGAAACACATTCCTCACAGAACGTGAATTTTCATAATAAAGTTGAACAATTTGTAAACGTTGTTCACGCGTAAATCTTTCCATTATGAAATGCCAAACAATACTAAACAAAAATAACATGACAGCATGACACGACTCACACGTGATCTGTCAAAAAAGGCTATTGAAAAAAGTATCTCTACTTGGATCACCCGTTATATGTATATTTAGATTAAAAATAATTATTTTGCTGGTTTCTGTCACAAAAACGGCTCTTAAAGTTATAACAAATATGTTTAATAAAGTTGCATACGTTCGAATATGTTGTGTTCAATATGTTTCTAGCATACAAAATAATAAAATAGTGAATGAAAATTTCATCTGTTATAGAGGGTTTGCAAAATTTTCGATGGATACATGAATTTTGCAATATTCCTGGATTTGACTTGAATTGTTACGCGAATCGAAAAAGATTTTGTCTTGGGATGGATTCAACATGATAAATTGAATTCCTTTAAAGAAAATGCAACAGTAGACTAATTGCTATTGGAGGTATTGGAGGTGTTTATCGTTTTCCAAGTTACTCCGAAATCTTTTTTACTGACCAATTTATGAACTGGGTTGACATAAATGATCTAATAAATCGAACAAAACTAATAATAATTAATGGGTTATATTAATATTCATTGGTTTGGTAATAATAATCACTGTAAATCGTTTAAAGCTTTAATAAATGACAATGCATTATATCAAATTGTTTGTGAACCAAAGAATAACAAAATTTAAAACTAAAGCAAAAGTAGCACCGCAGTTAAAAGTGAGTGATCACGAGAGCTTAATAATTACCGTAGATACTTTATCAATAAAATCTAATGAGAAAGAGACTCTTAAAGTGTTTAAATATAATAGCGATACTTTTTTTAATGAGTTAAGTGGTAAAACATTTACTTTAGAAACATTAAATAATAACGTAGAAGATTTAGCAGAAGTATTTATCGATACAATTAGTAAATGTTTGCAATATAAAATAATAAATGACAAGCAAAATCAGAGTAAAATTTTGGAAAAAGTAGTGTATATTCAACTCCAGAAATATCTTGAATCCCATAATTTGATTTCGACTTACCAAGCAGGATTTCGAAAAAAAACATAATTGCGAATCTTTTATTTACCTAGTCGTAACTAATTGGAAAATTGGAATTCATAAAAAAAGAACCATAGTTTCAGTTTTTCTAGATCTGAAACGGGCCTTTGAAACTGTAGATAGATATATCCTACTGCAAAATCTTGAAAAATATGGTGTAAGAGGAACTGAGCTAAACTGGTTCAGATCTTACTTAAATAGAAGAAAGCAATAGACCAAAGTAAACGGAGTGACATCTTCAGCGATAAGTGTTGATTTTGGTGCCCCTCAGGGTTCATTAATGGAAGTTTTATTATTTCTAACGTACATTAACGACATGGAAAATGTGATTGTTAATTGCAAGTTGGTTCTGTTTGCTGATGATGCCTTATTGTTTACATCGTGTATTTCTATTGATGATGGGGTTGAAAAGGTCAATTCGGATATGGAAAGACTTCAGCGATGGTTCGAAATTTATAAGCTCAAGTTAAATGATTAATAAGGCGAAGGCTATGGTTCTAAACGGAAATATAAATAATAACAATAATATTCAAATAGACAATGAAGTTGTTGAGGTGGTAGACGAAATCAAATATCGGGTTTTTCAACAGCGACGCTACAAAAGTTGAGCGACAGGGACAGCAAACGACGCCATATTTCTTGCCGCACTTTCGACATTTCTCTTCAGTAAGGTTTGCCATTTCATAATGGAAAGATGATCCAACAAAGAGTCTCGAAATTATTAAAATTTACAACCGAAATTCGGAGTCAGTGGTCTCAACGTTAAGAGCGCTACGTCCAATTTATGGTCGTTATAATCGTCCTAGCAGATCAACAATTGAGCGTCTAGTGGAAAAATTTGAATCCGCAGGCACAGTAAAAAATGTTCCCGTGCCAGTGAAACAAAGAAGTGCCCGTAGTATCGAGAATATTGCTGCCGCTAAGACTTCAGTTGAAGAAAGTCCAAATGTGTCTCTCACACGTTGTTCTCAAGCGTTGGGCATCTCTGTGACGTCGTTGTGGCGAATTTTGCGAAAAGATCTTGGCCTACATCCTTACAAGATTAAATTGACGCAAGAACTGAAGCCGCTTGACCACCAGAAGCGTCGTATGTTTGTGAATTGGGCTGAGCAACAACTTGAAAATGATTCGGATTTTCATCGAAAAAATCATTTTCAACGATTAGACTCAATTCTGGCTAAATGGCTTCGTCAATTAACAAAATATGCGGTATTGGTCAGGCAGAAATCCACACGTACTCCATGAGTCATCATTGCATCCCGAAAAAAGTACGGTTTGGTGTGATTTATGGGCCGGCGGCGTCATTGCGCCGTACTTCTTCCGTGATGATCAAGACCGGCACGTTACTGTGAATGGGAATCGCTACCATTCAATAATAACCGAATATTTTTGGCCCCAATTGGATGATATGGAATTGGGGAACATGTGGTTCTAACAGGACGGCGCCACAAGCCACACAGCGAATGCCACAATCAATTAATTGGAAACTAAGTTTAGAGAACGTGTTATCTCACGAAATGGTCCAGCCGCCTCGGTCGTGCGATTTGACGCCGTTAGGCTATTTCCTGTGGGGCTACGTCAAGTCTGTGGTCTATGCCAACAAGCCAGCGACGGTTGATGAACTTCTTACGAATATCGAATGTGAAATTGCAGCACTATCGGCTTATTTATGCTTGAAAACCGTCGAAAATTGGGTTCAGCGTCAGGACTTCTGCAAGCGTGCCCGTGGTGGCCATGCAAAAGAAATCGAGTTCCATACATAATGGCATCGAACGTACTTTCACAGAAATAAAGAATTTCATTGATATCCAAAACGATTTTTGTTTTATTTAAGAAAAAACTTTTGTAGCTTTGATAATAAATTAAGTTTGGATCGGACATTGAAATATTTGCAAGAAAATAGCAAAAAAAATACATTTCTTCGCAAGAATTAGAAAGAATATTTCAAAAATATGCATAAAAAAATTATATAATACGAAAATAAAACCTCATTTCGAGTAATCCACGCCGGTGTTCCGCAGGGAAGTGTTCTCGGACCAATCCTATTCTTGCTCTACACAAGAGATATACCACAAGATGAAGGGACCATCGTAGCACCGTTCGGAGACGGTACAGCTATCCTCGCAATGGATGAGTCAGTCGAATCATCAACGGGAAAACTCCAACGGGCTCCTAACAAAGTATGTGAGTGGACAAAAACCTGGCGAATTGCACTTAACGAGATCAAGTCAACGCATGCCAATTTTACGTACAAAAAGATAAACAAGTTACCTGTTTTCATTAACTCTGCACAAATACCATACGCAAATGAGGCAAAATATCTAGGAATGACTTTAGACGCAAAGCTTAAGTGGAAGCCACACTTAAAAAAAAGCGGGACGAGCTCGCAATCAGACTCAGAGAAATGGATTGGCTACTTTGAAGATACTCGAAGCTAAGCATATACAACAAACTGCTTCTGTATAAGCAAGTGCTAAAACCTTGTTGGACATACGGTATACAGCTTTGGGGTTGTACCAAACCAAGCAATATTGCTATACTGCAAACATTCCAAAACAAAACCCTAAGAGCAATAGTGAGTGCTCCATTGTATATTAGGAACAGTGATATTCACAGAGATTTAGGAATTGCTACAGTGAGTAACGAAGCAACAAACTTTGCTCGCAAACTTCGTACTTGTATATATGTTCATTGTAATAACGAAATAGTCCGTACTCTGGACGTGACAAACCTTGAGCGCCGGCTACAAAGAACAAGACCGTTCGACCTAGCGCCATAAGGAAAAACCGCATGTAATGACGGTATTAGTAGGTGCGTTCACTGGAATGCTACCTACCAAACGCGATTTACACTACAGAAGCGTAAACTACTTGTTAAGGATACTTAGTCGTAGTCACCACAAAAAACAAAATGAAAAAATTAGAGGAATAAATTCCATACTACTATGAGCACGCGCAGCTGGTTCTCATAGTGCCTATCTGAGGGGTGAGGTTTAGCCCGTAGGCATATATTGACTGACATTAATGAAATTATCAGGCCCGAAAATATATGAGTCGGGCATAACCAATGGTACGGACCACTGGTATCCTAAGAGGATTACTCACCTCCGGGCGCACAAAAAAATTTTTTTTCGAGTATTGTTCAAGTGTAATATTTATGTGTAATGAATCTATGATAAGTCGGCTACAAAAACTACAAAATAAATCTATGAGAATAATTCTGAAATGTAACAGATTATCTTCCATAAGATTTGTGTTGAGTAATTTGTCATGGTTAAGTATAAATCAGCGAACTATATTTAATGTAATAATGTTTATTTATAAGATGAAACTTAATATGTTACCCTCTTATTTATGTGAAAACTTAACCTATGTTAATCAAGTACAACCTTATTATTAAGAAACGCAAATGATTTAAGAATTTTATCTTTTAGAAACTATAGGTCAGGTAACAATGATTATTATGATACCGAATGCAATCAAAAATGTAGATAATCTGTATGAATTTAAAAAGCAAACTGTTATTTTTGTGAAGCAAAGATTAAGATAGTAAGTTATATTTTATTATAATGTTTATATAAATAGCAAATTTTTGCTAAATAAAAAAAAATTAAGCGGTACGAAATCCACCAACAAAAGTCGCAGTGGAGAAATTCCCAAAAAATACAATCCAACTAGGCATTGTGTCCACAAAAAAATATCCATGATCAATAGCTGCAACTAAAAATGTTTTTTTTTTCACAAAATTTTTATTTTGTGGGGGGGGGTTTATATCTGCTGATTTTTTTCTTTGGGTTTCGCTGCTGGGGATTTTTGGTTTTGTTTATTTTTTATTGGGCAAAATGTACCCAAGGCCTGTATATCCTTCTGAACAGGATAAGCACACTAATATGTTCGTTCGTGCACTTGTAAGCACGAATGAACAGAATGATTTTTGAAGCAAACGTAACCAATTTTTGAGCTATTGAAGAAATTTCTTCCGGGTACCTCAATAAAAGCTTATCCAAGCCGTGGTGAATATTTGCATTGCATTGTCAATATTTCACATACAATATTATCGATTAAATATTTTTAAGAAATATTGAAATCTTAGCTATTCAAGGAATTATTGTTCTTAATTCAAATTCAATTTGAGTAATACAACCTTTGGATAAAATAAAATAAATGTAAGTGCGTACTTACTATCTCCTGATACTAAAAACACTGATCCCAATTTGTTGAGTGGGCATACATATGTTGGATTTCCACACGTGCTATTAGCAGCAACTGCTCGACAGATAGGTGTCCTTTTAAAAACCAAAACATTATTATTTTAAAAACATAAATACTATAGACGTACCGAGTTGCAACATCAAAAACTATGACACATCCATCATCAATACCACCGATGCTAATAATGTATTTATCATCTAATGTAAAACATACAGTTTCACAGCGCACCTAAAGGGATAACAACATATCCTTACGTATTATTTGCATTTATATTGAATGTCATTTTATGTACCTTGTGTAGATCATGTCTTCCGATTTCTTTCCTGTCTTTGTAGTCCCAAAGAATAACATAGGCCCGAAAACCCTTGTGATTGTCTTGACCAGATGCTACAAACTTTCCGCTTTTTAAAAACACAACGATTAAGCAGGAGCTTAGTTAATTTTTAAAATTCAAATATTAACAAACCTGGGTGACACATGCAAACAGGACACCATATTCGTGTGTCCTGTTAAAAATTCTTGCTCATTTGTTTTCGTGTTTGTTATTACCACCTTTTTGCCGAGTGGAATTATAGTGTGGAATCCATCCGGATGTAGGTTTAATCCAAAAAGTACGCCTCCATCGAAGCCAAATATCGCTCGTGGTTTAAGCTTAGGACTTTCCGAATCTGCTTGCCGATCGTCCGCCATAGAATTGAAGGTTTCAATATATAAAATATATAAAAAATATAAGGTTCTTCCGAAAATCAAGTGGTATAATGTGGAGTAATGACGTTCAACTGATTTATGTTATAATTTCTAGCTCACACAATTACAGCGAAATTATTTGTTGCTACGGTTTCCGGTAAGGCGGTAGTTTGATACAACAGAAACAGAGGGTTGTAACAAAGTAAGACATCCGTTTATTATTTTTGGTTGTTAGGCAGATGTTGGGCGAATAAACGAAAGTACAGCTCGCTTTTACTCAGTACTGAGTTTTAAAATATTTATTTTGTTACGCTTGATTGTAACCGAAAGAATATGCGCAATAAAAACGTAAAGGTTTTTGGCGGCTGGGCATTTTTGTCAGATAGATAAGTCACATGACAGTGCCATACCTAAAGTCTTTATCGGTATCGAAGGTTTCGATGAAGTCGTGGGCAACCCAGTAGGTGCACAGACGAAAAGGTTTGGTCGGTATACCAAACCAATGCAAGGTTTTGAATAGATCGTCTCTCTATAAATGCTGTTGTATGCGGCTTTGAAATCTATGAATCGGTGGTGGGTTTTGATTTGGATTTCTCTTATTTTTCCAGGATCTGAGCTAAGACCACACTGATAAGTTTTAGTAAACCACACTTCGCTTAGGTCGGGTGCTGTCATCGCCGGTTTCGTACGGTTGATTCTGCCGGACAGCGAGTAAGTATTCGTCATCGCCGTTTAACCCTTTCAGGACAATAGTTGCTTATAAGCAACATCCGATTTTGTTTCCTTCGTAGTCTCGTTTGGCAGTCCCCGATGTAATAAAGATACATGCAGACCAAGGTATACAGAATACAAGGTAGTATATTCGCGCGCATTTTCTTGTGCATGTTCTGCGCATGACGTCACTCGAATAACAATTTTTAGTTCTGTACTGCAATTTGAGTAGGCAACCATTTCATTTGCTCGTAGAATAGGTGTACCGCGTGTGATTAAAAGTTGTGCTTGTGATTAAGTAAAAAATAAAACTATGGCAATTTGTTCAGTTTTTAATTGTGATACCCATAATAATAATAAAAGAAAAAACAATGCAACAGACGTGAGCAGTGTGAAAATCAAACTTTTTCGTTTTCCCAAAGACATGCAAATGGCAAAGATTTGGTTGAGCAAATGTGGCAGAAAAGATAAAATAAATGTGAAAACAGCCTACATTTGTGAGCTGCTTAAATACTCACCAAAGAGCTGCAAAAAATTAAAGGATGACGCGATTCCAACAGAAAATCTTCCCGGTTCCATAATAAAAAAAGACCAACAGCGAGGCGAACGCTTACAGAAAAGACATCGGCGATGTGAGGTGACAACATTGCTGGCAAATTATTTGGTTGACGAAGAGCAACCAGATGATCCCATGGCACATGAAGAAGTATATTTTGAACCAAGCACGTAAGTTTCTTCTATTTGCAATTAGAATGTGTTTCTATGTAAATTTCCAAAATCTCTAGACCAGAAAAAACTACTGTGGAGTTAAACGAAACCATTTCATGACAGCAAGAGAAAATAGCATCACTTGAGGAGGAAAAAATGTCTCTGCAGTCCAAAATCCTTGAGTTAACGAGAGAAAACTCTAAGCTACAAAAAGAATGTAATGCAACTATAACTCCATTTTTACTCCCACGCAAAAAAATTAAACTTGGCCGAGGTGATAGGCGTTTTTCCGTTGCAAAATGTATTTTAGAATAAGAATAATACAAAATCAAAATCTTCAATATAATGCTTTTAAAAAAAAACAATCAACTAAAAAGAAAATTAAATAAAATCTGTTCATAAAATTCTGCTATGCTTTTTATTATATGTGAGAAGTTTCAGTTTTCATTCTTTATTCTCCCAATTCAAGTGTTATTCACGTGACGTCACACATAGAAAGAGATAGGATAACACCATCGCAATATATTACCTTGTATTCTGTATACCTTGCATGCAGACTATTGACGAGTATTTTGTTAGTGTGAGAAGAGAAAAAAAAATGGTTAAAATGTGCTTGTGTTTTGTGTTTCGGAAATTTATTCAGAGTATGTTCACATGAGCGAAAGGTGCACTAAGAAATTACTAAGCAAAAAAACAATATTTTAAAATATTTCCGAGTAGCTGAAAACAGTAAAGTTTATGAAATGTTCAAGTACGAAGGTAAGTTGTATTATTTATGTTTTCAGTTGGATAGAAATGTAAATATTAAGAGAGCTAGAATTTTTGTAAAACCAAAGTTGCTTATAAGCGACTTTTGTCCATAGAGGATGTAAATATTAATTATAAATTCGGTTTTTAAGAAAATTTTTGCACAGGAAAGGGCTGACTGATGCTGAAATAGAATCTAAAGCCAACTTTGATTGGGACCAGTCATCCAATGAAGATGAAATTGATAGGGATAAAGATAGGGATGATCCAGATTTTTCGGAAGAAGCAATTGAAGCAATTTTAGCTAGAGCGAGGAGATAGAATCAGAAATGATTGAAAATTTGCTGAAGGATGACGAATGTAGAAACTGCGATTCTGATGAAGAAATAAGTGCTGGCGTCAGTTTTGAGAAAATTGATGCGTCCACATTGAAATGGAGAAGACAGGAAATTTTGGCCGTCGATGCAACCTGGAGGGGAACAGCTTAAGTTTATGACGTTTGTGAGGAAAAAGCACCAATAGAGTATTTTGCGCAGTTTTTTGATGAAGAAGTATTTGATCTCATGACATCCCAAAGCAATCTATATGCAATGGAAACATTTGGAATAGAGCTAAAATGCTCACCATTTGAAATGCGAAGTTATATCGGTGTACTTTTATATATGGGGATCATCAAAATACCGCAGATAAGAATGATTTGGTCAAAGCAGTTAAATTTCAATTTTATAACTGATGCTATGTCACGATCAAAGTTTGAAAAATTAAAAAGTTGTTTCCACTTGAACGAAAATTCAAAACAGCCAAAAAAAGGCGAACCAAATTTTGACAAACTTTATAAAATACGCCCTTTGCTGTCACTGCTAAAGAGGAAGTTCAACGAATTGCCTCAAGAAGAATTCCAATGTGTGGATGAGCAGATTATAGCTTTCAAAGGAAGGTAAAGTCTAAAGCAATATAATCCGGCAAAGCCACATAAATGGGGAATGAAAATGTTCACGAGGGCAGGGACATCAGCAATGATTTACGATTTTGCTTTGTATGTTGGTGATGGAACATGTCCAAAATACGGGCTCGGCATTTCATCCGATATTGTTTTGTTTTTGGCTTCAACTATGCCCAAAAATCAAAACTATAAACTATATTTTGATAATTGGTTTACTTCAATAAGCCTTATGATAGCTTTGAAGCAAATGGGCATATTGTCAACTGGAACCGTGCGCCAAAATAGAATGGGTAAATGCGATATCCTTTCAGAAGCCGAACTAAAAAAACGTGGCAGAGGTTCGTATGATAAAAAATGCGAACTAACTCATAACATATCTGCACTCCGCTGGTTTGATAATAAAGGTGTTCAGCTGTTGTCTACCCATATGTCTGTCGAACCATTAGGATTCTGTAGGCGCTGGTGCAGCAAGGAAAACAAAATGATACATATCCCTCGACCAGCTATAGTTAAAAACAAAAAAACTAAAATTCACTTAGGACACTTCAACTTTTGATTTAGTATGCCAATCACCTCAAAACACTCATAAACAATGAAGATAATGACCCTGAATGACCGTGTGTCTATTCAGTTGACGCAAAAAAAAACTGCATTTTTCCATATGGAACGCTTTACAAGAGAGCGAGAAAAAAAATAGCGGTACTTTTTAAATTTATCATTCTGATTTTTTTTTTTCTCAACATCATAAGCAAGCAGTAAGCATCATAAAATGATACATTAAAGCTCAAAGTTAGGGAAAAATGGACAACATACCCTAGAAAATGTGTGTGCTTATTCAGTTGACGCGAAGTGTAAGTAATTTTTAGTTTTTTTTTATCTGGCAATGCTTCGCTGGACTGTGTTTCTTTTTATTATCACTGCGCTATGCGTGAACTGTCAAAAAATGATGAGAATTTTGGGATTTTTATTGTTAAATAACTTTTAAAGTATTCGAGAGCGACGATTTCAAATTTTACCTTAATTTTATACATAATTTAATGAGTGCATTAATTTGTTTCAGAAATGGTTCTCCATAATTCCCAGCATCGACTGGGATTAAGCTATACCCAAAGGGGTTTATTAGTTTTGACATTGTTACGAATATTTAATTAAATTTCTATAAATTGCAATACGAAACAACATGCGATGCAGAAACCAAAACTAACATATCAGGGGGGAAGAGCTGACAAGTGACAGATGACACTTGTTTGCAAAATGATGGATATATTTTTAGTTCAGTGGATAATTCATCCGCCGAAAGAAAGAAAGTTTTAGGTTAGTTCATTGGATAATTCATCCGCCGACAATGAGAAAGTTTTAGGGACAGGATTTAGAAAGTAGGGACTAAAACTATTAAACAAAACAGCTTGTGGAAAAAGTAGTTGTTTTTGCTGTTCGCTTCCGGCGGGACGATACTTGAACCGCAAGTAACACTTAAAATTTCAAAGTGCCCGAAGGAGGACGCAAAAAAAGTGAACGTAAAAGAATTAAACGATACTATACCTCATATAACAAAAAAGAACAAACAAATTAAAATAAAGCAGAATAACAAATACAGATGGCAGCTAAATGAAAAGTGTTGGAGCACCAGCCCAATAGAAATCAGGAAACCCTAGCAGGGTAGCAGAGTGGAACATTTGTTTTTTTTTTTTACTTTTTTGTATATATGTATACTATGATTTGGAAGGAAATAGAACGTAACGTAAAATTCATTTAATTGATTTTAAATAACTAACGTAAAGTAAGAGGAAAATAAAAATAAATTATGGCGCAACAGGCTCGTTAGTACCCAGGGCCTAGCTTTTTTCTCGCAACCATTCATGTGTGCGTGTGTACTTCTTAGCACGATGGCGGGACCTCCTGTTTTATGCCGAAACTGAACGGCTAAGTTGAGATAAGCTTTTCATGACAATTGATACTACTCGGATGATTTGTCAGATCATCACGAGAGGAGGGCCAGTGAAAAATCATTTAGGTGTTGCTACGGCTGGGAATCGAACCCAGACCTTCTGCGCGGCAGTTCATTGCACTAACCTGCGCCAATGAGCCCGAACAAAAAGAAAAGTTAAATTCTTATATATACGTAAAACCGCGACACATATATGCTCGCATTTTCAAAAGGGATTTTTATTAAAGTGAAAATTTTGAATTCAAAATACATATATACATAAAGTGAAACAATAAAAGAATTCCACCAACAAAGAAAGGAACCTGGATGCAGTGGCCACAACATCGCCAGTTTCGAAAAACAAAGGGTGAATGAAGAAAAACTTCAAAGTAACTATACATATACATATTAAGAATTACAATTTCGCGGGGGACCAAAGCAACAGTATTTTAGTGATAACATTTGTGATAAAAGACAAAGGCAAAGAAGCCCAATTTAAGATATATATATATTTAACGGGTTTAGATATATAAAAGGATTTGCGAACAATAATTAAATTTGAATAATTTTAAATTGTTATAATGGGGAAATTAATAAACTCTTTCAAATTTGTTGAAAATTTAAAAGTAAAGACATGAATTTTAACTAAACGATTTGAAGAGGATGAGGAGGAGGTTTGGAAAGGGAAGTGAAATGTAGGGAACAAGGAATTGAAGATGCCATATTAAGGGACCTTCGAGGCGAGCATGGAGTTCAAGGTAGGGTCGGTAAGACAATTTTCTCGCAGTCATCTTTTTGCCACAAGACTGGCATGATTTTTGTGACGTGTCCGACGAGCAGAGCAGAATGCCGGAACCAGCATGCCAGCAACAACTCGTGAACCAGCACGCAACAACATTAAGTTTTTCACATAGAGAAATAATTTCGATAGATATGCCATAAGTGTATGGATCGACTTAGAATCGCTAACGACTTTTGGGCCTTAAATTTTGAGCTAGAGTGATGAAGTTTTTCACATAGATAAATAATTTCGATAGATATGCCATAAGTGTATGGATCGACTTAGAATCGCTAGCGACTTTTGGGCCTAAAATTTTGAGCTAGAGTGATGAAATGTCCGACAAAGCAAAACATGTGTACAACATTTAGTTGCTAATTTTTATCTGTGCAGAATGACGATGTATTATTCTCGCTGCGCCATCAGGGTCGACGTTTAGACAAGGGGACGCTTTTATGAAAAATTCAAAGCCAACACCAGAGGCACAATCTACGATAAATCTGCGCAACTACTTTCATACGTCGACGGGATTGGCATTACAGGGCGGACTCAATTAAAAAAAAATTGATTAGCATTAGATGATCGTAAAATCAAGTATATGCTATCAACATCGACGAATTGGAAAGAAAGTCTCCATTGAAGATATAGTACGAGAATTTGCTTGGTTCTTCCGAGTTAAACGAAGAATTACTCTAATACTACCCGCAAACCGCTGTTTCTTCGGACTAAGAAGGCAATTTAGAAGTAAAACCCCTTTTGAAATTACTAAGGAGATTCTATACAAGACCATAATTTTCCCAGTCCCACTACGGAGCTGAAGCATATGACCATTAATAATCCAGGTCGTACATCAAGCAATTTAAAGAGCGCAACAAGACAAGGAACCAAGTTTTTCAAAGTTTTCTTGGTAAAAATTGTGTTACTTTTATATTTATATATTAGATAATAGGCCGAAAGGCATTAGAATTAAGTTATCGTATAATTTAGGGCGCCCGCATAGGGAAAGTAAGTTGGTTAAGTAGTTGATAAGTAAGCTAGTTTTTTCATGAATTTTTGTCAGAACCGGGATAATTGAAGAGGCGTGTTGATTAAGGCGTTCAGGTTCACTCCGGACTATAGCGCCAATTTAGTATTTATATAAGCTTACTAGTACTGTTTTGTGCTCAGCGTGGTGTAAGTCAACTCCTGTCATCCACCTTCCTACTTTTCGAATATTCATTTCCTATACATGCTTTGGGATTCCGATATTATAACCTTTTTATACATTATATTTTATAAGATGGAACCTAGAGCCGATCGGTGTGGAACTCCGACAGATATGTGGTACTGCTTCACGCCATCCTCGGTATCAAAGATTATACACCGGTTCTCGAAGTAACTTAAACTTATATTAAATAAATATAATGCCTTTATCACTGATCTTCTTGACGCATTTTATTATTGCATCATAGTTCTTTCCGCATTCTCTCCATGTAGGGATGTATTTAGTTAGGTAGGAACCGGGATAGTTAGAAAGGCATCTTTGTTGAGGCCCGGCTTCATTTACGTGACCCACTTAAGATATGGGCAATATCGTTCCCTCCATTTAGGCTACAAAATGTGTTTAGGGACACGTCCTTTTTTATTTGTGTTTTTGTGAAGATTTTTAGAAATTTTGTTTTGTCTCCATAGTAATTGTCCCATAAATTTCTTCTACAGGAAAAATAGGGACACTAACATTTTGGCGTCATGTACGCTTAAGACGGAAGGGTTAATTTAACGATTTTCACCGTGAATTGTAAAAGAAAAACACTCTTTTCATAGATAATTGGATACATTGGACCTGCGCACACGACTCATTATAGTTACTTTCCAAACACACGAGAATATGTTCAAGAGTTTTATGTAATATCAGAAGCTTTATTTGTATGTGTGTAGTGTTCTGGTTATTTTCTTTTTAATATCCGCGAAAATATACAACACAAACTATTAAAATTGAGTGCTACCGACTTATTTTGTGTGCATATAATAGTTTTAGCTGAAATTCTTGTTTATTTTTTTATAATTAATTCGATTAGCTGTCAAACTGGGCACCCTCCTTACCCGTCCCACACACGAACGTAAGGTTCAACCGGTTAAAGGATAACATTTACCTTTTTTAAACGAATCTAAAATATCTTTACCATTTTCAAAAAAAATAACCACCCCCTTACCTACTTCTCCATACCACTCCCACTGCCATCTACCATCAACAGAAACAACCACCCAACTTGTTTATTACACGTCAGACGTCACGTACAAACACACCTCTGTCGTCATCAGGCATCACATCGGTGCTGTCAGATTTATTTTTATTTTTAGCCGAAGAAAGCGAGGCAAGCGCGAATCGGAACGAAGCGTAAAAGTCTTCACAACGCTCTGCGTGTGTAAAACGTTTTCTTTTCTATTTTTTGTTGTATTTTTCCCTTTTAAAAGCATTTTTTGTGTGTGAATTTTCTTGCCGCGCTTGGCATAGGTTATGGCTGCATTTTTCGACCCGTGAATCTAAAGTTTTTAGTTTTTGTGACACAAATTCGCAGAGCAACAGCACCATCAGCGTCTGTTTTGAATTAATAAATTCCCAGTGGAGGACACCACAATGAATCTGCTCCTGGTGGCTATCATTCTAATCGCTGTGCGATTGGCATCAGTGTTTATTGTACAAACATACTATGTGCCCGATGAGTATTGGCAGAGTTTAGAAGTGGCTCATAAAATCACCTTCGGGTAAGTAGCAAACAAATCGCGAAAACATCCACGATTATAAGGGGTCGGTCTGTTGGAATGTATTGCATGATTGTGTTGATTTTTTTTTGCAGATACGGTTATCTTACTTGGGAATGGGTGCAAGGTATACGCAGTTACGTGTATCCGATGATCTTTGCCGGACTCTACAAGGTGCTTGCTTTACTTAGCCTGGATCAGGTCAACTATTTGGTGAGGAGTTTAATTGCATGCTTGAGAAATTTATGTAATATAGATTGGTGTAGGTTTTGCTGCCGAGAATTCTACAAGCATTATTGACGGCGTTCTCGGATTATCGCTTTTTCGTCTGGACGGGGAAAAAGAAGTGGGCGCTGTTTCTGATTATTGTGCCCTGGTTTTGGTTTTACACTGGATCTAGGACACTTGCGAACACTTTAGAGGCTTCACTAACAACCATTGCATTGAGTTATTTTCCCTGGCAGAAGGAGGGCACTGGCTACCTATGGTTGGCTGCACTGTCATGCTTTATACGGCCAACTGCAGCGATTATTTGGATTCCCTTGTGCATATACCATTTGACAAAGACACGTTTGTCGGTGGTCGAGTTGATATTGAAGAGATTCCTTTTAATTGGGTATGTTTCGAAGTGGGGCAATACTTTATAAATTGCGGAACTAATACCAACTGTCTTTCACAGGCTTCTTGTTGCCGGAGCTGGAGTGGCACTGGACACGTACGCGCATGGTACGCCAATAGTAACACCTTATGAATTCCTAAAGTACAATATTCTTCGCGGTGTTGGAAGCTTCTATGGAACCCATCCTTGGTAAGTAAAAATCTATACAGCAATCACCTGTATAGATTTTTTTTCTTTCTTCAATCACCACTTCTATAGTTGGTCTGGGAGCCCTTATGATATTTTCTAAAATCTGATTTAATATAGGTACTGGTACTTTACAATTGGTCTGCCCACCGTCCTTGGAATCAATACTTTACCCTTTTTTTTTGGCATTATGGAGACCATTCGTCATCGTGAGGTGTTCCCCATTCGCAAACAGCTATTAATAACAATACTCGCTTCGCTGGTTGCCTTAAGCCTTGTTGAGCACAAAGAATTCCGCTTTGTATCGTCGTTACTACCCCTCTGTTTGTATATCGTCGCCGACACTTTAACTCGATGGAGTTACAAAGCCTCGCGACCAATTTTGTGGTTGATTGCTGCTGTTATTCTAGCCGGCAATGCTTTTCCTGCTTGGTACCTCAGTACGGTGCACCAACGTGGTCCAATCGATGTAATGCCAAAGCTGCAAGAAATCGCTAAGACCTACCAAGACGAATCGAATCACCAAGCCTCAATTTTATTCCTCATGCCCTGCCACTCGACGCCATACTACAGGTTTGTTTGATCTTTTTTTCTGTATATATGTGTCCGCTTCAGTTTTATTTTCATTTCAGTCACATTCACGAAAATGTTACGATGCGATTCCTTACCTGTGAACCCAATCTACATAACAAACAACGCTACATCGATGAGGCCGACCAATTCTATGAGAACCCAGATGGTTGGCTAAGATCGCACATACCCTCATACCCGAAGACTGCAATGCCAACTCATGTGGTGATGTACGAACCGTTGTCGGCGAAAATCATTGATTTTCTATTAAACTATAGAGTCTTGCATAAGGTTCCCAATGGAGAGGTAACTGTTCCATCAGTTTTAGGTGATGACATGTTGAATAGCACACGTCTCTTGCAGTACATGCAAGCGAGAACTGGTACAAATATTTTGATCTATGAACGCCTAAGGCCGGGCGAGGAGAATCTGTATAACCGTGAAAAGGACACCACCAAAGGAACAGCGAAGCCAACCGCTACAGTGTATCCAGATTTAGCAGACTTTGAACGTGGCACGTATCCAGGAGATGGTGCTGGAGGCTATGATTACTATGCTAACGGTAGAAATCAATTCAACTAAACCTGGAGGACCAAGACTGATCAATCACACAGTAGTACGGACAGTACTACATTAGTACAATCAGCAATAGAAGTGGTGTGTGTACATTCGTCAATATAATACTCTAACACCTGCACACACCATGCGACATAGTTCATTTTAATTTTATTTTCTTGTAGGATTCAGTTTTAATTTTCGAAGTGTGGAAGCTAGGGTCCATTTTCTTTTAGTTTGTACATTTCTTGTCCTTGAGTTAACTGTTTTAATTTATTTATTTTCTAGAGTGCGAGTCCTTTTGTGTTTATTATTCTTTTGTAGTTTGTACAGAATTTCGAAAATATTTTGAAACAGTTAAAGTTGACATATTTTTACGAAACGTAACATTTGCAATATACAGAGTCCCTTTTGGAAAACATTTGTGTATTGCCGTTTATTTATTTTTGCTCTGATTTCATTCTTTTTCTTATCGAGTCTTGGTAACATCAGACGAGTATAAAATTACAGCCGAGTCGACAAGTTGCATGATCTGATTTGACATATCGGATTACAAGTCAGCACGGAACCTCGCGGTGTTCGTCGGGTTTTGTTTGTTGGAAAGTACCGAACAATAAATACATGATGGTAAAATAGATGCAGGACCAGAGATGCAAACAAATCAAAAATGCTACGATCTTAAAAATGTGGAAAGGTTTTACGTTGCAGTGCTTTGAGCTATGCGATGGCAGAATTTATTTTCTGAAAGGAAATTCATAGATTCAGTTGAATTACAGTTTACTCGGTTGTACTCGTCGTAAAGTCTTGACTGCAGCAGAGGAGACCGGGGTAATCGTAATAATTTTTAAACACGTGGAGGGTGTCTGATGAAAGCTGCTACCAAAAAAAAAAAAAAAAAAACTTTTTATTTATAGAATTTGGTTAAATTTTTTTTTATTTTGCAGATTAATTTATAGATTTAAGAAAAAAATGGATAGCTGGGAACTGAAACAATAATTTTTATTGTCCGAAGCTATCACGCACTGGAGTCCGTAGAAAGAGAGTATAGGCGCACGTTTGTTGGCAATCCTCCGAGCAGATGGACTATAATGAGACTTTTTAACAATTTTACCCTTCAGTTCGGACGGAGGAACCAATCGCAGCTGTAGCTGCTGCCATACAAAACAACGTAAGAGTTTTGATAAGAAGCTTATCTGTTCAAATGGGTGTAAGCAGACAGTCATTGCAGTCAATTATGTACAATGATTTAGATTTATTCCCATAAAAAAATTCAAATGGTCAACAAACTGAACGCAGCGACTTGCCGATTCACTTGTAATTTTGCCAGAAGATGCTTAAAATGGTGGAAGAGGGCGGAAACATGTTTAACTGTCTTTTAATGTCTGCCGAGACCCATTTCGATTTAAACGGCAACATAAAAAAAAAAAAAATTGTCGAATATGGAGTGCTTCCAACCCACAGATACTCCATGAGACGGCATTGCATCCACTTCTTGTCACTGTCGGGCCCTACTTCTTCGAAGAAAACGATCATACCGTTACGGTTACTGGAGACTGTTACTTGAGCATTTTGAGAGACTTTCTTTCCAAAATTACGCCGAATGAGAATTTCTTTCAAGTCTCTGTGGTTTCAGCAAGATGGTGCAACTGCTCACATAGCCCGGTCTTTTATGACAGAATTGCGACGAAAAATTCCCAGAAAGCTGATATCTAGAAACCAACTAATTTTAAATGAACGAAAGCAATCCATTCGAGAAACAGTTGCGGCTATTTCTGTCTCAACTCTCCAAGCAGTAATGAACAACTTTTTGGTAAGATGACGCACATGCTTCAACGAGCATTTAAATTCCATTATTTTTAAAACTAATTAGGCTATATTTAGTAAAATTAAATGAGCTTTAACATGAACTAAAGAAATTTTCGATACACTGAAAAAAAAGTTATTTGAGTTTCTTAATGTAGCAATATTCATCAGCCACCCTGTATATTTCTATAAATGATCTCAAATCAACATTTGCAAAAGCAGACTTATACAGGTCGATTTTCAAAGTAAAATTTTACGAACTTTTGGGCTATTCGCAATGGGGTGTACAAATCATACTCAGACTTTTCAAAGCCAAAATCGGGAAGGAAAATATTTTCGACAATCGGATTGGAAAGTACAGAAACAACAAATAATGACAAAGTACGTTGGATAGTTTCAGCTATGGTCGACCGACGACCACGGTAATGTGATTCACTGGAAGCACACAAATTACAAAAAATCATTACATGAAATTGTATCGCCCCAGATACCAGAAAACATTAGATTAGGTGCACATATGACATGGGCTATGAGTATTTATATATGCAATGCTTAGAATATACAAACATAGCTCCATAGTAGGGAGTTTTGAATAAATGAATTTAATTTGAAAATAAAATCAATCTCGAATCTCATTCATTGCGGCAGAAATTTGTGCAAAAAGCCGAATTAAGCGGACCGCGCTTTATATTGCTTAGGGAGTGAGGCTCTGCCAACTATTCAATATTTTACCCAAAACATTACACCACTCTCCTTTATTGAAAGCAATGGATTAGTTGAGTGGTATATCGTGATCAATAAAAAAACAACCTTTAATATCCAGTTGCCTTTAAATGAAATTCCTGAAGAAAATACCGATCCAGTGAGACTGAAATAATTGGAGAACTGCTTATTTTGTCCAATAAGTACCGGGAATGCGCCGCAGATTTCTTATAAGAAATCTAACAAAACGCCAGTTCTAAAAGCTCAAGGAGAACCTTTGGATTCTGTTTATCGACGCTTGTCGTCTTGAATTGTTGTAGATTTTTGATTGAATGCGATTACTAGTTTTCCTCAAAAGATCATGCTCTTACCAACTTTCTGATCATTGTGTTACCCCAACGTTTATAGCAACTCTATCTGATCTGAGAAAACGCCATCCACCATTACTTACAAAGATCTGTTCTTAAGAAAGCTTTCCATCTAGCCGCACAGTATTTGAGAAAATCTGTATTGTGTTAATTTGGGTAGCAAAAGACCTGTGCCATACTCGATCAAAACCGTTGGAAATATCCAGGAGGCCAATTACCATATGTGCGGCCTGCGGCTGATAAGGGTCGCATATTTCCATTGCCTTACAGTTTTTCCATCCTGACTTCCAATTTTGCATTTATTTTTCAAAAAATTGACAGTTCTTTTCAGACAGAGCAGGTTTGTCTTTTTATTCAGTCCGTCACCGACGGTTGCTTGCTGACTTGTCGGTACGGTATCCGTAATCGGTATTTACCGATACCGTCATTGTCTGCTCACTTGTCGGTATTTAACTTCAACTTTGCAGAATCTTCGGTAGCCACAGTTCGAAATATTTGACAAACTATTTTATCATACCAAGAGCATCCGAGGCAGTTTCATAATTGCATTTGATTAAGTAATAATAAAGAAATTATTTACAAACTAGGTATGTTTTGTTTGATATATTTTTGAGAATTCATTGTATGCCGTTTTAGTAAGATATTTTCTTGAATACTTTATTAATTTATAGTTGTACAACAATTTCAAGAACTAAATTCACATTAATATCACTTTCTGCAGAAAACATTTTTGACAACACTGATTGTTCGTAGCGCGGCTCGGTAGTAGGTATACCGTTTGTATACCGCCCCGTTCCTGCACATACCCCGCGAATCAGGTGGAACGCATTGAAATACAGTCTGTCAAGAAATTGTTTTTTTACAAAGAAAAATTATGGTAAAATAGACATTTTCTTTATAAAAAAGGTATTCTGTTGATGTCTAACTTGTTCTTTTTTAATTAATTTTATTTATTAATATATTTACTAACTAACTGTAACAAAAAATAGTACATATCTAAAGGAATTAAACAAAAATTACATGAAAAGTAAACAATACATAGAAATGAGACTGTTAAGAAATTGCTTTTACAATTCATTTTTTTTTTAATTTAAAGTGAAAACAATTTTGAAGGTTATTAATGCTTCGTATGTCCACCTTTAGCGTACCGAACAAAATGGTTCCGCACCGACAAGTGAGCGAGCGACCTAACACCTATCTTTTCCAATAAATCCGCCATCAACACGATTCGCCGCATGATTATCCATCGCGATGTATTAGATCGCTGGTTGCTTATTAATCCATTCCTTTCTAGGCAATCTGCAACCTTTGAAAGTATGGATTGTAATGCAATGGGTCTGTAGTTTTGAACCACGGATTTTCTCTCTATTTTTGGGAATCGGTTGGATTCGAAAAATTTTCCAGCAACTAGGGAAAAATGTTGCTCGTACCTACATAAAAAATCTGGAAGCAACGATTGCAAGTTCGGAAGTGAATTTTTTTTTTCATTACAATAGGTCAGGTCCAGAAGTTTCCTTCACTGCAAATTTACAAGATCGAATTTTTACTTCAGCCGTTCTTAAAAATATGTGCTCTATCGTTGCTTTTCCCGCTATTTTTGAATTTAATGTTGAATTACCTGAAAATATTCTAGCGAATAAGTCGGCCTTTCCCTTTTGTGTTGTAGCTATCGATATATAAGTTCCGATTAAGGGAGGGTATGAGGAGTGAGCCTCCGGTTCATGCTAGAAGTTTGTTAGTTACTAATTCGTTGTTGCTTCTATTGTTTCGCTGGTTGATGAAAACTAATATCTTCAGTTGGATGAGCCCAGCATTGTCTAAACCAGAGATCAACTAAGTACTTGTCCATCTATGGTCTAAGCGCAGTTCTATAAGATATCAACAAAAATAAAACCCGTCATACTTTATTGCATAAATAAATATCAGATATTCGTCACAAAACTCCTAGTCCCTAAAAACAACTCATTGGTACTCCTTGCAATAATCTAGTACGCTATGCAATTTAAATATAATAGATTGAAAAAAAATCTACTCCCCACTAGAAGTAAAAAACAAGAAACCCAGAGAATTTACTTTCACCTCATCTGTCAGTTAAGCCTTTTATTCACCATTTCTGACGGTATGAGAAAATTTGCGGATCATTTTTCTGATTCCGTTTTTTCATTGATATTTTTCTATACTTTTGCTCTCTGGTTCATTATCACTAATTAATTCAAACGCCGTCTTATTTCAGACTGTTTAATTGAAAGCGACAACCGAGCTTGAAAATCTACAATGGCCTCTACAGTACGAGTGTTAGGCCGTATTCAGAGTAAGAAATCCTATTTTAATTATATAACTTTTTTAATAGAACTGTAAAAATTCCTCATTGACTAACAAGAAATAGAAGAAAACTACTATTTGGCAGTCTTCTTCTTCTACTTTTTGTCAGTGAAACATTTGTCCTGTCGGTGATTGGAACATTTTTCTTTAGTTGAACGAGGTTATTCGTAGAAGTGAACCATTACTTTTTTTGGATAATTAACTTATTTGTTGTTGTTTTGTGTTTGTAGATGTTTTAATTGCCGGTGTCCGTGGCAAGGCTGATTACACCAAAACCCGCAAGAATCTTCAACTCACTGGTGATTCCAAAGTGATTTGCCAAGGTTTCACTGGAAAACAGGGCACTTTCCACAGTCAGCAAGCCATTGACTACGGCACCAAGCTGGTTGGTGGTGTTTCACCCAAGAAGGGAGGTACTCAACACTTGAATCTGCCTGTTTTCACAACGGTTAGCTGCTTAAATTAAACTACAAATGATTCTTTATTGAAGTGAATTTTCATTTTTTAGGTTGCTGAAGCAAAGAAGGCCACCGATTGTCATGCCACCGTTATTTATGTGCCACCACCTGGTGCCGCACAGGCTATCATGGAAGCTCTTGAAGCTGAGGTGCCATTAATCGTTTGCATCACCGAAGGTGTTCCCCAACACGATATGGTGCGTGTGAAGCACGCTCTCTTGGCTCAGGAAAAATCTCGTTTGGTCGGACCAAACTGCCCCGGTATCATTGCTCCTGAAAGGGTGAGTCAACGTTATGTTATATGCCCGTCACGGTAGGGGGAGGTGTTAAACCGGTTAACGTCATTTGTTATCTATCTGCCAAAATCATATACTCTCGCAGTCAACAAAAGTTATTTTCAATTTCGAGGTCAAAGTCCATCGAACGTTCGTCTTGAACTTTGAATTAGTGTTGTCCATCTGATGCAGTGTTTTGCGATTACCCATTTTTATATACTTTTTTATAGAAAGGGTCAATAATGGAAACTTTGTGATAAGCAACGTCACATGTGTATTGTGATCTACTCATCATCTAACCAAGCGCACCTCGCGGTTGTAAGCACTAATTGAAAGCACAAACGTGGGCAGTTTATGCAATCGTGTGCTTCTTAATTACGGCAATCGTTTTGTTCTTTCTCTCAGTCTGGCCCTGATCCAATTAACGCTCGAGCGCATACATACAGATGTAGCGAATACACGATTTGTTTGGCCTTGAAAAGTATTCACTTGATGCAGAGGGGCAAGTATGTACTGCCACCTCAACAATGTGCCCGATACTTCATGCATTGGATTTTGAAAGACATTTTTCAAATATATTTCGCTGAACTTTTACTTTGCATTTACTAATCGGGGACTAATTTTGAGATACGTGCGTGTTTCGTTGAAGTCTAGACATCTCTGTCTTTTACTTCTTTATATAGAACATTGATAAACGCAATCAGAAGATGTCTGTTTATTTACCAACTTTGAGGGTAGCTTGTGAATTGGTTTTAAGTGATAGGCTAATGCAGTATATATTTGTTTTCAATTTTGAAAGTCATAAATTAAATTTCGCTCATAGCGTTGCTCTTATCAAAAACAGTACAAACTGTTTTGGAATTTATTTATCGGATCATACAGATTTAGAAATAATGTTCGCTCGATTCGCATGTAGTTCATTTTGATGACTTCTACACGTGATGGTAATATCGATTAATCATAAGACTAGCTTGTGATCCAAGTAAAATAAATTACTATGCTGTTGCATGCGAAAATGAAAAAAGTAAAGAAAATGTTCATAGTTGTACATTGTGCACTTGGGACGGCTTCGATGCTTAGTATTTTAAAACGTTATCTCTTTCTTTCATTTTGAAAAGCTGACCTAATCTGTAACGGAGGGAGTGCCATTTTATTTTTATTTCTCGTATCAGAACTCTGAAGCATGCAAGCAAGTCCATCTATTATATGCTCCTGACTTTATTGTACTGAAATGGGGATGGAGTTTTGTTACGAAACAGATTACAGAGTTAAACGAGGTGGAAATCTCTAGCGATAGTAAGAGAAATATTTACATCTGGTCATTTTGAAAATGTTAACATTTCCCAACCAAATAACTCTTTTTTTAAAGAATACACCATTCATCCAATCCTCCTCTTCAAAGATGTTACTTCCCGCCTCATCTTGATTTGCCAATGTGAATTATTTATTTAAAATTTCAATTCACATTGCAAGATATCCTCATATTTGAGGCTCTAATCCTTTTTCGTTTACGATTTCTATTGACTTACATGCATACTTGCAGAACTGTTTTAAACGTGTCGCCATGCTTAACTGAATTTTGAGCAGATCTATGATTGCCTTTAATCATTTTTCTCTTAACTATCTTTAGACAATCTCTATTATTATCGAGTACTATTTTTTAGCATCTCTCCATCTGAATCATTCTTGAATATGATTCGCTTAGCAATATCATAATCTTTGACGTTACGAATTCGACTGGTAAGGAATGGTTTGAGGATGAAATGCAAATTCAACCCGAGCAATTGATGTACGTTCTTAATTTAAATTCTACTATTGTTTGCTTCTATAACGAAGTGGTCCGTTATTTAGATGTGGTGTTGGTTTAATAGACATCGTTGTTATAGTGATTTAGGGTTATCGGAAATTCTTTTTCCTAAGGAATTTTTCCGATTCCGATATTATAGTCGTCATCTTCAAATGTTCACATTTCAATCAACGTTTTGTTATGTTGTGCATTATTAAATATGACTGTGCAAAATTCACACTACTGTGTATTCCCGTTTTCTAAGTTGGCATTTACGTTTTAGATTTTTATTTTGTTTGCTTACATAGGGTAGATGAAAATCTTCCATAGACACTATTAGAATAGCAAGCGGGTTCTCATAATATTGTTAAATTTTTACTGACTACAAACACCTCCCTTTGATCGAAATAGTTCGTTACTGGAACTAAGATAAATCTAATCCATGCAATTTTTCTTCACGAATTTAAAACATTTGACACCATACTTTCAATTAAAAGATTCTGCATGTTCCTCAAGTTTGACGCGGTTATTAGTTATCTCACCAAGTCATCGTTCTTTGTCGCCGGCGCAAAAAATAGCTATGATTCAATATCTATGGGACTGTAGTCCCGATTAGTCGGTTTCTATGCTTTCACGCGAGAAATTTCAGCTTCCGATATCGATATGAATATCGTCATTTGATTTCGAGTTCTTTTCGTTTCATTTTTACGTGCTAATTCCATTTCAGCTTTGCTTCAAGCGTTATTCCAAGGTAATTGGCTACCAAAAGATATTCGGACTAAAGTTCAGAACAGAGTTAGTTTCGCTAGAGCCATCCGCCAGTCCCACGTCCATTCATTCACTTTATTCAATGCGCTTCGCAATTTTGCAGCAGCTTTTTCGATTGTTTTACGAAAGTGAATAAAACCACATAGAGTACGCACCACAGCTAAAAATCTTGGTGCCGTTTCAGACGCGGTCGGTAAGTGCGAAGGGGAAATTACATCAATCGTATGCGTCGCCTATGCTGTTGTTTGATGCTGGGGTAGCAATGTGAACACTGTTGTATCATTATGACTACCCCACATAGAAAATTTTCGTTGTATGAGATGCGCACTCTATGTAGTTCTATACTCTTTGGTTTCACCTAATGCTAGAATAGCGGTGTCATGGGCAAACCTAGTGAGAATTGTGTCATCTTCTTTCGGTACATCACACGTATATAACAGGCAGAGAAGCAGCCCAATAATACTTACTTGCGGTAGGCCAGCAGAACTTTCTTTAAGCTCCGAGTATTCGTTTCCATGTGTAACACGGAAGAGTGTATTCCCGAAACATGATTCTAGACTATCGTATAGGCATACTGGGAAATCTTGGCGTCATTAGCCATTTAAGCCATCATCAAAGGTTAGCAAGACGTCCGTCGGTTTCTCGATTACGTCAGTAAATCAAACGGATTATCAGTGATAAGACTATTATTTCCTAAAACCGGCTTTAAACGCCTCGGTAATATCCTCTCGAAAATGCTGGATATGACTGCAAGAAACGAAATATGATTTTACTTCATTTCGCAGTTGTCCTGTTTTTGAAAACATTATGACTTCCGTAGTTTTCAATTGCCTCGACACGTGTTTTAATCTGCGCGCAGGTTTTATACTATGCAAAGGATTAATTAATGCATTTCTAGATAGCACTTTGAAAACCTATGATCATGACCAAGTCATAACCAGGAGCTTTCTTAAGCTGCCCATATACGAGCGAGGCCAACGATCCAAATGGCCTCGCGCCAAGCCAAAATCCACCGTGTGTGGGGGAACTCAGTTGGCTCTGTGCGGCTTGGTAGACTCTGTAATATTTCCGAAATCCACGATCCCGAGCCACCGAGCCACGGCACGTCGTAGTTCTGTCTGTTTTCAGATTCGCCCTCCGCAAATGAAGACACATCACCTTCTCTTTATCTCAAAACGATATTGTAGAATAGTTGAAACTGTTTTCAGAAGAGTAGAAGTCAATCTCTTGTGAGGGGTGATGACTTCTCTCATATTCGTATCCTTTCTCTTGATCATAGGTGTGATCATTCCATCCTTAAGTAATGAGTAGGTTCGAGCAAGAGTTGTTGAGTCGAATTCAAATTAGTTAATTGCTTTCTAGCTGATGGTCATACATTTAGCCACTTAGTTTTTGGTTTTATTTTCTCTAGCGTAATACAAACTGCAGCGACAGCTTAATTAACAAATTCTTCCTCATTCATGTTTTAGTTAAGACAAAAGTAAAATCACATTTATACTGCAAACAAAATTTAAGAGATTATCACTTGATTGTGACAAGGAGCAAACTGTCAACAAAATTATTTCGGCTTTCGTACGTTGCTTAGAATCCTTAATAGCATTTTTCAACAAGCTGCACATCAAATTTAAATCTGTGTTATTACAGGAGGCGAGCTGTACGGAGGATAAACTTCAACCCCAAGTTCATAGGCTGTCGTTAGTGGAACATTTAATTTAACATTGAGTTCCAAAAGCCTTCGCAGTTAGGTTAAGTTAGTTTGTAGTGGCTGCTTGCGATGCGCCGTTACGTCTGGTAACAGACTTAGGCTAATTGACTTCGCTACGGAACGAAATGCCACTATGAACAGCACACGGTTTCCTCACCTCGATATCCATTAGGTGTCATGGCGGTCTCCAGATCAACGAACGTTTAATCAAATTGATCACATAGCGATAGACAAGCGTCACGCATTAAGTATTTTGGATGTCCGAACATTCCGAGGAGCTAACATCGACTCGGACACCTTGTCACAACAATTCAGAAATACTGTAATTTAATGTCGAAAGACTGCAATCGCAAGAGACCGCCAAGACCTTCGCGCAACGCGTCGAATGTCGAAGAAAAATGGCAACGATGCCAACAAGGCATTAGATCAGCCGCAACTGATGTGCTAGGTTTCTCGCGCCCACCAGCAAGAAACCCCTGGTTTGATGAGGAATGCCGATATATGCTCGCATCCAAGAACGAGGCCTACAAGGCTAAGCTGCAGGTGAAGACGAGAGCTGCCGTTGAGCTCTATAGGCAGATAAGAAGTGAAGAATACCGGCTTTTCAGAAAAAAGAAAAAAGAGCAAGAAAAGCGCGCGATCGAGGGTATAGAGAGGTGCCACTCTAGGAAATATGTTCGCTAGTTTTACCAAAGTGTAAAAGCCAAGGATACAAGACTCGAACAGAATCCTGTCGAGATGAACAAGAAAATATCGTAGTTGAGACACAGTCGATGCTGAGGATATGGAAGAACCACTTCGGCAGACTGTTAAACGGCGATGACGAACAACATTCCACTGTCAGGCAGAACGAACCATTCAATATTGGCAACGACAGCGAAAACTGCCAACCACCCGACCTGATAGCAATATCTAAACTGAAGGAAATGACGGCCTTCCCCCCGAGCTTTATAAAGCCGGCGGAGATGATTTGGTAAGTAACATCCACCAACTCATAAGCCGAATCTGGTCGGAAGAAAGTATGCGTGAAGAATGGAACATCAGCATCGTTTGCCCGACCCACAAAAAAGGGGACCCTCAACATCGCCTACAAAATCTGCCGTAATATGTGAACGCCTGAAAACGTTAACCAACAATCTGATCGGCCCTTATCAGTGTGGTTTTAGGCCAGGGAAGTCCACAACCGATCAAATCTTCAAACTTCGGCAGATCCTGGAAAAAACCAAACATTCCAAAGCGATACCCACCACCTATTCATCGATTTCAAAGCCGCATACGACAGCATTTGTAGAGACGAACTATACAGAGCCATGTCTAGTTTTGGTATACCGCCCAAACTCGTCCGTTTGTGTAGAAGGACGATGGAGAATTCTCGCTGTTCCATCAGGGTCGGAAACGACCTCACTGACACATTCGATACCAAAAAAGGATTTAGGCAAGGCGATGCGCTGTCATGTGACTTCTTCAATCTAATTCTTGAGAGGATTGTGCAAAACTCACGAGCCAACACCAGGGGCACAATTTTCGAAAAATCTGTACAACTCCTAGCATACGCCGACGATATTGACATCATTGGTAGGACCCAACGTGATGTCATAGCCACGTTTGCTAGTATAGAGAAGGAAGCGGCAAAAATGGGATAAGCAGTAAATGAGAGCAAGACGAAGTATATGCTGTCAACACGAAAGGACACACAACATCGACGAATTGGACAGAACGTCACCATTGACCGATATAACTTTGAGGTAGTACGGGACTTTATCTATCTCGGCTCCGCTATTAACTCTGACAACAACATCTCGTCAGAAATTAAACGAAGAATTACTCTTGCCAACCGCTGTTTCTTCGGGCTAAGAAGGCAATTCAGCAGTAAAGCCATCACTCGAACTACTAAGGAGATCTTATATAAGACCCTGATCATCCCAGTCCTGCTCTAAGGCGCTAAAACATGGACCGTCTCAAAAGCGGGTGTAGAAATCCTTGATCGATTTGAGAGGAAAATTCTTCGAAAAATCTTCGGTCCCGTTTGCGTTGACGGGCTATGAAGACGAAGATTCAACCAAGAACTATACGAGCTGTACCGCGACATGCCCCTGGACAAAAAACTCCGCATTGGACGTTGAAGATGGCTAGGACATGTAGAACGAATGGACACCAATACTCCGGCTCGTAGGGTCTTCGACTCCCAGACAGACGTCGGACGCAGTAGAGGAAGACCTCGCCTTTAGTGGCGCCTCGGACTGTAGCGCCACTTAAGTAAGTAAGTAAGCTTGCGATGCGCGTGCACACGTAAATTGAACTTTACCTAGTAGAAGCCTTCGAAGTTAGTTGATCTGCTAATAAGTCTCCTCTGGCTGCAGGTTATAGACTAGTTTAACGCTCAATATCAAAATGACAGGAATTAGATGACAGATCGAAATTCTCTTAAATCTTTATGTAGTTCCTATCACAGACGGACTCAGTGGCGCGATGGTTAGTGCGATGAACTGCCGTGCAGGAGGTCTGTGTTCGATTCCCAACCGTAGCAACACCTAAAATGATTTTTTATTTGCCCTCCTCTCGTGATGATCTGACAAATCATCCGAGTGGAATGATGAATGGTTGTTAGAGAGCCTGTTGCGCCAAAAATTGGATTGGGATTGGTAGTTCTTATCACAACCGAAAAATCTTTTTTTTTAAAGGTGTTATTTCCAATCCATTATGGCAATGAAATAAAACACTCGAAGTTAATCGCTATGATATTAGCTGTATATAATAAATACTTGTATGCCATCAGTGTTTAAATATAATTTCGGGCATATGCTTGCTTGAAGCGCATATGGTCCAAATTTTGACAATCTTTATCGAGCAACTGATGCCGTATATCAGCAATAACACTGCGAATGTTCACATCCAAATCGTCCATCGTCGGAATAAAATGATGATGTCGCGCGCCGTGTGGCATGTTGAGCCATCTTGTTGAAACCAAATCTCTGTCACATCGATGCCATTCAACTGAGGAAGGAAGAAGTCAGAAACCATGTCTTTGTAGGTTTCTCCCAAATAAAAATGTGCCGATAATGTCAACAGCTTACAAGGCACACCAAACAGTGAGTTTTAATGGTTGTAAAAGCGTCTCAACAAAGGCTTCTGGGATTTCTCTACTCCAAATTCGGCAATTTTGGTTGTTTACATATCCATTTTACCAAAAATAGGAAGAGGAACTTTTGTGTTGAAAATGAGACGATAAACGGAATTTAATCGAATGTGTGCGATTCGATTACGCAGGTTCTTTACAAAATGTACGGCTCTGATACCTTCTTTATGACTTACCGTCCTCAAAGAAATGTTTTTGTGTCTTAGTAGGAAACCTTATTTTGAGTTTATTCATGACATATATCCGTTGTTGATACGTCAGATTTTTGTTCTATTCCGATGGTAATTGCCATACTTACACCTAAAGCGTTAACATTTTTTTTTTATGATTTCAGTGCAAGATCGGCATCATGCCTGGGCACATCCACAAGCGCGGTAAAATTGGTGTAGTGTCGAGGTCTGGTACTTTGACCTATGAAGCTGTCAACCAAACCACTGAGGTAAGATAAACCAAATACCTTCCTGTCAAATTAAAAATCACATCAACATTTCACCGATAAGGTCGGTCTGGGTCAAACTCTGTGCGTGGGTATTGGTGGTGATCCCTTCAATGGAACTGATTTCATCGATTGCCTAGAGGTATTCCTCAAGGATCCCGATACCAAGGGAATCATTCTTATCGGTGAAATTGGTGGTGTTGCTG
This sequence comes from Rhingia rostrata, assembly GCA_949824845.1. Taxonomy (NCBI): domain Eukaryota; kingdom Metazoa; phylum Arthropoda; class Insecta; order Diptera; family Syrphidae; genus Rhingia; species Rhingia rostrata. The sequence continues at coordinate 36,757,150 of OX463757.1, forward strand.
AAGAGAAGGCTGCTGAATATCTCATCCAACACAATCAGGTGAGCATTATCGAACTGACCTCTATTAGAGAGCATAAAATAAACCTTTTCCTTTCTCAGGGCGTCCGGGCCAAACCAGTTGTGTCATTCATTGCTGGTTTAACAGCTCCACCTGGACGACGAATGGGTCATGCTGGTGCTATTATCTCCGGTGGAAAGGGTGGTGCTGGTGACAAGATTGCCGCTCTTGAAAAGGCCGGTGTCATTGTCACCAGGAGCCCCGCTCAAATGGGCAAGGAACTCTTCAAAGAGATGAAACGCTTGGAATTGGCTTGAAAACACGTTTAAATTTCCTTCCTTGTTTTCTACATTTTTTACAATGTAAACTTGTTTACTAGGGCTCTGTCCTAATCTACTCCATTATCAATTCTTTCCATCTAACTGAGATGTAAATTGTTTCGCTCCATAAAAAAAAAATATTTGAATAAATAAATCAATTAAACAAAATTAATAAAAATTGAACGTTAGGCCACTAGAACTTAACGAAAATGTCTGTCTCTCTGTGTATTCGAATAATCTGTTTCCAAATTCAAGATGATACTGCCAAGGAATCGCTCTTATTGCCACACACCGCCACCCATCGAAACAGCCATAGCAAATGGAAATCATGATGAACACACTTTTCTTTCTTTCGTTAAGTTAAATTATTTTAGATTGTTAATTGCGCACCAAATTCTATCGAAAGAGAGATTAAAATAAAAACTCACCAAACTTCTATTGTAAATGGATATATATATATATAAATATACAACAAAAAAATAATTATATGGTTATGCATATGTATGTTATATGTAAATGTAAAAAAATAAACAACACAAACTAAACGAACTGACAAACTATGGAAATGAAGGGGTTTTGCTCGCAATCGGTTGAGCTTAGTTATCTCGGCGTCAATTCAACTGGTGGAGCGTGTTGAGCTGAATGCTTTTGATTGTGTTACTGTGTTTTTTTTTTTAGATCTATGCAAGACAAGAATATTTTCTTAATACAATTGTTATGGGAGATTGACACAATCTGCCAAGATATGAGAAACTAAACGAAACTTGAATTAAATAAATAGTGTCCATCTTAAGAAACCTTTGGTTGGTGTATTGTTATTTGTTTGAAAAAGTTGAGATTGAATGTCTTTAGGCGTCAAACAATTTACACAATCCAGGCGCCAGCACACAATGACTTTGCTAGGAATGAGAAACCGGTAGTGCTAACTAAACCAGTTACACTTACTTAATCGATAGAAAGGTAACCCCTTTGCTATCGGGAAATAACCCGGAAATTACTGAGCATTTACAGACAAGATGCGTTAACTAGGTAGCTGCAAAATGAAAGGGGTAATAGCTCAGCATACACTTCAATAGCGGTGAGAGTTATGACAGATCACAACCTGTTGGGTTTCCACTCAAAAAAAAAAAAAAACTGACTTCATCATACGAACTATTTGGATTATGCTGATACCTTGACGTCGAGCAATCACATAGTCGTAAGCCACTTCTGCTTCGAGATACTAATGGACTTCCCAGATATCCCAATAGCGCAGGTTGTTTGATCCTGCAGCAGATTGGGATCTTTTCAGGGTCTTTAACAAATCAACGAGTATTACTTTGCGAAACCGCTGCTTAATAGAAACCAGACGCAAATCCTCATCAAAAGCCAAGATGCTCAAATAGGAGGTGGAACGTGAATAGGCTCAACGAAAAGCACTTCTCTCACTTCTCTGATTGATGATTAAAAAGGTGTCATACTCAAGTGGAGAGATCTGCTGAAGTCACAATTCGGGGAATATAGCGGCGCTTCACAGGTGAAAGCGAGGACATAATTAGGGCTATCGGGAATTCTTTTTCCCACGGAATTCTTCCTATTCAGCAATCAATTTACATTGCTGAATGCGAAAAAGAATTCCTGGTAACCCTAAATGAGTCTATGGAGGAAGCCCTTGCGGAATTTAGAAAGAAAAGATCCGGGGTCAGGAAAACCATTCAATTCAAAATCATTTCGAAAAAAGAAGGAGTGGAAGGATCTCCGCCCAGACCTTGGAGACTTCCACGCACTCAAAGGGTTATGAAGACCCTTAAAATGTTTTGCCACAGTACTAGCGTTAGAGAATGGGAAGAAAGGCAGTGATATGAAAGATTTTGGATCTAGTGGAGTCTTACACCATTGGTGGAGTCTGAACTCACTTCGGGGAGTCACTGTTTCTTGTGTTCGTTAAACCGACCTTTTTTTTATTTCTTTTGAATAAAAGTTACATGGATTTTGGCTGGGATTGACGCCACTTAACAGGCAAACAAATTACCAATACACCGCGGCCAATGCGGCAGCTTGGAGCTCAGACGGCCAACCTTGTTCTCAAAGTCTAAAAGATAAAGGGCATGGTCGACAAGCTTTCCCGAAAGCACCCCGACAGGCCCCTAGATACCACTTTGGTCCAACAAGAGGAAGTATCACTCCTCAGTGAGTTGTATTTAGCAAAAACTCTAAAAAAAATTAAAGAGCCCCTTGGCTTCAGAAGTGTTAATGGATATCGACATATCGTCCATTCATGCCCTTCATAACTGCTGAACATGTGCAATAGCTCCCTTGAAGAAAGAATATTTCTTAGAAGCTGGAAGATATAAACTCTATTGCTGATCAATAAAGGCAAAGGGAACCAGATTCTGCATCAGCGATCAGACCTTTGTGTATGGTGGATACTACAGGAAAACTGTTGGAAATGATGCAACAGATGCGACTCACCGTTTCAGTAAAGAGAGGAGAAGACCTGTCAGATTGACAGTACGACTTCAGTAAAGGCCGCTCTACGATCGAACGATTAAAGAAGAAGTATAGGGTAACTATGTCGTTTAAACCAAAAATTGAATTGTTGGTCTTCGGAAACGCCTTTTACTCTATCAGTGATGTAACATGCTGAAAGCGCTTGAGAACACATTCAACGTTCCAGTCTATTTCTTGTGGATGATAAAGAATTACCTCAAGAACCGGTAGCTGCACCCTCTCCTATTATGGCATTCTTCGCATGGAAATGCCGTAAGATACAGTCCTGGGGAGGTATGCAAATGATATCGCCGCAGTGATAACGGCAAAAAAACATCGAAATCACACAAAGAAATGTATGTGACGAGTAAGTTTCTGGTTGGATGAACTCGGTCTCAGCCTGGCTAGAAAAAAAAACGAGATAGTCCTTCTGACGAAGAAAGTGGTTCTAACTCTCATCGAAGGTAATAACAAGCAGAAAAGCCGTCGTAAAATATTTGGGTGTGACAATCAACACCAAACTTATTTTCTGGCACCAGATAAAGAATACGGCGGAACGAGCTTCAAAATCGTTGAGTATGCTGATGCAAACATAGGCGACCAAAGGACTAGCAGGCGAAGGCTGCTCAAATCGATGGCAAGCTTCATCCTTCTCTACGGATGTAAGGTTGGGGCAGACGCGCTTTAATAATAATATGGAAGCGTATCAAGCTTTTATCGAAGGGTGTCGGAACCAACCGACCTCCTGTCAGCAGTACGTCTACGATAGAAAGATGGAAGTTGGAGTGGAAACGGCAACGTTAGAGGCTAAAGAGCTTACAAAACATAATTCGCAAGAGCTCTAAAACATGGAAGCATAGGACGGGAACATGGATTAAGGGGATGACCGGAATCCGAATGAGCCGTTCTGAGCTTGTTTTCTTTCGATATCTGAGCTCTGAGTTTGGCTAGGATGATAATTGACGATGGCCTTGAAGTAAATGAGGGCAAGACTAAGTACATGCTATCAACAAACAAAGAAGCATCACTCCACCCTTAGGACAAAAAGTCGCTATTGATAGCGACAATTTCGAGGTAATTTAGGAGTTTAAATACCCGGAAGTTAACATACACTCAACTAGTGGATATGTGGCGAAGAATTACCCTAGGAAACCGTTGCTATTTCGGTTTGGCGATACCACTGGGTTCAAAATTCCTCATTTGAATGACGAAATGCATTTCAAAACCCTTATACTGCCAAATCTGCCGTATGGCGCCGAGTGCTGGACGATAAGCAAGAAAGGCGAGTTGATACTAGGCCCCTTCTAAAGAACAATCCTTCAGCGGATTTTTGGTCACGTGCGCAAGGGGGGCGAATGGATGAGAAGATACAACCGTGAGCTGTACCAAAATGTGGATGTAACACAAAAAGCCAAAACACGTCGATTACATCGGCTCGGCCTCATCGAGCGAATGAAAAATAATGCTCCAGGTAAGAGGATCTTCGAATCACAGCCCCCAGGTTCGAGAAGTTAAGGAAGCCCGAACCTCCGTTTCAAAGACCAAGCCATCGAGGATGCCAGCCCGCAGGGTCTGGACAACTGGAAGCACCGTGCCCGGGATCGTAGATGATGTTATACTGCAGAGACTTTTCACGGGTCGACAGCCCGATAAGTAAGATAATTGACTTCATTGGACAATAACCGCCGTTGAATCCATTTTTAGCATCTGTAACTACACGATGATTGACTTGGTTAACGGTGTGATGTGGATTTGATGCAGAGGTATATTGGAAATCACTGCTGCTGTGAATTCAGTTAATCGGAAGTAATGAAAATTGTTTTGCCCCACACGGCATTTTTTACGGAGCGTATGGTCCAAAACAAATTTCAGATTGCGACATGTATCTGTTTCCGGAGGCTACGATTTCCAACTCATCTCTAGAAAAAGTGTTTCTTCAGATCTTAGCGTAGATATTCGTCAATACGATTTGTACCTCGTATGACCGCATCCGCGAACAATTATTCAAGTAGCGCATAGGGTGTACAATTGTGCATTGAAGACACATTTCCGATGCCAACTTGTAGATGGTTGCCCATAGGATTTAAGGAATCCAATCTGTGCTCGTATCTCTGAAAACATTTTTTTAGCGTGCCAAGAAAGTAAATTACGACATAACACTCTAAGTCCAGTTACCCTACGACTGCAGGCTCTGGTGTCTGTCAGTATACACTACGATACTTAGCGATGTAGTTGGAATTTTGAGTTCATCCATGAAAACACTTTTCACAGCTGGTATGTTGTTTGAATATGTTAGAGCATCTCATGTAGGATGTTCACATACTCCAACCTAAACGTGACAATAAAAGTTTTACCATTCCTCCGATTGCTATTGAATGCTTTTAACAAATGTGCGACCAATTCACTTGGATTATCTCCCGCAAACATGATTTTCTTTTAAAAAAAATTAGTTCCCCATCCAGAGCCAGATAAATCGCAAGCAATAGGTCAAGGGTTATCAAATGCGAGAGAATAAAGATTTTTTTTTCATCATTTTAACTTTTATTTCTTTGCGTTGCCTTATCATGTGAGTTGGTCAACTGAGCGTGTACCAACAAGAAAAGCACAGTTCCATACTCAATTATATTTTGCTTAAGCTAATAGTAGAGCCAACAGTAAGCACTTAGACATACATCACCTTCCTCTTTTTTTGTAATTTTTTTATCTTGTTATAGTTAATGTAATGGGTCCCTTTTTATGAACGGAATTTGAGCGATGATCACCGGGAATGTAAATAATTCAGCCGCCTTTTATTCAGCTTCGACCAACGCGGTCTTGGAATCCTTTGTGATGAGCTGAAGTAGGGAGCCATTGGTGGGACGTTCTTTGCCTTCTGTCCAGTTAAGGAAATGTCTGAAAAGTATCCATTGGTTACAGATATTCGTAGAGAGGTTATGCCTCACAACTTACGCAGCCACTTCGGTGAGTGGAGTCCATGTAGTGAAGTCAGCCTTTGGCATCCATTTCCTGTTCATTGGGGTATCCAATGTGACGGGTAAAATCGACAAGACCAACGAATCAGCAGGCAAGCCAGAGTCCTTCTCAGCGAGGGATTTAGTAAGCTGGTGAACTGCAGCCTTAGCCATGCCATAGCCGATCATTCCTGGGGTTCCTTTAAGAGCTGGTTTCGCTCCAGTTAGTGCTAGCACACCACCATCCTTCAAATGTTGTGCGGCAACAGCAGCGGAAATAGCCGATGTCCAAACACTTTGACGCCACATTAGGTCGGAATTTTTGGCAAGGTCTAGCAAAACAATAAAATAAGGAACCTTGCCAAAGTATTTTGAATTACATACCTTTCTTGGCATTGCCACCAGCCCATCCGCCTGCCACACAGAATATACCGTCCAGTTTCTCTCCATTCAGAGCTGCGGCAACTTTAGAAATTACATCGGCTTCTTGCTCAGCCCAGGAACCATCACGTGGCACAACAATACTCAGATCAGCTTGATCGTTAGCGCTTAAATCGATGCTTCCCACCCACTATTAGAAAGCATACAAAATGGGTTAAACTTCTGATTCTGTAACGAGTATTTTATCACTCACATAGTTGTTGGCCTTGAAATGCGAAACACACGCTGCACCGAGCGCTCCTCGACCACCATAAACCAGAACTCGTCCTACAGACATGATTCTATTCGCCAGCTTTGTTAAATTAAAGTGAACGGCTTGCGGCCCCGAACTCAACTGAATCGTGTGTTTCAAAGAGAAACTAAACTTAGCCTCTGAAGTTGTTATCGCCGCTGGTGTGAGCGAGAGTGAGTTGTCCAAACGACCTATAGATTTAAAGCATTTATTTTTGTTAAAACGAATTCATTGCCCTTAACACTGGTGGTAATTAGATCGGCTAAAGCAACCAACCTGTTGCGATAATCAACTCTCACCGAAACCCCACTCTTGGTTGGTCACCACTTCTCAATAACAAGCTTAGACGTTGAATCACCAAGCGGAGGGGATTCATTTAACAAACTTGAAGTTTGGAGAATTTTTATTAATCATTTAAGTTACCGACTTTGCAAGAGCCTCTCAGTATTGGGTGTGAACAATCGAAAGAAAGTTCACTGGCTGCGATGACGTAGTGGTCCAGCGGGGTTTTATCCAGCTGAGAGGTATGAATTGTATAAAATGAGAATTGAAATACCTGTTTGTTGATTTTGGAATGCGGTATTGTTAAGTTGACTTTAATTGATAGTTAAAATAAAATTAAATGTGTCGATAAAATGCAGCAGAGACCTTTTTGCGCGAACTAAATACAGGAACTCTCTATTTTGCAAGTGAAACGTGAAACGCTCCTCAATCGATTTTGACGTACTACTTGAGTTGAGTGGGAATAGAAGTACAGTGATCCACAAAATTTGTGGTGATTAAATTGATATGGAGTTGATTTTGATAAAAGTTTTAGCTCAAACTTGTGCCCTGGAAGAAATATATTTGATGGTTTTAAAAATGACAGCTTATATGATTTTAATCAGACAAAAGCGGATGAAGAAATCCTTGTTCGATTTAAAAGGAAAAATCTTTGGTTCCTTTTGCGTTGACGTGCTATGGTGACGAAGATTCAACCAAGAACTATACGAGCTGTACAGCGACAACGACATAAAAACTCCGCATTGGACCTTTAAGATGTCTAGAACGAATGGACACCAATACTCTGGATCGCAGAGTCTTCGATTCGCAGCCAGACGTTGGACGCAGTAGAAGAAGACCTCACCTTAAGTGGCGCGCACAAGTAGAAACATACGTCAACCAACTTGGAGTGCGCAACTGGAGGCAGTTAGCTAAGGACCGGGCTAATTGGAGTGGCATGTTGTTTCAGGCCCAAGTTCATTCCGGACTGTAGCGCCACTTAAGTAAGTAAGTAAGTAAAGGCCCAGTTACAGTAATCATTGCGGATTTTTTATAAATTCAATCATGGCAATTCATTACTTCATCGAAATAAATGTTGATCAATTAAAAATAAGAAGTGAATTTCTGCGAAAATTATAATTAGAAATAACAATACTTTTAGATAATCATGTTCTAAAATTCATAAGCTTTTATTTGACACCAACTCGCGGCAATGGTTGGATTTATAAAAAAAGCCGCAAGAAGTAAAAGAAAATTTCCAATGAGGGTTTTCAATGATAGCTACAACTGGACCTTAACCCAAAACGCCTATTAAAAACGAAGTTTTACTTACCGTAAAATTCCGGCATTGAGTACAACTCATAACAAGAACCACGTTTTGAAGTGCGTGATAATAATGGACCAGCAAAACCTGAAGCAAGTGTAGTTCAAGTGCAGGGAAATTCATCGTATGTCAAAAAATCATTACTTGGATGGAACTGCTATTTTATCTCAGCCTAATCAAAAGAATAACAACGCAGAGAAATAGTTTTTCCACCTATCCATACATATGAAGAACTTGCGTTTTTTAATAGAAGGTACGAGGATTTCCAATAAGTTACGGAAATAGTTTATAAGAATTATTTATGTATTACTTAACTATGGAAAATCTTTTACAATAACATCGAAAAATTCGCACACGAAATATATGTATAAAGTGAGATGATACACGTTTTAAAGTTTTGAAATGCTATTTTGACATTTAATCAGTCACTTACACATCAACAGCCTTAATCATAAACTTATTATAAGCAGTAAAATGTCTCTGAACGCAAAAACCTTATTCATAAATTTATACAACGTTGAATAGAGGCTGCATATCCTAAACGCGTCTGATGGTTGAACAATGCCTGTACAAGCGGATTTCATTTTTTTTATCCCTGTATATTTAGGCGGCTGGGGTCAGTGGCGCTATGGTTAGTGCGTTGAACTGCCGTGCAGAAGGTCTGGATTCGATTCCCCGCCGTAGCAACACCTAAATGATTTTTCACTGGCCCTCCTCTCGTGATGATCTGACAAATCATCCGAGTAGTATCAATTGTCATGAATAGCTTATCTCAACTTAGCCGTTAGGACTCGGCACAAAACAGGATGTCCCGCCATCGTGCAAAGAAGTACACACGCACACATGAATGGTTGTGAGAAAAAAGCCAGGCCCTGGGCACTAACGACCCTGTTGCGCCATAAATTTAATTTTTAATATATAGGCGGCTGAACATCAGGGCTACCAAAGCTTTGTTAGTTGAAAAATATCGTTTTGTAATTTAGCAGTTGTGTTTCACGGTTTAATTTATTCAAATGGTAATTCGTTTTTACCTACAGACTCAACAATGTAAATTAATGTGTTGAAGACAAAGTTATCGCCATGGATTTCGAAACCATAAAAATGATTCCTTGGTAGCTCTGCCGAGCTGTGAAACATCCAATTGTAATAAATTTCCTTCTTTTTGGTAGTTTATTTGACACAAGCCCTGTATAACTATATGTGCGACCCTGAATTAAGGCTGTATAAATACTTATGCACTGTATAACTATACAACAGTTGAGATGTGTTTTAATGAATTCGAATGAACAAGGGGCAAATATATATGCGCTCAACTGAAAAATATGATCGAGATCGAAAAGAGAACAAAAGGATACAAAAAATTATAAATAATTACCAAAATGAGGTTGAATTCAGTATGCTTTATGGCATTCGGTAATTAGTGCATTTTTAGGGGTGTTCATTTAATATTAACGGAAAAAAGTTTTTATGAACGATGATTTATATATGAGACCTTAAGCCACTGGCTAATTTTTGAAATTTCTGCAGGTGTAACCAAAATACTGTCTTTTCACTGTGTCAATTGAATTAAATGGGATTTTCTAACAATACTATTTCCAAAAATTTCCCAAAAGAATTGTAACAAAATTCCTTTCTCTATATTTTCTGGTATTAACACAATACGGAATACATTTCATAGATATAATCAAGAAACCCTAAACTATTTATTATTATCAGTAAAAAAAATATTGTTTTATAATTTTTGTTCATGATTAAGGATATCCATTCTACTTTGTCCAAGTTAGGCATATTTTGCATACAAATATAGCAAAACGATTGAAATCATAACATATTTGTAACAATACATTTTCAAAGCCACAGTTTTAGTTTATTTTAAAACGTTAATTACATTTTCTTGTAATAATAAATGCTGTATGATTTTTATTTTATAATTTGCCTGGTGTGCTATTTTCCCGCCACATGTGAACACTGCGGTAATGACGATTAATCCACAGACCACGAGTGTGCTTTCCATCACTCTCAATCCTTAGTGTTACACCAAATGTCAAAAATTAGCCACTAGATAAATTTAACAGAGCTGTTGAGCAGGTTAAAAATTTGAAGTATTTATTCAACATTCTAATGTCAAAATTTATCCACTTTCTAAAATTTTAACGCAATTGACATATGGCCTTAACAAATGTTTCATAAATACTTCTAACAACAGCTAAGAAATGTTTTATTGAATTCTAATAAATTAAACTGTTGTACTATTCTTCGCCCTAGTGACACAAGAACGTAACTAATTTCTTTTTTACGATTTTGGACGATACGAAAACTTCTTTAAAATATAGAATTTCTATAATATGGGAAAAAAGGTCGGCTTTGAGTGAAGTAGATTAGAATTTAGCACTTATTCATGAAAGTCATAAAAATGAAAGATTGTAAAAAATCACAAAAAAATCGAATATTATTAAATACTGACATACGTTTTCCTGTGGTTGATCGGCTCTGCTTGTCAAACGCGGTATTGTTCTTGCCCAATCAAATCACTCTACATTCTTGATATAAAAACATTTTACTTGTTCAAATTTTATACGGTCTTACAAAACCAAAAACAACCTGCACTTTGGTGCCACTCTCTAAGATGTACCAGCACACATAAATTGTACCTCCCTAAAACCTCAATCTACTACATCAACCTTCAAATTTTTGGCATGCAGTCATACCAACCAAAATTCAAAAGCGAGAAAAAAATAAAAAAAAATTTCTCCCGTCGTGGTCGTGTCAATTTCTTCTCGCTTCATTCGGGTTTATTTGTCCTTCCAATTGTGATTTATATTAATAAAATATAATTCTAAGCAAATCTAATTGTATTTATCAATCTTCTTGCTGTTTCCAAACTGCAACTGTGTATCGTGCAATGCCCCTATACCCCGCCACACAATGGAGCGCCGTGTAAAATTGAAAACAATAAACCCACATATCACCTGTAAAATTTGTGGAGGATATTTTATCGATGCCACCACAGTCACCGAGTGTTTACATACATGTAATTCAAGTTTTCTCATCATTTCCGCAAACTTATTTACCCAAAATTCGTTTTGTTTCACTTGTAGTTTGTAAAAGTTGTCTGGTCAAGCACTTGGAAGAAAAGAAAACATGTCCCACATGCGAAAATGTCATCCACCAATCTCACCCACTACAGTATATAAGTTTCGACAGGACAATGCAGGATATTGTATATAAATTGGTACCAAATCTTCAAGAGGGTAAGAATTCAATTTCATTGTTTTAATGCGTAAGAGTTTTTCGACATCTCGTGTCCTTGTGCAGATGAAACCCGAAGGGAGCGAGACTTCTACAAAAGTCGGAACATGCCATGCCCGAAAGACCAGCCTCAGAATCACGACGATGACAATGAGAAGGTCAATGAAGCGCATGCTGAATCCGACTATCATCGGCAAGACGAACAAGTCAATGTGTGTCTGGAGTGTATGAGTAATAATTTCAAAGATCTGCAAAGGCGATTCATCAGATGTAGCTCACAGGCGACAATAACACACCTAAAGAAGCTGGTGGCGAAAAAAATACTCAACGGAATGGATAAATATCGCGAGGTGAGTCTTCATACATTTTCAGTGCGATATTCGATTTCTGATTGCGGTTGTGAATACATCGGTGCTAAGTGAACTTTAAGTGAAGATGTAATTTGTGTTCGATAGTTAAGACTTAATTGTTGGCCAAAGTGTGGGTGAATTAAATTGGGCACAAGGACACACTCACACATACGGCTAGAGCACTTGTCGGTCAACGAACTCGTAACCTAGACATTAATCAGCGCGATAAGTTGCTAAAAATATATCCAAGGTCGACTTTAACAAAGAAACGGAACTCGTATAAAAAACGCATATTAATGGATACTATTCGCGTGACGAATTTTTAAATGAAACCTTTTTCGGCCGGCCATAACAAGTGTGAATTTCGAAATCAAGTTAATTCGAGGCCATAAAAGTGTCACGTGTATCAACCGCATACGTTATTACGTATGGCCAATAAAAGGCCGAGTGTAACAGCAGAGATGAGTGAATTGTGACAGTACAAGTGTGAGGCAATTAAGAAGGGTTTCTACCTGTGTGGATTGTGCTCGGTTCGACTGAAACTATTATCATCATTAGGAGTTACACTTTCATAGACTGTGCTTTGTTAATGATCCGTTGATACCCTATGTCGACCAGGAGAATTGTTTAAATGAAGCATATTTACTCCCGTAGTATATACGCATGTCACAGACTGAGTTCCTAGGAACACTATCGGTGCGTTATGCTAAACGCAAATTCTATGTCTAGCCTGTTACAATTGGAGTTGTTAGAGAACATCAGAAAGACGTTGACACACTATCGCGACTATAGTAACTTGTGCATCAGATAACTACCTCCAGTTTAACTTAATTGAATTTGCATTTATACTTGTGCGCACCACTTAGATCGAGGACTTCCACTATTATGTCTACCATCTGGTTGAGAATCACAGACTTACTCACTTACTTAGATTCCGGAATGAACCTGGGCCTCAACCAATATGCCTCTCCAATTATCCCGGTCCTTAGCTTACTGCCTCCGGTTGCGCACTCCCCAAGTCAATTTAGGTCGGTTTCCACTTGTGCGCGCGAGGCGAGGTCTTCCTCTACTACGGAGTATTGGTGTCCATTCGTTCTACATGTTCTAGCCATCGTAAACGTCCGATACGGAGTTTTTTTAACCAGGGACATGTCGCTGCACAGCCCGTATAGTTCTTGGTTGAATCTTCGTCTCCATAGCCCCAACGCATACGGGACCGAAGGTTTTTCGAAGAAATTTCCTCTCGAATCGACCAAGGATTTCTTCATCCGCTTTAAAGACAGTCCATGCTTCAGCGCCGTAGAGCAGGACTGGGATTATCAACGTCGAGTGTGGGCTTAACTACTGAAGTTCGAATGAGGGCATTACTACTGAATTGCTTTCTTAGCCCGAAGAAACAGTGGTTGGCAAGAGTAATTCTTCGTTAAAATTCTGACGAGATGATGTCAGAGTTTATAGCGGATGGACAAATGTATCGAATGTGTCGGTGAGGTCGTTTCCGAACCTGAAGGAGTAGCGAGAATTCTCGATTTTCATCCTACACAAACGGACGTGTTTGCGCGGTATACCAAAACAAGACATGGTTCTGTATATATAGTTCGTCTCTATAAATGCTGTCCTATGCGGCTTTGAAATCGATGAATAGGTGGTCGGTATCGATATGGCCTTCTTGAGTTTTTCAGGATCTGTCGAAGTGTGAAAACTTGATCGTTTTTTTTTTTAATTTGAACGCACTCAAGGGGTTATGAATACCCTTTAAATGTTTTACCACAATACGAGTGTTTGACAAGGGGAAGAAAGAGAATGATAGGAAAGATTTTGGATGTAGTGGAGACTTAACTCCATAGGTGGTGTCCGAACTAACTTCGGAGAGTCACTGTTTCTTGTCTTCGTTAAATTCAATGAAACTCCAAGATGGTGCATACTTTTAGGTGTAACAACCGACCTTCATGTTTTATTTCTTTTGAATAAAACTTACGTGGATTTTGGCTGGGATTGAACGCGCAACCTTCCACTCAACAGGCGAACACTATACCACTTCCTAAAACCACACTGATAGGGGCCGATCAGGTTGTTGCTAAACGCTTTCAGGCGTTCACATATTACGGCAGATAGGATCTGAAAGGCGATGTTGAGAAGACTTATGCCTCTGTAGTTGGCGCAGTTTAGAGGGTATCCTTTTTCGTGGATCAGGCAAACGATGCTGAGGTTCCATTCTTCAGGCATACTTTCTTCCAAACAGATTTGGCTTATGAGTTGGTGGATGTTATTTACCAAGTCATCTCCGTCGGCTTTATAAAGCTCAGTGGGAAGGCCGTCATTTCCAGCAGGATTATTAAGCTTGAGTTTAGATATTGCTATCCTTACTTTATTTAGGTCGGGCGGTGGCAGTTTTCGCTGTTGTTGCAAATATTGAATATTGAACAGCATCGACTCTGTCTCAACTACGATATTTCCTTGTTCATCTCGACAGGTTTCGAGCCTTTGGTAAAACTTGCGAACATCGTTCCTGGAGTTGCACGTCCCTTTATCCTCGATCACGCGCTTTTCTCTTTTCTCTGAAAAGCCGGTGTTCTTCCCATCTTCATTGTTAATAGAGCTCAATTGCAGCTCTCGTCTTTACCTGCAGTTAAGCCTTGTAGGCCTCGTTCTTTGCTGCAAGTATATTTCGGCATTCCTCATCAAACCAAGGATTTCTTGCTGGTGGGCGCGAAAAACCTAGCACATCAGTTGCGGCTGATCTAATGGCTTGTTGACATCGTTGCAATTGTTCTTCGACATTCGAAGCTGGTGGTATTGTGTTAATCGTGAGGTTTAGGAATACGCGTTGCGCGAAGGTCTTGGCGGTCTCTTGGGATTGCAGTCTTTCGACATTAAATTTGTTCACAGTGTTTCTCATTCTTACCTTGGCTGCAACTAGGTAGTGATCCGAGTTGATGTTAGCTATTCGGAATTTTCAGACATCCAAAATACTGGATGCGTGCCTCTTGTCTATCGCAATGTGATCAATTTGGTTGACCGTTCGTTGATCTGGAGACCGCCATGTCCCCTTATAGATATCGAGGTAAGGAAACTGTGTGCTAGCTATAGTGGCATTACGTTTCGCAGCGAAGCCAATTAGCATTTAGTCCGTTGCCAGACGTGTTGCGGTGTAGGCTATGTTTTCCCGCAATACTGCTAAAGAAGTCTTCTCTACCTACCTTTGCGTTAAAATATCCCACCACGATTTTAACATCGTACTTCGGTAGTCGTTCATAGGTTTTGTCAAGGAGCTCATAGAAGCAGTCCTTAGCTATATAATATTTTTCCTCCGTTGGGGCGTGAGCGCATATAAGGCTTAAGTTGGTGAATTCGGTCTTGATGCGGATTGTTACAATGCGTTCGCTAAAGTCTTGGAAACATAAGACTTCTTGCCTAAGTCTGGCACTTATAGCAAATCTGCATCCGAATAGTCGCTGTTTCTGCTCACTGTAACACGGTCCGTAGTAGATGTCACAGTTCTTCATCCTCTTTTTGCCCGGCCCATCCCATCGTATTTCCTCGATGGCAGTAATGTCTGCTTTGTAGCAGTTTAGGGCTTCCGCTAGTTGTTCGCTTGCACCTCTTCTGTTTAATGTTCTCACATTCCAGGTGCGGATACGAACGTCGTTGTCCTTTTTTCGTTTAGCCGTGTCGTCAACAATAAAATCAGTCCTTTCCGAGGCTATTGGTTGCTTCGTAACATACTTTTTTTTTCATGGTTGGGTAGTTAACCCAACTTCCAATTTATTACATACCCCTAGGACACGGGCCATCAGTATCCACTACGGGATTGAGCGCTGCCGTTGGCCTTTCGGTTCATCCGCCACCATCTCTGTTCAAGGGGCCTGACTAACCCTTGAAATTCCGAGACCACCTGTTGTCCGAATATGTCGAAGCAGCTTGTCTAGGTTCGCCTGGGACAGCTGGTCGGGTATTCATTCCGTGCCATTCTGACCTGGCTGTTTATAGTGTTGCTGTTTTTCGTCGTGTTATCAAAACTCGCGCTTATCGTTAAGCAAGTTCCGGTTGGATGAGACCAGTACCCGATGGTTACCACTTGGAGATTAAAAATAAGCACTTGATGTGTAGTCAGAGTTACAACACTGGGCATTCCCAAGTCAAAGCCAACAGAGTCTACCCTCGTTCTACAACACCCAACCATATTTCTTGATTTAAGCAAATTTATTTTGTTTGTTTGTTATTTTTTTATTTGTTATTGGAATGCCGTACACAATTTTCGAAATATGTGGATGAGTAAAAGAAAACAGATTTTAGTGCCGTATACTGCAAACTCATTTTGTAATAAATTTTAAATACCTTTAAAGTAAAAGTATTTTAGAACAACTTCTTACATATTTTGAAAGAGGATTTCCGCATAAATGTCGTGTCAAAAAATTAAAAAAATCCCAGCAGTTGGTTTTCATGCAAAAGGCTGTCAAAACATATTGAGGCGACGATATACAGATAATATTCATCAATTATTTTAAATCAAAATATAAATCACGACATTCTTCTGCAAACTAAGTTAAGTAATTCGCTCCTTTTTTCAGATCGATATTTTGTGCAATGAAGAACTTCTAGGAAAGGATCACACCTTGAAATTTGTATACGTTACCCGATGGAGATTTCGTGAGCCGCCACTTCGCCTTCAATTTCGACCTAGAGTGGACTTGTAAAAATCACGAAAAGAATACAAAAAAACAGGTAGTCTTTGTATTCGTATCACAAAAACAAAAAAGAGATATTTATTTAATAAAATCCAACAACAAAAAGAATATTATTTTATGTAATTAAATTCCTACCAACTAAGAAAAATTAACATTACAACAAACACAAAAAAATTAAATAAAATCTATAAATAAAAAAAAGAAAACACAAAAAAAAATGATAAAGAGAATAAAAAACTGATAACATTAAACTTATTACGTTTACATACAAAAAAAAAGAAGAAAAAAAAACTCATAAGTTATGTCATTTTGTCTGTAAAAAATTGATAGGGAAACAAAAAATAAATTCATAGGCAGATAAAAATCCTGTAAATTAAATAAAAAAAAATATTTTTTAATATTTTCATACAAGAAACGATAAAAGAGAATCAGATTCATACAATTTTTACATTTACAAGAGAAAAATAAAAACAAATTAGATAAAACCAACACGAATTAAAAAGAATTTTATATTTACATTAGATGTAAATTCTGGAAGCAAAGCAGTAACAAAAAAGAAGAAAAGAAAAAAAACATAACAAACAACAAATCACAGTTTATATATATATTTATAATTAAGGACTAGGAAATTTTAAGTAATTTATTTAAAAGAAGAAAACCGAAATCACCGTGTCACCAAACTCACATTTCGAGTTGGTGACGCAAGATTGTTTTTTTTTTTAATTTTCCATATATTCTGTACGTTTCAGCTGCTTTTTGTTATAATTTGCTTAAATGTTTAAATTTACAAACAAATTGCATAAATATAGAATAGATAAAGATAGATGAATTTTTAATTTAGACCATCAACTCAGTATATTGCCATTTTTTCTCTCAATTATTTCGTCTAAGCCAACATTACCTTTTCTGTTTCAACGTTTTGTTTTCGAATCAACTGTATCGTGATGATTTCTATTTTCTTTTGTAAGATTCCCATATATAATTTATGTAAATAGAAGAGAACCTAACAAATTGTATTCAAATGATAAAATTTATTTTATTTTATTTTTTTTTTGTAGCATAAACTTCTGTGTCTTTATTATTTAACTAAGCTACCTTATAGTTTTTGTTTATCATTTATTTTTTTATAGTGTTTTTATTTTTATTAAATGGAAGTTTATGTGTTTTAATTGTAAATTATATATAAAAAGAAAAGAATATATATATATATATATATATATAATTGTCTAAAAAAAATTAAATAATAAAATTATATATTGAATAAATTGTGTTGGTGTTATTTTTTTTCAAATTTGAATGATTTTGTCAAATACTATATAAAGGGTGATCCAAGTGGAGATACTTTTTTCAATAGCCTTTTTTGACAGATCACGTGTGAGTCGTGTCATGCTGTCAGGTTATTTTTGTTTAGTATTTTTTGGTTTACAAATTGTTCAACTTTATTATGAAAATTCACGTTCTGTGAGGAATGTGTTTCGTGCACTTCGCTCAACTTATGGTCAACATAATCGGCCTACTGAGCGTACTATTCGCAACACCATCACCGGCCGTCGATTGGCCACCAAGATCGTGTGATATCACACCGTTAGACTTTTTCCTGTGGGGATATGTCAAGTCAAAAGCTTATGCCGACAAACCCGCTTCGATTCAGGCCTTGGAGGAAAACATCACGCGTGTCATTCGCCAGTTACCTACCAGTCGAAATGCTCGAACGAGTGATCGAAAATTGGACTCAACGGATGGACCATCTGCGACGTAGCAACGGCCAACATTTGATAGACATAATCTTCAAAAAATAAATGCCAAGGAATGTTCTTTCAAATGATAATAAACATTCTCCATTAAATTTGAATTTTCTGTGTTTTTTTCTTTAAAAAAGTAGGGAACCTCGAAATGGATCACCCTTTACTATGTTCGACCAAAAGTCATTAACTGATATTTTTCAGAAAACTTTTTTTATTGAAGCAAAAATATTATTTTCAAATTGTTTTACAGGTAAAAGTCATTAAAATCACGCATATTCTATAATTTTTATAATAGCTCGGTTCCAAAAGTCATTCACTGAAATGTTCATACTTCATGTGATTTAATTGATTTCGGCTGAAACATTTTTTTATTGAGCCGATATATCAAATCTCGAATTCATAATGGCTGAATTCCAAAACGCATTACTTCTACATTACTGCTTAAACAAGAGTTCCAAAACGCAAACAAATTACTATGATGCAAAGCATATTTTTCTAAAACGCATTGTGAAAGCATCAACTGCGCAAACACACGCAAAAAGAGCATCGTGAATGCTTGTGATGCATAACATATGTGCAGAAGTGCAAAAGCATTCATATAGTGCGTACCAAAACAGTTGGCCATTCTACTGCGCAGGTCTCTTAAAATGTGTTTTACAATCTCTTAAAATTGCAAAAACAAGCATAAAGAGACTAAAATGGGCGGAGCCATAATAAAAAACGACGTATACCCTGCCTTGTGTTCAAGATCGCTGTCGCGATCTCACTGAGGGTGGTTTCTTCATTTTCCTTCTTTTATACTGAAATTAGGAGCGGAGGAAAAATATAGACCATTATATGTCAACTTTACTTGGAGGAAAATATATTGTTTCGTTTTTTGTCTTGTCGGTTCTTTGTAGGAGTATGATGTGATCACGGTCGGATAGATTAAGCAAAACATTGCACATGAATTGATTGTATGACTGTGTCTGTATGAAGGTGTACGGTTTTAGATTTGAACCCTATTTGCTCATTATGCTTTCGTTGATCATTATTAATTGTGTCGTGCATATTGATCATGTAGGTACTGATATTGGCACGCAAAGTAAAGTAAATTGCAGTGTCACAACAAATTTTTGTTTATATCATTGAATTTGGGCGAGGTAGGTAAATTTAATAAAAAAATTACAATTTGGGAATTTTTTGGAAACGTAAACGATTTTATACCCAATAACAATAGGCACGATTTTCTGTCACAAAAAAGAGGATGGGGTATTAAACGGTTCGTTAAAGACAAAATGGTGAACGTTCTTGATTCTTCAATAATTTTTTTTAAGAAATGCAGTTTTTAAAACTTATTGAACTACCCACCACTTTTAAATTTGTAACCTTGATTAAAAGTGTAAATTATAGCGAGATAAAATTGAGCACACCACCCATACAGGTACCTAGCGCTAAACCACGAAATGTTCAACCATAAAAAGGGTTGGGAACCCTTTCAAATACAATCGGACATCTAGGTAGAAATGTATAAAAGTCGACCTCATAATAAAAAATTAAGTTTATTTAGATATTCAACAGCATTTTAGTTCTAAGCACTGTAAAGTTGGGTTACGCATTGTAAATTACAGGCAAAAACGCTTAGTGATCAAATCTCTTTCGCGTCATTTTTGTTCTCTTAAATCCTCTCTCTGCGCAATCGACCGTTGGCCAACTGTTTTGGTACGGACTATACTTGGCATCATTATAGTAGTGTGCATTCACAATGCGCACTTTTTTTGACGTTTTGGAATTCAGCCAATGTCACTAACTTACTGTAATTCGTCAGTCGTCACCTCAAATACATTTTTGGCGCCATTGGAGCTAGACGTTAATTTTTTTGTGTGCTAAAAAATGTGTGGCCTATCTAGTGAGTATGTTCGAGAAATTCTTGAAGAATCAGACTCCGATTTTTCAAACAACAATAGCATTGCCAATCGAGAGTATCATGCAGAACCCAGAGACAAAGGCTCTGACTCTGGTGAAGATGAAGACAACGAGGTACTGAGTAAACTCACTAAGATACTTCTTAAGAGTCCAAAAGTCCCAATAATACCTCCAAGTTCGTGCTGCACCGATGGTAAAATAGTGCGATAATCTTAAGTCATAACCCCTTCGGGTTAGGGGTCAGAATATGCCCGATGTAAGGCATGCCGGTCGTAGAAGGCGATCAAAATCCACTCGCCGTATACCGAGTGTAAAGAGTATACAAAAACAAAAATGCAATGAGTAAAACAAACAAATTTAATACCACAGGTGGCAATTTAGTATCACTGGAAAATTCAACCTCGTCGGAGGTCGGCTCTACGGAATCGGGGAAGAGCCAATTATTGCAATTATTTAACCCTTTCGGGAAAAGCTCAAGGGTAACGAGGTCACCCACATCTAGATCTCAAAAAATATATGTGTCTCAAGGAGCTCAACAACATCAGAAGTGTCAGCCCACGAAAAGCGAAATTCAATGAAAAATAAGAGCCTTAAGGAAGAAAACGACGTTCTTCGAACAAGGCTTAACAATGTCGAACTGCTTCCATCTTAAGGAAGAAAATATGATTCTAAGGAGTACATTGAAAACACCTAATGAGCCAAAGCCATGTACAAACAGCCCCGTGAATTCCGTATACCATACGGATGAAGAAGAACTCAGTCGCGTAACCGACTGGATTCTAAAGAAAAGACCGGTTAAAAAAAAGGAAAGTTGTATCATCTCCTGAAATTATAAACCAAGACAAAGAGATTGTTAAAAAAAAGCGAAACAGCTGAAACAACAGCCCTTACCGCCCAATAATGTGATCGGTATTGACGACTTTAACAAGTTACATACCTTGGTAAAATCGTTGGCATTGTCGGACTATTAAGTAACTTTGCTCAGAAAAAATGCATGGGAAGTCTGCGTAAAAGACCGCTACCATCTGTTATCTAGAAAGCTAAATATGTACCGATAAAATTGAATGGCATTCATTTGAAAATAAATCTGAAAGGCCTTTACGCGTTGTAGCTAGAGGGTTATATGCATCGTGCTTTAAGGACGACATTATTAACGATCTGAAAAGCAGGCATTATAAAGTTATAGATGCCGTTAACATTGTCAAGCGAGAAAAACAGCAAAAAGATGGCGAAGAAAATGTTATAAAACGAGGTCGTCCTTTATTTATACTCACTGTCGATAAAGAAGAAATTTTGAATAAAATTTATGAAATAAAAGCAGCACTTAATGTTGTTGTAAGAATTGAACCCATGCGTAAGGTTTCCATATTAGTTCCTCAGTACAAGCGCTGCCAAATATATAATCATACGCAAACCTATTGTCTAGATTGTAGGTCAGATAAGAAAACTCTTCCTATCTGCGACAACTGTAAAGGCAATCATCCTGCAAATTATCGCGGCCGCGAAGTGGCTAAGGGGTTTCAAAATAGATGGGCGAAATTTATGAGTATTAATTCACAGAAATTGAATTTAAAAAAGAAAATCCCTAAAACTCCGATTAAAAATGTGTCGAAGCCAAAGCAGGATATAATTGAAAAACCCGCATTTTCACAAACAACGCATCCGGAGATCCTATATAAGTCCCTAATCATCCCAGTCCTGCTCTACGGCGCTGAAACATGGAATGTCCCAAAAGCGGATGTAGAAACCCTTGATCGATTTGAGAGGAAAATTCTTCGAAAAATCTTCGGTCGAGCTTGCGTTGACGGGCTATGGAGACGAAGATTCAAACAAGAATTATACGAGCTGTACAGCGACATGCCCCCTGGTCAAAAAACTCCGCATTGGACTTTTAAGATGGAATGCACACCAATACTCCGGCTCGCAGTCTTCCATTTCCTTCGTCCTCTTGTCATTATGTAATAAAAACGGGATCTGTGGCGCGATGGTAAGTGTGATAAACTGCCTCAGAAGGTCTCGGTTCGATTCTCAGCGTAGCAACACCTAAAATGATTTTTCACTGGCCCTCCTCTCGTGATGATCTGACAAGTCACCCGAGTAGTATCAATTCAAGAATAGCTTATCTCAACTTCAAAAAATAAAATAGGAGGTCCCACCATCGTGCAAGAAGTACACACGTATACATGTATACATGAATGGTTGTGAAAAAGCTATGCCCTGGGTACCTACTAGGAGCTCCGAAAAAAAATTGTATTTGGTTTCTTTGCTGATGACAGTCCTCCGCTTCTCATATTCGATCTGAAATCCACGCCTTTCATTCCAAGAAGTGGAACAAAAACGACTAAATATTTTGATCTCATTAAATTCCAACCGCTACACCATAATTAGATGGGGGAAGTCCAATAGAGTAGAAATTAGTGCTTCCAAAACGCTGTAGCCATTATTGATAAATGACACTTGCATCTTCGAAAACTCGAAACTGAATAACTTTCCATGTTCGGTACGTTGAAACGAAGAAATATGTGAAGTCGTCAAAAACGCAGGGAAATGTTTAAGTTTCCTTAACCGATGCAAGAAATATTTCACCTTTTCTCCTCTGGCCTCAATTTATACACCCCAAACTTGAATTCAACGGCCACAAATTGTCAGGTGCTACAAAATACCATTGGAGTAACAAGATTCGATACAAAAGCGTGCAATAAAACTGATAGTCTCCCATCAGTTTTATCGCACGCTTTTGTATCCATAACGAACTCTATAGTCTTGGTCGAACATTGTTGGTATGTCTCATGCCTTAAACTCGTTTACCGCCATTATTACGACGAATGCCCAAATCAAATAGCCAGTTCCATTATGTCCTTTTAACAATTAACCGTAATACTAGCTAGCCATGAATGATCGCCAATTCACCCTCAACACGAATGTGCTTTAACTCCTCTTTTCTTCTCCTCAATATTCTTAATGCACGTGCTGTGCTTGAACACCATAAGCGTATTGAGAATGCTTTTAAGTGTGTCGATGGTTTTTGTAGAACGAGGGAACGACTCTGATTGCCTTTAACTTGGCAATGCAGAGTGTGCTTAGTTTTACCTCCAAGTGGTAACCATTCGGATACTGGTCTCATCCAATCGAATGTGACTTGCTAAACGATAAGTGCAAGATGAAAAACAGCCTGATGAGAATGGCACGGAATAAAAACCCCGCAAAGGAAAAAGATGATATAGCGATTGCTTCTATGAGCTCCTTGACCAAACCAATGACCGACTACCGAAGTACGATGTTAAAATCGTGCTGGGAGATTTTAACGCAAAGGTAGGAAGAGAAGACATCTTTAGCAGTATTGTCGGAAAACATAGTCTGCACGACAACACTTCTGGTTACGGACTAAGGCTAATTGACTTCGCTACGGAACGAAATGTCACTATAGCCTCAATATCCACAAGGGTGGTCTCCAGATCAACGAACGGTCAGCCAAATTGATGATGAAATGACAAGATACACGCATTCAGTATTTTGGATGTCCGAACGTTCCGAGGAGCTAAAATCGACTTGGACCACTACAACAATCCAGAAATACTGTGAAAAAATGTAATGTCCAAAGATTGCAATCGCAAGAGACCGTCAAGGCCTTTGCGGAACGCTTATAGCTTAACCCCTCGACTAACGCCATACCAACACAATGAGGATAAGCTGCATGTGAAGACGAGAGCTGCCATTGAGCTCTATAGGCAGAGAAGAAGGCAAGAACACCGGGTTTTCAGAAAGTAGAAAGAAAAACGCGAGATCGAGTATAAGGAGACTTACAACTCCAGGAACAATGTTCGAAGGACTTCCAGCCGACTTGGTAATATTACTTACCGCCAACTCATAAGTCAAATCTGGTCGGATGAAAGTATGCCTGAAGAATGAAAAAAGGGGACCCTTTGAACTGCGCCAGCTGCAGAGGTATAGGTCTCATAAACATCGACTATAAGATGCTATCTGCCGTAATATGTGAATGCATGAAACCGTTAATCAACAACCTTATCAGTGTGGTTTTAGACCAGGAAAATCTAAATCTGATCAAATATTCACACTTCGGCAAATCCTGGAATAAAACCCAAGAAGTCCAAATCGATACCGATCATCGATAGATGACAGCATTTATAGAGACAAAATATACATAGCCATGTCTAGTTTCGGTAAACTGCTCAAACTCGTCCGTCTGTGCAGAATGACAATAGAGAATTCTAGTTGCTCCATCAGAGTTGGAATCGACCCCACGACACATTCGATCCCAAAAAAGGGTTTGGGCAAGGCGATGCACTTTAATCTGGTTGTGCAAATCACATCAGAGATACGATCCTGCATAAATCGGTGCAACTTTAAGCATACGCCGACGATATTAACACCATTGGTCGGACTCAACGTGATGTCATAGCCACGTATAGAGAAGAAAGCAGAAAATAGGGGTTTAGCAGTAAATGACGCTGCCAACACGAAAGGACACACAACATCGACGAATTGGTCAAAATGTCCCCATTGACAGATATAACTTTGAGGTAGTACCGGACTTTGTCTACCTCGGCTCCGCTATTAACTCTGACAACAACATCTGGTCAGAAATTAATCGAATTACTCTTACTCTTCTTCGGGCTAAGAAGGCAATTCAGTAGTCATGCCCTCACTCGAACTTCAGTAGTAAAGCCCACACTCGACCCTGATCATCTCAGCTCTGCTCTACGCCGCTGAAGCATGTACAGTAACAAAAGTGGATGAAGAAATCCTTAGTCGATTCGAAAGGAAATTTCTTCGGTCCCGTTCGCGTTGACGGCCTATAGAGTTGAATAATTATACGAGCTGTACAGCGACATGCACCTAGTAAAAAAAAACTCCGCATTGGGCGTTTAAGATGGTTAGGATATGTAGAACGAATGGGCGACAATACTCCGGCTCGCAGTCTTCGACTCCCAGCAAGACATCGCGGTCGGATGCAGTAGATAAATCCCGAGAAACCGACCTAAAACAACTTTGAGTACGCAACTGGAGGCAGTTAGCTAAGGACCGGACTAATTGGAGAGGCATATTGGTTGAAGTCCAGGTTCATTCCGGTCTAAAGCGGCACTTAAATAAGTAAGCAATACCACCTCAAAGTTATAGATGCCCATCGAGAAGTTCGGTGAGACTTGGCAATGTCATGGTTGGAAGGCTAAGCGCCTAGCCTAACCTCTTTTTCCTAAATCCATACTACACAGAAAAAAGAGTGACTTTTCTTTTTTTGTTTGTTTAATTTTTCATATTAATAAATCAGACCACATAATGTACTTTATATCTAAATTGTTTACTTAACTTAACTAGACATGCTCGACAGGACATTCAGGAGAGAATTAAATTTAATATTGTCGAGGTCGAAAATTTCCTCTCTGGAAATTCCCATTCGGCACATATCGTGGTGGACGAAATGGCCTAACTCGGGGTAAATACGGCATTGGCATTGGTACCGCTGGTCCCATGGGGAAGGGAAATCGAGGTTGTGGTGGCATCATCGGTCCAGGCCATCCTGGTTGCATCTAAATTGGTACAATTTATACACACAAGAGTCGAGAGAACATGATCAAGGTAATACTCACAAATGGATACTCTACGGGCACGGGAATCGGAATGTACTTCGTCACTGGTGCTATTTGCTGTTGCAGTGACATTTGATGCCGATCGTCCAACGAGTCAATGCGTCTTCGTCTTTCTCTGGACCGTGATCTAGTGCGACGATATCGAGATCGATAACGATCTCGATCACGACTTGGCGATCTACGTTCGTAGCTTCGTCGTCTTCGATATGAGGGTGGTGTGCGGCTTCTAGTCCGTGGATGGGTTGTGCTTTTTCTGCGGTCCTTACTTAAACTGCGTGATCGGCGCGATCCGTATTTGCGAGAAATACGTTCTTTTTCACGTTTTTCATCGATGAAATAGGGAATTTTTTCGGGAGTTTTTCTTCTTGTGGTTGTCTGGGGTTTTGGGGGGTTTCTTCGATGGCGATGATTATCCTCTTGACTACTTGAATCCTGAAATATTCCGAAAGAATTAGTTTACTAAATTACAATGGATTTGGAGTTTTGTTTTCTTGTCATACCGATGACGAAGCTCTGCCAATAGGCTTCTTCTTCGGACTTACAGATCGTTTAATGCCGGTATTGACAGCGGGAAATAAAGGTTTTGAACCTTCACCTAGGTGGGAGATAAATAAAATAAATTCCTAAATGAAGTTCTTTTCTATCGATTTGCAAAATAAAACTGTTTTGCACTGCAATTTTGTTTATGTTTCTCTTTTTTTTATTTTGTTTTTAGTTCTTCAAAAGTTAAAAACATAAACGGATAATCGATTTTTTTCCAAAATACCGCTCGCAAATAATTTATTCATTTGAATTCGACTTTAGAACCATCTGTTGTGGGTTTTCAAAGATCATTGCGTACTCTACATGTTTATCCGTTTCGTTGATGTATAATTTAAAAGTTATGAAAGCTAATTACTTCTTATTTAGGAACAGTCCTATTGTTCATTGAGACCATAGTTGTCGATCTAATAGAGTTCCGGTTGATTGTTGAGTTCAGAGTGATGGTGTTGATTGAAGATAGTGACGTTGATTGATGAGTTCTTGGTGTTTATTGATGATCTTCTTGTAGATTGATTGTTGATTGAAGACTCGAGTTTGCTTGTAGCTAAATCTTAAAAAAATTAAATCATCTTAACTGAAGGCTGCCTTGTCTCAAGCAGAGACCCTAAACTGGTCGGGAGCCTGTTAAGTAACAAAAAAGTGAGTGTCCGGATTGACTTGTTTTCTTTGGCAGGGGCAAATGAGGGCAAGATCAAGTATATAGTGGCAATAGGAAGGCACACACAATATCGATGAACAGAATGGAACGACACAATCAAATTTACCTTTGAGTAAGTAAAAGTCTTGCTATACCTCGGCCTTAATCACATATGGTTGCATGTTACCCACAAGACAATCTGTTTTCGGCCAACAAACAGTAACAGTCAAACTTATTACAATGACCCTACTCAACTTTGGGGTAATGTCTTTGTGAATATAATCGTTGCTTCGGTAAACTGTTTCTCGTTCGACAATTTACCTTCAGTGGGAAACCAGGATTTGAAAGATCCTTTACAGATCAATTCATATGCTGAGAAAGTGCCCAATGGTTTCTTTATTTCCTTTTCGAGTCTTCTCTTGTTGTTCAATTAGTCCAAAAGAACACACGCAGGTTGATGGCATATGTAACTAAGACTTCTCTGGACAAAAACATGCAAAATAGCAAAACAAAAATTTTTTTGACTGTGATAGTGATAGTCTTTCACAATTGAGATCGTAAAGAATACAAACATAGGAACTCTGCTACTCACTTTGGATGGAAATCATTAGAAAATGAATTAGCAACATTTAATGACAAGTAAAATCATACAAACAGCTCAATTCAGTGTGACCAGATGGTATTGTACCTGTTATTTCCAAAATAAAAAATGGTGGACAAAATGTACCATGGCCATTTGAGACTTAAATTCATTCCAGATAATGCCTTAACCGCAAAGAATATAAAGGTTCTTCCCAATATTGTTAAAGTCAAATTGGCTGTCATTTATTCAATCTGTTTGGGCATACTATCATGGACGGACATAATCAAAACGGGTGTTCTGTTAGGGCAACTTTCCGCGCGCTTCGCTTATTTTACGTTCGCCATAGTCGTCCTACCTAGAGGGCTATTCGCAATGCGGTGGATATATGTTAGTCCAGTTCAGAAAACAATAAACCAACACGGAACGAAAAGCATCGCCGCTGTTCGGAAGAGTGTGCAGAACAATCCAAATCAGTCGAGTTTGCTAAACTCGGCCTTACGCAGACCACAACGTGGCGAATTTTGCGTCGTTACTCAAGTTTGCAACTTTACAAAATTCAACAGGAGATCAAGGAAATCGAACAGCGATGTGTGTTCGCTGAATGGGCTCTGGAGCAGTTGGAAACTACTTTCATCGTAAATGTATCTTCAGCTATGAGGCCCATTTCTGGATGAATGGAAAAAAAGTTTTCGAATTTCTGACGACACCCAGCCACATTAGATACAACAGCGCCAATGTTTGGGGTTGATTTTGGGCTGGCGGCGTCATCGGTTCATATTTTTTTGGGACTGACGTTGGTCAGGCCATCACCACCAATAATTACCAATTTCTTTTGGCCTGAATTGGATGATATGGATACCAACGACATGTGTTTTCAATAGCACGGTGATACGTGTTACACAGACATGGTCATCTCCCGTGGAGGTGATGTAAACTGCCACTGAGATCGTGCGGTCTTACCCGGTTAGACACTTTTGCGTAGTGGCGCGAAGAACTTCCGCACAGAAGGTCTTGGTTCGATTTCCAGACGTAGCAATATTCAAATGATTGTACCTCCTCTCGTGATGATCTGACAGCTTATCGTTACTAAGCCGGTCGAAGTCGGCATAAAACAGGAGGTCCCGTCATCTTGCAAGAGGTACACATGCACACATGAATGTTGGTACTAACTAGTCTTTTGCGCCAAAAATTTGTATTTGTAGAGATTTTCTGGTGAGATTTTCTGAAGTCGCAGGTTAATGCGAATAAGACACAAACCACAGCGGCCCTCAAACCCAACATAGCGTAACCCATCCCATCGGTATAATTATGCGCCATAGCCATCTAAAATTGGACATTAGCGCTCAAGCTAGAAAAGCCGTGGCGGATATTTGAAGGATGTTATGTTCCATACACAATGGCATCGATAGGTGATACAAAATTCGGTGATATCTGACACATAATTTGTTTTATTTAAATTTAAAGATATGAAGCTCTTAATGAAATATTCCTTACATTGACTGCCTATTAAGGCTTGAACTCAGAAACTATTACCATCTCGCTTGGGCAACTCATTTCGGCATATTTTCGGACCACCAAAGCATAAAAGTTTCCGACTCAATCTTGAAACCGAAGGCAGATACCACATTAAACTGGAAACGACATCTTGAACTTGATGGGAGGTGGGAGTTGAAACTAAATCTTATCTCTGGTATCAGAATTAGGAACACTCTGAAATCCTAATGAGTCTACGATATAAGGGCATAGATAGTTCGAAGATAGAGATGGGAACAGGAGCTCAACTAATATTTTCGACTGCAGTGTGTGAAGATATGAAAGAATCAGACTATCGACGAACTACCAAAACTCTGAAATAAGTGCTTGTGCACACAGTTAAGATGCACACGAAACGATCAGTTCCAAAATTAGATAGTGAAATGCGTCACAATTGCTGTATTGTTGGTTATAGTGATATAGATGGCAGCCACGCGACAAACTGAGAGAAATGGATTCGCCAAAAATCATAATCGGGTACCTCAAACATTTCTTGCGACCCTCTGTAATCTAAAAGAACGAGTGAAGCACAAGATTAAAATAAAAGCTAATAAGACGTGAAAAACTCTTACAACCTGAATGATATCAAAAGAAGTTTTGGTCAGAATAGGATTAGAACCAAACCAACAAACGGTTAAAAGAACATCACAATCTAGGATAAATGGAACACTCACTGGTTATAAAGTTTTAAACATTATCAGATCTTTATCACAGCGTGCTTAATAAAAGCAGCATCTATCAGCTGAGTTTTGAAATAATGTGATAACTGCTGCAATGTTTTAGAGAAGTCACACTCGACTTCCTTCTTGCTTTCCAAAGTTTTGGAAAAACGGTGAACAAATGATAAAAGATTTGTGACAGTGGAAAGATTTTTTACAATGCCATGCTATTCTTCACAGATGATGTTTCGACAGAGGAAGACCAGTTTATCACAACTAACATTTATGAATAGCTTCGAGATATTACATTGCTCACCCTTTTTAAAAATATGTGTTGTGAAGGCATTTTTCTATTGCTATGCAAACGTCCAAGCAAATACTTTAGGTGTGGCAAAAAGCAATCCCTGCTTTGCTTTATGACTGTTGGTGGGATTCCATTGGGTCCATCATTTAATTGCAAGGCAGTTCGTAGTAGTTTGCCGCTACTAGCAGCATGAAGAGCAAACCAATATTCCAGATATCAACTTGAAAATAACTTGGAAAACGAAAGCAATGCAAAAAAGTTTGCTAGCCCAACTGTAGCAAACTCTGGCAACTCTTTTCAAACTCTTTTCTGGCAGACAGATTTTCTATAAATGCTTCAAGGATCAACTGTCTCATCCATTTCCACTTACATTAGGCCGAATTTTAATTTTTTTTCAGATGACAGTGCTCTGATAGACATAAACACAAATGACTCCAGCAAAGATTCGAAAAATGTCTTTAGCAGGTAGAAAATGCAGCACACAACCTCTTGAAAAAAAAAATTTCCAAACAGCAAGCGCTCATACAGGGCATCAAACCTTCATTCGTGTGTACGAAGTTATTATTTTTGCTGCAGAGAAGAGGACCTCTGTTTAATGGGGAATCAGAACGGCAAATTTCAGAAGCTTCTTATGACAGTGTTTCTGTTGGATGTTTGTCACACTTTTACAAGAAATCAGATGAACGCATGCATCTTCTAGGCATCAACGTTATTTAAGGTATATCAAGCTAATAACATGCGAACTCTATTGCCAAATCAACGGCAACTATGTTCTTTTTTAATCTAGGAAATGCTTTACTATAATCTAGCTACTTCAACTCTTAAAGGCCCAGGTAAGATATTGAATTATTTTTTCAATTATTTAAGTTCTGGTCAAAATGTGCACGTCATTGAACAGAGTCCAGGTTCAATGACGTGCAATGCGCCTTACAGACGATTCTTCTGTTACTGCAAATATTAAAGCTTGAGTTCAGCGAAGACTTGAGGAAGATCTATCAACTTATTACAGATACTCTAACGACAAATATATAGAGCTTATCATAATGATCCCTAGACTTGCAGTTGCATCACGTATACCTACATAAGGTCCAACAGTGACAAAAACAATGCAAAAATAGTTTCTTAAAAAAGTGGAATACACGGAATTCTCTCGTCCATGGATGCGATGAAGGTGTTTCAGTGTCGGTTTATCCGGGTAAAAAAGTAACGGCAAACCAGAAAGGAGTTCCAGAAAACTACGTACATAATACTTTTGACCTGGTTAAAGGGCCAAACCCACCGAACAAGGTAAGAATACGATATCCCGGAATCATCAATCAAGAGTTTCAATTGAAGACGGTGCACTGCACATAATAGAAGTGCCCTTAGTCATTTACGTCCCTTCATTATCTGCTGAAAGAAGAAATGACTGGCTCAAACGTGCATCAGTCAATATTCGTCACCGTCATCTGATTTGACATGCTCGTTCTACGATTCAACCAGAGTTATTCGGGACATTTACTAATTGACGCATAATTTATCAAATATGTTTGCGGAATGCTGACTACTACCTTGAAGACTATAATTGAGAATACACATACATAAAGATTACCATGATAAAGATAAATAATCCTGTAACCTCTTCTATTTAAAGAATTCATTATTATTTTATAATTAACAAAATGAATAACTTACCCATTTTTACGATTCCACTGCTGTTTGGATCTTCACATTATTGAGATCATTCCAATCAAGATTTGTTGAGAGTTGAAATCCATCCGGAAGTTTGTTCATCAGACTAATAAATTGTCAGCAAGCGCGCTGCATGTTGCGAGTTGGATTTATGTTCTTATTTTCATTTTCCATTTGAAAAAAATTGTTTTTTGTTTTTAAATTCAATTTATGCGGTATTTTTCTAGAGAAGAGGAAATACTTTTTCAATTAAAACACATTTTAGGTAATTACCAGGTCGCCTATTTATGATAACTTCGTTTGGATCAACTGATCGCTTAACAGAATATGGTCCTTTTTTAACAGCCCCAGCGACTTTTTGTTCAATTGTAAATTTTGTTGATGATTTTGAAGTTGATGGCATCCCCGCCGACGACAACGAAGTTGCTGGTAGATTGTGTTGCGGTGATGATTTGCACATTCGTCTGAATTTATCTGTATAAAGAATTTGGTTATGCAATAACGTATTTTATGATAAATGATTTTAGAAATACCCATTGCTCTTTATTGTTTTATGTATTTAATAAAATAAAATGCGAATCTTTGTTCAGAAAGCATTTATTTAATGCACCGATGCTAGATAGTAGAAGGAGACAAGCACAAACGCCATCGCCAATATGATTTTTGACGTTTTGCAGGCGAAAAACATGGGCGCGCAAAATGTCAGAACAAATGCAGTACTGCGTAAAGTGATGCCAAACCAAACTAAATTGAGTGCGAATAAAATGTAAAAAGGAATAGTAAAAGCAATAAGCAAATTCATAACAAATCTCTTTTTTATACTTTTGCAATAAATTTTGTAATTTCTTATCAAATAGATAGATGAGGGTTGTTTGTAGAGACAAATCAACGAAAAAACTAGGGGCACGCTATTATTGCGTGTTACATAACAAAAAAAACTAGGGTCACGCGTTTAAAAAAAATTCAATAATAGTACATTTTCAACGAGCGAAAACTCGTCATTTCAGCCCAAATGTAAAGAATTTCGCCACAATCAAGAGTTAAAATTACTTTCAAGTAGTATTTATTTGTTTAATCTTACATATTTGTATATATAAACAAATTATTTTAACTTAATAATGGAAATTTTTTAGGTCTTTAAAAAATTAACTAAAATTAAAAGTTGATAAAAAAAATGTCTAAGTAGAAGAAACAAGTATATATTTCATTAAAACTCTATAATCATAGAGAAAAATAAAAAAATAAGAAAGAGTATAGACTAAGCTTGTATATAAGATGTGATGTTTGTTAAGTTAGTAAAAAGGTATGGAAAGTTATTTGTTAAATGCTAATCTACTGTTTCAAAAGTCGCACTCATCAGAACTGCACATCAAGGTTCATTTTGGCAATAAACTTAATTTATTTTCCCGATCAACAGAGACTGCCTCTTATTTTTCTAAGTGCCTGGCCACACGTTCATTGGAATGAAAGTCATCTCCGACATGCAGATTTTATGTAAGCCAAAAAGATAAAGTAGGATTGACCCGAAAATCCGCCTAGAATCCAATAAAGTTTTTCACGACACTATCTCCCTCACAAGTGGCGTTGTCTCTATTTGGAGGAAAACAGGAGAATTTTATATGGTTCATGAGACTTCTTTCATTAAAACGTCAAAATCACTTGGAGGAAAACAATGTGAAAACAATTATATGACAGGAGTGCTGCTTTATCGGGTTATTGCATTAAACAATTATTAACTTATAAAAATACAAAGAAAGTCTATTAAATCATAAAATTGATATAAATGGAGTGGAATTCATGACCAGTATCATTGCAAAATGTGAATATGAATGCGATTTCAATGAGAAAAACAAAAAAGTATTCTCTGCTAAAAGTTGGTGTCAAAGTTTGTTTCCTAACATATGATGTTAATTTGTCATTTGACAGTTTGACACTGACGTTGTCCTGAACAACTCTATTCAAACTGAATTCTCTTTTCGGTGTGGGCATGAACGTGACTCTTTCAAATCATTTAATTTTGACAAAAATATTCATTTGAAAGTTGCCTTCGCCCTCAACATCGGTTTCAGATACACGCATATATGAAGGAGTTGTTTCAGATTTTCCGAGGTTTAAGGTGTAAAATCTGACTTCATTCCAAAGAGGCTTTTTTGTGTGTGGCCACGGCGTTCGTAGGAATGAAAGTCATTGGGATGAACGCACTAACAAAACAATATACACATCTGTACAAGAAGGTGAAAGAATAGTAAAAAAACAAATAGAGAAAATCATTCGGTTACGCAGATAGAAAAAATAATTGTTTTTTTTTTTTTTCGACACTTGGAATGTGTTACCGTAAGTTATTGGCCGTGTTCCGGACTTGTGTTTTACGAAGTTAACTTTGCCGATGCAATATTCTCATTGGTCAATCGAGCATTTTTAGTACCGTGACATGGCCGATTGACTAATGAGAACAGTGTATCTAAAACCCGGAACATGGTCATTGAAATGATAAAAAGGGCTTAGCGAAATGATGAGTTTCCGTTCGATGGGAATGTACTATAAAATTATTCGTTTCATTATTCTTTGCATTATCAAGAAGGACCTTTATCATTAAAGGTTGGTGTCAAAGTCCTGCAAATGAAGGAAATATTGTATGTACATGTACATATGTACATATATATATAACAGAACTGACATTAGGGGCCAATTGCAAAATTTATAGCATTTTCTGATAGGAGGATTACTTTTGCGCCACCTTGTATATTTAAATTGAGTCTTGAAATGTTTTTCGCCGAGTCATGCCTAGACGCATTTACCGATTGTAATCAAAATTTCTCACATCTTTGGTATTGGAAATCGGGAAACGTAATGTGTGTGTTGTTCGTGCGTTTGCGGGGCGTTTTTCTTGCAGGTGACCGCATTATTCTGGCAATTTCGGCTGGACAAGGTGTATTTTTTTTGCATGCTCCAGGTGGAATTGGAAAAACATTTTACATTTCGCTAATTATCGCCGAAATACAAACTGTTTATAAGTTGTGTACACTGTCGTCTCACTTGAGGTAACCGAACGACAGTTCTTAAAACGAACTGTGACACACAAACGCATTCTTTCCGTTTCAAATTTAATTTGTATGTCACTTTAAATTAATGTATACTTACTTACGTTCAATATCTTCGAGATCGATAATCGATAATCATAGAAATTCTGTCGGTAAAATCGAAATATAATTTAATCGATTTTATGAGCGGTCACTTGAAAATTATAAAAAGTCTGTTGATAAAATCGAATTATTCTTAATCGATTCTATGAACGGTCTATTGTAAATTATAAAAAATTTGTCGGCAAAATCGTTTAAATCGTTTTGATAAACTCTCTGAGCAATATCTCAGCACCATCTTTGTAAATATTTTAGCCACGCCCACTTTTGAATGGGTGGAATGGGATAGGGTATTCAACGATTCACACAGCGGATATCCGCTACCATATAAGCCTTTCCATATGTATTTTATTATTATGGCAAAACAAAGTTTGCCGGGTCAGCTAGTAATGTATATGCATTTCATCAGACTAGTATAACCCTTGTAAAATAACAAATTATTCACCACCTACAGTTTAAGTGATTCACCTGAATGAAGTTAATAATTTATGGCAGTGGTCATCAGTAATACTTAGAAATATACACTTTCTGCGTACAAGGTGAGGTGAGACAACAACAATCTGCCTCTGAAATCGCTTCAATACACCCTGGTTAGGCTCGATTCAAGGTGTAAAGATGCCAGCGATTACCTGCGAACATTAAGAGCAAGAAAACAAAAATTAGTCTGTCCATGAAGTTCCCGATCGTACAGTGAAAAGAGAATTCCAAACAATGATTTTCATTACCATCCCTACAAGTTGACGAACTCTTCGAACGTAAGAGTGAATAATATGGTAAAGAAATTAAGACGGGTTAAGCCTCTGGATCAATGAAGCTAAAGGTATAAAAAAAAACATATGAGAAGGCTTCAATCCGCTGTGCGGATCGTTTAATACCCTATGCCATCCCAACCTTTAAATTAATATCTCCAAAACGTTTTTATAGTAACTAAATATTGAAAATGAAAATGTTACAACATACTGTTCAGACAGTTTATCAAAATCGCGCATGGTTCGATAAAATACAACGTTTTCCTACTGCATATGTTATGTCACAGGGTGTACAAATGGGTTTTGAAGGAAAACGGCTCCAAAAAGCGGGCGTGGGTTAAAATTGTCCACAGACGAAATGTTACTATTATCGTTACCAATGATTCTGCATCATACGCGAATATTTTAAAATTTGACCGAAAAACGTTTTTTACTGCCCCCAAAAAGTGGGCGTGGCAAAAGAAATGCATAAAGACGAAATATAGATATTAGGATTGTCTAAAACAAACTTTTTCGAAATTCATTACCGTTTTGCCAAAAAGAACGTTTTTCTTAAAAGTGGGCGTGGCAGTAGGCAGATTTCGAAATGTTTACACTTATTCTGCTTCGTCGGATAGAGACTTGGTGAAGCGTTGTTTCAACCGACTTCGCCTTGCAATATGCATGTTGGAAGTTGAAGAGTGCTGTCTGTTCTATACTAGTACGGAGGTGTAGAACAATTAATCTTTCTAAGGTTTTAAGGAGAAAGGAAGAAGACTTATCGGACGGAGATCCTTCGGATTTATATGAGAGCACCTTCCTGCTTTAGGGATGAATACAACTTTTACTTTCGTCAATGTCTTGGGGATATGTACTTACCGTAGGCAACTGGTCGTGATGGTTGGTAACAATAATAGCATGATATCAAGATTTTATTGGAGTTCCGCTGGTATGATACCATCTGTTCCAGGGGATTTCAATGGTTTGAAGCTTTTGATGGCCCAAAGAAGTTTTTCTTTAGTGATAATATTAGTATGTGGAATAGATAAACTGAACAACTCTGGTTCAGTATAGAGGAGCTACCAGGAAAATTGGTGTCTAGAAGTATATCAATGGTTTCCAAGCTGAAGGTTGTCCATTGTCTGGTTTGAGATAGGTAGATATAGGTGGATTGGTGTGGAGGATTTTACGGAGTATATGAGGCTCTGAGGTTTCTTCTATGTTACCACAGAACGTACACCAGAATGCTCTTTTTTCCTTCCTCAACCCGCTTTTGTAAGTTTTGAGAGAATACTTGTATTGTGCCAATCTAATGTCTCTTTGTAGCTCATGGCTTTGTTGAAAAGATGCCTTCATTTTTTTCTAAGGGTGCAGAGATTTGGGTTACACCATGGAGGCTTGGCTTCCTTGCATCGCTCAGTGCTCGTGAGAGGACTTTCACCAGGCTATCCAATTCTGACTTATTACTCGGTTGTACCAAGGAGTCAGAGAGAAGTTTGTTACTTAGTTAGTTAATTTAGTTAGTTAGGGTTCCTTAAAAATCTTCGGGTCTGGGGGAGTTGGGTGTATCTATGTTCTAAAAAGGAGTGCTCGTTAGAGACTCTCCAGTTTACAATTAGGTTGATTATGTAGTGTCTAGCATACTTCTTATCTAATTCAGTTTATAAAACTAGGGGCAGAACCCGAGTTACAGAGGAGGAGGTTAGTTCCTAGAATATAATCAAAGTGTAACTCATCTTGTTCGTTGATGTTGGAGCTGCCTCAAATTTTATGACGAGAAATGACATCACATCCAATAATAAGAGCAATTTTGCACTTCTCTGCTTTCGCAATCAGGTTCTTTAGTTTGCCCTGACGTATTGCGGTAATGAAATAAAATGTAATATATCTGGCATTAACGGTCCATAAAGGGCCTGGAACCAATCTTCTCCGTAGTAAATATTTTCTTTAACAACAAGGAAAAAGTCCTCTTGCTTAACGCTGAAATCGAATAGTAAATATGAGAAAGTTTCTGATGGCAGTTATATAGTCTTGATCAGATTTTTGCAAGAGGTGGAGCAGTGAGGTGCTGTTCCTTCAAACTTAGTTGTCCAATATAGTAGCCACTAGGCCACAGCCCCCAAGCTGTAATTTAATTTAAAACAATGTTGTCAGACATGGTGATATACAAATACCACTTTAATTTTGTATACAATCCTTGTTTAGAAAATGACGAAAAGCTAATCCTCATACAACTACGCGAAGCTGAGAACTATATAATGGACATAGAAACTGGAACCATCCATTACTGGGGTATCGACGAAAAAAGGGCCGCTACCATTAGCTTTCTTCAAAGGTTTTATATATATTTAGGAAAACGTCCTCAAAAAATGGGCGTGGGTTGAAAAGGTATATAGACAAAATGCATATTACATTATTAAAAAAGTATTTTCAGAAAAACTGTTATCCTTTTTTTTTTTATAAAAAAACACCCCAAAAAAGTGAGGGTGATGAAAAACTTTTTGCGAATAAAATATACACAATTATATTGTCTAAATATCTTGCTCAAAATATTTGAAATT
This sequence comes from Rhingia rostrata, assembly GCA_949824845.1. NCBI lineage: Eukaryota > Metazoa > Arthropoda > Insecta > Diptera > Syrphidae > Rhingia > Rhingia rostrata. Next base: position 36,795,050 of record OX463757.1, read on the forward strand.
TTTACACTTTTTCTATGTTTCTAGCTTTTTCATAATCCTAGCTCAAAATGTGAGCCTATAAAACTGGTGACAGACATATTAACGTACGAACAAACATGCATAAGTAGATCGACTCAGCTAGCGATACTGAGTCTATCATGCGCAGTTTTGGTTTCGTCGATTTCGTTCTTGTTATTTCGATGTCAAAGATGCACCAAGCCAATTCTAGAAAATGTCTAAAAAAAATCATAAAAAAAAACATCCAGACTGGCCGTCGCGGCGTGTAAAAGCTCTTTCGGTTCTTCAAGACCTTAGCACTGCAAAAAAATGGCGAGTTATCTGAAAAGAAACTCCATTTACCGGATTTTCATCTGCAAATGGCTGCAACAAAATCCGTCACTTTTTAAAGCAGATGGATGGATTCACTTACGATAACCTCAAAAAAACACGGTCGTGGTCAAATCGCGATGAGCCGGGGCGAGCTGTGACCAAGTCAGGATTGATGAACAGGAAGGTTTCGCTGAGTGACGGGTGGACTTGGCAAGGAATTATCATTTATGAACTGCTCCGCTAGGGCAAAGCACTTAACTCAGATCTGTACTGCCAACAATTAAGTCATCTGAAGAAGACGTCTGAACCAATTCAGTTAGTTAACGAATCAATCGCCCAGGGCAGTGCCAGACCACGAATATCGGTAGTGATTCACCAGAAGCTCCGAAAGCATGGTTGGAAGCTTTTTATGCGTACATACATCACATACTCCGGTCCTGGCAAATATCGACCATGGTCTCTTCCTGCTTATAACGAATGATTTTGTTGGTAAAAAATTCGCCTCAGGGGAGGCCGGTGAAAAACGCCTCACTAACGCCGGACTTTAGTAAAACGCCTTTTACTTAAGTGCGGCTAAAGAATTACTCCCTGGGTGTTGCCCGAACTAACTTCGGGGAGTCATTATTTTTTTGCGTTCGTTATATTCGAAGAACTTTCAAGTTGGTAACTACAGATATTTTCATTTTTATTTCTTTGAATTATAGTTTCATGGATTTTTTCTGGGATTGAACGCGCAACATTCCACTCACATTACAACTTTATCGCGACTGCCCAAGGCCTTTGAATAAAATCCCTTTTTTCATGAAACAAATCAGCAGCTTAGAAATATATCGAAACATGAAAACATCGCAATGATTGGCAGTATGATTTCCACAGAACAAGGTCCAATGATGCCATGGTAACAAATCTTAACGAACAGAAACAAACATTCCGGCATGGTGTTGCAAGCAAGATTTTTGAGCTTGACACAAGGTGTCTCAAAATAGGTTTTAGGCAAGGCGATGCGCTATCATGTGACTGCTTCAATTTGATTCTTGAGGGGATTGTGCAAAACTCACGAGCCAACACAATTTTCCAAAAATCGGTACAACTACTAGCATACTCCAATGATAGGTATTGACATCATTGTTAGGACACACGTAATGTCTTAACCACGTTTGCTAGTTTAGAGAAGGAAGTGGCAAAAATGGGTTTAGCAAAAAGAGATCAAGACGAAGTATATGCTGAAAACACGAAAGGACACACAACATCGATGAATTGGACAAAACGTCACCATTGACCGATATAACTTTGAGGTAGTACAACACCTCGTCAGAAATTAAACGAAGAATCACTCTTGCCAACCGCTGTTTCTTCGGGCTAAGAAGGTAATTCATTAGTAAAGCCCTCACTCGAACTACTAAGTAGATCCTATATAAGACCGTGATCATCCCAGTCCTGCTCTACGCCGCTGAAGCCCATCTCAAACGCGGATGAAGAAATCCTTGGTCGATTTGAGAGGAACATTTTTCAAAAAAACGTTGGTCCCGCTTGCGTTGACGGGCTATGGAGATTCAACCAAGAACTTTACGAGATGTACACCGACATGCTCCTGGTAAAAAAAAACTCCGCATTGGACGTTTAAGATGGCTAGGACATGTAGAAGGAATGGACACCAATACGCCGGCTCGCAGAGTCTTCGATTGCCAGCCAGACGTCGGACGCAGTAGAGATAGACCTCGCCTTAAGTGGGGCGCACAAGTAGAAACCGACCTCAACCAAATTGGAGTGCGCAACTGGAGGCAGTTAGCTAAGGACCGGGCTAATTGGAGAGGCATGTTGGTTGAGGCCCAGGTTCATTCCGGAATGTAGCGCCACTTATGTAAGTAAGTAATAAATCGTGTAGAGAGTTAATCAGTCTCTTCTAGACAATCCAAACCAGAGATCAAGATCCAAACCATTCAATTGGTAAACGTGCCAGGGCTCAAAATATGCATTACAAAAATTCAAATTCAATTGGTGCAATAATTAAAGTCAGTGGATTGACCTCATAAAACAGCCAGTCGAATGTTTTTCAGCGATTAACAACAACCTATTTTTCCGGATGAACGTCATTTTCATCTTAATGAACACGTGAATCAACAGAACTGCCGCTACTTGAGTTCAACGAATCCGAAACGCAACCATCAGAAACCCCTTCATTAGCCTAAAGTGAAAATATGGCGTGCGAGAGAATTTAACCGCCCTTATATAAGAAGGAGACGTGCAGTTACACTGATTACAGACCGTGTATTTCAATGGGATTTGACAGGGTTTGCAACCAAGCTGTTTTGTCAAAATGCGTGCCTGTGGAAAAAAGGTCTTTCTTGATGAGAAACTATGTTTTGAAAAACTCAATGCTCAATGCTCGAATTGCCCTTGAAGTTATTAACTAACCATATTAAAAGGCGGTGGTCACCAGGCATCTATTTTGTCAACGACTGTTTTTCACATTTATACTAATGATCTCCTGGCTAAAACTTCTAATCCTATTCATTATTATTTTTCTGATCGAAGTAAGTTAGCTTGGCATAATCGTGTTCATGTAAGCGTCCCTCAGATTCGGGGTGGACTTAACTTCCTTAGCTGACGATACTTTAAAAGGCAGTATATGTTAACCTCATTCAACTCCGACCTTGATAGTATTTCAAATGCTATTATACTACTCTTTAAAATGATGAGTCTTGTGTTATTAAATTGAAAATAAATTCTTCAGTTATTACCAATAAATTAAACTTACCTCTGTAAAACTGAAAAAACGTCCATCCTAAAAAAAAACGTTAGCCTTGACTACATACTTGTAGGCGGTCAAGCTGCAGGAAAATATCCAGGTTTTCCGGATGTAAACAAAATATTTCATCTCTTTTGGTTTAGCATCAGTATAAAAACCGTTTACGCGTCCAAAACTTTGGTCAACACCCATATCTTGCCGAGTAGCTACATTAGAGACAACATTTAAAAAAGAATTCAAAAGCATGTAAACAAAACTTATGGGAGACGGACGCATTGCGAATTACTTTGTTTCGCTCAAACATCGTAGAAATTTCTTGCTACAATTAAAATCACTCATTTGCACTCGTTACGCTATGGCCTATCTTCGCTTATTTTATGCTGAAATATTGTAATTCAAACTATGGAATGAGGTACTCCACAAGGGGGTGTTCTTTCTCCGCTTTTTTGGCTACAGACTGGAAATCACTGCAACAAAAACAGTGGCTTATGCAGACGCTGTTGTTCTAATGGCATGTGGGAAATTCCCATCGACTCTAAGCGCTCCAAGACTCTAAGTGCCAAATACCTTGAGGTGATACTTGATAGCAAGCTAAACTGGAGCTTGAACATCAACGAAAGGGTTAAGAAAGCTAACATCGCATTATATAGCTGCAATAGAATCTGTGGTAAGAGAGGTAGCCCGTCCCCGAAGGTCACAAAATGGCTATACACAGCTGTTGTCAGACCAATATTTACCTATGGCATGCCTTGTCTGGTGGAAAACAATGAAAAAGACGAAGCATTTGACTGCATTAACAAAATTTCAAAGAACAGCATGTTTGGAAGCAATTCTAAAACTTCCACCAATTAACTTACAGATCAATGATACAGCAGCGAAAAGCGCAGCAATGCTAAAAAAGCGGGTAATCAGTGTATCAAACCCTTTGATCACAGCACAATACTGAAATTAATAGCATACGAGATTGGGGTATCTGACTACACCATCTCATATCACGCTTTCGATATTAAATACTCGTTCAGAATACCAAGCAGAGACGAATGATCATCAAATACTGTGGTATCCAACACTGAAATATCAATCTTTACCGATGGGTCTAAAATGGAAACAGGAGTTGGCTCTGGGGTCTACTGCGATAAAAGTCAAAGTCATGCAGTGTATTCCAAGAAGAGATCCTAGCCATACTCGAATCTGCTGAATCAGCTAGAGTACTGGGCATATAACAACAGGATACCCCCATTTACTAAGATAGTAAAGAGGGAATAAAAGCTTTGGCATCCAACATAAAAAAAATCACGAGTAGTTCGACGCTTCCGCACAGAGCTAAAGGCTCGATGTAACCAGAATAAAGTTCAAATTATGTGGGTGCCAGGACATAATAACATCCCAGGAAATGAGAAAGCAACGAATTAGCTAGACTAGGATCGTCCAGCATTTTCTTTTGTGACAGCAGGGTAAGACCCTACTTGCTTCTAAAAACAGGCTATAACTAGATGCACGCATCTAGAACTTTGGCCGGGAAAAAAGCGGTTACAGATCAAACAAGCTTATATCTCTGGAGAGAGCTTTCATTTCTATAGCGGTATGAGTGATAACAGGTCACAACCTATTGGGTAAGCACTCCCATAGAATCGGACTAGCTAACTCACACCAACTATGTAGAAAATGCGGCCACCCTAAAGTCGAGAAGGACATCCCTCACCTACTGTGTCACTGTCCCACGATCTGCAAAAGCGGCAAAAAACTCCTTGGCAGCTTCTACTGCGAGGACCTGACGGAGCTAGCAATGAAACCTATAGCGCAGATCATCCGTTTCTGCTGCAAATCGGGATGGAGCAAACATCTGTTTCAAGCGGATGGAACAACGCAGATCACAACATAAGTATCACAGAGTTTATACATTTTTTCAGGTACTTTTCTCTCAACAAAGGGTGTTGCTATAGGCCCATTTAGGCCTATGCGACGACCCACTTGAGCGTAAACAGCCCATCAAACCTAACCTAACCTATGCCCATCATAGTTTATAGTCATTTCTGTTCTCAGTAGTGGTACCTCTTTTCTTCTTGTGGCCAATTTCCTTAAGGCCCGCACTGTGCAAAAATATAAAGAGGGCATTCGCATAACGCCCAAATTATACAAGAAAATTAATACGTCACTGTATATGGTGTCCCAAATATCACGCACGTTTTGAATTTACCACCATTACACAGTTTTGGATTAGTTCAACAAAAATTTGTTAAAAATAATTAAAGTTTGGCTGCCAAAGTTGGAATTTTCGTACAAAGTACGCTCGGAATACTTTTTCAACTCTGCAAAAGTAAATAAGAAAATTCAGAGAAATTGGATCAAATTGTGATTCTAAACATAATGTCAGTCTAAAATAAGGCGTCTCTAAGCTCACAAAGGTCAACTAACACAAGAACTTAAGCCTAATGAACATGCAAAGCGAAGGGAGTTAGTTGAGTGAATGATTGAACATCAACAAATGGATTTTGATTTCTCGACCAAAATATAATTTCATCTTGATGGCTTCATTTATCGTCAAAATGACCGCCTGTGATTATCGAAAAACAAATTCATCCACATCGTGCCAACAGCGGCTGCTGTAGGTGCCCGATATGCCAACATGATAACCCAGTTAATATGTGCTTGCAACAAGACCGTGTATGATATAACTACTAATACTTAGCTCATGTGACTTGAGCGTCGATGACGTATATACCCTGAATGATACAAAAACAAAAACGCGAAGACGACATCTGTATGTTTGTATAATTTGATCCACTCCGTGAAACAACTCAATTATTGCAAGAGATATTCTCTAGTCACGTGCTCTATTAGTTCGGTGACCAGATCACCCTTTGTCCCCTTGATCATCTGATTTAAAACCACTGGATAACTTCGTATGAGCTTAATTGAAGTGAAGGGTCTGTGCCGACAAGCACACGACCATCCGCGCATTGAAGTACGATATTCATTGCTGCATCAACAAAGTTCAGACACATTGGAAAATTGTTGACAAAAAAGTCGAATTTTGTAAAAATTTTCCATGACAATTTTCCAATGTGTCTGAATTTTGTTGATGGTCGTGTGCTTGTCGACATATACCTTTCACTTTGCAGCAACGATGAACAAATCCATACATATCCCTATCATATGTACTTTATGTTTGAATAAGCAAATTTATAGGGCACCCTTATTCGCCCTCACCTTACACCAACTCATCATTTACAAACCCTTACAAAAGAGATTAGTAAATTTCAATAAAAAAAACTTAAATTATTGAATAATTGCAATGCGAATCATCTCCAAGAACTTACTCCATACTTAGGCCTAAAGCACATGGAACAAAAAAAAAAAACACTCCTAACGGCAATAGGTGCATCAGACATCCATGTAGAAGAAGCAAACAAGTATGTTCAATGGATTGTAATGTAACTTCTCAACTTTCCAAACCTAAGGCAAAGCATGACCAAGTTTGGAGAACAAAAAAAGTTTTCAAAGAAACTTTACAACCGACTTTGAAGACATTTACCTACAACAAAAAAATGTATGCACTGTCTGACAAAGGACACCTCCCAAACATCCTCATACATCATGTACATCAACCCCACTCTCAAACTGAATCATTCATTTGACGGGAAAATTCACAGTAAATTGCAAAATATAGAAAATGGAAAATGATAACAACAGGATGCTGTACCGTATAGCTGTGTTGTAAAATCACACAAAATTCCAAAACCCACCGTCGACTAACGAAAAAAAAAACAAAAATAAAATAAAGGGTTGAACAGTACAGCAAAGCGCGCACACAACGCACACAATCCAAGGCATTCTCTGACTCTGATCATCCCTTCGGAATATACCTACATGCCGGCCGCCCCAATGTAAGGTGGCAGTGGTGATGGTATGCAAGCGTCTAGACTATGGCTAGACGCTGCAAACCACTGCACACTCAGACATTTGATTGCCGGCAATTCACTTTGTGGAACGGTCCTTTTTTGTACTTTCAAAGTCGATAGGGATGGTTTTCCCCGGTTTGAATAGCATCCCAGGGAGAGTACTGTTTAGTGGATGCATTTGGGAGTATCATAGGGAAAAACCCTTTTTTCGGACTTTAGATGGAGTGTGCAACTCCGACACAAGAGAGAGAAAAAGCAAATTTACGTTGACTCTACCAATAGCGGCAGCGACGGTACCTCAAACGCCAAATGAGGTCCTTGTGTAAGGGTAAAGTTTTGCTTTTACTCTGCCGAAGGGAGTTTTTACGAATGCAAGTTCCTCAAGGTGTTGTGTTGAGTGAGTGGAAAGAGATAGAGTGCGATATTTTTTTGTCGAAATAGTGCGTGGTTAGGATTTTGTGATGAGGCTACGTTTGGCCTTATTTTTTCTGCAATTCATAGTTGAGAGCTATCGAAGGAATAAGGAAATTCAACGTTGAATGCAAACGAATATGATTGGTTATGGAGTAGTAAGGACATAACCACACCCGATGCCTGGGTAATGATCGAAAATATATTTCTTTTCACTTATCCATTGCAGGAGTGAAAGGAGTTATGTTCATCGTGTTGGCAAAACGAGTTCAAGTTGTATGAATCATTTGAATTTATAAATTTTTACATTTTTAATCCTGAATTGATGTGGATAATCACCACTAACTGTTATCTGTGGGGCACACCTAAGGAGGTGTAATACCCCCTCTAATGTAAGATCTGATAGTTAACGCGGGGGTAACTATTCCTGTGTTGGTCGCAAAGTGATTTCCGATGAAGATGATGTGGCAATGGTTTGTGTCCGGAGAGTACAGACTTACTTAAGTGGCGCTACAGTCCGGAATGAATCTGGGCTTCAACCAACATGCCTCTCCAATTAGCCCGGTCCTTAGTTAACTGTCTCCAGTTGCGCACTCCAAGTTGGTTGAGGTCGGTTTCTACTTGTGCTCCCGCTCCACTTAAGGCGAGGTCTTCCTCTACTGCGTCCGACCGACGTCTGGCTGGGAATCGAAGACTCTGCGAGCCAGAGTATTGGTGTTCATTCGTTCTACATGTCCTAGCCATCTTAAATTTTCCTCTCGAATCGACCACGGATAAGAACTTGAACTCGCACAAGATGAGATATCCGTGGTCGATTCGAGAGGAAAAACTTAAGATGGGTAGGACATGTAGAACGAAGGAACACAAATACTCTGGCTCGCAGAGTCTTCATCCGCTTTTGATACGGCCCATGCTTCAGCACCTTAGAGCAAGACTGGGATAATCAGGGCCTAATATAGGATCTCCTTAGTAGTGCGAGTGAGGGCTTTTCTACTGAATTGCCTTCTTAGCCCGAAGAAACAGTGGTTGGCAAGAGTAATTCTTCGTTTAATTTCAGACGAGATGTTGTTGTCAGAGTTAATAGCGGAGACAAAGTTCCGCACTGCCTCAAATTTATATCTGCCAATGGTGACATTCTATCCGGTTCGTCGATGTTGTGTGTCCTTTCGTGTTGACAGCATATACTTAGTGTTACCCTCTTTACTGCTAAACCCATTTTTGCCGCTTCCTTCTCTAAACTAGCAAACGTAGCTACGACATCACGTTAAGTCCTGCAAATTATGTCAACATCGTCGGCGTATGCTAGTAGTTGCACCGATATTTGGAATATTGTGCCTCTAGTGTTGGCTCGAGAGTTTTGCACAATTTTTTGCACAAATCGAAGAAGTCACATGACAGCTCATCGCCTTGCCTAAGTCCTTATTTGGTATCGAATGTGTCGGTGAGGTCATTTCCGACTCTTATGGAGCAGCGATAATTCTCCATCGTCATCCTACACAAACGGACGAGCTTAAGCGGTATACCAAAACTAGACATGGCTCTGCATAGTTCGTCTCTTTAAATGCTGTCGTATGCGGCTTTGAAATCGATGAATAGGTGGTGGGTATCGATTTGGACATCTTGGGTTTCTTCCAGGATCTGCCGAAGTGTGAAGGATAAATCAGTTGTGGACTTTCCTGGCCTAAAACCACACTGATAATGTCCGATCAGGGTGTTGGTAAAGGATAAGATTGGATCTTGTTAATGCGCAGTTCAGGGGGTATCTGTTTTCGGGGAATATTAGTCGAATTCAAGAATGTATTATAAGTCTACCAAGGCCTCCACGGCGCGGCGGCCGAAACATCCGCAATGAATAGGTCGACAGTGTCCAGAAGCTCTTTCGCACGGTGATTGCGGACTAATAGTTCACTTGAACGATAAAGTTATCTTGACGATCTTTGGGAAGGGGCTTGGCCAGACATCAAGGAACACCACCGAGAATCGCTCGATGCCTCAACATCGGACGAATCTGCAGAGTGATGGACTACCATGATGGCTGACAGGCCGAAAAGCATTAATAGTAATAATGGATAATGAATTAAAACCTAAACTGACATTCTGAAGCAAGTGTTTTCCGATCACCTCAAATCGCGTTTTGGCAATTGCGCTGGCCCTTAAGATCACCCGATATGACCGACCTAAGCGTCTTGCTATGGGGTTATTTAAAGTGACGAGCTTATGTGATAGGGTATCATACCTCTACCAGCCTTCAAGAAAAATATAAATAAGTGGAGAAAAAAAAAAAACCAAAACAAGAATTTAAAATGGTGTTGGCTACTTTACGGATATAATATTCAAAACATGTTCAAAAGGGCGTCGCCTTATCGATTTCTTCTTTTATATAAAGAAGCCTGCTCATAGCTTTTCCGACCCTCAAACATTGTGTGAACGAATGAAGTGTTATGACGGCATAAACATATTTAAAATACATCATGTATCTTTATCGGATTGGATTTCTATGAAGGGATTCAAAAGTAAAAAAAAGCTTAACAAGTTAAATTCACTAAAATTGGATCTTGCCGCTAAAATGTTTGTTGGTTGTTTTAATTTATCTTTTCATCTCCATTGCTTTTATCTGAACCACAAACAATAATATTCCGTTAACCGTCCTCCTTCCGAACAATTCCTGCACTCATTATATAGATACACAGAGTGCATGTATAACCCGATCCACTCCTTAATTGACTTTTAAGGTCATTAAGAGGACGTATGTGTTTTCTGTACATTTTTTTACCATTAGTATGGTTGCTGATCACATAAATCCGTCATCCATTCCTTTTTTATGGCTCTGTCGACAGATTAAATGTCGACGGCTGTACAATGTTGCAATATCCGACACGACTGATTTGTGATAGTTTAATACTTTGTTGCAGGATTGCACGCGGTTATCTGGTACTGTGCGGTAACATAACGTGAAGCTGTAGGAGAAATAACTTCGCACATGATTTTGGAATTCCAAGTGTAGTTTGAGTTTGCGTGGAGTGGAGTTCCTGAAGTCGTCTTTATTCAATTAAGCTTTTGTCAATATGTTGGTAATGTCAGTTTAGGAAGGTGGTTACGGTAGAGAATGTTTTATTCCAGTTAACCGCTAAAAGCAAAACCAGAGCACCAAGGCATAAAAAGGAAAATCATGCGTAAATTAAGAATAAGAGCCGACTTTCTAAGTTAAGGAAATTATAAAGTCTAGAAACAAGAAAATCAAAAACGGATCCACTTACTCTTAATACTAAAACTAAACCACCTGTAGCTCCATAGGCCAATGACCGAATTCGGTATTCCGATAAAATTCATCCAGCTCGGTTCGAAATGCTTTGAAAAGACATGCGGTTATGCGTTAAGATAAGAAGAAACTTATCTGATTAGAAGTAATCCCTTAGCATCGTTGCACAAAGAAGACCAATCGCATCCTTGAAAATAGAAAGAGTGTTCAACAAAGTAAAAACGAAGGCAATCGAGACAGCACTTGAAAAAGTGAGGAAAAGAAATCAGCATTGGTAACAGGATCATAACTATGCTTAAAAATCGTTTCATTTCATCTTCACTTGGCGACTGTACCAAAAGGATAACGACGACAAGAAGTAGGTATTTCTCAGGGGGTGTACTATCTTCACTTCTTTGGCTGCTGGTATTCAACGAAGCATTGAGGAGACTAGAAATCACTGCAATAAAAACAGTGGGTTATGCAGATGATGGTGGTCCTCCTGGTCCTCCATGCTATTCACATCTGTTGTCAGACCAACCCGTACTTATGATTTCCTAGTCTTATGGAATGCCATGAATGCACATACAAAGGAACAAAGAACAGCATGTCTACTCACAATAGGAGGCATGCGCGCCAGACCTACAAAGGAACAAAGAACAGCATGTCTACTCACAATAGGAGGCATGCGCGCCAGACCTATAGTAGGTTGGGAATCAATTCTAAGCCTTCCACCAATTGACCTACAGATCTATGAATCAGCAAAGAAAAGCGCAGCATGACTCAAAGAAGCTGGACCTTCTGGCCGAAGCACAATACTGAAGTCGTCAATAGCTTACGAGGACGGGGTATCTGACTACACGATCACATATCAGGATTTTGACAATCAATATTCAATCAGAATATCAAGTAGAGACGAATAGTCGTCAAATAGAAATCTACGCCGATGGGGCAAAAATGGAAATAGAAGTGGGCTCCCTTAAACTAGAAAACTCGTGTAATTCAAGCAGAGATCCTACCCACACTCGAAGCTGCCAAATTGGTAAGAGTATTGGATATATCGCAACAGAATATTTCCATCTAGTTAGATAATTTTCCGGTCATAAAACCTCTAGCTTTCAATGTAGTAAAATCAAGAGTACCTAGTTAGGCGCTGCGGCACTGAACTTAAGCTCTATGCAAGCGGAATAAAGTCCAAATTATGTGTATGCCAGGACATAATAACATTCCATGAAATGAAGAAGCTGCATCTCCTTATCTGATAGAAGGGTTAGCCTTCCTCTTGCTATTAAACACCTAGAAATAACTAGACACACTCAAAAAGACACAGTAAAGCACTATGGCCGGAATCAAGCGGTAGCAAACAAGCTCATACCTCTGAATAGATCTTCTATTTTTATAGCGGTGAGAGTGATAACAGGTCACAACCTGTTGAATAAGCACTCCAATAAAATAAAACTGACTGATCAGCACTAGCCGCAATTGGTAGCTTCTACCACGAGGATTTTACAGAGCTAAAAATAATCCATATAGCACAGACCGATTCTGCTGTTGATCTGGATGGAGAAACTATATATTTAAGGCAGATGGAACAACACAAATCAACGCATATGTAACTCCACTTTACTCGATATTCATTTTCAGGTATATAGCCCTTCAACATAGGGTATCGATGTGGGCCCACGAGGTTCTATGCGAATTTTGACGACTCACATGAGTGTCAACATCCCATCGAACCAAACCTAGAATCATATCCTCGATCCACAAAATAGAGGACGCATTGAGCAGCGCCAGAGACATAAGTTAACTTAACATCGCATAAAAGATACTACCTTCGCCTGCAGACGTTAAAAAATCTGAACGTCCCTAACTGTGTGGTAATTGGTAAAAAAAAGTCCACAACTGATCAATTCTTCAAACTGCGGCTAATCCTTGAAAAGACTCAAGAAGTCCAAATCCAAACCACCTATTGATCGATTTCAAAGCAGCATACGACAGCATAAATAGAGACGAGCTTCACAGAACCATGTCTAGTTTTTGTATACCGCCCAAAATCGGAATGCACACCAACTCTGCGGCTTGCAGGGTCTTCTAAAACCAGACCTCGCCTAAAGGGGCGCGCACAAGTAGTAAATGATCTTAACCAACTTGAAACGCGCAACTGAAGGCAGTTAGCTAAGCTCCGAGCTAAATAGAGAGGCATGTTGATTGGGGCTCAGTTTGTTCCGGATTGCATTACAACTAAAACAAACAAACAACAGAAGAAAATATAACGCAGACTGTGGATAAAAAGCTTATACTTCTTACCGTGTTAGGTTTTTGTCGACATTCAATACTTTAAATAGCGGCATACATACTCTGGAATCTTAGATAACAGACTTTGCCTCAAATATGCCTTGGACCTGAAACTTTAAACTCCATAGATCATCTTGAAATAACTTCATGCATATCATATAATACAAATTCTTTGAGCATTATTACCAACAGACGCAGACACACACAACAGTCAGGCCGAGTCTGGCCCAAAAAAATCGTTACATTACACGTGAAATTAGACCCAAGAAAATTAGATCAAATGCAAAATTTGGCATTATTTCGCTTTGAAAATGGAGCCAAATTGGTTTTATTTCCATTTCCAGATCGAAATATGGCCAAATTTTATTTGTAAATAAGGTCAAGTTTTGGTGCATGCGAAGTTACTTTCAGTCGGATGTTTTCGCATGCACCCACTCCAAATGCAGCAATGACTGTAAGCAGGGGGGCTGCACTGCATACATACCTCATTGTTTATGTATATGAAAATGCATTTATACCGTTATGGTGTCGTCAGTTCATATGGGCGGTGACGTAAAATAGGGCCAAATGAAATAAAGCCAAAATAATTTGGTTTGCATAGCGCAATAGAGCCAAGTTGGTATGATTTCCTTTTGAAACCTGAAATAGGGCCAAATTTGGAATATTTTCGCGACGAACAAATCTCGGAGAGAAATGACGTGTGACTGTCAAAAACAGATGCAAAAAATGCAACCCATGGCAATGAAACGTTGACTGCCAATGCGAGTTGCGCGTACATGTTCTGAACAACCGATTTTCGATTCGGACAAAATCGGAGTACTTTACTTTAGGAACGGACTCCACGATAGATAGACGGATTCCACGATAGATAGACAGATAGACGGATTCCATCCGTCTGAACTGGAGAAACTATTATTTTAGGAAGAGGGTAGCTAAATATCATCTTTTAAGTTCCATATTTCTATACGTTGTAAAGAAACACACAATTACCCGTCATCTCTTTAAAAGAGATCCTGGATTTAATAACGTATAAAGCTCTATGAGAATTTTATTTACAATTTCTTTGGATTTTGAATACTCATAAGCATACACAGCCTGCAGATAAGCACAATTTGAGTTACAATCGGCACAGCCGACGTGGTTTTAAAATATTCTGCGACGCTTTATAGCCGGATGATAATCCACGACATCACAGTCGTCCTCCTCAGATTCGGACCTCGAGTCAGAAGCAATTCCGGAGTCAGGACTATGGCAGATGAAATGTTCTTTTGTGGCATACAATGCGTACAACGTTTTTAACGCCTCCATGTACGTTCCTATAGTTTCTAAGGAATAACCTGTTAGCAAGACAAGCCGCTCTGTCCAAAGGGGCTCAATTTTACCCAATGACCGTGTTGCGGCCAAGCAAGCCGCTCCAATTACCGAAGGCGTACAGTTTACCAATCTGTAATCTGTAAAAATAAAATTTAGAACAATAAATCCATAAATTGATATCATACCATATAACGAGATATCCAAGATACTAAAGAGCAATGGCGTTGTCTCCCGAATCATCGATTCAAAGCTCGCAAATGCGACGCCATATGATCCACTTGAATGATACGCTAAATGATGGAGATAATCCTCAAACGCGACCAACTGATTGCAATAACTTTCGACAAAAGTCGCCGCAGTTGGGTAAATAAAATCGTATTTGAATGATGATATGATCTTCTTCTCGACAACCTTGAAATCTTGTGCGGTATAGACATTACCGACTTGCACGTTGAAATTGGAAAACTTTGGAATATTCTGATCCGCTTCCTCAATTTTAGCAGCTATCAGGAGACACATTAAGGCACAGGCATTCAATTTATCAACGATTATCGTGTATGTGTCCATGAAACAGTCAAGAAGATATACAGCTGAAATAAACCATCGTTACATACAAATTGGAAGGCTAGGTTAATGATGGGCTTACCTAAATGTAGGGTCGTTCGGCTTAAGCACATGTTGTCTGTAGAATTCTTCATGAGCATCAATAAAGTGGGTCTATAGGCAGTCTGCTTTGATTTATAGTCCAGGCGACGACGCCGTTTCTCAGATTCCTTTAAAGAAGCGAGTATATCGCGGAAATACTCACCACACCATATTGACTGTTCTGCACCCTGAAAGAAAACTATTTAAAAAAAAATCCTTTGGAATATTTTTCACAAACTTGATGGCTCCTGGGAATATTAATGATTGGCGGAGGTAAAGATGGGCAGATGCTATTAATTTGACAACATTGTGGTATAATTGTTTGCGTGTATAATGGACTTTCCTCTGACATTTTTTTACCTAATAATTTTTCTAGAGTGCGATTTTTATATTTTTTTTGCCTAAGTATTTTACGTAAGAAACTGTACCAAAACAGAACGAAATACAGAATAGGCAAAATCAAAAAACATAACGGTTTGGCTATGAGATTAAGTCAAAGAAAAGTACTTCAATTGCCATGTTTGAATGAAAATGTACAAGATCTTAAAGCGTAATAGATCTACAAGGTGACGCAACATTTCTCGATGGATTTTGCTACTACGTTTTCATGATGCAAAATTGGCTTATTCATAATTTTTCTTAAACAAAATATTTTATTGTTTGTACGGAATAAATAAATAAAATATTTTTTTACTTATATATATTTTATTAGCTATTAATAAGATCTATTGGTATTGTTTAGTATTGAAAAACAAGAGAAAGGTATTGTTTTATTGAAAACTGATTTTGATTGATTCTTATTGTGCTTATATACCGAATCAAAAACTGACATTTATATAAGCATTTGAAACTGAAAGGAAAAAAATTAAAATGATTTTGACAACAATTTTCGACTCTCAAGCCCGCCGCTACAAAAAAGCAAACAAATGCTTAAGCAAATCGTTTTGATTTCATCCGTAGTGTACAGTTGCTTCCTTCCTCCGATTGTCGCAGACATTTCTTGGAAAATATGTAAATTTTTTCTGCACCCTCGGGGCTTGTCGTTTTATCTGCCCATAGCTACACCAGGTACTCCTCATCTTCCATACACCAAATCCAAATTTTTTTTTTTGCGATTTCCATTATATGTAGTAATTACAATTTTTCAAGCTGAGACACAGTTGAAATGAAATGAAAAATACATTGGTTTTGACAGCGAATTCATCAGCTGTTTTCTGAGACGTGTGGAACACATGTAGAACGTATGAAAAGGTTTGTTCGTTCCAACAACCTTCAACGAGATGACGTCTGCAATGTGTTTTCGAGACGGTTACGGCGTAACCTACTAGTTTTTGAAAACTGCAAATGTATGGGAAAATTCCGGTTTTCGATGAAGTTTTCAAGTATTTTTGCGAAAACTCAGTTTTTGGTTCTGTGTGAAAGCACTATTATGTTTGAATAAGGGTCACGATTTAGGTATCGTTGAAATGCTTAGTTGAAAGTTTTCTTTACTTTTGCAGATTTTTTAAAAATTACAACAAGTTTATCAATAAAAAATTTTTTCTGTAGAGGTTCGGTGGAAGTAAAAATTATCGAAAAAGTCTGCAGAGGTTGTATCTCGAGGGAACCTTCTGCAATAGTGAGGGGCTTTAGCCCGATCTGAAAAACCTCCCGAAGACTGACTTTTGTATGTTTTCAAAGAATCGCACCTAGTCGTTAGACTAATCAGCAATTTATTTTAGATAAAAATATAAAATTTAAGAGAATATAGTATTTCGAAAATCCAGAATAAAATCTGAATTAATATCAAAAAGAATTACTGAAACCGGACTCCTAGTTTCCTTTTAATAGCGTTCTGAAGGGACTAGTTGTTGAAAATACGAAATATACGGTGAAAATCCTGTGAAATCAAAGATGTGTCCTTTTTTTTTTTTTGCTTGAGCTGACATATACAATTTTATTTTTCCTAAAATATACTAGTGGTATTCATACAACGTTAGAAACTCGTCGTGAACTTTGTAAAAGTTTGGAAAATTACGACTTGGTAAATGAACTGTCAAAATTTGTATGAGAAACCTTTTACAACAATATCGGGATTTTCCCACACTAATTCGGTGTGTATACTGAGATGGTGAACGTTGTAAACTTTTGAAGCGCTATTTTGACATTTAATCAGTCACTTCCACACATGAAAAATATTCGCTAAACTGGAAGAACAAATTAGAACAGAAATAGAAAAAAAACGAAAATTTCTATTAGCGAAAAATCAAGTAAAATGAGATTGGATTCAATGGCTTATGACATTGTTTAGTGGTACAGTTTGAGAGGCGTTCATGAAACATCGTCGTAAAGTTAAAAAAGTTTGCAAGAGTAACATACCCACACACAACGGTCGTGCCCCAAAACCAGTCAGAGCAACAACACCAGACGCTAACTCAGGGAATTTCAGCAATCAACCACACAGAAAAATTACATTTGTATCGTTATTAAGACCTCTTCAGCTTCATAATAAGTGGTGTACCATTGAAACCGGTCGAAGCGTTATTTTGGGAATTCGATTCTCACGTCACGGTAGACGTCCGAAACAATATAAAAATTTCTCAAATTTAGCCGAAAAATATTTTTTTTTCAACATAGTCTTGGATGTAACGGGTGATTTTTTTAAGAGTTAAGTTTTTTAAGTTGGCAGACGGTTATTAATGGCGTCCAAACGTCATCTGTCAAAGTGAATATTCTTCAGTATATTCTTCCATTTAATCATGGAAAGACTTATTTATTACAGTTTGTTACGACCATATTATGGTCCTCATAATCGACCTGGTGAATCAACAATTTTTTTGCCCCAGTTGGCTGAGTTGAACTTGGTTGACATGTGGTTTCATCAAGACGGTGCCACATGCCACACAGCTCAGAAACAATCAAAATGAATTTGGTGAGCAGCTTAAATCGTGCAGCCAAGGTCATGCGATTTAACGCCTCTTGGTTATTTCTTGTGGGGTTGTGTAAAGTCGTTAGTCTATATGGACAAGCCGAACACGATTGAAGCCTTACAGGATAACATAACACGCGTAATTTGCGGAATACAGGCCGAAATGCTCGAAAATGTGACGCAAAATTGGAGCTTCCGAATGGACCATTTGAAACGGAGCCGCGGACAACATAAACATGAAGATGTCTCTAAAACATAAATGTCAAAGGCATATTTATCGATTATAATACAATTTTTAAATATTTGCTGCAAATTTGAGTGTTTTATTCGTTTTTTAATAAAAAAACTACACTTAAAAAAATCACCCGTTAGTTTTATTTGGTTTAAAATTGATATATGCAAACATTTTATTTAGGAGTTGTAAGCCCGTTGTATTAAGGTCTATGGAACAAATACGGAAAGATGTATGATTTTGATGATTTTGGACAGCTCCTCAGATTAACAAAATGACACTTGTTTCGCATTCTAATTAGTTCTGTTGTAAAATTGCATTTTTTACGTTAACTAGACCTCTTCAGCTTTATAATAATAGGTCGACCTTCAAATTCGGTTGAAGCAGTAGCTGGGAATTCGATTCGCAAGTCACGGTAGACATCAGAATCAATTTGAAAATTTGTAAAATTTAACCCGAAAATTACGCTTATTTCTCATTGTAGGTACTTTTGTTGTAAACTTGCATTTTTTACGTGAACAAGGTCTCTTCAGCTTTATAGGTGGTGTAGCATCAAAATCGATCCACTTTCTGTGCCACTGCCCAGGCCTCAGTCAATTAAGACCGAGAACCTTAGGGAAATACTTTTTCCTTGACCTCACGGATCTATCCGAAATACCTCTCTCCATAATCTTGTCAGGTTTGCAACAACATCTGGGTGGCTGGAAAGGGACTAACAACTATGAAAAGTAACGGGATAATGAAGAAACCGACCACACACTTGTGATCTGAGTGTAACCTAACCACAGAATGCAAATCAAACATTCCGATCAGCAATTACTTCCTCAATCAATGACAACACTACGGTTGTCGCAGTTCACACGTGAGGTACATTTAGTGTTCACATTATTCCCTCTGCTCTTTCTTTTTTTAAAAATGCGAAAACTGAATTCTCGCACGATATCGAGGGTCTACAACATGGAGGAACATGGGGAACTGGGATTTCCATCAATGCGGAAAGTAAATTTTCTCGTTCAGATGGAAGCTTGTAATGTAATGTTACCTTATTATCTTCGAGCCGGAACTATGGAATAGGATCACGAAAGAGAACGTCAAAGATACTCACCGAATAAATCTATATTGTGGAGTGTTTTTTCATTCCGATCCTCTTACACATATTTTGCTGCGCACCCTCACTAATCAATGAAAATCAGTGATTTTAATCTTTTGGTCAAGTTGAAAACGATGGTTGGGTGTTGTAGAACGAGGGTAGACTCTGATTGGCAATGCCCAGTGTTGTAACTCTGACTACACATGAAGTGCTTGTTTTTTTTACCTCCAAGTAGTAACCATCGGGTACTGGTCTCATCCAACCGGATTTGACTTGCTAAACGATAGTGTTGATTGCACGACGAAAAACAGCAACACTATAAACAGCCAGGTCAGAATGTCACGGAATGAATACCCGGCCTGCTGTCCCAGGCGAACCTAGACAAGCTGCTTCGACATATTCGGACAACAGGTTGTCTAGGAACTTCAAGGGTTAGTCAGGCCCCTTGAGCAGAGCTGGTGGCGGATGAACCAAAAGGCCAACGGCAGCGCTCAATCCCGTAGTGGATACTGATGGCCCCGTGTCCTAGGGGTATCTAATAAATTGGAACTGGCCTCCAGGTTGGGGGTTGTGCTTTGGGTTAACTACCCAATCATGGAAAAATCTAACGGTTACGAAGCAACCAAAAGCTTCGGAAAGAACTGATTTTATTGTTGACGACCCGGCTACCTGCACCTAGAATGTGAGAACATTAAACAGGAGAGGTGCAAGCGAACAACTAGCGGAAGCTCTAAACTGCTACAAAGCAGACATTACTGCCATCCAGGAAATACGATAGGATGGGCCGAGCAAAAAAAAAGGATGAAAAACTGTGACATCTACTACGGACCGTGTTATAGTGAGCAGAAACAGCGACTATTCGGATGCGGATTTGTTAATAGTGCCAGACTTAGGCAAGAAGTCTTATGTTTCCAAGACATTAGCGAACGCATTGTAACGATCCGCATCAAGGCCAAATTATTCAACATTAGCCTTATATGCGCTCATGCCCCAACGGAGGAAAAAGATGATACAGCTGAGGACTGCTTCTATGAGCTCCTTGACAAAACATATGAGCGACTACCGAAGTACCGAAGTACGATGTTAAAATTGTGCTGGGAGATTTTAACGCAAAGGTAGGAAGAGAAGACATCTTTAGCAGTATTGTCGGAAACCATAGCCTACACAACAACACGTCTGGTAACGGACTTAGGCTAATTGACTTCGCTACGGAACGAAATGCCACTATAGCCAGCACACAATTTTCCTCACCACGATATCCATAAGGGGGCATGGCGGTCTCCAGATCAACGAACGGTCAATCAAATTGATCGCATAGCAATAGACAAGCTCCACGCATCCAGTATTTTGGATGTCCGAATATTCCGAGGAGCTAACATCGACTCGGACCACTACCTTGTTGCAGCTGCCGGCAATGACGGCCTTCCCGCCGAGCTTTATAAAGCCAGCGGAGATGACTTGGTAAGTAACATCCACCAACTCATAAGCCGAATCTGGTCGGAAGAAAGTATACCTGAAGAATGGAACCTCAGCATCGTTTGCCCGATCCACAAAAAAGGAGACCCTCAACATCGCCTACAAAATCCTATCTGCCGTAATATGTGAACGCCTGAAAACGTTTACCAACAACCTGATCGGCTTTTATCAGTGTGGTTTTAGGCCAGGGAAGTCCACAACCGATCAAATCTTCACACTTCGGCGGTCCTGAAAAAAACCAAAGAAGTCCAAATCGATACCCACCACCTATTCATCGATATCAAAGCCGCATACGACAGCATGTCTAGTTTTGGTATACCGCCCAAACTCGTCCGTTTGTGTAGGATGACGATGAAGAATTCTCGCTGCTCCATCAGGTTCGGAAACGACCTCACCGACACATTCGATACCAAAAAAGGATTTAGGCAAGGCGATGCGCTTTCATGTGACTTCTTCAATCTGATTCTTGAGAGGATTGTGCAAAACTCACGAGCCAACATCAGAGGCACAATTTTCCAAAAATCTGTACTACAACTAGCATACGCCGACGATATTGAAATCATTGGTAAGACCCAACGTGATGTCATAGCTACGTTTGCTAGTATAGAGAAGGAAGCGGCAAAAATGGGCTTAGCAGTAAATGAGGGCAAGACGAAGTATATGCTGTCAAGGACACACAACATCGACGAATTGGACAGAACGTCACCATTGACAGATATAACTTTGAGGTAGTACGGGACTATCTCGGTTCCGCTATTAACTCTGACAACAACTTCTGGTCAGAAATTAAACGAAGAATTACTCTTGCCAACCGCTGTTTCTTCGGGCTAAGAAGGCAATTCAGTAGTAAAGCCCTCACTCGAACTACTAAGGAGATCTTATATAAGACCCTGATCATCCCAGTCCTGCTCTACGGCGCTGAAGCTTGGACCGTCTCAAAAGCGGATGAAGAAATCCTTGGTCGATTTGGGAGGAAAATTCTTCAAAAAATCTTCGGTCCCATTTGAGTTGACGGTCTATGGAGACGAAGATTCAACCAAGAACTATACGAGCTGTACAGCGACATGCCCCAGGTCAAAAGACTCCGCATTGGACGTTTAAGATGGCTAGGACATATAGAACGAATGGACACCAATACTCCGGCTCGCAGAGTCTTCGATTGACGTCGGAAGCAGTAGAGGAAGACCTCGCCTTAAGTGGCGCGCACAAGTAGAAACCGACCTCAACCAACTTGGAGTGCGCAACTGGAGGCAGTTAGCTAAGGCAAATTGGAGAGGCATGTTGGTTGATGCCCAGGTTCATTCCGGACTGTAGCGCCACTTAAGTAAGTAAGAAAGTAAGTTGACAACGCAGCGTCATCAGAAAAACGTAATAAAAAGAAAAGCAAATGCGGAAACTAGCGAACAGTAATACTTACTCCGTTATCAACAACTGCAGCGATGCTAACACCGCGTCTCCACGAGCAACATTTGACAGCTTACTATCTGTCACTTTTCATAAAAAGATCTAATGATAGAATGCTATGAAATGTAGGTTGGGCATTTCCATTGCTTACTATCTCAAACTATCTTACAACCTCAAGCAGAAATGACAGCCCATAGCATACTATCCATAGAAAGCAATTGAGTGAGCAATACATAGCAAAAAAATTATCATAGAATACTATTTGAGACCACAAGTAATTTTCATAGAAAGACAGACTGCCTGCTATGAAATATTGCTCGTGGAGACCCCGGGTAAGGACGGCGTGTTGTCAATAGCATAAGTTAAGTTTTTTTTCCGTGGGCTGGTGGAAATCTTCATAGACACTATGAGCACGTGCCCAAAGTAGTGTGAGACTTTAACTTACTAAAACCACCATCCTTTTTGTACTTGTATTGCAACTAAGTATGCGACTTATCTAGCAATTTTTTTTATCACGAGTGAGAGTTCCTACTTTTTCTGCAATTTATAGCGCGGTTTGTTATTATCGGTCCAAATCTAAGGGCTTAGTTCTTTGAAGACGCCGCAATAAATTTGTTTCGTCAAGAATTTGGAGGACTGCTGTTTCATCTTTAACGCGGGAATACCCAGATATCTGCGTAGATCTTCATTCCTTATATACCACGGCGCATTGAAGAATGATCCTAACATTTTATTTTCAGAAGTTTGTAAAATATTTACATTCGTTTCACTGGTACAACCCCATAGTTGTATACCATATGTCCAGACCGGTTAAGCTTCGAATATTTTCGGGGTAACCAGTACAGTTCTTTGTATATATTTTGAAGTTCTTCGCATTTCTTTTTTACATGCGACTTTCGTTTTAATTTTGCATCGAGTGTCATTCCGAGATATTTCGCTTCATTTGCAAAAGGGACACGAACCGTATTGAGAAATACTGGCAAATTGTTTGCCCGTTTTTACTAAAAAAACTACATATACAGATTTGCTCTCGTTATGTGCAATCCGCCAGGACTTTGTCCATTTATTAACCTCGTTAAGAGCGTTTTGTAATTTCATATGTTGTGCCAACTGCTAATATAGCTGTATCGTCAGCAAACGTGGCAACAATTGTATCGTTTGTTTGTGGGATATCACGTGTAAATAGGAGGTACAAGAGTGGTCCAAGGACGCTTCCTTGGGGTACTCCTGCCAATATTTCTTTGAAATCCGAATATTCGTTTTCAAGTTTCACACGGAAGAGTCAATGCTCAAGATACGACACGAGGATTTTATATAATTTTTCAGGCAGAACTTGTTTTAGTTTGTATTGTAGGCCTCTATGCCAAACTTTGTCAAAAGCTTACGACACGTCAAGAAATACGACTGAGCCAATTTTCTTTTCTGCGTAAGTTTTCTCAATTACATCAGTAAATCGATGAACGATGATGGTCAGGTAAAGGCGTTTCTGATCAAAAATGGGGTGTATGCGACCGAGTAATATCCTTTCAAAAACTTTTAAAATTATCTGAAGAAGTAAAATAGGTCTGTAAGATTTTATTTCATTCGGTGGTTTTCCTGGTTTGAGAACCATAATCACTGCGACCTTCCACTGTCTTGGTATGTATTCTAATCTAATTGCTGCATTTACAATCTAGAGGAGTTTAGTTAATGCTTTTACGGGTAAAATTTCAAGAAGTTCTCCTGTAATTAGGTCATTTGCCGTTTAAGCTCGGCAATACTTGCATATCTTACTAGATTACTATCGGTTGTAGTTTCGAATAAATTAATGTTTTCTGGACCATCAAATGGTTTAAATGTTTCCTCAATATGTGTGGCAAAATCGTCTGCTTTTTCTTTATCACTTTTTGCCTGAACGTCTTGAGTTGCCCTAATTGGTGGCACAGCGTTTTTTGGCCGTTTTATGGCTTTAATTGCTTTCCAAAGCGAATAATTCGATTCTTTTCCAGCGGTTGGGCTTGCAGATAAGTTTCTACTGCATGGTTTTAAAAGTTTTTAATCGAATTTGATGGCATGTTACTCAACCGATTGAGATGTGAGATGTGATCATAGCAAAGATCAAAGCATTCTTCAACTTTGATTCTATTGGACGGCAGACCTTTTACGAGGAAAAAACAAGAAATAATCAAGAGGCATTAAATCGCATGATCTTGGCGAGCAACTCACAGGGCCATTTCGAGAGATAAGCTGCTTACCAAATTCATTTTTTTAAATTTCCATTGTTTCACGAGCTGTGTTGCACGTGGCACCGTCTTGATGAAACCACATGTCAACCAAGTTCAACTCAGCCAACTGGGGCAAAAAAAAAGTCGCGTATCATGGCTCAATATCGTTCGCCGTTGACAGTTACGTTTCCTCCATGGTCGTCTTTGAAGAAAATGAACCGATGATGCTACCAGCCCATAAACCACACCAAACTGTCGTTTTTGCGGGATTCATCGGTAATTCTTGTATGGCATGTGGCTGTTCATCACTTCAGATGCGACAGTTTTGCTTATTTACGTATCCGTTGAGCCAGAAATGAGTAACAAACGGTGCACATTTTTCACAGAACACGAATTTCGATAATAAATTTCAATAATTCAATTCATTTGTAAGTCTTTCCATTATTAAATGGCAGAGTATACTGAAAAATTTCACTTTAACAGATGACGTTTTGACGCCATTACTAACCAGTGCTGCTAGCCTGAAAAACTTAACTCTTAAATAATCACCCGTTATTATTAGATCCATTCTCTTGTATAGTGTCTTAGTCTGGTGAAGAGCTTTGAAAACATTCTTCAAACGCAACCTACTAGGTTAAGTTCAAAGATCAGCTTGCATATGCATTAGCGGAGCTCTATGAACAACCACCTCCGCAGTCCTAGAAATCTACGGCAAACAGACCTCGGTTTGTGCAGCTGTGAGAAGGAGAGCCGTGTCACAATGGATACCCCATTAGAGACAACACACAAAGATTCTTATTCTGAATCACCTCAACATTACAGAAAACACTAACCACACCACTAAAATGAGTTGTTTCGAGCTTCATTTTAGAACAACGCAACGCCTTGAATGGGATTCGGATTCGATCGGAACCAATAGGGCCTAAAACAGAATCTGGAGTGAACCATTCAATGTTGTCGAAGCTAGCGAAAATCAACAACCACCCGACCTAAGTGAAGTGAGGATGGCAATATCCAAATTTGAGCTTAACAAGGCTTCTGTCGCTTTATACAGCCGGTGGTGATCTGTTTAGTAAAATTCATCAACTCATATGCAAAATTTGGGCGAATGAAAATATGTCTGAAGAATGTAACGTCAGTATCGTTTAACGGACCACAAAAAAAGACAATCTGCTGCCGCCCAAACTTGTCTAGCTGTGCAGGATGATGATGGAGAATTCTCGCTGCTCCATGAGGGTCAGAAACGCTCTCATCGAATTCGTTACCAAAAAGGATTTAAGCAAGGCGATGCAATGTCATGTGATTTCCTTTATCTAATTATTGAGAGCATAGTGCAAATCTCCAGAGGCAATACCAAGGAAACAATCTTCCATAATTCTGTGCAACTAAAACATACGCCGACTATATTGAAATCATTTCAGTACTGCTATACTACGCTATGGCATGGACGATATCAAAAGCGGATGAAGTAATCCTTTGTCGTGTTTTGCGAAAATTCTTCGATAAATCTTCTTCGAGATGAAAATTCTACCGCGACATATGTACATCAATACTCCGGCTTGCAGAGTCTTCGATTCACAGCTAAACGTCGGACGCAGTTGGGCAAGACCTCGCCTTAAGTGACGCCCACTATTAGACACCAAACCCAACACACTATTTCTTAACGAGATGGCAGAGCATTTTTCTATTCACCTCTTTGGCTGCCGATCCACAGAGATATACCAGGGAATCGCAAGGCAAATAAGCTTAGCAAAAGGGGTCTACCCTTGATATTCTACCGCCAGTAGTACATATACATGTAAATCACAGATCAAACTTGATGCGATCAAGACAGCAAACCGCAGATGGATAAACGGCACAACCTGCCAAATATCCAGGCAACTCTGCCAAAACATTAACTAGAGCGCTCCATCGGCTTGACAATGCTGAACAGATCAAACTTGATGCGATCAATAAAGCAATCCGCAGATGGGTAAACGGCACAACCTGCCAATTATCCAGGCAACTCTGCCAAAAGTTTAACAAGAAGCGCTCCATCGGCTTGACAATGCTGAACAGATCAAACTTGATGCGATCAAGAAAACAAACCGCAGATGGATAAACGGCACAACCTGCCAAATATCCAGGCAACTCTGCCAAAAGTTTAACAAGAAGAGCTCCATCGGCTTGACAATGCTGAACAGATCAAACTTGATGCGATCAAGAAAGCAAACCGCAGATGGACAAACGGCACAACCTGCCAAAAATCCAGGCAACTCTGCCAAAAGTTTAACAAGAAGCGCTCCATCGGCTTGACAATGCTGAACAGATCAAACACCAGCACCATTATCGGTGTCCTTACAGGACACTGTCATATAACTGTCATAAAAAACTAGGCCTTTTCAGCAATGCCTTCTGTAGAAGCTGCATGGGCGAAGAAGAGATGGAAAGTATTACTCACCTACTATGCCCAGCTCTCACAGGGAAAAGGAAGCTTCATCTGGTAGACTACTTCTTTGAAAATCTAGGTGAGCTGGCTAATATCAATGTCAGAATCCTCCTACATAGAATCCTCGTACAAAGCTAGCTCTGAATGGTTCAAATAGGCGAAAGATTTATAGGAAAGTCGACAGATCCAAGTAGTACACGTACAAAAACGGACCTTTATGGTCTAAGTGTGCACACGCCCACTTACCTAACATCATCACCGCTATTTTAATTTGTAATAAATGTATCCCTAGGAGCCTGGGTCTAGGACCAAAAGAATGCCAAAAAAGTTTACTCTCCCACCTTCCCTGATTATCTCTGTTCGCGTGCTGTTATCGCCACAATCCTTTTCACTCGACCGCTCTACCATGCTACCGCTATTTTCGTATTGAAATGTGATAAATTTTCTTGCACAATTCCCTTAGCTATTTACTTTTACTGTTATTTATTTTTTGGCATGTGTACATTTGGTAGTGGTTTTTTTTCCCATGTTGCTGTTTTCTATTTTCGTCCTCGTGCAATTGCGTGATGTACTCCATTCGCATTGCTGATGACAATGATGATGCAGTCAGAGAGTCAGTGGGGGAATTCAAATACAATGTCTCGCTAGGAATGGCGACGAATCGTAGCAGCGTCAAGCTGTCTACGTTTGTCGAGCGTCTATTTTTGGTTTGTGGTCGTGGTATCCTTGTTGGATTGGTTGTGAGAGACTCACGAGATGCTATAGATACTTTGCGCTTGGTATGGCGGTGCAACGACGATGTAGATACAATGCATTGCGAAGCTTTGAAAATTTAGAAAATTGGCTGTTTTTCGCAATTTTCTCTAGGGAATTTTATTGTTTTCCCATCGGGGAGGTTTCTATTCTTGGCGGAAAGATGTGGATTAATTTGCCACCGGCTTTTAGGGGGTGATTGGAGATTGCTATACATTGAATGAGCTTTTGGACTTACCTAGGTATGTTGTTTGGAGTTTTCGTGCAAAAAAAACAGGCCCACCACTTTGTAGGAAAAGTTTAGAAGATAATTTTATTTCATACTATTCATCAACTAAAAGTTATATTTTGAAGAACAATTCAGTTTTCTATTTTTCTTGGGATTTTCCAACATTTATTTGTAAGCTCTCTATTCCACCATTTATAAGAAAACAGACAAACAAATCCTAAAAGTTATCGAAACATCAAGACTCGTAGCTGTGATATCTGACACTAGCTTACATTTATTGAACACTCATCACTGATTCTTAAATGTTAAAAAAATAATAGTGTGTGCAAGGAGGAACCATTTGATTACATAGGTTTGGATTTTGAATCTTGTGCTCGCATTCGAAAATGGGTCAGCAAATTTTAAGAGACAGCTCCGGATGTACCGGCATACTTTCTTACTTAAGTGGCGCCACAGTCCGGAATTTACTGTTAAACCCATTTTTGTCACTTCCTTCTCTATACTAGCTAACGTGGCAATGACATCACGTTGACATCCTACCAATGAAGCCAATATAGTTGGCGTATGCTAGTAGTTTCACCGATTGTGCCTCTGGTGTTGGCTCGGGTGTTTTGCACAATCCTCTTAAGAATCAAATTGAAGAAGTAACATGACTGCGCATCGCCTTGCTTAAATCCTTTTTTGGAATCAAATGTGTCGGTGAGGTCGTTTCCGAACCTGATGGAGTAGCGAGATTGCTCCATTGTTATCCTACACAAACGGACGAGTTTGGGCGGTATACCAAAACTAGACATGGCTCTGTAAAGTTCGTCTCTATAGATGCTGTCGTATGCGGCTTTGAAATCGACGAACAGATGGTGGGTATCGATTTGGACTTCTTGGGTTTTTTCCAGGATCTGCCGAAGTGTGAAGATTTGATCGGTTGTGGACTTTCTTGGCCTTAAACCACACTGATAATAGCCGATCAGGTTGTTTGTAAACGGTTTCAGGCGTTCACATATTACGCCAGATAGAATCTTGTAGGCGATGTTGAGCAGACTTAGTAGTTGACGCAGTTCAGAGGATCTCCTTTTTTGTGGATCAGGTAAAAGATGCTGAGGTTCCATATTGAGGTTCAGGCATATTCTCATCCAAACAGGTATGGCTTATGAGTTGGTTGTTATTACTTACTAAGTCATCTCCGCCGGCTTTATAAAGTTTGTTCGAGAGGCCTTAATATCAGGCACTTGAAAACATACCAAACACCTATGCAAAGAATTAAGCGGTAACAAATCAAATAAGCTTATAGCTCTTATAGCCGCCATTTCAATTGCGTTGAGAGTGATAACAGGTTACAATCTGTTGGGTAAGCACTCCCATAGAATCATACTAATTAACTCACACCAACTATGCAGGAAGTGCGGCGACCCAGAGGTCGAGGAGGACGAGCCTCACCCACTCCGTCATTGACTCGCGATCAGCAACAGCCGCAACACACTCCTTCGTAATTTCTACTACGAGGATGTGACGCATCAACACCTACAATAGCAAAGATCGTCCGTTTTTGCTGCAAATCGGGATCGAGCAAACACCTCTTTGAAGCGGATGGAACAACCCAGATCACCACATAAGTATCACACTTACTTTAATACATTACACCTACACCTCTCTTAACAAAGGGTATCGCTATTAACCACTCACCTGAGCGTCAATAGCCCATCAAACCTAACCTAGATTATCGATCCTGTATAGGGACACATTTTTTGATACGTTTAACTATTTTGATTCTTTGTTTCATTGTTATTGTTGTTATTGATTTTGGACCCATATTCACAGGTAAGGAACATTGAGGTTCAAAGTAGACGTTCCCATGTAACCAAAGTTTGCACTATACCGACTCAGCAACCCCACAGTCAATCAGATCTCGGCACTTTGCACCTTACCTTGGATAATGTCTATTCGTTTTCGGTATTAAGCCCATGCCAGTCGATTCTTAAGACAGCCAGTTTTTGTCAGGAGAGCTGCTGTGATATTCGAAAGCTGTCCCTAAAATAAGCTTTTAACAATATACAAGTTAACACGACAGATTAACGTGAGCTCACGACTTAAGATCTTGCACAAGCTGCAAGATCGGCACATCGTTCGCGTGGCGAGAAATTGGAGCGTGGAGAGGTAGATTTGAATAACTCAGTCTTAAGAAAGCCTAGGAACTAGTTGGAATCGCTTATAAAGAACATACACCTAGATTACTTTCAATCGTTCACATGAACAAAACTAAAACTTACATAAATGTCAAACTCCTTCAAGCATATCCATTTTTCGCTTCATACACTTCCTACTTCCGTTTGCCAATGAAGCTGCAGCTTCGCTCTCAAGGCAAAAATATATCTCACGTTTACGTTTCATTAAGTTTCACATTGTAACTTCCTCGTACAGCTACCAGAATACCATAAGGCGCTAACGCTGAAGCAAACTAATGCCAGACATGCATATACATCCCTTCCTGTAAACTAGAAAATTAAGTTTCTCCTCGGAAAGGACTATAAATATCCTGAGTTTCCGCCTCCCTCAATCACATGTGTCATAATAAAGTTTTCCCTTCTCCTAAACCCAATGTTCGAGCTTGGCAAATATGACTTATGTACTATAAACTTACTTACATGCTCTATGACGTTTACAACAAATGAACGTTCTCACCTGCAATTCTGCAGCCAGTCGTAGTACTTGGCAGCACCGTTTCGATTGTCTCTAAAACTTTTGAACAGAAAATTCAAATAATGTTCATCCTTGGAGTTGGAGAGTGAAGTTATGAGCAGTTGTGGGCGGCGGACAACCCCAGGGACGATAGAGGTAGCAATAACTTTCAGCAATGCCATTCCAGGATAAAATGTATGATTTTATGCATTTAAATGGGAAAGGTGTTGTTTCTACAGAGCGTGGATTGTTTGGAAGCAATCGCAGGTAGAACTTAATAATGTTGTCAAGTCAGAAGAGAAGACAACTGACAAGACGTGTAACAGATGCAAGAAGCAGTAAAGAAGAAGACTAATCATAAGCCTAATTCTGACACTTTCGACTTTAAGAAACCATATAAACAGTCTTGGAAAAAAGCACACTTCTGAAAGCAAAATTAAAAACATAAACCTACTTTTAATTTCGGTTTTAAAGGTCTGATACATTCAATTTCCTAACGACGAAAGACAATAAGATAAAGAATTCAAGTCCCCAATGGATTCATTTCAATGAAGCAAAGAATTCACGTCGAGGAATATCACGGTAGTCTTCAAGTCGGTAAGCTTCGCTATCGGCTTCATTCAATTAAAATTTCCCTTTGTCCCTCCTTTGGAACTATTAGGATACTAATTACTCACTTAAGTGGCTCTACACTCTGGGATGAATGTGGGCATCAACCAACAAGCCCCTCCATTTAGCCCGGTCCTTGGCTATGTGTCTCTTGTTGCGCACTCCAAGTTGGTTGAGTTCGGTGAATACTTGTGCACGCCACTTAACTAGAGGTTTTCCACTTCTGTGTAAGACATCTGGTTGGGAATCGAAGACTCTGCGAGCTGGAGTATTGGTGTCCATTCATTCGACATGTCCTAGCCATTTTAAACGTCCAATGCGGAGTTTTTTGAACAGCTCGTATAGTTCTTAGTTGAATCTTCGTCTACATAACGGGTGATCCAAGTAGAGATACTTTTTTCAATAGCCTTTTTTGACAGATCACGTGGGAGTCGTGTCATGCTGTCATGTTATTTTTGTTTAGTATTGTTTGGCATTTCATAATGGAAAGACTTACGCGTGAACAAGGTTTACAAATTGTTCAACTTTATTATGAAAATTCACGTTCTGTGAGGAATGTGTTTCGTGCACTTCGCTCAACTTATGGTCAACATAATCGGCCTACTGAGCATACTATTCGCAACACCATCACCCATTTTGAGACCCAGCATTCATTACTGGATAATATTCGACCGAATAGACCACGTCCAGCACGCTGTGAAGAAAATATAGCGGCCGTAGCTGAGAGTGTACACGAAGACCGTAGAGAGTCGATTCGGCGCCGTTCGCAGCAAATCGGACTGACGTATGGAACGACTTGGCGCATTTTACGTCAAGATCTTAAATTGAAAGCGTACAAAATACAGCTTGTGCAACAACTGAAGCCTCTATGGGCTCTTGAAAAGTTCCAAGAAGATCCGACGTTTTCGAGGCAAATTTTGTTTAGCGATGAGGCCCATTTCTGGCTCAATGGGTATGTAAACAAACAAAATTGCCGCATTTGGGACGAAGAGCAACCTGAAGAAATTGAAGAACTGCCACTTCATCCAGAAAAAACAACGGTTTGGTGGTTTGTGGGTCGGTGGAATCATCGGTCCATATTTCTTTAAAAATTATGCCGGTGCGAACGTAACCGTCAATGGCGACCGTTATCGTGCCATGATAACCGACTATTTGATGCCTGAAATTGAAGCTCTCGATCGCGACGACATTTGGTTTCAGCAAGACGGCGCCACTTTCCACACATCGCATCAATCAATGGACTTATTGAGAGAACATTTCGGTGAGCACATCATTTCACGTTTTGGGCCGGTCGATTGGCCACCAAGATCGTGTGATATCACACCGTTAGACTTTTTCCTGTGGGGATATGTAAAGTCAAAAGCTTATGCCGACAAACCCGCTTCGATTCAGGCCTTGGAGGAAAACATCACGCGTGTCATTCGCCAGTTACCAGTCGAAGTGCTCGAACAAGTGATCGAAAATTGGACTCAACGAATGGACCATCTGCGACGCAGCAACGGCCAACATTTGATAGACATTATCTTCAAAAAAATGCCAAAGAATGTTCTTTCAAATGATAATAAACATTCGAAATGGATCACCCTTTAGTTCGCCGGCACAAACAGGAGTACAGAACCGAAGATTTTTCTAAGAAATTTTCTCTCGAATCGACCACTTGACGAATTGAGCAGGACTGGGGTGATCAAAGTCTTATAAAGGATCTCCGTATTAGTTCGAGTGAGCGCTTTATTACTAAATTGCCTTTATATCCCGAAGAAACAGTGGTTGGCAAGTGTAATTCTCCATTTAATTTCTGTCAGACATAGTAGCGGAGTCGAGGTAGACAAAGTTCCGCAAAGATTATAAAGCCTTACAGCCTTGAGAACAAAAAAAAAAAAACAGAAACTTTTGCTCACCAGCTTCAGGGTACGGGCGGGCAGTGTGCACGTACAGACACGAGAAACGAGATCCAAATATATGGCGGGCTGTGCCAGTACGAACCGCCATGGAACAATTTTTCTTGTATGCAGTGTGTCATCTGTAAAACCTTACAATCTTTGCATACGGTTATATCTGTCAATGGTGACGTTCTGTCCAATTCGTTTATGTTGTGTTGCCAGCATATATTTACTTAGTCTTACACTCGTTTCCTGTCAAACCCAATTTTGACGCTTCGTTCTCTATACTAGCAAACGTGACAATGACATCATGTTGACATCAAGTTGACATCAAGTTGACATCAAGTTGACATCAAGTTGACATCCTACCAGTGATGTCAATTTCGTCGGCGTATGCTAGTAGTTCAACCGATTTATGGAAGATTGTGCCTCTGGTGTTGGCTCGGGGGCTTTGCACAATCCTCTCAAGAATTAGACTAAAGAAGTCACATGACAGTGCATTGCCTAAATCCTGTTTTGGTATCGAATGTTTCGTCGATGTCGTTTCCGACCATGGTGGAGCATCGAGAATTTTCCATCGTCATCCTGTACAGACGGACGAGTTTGGGCGGTATACTAAAAAGAGACGTGGATCTGTATAGTGAGACGAGCTATATATATGCTGTCGTATGAGGCTTTGAAATCAATGAATATGTGGTGGGTATCCATTTGGACTTCTTGGGATTTTTCCAGGATCTGTCGAAGTGTGAAGATTAAATCAGTTTTGGACTTTCCTGACCTAAAACCACACTGATAAGGGATGATCAGATTTTTGGAAAAAGGATTCAAGCGTTCACATATTACGACAGATAGGACTTTATAGGCGCCTGTTCAGAAGGTCCCGTTTTTTGTGGATCGGGCAGACAATGCTTAGGTTCCATTCTTCAGCCATAATCTTATCCGACCAGTTTCGGCCTATGAGTCGGTGCATGTTACCTACCAAGTCATCTCCGCCGGCTTTTTAAAGATCATCGTTAAGGCCGTCATGCGGGCTTGTTTTGTTTGAGTTTAAATATTGCTATCCTCACTTAACAAACCTCGAGTGGTTTGTAGTTTTGCTATCGTCGCCAATATTGAATGGTTCGTCGTGCCTGACAGCAGAATGTTGTTCGTCATCGCCGTTTAACAGTCTGCATATCTTCTATACCCTTAGCGTCGACTATGTCTCAACTGCGATATATCCTTGTACATATATATCCTAGGATTCTGTTCGAGCCTCGTATCCCTGGCTTTGACATTTTACACTTTGGTAAAACTTGCGAACTCCATCCTGGAGTGGCACCTCTCTATATCCTCGATCGCGCTCTTTTCATGCTCTTCTTTCTTTTTCTTAAAAAGCAGGTGTTCTTCCATTCTTCTCTGCCTAATTGAGCTCTAAATTGCGGCCCTCGTCTTCACCTGCAGCTTAGCCTTGTAGGCCTCGTTCTTGACTGCGGGCATCTTTCGCTATTCCTCATCAAACCACAGATTTCGTGTAGGTAGGCGCGAGAAACCTAGCACATTAGTTGCGGGCAGTATCCGATGGTTATCACTCGGAGGTAACAATAAGCATAATTGATGTGTAATCAGAGTTTCAACCACTGGGCATTGCCAAGTTAAAGCCAAACAGAATCTACCCTCCTTCTCCAACATCCAACCTTCTATTAGTATGGAAGTGTCAAAAGTGACGTTCCGAAATGTCGCGTCGAGTTATATGACTCACAAACAGAAGCACTACCAGAGATGGCGATCCTAGATCGCTCTGATCCTAGGTTGGGATGCTAAGCATACAACTTTAGCTTTCATGTATTTTTATTCTCGTATCTGTGGAGCCGCAAAAGCGGACCCCTTTGAATGCAGCAGCATCTCTTTTTAGGACTACAATATATCAGTCCTTTATATCGAGTGAAACAAGTTGCAGCGATAATCTTGATGGCATTGAGACGGCTGAAAAGAGTTCAAGAGAACAACCAAGCTCCCTCGGCGCCCATTTTGGAGCAAAGTGTGGTCCCGCGAAGTAATACTTAACTGTAGTTCCGTCGGGAGATCGGTTAAGGAGTGCAGAGTGTAGGTAAGTAAGCAAACGGATTCCTGAACTCGAGCATTCAGACCTGTGAAACTTGTTATAGTAGCCCGGGCTAGTATCTTTTAAAGATTACACGCCCCTTGTTGGTAAGCCTCTTGTTAAGCCTCTTGGTAAGCCTCTTGTTTGAGTCGCATTTTTGTTTAAATGGATCTAGAGTACAGCCATATCTTTTTCTTAAGTCTCATAATACTGTGGACAGAGTAGTATGATATTGTACACAGGGTGTTACAAAAAAATTTACCCTATAGAGTTTACTTTGTAAAGCCACATGCTTACGAACATAGCTTGACACAGGTTTTACAAGCTTTACAAGTGTGGACATCATAGTGTCGCATCTTATTATATCCTTAGTCTCGGTCAACTGCCAATCACCAATTTAAAGCTCATATCCAACAAAAATTTCATGTCACACCACCTCGATTAAATGCTGAAATGCATCATAATTTCCAACAGCCGATTCAATTTATTCAAATTAAGTCCTCCAGCCATTTCCGTTACTTCTCCTTTCTACCCACTGGGGAATGCAATCCAACCCACAAGTAGAATCTGGCAACCAATTTAATTTCTGCTGTTTCACAACGGCTCACACATGAAACATAGTAACCCTTCCCAAATGGATAACGCGTTAACTTTGTCCTCTCTGATGAGTTTGGTCATTTTGAGACTTTCTCATGCTCCATAGAGCGCCTTCATGTTCCTACATGTATCCACGTGTATATCCTACTTTTCGACTACAGTCTGTAGTGGGAAAAGTTTGTCCTCCAAGTAACAAACGTTATGTTAAGTACTACCCTTTGGCGAGCCGAAAAACCTCTCAGACAAACGTACTTAGACGACATGCACTGTAGAGTGTTTCGAAATGCTGAAGGTACCAGCTCCATTGTTGGGTGAATGTCTGAAGATATTGCAGAGACTCGAAGGAAATCACCTACTTGCCAGAAAGTGGTGAGGGACATACATGTGTCATGCAACTATTACATAAATTGACACAACGAGATGACAATGACAACAACGATGAGGCTATGGCAACGCTGTCTGATGTTGAGTCCGCACTTGGAACAATTAAGAGGTGACCCACAAGCAGACAAAGCTATCTTTTACTGCAGCAGGTGTGGTCGTGTGAATGAAATGTATAAGGAAAGGAGGTTTACCTTTGGTACAATGGAAAGGTTGATGCTGATGCTAATGGTGCTGCTGGCTTGTACTAATTAGCCTTGTCTGACAGAGCAATGCGTCAGGGAATGCCATGTGTTGTATGAGTTGCGGATGCTCGAGATAACGCACCATCCTTGAGTGTGCAGCTTATTAGCTGTGCTACTGTTATTGCTTCTTGCGTGACCAAAGAGGTTTTGAAGTGTCTGGTATATTCAAAAGTTGACTGCGAAGTAATTAACACTTAAGAATACAACGAACTAGAAGAGAAGGCAGGAGAATCAGTGTTCTTATGATTTCAGTTGCTATCGGGCTGAGATAAGTATGTGAGATTTTAGGCCTTATCTGAGAACTATGGAAAGTGTCATTGAGATTTATAAAATGGTAGGCTTCATGAATTTTATGATGCAAATTTCACAGGCCGCAGAATTTTTTCAATTTTTTCATTCACTTAACACATTGACTGCCAGGGACATTTTTTGTAAATTTCTTGGGGTGCCAACAGAACATATTTCGTTATTTACAGTTTTGGACAATAAACCTATACAAAATTAATTACCGGCAATGTTTCCTTGATGAATTTATTCCTGGCTATCGAATATAATAGGATGGTTGGGTGTTGTAGAACAAGGGGAGGACTCTGATTGGCTTTAGCTTGGCAATGCCCAGTGATTGTAACTCTGACTACACATCAAGTGCTTGTTTTTTTAGCTCCAAGTAGTAACCATCGGGTACTGGTCTCATCCAACCGGATTTGACTTGCTAAACGATAAGCGCGAGTGTTGATTGCACGACGAAAAACAGCAACACTATAAACAGCCAGGTCAGGTCACTATAAACAGCCTGGCACGGAATGAATACCCTGCCTGCTGTCTCAGGCGAACCTAGATAAGCTGCTTCCACATATTCGGA
Organism: Rhingia rostrata; assembly: GCA_949824845.1. Classification (NCBI taxonomy): domain Eukaryota; kingdom Metazoa; phylum Arthropoda; class Insecta; order Diptera; family Syrphidae; genus Rhingia; species Rhingia rostrata. The sequence continues at coordinate 36,831,967 of OX463757.1, forward strand.
CAATTGGTTGTCTAGGAATTTCAAGGGTTAGTCAGGCCCCTTGAACAGAGAAGGTGGCGGATTGACCGAAATGCCAACGGCAGCTCTCAATCCCATAGTAGATACTGATGACCCCGTGTCCTAGGGGTATATAATAAATAAAGCACAACCTCCTGGTTGGGGGTTGTGCTTTGGGTTAGCTACCCAATCATGGAAAAACATGTATGTTACGAAGCAACCAATACTGATTTTATTGTTAACGACACGGCTAAATGAAAAAAGCACAACAACGTTCGAATCTGCACCAGGAATGTGAGAACATTAAACAGGAGAGGTGCAAGCAAACAACTTGAGGAAGCCCTAAGCTGCTACAAAGCAGACATTACTGCCATACAGGAAATTCGATGCGATGGGCCGAGCAAAAAAAGGATGAAAACCTGTGACATCTACTACGGACCGTGTTATAGTGAGCAGAAACAGCGACTATTAGGATGCGGATTTGTTATTAGTGCCAGACTTAGGCAAGAAGTCTTATGTTTCCAAGACATAAGCAAACGCATTGTAACAATCCACATCAAGACTAAATTCGCCAACATAAGCCTTATATGCGCTCACGCCCCAACGGAGGAAAAAGATGATACAGCTAACGACTGCTCTATGAGCTCCTTGACAAAACCTATGAGCGACTACCGAAGTACGATGTTAAAATCGTGCTGGGAGATTTTAACGCAAAGGTAGAAAGGGAAGAGATCTTTAGCTGTATAGCCACAATAGGTCTGGCAATGGACTTAGGCTAATTGAGTTCGCTACGGAACGAAATATCACTACAGGCAGCACACGTTTTCCTCACCTCGATATCCATAAGAGGACATGGCGGTCCCCAGAAAGACGAACGGTCAACCATATTGATCGCATTGCAATAGACAAGAGGCACGCATCCAGTATTTTGGATGTCCGAACATTCCGAGGAGCTAACATCGACTCGGACCACTACCTTGTTGCAGCCAAATTTAGATATCTACCACCCACAACAATCCAGAAATACTGTGAAAAAATGTAATGACGAAAGACTGCAATCGTAAGAGACCGCCAAGAACTTGGCGCAACGCGTATCCCTAAACCTCTTGATTAACACCATACCATCAGAACAAATGTCGAAGAACAATGGCAACGATGCCCACAAGCCATTAGATCAGCCGCAACTGATGTGCTGAGTTTTTCGCGCTCACCAGCAAGAAACCACTGGTTTCATGAGGAATGCCAACAGATGCTCGCAGCCAAGAACGAGGCCTACAAGGCTAAGCTGCAGATGAAGACGAGAGCTGCCGTTGAGCTCTATAGGCCGAGAAGAAGGGAAGAATACCGTCTTTTCAGAAAAAAGAGCAAGAAAAGCGCGCGATCGAGGATGTAGAGAGATGCCACTCCAGGAACGATGTTCGCAAGACTAACTAAAGTGTAAAACGTCAAACCAATATAGATAGCAATATCTAAACTGAAGCCTAATAAGGCTGTCGGAAATAACGGCCTTCGCGCCGAGTTTTATAAAGCCGGCGGAGATGATTTGGTAAGTTACATCCAACATCTCATAAGCCGAATCTGGTCGGAAGAAAGTATGCCTTAAGAATGGAACCTCAGCATGGTTTGCCCGATCTACAAAAAAGGAGACCCTCTAAGCTGCGCCAACTACAGAGCCATAAGTCTCCTCAACATCGCATACAAAATCCTATCTGCCGTAATATGTGAACGCCTGAAACTGTTTACCAACAACTTGATCGGCCCTTATCAGTGTGGTTTTAGGCCAGGAAAGTCCACAACCGATCAAATCTTTACACTTCGGCAGATCCTGGAAAAAAATCCAAGAAGTCCAAATCGATACCCACCACCTATTCATCGATATCAAAGCCGCATACGACAGCATTTATAGAGACGAACTATACAGAGCCATGTCTAGTTTTGGTATACCGCCCAAACTCGTCCGTTTGTGTAGGATGACGATGGAGTATACTCGCTGCTCCATCAGGGTCGGAAATGACCTCACCGACACATGTGCTGTCATGTGACTTCTGCGATTTGATTCTTGGGAAAATTGTTCAAAACTCTCGAGCCAACACCAGAGGCACAATATCCGGTGCAACCACTAGCATCTACCTCGGCTCTGCAATTAATTCTGACAACAACTTCTCGTCAGAATTTAAACGAAGAAGCACTCTTGCCAACCGCTGTTTCTTCGGGCTAAGAATGCAATTCAGTAGTAAAGCCCTCACGCGAACTACTAAGGAGATCCTATATAAGACCCTGATCATCCCAGTCCTGCTCCACGACGCTGAAGCATGGACCGTCTCAAAAGCGGATGAAGAAATCCTTGGTCGATTTGAGTGGAAAATTCTTCGAAAAATCTTCGGTCCCGTTTGCCTTGACGGGCTATGAAGACGAAGATTCAACCAAGAACTATACGAACTCTACAGGGACCAATACCAATACTCCGGCTGGCATAGTCTTCGATTCCCAGCCAGACGTCGGACGCAGTAGAGGAAGACCTCGCCTTAAGTGGCGCGCACAAGTAGAAACCGACCTCAACCAACTTGGAGTGCGCAACTGGAGGCAGTTAGCTAAGGACCGGGCTAATTGGAAAGGCATATTGGTTGAGGCCCTGGTTCATTCCGGACTGTAGCGCCACTTAAGTAAGTAAGTAAGTAAGGTATCCTTGACGCCTGGGATAAAGGAAGGATTTTTGTCAAACTCTCGTGGCATTGAGAGGATGATATTTGAGGCTAGACCGTATTCCTTCTTTAAGAAAGTATTTTTTCGATTGTGAGCACTACATCGTGGAGAGCTGTTTCCGTTGATCTGCCCTTGAGGTAGGCGTGCTGTGATTTGAATACCAAAGAATCTTCTAGTAAACTTCGCATATGGATGTCTAGAACGAGCAACAGGGAATAGACACATGCCCGATGACTAAACTATCAGCTCCATATACCCCATCTATCAAAAAGCCGATCCTATGTCTTGCAAGAACTACCGATGTCGCATGCAATGTGAACTATGTGAACGTCTAAAACCGTTCTGGAACGCACTAATCGGCACGTACCAATGTGGCTTCACACTGAGGCAAATCCTGGAAAAGACCAACGAATTTCAAGTTGAAATTCACCAACTATTCATCGACTTTAAAGCCGCATATGGCATCATACATCGTCAGGAGCTTTTTATGGCGCTGGCCAAATTCGGAATCCCGGAAAAACTAATTCAGCTGCGTCGCGTGACGCTGGAAAACACGCGCTGCAACGTGCAGTTTGAAAGTAGCTCCTTTGAAATATTCCAAACATGTACCGGATTTCTGAAAGGAGACTCGCTATCATGCGACTTCTTCACTCTCGTACTGGAGCAGATAAAGAGCAGGACAGGTGTCAGCACGAAAGGCATTATCTTCAACAGGTCCGTCCAGCTCCTGGGCTATGCGGAAGATATGGACAACATTGGTCTCTCCCAGTGCGCCGTGATAGAAGCATTCACAGCGATTGAAGAACAGGCGAAATCCGTTGGCCTTGAAGTAAATGAGGACAAGACCAAGTACATGCTATCAACAAACAAACAAGCAACTGTGATCTGTTCACCGCCTAGAACAAAACGTCAAAGCAGCAATTTCGGTGTAGTGAAGGAGTTCACCTAACTCGGAGTACGAATAGACGCCACGAATGACACCCTAGTGAAGATCCCTCGAATAATTATCTTAGGAAACCGTTGCTACTCCGGTTTGGCGTAACAACTGGGTTCAAAACTCCAAACTCGACGGACGAAATGTGTGCTCTACAAAAACCTTATCCTGCCAGTTCTGCTTTATGGCGCCGAGTGCTGGACGATAAGCAAGAAAAATACTTCGGCGGATTTTCGGTCCTCTGCGCGAGGAGGGCGAATGGAAGAGAAGATTCAACCGTGAACTCTATGAGCTGCACCAAGATGTGTATGTAGTCCAAGAAGGCAAAACACGTCGACTACATTGGCTCGGCCACATCGAGCAAATGGACAATAATACCCTAGCTAAGAGCTTCTTCCAATCCCAGCCCCCAGGTTCGCGAAGGCAAAGAAAACAGAACTTCAGTTTCAAATACCAAGCCATCGCGGATTTCAGAGCACTTGGTCTAGATAACTGGAAGCAACGAGCCTGGGATCGAAGAGGATGGAATGGTGCAGTTTCTCAGGTAGAGACTCTTCACGGGACGGGAGCCCGAATAATGAGTACTGATCTGGTTTAACTCAAAGTTAACGTAGCACTTCAAAACTAGGCCTTATGGAAAGTAAACTCGCTAGCCCCTGTCACTTCTGCAGTCCACAAACTGATTGATTACTTTATATCTATTGTCACAGTAGTAAGCACTCGACGGTTGTCAAGTTTATTTTGAAAGTCAGACTTGTTAGGACTTAGGTAAATGAAAACAATTGGATTACATAAAGCTTGATAACATGGCTTGGAAAAATATAATAAGGACCTGTAATAAGTCAATAAGCCTTTACTTCTTTCGTCGTTATTCCACAGCACTCTCAAAAGTTATTCGTTACAACGCAACCAAATAACGATTTCCCCTCGTAATGGCAACGCCACTTGACCAGAATTGACAACCCAAAATGTCAACATTGTTCTCTACACCACCAACAATGGCGGACTTCCACATTGATATTCTAGCAGCAGATCATTGGGTCTAACATAGACCTTGAATCAGACTAATCAATACCAATCGAATGGCAAAGCATTAACAGACAATCGAATGGAATCACGTCACGGCTCCTTTCAAATCCTTCGCAATATTTTTCCTGATAAATTGGCATCGCTAATTAATGGAACAATAAAGGGATAGTGCTTCCAAAAGGCATCGTCTCCATTAATCTTGTCCACAGCGTAAGTACCTTATATAAAAGTAAGCAGAACATGAAAAATGAATTCCAAGAAGACATCGGTATCTGCCTTTTGGAAATGCACTTTCTGGACACAATGGAGCATGCAGGATGCCTCCTTCCCATTCAGTAAGAATGAGTGCGGCATCAGGAAAATAATAAATCAAAGGTTACATTAAGAGGTTACATTATTTTCAAAGATAAAGAGTCTGAATTTTTGTTGGAAATCTGTTAAGGAGTCCAGAGGAGTCTCAGTAGACATGTCTCTGGCCATCATTATCAATCTTTAAGCAAAAGATATTCTTAAATACCAGTGGCGTGATGAGAAAATTATTTATCACGACCACCCTGGTCGGTTACGTTTTTTTTTTCAGTTGTTTATGTGGATCATAGCTAAGTTGGACCGGGATAAGTGTGTATCATGTGATACGCATTGTTGTGACCCCAAATATTATATAAGGGCATCCTTGACCATTTAGACAGTATGACCTTTCACATAACACTCGAAGCTCCAAACAAATGCAACATAAGCCATGTTCTGCTTACAGATCCCTTAGAGATGTTCCTCCGCTGCCTCAGCTAAGACTTTTTGATTCAGCAAAGAGAATGCTATACCTGTGCAAACTTTCTGTATGCACTCCCTGTGGTTACTTCCAAAAATAAAACACGAACACGCCTTCTCTGTATACTAGAACCTTTTGGTATAGGTTCCTGGAAAAAGTATTTTCCTAAGGTTCTCATTCTTAATTGGCTGAGGCCTGGGCAGTGTCATAGAAAGCAAAGGGTATCATCTTGTGTTTTTTCATCACCGCAGCCTCTACAAAGGTCATCATCAATAAAATTAATTTTCAGTTTGTGGCTTTTAAGTAAGTGTCCATTTAGAATCCCTACTAGTGTCAAAGGGATTTCCTGTTTCTTCGAAAGAGGTTTGTTGGTCTTGTGTCAGAGCTAATAGCCCAACTAACCTTTCTATTCAAAAAAACCAGCAGATCTAGAGAATATTCGTAAAGATGGTGATAAATCAAATCGTTGCAGGTTTCAAGGTGTGGGCATCTCTTATGGAACGTTGTGAAATCAAAATGCTCTTATTGGGCTGACTAAGTTTCAGCAGTCCTTAGAAAACATAAAATGAGGACCAAGCTCAAACAATGACATGATCATAGTGGCACATGTGTCCAACAAATTTGCGAAACTAAGTTCTTCCGTTTGAATTTAATTACAAAGAAAAGCCACAAAGTGTGCTGAAAGTCAGCCCAAAACCTGTAAAAGGCAGGCAACTCTTAAATTGGAAACTGATCCAGAATACAAACAGAACTGACTAAACGAAGACGCAAAACAACCTGACAAAAGAAGTCTTCAGTATCAAGTTGGTCAATCAGTGGTGAAAGGAGGGCGAGTTTAAAACAGGTCATCCTTTAGCCATGACCTGACCCGTTGATAATCAAACCGCCGACTTTAGGCAGCAGATTATCACACTAAAGCCAATCAGTTGTAAGTCCAACTGGTTTAATTGGATGTTAGTATGCAAATAAACACGCCAAGGTACACCATTTGGATAAAAAATTCTATGCGTGCCTTAAGCGGGGGATTCCCCACAATGCTCGTCCTCGGATATTGGATTCAGGAATCCACATTATTAGGAATTTTTTCATTACGATTTCCTATGAATGTTCTGGATAGCGGAGAATTTTTCAAGAAATTGAGCAAAGTCTGCCATTACCGAACATTTGGCACTTACTGGGAAACTAAGGGGTGAAATATCTCGTGTGGTGAGGAGTCCATATTGAAGTGAACTTCAAGGTTAAGTAGCTTCAGGCATGGTTTTATTCTCGTACTGGGGTAGACACGAATTCCTGAGACTTGAAAGACTGTGGACTGCAAGACTTAGTGGTGGTAGCTTGATGGCTGTGGTTACCCGAAATCGTGAGAGCATATGAACTAAGGAGTGAAATATCTCGTGTGGTGAGGAGTCCATACTGAAGTGAACTTCAAGGTTAAGTAGCTTCAGGCATGGTTTTATTCTCGTACTGGGGGAGACACGAATTCCTGAGACTTGAAAGACTGTGGACTGCAAGACTTAGTGGTGGTAGCTTGATGGCTGTGGTTACCCGTGGTTACCTGTGGTTTAGAGTACAAGACGTTTTAGGTAGACCTAGGTCGAATGATATTGCAGATGTAGAACCACGTAGTGGTGGTATCGTACTGGTTGTGGTTACCCGAGTTCATGAGAACATATGAAACTTTAAGGACACGTCGACCTTAGAGTACAAGACGTTTTAGGTAGACCTGGGTCGAATGATTTTGATGATCACTGATTGTACCGTCGCGTCTAAGTAGTGTGTCACTACCCTGGAATGATGACTAACATTTTTCTACGGTTTCGATACTGCGAGAAGGTTCACCATGAAATGTGACATTTAATGGCAGAGTTTTTCAAGCTAGGCTTGGGTAAGTGTAGGTTGGTGGGTTGATGAGGTAGGTGGTGTTCGTCCTCTCTCATCACACTCAGGTCAATGAAAACTATATGTCCACATGTGTAGTTGATTCCTTCAGTTACCTTGTTACCTTCCCTTGTTATTAGTTCCTTTCTAGCCATCCAGATGTTGTTCCTCACCTGAAAAACTTAGGGAGAGGGATTTCGGATACATCTATAAGGTCATCATCTACAAAGGTCATCATCTATAAGATTCATAAGATTTGTGGTTTTAAGTACATAAGTGTCCAGTTGGAACCCCTACTAGTGTCGAAACAGATTTCCTGTTCCTTCGAAGCAGTTTGTGGTAGCTTTGTCATACTCAGGCCAAACCATTTTGGAAGTTCCACAGGTGGACAGTATTCAATCTCTTCTGCCCCACCTGTGATTCGAGGACACATAATGACAGTTTGATAGACTACTCTGCCTGATCAATGCTGGATTCTTTTCTCGCAATTTCATCAGCAATTTCATTGTCCGCAGACCTAGCAGAGCTCTTCATTATGTTGGACTCCAAGAACCTTAAGCTATTCACGGCAACGCATCACAAGCTTAGATTTTATTTTAACAGCAGAGATTGATTTTATTGCAGCCTGACTGTCAATGAAGATATTGATATCATCTGGTGGTATCGCCAGCATTGTGCTCAGGGAGACGAAAAGTACTGTATAGCTTTAATGTTTCTGAAAATACTCCACCTAAAACGCCTGCGTCCATTTTTGAAGAATCAGAGTAGATGGATTTGGTTTCTGTACCCAGTTCGTTCCTCTCCCACCCCTCTCTGCATGGAAAGATGCAGGAGAATGGCCTTTGGAAGTCAATGTGAAGCAGCATGTAGTCATATCTGGTTAGAATTTGTGCGTGTCTTCCTAAAAACGTTTTCTAAAGTTGAGCTGGCTGATTCTTAGTGCACTTTCAGCTGCAGATTCTTGTATATAGAGGTCTAGCGTTAGCAGGTTAATTGCACTACTGGCACCCACAAAAGCTATCGTTTATATCTTTGTCATATTTTTCAGATGGGTGACTTTATTTGTGGATTGCTAAAGTACGAGCCCCCATAATATGTAAATATAGGTCTTTGAATAGCTGTGTACATTCATAGGATAATTCTAGGGTTTGGTCCCCTAGTTTTTCTGATTATTCGGTTTTACAAGGTGGGCCAAAAGAAGTCACCCGATGTTGTTTGGCTCTCATTAATATCGCTTGTGGCTCGCGTCTCGCAGTGTGTGCCGTTGCTCAGTCCTGTTGGAACCACCTGTCCTCCAGTCCTAATTCGTCCAATTGCGCCAGAAAGAACTCGGTTAACATGGCCCTATAGCGCGCACTGTCCACCGCTGTCGTTTGACCAGCAGCGTTCTCGAAGAAAAATGGTCCGATGACTCCTCCAGCGTAAACAGCGCACCATGCAGTAACTTCGAGCGGGTGTTATGGCTCCTCGTGCATTACTCGTGGATTTCCGGTGATCCAGAATCGACAGTTTTGCTTATTCACGGAAATGAGCCTCATCGCTCATTATGGATTTGGTCGCAAAATAGTCCACTCGTCCTCGAGATTGAGGATGGCTCGGGCGTAGGTTACACGCATTTGGCTGTCGATAGGCAGCAGCTGATGCACGGACTGGATTTTTTTTTCGGGAAAATGCGCAAGTCTTTGACCAAAATTCGCCTTAGAGACGACCGGCTGATGATCTTACACGGTTATTCCGCGTTCTTGAGGAGTGTATCGCTCCATGGCTTGTTCATTTGTATTCTACATCTGTCTAGTCCACAAATGTCAAAACAGATTTGACATTGGCGGCCATTTGCAAAAATAAGAGCATCTGACTACATAGGCTACATATAGCAGCAACATGTCGATCATATCTCTATATCTGCTGTGTTGGTCAGAGTGATCGTAAAGGTTGTCGTCTTATGGTTTATCTACTGATCGATTTCTTGCTAGAGATTCTTTGCGAATGGTGGATATTGTGTGATGTACCCACCCTAACAGCGTGATTACCATGATTGAAAAACATTAAAGATTCGTCTTCATCTTCCATGTCAATTATCAATTTCAATGACATTACTGCAGTCGACTCTCTAGACAAAGCCGATCCGCTTGATGCCAGATTGTGCTCAGTTTCCCCCTGTACTTGAGAAAGTAGAACATTCTATGGGGCCAATTTAATGATATACCTCACCGTCCTGCATGAACCGGAGATTGTCCAAATGCATGCCATAAATTTTAGTTAAAAAAAAAGTCGGTAAACATGGCTTTGTATCGCACACCGTTGACCAAAACGTTGTTCCCAACCTCATTTTCGAAGTAAAAGGGTCCAATGATGGCAACACTCCACAATCTACACCAAACTGTCACTCTCCGTGGATGCCTCTGCTTCTCGACAATTACTTGCGGGTTTTCCGAGCCCCATGATGCTAACGTAGCCGCCGAAATGAAAATGCCCCTCACCAGAAAAATGAATGCTTGTCCAATTCAGTCTGCTCTAAGGCCCAAAATGCGAAGTTATAAACAAACGGATGGTCGTGCGTCTTCAATTGCTGATTCAATTGGACATTGTAAGCGAATATTCCGAGATCTTTGTGCCAGATTCTCTTTAGGCTAGTGAGTGAAATGTTGAGCTGTTGAGATCGATGGCGAATTGATGTTCGTGAATTGAGTCTAACACTCTTGGCTACAGCAGCCACATTCTCGTCTGTTCGCACCGTACGACGAAAGGGACCATGAATATTGGCCACTAGCATACCAGCCTCACGAACTTTTTGCACAAACTTGCGTACAGCAGGCGCGTTGTGTGCTTAATTTTGGCCAAAACTTCTTTTTAAAGAACGCACTGTTTGGGCTTCACAGCTCTCACTTTGGAAATAAGTTGTCAATATTTCCCAACGTTGGTCAAGCGTTAAGCGACTCATTCCGTTCCGCGGAGGTATAACACTGACTTTCTGTCTAGATTTCGAGCGGGAAACAGTTGTCAGTGTCAAATAACACATGATTTAAACATTTGCTAGTATAGGTCTCCCCATGTTGTATATTTTGTAAATTCACAGAATATTATAAAAATTGCCCAAAACCTAAAACTTCGTCTTCATACGTGTACCCTAACAATTAATTTTCCATTTCCGCAGTCGAAACGGACCGAAGACCTCCCAAGTGTGGAAGCGTTGAAATGTCATTCAAGCAGCGGAAAAAGTCTATATAAAAAAATCCCAAACGACAAAAAAAAAAAAACCTCTCTCTGACAACTGGCAGACAGATAGTCGGTTTCCCAGAATCCATCTCCTCAATACACCTCTCATTATCCTATACACCCAATGGTGAGCAGTTCGTCGAACGTATCTTTTCAGCCTTAATCACCGATCTATTGCGGTGACTAAACACATCCCAGATAGTCAAACCGTCACACAATCAACCAACGACTGCGAAAAGTATTGTTTTCGTTTTTGGTGGACATTCCTGACGACTTTTAGTTTTTTTGCAGTTCATCGAGCTTGGCATTGTTCTTTTGCACAGTGCACGTTCTATCTGCCAGTTGTGTATCTGAATCTGGTATCGCGCACTGGCAGCAGTGCCAAGTGGCCGCAGTCTTCGGAGTCAAAATGTCTGATCTGGTTGCAAATTAGTCAGTCGACTCGGTCTATTTATAAAATCGGAATTGACGTTCAGCGAGGCAACCGGCACAGGGAATGCCTAAATAAAGATCACTGCACGGTTGATTTGTATGACATTATGGCACGCAATAGGTTTGTTCGCTAAAGTTTGTCACCGTTTGAGAATTGAGAAAAATTCATACGTACGTGACGTTGAGTTTTATAAAAGTCAAGTAAGACATATTTATAAGGCATATTCATGTTCTTGGGTGCAAATTTTTGAGTGGGATTTTTTTACATGAAAGGAACCAACAGGACTTATACAAGGTGGCGCAATTCCGATGTTTTTTGGCTGTAATTTAAAAAAAAAAGAAAAACTTTGATTCTTCTTGTGGATGATTTTTATTTGGTCTTTTAATTTTTTTTACATCAAGTCGAGAATATGATGTCATGTAAATGGCCACCGCCACAGTTGAATGTCATTTGAGCCCTTTTTATGGGATTTTCCATCACTTTGGCCAAAACTTCCGGCGATAGGTCCTCACATTCTTGACGGATATTGTCTTTAAGAGCTGCAAGAGTCTGAGGCTTGTTGACATAAGCCCGCAACTTCAAAAAGCCCCACAAAAAGAAGTCTGGAGCGGTCGAATCAGGCGATCTTGCTGGCCAGTGCAAATCGCCAAAACGGGAGATTAGGCGCCCGGGAAATGCATCCTTCAGCATATCGGTTGCGGCACGTGCAGTGTGTGCCGTTGCACCGTCCTGTTGGAACCACATGTTTTCCAATCCCAATTCTTCAAGTTGCGGCAAAAAGAACTGGTTGATCATTGCTCTGTAGCGCTCACCATTCAAACTAACTGTTTGGCCCGCGACGTCTTCGAAGAAAAAAGGTCCGATGACTCCTCCAGCGAAAACAGCACACCATACAGTGACTTTGGGTGGGTGTCATTGCTCTTCGTGGGTTACACGTGGATTTTCAGTGCCCCAGAAGCGTAAATTTTGCTTATTTACGTACCCGCTAAGATGGAAATGGGCCTCATCACTCATGATTATTTTTGATGAAAAATCATCTTCCTCTTGGTGGTGATTAAGGATGGCTTGAGCGTATGTTAACGCGATTGGCGGTCAGCAGCTAACAGCTGATGCACCGTCTATACTTTGTACGGAAACATCTTCAAATCTCGTACCAAAATTCGCTGTAAAGACCGTCGACTGATACCCATTTGCGTGGCACGTCGTCTGGTCGATGTCGATGGCGCTTCCATGACATCTTTGGCTACAGCAGCAATATTCTCTGCAGAACGGCTACTCCGGGATCTGCCACGCCTGGCAGCATCTCGTGTTGTGCCAGTCTCTTCGAGGCGAGCGGCTAAACGTCGCAGTGTTTCACCAGTAGGCGTTGGACGGCTAGGAAATCTGCGACGAAATTCACGTTGTGCCAAAGTCACCGACCGATTATTGCTCAAACAATTAGTCACCAATATTCCGCGTTCTGGAGCAGTGTAGCGTAACATTGTTTATTAACGTGTATTTCGCATGTGTTTACTACACAAATGTCAAAACTGAACTGACATTAGGGGCCAATCGCAAAATATATAGCATTTTCTGATAGGAGGATTACTTTTGCGCCACCTTGTATTATGCGTTAGAAATGTATGACTCCATTGAGTTTTTATTTTTCTACTAGATGATTTGTAATAGAATCAAAACTTAACAAAACTTTACAAAGCCATATATTATCCTATTTAGATGCTCTCTATCGGACCTCTTTGTAGCCACATCCGGAGTGCATCAAGGTAGCCATCTTGGTCCGTTGATATTTAATTTGTTTATCAATGACGTTGACAGTATCACTGTTGACAAAAAAAAATTCCTGAAATTCAATGTAATCAAATGCCAGACCATGACATACTCCCGTAAGCGTCTCCTATCAGTCCCGAGATCCTATTTATTGTTTGGTGAGTCTGTGCCTAATGTGCTTTTCATGCGTGATCTGGGTGTTATCTATGACAGAGAACTTAACTTTCGCTCTCATATTGATAATATCATCAGCAGAACCAACACCGCACTTGGGTTTGTAAAACGCTGGTCTAAGGAATTCTCGAACCCCTATGTCACTAAATCTCTCTTTTGCACATTTGTTAGACCTATCCTTGAATATGCTAGCCAAGTATGTTGGCCTTATCACAATACCCATTCCCTCCGTATTGAGAGTGTCCAACACCGATTAATCCGTTTTGCTCTTCGCGGTCTCCCCTGGGTAGACAGTTTTAATTAACCCCCTTACGAGGATCGTTTGAAATTAATAAACCTTCAATCACTTCAAAAGCGCCTTGAAATAGCCGACATTCATTTTGAACATCAGCTTCTAGCAGGTATTTTTAATTGCCCCGCTCTGCTAGAAATGATTTCCCTTAACGCCAACTCCAGAAATCTAAGATCTGTTTCCCTCTTCCGACTCAACTTCCACCGAACCCACTACGGCAACAAAGAGCCAATGACTAGAAAACTACGCCTGGCTAATGGTCCAGGTCAGAATGGCAGGGAATGAATACCCGGCCTGATGTCCCAGGCGAACCTAGACAAGCTGCTTCGACATATTCGGACAACTGGTGGTCTAGGAATTTCAATTGTTAGTCAGGCCCCTTGAACAGAAATGGTGGCGGATGAGCCGAAAGGCCAACGGCAGCGCTCGATCCCGTAGTGGATACTGATGGCCCCGTGTCCTAGGGGTATCTAATAAATTGGAACTGACCCTCCAGGTTGGGGGTTGTGCTTTGGGTTAACTACCCATCAATTTAAAAAAAAAACCATTGTTACGAAGCAACCAATAGCCTCGAAAAGGATTGATTTTATTGTTGACGACACGACAAGGTAAACGACGTTCGTATTTGCACCTGGAATGTGAGAACATTAAACAGGAGAGGTGCAAGCAAACAACTACCGGAAGCCCTAAACTGCTACAAAGCAGACATTACTGCCATACAGGAAATTCGATGGGATGGGCCGAGCAAAAAAAAGGATCAAAACCTGTGACATTTACTACGGACCGTGTTATAGTGAGCAGAAACAGCGACTTTTCGGATCCGGATTTGTTATAAGTGCCAGACTTAGGCAGGAAGTCTTATGTTTCCAAGACATTAGCAAACGCATTGTAACAATCCACATCAAGGCCAAATTCGCAGGCATAAGCCTTATATGCGGTCACGCCCCAATGGAGGAAAAAGATGATACAGCTGAGGACTGCTTCTATGAGCTCCTTGACAAAACCTTTGAGCGACTACCGAAGTACGATGCTAAAATCGTGCTGGGAGATTATAACGCAAAGGTAGAAAGGGAAGAGATCTTTAGCTGTATTCTCGGAAAACTTAGCCTACACGACAACACGTCTGGTAACGGACTTAGGCTAATTGACTTCGCTACGGAACGAAATGCCACTATAGCCAGCACACGGTTTCCTCACCTCGATATCCATAATGGTACATGGTGGTCTCCAGATCAACGAACGGTCCATCAAATTGATCACATAGCGATAGACAAGAGGCACGCGTGCATTATTTTGGCTTTCAGAACATTCCGAGGAGCTAACATCGACTCGGACCACTACCTTGTTGCAGCCAAGGTTAGAATGCGGATATCCACCACGCCACAACAATCCAGAAATATTTAAAAAAAAATATTATGTCGAAAGACTCCAATCGAAAGAGACCGCCAAGACCTTCGCGCAACGCGTATCCCTAAACCTCTCGATTAATACCATACCACCAGCATCGAATGTCGAAGAACAATGGCAACGATGCCAACAAGCTATTAGATCAGCCGCAACTGATGTGCTAGGTTTCTCGCGCCCACCAGCAAGAAACCCCTGCTTTGATGAGGAATGCCGAAAGATGCTCGCAGCCAAGAACGAGGCACAATTTTCAAAAAATCTGTACTACTTGCATACGCCGACGATATCGACATCATTGGTAGGACCCAACGTGATGTCATAGCCACGTTTGCTAGTATAGAGAATGAAGCGGCAAAAATGGGTTTAGCAGTGAATGAGGGCAAGACGAAGTATATGCTGTCAATACGAAAGGACACACAACATCGACGAGTTGGACAGAACATCACCATTGACAGATATAAGTTTGTGGTAGTACGGGACTTTATCTATCTCGGCTCCGCTAATAACTCTGACAACAACATCTCGTCAGAAATTAAGCGAAGAATTACTCTTGCCAACCGCTGTTTCTTCGAGCTAAGAAGGTAATTCAGTTGTAAAGCCCTCACTCGAACTACTTATATAAGACCCTTATCATCCCAGTCCTGCTCTACGGCGCTGAAGCATGGACCGTCTCAAAAGCGGATGAAGAAATCCTTGGTCGATTTGAGAGGAAAATTCTTCGAAAAATCTTCGGTCCCGTTTGCGTTTGGAGACGAAAATTCAACCAAAAACTATACGAGCTGAACAGCGACATGGCCCTAGTCAAAAAAAATCCGCATTGGACGTTTGAGATGGCTAGGACATGTAGAACGAATGGACGACAATATTCCGGCTCGCAGAGTTTTCGATTCCCAGCAGTAGAGGAAGACCTCACCTTAAGTTAGGACTCACAAGTATAAACCGACCTCAAATAACTTGGAGTGCGCAACTAGGGGCGGTTAGCTAAGGACCAGGCTAGTTGGAGAGGCATTTTGGTTGAGGCCCTTGTTCATTCCAGACTGAAGCGCCGCTGAAGTAAGTAAATTATCGTATCATGACTCCTGGATTGGCACCTATCTATGTTTATCTTCAGTCTCGGCTTTTTGTTGATAATTTTTCTTCATTCTGAAATCTGGGTATCATCCCTTACGCATTGCGTTTAAAGATCGACGGCAGCCAATTCAGAAAAATTTCCCTTCAATCCCTTCAAGGACGAATCTTTTTCCAATACAACATTCAAAGCATTCATTGGCATTCGTCAACAGTCGATTTTAAAAGGAGCACCTACGAGTATATTCTTGTGTCCCCATACCTATATATATATAATTTCAAAGAATCCAAAGGACATTCTTGTCACCTAGAAATGTGAAAAAAAAAACAATATGTTCCCGCCAACCATCGACGAATGGTAAAGGCAATTCTTCCACAGTACATGTTTGTATCCGCATACCATGTTGTTTGCCGACAATTGAAATCCTAGAACCCACTCGTCTATAGCTTCTGGTTGTATTGTTGTTTATGATGCAAGTCGGATGAAAGATGCATCACTATCGAGAGCTTATGATGTATCGAAGTGCACGTCATTCTGCTATTTCCAGCATCGGGAACAGTGCATGTGGCGAAATGATTGCACGACGTCTAGACACCATCATACCTACGATATACCTTCCATCATATGCAGGCATTTGGTGGCGAATGCAGTTAGGAGAGAACACATTTATATCGACATTCGACAACAGTGTTGTAGTCGCCATCGCGCCTCATATATGAAGTGAGTCTGTTACTTTGTGTCCATTAATTTAAGCACAGCATTCCAGACAGACAGACAGCCAGACAATATATTTTTGCCCAAGTATCATCAACACTGTCCTCGTTGTCCGGTCTGTGTTTTCAATTCCAGGATACAACCGATTACTGCGGATGGCTGTGTCGAAACTTTGGGACGAAATTGAATCGATTCTGGTACAAAATTGTATCCAACTGGTATAGACGATAGGAGCCGAATAGAGTTTGGGCGTGAGATATGGCTCGACATAATGAAGTAAATGGTCAGTGACCATTCCGGCGACAGAACTATGTAATCTATTCCATCGGCCAACAGAACACAATAATTAAATTGCAGATAGGAGTTGATTGGGCGTTCCGATGGACAGGCCGGTTGACATTAATTGTGTTTTACAAATGTCATGTGGATTTTTTTAGATGTAATCTAGTACGTTATTCATGATGATGGTAAATGTCAAGAATAAATTCAATTTTTTGTGATTATTATAGGTATTTCGTGTGCTCCGTCAATTCTAACATCTAACATCATCAAATGGAATGCATACCGTCGCCAGGGGGGAATTGTTGTCTAGGATTTATTTGGAATCAGTAAGTTTCCCAAGCATGTATTTTGCTAAATATTTATAAACGGTGGCTATAGGTA
The DNA here is from genome assembly GCA_949824845.1 of Rhingia rostrata. Lineage (NCBI taxonomy): Eukaryota > Metazoa > Arthropoda > Insecta > Diptera > Syrphidae > Rhingia > Rhingia rostrata. The sequence goes on from OX463757.1 coordinate 36,849,009, forward strand.
TGGTTAGGTTAGAGCGTCAGTCAGCGATTTCCCAGCAAAATTACCCAGTTTTTGGACCATCGAAGTACCACATCGATCTCGTCCATTCTCATGTGAGAGCTATTAATGAAACGAAGGAGACCACTCATTGCCTTTTTATTCCTTGGTCAGCCTTAGAGGCGTTCCCTTAGCTTAAGAGCAAAGAAGGCGGTACCATGTGGTATCACAACGTACCTATATCATGCGTGCAGCCACCACAACCAAACATAATTTAAGGCTTGACCGTCCCTAATGGAAAGCCTTTTATCAAGGGTAATAGTGATTTCTTCGGTAGTCATGCCTATGCTCAAGCGGTCATATATTTAACTCGCTGGAAGAGTTTTACCCAGTCTTTCTACTTTCATATTACACAGACCCCAGTTCGATTTCCAGTAATCCCTATATGTTTTTGCAGATTTCGGGAATAAAGAAGTCTTACTCCATCAGAACTTTCCACTAGCATATGCAATGACACGAAAAGCCAAACCATCGCTATAAGATTTCTTCGTAGATATTAATCGAGTATCTCTCCCAACTGATTAGGTAACGAACGATGGGTGTGAAACTTACTTACTTACTATAAAGTTGCGCTACAATCCGGAATGAAATTTGGCCTCAAACAACATTCCTCTACAATCAGCCCGGTCCTTAGCTAGCTGTTTCCAGTTGCTCACCCCAAGTTGGTTGAGGTCGGTTTCTACTTGTGCGCTCCAATTAAAGCGAGGTCTTCCTCTAATATGTCCGACGTCTGGCTGCGAATCGAAAACTCTGCGAGCCGGAGTATTATTGTCCATTCGTTCTACATGTCCTAGCCATCTTAAACGTCCAAGGCGGAGTTTTTTGACCAGGGCCATGTCGCTGTACAGCTCGTATAGTTCTTGGTTGAGTCTTCGTCTCCATAACCCTTCAACGCAAACGGGGCCGAAGATTATTCGAACAGTATTCCTCTCAAATCGACCAAGGATGTCTTCATCCGCTTTTGAGACGGTCCATGCTTCACTGCTGTAGAGCAGGACTGGATCAGGGTCATATATGGGATCTCTTTAGTAGTTCGAGTAGGGACCTTACAACTGAATTTCCTTCTTAGCCCGAAGAAACACAGGTTGGCCAGAGTAACTCGTCGTTTAAGTTCTGGCGAGATGTTGTTGTCAGAGTTATTAGCGAAGCCGAAATATACAATGTCCCGTACTACCACAAACTTATATCTGTCAATGGTGACGTTCTGTCCAATTCGTCGATGTTGTGTGTCCTTTCGTGTTGACAGCATAAACTTCGTCTTGCCCTCATTTACTGCTAAACCCATTTTTGCCGCTTCTTTCTCTATACTAGCAAACGTGGCTATGACATCACGTTGGGTCCTACCAATGATGTCAATATCGTCGGCGTATGCTAGTAGTCGTACCGATTTTTGGAAAATTGTGCCTCTGGTGTTGGCTCAAGAATTAAATTGAAGAATTTACATGACAGCGCATCGCCTTGCCTAAATTCTTTTTTGGTATCGAATGTGTCGGTGAGGTCGTTTCCGACTCTGATTGAGCAGCGAGCACTTTCTCGTCATCCTTCACAAACGGACGAGTTTGTATAGTCCGTCTCTATAGATGCTGCCTTATGCGGCTTTAAAATTGACAAACAGATGGTGGATATCGATTTGGACTTCTTGGGTTTTTTCCCAGGAATTGTCGAAGTGTGATCGGTTGTTGACTTTTCTGGCCTAGTGTGGTTACACTGATAAGGGCCGATCAGGTTGTTGGTAAACGGTTTCAGGCGTTCACATGTTATGGCAGATAGGATATTGTAGGCGATGTTGAGGAGACTAATGCCTCTGTAGTTGACGCAGTTCAGAGGGTCTCATTTTTAGCGGATCGGGCAAACGATGCTGAGGTTTCATTCATCAGAGATATTTTCTTCCGACCAGAATATGAGTTGGTGGATGTTTCTAACCAAGTCATATCCGCCGGCTTTACAAAGCTCAGCGGAAAGGCCGTCATTTCCGGCAGCCTTGCTTAGCTTGATTTTAGATATTGCTATCCTCACTTAACTCAGGTCCGGTGGTTGGCAGTTTTCTCTGTCGTTGCCAATATTGAATGTTTCGTTCTGCCTGACAGCGGAAGGTTCTTCGTCTTCGTCGTTTAACAGTCTGGATTGGCATCTATCTATATCATCGATGGCGCGCTTTTCTTGCTCTTTTTTCTTCTTTCTGAAAAGCCGGTGTTCCATTCTTCTATGCATATAGAGCTAAATATGCAGCTTAGCCCCGTAGACCTCATTCTTGGCTGCGCGCATATGTCGGCATTCTTCATCCAAACCTGGCACAGAAGTTTCTTGTTGGTGTGCGCGAGAAAGTAGCTCGTAGAAGCAATCCTTAGCTATATCATCTTTTTCTCCGTTGGGGCTCGAGCGCCTATAAAGGTTTTTTTGGGTTTGATGCGGATTTTTACAATGCGTTGGCTAATGTCTTGGAAACATAAGACTTCTTGCCTAAGGCCGGCACTTATAACAAATCCGCATCCAAATAGACGCTGTTTCTGCTCACTTTGCCCGGCCCATTCCATTGTATTTCCTGGATGGCCGGCAGTGTCGTCAACAATAAAATCATTCTTTTCCGAGGCTATTGCTTGCTTCGTAACAAGATTTTTTTTCTATGGTTGGGTAGTTAACCCAAATTACAGCCCCCAACCTGGAGGCCAGTTCCAATTTATTAGATATCCCTAGGACACGGGGCCATCAGTATCAACTACGGGAATAAGCGCTGCCGTTGGCCTTTCGTTTCATTCGCCACCAGCTCTGTTCAAGGGGCCTGACTAACCCTTGAAATTCCTAGACCACCAGTTGTCCGCATATCTCGAAGCAGCTTGTCAAGGATCGCTTGGGACAGAAGACCGGGTATTCATTCCGTGCCATTCTGACCTGGCTGTGTTGCTGTTTTTCGTCGTGTTATCAACACTCACACTTATCGTTTAGCAAGTCAAATCCGGTTAGATGAGAGCAGTACCCGATGTTTCCTCTTAAAGGTTAAAAATAATCACTTGATGTGTAGTCAGAGTTACAACCACTGGGCATGGCCAAGTTAAAGGCAATCAGAGTCTACCCCCGTTCTACAACACCCAACCATCAAAAATGATGTCTTATGCATATATGGTGTGTACCGATTTGGATTTTTTGAAAATTTTCACGGATTTGCCAAAGTGTGAAAATTCGATCGGTTGTGGATTTTCCTGGCCAAAACCACACAGGTTGTTGGTAAACGTGTAAATCGGTGTGAAACATGATCTCAAAATACCGAATTAAAGACCGATAACATAGCTTTGACAACATTTTGAGATTTCTTGATGACTTCTACGATGTAAAGTCTCGTAAAAACATTCCTCCTCGTGTCATTCCTCCAATCCTAAAAAGAATGAACAGAATAGGTGACAAATCGCCGACTTGCCTAGAAAAATTTTCAAATGTAAATGGACTTGTCATGGACTCTGACATTATGCATATGCACGTACTTAAAAATGGCCACATTTGAAAAGGTTACTTCCATCTATCATCAACTTAATTATACCGCCCTCACATTTCCCGAGGTTTTATACTTTATTCTTAATTTCTATGCCAGAACAAGTTAATGAGTTCAACCATCCTGGTGCAGAAATTCCTTAATTCTGTGCAAGTGGAAATAAAGGAAAATTCTCATAAACGTATCCCAATTCATCCTGAGATCCACTTAAATGACTCGTGTGGCGAAGGGTTTTTCACATTTCAATACAATTTTTGGTTGCCACATGCAACAATCCACTTTTTTTGTCCTTTTTCTGTGAACAACTTCCTGTCCCAATCTTGTCAAGAATCCGAAATGTGAACACTCGAACGTAATGAGGAAAATCCCAAGCGAATATCATCAAGTGGGCGATTTTGTAGCACTGAATGGGGAACCTCTCCAGCTTAGTGTTGAATATATAAAAAGATACAATATGTGTGTCCTGGAAATGCTGTACACAATGTATTATGCTCGCTTGTGTCCTTTTCTAATGGGGTATCCTTTTTTGGATGAAATTTGAATTACATTTTCTTAGCCGTAAGGTATTCCCCTCGTCGTTGACAAAAAAAAGGACAGGGATCTCAATGAATAGGAGTACCGTGTATGCGATCATTTGTTTCCAAGTTTCCTGAAGTGCAACTGTGTGTAATTATATGCTAGTACGTACCACTATATTCATGGAGACCCAAGTTGGTCCCCGTGGGCATAGGCATCGAAAGGTTTAACCTAGGTTTCATGTCGTTTAACCAGCACTTTCGTTTCATATACAGTTCTGAACTTTTTTTTGTTTGGGAATAGGTTTTTCGTTGTTGATATGTTTGTTGTTTTCGACTGAAAACGTGCAGATGAACGGTGTGTTCAAAATAATAACGACATAACCTATAAACTTTAATTAAGATCTTGGCTTAATGTAACCTGATTTTATATCATACATTTGTGTTTTGTATGGAACCGAACAAGGCAGGAAACATTTTTACCTCATTTTAGCGAAATGAGGGACTTTGCGATGTCTATGTCTCTTATGCTTATCACATGGGATAATCATACATTCGTTGAGGAGATTTTTTACTTTTGGGATATTTCGTGATTTATTGACATTTCCATGTTTTTTTTACGAAAGGGACATAAATAAATTGAAAAAGATTCGCCGATTGGGGCTCAGTTCCCACATCCGTGGGCCTATATCCTTTTCGAAACGTATATCAGACTCGCCACCAAAAAAACATTACCACCCGTGGCTGTTATTGTCATTTGAAATTGGCATTCTATTCAATGTTTGTGCATTCAAAGTTTGTATTGAAAGTTTGAATGAAACCCCCCTGCTTCGGTTCACTGTTGCGTTTGGTTTGCATGCGAGTTTGGATGCATGCAAAGAAAAAAGATCCGTGACCCTCGCTGCGAAATAATCTTTCATACGCCTTGTACGGTTGTGACGTTGTACGTCGTAATGTTGCGACAGTTGACGGAGGAATGACTCAATCCTTTCGTGAGACCTTTTACGTATACGGTTGATGTTACTATAGAACGTAACAAGGTGAAACGTTGGATTGCTTTGTTCATATGCATGAGGGTCCACTTAGAAATAGCTGCGGATTTGTCCACGGATGCATACATCTTATGCATCAGTAATGTCTTCATTCATCGTGGTATACCAGCACGCATTAGGAGCGACGGCGGCACCAAATTCATCGGTGCTAGGAATGACCTAGTCCTTCAAAGTCAACTCTCAAACGTTTGGTGGCAAATTGAGAGACGACTGATTTGGTATGCGATTATCCAGCAACCTAGTCATATCTGGGGTTTTCGGTGGAGATGCTATCAAGGTGGAGCTCTCGGCGAGAAGTAAAGAGTGGATCTTCAACTGTCCCTCGAATCCTCATACTAGAGGCTGCTGTGAGATACTTGTTCGATCAGTGAAGAGAGGTTTATCGCACACACTCATTTAATTGGCACCAAAACCTGAAACGCTTGCAAGTGCGCTCATAGAAACCGAAAATATTGTCAACAGTCTTCCGCTAACACATCTTCCGGTTTTCAGTGAAGAAGAAGAACCCTTGACGAAGAACCACTTCTTGACGAGTACAGTAAATTCATCGCAGACTCCTGGCTACATTGACAATAGCTCTCTCTGTAAGTAAGTAAGCAGATAAAGGATCGTTTTTATAGTCGATGGATTAGGGAAAACCTGCCAGAGATGACCAAAAAGAGTAAATGGTTCACCAAATTGTTGCCACTCATAGATGGAGATTTGGTCCTTATCTGCTACGTAGATGTTCAAAGACACAAGTGAATACGTGAAAGAATCGCCAGAGCCTTTCTAGGCCCAGATGGACAAATTCGTGTTGCTGACGTACAGACGACTACAGCTTCCTTTGAAGACCGGCGGTTAAGTTGGCTATGTTGGAGGTATGTGAGGGTGAGTTAAGTGTGACACCTCACGGGGCGGTGGGATAAAGAGTAAATGTAAGAACGAATAGTTCTCCGGAGGCTTGCGCTATTCGTGTTGCTGATGTGCAAACGACTACAGGCATCCTTCGAAGACCGGCTGTTAAATCGCTGTGTTGGAGGTATGTCAGGCTGAGGAAGGCGTATCAACTCACGGGGTGTTGGATATGTAAGAACGAATGATTCTCCGGTGGCTTCAGCTATGATTCTTCACGAACAGATATGTTTGAGTGGCTAACGATAAATATTAACGAGTTCATTTTACATCAACAAATAAACCATTTGAAGAATAACAGCCCAAGCCAACGGAACGCTACTAAAAAAAGAGTAAAAACGATTAGGAATATAAAAAAAAAATTGTGAAACCTTTTTATTTTTTTAGAGAACAAACCAACATAACGACCTACAACGTTACAACCGTATACGGTGTATGAAATTTAATTCCGCAGCGATCTTCAGAAAAGGCCGGCAAGAGAAAAGCATTAACTGTCGCGGTACTAGTTCACATTTCGAAAAAGAAATAATCCCCGCGGAATATCTTTTTTTTTTTAGGGAATTTAGCCACACAGAGCTTAAGTTTGCGTTATAAAGTTTACCATATGACAATGCATCCACAAAATGGCATAGACTACCGACTTCACATATCCCCACAGAAAGTGGTAAGCAGCGTTTAATTGCACGATCTTGGAGGCCTATTCATAGGACCGAAACGCAAAATTATGCGCTCACCGAACGTTTCCTTCAACAAATCAACTGTGGCACGAGCTGTGTGACATGTTGCGTCTTTTTGTTGAAACCACACCTCCTGGACATCATGATTGTTCCGTTGATGAACTATGGCACGAGCTGTGTGACATGTTGCGCCTTTTTGTTGAAACCACACCCCCTAGACATCATGATTGTTCCGTTGATGAACGAAAAAGTCAGTAATCATGGCTCTATAGCGGTCACCATTGACTCTAAGGTTCTGGCCAGCATCGTTTTTCAAGAAGTACGGACAAATTATTCCACCAACCCATAAAGCCCACCAAACAATCAGTTTTTTGTGGATGTAACGGTGTCTCAACATACACTTGAGGATTATTATCACTCAAAATATGTCAGTTTTGTTCATTGACGTATCCATTCAACCAAAATTGAGATTCATCGCTAAATAAAATTCGCTTATGCAAATTGGAATCAACGGCAATCTTGTTTTGGACCCATTAACCGAACATACGCCTTGCTAGGTATATCCTGTTGGATTTTGTAAAAAGGCAAACCAAGATCTATCTGCAAAATCTTCCATAAAGTGAACGGACACATGTCCAATTCTTGTGCACGATGGCGGATAGACTGATTCGGGTCTTCCTCTAAGCTACGATCTACAGCAGCAATGACTTCTTCCGTACGCACTGTACAACGTGCCTGTGGATACGTGTTATCGTTTAGAGCAAACGTGGTGCGAAAACGTTTCATACTAAATCGAATTATTTGCTCTCACGGACGATTATGTTGACCGTAAAATGGACATATTGCGCGATACGTATTTTGAACAATTTTGAGGCTTTGTTCAGACGTCAGTCTATTCATCTTGAAATGCCAAACCAAACTAAAAATAAATCACTTGCCAGCTGACGAAATGACCGCTAGTTAAAAGAGTGTTGCCAACTTAAAGTTCTATACCTCTAAAAAAACACACCCTTGTAAACAAGGTGCGACATCTTTAATGTTTGGTACGCGAGGATTGGATACAAAAATAAAAATAAAAAAATATTTACATATAAAGGGTGATCCATTTCGAGGTTCCCTACTTTTTTAAAGAAAAAAACACCGAAAATTCAAATTTAATGGAGAATGTTTATTATCATTTGAAAGAACATTCTTTGGCATTTATTTTTTGAAGATTATGTCTATCAAATGTTGGCCATTGCTGCGTCGCAGATGGTCCATCCGTTGAGTCCAATTTTCGATCACTCGTTCGAGCATTTCGACTGGTAACTGGCGAATGACACGCGTGATGTTTTCCTCCAAGGCCTGAATCGAAGCGGGTTTGTCGGCATAAGCTTTTGACTTTACATATCCCCACAGGAAAAAGTCTAACGGTGTGATATCACACGATCTTGGTGGCCAATCGATCGGCCCAAAACGTGAAATTATGTGCTCACCGAAATGTTCTCTCAATAAGTCCATTGATTGATGCGATGTGTGGGAAGTGGAGCCGTCTTGCTGAAACCAAATGTCGCCGAGATCACGAGCTTCAATTTCAGGCATCAAATAGTCGGTTATCATGGCACGATAACGGTCGCCATTGACGGTTACCTTCGCACCGGCATAATTTTTAAAGATATATGGACCGATGATTCCACCGGCCCACAAACCACACCAAACCGTTGTTTTTTTCTGGATGAAGTGGCAGTTCTTCAACCTCTTTAGGTTGCTCTTCGTCCCAAATGTGGCAATTTTGTTTGTTTACATACCCATTGAGCCAGAAATGGGCCTCATCAATAAACAAAATTTGCCTCGAAAACGTCGGATCTTCTTGGAACTTTTCAAGAGCCCATAGAGCGAAGCGAAGTCGCTTGGGAAGGTCGAGCGGCTTCAGTTATTGCACAAGCTGTATTTTGTACGCTTTTAATTTAAGATCTTGACGTAAAATGCGCCAAGTCGTTCCATACGTCGGTCCGAGTTGCTGCGAACGGTGCCGAATCGACTCTCTACGGTCTTCGTGTACACTCTCAGCTACGGCCGCTATATTTTCTTCACAGCGTGCTGGACGTGGTCTATTCGGTCGAATATTATCCAATAATGAATGCTGGATCTCGAAATGGGTGATGGTCTTGCGAATAGTACGCTCAGTAGGCCGATTATGTTGAACATTCCTCACAGAACGTGAATTTTCATAATAAAGTTGAACAATTTATAAACGTTGTACACGCGTAAGTCTTTCCATTATGAAATGCCAAACAATACTAAACAAAAATAACATGACAGCATGACACGACTCACACGTGATCTGTCAACAAAGGCTATTGAAAAAAGTATCTCTACTTGGATCACCCGTTATAAGATATATTTTTATTTAATATGGTCCCTTATAATTTATTAGTACTCGTTGTTTCACGTACTTCATTTTAAGAGCTTCTCTGGGGTACATTCTCGATATAGAGAGAGGTTTTGTTCTCGATGGAATCTGTGAGGTGCGAATCGTGCATGCTTAGAGAATACCATTTTCTGAAAATCTAACTTTCTGTGTCCAACCAAACCAAACAAAAAATTCATGCAGATAGACCGACTTAGTTTCCGATTCTGGGTCGCTTAACAATATGTCTCTACAAACAGGATATGCTATAAAAACATTACAATCCAACCAATCACGGACAGTATTGCAACTAGAGTTTCGTATACTGAATGCGGTCATTGCATGAGGAGTACGTCAACCCACAATCTTTTATTATTACAATACCTGCCAATCAACACATTTTTCTCACCTTTCACAGTTTTCCTCCCTTTTTCCGGCGACACCTTCTAATTAATTTTCGATCAATTATTTCCAGACTATCCGTCTGCACTCCGAGATACATGAGTATGTATGTCAATTGGAATCGTTGCAGGGAGGTTGGTTGATTTAATACTACTTGAGCCAGTACTTCACCGTAAATGTGCATGAGCCACATAAGTGCCGTCTCAATTGCAAATGTCTTTCATTTGCAGCCATCGAAAATCAAGGTCACATAATAATGAGTGTTGTAAGGAAACCCGGCCAAGATATTTGTTCCTTAAGTGCAGTCTGAGCCGTCTAAGGTTTTCTTCTCCTGTGTCCTTTTTTACATGAGAAGAGAAAATCAGTAGAATACAAATGTGTGGGTGGTATATCTTTAGGCATTTTTATGTGTTGATAGAGCATAAAGAATCAAAAAATCAATCAAAGTGCAGGTGAAACATAAAGGCGACTTTTTTTAGTCAGAATTTGCAGTGGTGAATCAGAGTGAGGAGTAGACCTTTTTTTTCCAATTGAGCAAATTCAAATCTTTCTCGACGCCTTACCAAGTTGAGAGAACTCATGCCAATTCCTTTCTACCATGCTCCTTTGCAAAATGTCTGGCAAAGAATTTTTTGAATTTCACCTGCATAATTCGTTGATAACTGACTGGTAATAAATTCACTCGCTACTTCGTCTACACTAAGATGCTTAGTTTCGGTGTGTAGTCGTCTACCTTTGGCATACCTTTGGAAAAGTTGAAACTCTCTTTTGTCCTTCAGATGCACTCTGTTTGAAGTTCACAAGTTTTTTTTCCCGTGCCCGCAGTGTGTACGCAAAGTCCTCCAAACGTCCTTTTCCATTTCCAACCAATTCCAACTGACTGCTCGTCCGTAGCTGGTTATTGTGTATATTATATGCAGGCCATGCGAACCAAACACAGCGAATGGAAATGCCAGTGGCGTTTGACTTCACCCCCTAAACTCTCAATCTAATCGTCTGACTGTCGGTTGGTGTTTTGTAAACGATTGTGGATGCATCCTTTGAATAAGTTAAATTGAACGGTTTGCTTTAAGTTTCACGGTTTTTATATTTTTTTTTACAAAATCCTTGTGAAATGTTCACATAATTTGTCGCTTTCTTTGTCGAGGATTTCATTTCGCTGAGCGAACTCTTACCCTTAAACTTTCAACTTGGTCTTTGGTTTGTTTTTTTTTTTTTTGGGTACGGATTGTAAAATGTTTTAATCGGATGATGGCGTGGTGCACTTCTTATGGTTTCGATGACATTTCACAGATGAGTTGAAAAATCTTATAAAATGCATTCGGCGTTGTCAGCGCTGTATAATTCGAAGATACCAAGGCTGGGACTGGTGGAGGGTTTCAGCTCAATTGTGAGGTGTTGATAAAGAAGTTGATTTTAGTGTTATAGAGGTCGTTGGATTTTATTGAAATAGTGATTGGTGGATAAAATGATATTTTAGGGATAAAGAAATGTTTTTTATCGATATTGACTTTCAACCTTACTGAGGAGTAAGACTTTAGATCAAAAGCGAAGTATTTTAAGATAGTAAACACCTAAGAACATCAAGCCATCAAGTTTAATCCAGGGGGACCACATGGACCTTCGCTTAAGTTTAATTAGGATGAGTAAGGTAGTGGTGGGCTACACTTGGATGGGAGTTGTTCAATTTTGTAATACGGAATCCTTACTTTTAGGGATTATGTTTTACTTGATATATGTACTTATACTTTGCCGACAATTTATTAATTATTATGTCTCAGGCAAGTCGTAAAAATGGAATTTCAAAGGCCATGTAATATAATGCGCTTTTGAAAAGGCTAGTGGCGATAGAATTTGCAACCTCAATTTGTTACGAATGTTAGATTTTGTGACTTAGGCATCAAAATCTAAGTAGTTTTTCTATATGTTATTTTTATTATAGCAAAATTGGTAATACAGTTCTTACCATATAAAAAGCTACCAACATGTAAATAAAAATGAATAAAAAAGTCTACACTTGTCATTTCTGAGAGATGACAGAAAAGAAAAAAAAACCCAAATCGAAAAATCAATTACAGCGAGGTTACTACCAAAAAACTTGTCACTCGATCTTTCTTTTTAATTTTGGCAATCGAGGTGAATAGATATCTATCTAAAATCTTTGGATTTTTTTTTTCAAATTTGATTTCAACGTACCTATATATCATATTTGCATACCAAATTAAATTTTTTTATGAACTGATAATTTTCAATAAAATACTTGCTCAAAAAAAAAAAATAAATAATTGTTGTGGTTTCCCTGCGAATGTTTAAGACATGTGGAGATTTGATTAATGGAATAATCCCGTAGTCGATCTCCACCTAATCTCTGTGCACACCTACAAAAAAAAAAAAAACATCGATACTGCATTCAACTGAGAGAATCGATTTGATCGGCAGCTTTGGTACACCTACTTTTGTTTCCACCCAAACTATTTAATTTGGTATAATCTAAAGGTGATCAAAGAGCCATTATCTTCTTATCCCGCCTCGTCCCTTAACACCAATACTTGTGAGGTTATCATTTACACCCGCTCTTGGCGAAAAAGTTTCCAGTGCCACGTCATCAACCATAACGGCAACAAAATTGCAGACTGTGCACTTGCAACCAACAAGCAGTACTAGCCACCTGTTATCTGAGACATTGTGTGTGGACACATGTTGCAAAGCAGACGGCGTTTTTTTTTGTCACAGCAACTTTGCAGACACGCTGAACCTGTTTTGGTATTTGTCATGGAAAGGGACGAAGAAAGGTGTTGTTGTTAGCAGCGGGTGGCACGCTTGTGGATGCTCGGGCATCAGCTCGTCGGATCGGGGGGGTTGTTGCTGCTTAAAATCCTTCAACAAAATTAATAATCGTGCCAGAAATTCTCCTCTTCACAAAAGATCAAAACGCGTCCACTTCTCACAAACACAAACCTCGCGACAGGTGTTAAAGTCGATAAGTAACTATTGAGGCTACTTGGGGGCAATCCCACATCCTCCGAGATACATACTACCTCGCGACCTTGTCCAGCTCTGCCCTATTTTCGAGCCGAACCCCTAAATAAAATTCCCTTCCTACTCCTAACTATCCTCTCATTCTACCTTCATTCCCGCCCTTAAAAAAAAATAAACTTAAACACTCATGTTTTTATCGCAATAGATATACTAATGTCTCAACTTTATTAAAACTCTTTAAATTAACGAACTTCATTAGTTAGCAGATAAAAGAAAGTGAATTTAAAGTATTAAATTGATATTTCATAATCAAATTGATCTTTAACATTATTTAAATAAATCAAAAAAAATTTTCAAATTAGGCCTTTCGTTGGTTAAGAGATTACCAATAAATTACTAAAATTTAAAAGCTTGGATTGTATCGGGATCCGCTTTTGATTTTTCAATTCAATCAATGCCAAAATAAAGTATTAACGCTATGTACTCACGGTTTTCTGTTGATGCTCCAGCTGATGTGCGGACGTCTGCTGTTGTTGAGAAAAAAAGGGTCTTCGTCTTGTGTTCGACGGACTACGCAAATTAGGTTCTACTGGATCACGAACTACAATGTTAGCATTTTATAACACCTTTCTGTGTCATCAGATTTACAAATAATCGGATACCTTATTTGAAATTACTTGAAAAATTAAATAAACGAAATTAAGATAAAAACAAATTAAAAGCAAAATTATGATAAAACTAGCGAAACAAAAAAAATTCACTGATTAGCGGCGATCACTGGCCTGCTTGCAGATTCTATGTTTCTGCTCTCGTTCCCTTGTTGTTGTTATCTGCATAAGCACATCAATCGCATTCCAGCGTGATTAGAAATTGTGTATCCCTCTGATTAAGGGGGGGGGGGATGAGTCTTGAGGATCGATCGTATATTGATCGCAACTGATCGATTTGGTGTACGATGTGTTGTGAGCTACGCCTCTGGGGGGGTGGTTGGGGATATCTAATGGTGGTTTTTGATAACCCACTGAGAAGATGATTGTGTTGTTGCTTTTTGGGGTCACGGAAAATTCGTCTCGTGATCGGTACTGCCGGTGATGGTTAACCTTGTGCTCGTTAGCGGTCTGGCGAAGCTATCGCGGCGAAGAGGGGGCTATGTTATGCGCTCCGACTGGGTGGCAGCCAAAGAGGGGTATGCCAAAGCACTTTCGCACACGCGTTCTTCACTTTATCAATGGAAAAAAAGGTATGTTGAGCATATTTACCTCAGTAAAAATAAAGTTATTTTTACGAATACGGAGACGTAAAAAAAATGGTGCGTAAAATAAACTTTCTGGGTCACGCAATTCAAGCTGTCTACTCAGCGGTTCTATGATAAAAGAACGATCACTTGGTCTCCGCATGGCAGCAGAGGGCCAAGCTTGGTTTTTTGAATAGCGTTCACTTGCTGTGAAGTTATACTGAGTAAGGGATTTTTAGAGTTGTGCGCATTAGCGCAGTGCAATAACAAAAAAAAAATCTATTACAATAATAGTCGCAATCACGGTTATTAAAATTGTTGCTTTAAATGGTTATTTTATTTTTAATGTGTACCTATTTTCAAAAATAGATTAGGAAATAGTTACGATTCATTACATATTGCACTGCGGAAAGGCGCATACACATCAGTGATATCAGAAGGCAGCTGATCATAGCTTCACAAGGTATCAGCTGTATGAATATCCAATCCCCCACAATTATCGGTAGAAGGAGCAGGTTTGAATTGTGTATGATTATGATTAGTTTATAATAAGTTAGTATAAGATTATATTGTAAGTATTGTTAAAATTTTGTAAACTGTTAAAATATTTGAACATATCTACATACATACCTTAATTCAGACGTTAAATATTAATGAACAAAAAAACATGCAATTTATGACTTCCTAAAAAAAAAATAATTTAACAACATTTGTAGATAAAACAATAGAGATTCGAAGAGAGGATTGTGCGCACAATACTTCCGGATTCATCATCATACACAAATCATTACACTGACACACATACACTTACACAATCATAACTTTGAACTATCCGATAGAAAAAGGATCTAAAGCGTAAGTCATTCGTTACATTTAATTAAGTTGCTATTTGTTAAGACCAACGCCAGTTTGGAATTTGGTATTTGTAAGTTAAAAGATTTATAAAATTTTTTTTTTTAATTTGATAATTTGATAATTTGATATGCAACAAAATTTATATTAATTAAATAATTATATTTATTTAATAAGACGGATTCGCTAGCTAATTATGAATTATGTTATATTTTTTTTTATGAATAAATATTATGTTTGAATTTTATAACTAAAATGCAGGTCTAATTTTTTGAATGGGGGCTAGAAACTTAAGGCTGATTCTGATTGATAACTAGGCAAAACTCTGTCTTTAAATTAGGGGCAACTAGTTAAAACATGGGTAATATGGTTGCCAAAGGTAAGTCACGTGAAGTGATTGGGAGGGTAAAATTCTACCCAGTGCGGCATACCACCAGCCACACTATTAAATGTATCTAAGATTGATTTAACCTTTTTTTTTAGTGAATGTCCGTCCGATAGATAATAAGTCAAAAACATATGTACGTATGTAAATCTTGGGATGAGAATTTTTCTCTATGTTGCATAGGTGTTAACAACATCAAGAATCCACCCTTATCCGACGAGTTAGACCGAGCCTTGCCGCAAGCATGCCAAGTGTGATGTTGTTAATAACCAAAAATAGATTTTTTTTTCTTTATTTGAAACTCAAATCAACCACGAGCAACAAATTATAAATTCAACAAAAACGTTCCACATACGCCACAGGGTCCTTCATCATCTTTCCTTATCGATGAGGTTGTGACAATGATAGATATAAGAAAATTAGGTGTAAGGTCTCCTATCAAAAAATCTCCCCAGAAGGCAGCGAAAGAATACCCAAGATAGAGTAGACATTGACACCTACAGTCACATTTAGAATGGAAAGAGTTATCAACTTATTTGAGCTGCTTCGACATATTCGTAGGGTTAGTCAGGTCCCTTGTACAGAGATAGTGGCCGACGAGCTTAGGGGCCAACGCTAAATCCTATAGTGAATACTGCTGGCCCAGTGTCCTAGGAGTATATAATTGATTGGAGTTGGCCCTCAGATGGGGGTTTTGCTTTGGGTTAACTTTGGCCAACGATTATAAAGCCATACAGATGACGCATTGAGAACAAAAAAAAACGGGAACATTTGCTCACCAGCTTCATGGTACGGGCGGACGGTGTGCACGTGAACACATGAGAAACGAGAACCAAATATATGGCGGGCAGTGCCAGTACGAACCGCCATAGAACAATTTTTCTTGTCTATATGACTTTACAATCATTGCTTCGGGTTAAGCCACCAAGAGCCACTACCGAAGTACGATGTGAAAATCGTGCTGCGAGATTTCAACGCAAAGGTAAGAAGAGAAGACATCTTTAGTAGTATTGTTGAAAAACGCAGCCTCTACGAGAACACGACTCGAAACGGACTTAGGCTAATTGACTTTGCTGCGGAACTAAATGACACTATTACCAGTACACGATTTCCTCACCTCGTTATACAAGGTGGAGCAAAAATAACCTTCCGATGTTTTTTGGCTGTAATTTAAAAAAAAAAATGAAAAACTTTGATTCTTCTTGTGGATTATTTTTATTTGGTCTTTTAATTTTTTTTACACCAAGTCGAGAATATGATGTCATGTAAATGGCCGCCGCCACAGTTGATTGTCATTTGAGCCCTTTTTATGGCATTTTCCATCACTTTGGCCAAAACTTCCGGCGATAGGTCCTCACATTCTTGACGGATATTGTCTTTAAGAGCTGCAAGAGTCTGATGCGTGTTGACATAAACCCGCGACTTCAAAAAGCCCCACAAAAAGAAGTCTGGAGCGGTCAAATCAGGCGATCTCGACAAAACTTATGGCGATAGGTCCTCACATTCTTGACGGATATTGTCTTTAAGAGCTGCAAGAGTCTGATGCTTGTTGACATAAACCCGCGACTTCAAAATGCCCCACAAAAAGAAGTCTGGAGCTGTCAAATCAGGCGATCTCGCCACAGTTGATTGTCATTTGAGCCCTTTTTATGGCATTTTCCATCACTTTGGCCAAAACTTCCGGCGATAGGTCCTCACATTCTTGGCGGATATTGTCTTTAAGAGCTGCAAGAGTCTGATGCGTGTTGACATAAACCCGCGACTTCAAAAAGCCCCACAAAAAGAAGTCTGGAGCGGTCAAATCAGGCGATCTCGACAAAACTTATGGCGATAGGTCCTCACATTCTTGACGGATATTGTCTTTAAGAGCTGCAAGAGTCTGATGCTTGTTGACATAAACCCGCGACTTCAAAATGCCCCACAAAAAGAAGTCTGGAGCTGTCAAATCAGGCGATCTCGCCACAGTTGATTGTCATTTGAGCCCTTTTTATGGCATTTTCCATCACTTTGGCCAAAACTTCCGGCGATAGGTCCTCACATTCTTGACGGATATTGTCTTTTAGAGCTGCAAGAGTCTAATGCTTGTTGACATAAGCCCGCGACTTCAAAAAGCCCCACAAAAAGAAGTCTGGAGCGGTCAAATCAGGCGATCTTGCTGGCCAGTGCAAATCGCCAAAACGAGAGAGTAGGCGCCCGGGAAATGCATCCTTCAGCATATCGGCTGTGGCACGTGCAGTGTGTGCCGTTGGAACCACATGTCCTCTAGTCGTAACTCGTCCAATTGCGGCATAAAAAAAACTCGGTTGACATGGCCCTATATCGCGCACCGTCCACCGATGGCTCCTACAGAGTGAACAGCGCACCATGATTTTTGGTTTAAGTGCATCTAAGTGTGCATCGCATGCAGCCTCTTCAACCTAACCTAACCTATGGGCTATTAATTCCAGATATTCACTTTTTTCTTAGCATCTTAGTTGCTTCGGTAGTACAAAGTTTTTTTTTTTTGAAGGCAATGGGTAGTATAGAACATCCCTCAACCTGGATGGCCAAGACCAAGTGTTTGCCTGATAACGGGTCAGATATTCCATGCCAGTTATTTCTACTAGGCTTTATCTAGATTTGCTGTTTATCGTGGTGTTATCAATACACGAACTTTCAAGTTTTCGATGAATACCAGGTAAAGTAAGCACTCAATGTGTACTCAAAGTCACAACAACTACCCAAGTTGCCCAAGTTAACGCCGTCCTGTGTATACCTTCGTCTTCAACACCCAATCACTTCAAATGTCTGGCAAAATAATACTAACTAGCCTTGAAGAGTAATTTACAAAGCAACAATGTTTAATTAAGGTTGAACCGAATCTGCTAAGTATTTCAAAGTTTTGGAAGAAAATAATTTTTTTGTTAATGCAATTTTTGGAAGCTTCGAAAAAAGTCTGACACATCAAGCGAATAATTTCGAACGTAAATTTCAATGTCTTAGAGAACCCATTAACTTGTGTAAGTAACCAGAAACTTGTCAAATGTAATTTTTTATCATTACACCTTAATCGACAGCTTACACTGCAGACCCTCTTTATCTATGTTTATCAGTCTCCATTATTGTTCCAATACATAAACTTCCAACGAACCGTGCAACAATGGGGGAGTGCACTGAATGCAAGTTCACATTCTTCCAACTCTGATGATAATGCACTCCGACCGTAATATCCATCGTCTCCCAACAGAGTGTGGCAGTGTTTATGTGTGTATCCTCAGTGAAGGACAAAAATGCAATGCCCCCAAATGCACTCAAAATACGTCTTTACTGACTTTCTATTGACCTTTAAAAGGTGTTCACCACACCGTCACAAACACAAACACGGTGCACACGCAGTGTCCTGTGAATGGAACTCAAATGTGATGAAGACACTTAACAAAGGATTTTCTCTCCCGCAGTTAATTCAGTCAAGACCCATCAAATGCGTTGGCGTTGACGACCGCACACACGACATGTGAATGGTTGAGTATGTGTATCTATGTTTGGAAGTGTCATCTGTCATCACCCACTCGACGCAAATCGATTTCCAACAACTGCTACCAAATTATCGTAATCATCTTACGATGATTACAAAGGAATTGATTTTATTATTGGATGCAATCTTTTTTTCATTTTTATGTCTGAGCAAGGATTTTTTTTTCTCCGGTATACTGTGTTTGAGACGATGACAAACAGGCGAGTGGTATGTTGTATGTATGCGATGGCACTCAGTGTAGTCGTTGTCTGCTCTTCACCACACAACAAAGCCAAGATGCTGAGACAAAAAAAAAAAAAAAAAACACCGAAAAGAAGTCCTTGCACAAAAAATACTCATCCAAAAAGGACGAATATTTCGAAGGAACAAAATTCTACATGCAAAAAAAAAGGAAAAAAAAAATTAAAGAGAAAGGAAAATACTTTTCGGAACCTGCTTCATCCTACTATGATGTCTCGTTAGTACAGACAAAATGTGACAGACAACCGAAAGGATAACATTGGGAAAAAAAAAACAATGGGGGGTACACAAAAGAAAAGACTCAACAATTTCTTAAAATAAGGACACGTTATGATGAACGACCGAATTGCAGATGCAGTTGATGGTAGACAGGAGCGGATTATGAATGACGCAATTTCACAGGCGATACTGTTACGGAACAGTGACTGCCTACGTCAAATTAACGGAGGGCTTTCAAATAAACATATCACGTAATAATAACCAAAATTTATTCGCCGAATAGAGTTGTTCATGAAACTGTCTCCCTCACAAGTGCGTTGTCTCTTTTTGGAGGAAAACGATGTGATATGACAGTACTCCCTGTTTTATGAGGTTATTGCATTAAAAACATAAAAATACAAGTGGTTTACTGTGGAACACAAATTTTTTAATTTATAAAAATACAAACCGAGTGTCTTAAATCATAAAATTGATATAAAAGGAGTGCGATTCATGACAAGTATCATTGCAAATTGTGAATGGGTATATATGCAATTTCAATGAGAAAAACAAAAAGTATTCTGTGCAAAAGTTTGTTTTTATACAGGATGATGTCAGTTTGTCAATTGACAGTTTGACACTGACGTTGTGCTCTGAACAACTCTATAGCACTTATCGTAAGAGTAAATATATCTAACTTACAGTGAGTAATGTAACTCTCTACGATTTTAATAATTTAAAGTACCGCTATGCCTGACATACACGAGAAATAGACGCTAGCAATAAAATTTTGCAACGAAAGAGAGATAGAAGAGGAGTAGAACTTTTTCGAACTTTGACACAGGGTAAGGCGTAAAAAGTAGAAAAAATCAATCTTTGATTATTTTTTATTAACCATTTAAAATATCTTGTTCACAGGTGTTCCACAAAAAAGGAGACCCTTTGAGCTGCGCCAACTACAGAGGCATAAGTCTGCTCAACATCACCTACAAGATCCTATCTGCCGTAATAAAACGCTTGATCGGCCCTTATCAGTGTGGTTTTAGTCCAGGAAAGTCCACAACGGATCAAATTTTCACACTTCGATAGATTCAAGAAAAAAAGAAGAATTCGACAGCATTTATAGAGACGAACTATATAAAGCTATGTTTAGTTTTGGTATACCGCCCTACCGTCTATGTAGGATGACGATGGAGGATTCTCGCTGATCCATCAGGGTCGGGAACCACCTAACCGACACATTCGAAACCAAAAAAGGATTTAGGCTAAGTGATGCGCTGTCATGTGACTTCTTCAATTTGATTCTTGAGAGTATTGTGCAAAACTCCCAAGCCAACACCAAAGGCACAATTTTGCAAAAAATTGGTGCAACTATCGGGTTTTTCAACAGGGACGTTACAAAAGTTGAGCGACAGGGACAGCAAACGACGCCATATTTCTTGCCGCTCTTTTGACATTTCTCTTCGATAAGATTTGCCATTTTATGATGGAAAGATATACGACCCAACAACGAGTCAAAATTATTAAAATTTACAATCGAAATTCGGAGTCAGTGGCCCCAACGTTAAGAGCGCTACATCCATTTTATGGTCGTCATAATTGTCCTAGCAGATCAACAGTTGAGCGTCTAGTGGAAAAATTTGAATTCGTAGGCACAGTACAAAATGTTCCCGTGCCAGTGAGACAAAGAAGTACCCGTAGTGTCGAGAATATTGTTGCCGCGGAGGCTTCAGTTGAAGAAAGCCCAAATGTCGTTCTCAAGCATTGGGCATCTCTGTGACGTCGTTGTGGCGAATTTTGCGAAAAGATCTTGGCCTACATCCTAACAAGATTAAATTGACGCAAGAACTGAAGCCGCTTGACCACCAGAAGCGTCGTATGTTCGTGAATTGGGCTGAGCAACAACTTGAAAATGATTCGGACTTTCATCGAAAAATCATCTTCAGCGATGAGGCTCATTTCTGGCTGAATGGCTTCGTCAATAAACAAAATATGCGGTATTGGTCAGGCAGCAATCTACACGTACTCCATGAGTCATCATTGCATCCCGAAATAATTACGGTTTGGTGTGGTTTATGGGCCGGCGGCGTAATTGAGCCGTACTTCTTACGTAATGATCAAGACCGGCACGTTACTGTGAATGGGAATCGCTTTCGTTCAATGATAACCGAATATTTTTGACCCCAATGTGATGATATGGACTTGGAGGACATGTGGTTCCAACAGGACGGCACCACAAGCCACACAGCGAATGCCACAATCAATTTATTGGAAACCATGTTTGGAGAACGTGTTATCTCACGAAATGGTCCAGTCGCTTGGCCGCCTCGGTCGTGCGATTTGACACCGTTAGACTATTTCCTGCGGAGCTACGTCAAGTCTTTGGTCAATGCTTACAAGCCAGCGACGATTGATGAACTTGCAGCAGTATCGGCCGATTTATGACTCGAAAACCGTCGAAAATTGGGTTCAGCGTCTGGACTTCTGCAAGAGCGCCCGTGATGGCCATGCAAAAGAATTCGAGTTTCATACATAATGGCATCGAACGTAATTTCACAGGAATAAAGAATTTCATTGATATCAAAAACCGTTTTTGTTTTATTAAAAAAAAAAAACTTTTGTAGCGCTCCTATTACAAAACCCTTTACTAGCATACGCCGACGATATTGACATCATTGGAAGGACTCAACGTGACGTCATCGCCACGTTTACTAGTATAGAGAAAGAAAGGTCAATAATAGCTGTAGCAGTAAATGAGGGTAATACTAAGTTTATGCTGTCAACACGAAAAGACACACAACATCGACGAATTGGACAGAACGTCACCACTGACAGACATAACTTTGAGGTAGAAGCGGACTTTGTCTACCGCTATCAACTCTGACAACAACATCTCATCAGAAATTAAACGAAGAATTGTGATTGTTGACCACTGTTTCTTGGGCCTAAGAAAGCAATTTAGTAGTAAAGCCCTCACTCAAACTACTA
Organism: Rhingia rostrata; assembly: GCA_949824845.1. Classification (NCBI taxonomy): domain Eukaryota; kingdom Metazoa; phylum Arthropoda; class Insecta; order Diptera; family Syrphidae; genus Rhingia; species Rhingia rostrata. The sequence goes on from OX463757.1 coordinate 36,870,848, forward strand.
AGGACATCCTATATAAGACCCCGTATTCCAGTCCTGCTCTTCGGCCCTGAAGCATGGCCCGTCTCAAAAAGCGGATACAGAAATCCTTGGTCGGTTCATGAGGAAGATTCTTCGAAAAATCGTCGGTACCGTTCGAGTTGACGAGCTATGGAGACGAAGTTTCAACCAAGAACTATACGAGCTGTGCAGCGACATGCCTCTGGTGATGGTTAGGACATATGGACATACCAGTGGTCCGTACCATTGGTTATGCCCGACTCATATATTTTCGGGCCTGACAATTTTATTAGTGTCAGTCAATATATGTAAGCCTACGGGCTAAGCCTCACCCCTTAGAGAGGCACTATGAGAACCGGCTGCGCGTGCTCATAGTAGTATGGAATTTATTTCTCTCATTTTTTCATTTTTTTTTTGTGGTGACTACGACTAAGTATCCTTAACAAGTAGTTTACGCTTCTGTGGTGTTAATCGCGTTTGGTAGGTAGAATTCCAGTGAACGCACCTACTAATACCGTCATTACATGTGGAACTCATGTCTGCGGAACTCATGTCTGCGGAACTCATGTCTCATGTCTAACACGAAACAGTCTGTTTTCAAGGTAGGATTCCAGTATTTTGTATAATTTTGTCGGTAGGGTTGTCCTTAATTTATACCTTAGACATTAGTGCCATACCTTGTCGAAAGCTTGTGAGACGTCGAGAAAAGCGAGTAGTAGAGTATTTTCAATTTCATTCGTTATTCGATAAGGGTTGTCCTGTGTGGTTCAATGTTTCACCTGCCTACATGGAAAGGATACGGCTGTTTGAGAGGCGTTGTCTCCGATCCTGCTTAGGATTGTACCGAACGCCGGACTCCGAATACATAAAATTTTATCGCAACGAGGTCCTTTACAATGGGGCCCAGCTGAGCAGAGACTCCTTATAAAGGTGAATCGAAGGCACGCTGCAAGGGCGATGGCTAGCGACAACAGCCTGATCTTCAGGGCTTATTACCCCAATGAAACATGGAGAATACACTTGTGTCAGGCTTTATTCCACCAGAGGCATTTATTTATATCGATTCGTTAGGGTTGGTACAGGACAGGAACGTTTTCCCGGTTTTGTACCACCGCTACCGTGACGCGCGTGACAAGCGGTTAATCCGCGACGGGTATGTCGGCAATGCTCCGGAGTTCCTCCGCTTCAGCATTTCGGTATCGGATCGCGATAGGACCGATGCTGAAAAACAGCGTACGGAATTTCGGTGGCTACATGAGGAAGGTGATTCTGCACTTCCTCAGGACTTTGCGGACTTTTAGTCCACTCCTTAATTTTGGAGAAAATTAAAGTTAGGAAAAAGGTCTGGGGCTGGGGTGTACACCATATTGGCGTACAATATGGCTGATTGCATGCTGCCTGGTGAACGAAGGACTCGATCAGGATGGCGACCACTCCGGGCATATGCAACAAGTGCACGCCACACCGATTATAATTAAGTTAGGTGTAAGTAGTTAAGTAGTCTTAAGTAGTCTTAAGTAGTATTAAGTAGTTTTAAGTAGTCTTTAGTTAGTTTTAATCTAGAGTAAGATTTTTATATAAAAACAAAATGATACTTCTCAAAGTTTTTTGAATTTTTCTTTGAAAATTAAAAGAAAATATCTTCTACATAATAAAACAAAAACCGACAAATTTAAGCCTAAAGGCACAGTATAAGATATAAGCTTAGAGCGCCAGCTGTAGCCATTCCTGGCCGAAAGCCGCACTAATAAAGGCTGATCACGTATTTGGTAGACAGTTTCAGGCGGTCACATTTTACTGCTGTTAGGATCTTGTTGTCGATGTTGAGGAGGCTTATGGCTCTGTAGTTGGCACAGTTCAGAGGGTCCCCTTTTTTATGGATTCCATTCAGAGGTTTCATTCTTCAAGCATTCATCCGAATAAATTTAGCTTATGAGTTAGTAAGGAGTACTTAAAAAATCGTTTCCACGGGCTTTATAAAGCTTGAAATTAAGGACGTCATTTCCGGCAGCCTTGTTAAGCTTAAGTTTTGATATAGCGCTGCTCATTTCACTTAAGTCGGTGGTTGGTATATTTCGCTGTCCTCGCCAATATTGAATGTTTCGTTATGCCTGACAGCGGAGACTGTGCGCCGTTTAACAGTCTGCTGAAGTACTTCTTTCATATCCTCAGCATCGACTGTGTCTCAACTCAACTACGATATTTCCTTGTACATTTCGAAATGATTCTGTTTGCCACCTCGAACCCTGGCTCTGAAAATGTATTACTTGCTAATTTCATTTGGCTGCACCTCTCCTTTAAAAAATATTCTCACATTCTAGGAGCAGATGCGTATTTAATTCAAATATGATAAATGACGGTCTTGGGGCAGTACCGCGATGGATTATTGGAACTCCCATTATGGGGATAAAACGATTACAACGGTGTTGGAAACAGTGATATTACTTAGTGATATCATTTAAAAAGTAACTCTGTATACAGTGTTTCCCTAAAAACTCGAAAAAAATATTTTTTTGTATGAAGGTCAACACATAAAAATTCATCAATATTCATCAAAATTCATCATCAATTGGACTATAATTTCCAATCCACGTTTTTTTAATAATACCCACATTCACTCTTTGGCTTAAGAGCTTGTTCCCACTTATTCGTGTTGAAAAACTCGCGTTCACATGCGGGGTTAATGCGACTTTAGTGTTCATAGAACTGTAAGACAGTTCGACAGCTAGGAGTGGACATTTGGAAAGTTGATGGAAAGCTGTATAAATCATCTAAAGAGCATCACCAAATCTATTCCATGTACCAGACAAGATTTGTGTCAAGAGTGTTTATGTCTGGCCGTCCACCTAAGAAGATATGTTGCTCCATCGTTGGAGGAAAGCGGACGTATTTCATTGACCATCGAATGTTAAGCTGTGGCTTTGCTGGAGAGTTGTTTTTCGCGAAGACTAGTATAAAGGGCTTAGTGGAGCGATGGTTGGTGCTGCCGCGCAGACGATTTGGGTAAGATTCCCAGCCCTTGCACACTTTAATGATTTTCACTGGCCCTCCTCACATGATGATCTGGCAAATCATTTGAGTAGAATAGCTTATATCGACTTAAAGATTCGGAGTCGGTACATAACCGTAGGTCCTTCCAAACCGTAGGTCCCACCATTGTTAAAGAAGTACACACGCATACATGAATTGTTCCGAGAAACCTAGACCCTGAGTACTATCGAGCCTGCTGCGGCTTCTTGAGTGGACCTCTTCCAAACCCACTGAAGGTAAACCAATAACTGATTTGCTGTCCAACTTTTCTTCCAGTTTCTGGGTTTGTAACCATACGGAAAAAAAGGGACCGAATGGAATTAAGTAAAGGCCCAACTATAATAGTCGGAAGCAATCGAAAGCTTATGTCAAAACTGAACGAATCGATTTTTTCCGATCTGTCATTTTGAAAAGTACCCATAATAGTCTTGCCCGTACGGAAGCAAATGACAAATTTTGTTTGTCTGTCTGTGGTTATTTTGTGAAAAAAGTTTTTGTTTTTCCAACCAAAAATGAATAAACAATCAAAGAAACAAATTATGAGAACCCTTCAAGATTTAAAATCCATTTTAAAAATATTATCGTCCCTTAAAGATATGGAAAAAATAATGAAAAAGAAAAGAAAACGATCGTGTTACGTGCGACAAATAAATCGGGATAGAAATCGAAATGGTTTCTTCGAAAGTGACCTTCTTGAAAATAAAAGAGCTGGACAGTGATCAGTTTTTTATATATACAAGGATGAATTCTGGAACGTACAACAATTTATTAGGTTTGGTGAGACCTCTCCTTGTGAAAACATCCGTCAGGGAACCTATTAGCCCAGAGTGTCGACTGGCTGTAGCTTTGCAGCACGTTTGTGGTTTTTACATTCTTCTTTTACATGTAGAGTTTTCTAAAAGCTACTTTTCTTTTCTACACTAGATATTTGTCGCAAGGAACATCTATCCAGTCTTTGGCTTGGTCCTTTAAGCTTGACAAAGAAACAGTACGTCAAATTGTTTTGTAGACTTCAGGTATAATATGGAAAATCCTTTTTCCACTATATGTGACCGAACCAACGTTGGGAGAAACAGAACAAATATGTTCCGATTTTTGGAACTTATGGAATATGCCAAATTGTATTGGTGCAATCGATGGGAAACATATTGCAATAAGATGTCCTCAAAGAACTGGAAGTCAGTATTTTTATTAAAAAAAAAACACTTCAGCATAGTACTTATGGCAGTATGTGACGCCAAATATATATTTACATACGTTGATGTGGGGGCGTATGGAAGTCAAAGCGATGGAGGTAAACATTTAAAAAAACATATGTTATGTTTTTTCTTTAACATTTTGTTTAATAGGCATTTTTCAAGCCAGTCGTTTTGGAAAAAGACTTCTCGGAAAAACACTTGCAATTCCAAATCCGAAAGTAATATTACCAAATACGGACAAAGTGGTTCCTCATTTTTTTGTAGCTGATGCTGCTTTCCCTCTTACACCAAACATTATGAAACCATACCCAGGTATACTTTTGTTGGAAGACAAAGAAAACTTCAACAAGAGGCTGTCGGGGGCTCGCCGAACTATAGAAAATAGTTTTGGTATTCTCGTCTCTCGTTGGAGAATATTGCTTTCAACGTTAAATTTTGCTCCCAGAAAATGTTGAAACAATAACGTTAGCTTGTGTTGCATCGAACAATTTTATAATGGTCAACAAAAGTAATGCCACAACATATTGCCCTACAAATTATGTCGACTGGTATGACACTGACGGTCAACAACATGATGGACTGTGGCGTAGTGAAACCGGGAACACAATTCATTCGATTGTGCCTTCCGCCAATATCCACCAATACGGTGGAAAAACATCAATTTATATACGAAATACTCTTTGTGAATTTTTCAAAAATAATCCTTCTATACAATAAAACATTTTGTTTTCTAAACTGTTTCGTTTATTGTTGTAATGTCATCATAAATAAAAAACTTCAACAAAAAAAAAACAAAACTTCAAAAAAGGTGAAGAAACAAAAAAAAAAAAAAAACAATAGAAACAAAACAAAAATATTGACATTGACATTGACATCACAGTACTTCGCACATGAATGCAACGAACTACAGACACGTAACAGCACTGGCGACTGAGGCCATCGGCTGGGACAGATCAAGACATTTATACAACAGAGAGAGACGGATAGATACATAGAAGGAAAGACATATAACATAAACCTACATGGGACAGAGGAGGAGACATCGATTTGTATTGTCTCATGTTATCGCTCATGTTATCGCGTAGAAAACAAATGCTGCCGAAGCTGGGGCTTGAACCCGCAGCGCTTGGCTTAGCAGTCAACTACGCATTCCTCTGAGCCATGGCCACCTGCAACAAAAATATTATTGTCACCCATGACCAGCATCTTGATTTGAACATAAAAAAAAATATTATCAATTGGCCTCGAGTCCCGCTTCAGTAATTTTTTCGAAGAAGTCCGCTTTTAGGCTTCTTGACAACGGCGTCATCATTACGATTGCTGTTCACATAAAAAGTTCATTTTCATCATTAGCTCCAGCGTCTGCATTTGTCCGGGAGCTTATCTCGCTTTGCAGCATATACCTATAGTTTTATCCACTTTTTCGACAAGGCTGTGAAACGTCTTTTTTCAGGTTGTTACTTCGATAGATATCGATGTCGCTGGAGATGCTGGGGATTCTGGAGATGATGAAGTAGCTGAAGGTTCCTGCAGCAGCTCATTGCACCTGGTTCTATTATATGAAAATGTTTGTGGTAACTTTAATAGAAATGTATACCGTTTCAAATTATGTTCTTAATCTTTTACAAAATTTCATTTGTGTTTCTTGTTTGTGTCAATTATAGTAAAGACATTTTACTTAACAAATTCAACTTTGTAGAGGATAAATAACACAATTGGGAAACGTTAATGACCGCAATATTTTACCTCTTTGGGTTCACGCACCTCCTAAGGAACTCCAGTTCCTTGAACAGCGGCCACTGGACTTCTTCGATTGCGCCGCTGCCGGAGGGCTTTTCCTTTTTCAATAACTCCCTTAAAAACCTCTCTCTCATCGACGTCCATTTGGTTTTGCATTCTTCCGCTTTAAATATGTGTATTTAAATAAACAAAATTTAATTGAAACGAGCAACAAATATAATATTCAGATTACTTACGGGTTTTGTTCAATTTTTGTGCAATCTCCAGCCACGCTTTTTCCTTTTTTTTTCTATTCAAATAAAACGCATCACGTTTTTCATATAAACAAGTTGTTTCCCGGACAAGAATTATTAAATTTTGAACAAATTCGTAGTCTGAATTATTTGCATCTTTTCCGGTCGACATTTTTTCTATTTGAAATTAAATTTGTTGACTTTTGTTTATTTTGACTTTTCCATCTGTCAGTTGCAAAGTTTTCTTTCGACTGCTGCGAAACTGGTCGCACTTTCCGTACGTAACAAAAAGTGAACGAAAACTGGACGAAACGAAGCAGTCCGACATTATAGGTTCACAGTATGAAATGTATGTATTCGCTTAGTTACGTACGGTGCCGTACGTACCATCCCGACTATTATAGTTGGGCATTAAAACAGCGTAAGCCTTTTAAGAATAGAAATGAAAACCAATAAAGCATAAAGGAAGGGCCCCTTTAAAGGCGCAGCAAAACCCTCAATCACTACTGATAATACCCAAATGTCTGGCCTAGGTGGCGATACGCTAACAAAAAAATAAAAATTCCAAGAATGTATGTATGTGTATCCTCTTGCGGTAAGTGCACAGAGAAAAAATTGTCTCAAGTAGCAGCCACATGGGGCATGAATAGCGGGTGGTTAATAACATCGTAACAGGCTTTTATGTCATCTCCCTGTCTTGTATCGACTTACAATACGCTTCCATTCTGTGGGCATCTCAGAGGGAAGCCACCAAAACCGTAATCTATTCGGTGCGGCCCGTCATTGTTAATGTCCTGTGAAATTGATACCAGAACCTATAATCATCTCGCTCCATCTGCCAACATGGGATTATATATTTCGGGATTCACTGTATCCTTTCTCAACTACTTTTGTAATTAATATTTATTAGCCAAACATTTTTGCACATCAATCATCTTGGCTGATGAGGATAATGATCCTTTAATTCGTTCCTGTGCTAACCGGGCGTCTTTAGAGGTTTTCCTTTTTCTGGCTTAGCAGATCAAATGGAAAAGAAATCAAAAGATTCTGAGATAACATTCCAGCTTCAGGACAATTGAAAATATGGCATTTGTGTAAGGATTTGGATTTAGATTTGATGATGTTCTCTGCTCTTCTTCAGCTTATTTGCCGATTTCTCGTGTGCTCAATTTCAGAGACAAAGTGTGGAATTTTCTGCTGAAGACTGAAACAATTTGTCTCCTTTATTTTTTTGGGGGGAAATTACATTCAGACTTGTGAAGACTGCCAGGAGCAATCGTCTTCTCATACAAAAAGGGTATTACTTATACGACTTCGAGACATTCTGTAGACTAGCTAGAGAGTGTAATGAAGGCGGACGGAATGGGTTGGGTAAATTGACTTGAATTGTCTTTCGAAGAACTTTTGTAAGCTACTCTGGGAGCACTGTGAGCAGACGGCGGAATAGCAACGTCGAAGAGGAAGAAGCACAGCAAGAACAAGTGAGTAAATGTCCTTGGAGAAGTTTTTCGTTTTTTTTTTGCTGTTTGGGACGGAATCTCACATTTACAACTGGGAATTGAATTAAAGGCAAACGAGGTGACGTGACAGTGGTTGTTGTATTGTTGCTGAAAGTCCTTGTTTCGTTTTTCTTTTTACGCATCATCAATTGTTAAAGGTGAAATATGTGGCCTCAGGTGTATTGGATAAAACATCTGCGATGTATGGATGAATGCTTTTGATTTAGAGTTGATAGAATTGTTTATTGAGTTGAAGGTGGTAAAGGACTACAGTCGATTTAGAAGACAATCGAACAGGAGCCATACAAGTTGAGGTGTATGTATAGATGTGTTTAGATATGCATTCCAGAAATTGTATTGGTAGTGATCCGAACAAAGGATGTCTGTTTGCGTTCTGCAGGAATTCAATTTTATTGCGAACTTATTTTATTGCAAACTTGACAAACATAGTATTTTATCCATTTTGGAATTGCAGTTGATCCAAGGCAATCAAATTTTTTTTTTGTGTTATTGCGTATTTCAAGGAATTTTAGATAGATTGTGCGTTAATGTTGAAAAACCACTTTTTTGTGGTGACTTGAGACCATTCAATTCTGTTGCCAAAAAATTATCTCCCATGGTACGATTTAGCTTTTCAATAACAGCTCCTGTAACACGTCTCGTTTATGGTCAAAAAATAAATTTGGATGATCCCTTCAGGACACTCAAAGTAACATACAATAATGCTAAAAAAAACATCGAAGAATATTTTATTAACGCTCATCACTCAGTAACAGTAACGGCTCATCTTTAAAGAAGTAACTTAGGACGCTTTCTTACGGAAACACTACCGAAGTATAATGTTAGAATCGTACAGAGAGATTTTAACGCAAAGGTAGGAAGAGAAGACATCTTAGCAGTAAGGTCGGAAAACACAGCTTACACGACAACACGTCTGGTAACGTACTAAGGCTAATTGGCTTCGCTATGGAACGAAAGCGACTATAGTCAGAACATGGTTTCCTTACCTCGATATCCGCAAGAAGATATGCTAATCTCCAGATCAACAAACAGTCAACGAGACCTAGAAGGCAGTTCTGTCATCCACCAGCGAACTACTTAACTCTTAGGTATGCTAATGTAGTTTCGCAGATTTTTTATATCACTTCCGGACACAAAAGGCTCGTAAAGAATCCGTTGATATTTTTTGTGGAGCCTTTGTCGAATAATACAACCATATGCATTGAGAAACAACTTATCCTTTTTTTTCCCCTTTTCCTCCACTCTGCTGAGCCTGCTGCTTATTATTTCTCGTCCTAGTTCCCCTATCGGCGATGACGAACAACATTCCGCTGTTAGGCATAACGCAACATTCAATATTGGCAACGACAGAGAAAACTGCTAACCACGCGACTTGAGTGAAGTGAGCATAGTAATATCTAAACTGAAGCTTAATAAGGCTGCCGGAAATAACGGCCTTCCCGCCGAGCTTAATAAAGCCGGCGGAGATGACTCGGTAAGAAACATCCATCAACTCATAAGCCAAATCTGTTTGGAAAAAAGTATGCCTGAAGAATGGAACCTCAGCATCGTTTGCCTGATCGACGAAAAAGGAGACCCTCCAAACTGCGCCAACTACAGAGGCATAAGTCTGCTCAACATCGCATACAAGATTCTATCTGCCGTAATATGTGAACGCCTCAAACCGTTCAACATCAACCTGATCGGCCCTTATCTGTGTGGTTTTAGGACAGGAAAGTCCACAACCGATCAAATCTTCACACTTCGGCAGATCCTGGAAAAACCAAAGAAGTTCAAATCAATACCCACCACCTATTCATCGATTTCAAAGCCGCATACGACAGCATTTATAGAGACGAACTATACAGAGCCCATGTCTAGTTTTGGTATACCGCCCAAACTCGTCCGTTTGTGTAGGATGACGGTGGAGAATTCTCGCTGCTCCATCAGGGTCGGAAACGACCTCACTAACACATTCGATACCAAAAAAGGATTTAGGCAAGGCGATGCGCTGTCATGTGACTCCTTCAATCTGATTCTTGAGAGGATTGTGCAAAACTCACGAGCCAACACCAGAGGCACAATTTTCCAAAAATCTCTACAACTACTAACATACGCCGACGATATTGACATCATTGGTAGGACTCAACGTGATGTCATATCCACGTTTGCTAGTATAGAGAAGGAAGCGGCAAAAATGGGTTGAACAGTAAATGCGGATAAGTCAAAGTTTATGCTGTCAACACGAAAGGACACACAACATCGACGAATTGGACAGAAAGTCACCATTGACAGATATAAATTTGAGGTAGTACGGGACTTTATCTATCTCGGTTCCGCTATTAACTCTGACAACAACATCGCGTCAGAAATTAAACGAAGAATTACTCTTGCCAACCGCTGTTTCTTCGGGCTAAGCAAGCAATTCAGTAGTAAAGCCCTCACTCGAACTACTAAGGAGATCTTATATAAGACCCTGATCATCCCAGTCCTGCTCTACGGCGCTGAAGCATGGACCATCTCAAAAGCGAATGAAGAAATCCTTGGTCGATTTGAGAGGAAAATTCTTCGAAAAATCTTCGATCCCGTTTGCGTTGATGGGCTATGGAGACGAAGATTCAACCAAGAACTATACGAGCTGTACAGCGACATGCCCCTGGTCAAAAAACTCCACATTGGACGTTTAAGATGGCTATTACATGTAGAACGAATGGATACCAATACTCCGGCTCGCAGAGTCTTCGATTCCCAGCCAGACGTCGGACGCAATAGAGGAAGACCTCGCCTTAAGTGGCACGCACAAGTAGAAACCGACCTCAACCAACTTGGAGTGCGCAACTGGAGGCAGTTAGCTAAGGACCGGGCTACTTGGAGAGGCATGTTGGTTGAGGCTCAGGTTCATTCCGGACTGTAGCGCCACTTAAGTAAGCGTTTAAACGGCTTTATTCTGCCCGAAGCTTTTCTATATCTGGACAGTAGAGGGCTGATATAGGATAGATCGGAGATTCCGCTAATCGAACTGTGGGTAGGCGGCTCCTATACGACAGAGAAGTCGTCGCTCAGGGCGGAGGAGAGCGCCTGAGGTTCAGCAGGAGTGTGTCCGATTGGCACATCGGCGCCGAAGTAGTTATAGTTAGTTGCGTCATGAAAATATATGGCCGTCTTAGGTTTTTAGGATTATGGTTAAGGTAAACAGTCGTGGTGGCACGAAAAAAAATTACAAAAAAATACAAAAAATATAAAAAAATACAAAAAAAAGTAATTCCTTGCTGTGGTTGAAGTTCTAGTTCTTAAGTTATTTTTAGGTAGTTGTAATTGGTTCTAAGTAGTTTTAGTTAGTCGATAAGTAGTTTTTAAGTTAATTAAGTTTGCGAGAAATTGACAATTTTCTTAACCCTTTGTTGCCTGGTGGTTTCATTATGAAACCACCAAATCAATGAATTTTCCCTAGTTTCCTAGTGGTTTTAATCGGAAACCACTATATCACGTTTGATCCTGTTCATTCGTAGAGCAACTCGAAAATTTTTTTAAGTGCAACATGTTTGCATTTTGGGATGAGTGGGGGTCATTGTGAGTTGTGAATCGACGGTGAAAGGTGCTAAAAGTGTGTTTCAACAAATATAATTATTTTTGTGGTGTGCAGTAAAATGAGTGGTAAGTTTGATACTAATCGTGTATATATGTGTGGTTACGCTATGAAACCACTTGGACTTAAGGGATCGTTTTTTTTTTTCTAAGGTGGAACGCGGACGTTTTATTCACGACAATTGACGGATGATGACATTGCCGGTTTTTTGGAGGATATCCCATCGGATGCGGAGTCTGATATTGGAGATGTTGACGACGACGATCAGGATGAGGTAACATTCCTTCGAAATGAGATAAATCCTGTAGCAGTTCCTCCTGATGGTATTCAATCTGATTGGGAGTCTGAAGACAACAGGAGTGCTTAACAATTTGGACAAAAGATAATGGGTTTTGTGAGGCACTTATAAAAGAGTTTGCAGAGGAGACTGGACCAACCATTCCTGATGATTTGGAGACACCCACTGATATCTTTTTTGTGTATATATCCAGAAAAATTATTCGATATGATTGTTTTTCAAACAAATTTTTATGCAATTCATAACGCTGGTGGAAGTCTTGCATCTCACACTCCTACCAACAATCAAGAGATCAAAGCGTTTCTGGCCATAAATATAATGATGGGTATTAAAAAACTACCAAGTTATCGTGACTACTGGTCAAACAAAACCGAATTACGCGATCATTATTTGAGCTCCTTGATGAGCAGGAACAGATTTATATGGCTTTTGGGGAAAATATTCATTTGAACGACAATACGCAACAACCATCGAGGGGAAGTGCAAATTTTGACAAGCTTTATAAAGTTCGTCCGATGATAGAAATGCTGTCCAGAACATTTATATCGTCATATAAGCCATCAAAAAACCAAGCCGTGGATGAATCTATGATCAAATTCAAGTGACGTAGCAGTTTGCGCCAGTACATGCCAATGAAGCCCATCAAGCGTGGGTACAAAGTGTGGGTCCGTGCCAATGAGTCTGGATACGTATCAGAGTTCCAAATATATACAGGCCGAATCTCTGATGCTGCCGAAAAGAATTTGGGAGCGCGAGTAGTCAAAGACCTTACACGAAGCTTAGTGGGAAAAGGACATCATGTGTACTTTGACAACTATTTCAATTCTGTGCAACTGCAAAAAAATTTAAAAAACCAATTCATCTACGCATGTGGGACAGTACGCGCCAATAGAAAAGATCTGCCTAGTGACCTAATGGACGACAAGAAACTGGTTAGAGGCAAATCGGACTGGCGTGTCAGCAAGGACGGACTAGCGTTTGTGAAGTGGAAGGACACTAAAGCAGTTAATGTTCTTGGAAACTTCCTCGATCCTTCGCAGAATTCAACAACATCGCGAAAACAAAAGGATGGAACTTCATCTGTGATCAGTTGCCCGGAAATGATAGTTCAATATAACAAAAATATGGGTTTTGTCGATAAAGCTGATATGATGAAGTCCTTCTACGAAATTAATCGGAAGTCCAAGAAGTGGTGGCATCGTATAATGTGGCACTTCGTTGATGTTTCTCTCATAATGCTTACATGCTTACATTATTTTCAAAACCAGATCAATTGAAAACAACAAATGTTTGTCATTGAAAGACTTTAGAATTGCGGTGGTATCTGGACTAGTTGGATCAAATAGAAATGACATGCGCAGAGGTCGTCCATCAATATCTGAACAACCGAAGACCAACTACTACAATCCGAGTGTGTCATTAGAAAGGAGATATGACCAGTGCGCCCACTTGCCAAAATACTCTACTTTTAGACTATGTGCTTATTGCAGTACAAAGAGTGAACCCCATCGTTCCAAATGGTGCTGCTCAGTCTGCCAGGTACCATTATGCTTATCAGCGGACAAAAACTGTTTTGCCACCTTTTTTTAACAACTTTTTTGTTTTTTTTCTTTCGGAAAAATATATCTGAATGCCGAGTGGTTTCTCTGAGAAACCACCAACAAAAAGTTAATAATAATACAAATACACTGCGCGTCATCAGGTTAGCACAGCTTCATCAGCCTAATACGATTGCTTCTGATTTTGTTGTTGTTAACTTGCAGTTACGTTTTTGTTTTCTATTTTTCTCATCTTTGTATGTACTATCATTGGCAAAGAGAACATACAATAACAATGTACCGTTATATGGTTTTTGCTATTTTCTTTTAGTTTTAATGGAAATATGAGCTTAATTTTGGCGTCATCAGGTTAGCACATGCACCTTGTCTTTCATTTGTCTTCGGAATTTGAACACGTATTGGCACCAAATTTTATTTACTGCTCAAGTGATCTATTTTTTTTTTAATATTGGTAAAGGAAAAATGCTATCGGTTGAAGAGAAAGCAAAAATCGAAGCTTATAAAGAGCTCAGGCTTTCAATAAGTGAAATATCAAAAAAAGTTGGCAAAAGTCGAAAAGTGATTACAATTTTTTTACGTAATAAGTCGGGATATGGTCGAAATAATAAAGGCGGTAATAATAAAGTGATTTCCGATGCTGATAAGAGAGCAATTTTGAGAAACGCATCCAACTCTCATGAATCTACCGCGAAGATCAGGGCAAATGTTGGTGTTAAAGCGAGCTTATCTACTGTTCAAAGGGTGATAAGGAATGCTCCACAATTGAAAAGATTAAAACTAAAGAAAAACCCACCACTTAACGATGCTCGAAAAAAAAGCGATTAAATTTAACACGAGAGCACATGGCCTGGAAATCTGATTGGCACTATGTTGTCTTTTCGGATGAAAAGAAATTTAATTTGGAAGGACCCGATGGATACAACTATTATTTCCATGATCTTCGGAAGGAAGAACATCAGTTGGATCGACTTCATAGTTGTGTGGGCGGTGTGATGGTGTGGGGAGCTATCTCCTACTATGGTACGTGCGAGCTGCAAATTTTGAACACAACTATGAATGCAAACACTTATAAAAACGTACTGGAAACTGTTTTTCCCCATTTTAAAAATTTATTTGGAAATGTGAAATGGCGTTTCCAAAACGACAATGCTCCGATTCACATTGTTCGGGTGATTAGGTCTTGGATTGAAGCACAAAACGTCGATTTATTGAAGTGGCCGCCTTACTCACCGGACATCAATATAATAGAAAACGTATGGGGATGGCTGGCTCGCAAAGTTTACGAATCTGGCAGGCAATATTCTACCAAAGAGGAATTAATTGAAGGAATTAAAAGCGCTTGGTCAGCCATTTCCTTGAATTATATTGGAAAGTTATACGAATCGCTTCCCAATCGGATCTATGAGATGATTCTCAACAAGGGAGGATCGACTCATTATTAAAATTGTAAAAAAAAAATGTTAAAATTAGTTAATTTATAAGTTTAACAGCCGATGGCCTCAGTCGCCAGTGCTGTTATGTGTCTGTAGTTCGTTGCATTCATGTGCGAAGTACTGTGATGTCAATGTCAATTATAAGTTTAAAAGTAAGTTTTTACCTGAAAAAGTTAAAAAAATTTAAAAAAAAAAAGTGATGTGTGCTAACCTGATGGCCTAATTTAAATTTTTAATTTTTCAGTTGATTTCGAAAATAAATTATAAAAAAATATTAACAAATAGAGAAACACTAATTTTTGTTTTATTTAGTTTAGAATTGATTTGTTAATAATCGCTAGAATTTTTAGAATTTTAGCTTTCTTACTTTTATTAGAAATGAGCGAAAACTATTAAAAGCAGGGGTGTGCTCACCTGATGACGCGCAGTGTATGTTTATAAAGGGTGATCCATTTCGAGGTTCCCTACTTTTTTAAAGAAAAAAACACAGAAAATTCAAATTTATTGGAGAATGTTTATTATCATTTGAAAGAACATTCTTTGGCATTTATTTTTTGAAGATTATGTCTATCAAATGTTGGCCGTTGCTACGTCGCAGATGGTCCATCCGTTGAGTCCAATTTTCGATCACTCGTTCGAGCATTTCGACTGGTAACTGGCGAATGACACGCGTGATGTTTTCCTCCAAGGCCTGAATCGAAGCGGGTTTGTCGGCATAAGCTTTTGACATTACATATCCCCACAGGAAAAAGTCTAACGGTGTGATATCACACGATCTTGGTGGCAAATCGACCGGCCCAAAACGTGAAATTATGTGCTCACCGAAATGTTCTCTCAATAAGTCCATTGATTGATGTGATGTGTGGGAAGTGACGCCGTCTTGCTGAAACCAAATGTCGCCGAGATCACGAGCTTCAATTTCAGGCATCAAATAGTTGGTTATCATGGCACGATGGCACGGTCGCCATTGACGTTTACGTTCGCACCGGCATAATTTTTAAAGAAATATGGACCGATGATTCCACCGGCCCACAAACCACACCAAACCGTTGTTCTTTCTGAATGAAGTGGCAGTTCTTCAATCTCTTCAGGTTGCTCTTGTTTGTTTACATACCCATTGAGCCAGAAATGGGCCTCATCGCTAAACAAAATTTGCCTCGAAAACGTCGGATCTTCTTGGAACTTTTCAAGAACCCATAGAGCGAAGCGATGTAGCTTGGGAAGGTCGAGCGGCTTCAGTTGTTGCACAAGCTGTATTTTGTACGCTTTCATTTTAAGATCTTGACGTAAATTGCGCCAAGTCGTTCCATACGTCAGTCCGATTTGCTGCGAACGGCGCCGAATCGACTCTCTACGGTCTTCGTGTACACTTTCAGCTACGGCCGCTATATTTTCTTCACAGCGTGCTGGACGTGGTCTATTCGGTCGAATATTATCCGATAATGAATGCTAGGTCTCAAAATGGGTGATGGTGCTGCGAATAGTACGCTCAGTAGGCCGATTATGTTGACCATAAGTTGAGCGAAGTGCACGAAACACATTCCTCACAGAACGTGAATTTTCATAATAAATTTGAACAATTTGTAAACGTTGTTCACGCGTAAGTCTTTCGATTATGAAATGCCAAACAATACTAAACAAAAATAACATGACAGCATGACACGACTCACACGTGATCTGTCAACAAAGGCTATTGAAAAAAGTATCTCTACTTGGATCACCCGTTAGCATTATAAGAAATTTAATCAAAATCGATAAAGCCGTTTTCGAGCAAATTGAGATTATATATGATTTTTATATGGCAGGTACCGGTAATTACATGGCTAAAAGCAAAAAAAAAAATCATAAAAAATCTAGAATCATAACAGACGACGCACATCACACGTTTTTTGTCTGCAGAAGTTGGGAAGACCAACGCTCAGTCCTGAAAAGCAGCATTGGTGGCTTCAACCAGAGAACACAGTTGACAAACTGTTGACGAGCGATTTGAATTGGGGTGATAATTTGGCAGTTTGTGGAAGATATTTTCAAAAGAAAGAAAAGAGAAGAAGAACAATAACGGGAAAGCACTTGAGCCCGAAAGGATGCATGATTACAGCCCCCTTGAAGTAATGCGAAGAGTGGAAAAAGGGGGTGAGTCAGAAACCACAGGGTTGGAAGGAGTTTAAGCACCTAAAAAAATAAAAATCTCGAAGTGATTATTACAAATGCCAAATTCGCGACTAAGGATTTTATTTAACTAGATTTTACCGGAACTTTTGTGCAGCAACCTGAAAAACATTATTAGTACAGATATTGACCGACATGAGGATCCCCTGCGACCTGGTTTATGAATCCCAATAGTCTCCGTGATGTTTCACATGCTTGGCACATCTTCGACAGTTTAATTTCACACAAAAAAAAGCCGTCGAGTTGCTTCGTAAAATTTCTACCACCAGCCTGACTCTGCTGTCAGGACACTTACGAGCATCACGCACCTCATTTCTAATCCGAGGAAATAGTATTCCTAAAATCTATCCGCCTATCTGTCTGGGTGCTGGTGTACTACGTGAAAGTTACTTGTAAGGAGACTCAAGAATACTTCTCGTGAATACCCGCCGCAAAACTCCAAGCCATTGGTACCTCTCTACCAAAGGAGACAACGGCGACGCGACGACGATGAATTTATTTTTGTCTTTCCACAATTTTCGTTTTGATCAAACAGAAACCATTTTTTTTTGCAGTTTGTTGTTGTTTTCCATTTAAATAGACTTTTCGCGAATAACCACAAGAAATGCTTTGGAGAGCGTGCGTATCTTGCGTGTATCATAGCGCGCGTTGTCTTTAATGCATAGAATCTGTAGTTAGCTGAGTGCGTTCACGAGAGTGGGATGACAATCGCGCGCGTTGATTTTATTATTATAACCAAAAAAAAAATAAAAATATTTGACTTCGTCCTACTCAGGAATACTTCTCCATTGAGGTATCTCCATTCTTAGCATTCCAAAAGATCACTAAATCTGCAGAAAAAAATAGAATCGAATTCTTGACCGTTTGGTATCTGCATTCTGGTATTAGCCCATCACAAAAACAACGCAAAAAAAAAAAAATCGCAACAAATTGTTTCGCGAATTCCCGAGTGGCTTGTGTGAAATTGTTCCTTGACAGCACTAGATACGTGCACCCGATCCCAAATAAACTCGTACACGGTGTTTTGTGTTGCGCTCTCTGCCAAACGTCGCGTCTTCCACGTCGAACACATCGTTCGCCTGTCAACCCCGGTGCTAATGTCGATCGGATCGATCGGTTTCAGATACGCGCATCTGCTTTGCGTTTGGTCGTGTATCTGTATCTGTGTCGGTGCCAGTGTTGGAATCGTTATCACACATGAAGTAGTGCTGCAATTTTCTATAACACTTGACAAATTATTTGTGAATTCAGTGGGAAATCAATGGAATTGTTTCGAATGGTTTTCGCGTAGCGTATTCTTAGAAACGGCCTCGACTAAAAATACCTCCGAGACAACGAGGAGCGAATCGAAAATACCACACACTTGGCGAATGCCAAAGACTTTGTGTTCGACTTGTTGTACTTTGCCGAGAATGGCAAAAATAAAGGAGGATTTGCACGCAATCAAAAGGGCAAGATTAAGGATACCTATCAGCCAGTTAACAAGACTTTAGGGGGTTTTGATGAAATTGCAGCAACTGGATATTCAAGGCCCTTCGTTCATAAAAAAAAAAGAGGTTCAGTAGTAAGTGCTTTACAATTAATCGTCATATAATGCAAAACAAATAAAATGTATCTCGTGAAAGAAGTATCTTTCATTTTATGTAGCAAAAGAGCAAGGGGAATCAGTGAGCTTTGGCAATTTTTTTCTTAAGCGAGATGAACCTGGAGCTCATTCCGAGTGTATATTTTAAACTTAAAGCCACTTGCACGAAATCATTTATTCGACTAACCGGTGATTAGGTTAGGTAAGGTTAGGATTTCAGGTAGCTAACCACTGCTTGGTACAATAAATGCATACTTGCAAGTGTGCCTTAAAGTTATTTCCACTCTGCCATACCTTGCAAGTTTCGATGAACCTACTTATCAACTATCTACTTACTTAAGTGCCGCTATAGTCCGGAATGAACCTGGACCTCAGCCAACATATCTGCTTCAAATTGCGCACTTCAATTTGGCTGAGGTTGGTGTCTAATAGTGGGCGTCACTTATGGCGAGGTCTTGCTTTACCGCGTCCGACGTTTGGCTATGAATCGAAGACTTTGCAAGCCGGAATATTGGTGTCCATATTTCGCGATAGAGTTTTCGCATAGAAGAAGATTTTTGAAGAACATTCGCTTATAACGACATCATCGTCATCATCCTGCACAGATGGATGAGTTTGGATGGCATACAAAAAATAGACCTGGCAATGTATAGTTCTTCTCTAAAAATGCTGTCTTATGTGGCTTTGAAATCGATGAATAGGTGCTCGGCATCGATTTGGACTTTTCCTTTTTTGCGGCCAAAGTGTGAACATTTGATCATTTGCTGACTCTCCTGGCGTTCACATACTGTGGCAGAACGATCTTGTGGGCGATGTTGATAAGACTAATGGCTTTGTAGTTGGTGAAGCTCAGAGGGTCTCTTTCTGATTTTTTGCGGCGTGGTAGATATTCACTTTCTTACCTTACAGGATTAATCGCTGCCGTTTGTCTCTCTGATCTTCCGCCATCATCTCTGTATAAGGGGCCTGACTAAGCTTTGAGTTTCCTAAATGTCCAGTTATCCGAGTAAGTCGGATCGGCTTTATACTTTGTCCATTCTAACAGTAGATGCCACCTTTTACTCTATCTAAGCAATTTTTCCCAAGATTGAGCAAATGGAGATGGGACCTTAACCCTAGCCAGTATTGGTCCACTTTCCACTATCCGCCACCGGAGGACACGTCCTATGTGAGACCAGCAACTCCATTCGGATCAGGGTAACCATTTAATTCCTATACGACCGATAGTACGAATAATATAGATGTTAACTTTGTCAAGCTTAGCTGGAGTAGTAGACGACACCTTTGTACATCTCGGAAGAGGTGCCTTAGTTAAAATTGTTGTTATCAGTTTTTTTTTACCAAATAAATGGCTAGGGTACCAGGTACCAAGTGAAGCTGAGGAGTTGTCATTATTACATAAAACTTTTGTGTTTTCATGTAATCTGAAGGCCTACCATTTAACCACTTAGGCACACATATGAAAATCAATTTTAAAAACTCAAATAAATACAAAATTTATATAATTTACAAAAAAAAAGTACTAGATATATACAGCAGTAATCGTACAATTCTTCGAGTTCATCTACTTCATAATTAAAGCAACCTTTTCGGAGTTTTCAATATATCGTCCCTTATGTGTCTCAAATAGTGTATTCAAATCATCCATGAATTGCTGATGAAGCTTATCAACATCCTCTTGCTTTGGATCTTCCGACTTAAGTACTTCAATAGGCGTTCCCACTAAATTATAATAAATCCAATCCCAGTTAGTATCACCATTTTATATGGCACCACCTGAGATTTACTCACCAACTTGAACTATCCGTCTTCGATGAGGCAACAAACCCACATTATATTGAAAGATTCCCCTTCCGAGGACTAAGGTAGGTGAGACCCCCGTTAATTTCTTGACAAAATTTTGCATTTTCCTTACAAACGAATCTGGCGGATTGTCAACTTGATCGAAGATATCAACTTCGCCAAATGAAAATACAGGGACAATGGCAGCTCTGGAGAAAAAAAAAAAAAACACAAAACATACTCATGACCATCTTTTCTAAAAAAAAAAAATTGGAATCTTCAATACTTACCCAGATCTCATGGCTAGTTTGATAAAACCTTTGCGATTTTTGATCGTCAAAATGTATTTCCCGGGCTTTGCATCAAGGGCTTCCTGTGCTCCACCCACAACTACACCAACAGCTGTGGCGGTATATCCATCCGCATTGCATGGATCCTCTGGGTTATTTGATGTCGTGAGATTGTTGAGCAGTGACTCTCTTGTCACCGAGATCATACCCCAGGCTTGAACGAATTGCCGCCATAAAGGTGTGGTGAAATGTAATGACAGTGTTCCCAGATTTGGACGAACTTTGGGAAATAATTTCTTCCACTTGCTTATTTCGACGCACATGTTTGTAAAGACTCCAATGCTGCAAAAATAAAAGTGATCACTTGAGAAATTCGGAGGGATTCTGATCGTTGGTAGTACCCTATAACTCCGTGTGGATAGCAAGCCAGAAGGTAGTTTTTGTTCGGCGGCAATTCGGCGGTTTTCACCAATTCTACGGGGAAGTAGTCACGGAAGTGTTTCCAGTAGGTATTATCTCTCATCCAATCAACTCTGCAAAGGAAGATAAAATCACATGACTGGCATGTAACTGAAACGATCTTTCTTACCCTGAACCTCGAACGCAGTTTTGTGATGAGTGACGGTTTAGGTAGATCCATCCGCCATATGCAAGAACAAGTCCTTTCAAAAAAGAATTTCCATACAGCTAAAATAGAAATGTGTTGAGGTTAAATCACCGCTTTTCAGAATGAGTAAGTAATTGGGGATTGGCAACTCTTATAGTTTTTAACAGATTGCAAGTCATACATAAGGTTAGGTTAAGTCCGAAGAGTGTATAAATTGTTATTCACTAGCCGTAAAGGTCCATTGAGACTACATTGGGATGTCAGTGCTAAGTTAAACCCCCCAAGGAGTATAGCGAATCGCCATTTCTGTGGAGAGAGTCCATGTGATAAAGCAGAAGAAAGTGCAGTATGTTCAGAGCTGCTGCAACTGGGCACACCATGGCAAACTCTAAGCATCAATCGATGTCGAGTTGGCCCCACTATGAAAGGAATTGGATGAGTTAAAACTGAAGTTGGCTGATTCAACAGCTTCTTTAGAGCAAGCGTCTCGGGTGAGTAGTAATCCTACACATTCTAATCAACCAACAGTTAGACTTTCCGAAGTGAGGTTATAAAGGAGTTCACAACAGATGAATATGGAGTTTAATAGTGGTGAGCGTCTGCAATCAATACCGATTACTGAAGTCCCAATCGTAGAGGGAGTTTTCCAGTTTCATTAATCTACAAGACCGACGACGGAAGTGTCTGGTCACTATTTCGTTCGTTCACTATTTTGAATAGGAACAATGTTCAGGAGTTATCCCTATTTTCTGGCACCAAACAAATGAACATTTCCATACTTCCCAAAAGTAATCATCATCTAGGGAAATTTCAACACCAAGGCAACCCTGGCTCGTTTGCCAGGGGCGTGTTTATCCAATGATGCCGCCATGAAAGATTCGTTGCGGACTATTTTCGGGGGCTCAGACGTACTTAATCATGGATTAAGATGAGATTTGCTCAAGCTTGCGCAATTAAAATCACGATGCGTTCAGAAACAGCCTCTATGGGACGGAAGGGTAAAAGATATCGTTTCTGATATAAAGGCGATCAAAAAGGATGAGGATATCAACAACGGGCTTAAGTCAGGCTCAGTGGTGCGATGGTTAGTGCTGTGAACTGCCGCGCAGAAGGTCTGGGTTCGATTCCCAGCCGTAGCAACACCTTAATGATTTTGCACTGGCCCTTCTCTTGTGATGATCTGACAAATCATCCGAGTAGTATCAATCGTCATGAAAAGCTTATCTCAAATTCGCCGTTTGGAGTCGGCATAAAACCGGAGGTCCCGCCATCGTGCAAGAAGTACAAATCAATGGCTGTGAGAAAGCTCGGCCCTGGATACTTACTAACGAGCCTGGTGCATCAAAAAAAAATTGTATTTTGTAATCATTAACACACCTGGCGGAAAGACCAACTCATCGAGCTCTGTTAAGGACTTTGCAGATGTTCTTACAGATAAGGATCTGATCAAATCTTTGAAGTAATTGGCGGCAAAGAAATCACTATCGTCGTAACATGTCAAGACTTTCGCTGTAGAAGCTCTTTGTGTAACCGCAAACCAATTGCCTTGGGACAGTGTGACGAATTAAATTCAGATCAGAGGTTATCGTATGCACGGTAACGTCTTATATGCTCCCATTCCAGCATAATGGAACAATATGTTTAAAAAACGAGATTGTGGTCTTAACAATTGTTCTGGTGGACATCACTATCTTCTGCTTGCAGGAGCATTATTGAGCTAACTTTTTACCGTCTCATGGCAGGCTTGATCTGTCGGTCATTTAGTTACAAGAATTAATGGTAACAATCGCAAGTTGGTGCACAAGTTCGGTGATCTTAACCATTTAATGGAATAAATGGGTTTTCTGGTCGGAGAAGGCATTTCGGACAGACTTGTCGCTGTCTGGTGTCAATAGCGGTAAGCTTGCCCTTAAAGCTGCTTAATCTGAGGAATATTTAGGACTATCAAGTCCGTCCGTTATTGTAGGTAAACTACAAGCTTTATATATTCACATTTCTGTGGATTGCTACCGGCAGTTTAAGTTGACACCAAACCATAAATCATAACTTGGAATACACTCAACATGTTTTTAACAGGTCATGGAAAGCTTCATGGAATGTGCTCTCAAGACACTTCTCGGGTGGAGTTTTTATATACACTCAGCGCCGTTGGAACGGGTATCACCTCTTACCCAAGCTCTTCGATCTGTTGACGAGCATCATGATATTCTTAAGCGTCATCTTTCAACTGAGGAATTCAGAGTGAGAATTAAGTCGGAAAGGAGAAAATCCGTGACGTGGTATGAATTTCATGGGGTTGCTTTGGGACTCCGAAGACGTCAAACTACCTGACAACTACACAATGGCTTTGAATCATCTCATTGGCTTAGAAAAGTCGCTGAAGAAGAAGTCGGATTTAATGATATGAAAACAACCAGCCCTAGCGAGGTATCCGTCGGAATGAAAAGTTCTCCGATTTTGTACGATTCGGAGGATTTTAGCTTCTAGGTATTCTTCCGAAAAGTTTTTCGGACTATTTCTCCGACATTTTGTAGCAATCCCGGCGAATCGCGTCGAAGTGCGTTCACTTGCATTTTTGCTGCAATTTTTGACAGCTAAGTGCAATTTTTTTTCCCGTTTTCATTTGACTCAAATTCATCGCGGAAATTATTTACGAATTGTAGTGAAGTGATTTTTGTTCCAATGAAACATACCTCGAATGGAATTTTAACCTCCGACGAATCATGCGTTGCGGATAGTTGTCCGCTCCAACGGATACCTCGTTAGGGCAGAACGAGTTTTCTAAGTTGCAGTTGGTTTCCAAGGGCTATGCAGGAAACACTTCTGTGTACGCACCTACATTTATTGCACATAACCCACGAAAATTTCCACCAAAGCCTGAAGTCTCCCAACTAGCGCTCGGATTCGGCATCTAACATAAGAGAGTATAGACTTTGATCTTTGTGCCTCTTATCATGACACGGTCAATAACATCTAGGCATCCACTTGTAAAGGGTTCGGATCACAGTTCATCAATTTAGAGGTGTGTCATACAGCTTGAATTTTTCATTGCCAAAAGGTAGTCTGTTCAGTTCTTAATCATGAGTCTCGGGCACGAATCTTGGAAGTGAAGGCACCCAAATTCGTTTTACACTCAACTATTGGGGCAATTGCCATACCAGACGCTTCCTCGGGTGGTGGATTGACGAAGGCGGAGTAATATATCGACTCTAGAAATTTTGTTATTTTTGTTCTTAAGCTGTAAAAACCCATTAATGACGAACACAAATTTCCAATACAACAGTCAAATGCCCTCTATTATTCGTATATCGTTGGATGCTGAAAGACTCTGTTGTGCGATGCACAAAATAAGGAGACCCTCTGAACTGCGCCAACTACAGAGGCATAAGCTCTTCAACATCTTCTACAAGAACCAATCTGCCAATATATGTGAATGACTGAAACCGTTTACCAACAATCTCATCGGAAAATATCAGTTTGGTTTTCGGCCAGTAAAGCCTCAGCCGATTCTGGAAATACCCCAAGAAGTCCAAATCGATACCCACCACAGACAGCATTTTCAAAGACGAACTATGCAGTGCCATGTCTAGTTTTGGTATTCCACCCAAACTTGTCCATCTGTGCAGGACGACGGTGGAGAATTCTCGCTCTCAACTCGAAAGGACACACAACATCGACAAATTTTACAGAACGTCATATACGACAGATATAACGGCTATTTGGGGTTATCGGGAATTCTTTTTCTATGGAATTTTTCCTTTTAATGTACATTTGCTGAATGGGAAAAATTCCGTGGGAAGAAGATTCCCGATAACCCCAATTAAGTTTGATCACAACATCTCGTCAGAATTCAATCGAAGAATTACTCTTACCAACCGCTGTTTCTAGTGGGCTGAGTGGCGCGATGGTTAGTGCGATGAACTGCCGCGCAGAAGGTCTGGGTTCGATTCCCAGCCGTAGCAACACCTAAATGATTTTTCACAGGCCCTCCTCTCGTGATGATCTGACAAGTTATCCGAGTAGTATCAATTGTCAAGGAAAGCTAATCTCAAATTTGCAGTTCGGAGTGAGAAAGCTCAGCCCTGGGTACTAAAGAGCTTGTTGCGCCAAAAATTTGTATCTGTAACCGCCGTTTCTTCTGCCCTTACTCGAACTACTAAGGAGATCCTATACAAGCCCATAATCATGTCAGTCCTGCTCAACAGCACTGAAGCATGGACAGTATCAAAAGGGGAAGAAGAAGTCCTCGGTTGTTTTGAGATATAAAATTGGAGGAAGAGGAAGAGGAAGACCTCGGCTAAGGTATCGCGCATAAGTAGAAACCGACTTCAACTAACCTTAAGTGAACAGATAGCTAAGGACCAGGGTAATTGGAGAGACACGTTTATTAAGGCCCGGGTTATTCCGGACTGTAGCACTACTTGATTAAAAAAATCATGATGTTTCCATATTTCCATGTTATTTTTTTTTTTTTAAATATTTTTCAACACTTAGGACTCAGTCCCTGAAGGTTATAAAACCCAGTGATGGAAAGAAGGAAAAAGGTTTGTAGGATAGTAAGAGATTTGGGGTAGGTGGGAAAAGAGTGAGGTGACGATGCGCGTTAATTTTGAATCTTTGCAGGTTTTAGTATTCTGGAAATATTGAAGAAGGCAAGCTATTCCATAATCGTGAAGTGTGATTAAGAAATGATCTTCTAAATTTTACTGTGCGCCCGAAAACAGGCTCTATGCAATATGGGTGTGCCGAAGAAGTCGCACGAGTATTTCTATTAAACAGACGGACAGGCGGGATACAACTATATATTTCGTCATAACATTTATGGTGAAAGTAGCGGTAAAGAAGCGCAAGGCATCCAACATTCCGCCGGTGTTCGAGAGAATGAATTTCGCTACAAACTGATTGGTTGTCAATAAGTTTGATAGCATGACGCTGGACTCTGTCAAGTAGGCTCAAGAATGTTGCAGGGGCACCCGCCCAGATGTGCAAGTTATATTCAAGTCTTGGACGAATGTAAGCTTTATAGATATTAGCTAAATCTGATGGAGTGAAAAACCGTTTGCATCGTTTGAGAAATCCTAGGCATTTAGCACCACCTTTAGCAGCATCTATAATTTGCTGGTTCCATCGAAGGTCTGGGCTAATATGCATGCCAAGCATAGACAGGCCATTAGATTCCTCAACTTCAACTGCTTCCATGTTAAGTTTAGCTACATTTGTATCCCGCTTCAGAGATAGGAGACAGCACTGGGTTTTTGACGCATTGAATTCAACCCGGTTGTTGGTACCCCAATCAAGATCAGAGTTGAGTTCAGTTGACATTCGCTGGCGTTGAGACTCCACAATTTGGGGATCTTGTCGCGGAGTCGTTAAGGAGTAAACGAAGTCAAGAGTGCTGTCATCCGCGAATGAATGCATAGGATTACAAGTCAGAGAGAGAAGAGAATTAGAAACACAGTCGGTGAGAGGACTGAGCCTTGCGGTACTCCAGCATTTGTTGAAAAGGGGGTGGAAGTTGACCCATCTAATACAACTTGTATTGATCGGTTACTTAAAAAACTCGTAATCCAAATTAAAAAAAAGCATTACCGACACCAAAAGACCTAAGCTTATTAATAAGAGCGCTGTGCCACACTCTATCAAAGGCTTTTAAGATATCCAGAGCAACAATTCTACATTCACCGAATTGGTGAATGCAACGATTCCATTTTTCGCTTAGATACCCCATAAGATCACCTGTAGAACGTTGCTGACGAAAACCATACTGACGGTCACTAATAAGATGGTTTTTTTCTCGATAGCTCATGAGGTGGTAATTGACTGTACTCTCCATGACCTTAGAGAGTACTGACGTTAAAGCTATGGGTCGGTAGTTTCAAGGGGAGGTTTTTTATCCCTTTTTGGAATTGGCTGAACATGCGCAAGTTTCCACCTATCTGGAAATATTCCTGCAGTGTAAGACAAGTGAAAAAGTTTGCGTAGAGGTTTGGCCAGAGTGGAAGAACACCTCTCCAAAAACAGGGGAGGAATTCCATCTGGAGCTGAGGCTTTATTTTGTTTGAGATCTTTTAGAACTCGAGCGGGTTCGGAAAAACAACGGTCAACGAATGTACGCCATTCGTTCGCTTATCTGGTTGGTGGTTGTTGTTATGAGGAACAAAGAGGTACCACAACTCAAGTGATAAAAAGCCAATCTAGAAGTGAACTTCATGGTTTCATAGTTTTACCATATGATATATGCTAGCACATGGGTAACAGGAGTCCCTGAGACTTGACCGACTGCGGACTGCTTGAATACGTTGTGGAGTGATAGCTTAAGTTCGACCATAACCTTGAAAAAAAAAACTTTTTTACTTTAGCAAAACTTTCAAACGCCTTGTTTACAGTTTCAGATTTTTATTTACTCGAAATCGCGTTGGATATTTGTTTGTTATTAAGATCTTTTCCACCATTACAGGTGTGCCTTAAACGCTTATTGCTTGATTCGTTTCCTGTTGACGCATGATGATAGTCAAGAAATTAATATGAAACCAACGGATTATTAAAACTCGGAAGAAACCCTTCAAATTGTGTGGCGGAAATGCGATATGTACAACACAACTCATACTAGCCTTATCCAGCCAGTGAACACAGTGAATTACTGAATTACGATAAGATAATATCCAGAATGAGTCAACTACACAGGGTCTGAAAATTTAGCACGTCTAACGAATTTATCTAAAAGATAGATAACGCATGTTCAGTATTTGTAATGTAACACCTTAAAAATAGCTTGGCTGGTACCGGTCCAAGGTCAAGGCAACATTGGCTGAAACATTTGGATAGCAACAAGTCATTAAAAAATTAAAAAAATCGACTGATGACCATAAAAGGAAAATTGCTGTTCTCGATCCCGTAGTGGATTCAAACGGCGAAGCACCCTTTGGGTTGGTGGTTTAGCAGTCAGAGCAACTTAATTAACACGAAAAATCTTCCCAAGTATGGCCATTGATTGGAGCTTAGACCGCGCTCACCATTTAAGCGTCAGTGAAACCATCTTGCGACGCATTTTGAAAACTGATTTGAATTCATGTCGGTATTAAGTGCAATTGACTAAGAACGCTGACGATAGATAGTCCACGTCGTTTTGAATACCACCAAACAGTCGTTCTACTAGTTGACAGTGAAAATGATTTTTGGAAGCAAAGTTTTTGATGGACGACATTCCATGAAACACCATTCCATAACCGAAAGTAACTGTTTGGGGAGGCGAGGGAATCGCTGGGAATGGTCATCGGTGGACGTTGGCTCATTATGTCTGCTCACAAATGTGTGAAGAAGATCAGGAGAGTTACTCTTTTCAACAGGTCTATTGGCCTATTTTTACTAACTTAAGGCGAGAGTGTCGAAGGGAATGGACATCGGTTCGTTTTCGGTGATTATGTCTGCTCACAAATGTGTGAAGAAGATCAGGAGAGTTACTCATTTCAACAGGAAGTTGCTTCATATGATGAATGTTGTCCGACTACACCCGGGTACAATTTTAATGACGACAAATTTGATTTCTGCCACTTAGACCTAGAATGCCCTACTCCTGTAAGTGATAGAGTAATGTTGAATAGACTATAGCGTTCTCAGTGAAAGTGCAGATCATAACGTTAAAAACTAAATGGAAATCTGTTCAGCAGTTCTCGAGATTAGCGCATTCATACACACACCGACAAAGAAGATGGCGCATCCTATACTTCAAAATATTTTTCAATATCTTTATCTTAACTTTCTTTCAAAACTAATAATCCATCAGGGTAATCAAAGATTTTCCCTTACTGACAAAAAGCATGAAGCTGGTAGTGATCTCTCACGTGCAATATAGACCCTGTGTGAAATCTAAGCCTCTAGCAGTTGCTAAAACATGATTCCTTATCCAGGGTAGGCTTGAGGGTAAATTGATTTGCATTCATAGTATATTAAGTATTTCGCCTGAATTGTTGAATTCATTTCATGGCTGTGCAGCTGGCTATCTAATTTAAGTATTGGTTGATAAAATATCTATAAAACAAGGTAAGGCAGGAGATATTTTGACGATGTTCGAACGAAACTTTAGAGTTCAATATTCCTTTGTCTCCTATAAGTTTTTTCGTACGCGTTTGAATCACATGTAGGAGGTGCAATGTTGTTTTCGGTTCAAAAAATATAAATATGAGAAGCGGAGAGTACTGTCATCAGCGAAAGAATGAATTGAATTAGAAGTTGCGAAAAATTTCGCTTTAGACTTGTAAGCTCGTTTTAGTCAGTTTTATAGATCAAATACGGACAAATATATGATTTTAAGGATTTTTGATAGCTCAGACTAACAAAATGTCGCTTATTTCTTACTTACTTACTTAAGTGGCGCTACAGTCCGGAATGAACCTGGGCCTCAACCAACATGCCTCTCCCTTAGCTAACTGCCTCCAGTTGCGCACTCCAAGTTGGTTGAGGTCGGTTTCTACTTAAGGCGAGGTCTTCCTCTACTGCTTCCGATGTCAATCGAAGAATCTGCGATTGTGCCGCGGTGTAGTGGTAATGTGTTCGTCTGTTGAGTGGAAGGTTGCGCGTTCAATCCCAACCAAAATCCATTTCACTTTTATTTAAAAGAAATTAAAGGTCGGTGTAATACCTGAAAGTATGCACACAATCTTGAATTTCTTCAAATTTAACGAACACAAGAAAAAGTGACTCCCCGAAGCTAGTTCGGACACCACCCATGGAGTTTAAGTCTCCACTACATCCAAAATCTTTCCTATCCTCTCTTTCTTCCCCTTCTCTAACGCTCGTACTATGGTAACATATAAAAGGGTATTCATAACCCCTTGAGTACGTGTAAATTATAAAAAAAAAAAGCCGGAGTATTGGTGTCCATTCGTTCTACATGTCCTAGCCATCTTAAACGTCCAATGCGGAGTTTTTTGACCAGGGGCATGTCGCTGTACAGCTCGTATAGTTTTTGGTTTAATCTTCGTCTCCATAGCCCGTAAACGCAAACGGGACCGAAGATTTTTCGAAGAATTTTCCTCTCAAATCGACCAAGGATTTCTTCATCCGCTTTTGAGCCGGTCCATGCTTCAGCTTCGTAGAGCAGGACTGGGATGATCAGGGTCTTATATAAGATCTCCTTAGTAGTTCGAGTGAGGGCTTTACTACTGAATTGCTTGCTTAGCCCGAAGAAACAGCGGTTGGCAAGAGTAATTCTTCGTTTAATTTCTGACGCGATGTTGTTGTCAGAGTTAATAGCGGAACCGAGATAGATAAAGTCCCGTACTACCTCAAATTTATATCTGTCAATGGTGACTTTCTGTCCAATTCGTCGATGTTGTGTGTCCTTTCGTGTTGACAGCATAAACTTTGACTTATCCGCATTTACTGCTCAACCCATTTTTGCCGCTTCCTTCTCTATACTAGCAAACGTGGCTATGACATCACGTTGGGTCCTACCAATGATGTCAATATCGTCGGCGTATGTTAGTAGTTGTAGAGATTTTTGGAAAATTGTGCCTCTGGTGTTGGTTCGGGAGTTTTGCACAATCCTCTCAAGAATCAGATTGAAGACGTTACATGACAGCGCATCGCCTTGACTCTGTCCTTTTTTTGGTATCGAATGTGTTTGTGAGGTCGTTTCCGAACCTAATGAAGTAGCGAGAATTCTCCATCGTCATCCTACACAAACGGACGAGTTTGGGCGGTATACTAACACAAGACATGGCTCTGTATAGTCCGTCTCTATAAATGTTGTCGTATGCGGTTGTGAAATCGATGAATAGGTGGTGGGTATCGACTTGAACTTCTTGGTTTTTTTCCAGGATCTGCCGAAGTGTGAAGATTTGATCGGTTGTGGACTTTCCTGGCATAAAACCACACTGATAAGGGCCGATCATCAGGTTGTTGGTAAACGGTTTCAGGCGTTCATATAATACGGCAGATAGGATTTTGTTGGAGATGTTGAGAGTCTCCTTTTTTGTGGATCGGGCAAACGATGCTGAGGTTCCATTCTTCAGGCATACCTTCTTCCAAACAGATTCGGCTTATGAGTTGGCGGATGTTACTTACCAAGTCACCTCCGCCGGCTTTATAAAGGTCGGCGGGAAGGCCGTCGTTTCAGGTAGCCTTATTAAGCTTCAGTTTAGATATTGCTATCCTCAGTTCACTCAGGTCGGGTAGTTGGCAGCTTTCGCTGTCGTTGCCAATATTGAATGGTTCGTTCTGCCTGACAGCGGAATGTTGTTCGTCATCGCCGTTTAACAGTCTGCAGAAGTGGTTCTGCCATATCCTCAGCATAGACTGTGTCTCAAGTACGATGTTTCCTTCTTCATCTCGACAGGATTCTGTTCGAGCCTTGTGAAAAACGTCAATGCCAAGGATATTGACGTTTTTCACTTTGGTAAAACTTGCGAACATCTTTCCTGGAGTGGCACCTCTCTATATCCTCGATCGCGCGCTTTTCTTCCTCTTTTTTCTTCTTTCTAAAAAGCCGGTGTTCTTTCGTTCTTCTCTACCTATAGAGCCTCTTTCTTAGCTTACCTTGTAGTCCTCTTTCTTAGCTGCGAGCATCTTTCGCCATTTCTCATCAAACCAGGGGTTTCTTGCTGGTGGGCGCGAGAAACCTAGCACATCAGTTGCGGCTGATCTAATGGCTTGTTGGCATCGTTGCCATAGTTCTTCGACATTCGATGCTGGTGGTATGGTGTTAATCGAGAGGTTAAGGGATACGCGTTGCGCGAAGGTCTTGGCGGTCTCTTGCGATCGCAGTCTTTCGACATTAATTTTTTTTACAGTATTTCTGGATTGTTGTGGCGTAGTGGATACCCGCATTCTAACCTTGGCTGCAACAAGGTAGTGGTCCGAGTCGATGTTAGCTCCTCGGAATGTTCGGACATCCAAAATACTGGATGCGTGGCGCTTGTCTATCGCTATGTGATCAATTTGATTGACCGTTCGATGATCTAGAGACCGCCATGTTCCCTTATGGATATCGAGGTGAGGAAACCGTGTGCTGGCTATAGTGGCATTTCGTTCCGTAGCGAAGTCAATTAGCCTAATTCCGTTACCAGACGTGTTGTCGTGTAGGCTATGGTTTCCGACAATGCTGCTAAAGATGTCTTCTCTTCCTACCATTGCGTTAAAATCTCCCAGCACGATTTTAACATCGTACTTCGGTAGTCGCTCATAGGTTTTGCAAGGAGCTCATAGAAGCAGTCCTTACCTATATCATATTTTTCCTCCGTTGGGGCGTGAGTGCATTTAAGGCTTATGTTGGCGAATTTGGCCTTGATGCGGATCGTTACAATGCGTTTGCTAATGTCTTGGAAACATAAGACTTCCTGCCTAAGTCTGTCACTTATAACAAATCCGCATCCGAATAGTCGCTGTTTCTGCTCACTATAATACGGTCCGTAGTAGATGTCACAGGTTTTAATCCTTTTTTTTTGTTCGGCCCATCCCATCGAATTTCCTGTATGGCAGTAATGTCTGCTTTGTAGCAGTTTAGGGCTTCCGCTAGTTGTTCGCTTGCACCTCTCCTGTTTAATGTTCTCACATTCCTGGTGCAGATTCGAGCGTCGTTGTCCTTCCGTTTAGCCGTGTCGTCAACAATAAAATCAGTCCTTTCCGAGGCTTTTGGTTGCTTCGTAACCGTTAGATTTTTCCATGATTGGGTAGTTAACCCAAAGCACAACCCCCAACCTGGAGGGCCAGTTCCAATTTATTAGATACCCCAGGGACATGGGGCCATCAGTATACACTACGGGATTGAGAGCTGCCGTTGGCCTTTCAGTTAATCCGCCACCACATCTGTTCAAGGGGCCTGACTAACCCTTGAAATTCCTAGACAACGTGTTGTGCGAATATGTCGAAGCAGCTTGTCTATGTTCGCCTGGGACCACAGGCTGGGTATTCATTCCGTGCCATTCTTACCTGGCTGTTTAACGTGTTGCTGTTTTTCGTCGTGTTATCAAAATTCGCGCTTATCGTTTAGCAAGTTCCGGTTGGATGAGACCACTACCCGATTGTTACCACTTGGAGGTAAAAAAAAGCACTTGATGTGTAGTCAGAGTTACAACACTGGACATTGCCAAGTTCAAGCCAGTTAGAGTCTACCCTCGTTCTACAACACCAAACCATCGTCGCTTATTTCTGATTGTAGATTTTTGTTTCGTTAAATCGCATTTTTCACGTTAACTAGAACAGCTTTAGAATGAGTAGTCGCCTCAGACAAAACTGAGCCTTGACGGACACCGGCATAAGTTTTTGTGGGTTGCAGACTTGAAACCGTCCTAAATAACTGCTATTAAGTATGCTTTGTTAAGATAAGCTATTCTCTACAGTTGATACGAATGATTTGTCAGATCATCATGAGAGAAGGGCCAGTGAAAAATTATGAAGGTGATTCAAACCCAGACCATTTGCGCTGCAGTTCATTGCACTTACCATCGAGCCACTGAGCCCTTCGAAATTTGGACTGTTTTTGAATTTTGGAGGTTCATTCTGTCTGTCATTGGCGTTGCAAATCCACCAACTAAAGTAAGTTTTGGAGCAATGACATAACACAAATATTCAATTCATTTTGAGTCATTTAATTGATTTTGTTCATTTCAAAAAAAAATTGTGACTTTGCAGCGTTTCATTTCAATTCGATATTTTTTGAAGTCGGATACACAAAGTTGTGGTGAATTTATGTTTCGAAGAAGAATGATGGGTACCGCCAATTTTCAATGGAAGAACGTGCGTTGCATGCCTCAGTTGGATAGTTGACCACTTCATCTTGATTCACCACAGTATCGGTGGGCTTATGTGTTGTCGTTTCGCCGGGTATTCCATTCTGAATGGTGAAGCTGATGGTATTGACATCGATGTTTTTGCCCGCTAATATAGCACGTGTACTGAGCAACTGATTATTTGTGTAGTTCTGTGCAATGTTTGGGAAAACTTTTTGCATCAATTCGTCTATACTCTCTGTGAGAAGTTTCCTAGCAAGGTGATACATTCCGTAGATTCATCAATTTTGCATTCGCGGTGAGGTGATAGAGCGCGCTTATTTGAACATTTTGCAGCCTTCTTTCCTGTTGTTCAGTTGTCTCAGATGGACAGGCCTGAGGTGATACATTGCGTAGATTCATCAATTTTGCATTCGCGGTGCGATGATCGAGAGGTGCTTATTCGAACATTTTGAAGCCTTCTTTCCTGTTGTTCAGTTGTCTCAGATGGACAGGCCTGAGGTGATACATTGCGTAGATTCATCAATTTTGCATTCGCGGTGCGATGATCGAGAGGTGCTTATTCGAACATTTTGAAGCCTTCTTTCCTGTTGTTCAGTTGTCTCAGATGGACAGGCCTGAGTAGTACGTATTCGATCAGTTTCTAACCACACTTCTGGTTGTTCAGATGATTCAGACGAACGGATCTCAGCGGCATGTACTCGAAGATTTTTCACGTTAAATACTCTTTTCTTCCGTGCTTGAGGTGTAGATCGGCCAATTGCTTGTCGCTTTGGAGGCATAATTGTACCTATGGAAACGACGTGAAAAATCCGTTTGAATTTATTAGACGTCAATCAGCAATCTGAATGTCACAATATATTTTAATCCAATTGAACCCGCTGTTAAATGTTAATTTTAACGGTAATAAACAATTCGCTGAGGAAAATTTGAAGTTAAAATTATAACTTTTCAGAATTGTTGAAATCGCTTTAAATTTCGCTCACGATAATATCAAAAAAAAAAACTGCACGGCAAATGCGTTCGAAACGTCAATCAGCAGTCGATCTTTCACATACAAAAGCGATGATCTTCGTGGACTCACTGTTGAGACTAAATAAAATCAGCTCACGGAAACTTCGAAAATTCAGTTCGATTGAATTATTTTCTAAATTAATTTAACTTACAATGAAATGCATGAAGTTATTCGAAAAACGACAATTTTGTCTGTTCAATTTGAGCCGGATATGAATTTCACTATTTAACGGGTGTTATTTTTTTATAGTTTAGTTTTACGAATAGAGATAAAACTGACGTTCTGTGGTCAAATCGGGCAACTTGTAATCTCATTTATCTTGAGTTTGGTTTGCCATTTCATCATGAAAAGGTTGACAAATGAGCAACGCTTGCAAATTGTGCAAAATTTATTTCAAAAATAATGGTTCAGTTCGCGAAGTTTAACAGAGCAATTAATTCGGTTAACCTTGGATCGTTTTCGCACTACGTTTACTTTATGTGATAACACGCATCAGAGACGTCAAATAGTGCGCACCGAAGAAACAATTGACGCTGTAGAGCAAAGTGTTAAAGAGGACCCGAATGAATCGATTCGCCACCGTGCGCAGCAATTGGAACTTTGTCCATCAACTTCATGGAAGATTTTGGGCAAAGATCTTGGCTTACGACCTTACAAGTTTCAGCTTTTGCAAGAATTAAAGCCGGGACACCATGCGTCGTGATTTTGGGGTATGGACCGAAAATGAGATTGATTGGCTGATTTTCATCGTAAAATTTTGTTCAGTGATGAGGCTCATTTTTGGTTGAATGGTAATATCAACAAGCAAAATTGCCCTTGAGACTCCATTACATCCACAAAAACTGACTGTTTGGTGTGCTCCATGGGCTGGTGGAGTCATTGAGCCATACATTTACGAAATGATACTGGAGAGTCAGAGGCAGGGGAAATGTGAAGTCGCTCGTCTACGCTAACAAACCAGAAACGTAAGGGGACTTGGAAGCCAACATTCGTGGCGTTATTGCCAACATACGGCCCCAAATACTTGAAAAAGTGGTTGAAAATCGGACCTCTAAGCTTGGCTTTATTCGAAGATGCCCGAAATCATATTCAAACATTAATGGCATGAAATTATCCTTCCAATAAAACCAAAATGACGGACAACAAAACATTTTTGTTGAATTTTATTTTAATTCGAAGTTCTATATCTCTAAAAAAAAACAACACCCGATATATAGATATGCATCGCAGTGACATCGTGATCGAAGGTTTTTACAAATTAAACCGCTCTAAGATCTGGCTTAGATAGAAACTTCGAGTGCAATAAAAGTTCGAAAGCAGACTTAAATATAATCTTTGTTCGTTTTGATACCCTATCCCATAGGGGTATATTGGTTTTGATTCATAGTTTGTAACATAGAAAAATAATTTAGCTAGATATACCTGAAAGTACAGGGTGTCCGCCGGAAAGGTATACTACTTTGTTTGTTTAATTTTTGATTTAATGAAAGAGAATGGATCGTATGCTGACAAATGTTTTATTTAATGTCAGCAATTATGTATGGAATACAATATCAGGTAAATGCCAGCCTCTGTTAGTCTCAAAAATGCGAGCCCTTTTGAGCACATTTTTCATTATATTCTCACACATTTCACGCGGTATTTCATTAATTTCATCACGAATATATTGTTTGAGTTGTTCAAGCGTTTCTGATTTGCTTGCATAAGCCTTGCTTTTCAGATATCCCCATAAAAAAAAGTCCGTAGCAGTCAATTTAGGCGACCATGAAGGCCAATCAACATCACCATTTCTTGAAATAACTTGTGTTGTGGAAAGAAGTCTCGCAGTAATTCCATTGTAATCCTGGCTGTATGCGATGTGGCACCATCTTGTTGATAAAACTTCTCAATCAAGCCCAAAGAATGCAGTTGTAGTGTTAAAAAGTTTCCAATCATATCACGATATCGCTCCCCATTCACAGGTACCGTTACGCCGTTTTCATTTTCAAAGAAGTAAGGTCCAATGATGTCCCCTGACCAAATTGCACACCACACTGTAACTTGTAATGAATGCAAAGGTGACTGATGAATAATTTGAGGGTTTCCCATTGCCCAGAACCGACTATTCTGTTTCTTCACATATCCATTCAAATGAAAATGTGCCTCGTCATTCATTATAATTTTTTTCACGAAAATCGGGGTTGTCATGGGCTAGCTGTAATATCCTATTGACATATGTACGGCGGCGTAAATTGTCTTGTGGAAGAAGCTCTTTTGTCAACTGAATCTTAAATGGAAACAAATGCAAATCCTTGTGCAAAATTGTGGTTAAAGTTGTTCTTTGAAGATTAAGCTCCTGAGCACGGTGTAGAATTGAGGTTGATGGATTGTTTTGAGCGCTTTCTTGAGCAGCAGTAATGTTTTCAGCCGATCTTGCAGTACGTTGTGGTCGATGCTTGTGCATATCACCGACAGACCATTTTTCTTCGAAATCTTACACTACATGATAAATATTGCGTTTCGTTGGCACGTTGTTTCTCCCAAAATGTTCACATAACTCATCGTCACAGTAATCGATGATTGATTTTGATAAAATGTTTTGACTATTAAAAAACGTTGGTTTATCGAATGTTTTTTCATAATAAATTTACCACGTGTCTACTTCACGACTGCCAAATATGAACTATCAAGACTAATGTTTACCAAAATGGCAGCAAAACAAAGTTTTTTACCTTCCCGACGGACACCCTGTATATGGATCGACTCAGAATCGCTAGCTGATTTTCAAGATTTTCAGCTTTTTAAAATCCACCCACTGTCATGCCCACTTTTCAGAAAAACGCTTTTTTTTAGCCAAACGGTAGGGAATTTTGTAAAAGTGGCTGAACAACATATGTTGTCAACCTCAATGTCTATATTTTGTCCATATAAAGTGTTTTGCCACGCCCACTTTTTGAAAGAAATGCAATGCAAAATCGTTGGGTTTGATAGAAAAAATATTGCATGTAAACATAATTTAAGCCGATGCCAACTTTTTGGAGGCGTTTACCTACAAAAACCATTTGTATACCCAACGCTATGCCAAATTCAGGGGTATATCGTTGTTTTTTGTCGAACCATACACGATTTTGATAAACTGTCTGAACAATATGTTGCAACAATGTCAACTTTAATATTTCATTGGCATAAAGCCCACATTTTAGAGATATGAATTTTAAGAATGGGCTGGGATAGGGTATTTAACGATGTCAATTGTAGCCTTCTCATAGGTTTTTTTCTCAAATGTTCTTGAAGGTATAAACTTGCTTTATCGGCCGGGTGCCACTGATTCGTAGTCCACCCTACTAAGTAGAAAATCATT
Organism: Rhingia rostrata; assembly: GCA_949824845.1. Classification (NCBI taxonomy): domain Eukaryota; kingdom Metazoa; phylum Arthropoda; class Insecta; order Diptera; family Syrphidae; genus Rhingia; species Rhingia rostrata. Next base: position 36,908,938 of record OX463757.1, read on the forward strand.
TTATCTTAAGAAACTCTCGTTTCATACATTGTTTTAGTTTACAAAACTAGGACAAACTACAAATATATTCACATTCGAAAGTAAGTACCATTATCCCGAAACCCTTGACTTTATTGCTTTCACAAGCTGCCCCCGTTTATATTTAAGGTTACATGAGCTTTTGTCAATAACAATGCCCACAGATATTGTTTAAAAATCCCATTTATTGTAAATTGCTAAGAAGAAGTACACACTCGATTTGTGTGTATCTCTATCTGTAGTTGTATAAAATGTCACAAAATAACGTTTACAACTGTGTAAGTGCTTACAACGTGTGCATGTAAATTGTTGTATTCCCCTACTTACCAATAGGACAGCGCACACTAGATACGAAGTCATCACCACAGCAAACATTAGGAATACATAAACCCCCACAGTGAAGGTTTGCATTCGTCTTCGCGGTGGTATCCTAACCGGTGCCCAATCAATCTTTGACATATTGACTAACGAAAAAAAAAAAAAAAAAAAAAAAAAACACACACAACTCAATTAAACAGCTGCTAACTTCGCACTTCACAACACAACACTTTATTCCAATCAGACAAACTGCAGGTGACTGAGTTCATCAACGGTCGAGAACGCTTTGTAAATCACAGCTCAAACATTCCTCATAGTACATAACTCTTTAGCGGCCAATTGATAAAGACAAAAATAAGTAAAAATTCTTACAAACAAAACTGTAAGGGTGGGAGCTGATAAGCCAAAAATATCGTATCGCAACGCACTGACAACAACAAACTCTTGATCAGTCTGAACAAGCACGGACATTACTTGAATTCGAGATAATGGTCGAAAAATGGAAATAAAATTTGCACTTTAGGTTGACCCTCAACTTGGAGGTTTGAGGGTTTGAAATACATACATTCCCGCCATATAGAGTGTTTTGCAAGTTTAATCAGATGGAGTGAGTAGTGGCTAGGTATACAATTAGACACGGTGTTCCCATTTTTATCAAGCAAGTAAAATTAAACGCCGATATCTGATTATTGCGCAATCCCGACGTTTGTTAATTGCATGTGCGACAGTTGCATGATTATAAATCTAACTAATAGGTTACTGATAGATGTAGCAACAAACTGTAGTCTGGGTGCGAATGGTGGTCTAATCTGAGTGTGTAAGTGTAATCTTGGCTAGTAGAAGTAGAACGATCGTGTGCCATTATTGCTGTGACAAATAATTGCTGTCATTTGCATTTGTATGAGTGGATGTAGCTGAAATACACGTCATGCTGGAATACAGGTCAAGACTAAGTAAAAACTCAGCTGGCGCGATTGAGTTTCACTCCTCATCAGATTCGAGTCGTATTTGATAGTAAAACTCGTTACAATGGAAAGCTTTACGTTGGTGAATTTAAAGTGCTGCCCACTTTGATATTAAGATTAAGTTTTGCAAAAGCTCATTTTACAGGGTGACTGATAAATTTGAACAAAACTTTTTTTTCAACTTGGTACACAGGCCGCTACTGATATGTTAGGTTTCACGAACCCACCGGCGAGAAACCCCTGATTTGATGAGGAATTCCAAAATATGCTCGCAGCCAAGAACGAGGCCTACAAGGCTAACATGCAGGTGAAGACGAGATCCCCCATTGAGCTTTATAGGCAAAAAAGAAGGGAAGAACACCGGGTTTTCAGAAAGAGGAAAAAAGAGCAAGAAAAGCGTGCGATCGATGATAAAGAGAGGTGTTACTACAGGAACGATGTTCGCATGTTTTACCAAAGTGTAAAATATCAAAGCTAAGGATACAAGGCTCGAATAGTATCCTGTAGTGATGAAGAAGGAAATATCGTAGTTGAGACGCAGTCGATGCTGATGATATGGAAGAACCACTTCTGCAGACTGTTAAACGGCGACGACAAACAACATTCCGCTGTCAGGCAGAACGAACCATTCGAAATTGGCAACGACAGCGAGAACTGCCAACCACCCGACCTGAGTGAAGTGAGGATAGCAATATCTAAACTGAAGCTTAATAAGGCTGCCGGAAATGACGGCCTTCCCGCTGAGCTTTATAAAGCCGGCGGAGATGGCTTGGTAAGTAACATCCACCAACTCATAAGCCGAATCTGGTTGGAAGAAAGTATGCCAGAAGATTGGAACATCACCATCGATTGCCCGATCCAAAAAAAAGAAGACCCTCTTAACTGCGCCAACTACAGAGGCATAAGTCTCCTCAACATCGCCTACAAAATCCTATCTGCCATTATATATGAACGCCTGAAAAAGTTTACCAACAAATTGATCGGCACTTATCAGTGTGGTTTTAGGCCAGGAAAGTCCACAACCGACCAAATCTTCACACTTCGGCAGATCCTGGAAAAAACACAAGAAGTCCAAATCGATACCCACCACCTATTCATCGATTTCAAAGAGCCATGTCTTGTTTTGGTATACCGCCCAAACTCGTCCGTTTGTGTAGGATGACGATGAAGAATTCTCGCTACTCCATTAGGTTCGGAAACGACCTCACAAACACATTCGATACCAAAAAATTACTTAGTCAAGGCGATGCGCTGTCATGTAACTTCTTCAATCTGATTCTTGAGAGGATTGTGCAAAACTCACGAGCAAACACCAGAGGCACGATTTTCCAAAAATCTCTACAACTACTAACATACGCCGACGATATTGACATCATTGGTAGGACCCAACGTGATGTCATAGCCACGTTTGCTAGTATAGAGAACGAAGCGGCAAAAATGGGTTTAGCAGTAAATGAGGGCAAGACGAAGTATATGCTGTCAACACGAAAGGACACACAACATCAAAGAATTGGACAGAAAGTCACCATTGACAGATATAAATTTGAGGTAGTACGGGACTTTATCTATCTCGGTTCCGCTATTAACTCTGACAACAACATCTCGTCAGAAATTAAACGAAGAATTACTCTTGCCAACCGCTGTTTCTTCGGGCTATGAAGGCAATTCAGTAGTAAAGTCCTCACTCGAACTACTAAAGAGACCCATATATGACCCTGATCATCCCAGTCCTGCTCTACGGCGCTGAAGCATGGACCGTCTCAAAAGCGGATGAAGAAATCCTTGGTCGGTTTGAAATGTAAGTTCTTCGAAAAATCTTCGGTCCCGTTTGCGTGGACGGGCTATGGAGACGAAGATTCAACGAAGAACTATACGAGCTGTACAGCGACATGCCCCAGGTCAAAAAACTCCGCGTTGGACGTTTAAGATGGCTGGGACATGTAGAACGAATGGACACCAGCACTCCGGCTCGCAGAGTCTTCGATTCCCAGCCAGACTTCGGACGCAGTAGAGGAAGTCCTCGCCTTAAGTGGCGCGCACAAATAGAAACCGACCTCAACCAACTTGGAGTGCGCAACTGGAGGCAGTTAGCTGAGGACCGGGCTAATTGGAAAGGCATGTTGGTTCAGGTTCATTTCGGACTGTAGCGCAACTTTAGTAATTACTTACTTACTAAAGTGTCACCAATGACAGATATTACTTTGAGGTAAGTACGAGACTATGGCGAGCTCGGCTCCGCTTAATCGAAGAAGTACTCTTGCTTTACTCGAACTATAACTCAGGAGATCATTTACATGACCTTGATAGTCCCAAAAATAAGCGAATGAAGACACCACCGTTGATTCCATCTTGGAAATTCATTTGGTGCTGCCTTTCGAAGTGTTTAGGCCTTCATCTCGCTCTCATCTGCCGTACGTCTCCAAGACTTAACACAGAGATTAAAATCTTTTCTAGGATCACGGCACTATGTACTTAGCTGTCCCCGCGAGAAGGCTGAGAGTCGTTGTTGGTAGGCATGAGCCTGCAAAGTAGAAACTCATTATTTCATATAATACGATTCCCTATCATTGGACTTTCAAACTAACTAATCAAAGATCTTAAAATCAAAAGCAGGTAAATCTATAATGATAAGCTGGGTGGCTTGCTAAGTCGTTAGAGAGACGGATCGAGATAAGGTGATAGCTTCAATGTTTCTATACAACAACAAGGTGTTCTTCTTATTACTTACAGCAAATATACTTTTCAAATATATCTCCTGGGTAAGTCTGACAAGTAAGCCCAAGTGCAATGCACATTGCTTGTGTGGCCAAATGCACATTTCATCGGAATGAAAGGGATGACTGTTTGGACATCCCTCGATGAAAATACATGGAGCCTGATACACATTGCTTAAGTTCATGAATCATGACTATTGCTGCTTTTAGTTGCACTAAAAATGCATTCTTCGAATGTTGTCGTGCTATTTTCTCTGGAAACCAACGCACTTAGGGCTCCTGAACTGCAACAATGTATCTATTTATTTATTCAGCCAAATTAGTAAATGCGAATCTTCTGTCTGACTCTGGTGGTGATGTTGGTGGTGTGTATGTTGTGTCCTCCTATCTGAACCGCAAGGGGACATGCGATTGTTTACAGTTCTCATGCCAAGGAGATCTCGGAGGGCTGTGGAAGAGTGAATGGTCGAAGTAAGCTCTGATGCCATTATGTCATTTGGTTTTATGATGAAACTGTCGTGGTATGATGGTGATTAGTATCATGTTGTTTTTGTTATTTGGTTCCACTAATAGTGCCCTTGCCCTATAACAAAATTTACCTTGGTATTTGAATTCATATTCAGATTTTGAGACTACGAATTTCAAAAATACCTACGTGATTGTTACCAACTCAATTTCGCTTTTTAAGACATTTAAGCTGTAAAAGTGTTAATCTTCGCCATTGCATGACCGCCTTGTAACAAAAGTGACTTTAGCAGGTGTTGATGATTAGCCTGGTTTGATGAGATATTTTAGATGTATCTAAAGGCCCGTTCGTGTACCTTGAAAAAAAACGGTCAAATTTCAAAAACTCTAAACGAGACACAAGGAAAAATTAAAAAAAAGTCAAAGTTTTGTAAAAGAGATGTCAAATTATTGCTTTTGTTGTTTACTCTTCAATTACAAAACTTTACAAGAACTTACTTAGTTAAGTTGCGGTATAATCGGGGCGGGCCCAGTCATTAACTAAAATAACCTTCTTCAAGAACCTTCGTGCTGGAGCAGTAGTTTCCATTAACCTTACATGTCAAAGCCACCTTAAACGTCCAATGTTCCTAAATAGCCTAACAATCATAGCTGCGGACTTCAACGCCACTGTCTTGGGCAGCCACGGATCAACAGACGAAGCAAGCCTCTGCTGGAAGCCGTGTCATCACTTAATGTTACAGGAAATATGACGTCCGCTGATGTTTTTAAAGAAGTAACTGTGGACTGCGACGTATCCATGGCCCGGAAAACGTCAACAAATCACCGGTCACCAATATACTGGTGGAAGCAAGAGATAGCAGAAATACGCAGCAAGTGCCATAAAGCTAAAAGACTATTTCAACGATCAAGAGGTTTGCCATCGCATCAGGACCTACAGAGGCAATATAAAGATAGGCGTAGCGACCTAAAACTAGCCATCCGGAGAAACAAAAGCAACAGTTCTAAAGAAATCTGCGAGCAAGCAGACGTAAATCCTTGGGGTACCGCCTGCAGGGCAGTCAGGACAAAAAAAAAAAAAAAATAGGCAGAAGGACACTCTTACCCTCATTTCTTTTACTTATGCAAAATATAGTGTCGAGACCAATAGAGCGGATAGAACCATTTCAGGAAAAACATGAGATCCCACCAGTCTCGCAAACGAAACTCCTGGATGTATGCAACCGATTCAGCAATAATAAGTCGCCTGGATTGGATGGCAAACCAAACAAGGCCCTTAAGCTAGACGGAACGAACAAAAACGAAACATAATTGGAAGTGTATAGCAGTTGCTTAGCAGAAGGTGTGTTTCCAATGGAAAAAAAAAACGTCACATGCTGCTGCCTAAATGGAAGAAAAAAACTGAGGAGCTTTCGTCATACCGTCCATAATGCCTACCCATTCTATAGAATGGGTACAATCAAACATTATAAAGCCATATAGATGGCGCATTACATACCAGGAAAATTGTTCTATGGCGGGTCATACTGGCACAGGCCGCCATATTTTTAATTTTCTCTTATAAAGAGGAAGATATTGGTATCGTGAAAATTTTTTATCTCGTTTCTCATGTGTGCACACTCAAGTGCACACAGCCGGAGCTGGTGAGCAAAAGTTTCTGTTTTTTTCTTTTCAATGCGTCATCTGTGTGGATTTATAATCTTTGGTACAATGCGAATCATATGCAACAGACTAGAGGTGGCAATCCAAACTCTTGGAAGACTCTCTAGCCAACAGTATGGGTCAAGAGACGCTCGTTCTACAATAGCTGCTATTCGAAAGGTAACTACAACCTTGGAAGAAGATATTCAGAGCAGGAGTTGGTAAGGAGATACGCTCGTTCTACATTAGATGCTATTCGAAGGGTAACTACAACCTTGGGAGAAGATATTCAGGGCAGGAGTTGGTAAGGAGATACGCACGTTCTACAGTAGATGCTATTCGAATGGTAACTACAACCTTGGAAGAAGATATTCAGGGCAGGAGTTGGAGAGGAGATGCAAAAAAAAAAAAACGGTGCCAAAGTAACTTTGGATGTTAAAAATACGTTCAACTCTGCAAACTGAGGAATTAAAGTGCGTGCGCTTAGGTCAATGATGCAACGGGTTATAATAAAAATATTGCTGAGCTATTTCGAGAAGCGGTTTCTGCTTTTCGATACCGATGATGGAGTAAGGCAGTACCACATAACTGGCGGACTTCCACAAGGAACGGTATTAGGACCTATTATATGGTATATTATACACAAAAAAAGAAAACCCTCTAAACTGCGCCAACTACAGAGGCATAAGTATCCTCAACATCGCCTACAAAATTATATCTGCCGTAATATGTGAACACCTGAAACTTTTTACCAATAACCTGATCGGCCCTTACCAGTATGGTCTTAGGCCAGGAAAGTCCACAACCGATCAAATCTTCACACTTCGGCAGATCCTGGAAAAAACCAAGAAGTCCAAATCGATACCCACCACCTATTCATCGATTTCAAAGCCGCATTCGACAGCATTTGTGGAGACAAACTATACAGAGCCATGCCTAGTTTTGGTATACCGCCCAAACTCGTCCGTTTGTGTAGGATCACGGTGGAGAATACTCGCTGCTCCATTAGATTCGGAAATGGCATCACCGACAAATTCGATACCAAAAAAGGATTTAGGCAAGGCGATGCGCTGTCATGTGACTTCTTCAATCTGATTCTTGAGAGGATTGTGCAAAACTCACGAGCCAATACCAGAGGCACAATTTTCCAAAAATCTCTACAACTACTAACATACGCCAACGATATTGACATCATTGGTAGGACCCAACGTGATGTCATAGCAACGTTTGCTAGTATAGAGAATGAAGCGACAAAAATGGGTTTAGCAGTAAATGAGGGCAAGACGAAGTATATGCTGTCAATACGAAAGGACACACAACATCGACGAGTTGGACAGAACATCACCATTGACAGATATAACTTTGAGGTAGTACGGGACTTTGTCTATCTCGGCTCCGCTAATAACTCTGACAACAACATCTCGTCAGAAATTAAACGAGGAATTACTCTTGCCAATCGCTGTTTCTTCGGGCTAAGAAAACAATTTACTAGTAAAGTCCTCACTCGAACTATTAAGGAGATTCTATATAGAACCCTGATCATCCCAGTCCTGCTCTACGGCGCTGAAGCATGGACCGTCTCAAAAGCAGATGAAGAAATCCTTGGTCGATTGGAGAGGAAAATTCTTCGAAAAATCTTCGGTCCCGTTTTCGTTGATGGGCTATTGAGACGAAGACTCAACGAAGAACCATACGAGCTGTACAACGACATGCCCCTGGTCAAAAAACTCTGCATTTGACGTTTAAGATGGCTAGGGCATGTAGAACGAATGGACACCAATACTCCGGCTCGCAGAGTCTTTGATTCCCAGTCAAACGTCGGACGCAGTAGAGTAAGACCTCGCCTTAAGTGGCGCGCACAAGTAGAAACCGACCTCAACCAACTTGGAGTGCGCAACTGGAGGCAAATAGCTAAGGACCGTGGTAATTGGAGAGGCATGCTGGTTTAGGGCCAGGTTCATTTCGGACTGTAGCGCCACTTAAGTATGTAAGTGAGTAAGTGATATGGAACATTATCTACGATAGGGTTCTAAGGTTCGAAATTCCAGATAAGAAAAACATCATAAGCATTGCCGATGATATTGAAATTGCTGTGGCGGCAAAACACCAGGAAGAATTAGAGGACATTGGCAACGAATGTAAGTGAGACGATGGATGTCAGCAGCTGGGTTAGAGCTCGCAAAACACAAAACAGAACCAGAGTTTTAGTAAGCAGTCACAGGAGAAGAGAAGTAATCACCATCAGGGTAGGTGATCATGACATTACATCAAAACCAGCTATAAAATACCTTTGTGTTGTGATAGATGCTAGACTCGATTACAAGGATCACCTTGAAAGAAAGCGCGACAAAGTTGCAGGAATGAGCGCTGCCCTTGCTAGAATAATGACGAGCATTGGAGGACAGATACAACAAAGGAGACTAGTTCTGTCAATGGTGGTAATGTATGCGGCACAATTAAGTCGTTAACTCCATCAACCGTCTTTGTGCGCAGGGTTTGCATATCGGACAGTGTCAAAGGATGATATATGTGTTATTGAATTTAGTTATCGCGGGAATGCTACCAGCAGATATCTTGGCTAGAGAATGAATACCTTTAGTTCCACGGAGAGAAGTGTTTAGGGTAAGGGTAAGTACGTAGGCGTATTTCTGGCATCGTGTACTCAGGCTTGAGAATCGTACATTCCAGTAACACGTGTTACTTGTATCTAAGACAACACATCCTTTGCGCAACCAAAAAAACAATTCGGGACATATCATTCTCTGGCCTTAAGGGTAGATCATGAGTATATACTCTTGTATGGTGTGTTAGTTAGGCGTACAGCTAAAAATCAGCCTTCAACCGTAACCTTATATAGTAGGGTGCAAATATCAGCTTGCATATGCATAAGCGGAAAGCTAAGAACTACCTCCTTCGCAGCCCTAGACGCTACCCTTCGTCTGGTGCCAGAGGCAATATAGAGAGACAAATTATACACGAAAACCTTAAACATCCTCAGTGACAGCCAAGCGGCAATCAAATTCCTTTAATCGATTTCATTCAAGTCGAAACCAGCCCACGAATGCCGACTATCTCTTAATGAGATAAAAGAGCATTTTATGCTCTTACACATTTGTTGGGCTCCAAGTCACAGGGAACTGTAAGGCGGACGAGCTTGCCAGTATTCTATGATTTTCTACCGCCAGTAGGAATGCTTGGTATATCCGTCGCTATACGGAAAATTGTAAGTCAGCAATTATCAAAACACAGCTTTATAGACGGCACAAAGTGTCTAATATCCCTTCTAGCCAAATTATAACCAGAAACGATCTTTCTTGATAGATCACATATCAGTTCAGCCCCTTGGAAAAAAGACTAGGCTTCTTTAGCAATGGCTTTTGGAGGAGCTGCTTGAACGGACGGAGGAGAACTGTATTCCTGACCTTGCTATTGTCCGGAAACAAACGAAAAATTCAACTAGGGGACTACGTCTTTGACAATTTAGAAGACCTAGCTTTTATTTATGCAAGCTTCATAAGCAGCTTCGAATGGTTCATTTAGGCAAACGAATCTTTATGAAAAACCGATAGATCCGCTTGGTATCAAAGTGGACTCAACAAAAGAACTTTCGATTAACGTTATTCACAAAAAATACAAACAACAAAGGTCCCAAGCGACTTCCCTGAGGAATACCAGACTTTGATCCAAACTGCCACGAATAAGTATTTCCTATTCTAATTAAGGTCTTTCTATTAGTAAGGTAACATGAAATTCACTTGTTAAGTATTGAATGGCTACCAAGTGCCAAAGTTTTGTTGTCACAAAATTTGTGTTCTAAACTAACAAAAGCCTCCACGAAATCTGTATCGATGATATCTACATGTGAACCTTCTTCTAATGCCCTTAGAGCAAAATTAGTAAACACAGTTGAATTCGTTAAATCCATGGATAAAGGATAATTTTCAAAAAAATTTAATTTTCAAACAATTTTTGAATGGTTGATGTTTTCGAAATTGAACGAAAGTTTGTTACCACATGAAAACCCAATAATAATAACGGGTGATCCAAGTAGAGATACTTTTTTCAATAGCCTTTTTTGACAGATCACGTGTGAGTCGTGTCATGCTGTCATGTTATTTTTGTTTAGTATTGTTTGGCATTTCATAATGGAAAGACTTACGCGTAAACAACGTTTACAAAATGTTCAACTTTATTATGAAAATTCACGTTCTGTGAGGAATGTGTTTCGTGCACTTCGCTCAACTTATGGTCAACATAATCGGCCTACTGAGCGTACTATTCGCAACACCATCACCCATTTTGAGACCCAGCATTCATTATTGGATAATATTCGACCGAATAGACCACGTCCAGCACGCTGTGAAGAAAATATAGCGGCCGTAGCTGAGAGTGTACACGAAGACCGTAGAGAGTCGATTCGGCGCCGTTCGCAGCAACTCGGACTGACGTATGGAACGACTTGGCGCATTTTACGTCAAGATCTTAAATTGAAAGCGTACAAAATACAGCTTGTGCAACAACTGAAGCCGCTCGACCTTCCCAAGCGACATCGCTTCGCTCTATGGGCTCTTGAAAAGTTCCAAGAAGATCCGACGTTTTCGAGGCAAATTTTGTTTAGCGATGAGGCCCATTTCTGGCTCAATGGGTATGTAAACAAACAAAATTGCCACATTTGGGACGAAGAGCAACCTGAAGAGATTGAAGAACTGCCACTTTATCCAGAAAAAACAACGGTTTGGTGTGGTTTGTGGGCCGGTGGAATCATCGGTCCATATTTCTTTAAAAATTATGCCGGTGCGAACGTAACCGTCAATGGCGACCGTTATCGTGCCATGATAACGGACTATTTGATGCCTGAAATTAAAGCTCGTGATCTCGGCGACATTTGGTTTCAGCAAGACGGCGCAACTTCCCACACATCGCATCAATCAATGGACTTATTGAGAGAACATTTCGGTGAGCACATAATTTCACGTTTTGGGCCGATCGATTGGCCACCAAGATCACGCGTGTCATTCGCCAGTTACGCGAAATGCACGAACGATTGATCGAAAATTGGACTCAACGGATGGACCATCTGCGACATAGCAACGGCCAACATTTGATAGACATAATCTTCAAAAAATAAATGCCAAGGAATGTTCTTTTAAATGATAATAAACATTCTCCATTAAAATTGAATTTTCTGTGTTTTTTTTTTAAAAAGTAGCGAACCTCCAAATGGATCACCCTTTATAACTTTACTCACACTAGTCGCTCGCTTTAAGCCTCTGTATGGACTGTTTTTTTTTACCTTTCAAACTCATTTTTTATTTACTTAAAATATTATTTTACTACTAGACAAAAATGCTGAAATCTAACTTATCAATAACTGGTTTACTTAATCTAACTTAACTGCCCTTAGTGGGCGCCCTCTGTATGGACCGTTAGTGGAACAAATTTGACACCAGAATATAAATCGGTTTATTTTCTAAATTCTATGATCCTAGTTAAAAAATAAATGTTTTTGAAAATTTATCCAAAATATTGATACTACCTTTAATTTTTTTTTAATTTCAGACGCAAATAAGGAACCTCCAGATTTGAACGTTTTACACGTATACTAATAAGCAATGTACCACACCATAACCATGGATACGATCAACAGCAGTATTTTAAAAAACTACAAAATATTCAATAAATCACATTCTTGACATACAATTGAACACAGCTCGTCTTAAATTAGCATCTACAAACCGATTAGCAGAATCTTAGAAAGTCAAAGACGCTGTGGCCCCCACGAATGCAGCTAATGGCGCCGCGGGGGCCCACATATTGCTAGCGTTCATAACAACGCTTCTTTGGACAGTAAATTTACCAACCAGCTCCCTCGCGGTGCCTATGGATAAGGAACAGCATTCACCCAACGACAACAATGATCACCTAATACCGTTGGTAACATTGAAAAAAATCCTTATGTCAGCACAACAAACAAATGCGAATAATTCAAAGCTTACAAAAAAAGACGACGGTCTTGAGAGGCAGTATTATTCGTTTGTTAATAAAACCAGTGTAGTAAAGTCAACCGCGATAGTGTTTAGTGATAAATTGTTAAATTACAATCAAAATGGCGCATCAGAACTGTCAAATGTCGGCATAGTGAATCAAAGTGTGATTAGTGATGACAGTATAAAAAGTGGTGCCAAAGTAAGTAGTGTTACAAGTGAATTTAGTGAGTTTGCGAATGTGTTTGTGAAAAATTCGAGTTTTATTGAAAGCTCGGTAAAAGCAACAAGAAATTCCACGTCTACTAAAAGTGGATACAAAGCCAACAGAACGCAGCTAAGGGAGGAGAAAAAGTTTTTGCAGAAATTCGGTGAGTAGGTAATGATCGTTTTATACTTATGTCTGTGATTAGATTGAAATCCGAATTTGGGAGAATAGTGTAGGAGGAGTCTAGAAGAGCGTCATATATTAACTTTTTTATTTGTAGAAGTATTGAAAAAAAAACATGAAAAAGCTTACGAAAATGTTAGGAAACCTTCGACTAATCGGTAAATGTTGACAGAAATTTTAATTTTAAAGTGTAAGCTAATTCCTATTTTTTATTAACTTTTGGTTTGGTGTCCGTCTTGAACTATCACAGGATCTGCAGAGTAAAAGAAAATGAAAACATGTTTTAATATTCATAATTCATTTTTAATATGAATGCCCTTATAATGCTTAACGATAATGCCGGATTTAGAAAATTTAAGATGAGAAAAGTGGAGATATGTGGGCCGTCCAGCCTTTGCCAAAAACATCTGGCATATTTCGGTTTTGTGAGGAAGGACATCAGGAATGATGTTATCGTCTGTAGGGAATTTAATTTTATTCATCGTTTATTTAAAATAATATGCTTAGCTTATGTTTGTTTTAGATTAAAACTTAGTTTTGCGGTGAATCTCCTTTTTCAGTGTTAGAGTTGTAAATTAATGATTGATGCTGCACTTCATATTCTCCTATCAATCGTTTCTATCTTTTTTGCTTAAGTATAGTAAATTTCTTCTGTTATTTCCTATTTGATAAACAATATTGCACGCGATAAATATTTGTAGAGCAAGGATGAAGATTGAGTGGGCAAGAACTCACTCCGACAAGCTGAGTCGAGCGTGCAGAGCCCTTGTCTCCAGCTTCAAAGGTACCTCCGTGGCTTATCTTGACTCACACCAGACGGAAAGCTATAGGAAGTCTGTCGGGGCTTGAAGACCAACACCCCTCTATATTGTCTCAAAACAGAGGGAAAGCTATAGGAAGTCTCTCGGGGCTTGAAAAACAAAACCCCGTCCGACAAGCTGAATCAAGCGTACAGAGCCCTCCTCTCCAGCATCAAAGGTTTCTCTGTGGCTTATATTGACTCACAACAAAGGGAAAGCTATAGGAAGTCTCTCGAGACTCGAAGTATGGGAAGGATAGCCTTTGCCATTAACAACCGGCATGGTTTGGGGTAGAGGAGAATTTATACCTGCTGAGGAACATTGGAAAAAAGTTTTCTTTTATGTTTTCAGTGGTTTTAACCTTTTTTTTCGTTAGCTTTTTACAAGAATTCATCTTTTCCTTTACTTACTTTACTTAAGTGGCGCTACAGTCCGGAATGAACCTGGGCCTCAACCAACATGCCTCTTCAAATAGCCCGGTCCTTAGCTAACTGCCTCCAGTTGCGTACTTCAAGTTGGTTGAGGTCGGTCTCTACTTGTGCGGGCCAATTGAGACGAGGTCTTCCTCTGCTGCGTATTCGCCATATGTAATACAGGCACTTCAATAAAAAAGAATTCATAAATATTTCACGAGGTAAATTATTTACGTTTGAAGAGTTTCCTAGTTATGATAAAAGATGCAGATGGAGAAAACGTCCTATCGCGAGATGCATTTGCATGTTTTGTTTGGTAAGCAACAAAATGGATTTTTGTTTGTACGGTTGATTTTAAAAATTGTTTACATTCAACGGTTTTTAATTAAAATATAATTATTTTAAAGTAGTCCATAGGGTTGAAAAATCGGTAGATGATCATCTAGGTCGCGAAACAAAAAGCAGCTGTGTAAAGTGATGCTGCGAGCGTAGTGCTGTGTGATGTGAAAAATTGCAAAAGAATTCAATCATCGAAATTACAAAAATAACTTGTGTACAGACAACACAGTTTTGGTTGTCTGTACACAAGTTGTTATTGTAATTTCGATCATTCGATTGGTAATCGGCAAAAACTTCACAACAGAATTTGCCAGAGGCTGTCCCCCTTAGGAGTTAAAATCGTTGTTACACCTAATTCATCCACTACCATTAAAAATGTCCAGGACTTTCGACATTGACATCACAGTACTTCGCACATGAATGCAACGAACTACAGACAAATAACAGCACTGGCGACTGAGGCCATCGGCTGGGACAGATCAAGACATTTATACAACAGAGAGAGAGACGGATAGATACATAGAAGGAAAGACATATAACACAAACCTACGTGGCACAGAGGAGGAGACATCGATTTGTATTGTCTCATGGTATCGCAGAGGTGGCCTCAGATTAGCTGGCAATTTTCGTAACAAATGCTGCCGAAGCTGGGGCTTGAACCCACAGCGTTTGGCTTAGCAGTCAACTACGCATTCCTCTGAGCCATGGCCACCTGCCCTAGGACTTTCGAGATTTGATTCTGACAGACCAAAGTAGCCTTGGTTTGCATGGGTACATTTTCGTCGAATTTCGACTATAGTTTCATTCGCAATGACGATGGCATTAAGCCTTGATCTACTTTATCGGAGGGTGTAATTCTAACTAGCTTTTGCTTCCATTTCCAGACACAGCGCTACCGAACAATTCTTCACTCGCTTTGGTCTGTAAAATAATCCATGAAGTATCGACTGGTAAGAAAATCTAATTACAACTCAGAGGTTCGGATTTAGCACAAGATTGGAGTTCCCGCCAACGTTGAAGAGTTATATGCACGGACACGTGAATGGTGGTGATAGAAGCCCTTTACATTAAAATTGTATTTTTGAATTTATATTTAGATGACTTGAATATTATTCCGGAAGCAACTTTAATGACAGAGCTTAACTAAAATGGCCACTAGTATCCACTACGGGACGTTGCCGTTGGCCATTTAACTTATCAGCCACCATTCCAATTCCTGGAGCCACGGTAAACCTATCTTGATAGCTTAATGTGGAACACCATATATCTTATTAGCCTTATTCATTCTTACTTGGACTGTAGACTTCACATTTGACAACTCCTATTTAGGAATTATGTTGCCGTCTTGTACCCACTAACGCTGTGAGGCGGCATTAAGAATAAATAGGGTCTCATGAATGTTATTATTGTGTAAATGTCCTAAACTTTAAATAAGAAAACCCCACAAGCTTGTTTTACTTCCAAAAATGTATCGCTCTTAATGAGTGACTTTTTTTTGTGTAGATATACACATGAGTCACAATTATTCCAACACAAGTCCACCAGTAATGAAGCTCTTTAATTTTCCACCTTAAGTAACTAATTCCTGTATTCACCATTATAAAAGTCGAGCAATTAATTTCCATTCAACTTGTTACCCACAATATTCCAACTGCTCGTCATAGTCTCTAAGCCCTCTCCTAGTCATCTACCTATTCTGCATTTCGAAGGACGAAAACTTGTACCAAACTAAACACACTGAATGCAAATTTCAGCGTTAGACGATAAAGCAAACTTTCGAGGACCTCATTTATGCATATCCACATAAAATTGCGACATCAAACTGTGTCCATGGCTGACGTTTTAACTCTTTCTAACCGCACCAGCATAACTCCATGCTTTGATCAGCGCCACCACAAAAAAGGAGCAGCAAAACGGACGATTCTGTGTTGACTTTCAACACTCATATCGGCATGCATATGCATGAGTCAAAAGGATTGCGATGGTAGAATATTTCCAACTGCCGTATGAGTGCGAGGATGACTTTTTGTGGTGGTGATTTCCATCGTTTCCATCTTAAATTTTGTTTTGGATATGGACAGAGGGAGATTGAGAGCGAGACAAGACAACGATAACATATCTCCTTTTTACTGCAACCTTTAGTCTTTGGGCAACGAGGTACTACAATTTTATCTAAAAATATTTTATAGGAAAAAGTAACAGCCCCGAGTTTTATACACACGTCTAAGCTTTAAAACAGATCAGACCAATTTCAGAAATCCTCGAAAAGCATTATAGAATGAACAAGCTTTAGCAAAGGCATGATCGATTAAGGTAATGTGTAGTAAAAAAAAAAACTGTGAAATGAAGGGCTTGAAGCAAACGCCATAGTCGCCGAGCGAAGTGGGTCTAGTCCCCTGTTAATCTCGAAGGTGGAACTCCAGATCATCTTCGATTCCATAAAGAACAAGAAGTCAGCGGGAATCGATGGTATATCCAATATTGTACTGCGACACTTACCACCTGAAGCTGTGGAAATTTACGCCACGCTGTTCAACAACGCGCTGAATAAAGCATATTATCCAGTACGTTGGAAGACGGCGGTGGTTCATCCTCTCCCGAAAAAGGGAAAGTAAAACTCCAATCCGGCGAATTTCCGGTCGATAAGTCTACTTCCGCGTATCAGCAAGGTTTTCGAAAAGATTCTCAATCGAGCACTGTTCCAGTGGTCTAAGGACAATAATATTATACCAGGGAACCAGCTTGGTTTCAAGGCTGGACATGACTGTATTCATGCCGCCTCCAAACTCGTCTCTGATATACAATGGAACAAAGCCAAAAAACAGTGCACGGGTGCATGTCTGGTTGATTTAGAGAAGGCTTTTGACACCGTATGGTTAGAGGGCCTCTATCTAAAGCTGACCAGACTTGGCATAAGTAAACCACTGCTATATATGCTTCATGACAATGTATGGCAATGGCAATGTAACTTCTACCACAGAATTTTTCATTAAGAATGGTCTGCAACAGGGAGCGGTAAACTCGACGATTCTCTTCAGCTTTTACACCAGTGTTATGATAGGTAGTCTAACTCAGGCAATTGCGTATGCGGACGATCTTATCGCGTACAGAACAGCCTCTACTGTCGAAGTCATTCGAACTCTTTTGCAGCAGGACTTCGACAAGATCCAGAGATATTGTGATGACTGGAAGTTGAAAATCAACTTTCAGAAATCAGAAACTATCCTGTTTAGGACACCGTTGTCTAGGGCCTCTAAGGATACGAGAAAGAACTGGCGAAAGCTGGTGATCGTTGGACCAAACGAACAGCCACTGGCGAGTAAAAGTGTAATAAATTACCTTGACATCTATTAAGATCAGTATCTATATTTTGAAAGACATGTAGATGCTGCTCTGGCGAGAGCTAGGGGAGCATTTGCCCTGCCAAGACGATTGTTTTATAGCAGTCGTCTTGACAGCAGGGTGAAGGTGATTTGCTACATGGCCCTCATTAGCTTCACAGACTTCACAGAACACCAGGATCTGACTACACAAAATACTATTCCAACCAGGTCCTATACAACGGGGCCAACATAAACAGAATAGACAATTTTCTGGTGGAACGCATTCGGTTTCACGCTGCAAGAGCGATGGCTTCGAACAATAGTCTCATCTTTGGGGCCTTCTACCCCAATGATGAATATTTTGAGAGTGCGCGTTTAAGCGGCTTTATTCCGCCCGAAGCTTTCCTATATTTGGATAGTCGAGGGCTGATACAGGATAGATCGGCGGTTCCGCTAATCTACCACGTCTACCGACGAACTGTGGATAGGCGGCTCCTAGTTGACTTATTATGGCCGAATTAGGGCCGACTTACACAGTTTTAGTCTTAGGTTTAGGTGCAAAGCAGCCATGGTGGCACAAAAAAAAAACGCTTGCTGTGGCTGTTCTAGTTTTTAAGTTATTTTTAGGTTTAAGTTAGTCGAAAAGTAGTTTTAATTAGTATGTAAGTTAAAATAAAATAAAATAAAAAAAAGACAAGGAACCAAGTTTTTCAAAGTTTTCTTGGTAAAAATGTTGTTACTTTATATTTCTATCTTAGATAATAGGCCGAAAGGTATAAGAATGAAGTTATCGTATAATTTAGGGCGTCCGCATAGAGCAAGTAAGTTAGTTAAGTAGTTGATAAGTAGGCTAGTTTTTTCATGAATTTTTGTCTAGCATTTAAGTTAGTTTTTAAGAAAAACAAAATAAAAATGAATTTCAAAAAAAAAAAAAAATTCTGCCCAAAACCTATTATATGTAGAGACAGTTTTTAAAATGGTAACCGATCTGAAATAGAAATAGGATTGATCAAACGGTTCTAAGACGGAAAGGAAGCTAACAACAAAAGCCTGTAGGATCCTGTAAGTTCAGCAAAGATTATAAGGTCATACAGATTTTCTACGGCGGGTAGCACTGGCACAGCCCACCATATGTTTGGATCTCGTTTCCCATGTGTGCAAGTGCACACCCCCGCTCGTTACATGAAGCTGGTGAGCAAAAGTTTCTGTTGTTTGTGCTCAATGCGTCATCTGTATGACATTATAATCTTAGGTTCACGTCAAGTTACTTAATCTAATGTGGACAATACTGCAAGCATTTTAAAAGCAGTCCCAGTGAAAACATGCCAACGATATGTCATGACTTGGCTATGATTGAAGGTCCTAACGATGGCTGATTATTATGCGTATGTATAAAAATATATGAGAACGCTAACATCCGCTGTGCGGCTCATTTAATACCCTATCCCATCCCATCATTAAAATTAATATCACCAAAATCTAGGGTTATGAAACATACAAAATTGCGATGTCACAACATATTGTTAGGCCAGTTTATCAAAATCTTTTATAGTTCGACAATACATGACGTTTGTTTTTTATTGCATATGCTATGGGGTAAGGTATAGAAACAACTTTTATATAAAACCGCCTACCAAAAGTGGGCGTGGGTTATTATTTTAAATGAACCTGGGCCTCAACCAACATGCCGCTCCAATTAGCCCCGTCTTTAGCTAACTGCCGCCAGTTGCGCACTCCAAGTTGATTGAGGTCGGTTTCTACTTGTGCGCGCCAATTGAGGCGAGGTCTTCCTCTACTGCGTCCTACGCCTGGCTGGGAATCGAAGAATCTGCGAGCCGGAGTGCTGGTGTCCATTCGTTCTACATGTCCCAGCCATCTTAAACGTCCAATGCGGAGTTTTTTGACCTGGGGCATGTCGCTGTACAGCTCGTATAGTTCTTGGTTGAATCTTCGTCTCCATAGCCCGTCAACGTTGTTGTCAGAGTTAATTGTGGAGCTGAGATAGGTCCCGTACTACCTCATAGTTATGTCTGTCAATGGTGACGTTCTGTCCAATTCATCGATGTTGTGTGTCCCTTCGTGTTGACAGCATATACTTAGACTTAACCTCATTTACTGCTAAAGCCACGTTTACTTCTGCCTTTTCTATACTAGCAAACGTGGATATGACATCACGTTCAGTCCTACCGATGATGTCAATATCGTCGGCATATGCTTGTAGTTGCACCGATTTTTGAAAAATTTTGCCTCTAATATTGGCTTGGGAGTTTTGCACAATCCTATCAAGAATCGAGTTGAAGAAGTCTTATGACAGCGCATCGCCTTGCCTCAATCCTTTTTTGGCGTCGAAAATGTCGGTGAGGTCGTTTCGGACCCTAATGGAGCAGCGAGACTTCTCCATCGTCATCTTATACAAACGGACGAGTTTGGGCGGTATACCAAAACTAGACATGGCTCTGTATAAATTCGTCTCTAACGTCTTTTATGACAGATGGGAACTTATGAGTGATGTTTGGAGGCGTATATGCCTCTGTATGTGGCACAGTTCAGAGGTCTCCTTTTTTGTGGATCGGGCAAATGAGTATATGGATGTTACTTACCAAGTCATAATCACCGTCATTTTCGGCAGCCTTGTTAAGCTTAGCTTAAGATAGTGCTATCAACACTTCACTTAGGTCGGCTGTCATTTTTAAAATTGAATGGTTCATTCTGCCTGACAGCGTGATCTCCATTTAACAGTCTGCAGAAGTGTTTTTTTTCGATGTATCCTTGTTCTTCCCGACAGGATTCCGCTCGAGCCTTTAATCCTTGATTTTGATGTTTTACACTTTGGTAAAACTTGCGAACATCGTTCCTATTGTTACACCTCTCTATATCCTCGATGGCTTCCTCACTTTTCTTCACTCTGGAAAGCCGGTGCTCTTCCCTGCTTCTTTGCCTATAGAGCTCTGACATCTCTCGTCTTCACCTGCAGCTTAGCCTTGTAGGCCTCGTTCTTGGCTGCGAGCATATATTGCGATTGCTAATCAAACCAGGGGTTTCTGGCTGGTGGGCGTGAGAAACCTAGCTCATAAGTTGCCGGTGATCTAATGTCGAAGGTCCAAATTCCCAGCAACTGGTGACGTACGGACGGATGGACGGACATATATGGCTCATATAATTTAAAGTATACCTAGCTAAATTATTTCTCTATGATACAAAGTATGCACCAAAACTAATAGATTTCTATGGGATAGGGTATAATGAACTAAGTTTGCTTGAAAGGCAGTGTATAGCACTTACCCCGGTTGGAGGTTGTATTGGAGCTTCAATAGCTCAGTTTTTAAGGAGTCTATATGGGAGTGACCTTATGAAAATTCTGCAATATCTATATTCTGCTCCCACGGTAGACAGGAGTTCCTGAGACTTCGGACTTCTTAACACAGAAATTAACGGAGGTAGCATCTTACTCGTAGTGGTTAACCAAAATCGTGTGAAAATATTTTACTCTGAATAGTGTTAGACCTATGAGGAGTGCTAGACCTATGAGGAGTGCTAGACCTATGATGCAAAAAGGTTTTATCTGGACATCATTCCTCATCAAGGATGCTGGTGATGATCTATCATGATCACAGATTATGTTCGAATAGTAGATTCCTGCCGTGGGGTGTTGACCGAAACTTTTCTACGGTTCCGGTACGGTGGGTAGCCCCACTAGAATACTAAAGCTGTAATTGCCAGGTGTTCAAATAAAGCTTGCTAAACATAGGTGAAGCGGATTGTCTTAAATTTATTCAGTGGGATTCAAGAAGTTTCTCATAACAGTGTTACTCTTGGATATTTGTCATAAAGGGTGATCCATTTCGCGGTTCCCTACTTTTTTAAAGAAAAAAAAACACAGAAAATTCAAATTTAATGGAGAATGTTTATTATCATTTGAAAGAACATTCTTTGGCATTTATTTTTTGAAGATTATGTCTATCAAATGTTGAGTCCAATTTTCGATCACTCGTTCGAGCATTTCGACTGGTAACTGGAGAATGACACGCGTGATGTTTTCCTCCAAGGCCTGAATCGAAGCGGGTTTGTCGGCATAAGCTTTTGACTTTACATATCCCCACAGGAAAAAGCCTAACGGTGTGATATCACACGATCTTGGTGGCCAATCGACCGGCCCAAAACGTGAAATTATGTGCTCACCGAAATGTTCTCTCAATAAGTCCATTGATTGATGCGATGTGTGGGAAGTGACGCCGTCTTGCTGAAACCATATGTCGCCGAGATCACGAGCTTCAATTGCAGGCATCAAATAGTCGGTTATCATGGCACGATAACGGTCGCCATTGACGGTTACGTTCGCACCGGCATAATTTTTAAAGAAATATGGACCGATGATTCCACCGGCCCACAAACCACACCCAACCGTTGTTTTTTTCTGGATGAAGTGGCAGTTCTTCAATCTCTTCAGGTTGCTCTTCGTCCTAAATGCGGCAATTTTGTTTGTTTACATACCCATTGAGCCAGAAATAGGCCTCATCGCTAAACAAAATTTGCCTCGAAAACGTCGGATCTTCTTGGAACTTTTCAAGAGCCCATAGAGCGAAGCGATGTCGCTTGGGAAGGTCGAGCGGCTTCAGTTGTTGCACAAGCTGTATTTTGTACGCTTTCAATTTGAGATCTTGACGTAAAATGCGCCAAGTCGTTCCATACGTCAGTCCGAGTTGCTGCGAACGGCGCCGAATCGACTCTCTACGGTCTTCGTGTACACTCTCAGCTACGGCCGCTATATTTTCTTCACAGCATGCTGGACGTGGTATATTCGGTCGAATATTATCCAATAATGAATGCTGGGTCTCAAAATGGGTGATGGTGTTGCCAATAGTACGCTCAGTAGGCCGATTATGTTGACCATAAGTTGAGCGAAGTGCACGAAACACATTTCTCACAGAACGTGAGTTTTCATAATAAATTTGAACAATTTGTAAACGTTGTTCACGCGTAAGTCTTTCCATTATGAAATGCCAAACAATACTAAACAAAAATAACATGACAGCATGACACGACTCACACGTGATCTGTCAAAAAAGGCTATTGAAAAAAGTATCTCTACTTGGATCACCCATTACAAGAAAGGCTTGTAGTATTCTATCTATACCTACGTTATTGGAAGCCTCTTCAAGGAATGTGAATACGGTATTTTTCTTTGTAATCACTGGATAATTTTTTGATAGTTTCTATCACCTTGTGAAAAGCAGTTTCTTGGAACAGTACATTTGAAATTCACCCGAGCCATTGGATTTAAGGATTTGTTTGATATTTCCAATGACATTCGCCCTTTACAAAGACATTGTGTACATTCTTGTGTATGTAGTTGAAAAAAACAGGCATGTTGCATACGCAAATATTCGTTTATTTTGATTTTTTTTGAAACAACGTGTGCGTTAGTGGCGTGACTTTCTGCGATGCAGACGTCACATGGTGACAGAACAAACTCCTTTTGTTTGTTGACTGAGACTTTGCGTGCTTCCTTCTGTGGAACACGAATTGGTTTTTTATAATTGACAGACTCTTATTTATGATTGTTTGACATTGTTAATTGGCGTTCTGTGTTGCTGTAAATCAAGTGAAGAAGCATCCCTGCTGCGTGGTAAGGAGGCTCACAAACATATATTTCGAGAGTAAAATCGACAATTTTTGAGTCACAGTTTGAAAGATAAAAGATGCTTATGGATATAAATTTTAGAAATAAATGTCAAGAGTCACATTTTTTGGGTGACATCATTTTGTGGTCTTTGCTGCGTTGTGAGTTTATTTTTTCTGCGTTTTTTTAATGGTACATGGATGGAGAGATTTTAACCAAACTAAAGATGATGCAACCAACTAAGAGCAGACGCAGGATTTTTGGACCTGTATACTTATATTAATAGGAAAGAGTGAAACTGGGATAACATATCTTCAACACCTTGAAGAGATTACTTTGAACAGCCATTT
This sequence comes from Rhingia rostrata, assembly GCA_949824845.1. Classification (NCBI taxonomy): domain Eukaryota; kingdom Metazoa; phylum Arthropoda; class Insecta; order Diptera; family Syrphidae; genus Rhingia; species Rhingia rostrata. The sequence goes on from OX463757.1 coordinate 36,932,279, forward strand.
ATATACTTTTTTACGACCGTAGGCGAATGGGACAAGAATGAACACACACATAAATCGACAGATGGATTAAAATATGTAGACTGCGGAAACAATGCTTACACATTCTTAGAGAAACAGAGTATCAGCACAAGCTTAAGTACTGGCAATCACGGAAACTGTCATTGTCAATGAGACCAAGCGATTCAGTTACTATATGCCAACAGCCAACAGCCGTATCTGCTGCCGAAATAAAATTGATGCAAAGGGTTTTTTTTTATAGGGACCTCCGAAAATTTGACAGTTGATAGCAACTAGGTATAGCTATTGGTCGTGTTCCGGATTTTAGTTTTAGTAAGGATGATCGATTGACCAACAATAGCAGAGTTTCATCTAAGATGGCTTACTAAAACTGAAATCCGGAACACGGCCATTGTTGAAGCTACATTTATCGAATTGACTGTCATTTATTCAGTATGTTTTGCCAAATCACCATGGTTGGACATAAGGTTCAATAACACGTGCCAATGATTCAAATGGGTGTTCTTTTCGGGCAGCGTCCCGCGCCCTTAGCCCATTTGACGGTCTCCATGATTGACCTACCGAGAAAACTATGCGCAGAGTTGTGGATAAATTTGAGTCCACTGATACAGGAAACGATAAACCAACATGTACTTCGACGAATCGCAAGATCTGACGAAAACACCGCCGCTTTTCGTGAGAATCCGTGGCAGTCGATTTCACGTCGCTTACAAGAACTCATCCTTTCGCAGACAATATCTTATCGAATTTTTTAGTTGGGGTTGAGCATCATGGGATCTGGAGCAGTTGGAAACCGACCCTAATTTTCATCGAAAAATCATGTTAAATTCCATATAAATTACAGCGGCCCTCAAAGCAAACGAAACCCCATGCCATCGGTCAAATTCATCCTGATTTATGAAAAACTGTGACATCTACTACGGATCGTGTTACAGTGAGCAGAAACAGCGACTATTTGGATGCGGATTTGTTATAAGTGCCAGACTTAGGCAAGAAGTCTTAGACATTAGCGAACGCATTGTAACGATCCGCATCAAGGTCAAATTCGCCAACATAAGCCTTACATGCGCTCCCGCCCCAACGGAGGAAAAAGATGATATAGCTAAGGATTTCTTCTATGAGCTCCTTGACAAAACCTATGAGCGACTACCGAAGTACGAGGTTAAAATCGTGCTGAGAGATTTTAACACAAAGGTAGGAAGAGAAGACATCTTTAGCAGTATTGTCGGAAAACATAGCCTACACGACAACATGTCTGTTAACGGACTTTGGCTAATTGACTTCGCTACGGAACGAAATGCCACTATAGCCAGCACACGGTTTCCTTACCTCGATATCCATAAGGGGACATGGCGGTCTCCAGATCAACGAACGGTCAACCAAATTGATCACATAGCGATAGACATGAGGCACGCAATCAGTATTTCGGATGTCCGAACATTCCGAGGAGCTAACATCGACTCGGACCACTACCTTGTTGCAGCCAAGGTTAGAATGCGGATATCCCCCACGCCACAACAATCCACAAATATTTCGAAAAAAATTAATGTCGAAAGACAGCAATCCCAAAAGACCGCCAAGACCTTCGTGCAACGCGTATCCCTAAACCTCTCGATTAACACCATACCCTCAGCATCGAATGTCGAAGAACAATGGCAACGATGCCAACAAGCCATTAGATCAGCCGCAACTGAAGTGCTAGGTTTATCGCGCCCACCAGCAAGAAACCCCTGGTTTGATGAGGAATGCCCACAGATGCTCGCAGCCAAGAACGAGGCCTACAAGGCTAAGCTGCAGGTGAAGACGAGAGCTGCCATTGAGCTCTATAGGCAGAGAAGAAGGGAAGAACACCGGCTTTTCAGAAAAAAGAAAAAAAAGTGCAAGAAAAGCGCGCGATCGAGGATATAGAGAGGTGCCACTCCAGGAAATATGTTCGCAAGTTTTACCAAAGTGTAAATCTCCAAAGCCAAGGATACAAGGCTCGAAAATAATCCTGTCGAGATGAACAAGGAACTTTCGTAGTTGATACACAGTCTATGCTGAGGATATGGAAGAACCACTTCTGCAGACTGTTAAACGGCGATGACGGACAACATTCCGCTGTCAGGCAGAACGAACCATTCAAAATTGGCAACAACAGCAAAAGCTGCCAACCACCCGACCTGAGTGAAGTGAGGATAGCAATATCTAAACTGAAGCTTAATAAGGCTGCCGGAAATTACGGCCTTCCCGCCGAGCTTTATAAAGCCGGCGGAGATGACTTGGTAAGTAACATCCACCAACTCATAAGCCGAATCTTGTCGGAAGAATGTATGCCTAAAGAATGGAACCTCAGCATTGTTTCTCCGATCCACGAAAAAGGAGACCCTCTAAACTGGGCCAACTACAGAGGCATAAGTCTCCTCAACATCGCCTACAAAATTTTATCTGCCGTAAAATGTGAACGCCTGAAACCGTTTACCAACAAGCTGATCGGCGCTTATGTGTTAGTGTGGTTTTAGGCCAGGAAAGTCGACAACCGATCAAATCTTCACAATTCGGCATATCCTGGAAAAAAAACCCAAGAAGTCCAAATCGATACCCACCACCTATTCATCGATTTCAAATCCGCATACGACAGGATTTATGGAGACGAACTATACAGAGCCATGTCTAGTTTTGGTATACCGCCCAAACTCGTCCGTTTGTGTAGGATGACGATCGAGAATTCTCGCTGATCCATCCGACACATTCGATACCAAAAAAGGATTTAGGCAAGGCGATGAGCTGTCATGTGACTTCTTAAATCTGTTTCTTGAGAGGACTGTGAAAAACTCACGAGCCAACGACAGAGGCATAACTTTCCAAAAATCTGTACAACTACTAGCATGCGCCGACGATATTGACATCATTGGTAGGACCCAACGTGATGTCATAGCCACGTTTGCTAGTATGGATATGGAAGCGGCAAAAATGGGTTTAGCGGTAAATGAGCGCAATGATATGCTGTAAACAAGAAAGGACACACAACATCGACGAATTGGACAGAACGTCACCATTGACAGATATAAATTTGAGGTAGTACGGGACTTTATCTATCTCGGTTCCGCTATTAACTCTAACAGCAACATCTCGTCAGAAATCAAACGAAGAATTACTCTTGCCAGCCGCTGATTTTAATTTTAAAGAGAATAATAGTTTGTGATCGCTCAACATCTCGATCAACACCGTATTATCGGAATGTAATGTCGACGACAAATAATGAGGATGTCATCCAGCAATAAGATCGGCCGCAATGATTGAATCTCGGCATATAGTTGCTGAACCATTTGCAAGCTTTTGATGTGATCGAAGCATGTTGGGCCAAGCAAAATTTCGATCCTTGATTTTAATTTTAAAGAGAACAATAGTTTGTGATCGCTCAACATCTCGATTAACACCATGTTATCGGAATGTCATGTCGACGACAATGATGTAGATGTCATCCAGCAATAAGATCGGCCGCAACTAATATGTTAAATTACATCATACGTCTTTATTGTTGAGTAAACATCTGAAATTGTTTTGCTGTCAATAATATCGATAGTCTTTGAAAAAGGCTTCGATCATTTTAAACGCGATTGAATCCGGAGATCGCTAGGTTTGAGAGACATTCTGAACAAATGTGTTTCAAATATCAAAGAGTAGCCTAACAATGTTAAGTGTTTTGATGTGCATAACGGATAGCTCTACGATGACTATCATAATTGCTAATAGGCTTTTCATAATTAATATCCAAACGCAATTACATTCTACTATCGACTCCCAAACCTAACATCGCAATATTCACTTTAAGAAAGTCAACTTTAAAGTGACATCCACATGACCTTTTAATCCCGCCTTATACTTGACCTTCAACAAATAACAATCTCAAAGCACATCTGCGACAAAACGTCGGTCGGTTTTATGTGCGCTTTTGAGCATTTAAAAATATCAAACAAAAAATAAATATTCCCTCCACCAGTTAAGCAGGTTAAGGCTTTTACCTGCCTTACAGACATCAACACACAACAAATCACCAAGGACTATAAAATTGTTGTGTCGATAATATTTTCTACAGGTTGTCCTCTCTCGCTTATCTTAATTCCGTCATAAATCCTCCCTTAATATCCTTTGTTTGGTGTCATTCTGACAATCGTGTCATTAAAACCTTCACCTAACCAGACATATGCAATAAAATGGAATAGCCAAAGCAGAACGACCCCAAAAATCGAACATCGAATGGATACATGAATTTGCATCTTCACCGACGAGACTAGGTGACACCCAAAATGACAATGGCAATGGCAATGTCGACGACCTACGCGACGCGATGAATTGAAATTTATCTCTCGTGAATGGATCCCTGCGCGCCTTCCTGGCTCATCGTAACAAACTAATTTGACCGGTATGTCACTTTAAAGTAGACATATACACGAAACTGGCAAGTGTCTGTTCTTTTTATACTTACAGCCCAGCAGTCAGGTCAATCAAATGGTGACCGAAGGAACCGCTTAACGCCGGCCCCCGCGCCACTGTGTAATCAGGCAGTTTTTATAGCCACACGGGTTTGGGAGTCACATGAGAGCCTTCTTTTTCTGTTGTCACTGAGATAATTTTATATTTTTGGCGATGTAATGGCCGATGTGTCTCATGAGATTGGGAGCTTATTGTCAGTCCATCGGATTTCAGTCGTGTCGGTTAGTTACCCCCACCTAGTCTACAACCCTTTGTTACGGCATAAGCGAAGTTGCGGAGTGGCGGTGTTACTTACTTTTTACGACTGACACACCTTTGGGATTAACTGTCGGCGGTTTTTGGTAACCGATATGCAAAAAGTCTACAACTACAAGAGGGGACGAACTTGACTTTAAGGTCTGCGAGTCGGATCACTTGGTGGGTTTTTATTCAATTTGAACGCAAGCCAGACGAATTTCGTCGTAAAAACGCTTTAAAATTGTTTTTTTTTATGCTTATTAGCTTAAGGTAAGGGTTTTCAACCAAAAATCGACTACTAAAGGTTTGGCTAAATGGGTGGATGGTGTGGGAATATGGACGTTGAAAAGAGGCGTGGAGTTGTCTGTGGATAACATTGAAGGTTGCAGATGAATTTGCAGATGATTTGTACTTTATGCGCTGTAAGGTGTCTTATGTGCTCAAAGTTGGGATGACATTATATGGCTGTGAATGTTTAAACTGATATCAAGGAAAAGCAAATCATTTCATTAGCTTATCAAGGCCATAGAAGCTCTCGTCTACATATTAGCAGATTAGCCTTGTAGGCAATGTATTTGCCTTCGAATATCTTTTGGCATTCTTAATCAAACAAAGTGTTGCTTGTTGGCGGACACGAGTGACCTAGCACATCAGTTGCGTCTGATATAAATGCTTGTTGACCTCGTTGCCATTGTTTATCGACATGAGATGCTGATGGCAGAGGCGTCTTTAGACATTTGGGAGCCATGGACCGATTAGGCTTTGGGGCCAAAATATACAAAATATATGATTAGTGTTTGGATGTCCGAACATTCCGAGGAGCTAACATTGACCCGGACCGCTACCTTGCAGCAAACAAGGTAAGAATGCGGATATCCACCACGGCACAACAATCCAGAAATACTGTGAAGAAATTTAATGTTGAAAGACTGCAATCGCAAGAGACCGCGATCAAAGAACAACTTTGGTCACAATTTTGCACAAGGATTTGCGTTTGTTTCCATTTAAGATTCAGTTGACACAAGAGCTTCTTCCACAAGACAATTTACGCCTCCGTACATATGCAAATAGGATGTTACAGCTAGCCCATGACAGCCCCGATTTTCATGAAAAAAATTATAATGAGTGACGAGGCACATTTTCATTTGAATGGATATGCGAATAAACAGAATAGTCGGTTCTGGGCAATGGAAAACTCTCAAATTATTCATCAGTCACCTTTGCACCCATTAAAAGTTACAGTCTGGTGTGCATTTTGGTCAGGAGGAATCATTGGACCTTACTTCTTTGAAAATGAAAACGGCGTAACGGTAACTGTGAATGGGGAGCGATATCGTTATACGATTGAAAACTTTTTAACACCACAACTGCATGCTTTGGGCTTGATTGAGTAGTGTTATCAACAAGATGGTGCCACATCGCATCAAGACAGGATTACAATGGAATTACTGCGAGACCTCTTTCCACAACAAGTTTTTTCAAGAAATGGTGTACTATATTCCCCGCTTAATTGCACAGAGCATATTGTATTTTTTTCGGTTAATTATCCGAGTGATTGAATTAACGAAACCCCGCTTAATTGATCGACTTGTTCAATTAAGCGAAAAACGGTTAATTGCACGAGTCGGTCAATTAAGAGATAGAATATTCATCTAAAAAAATGCCAGCGTCAACTTAGCAAACCTTCAGAAAAAACGCATTCGGGAAAATAGTTGAAAATATTTTATTTAAAAAAAAACAAACTTATAATTATGAAACATAAATAAATTATTTAAAAAAAAAAGAACAAAAAATATCACTTATAAATTCGAGAAGGGTAAAAGGAACACTAAATAAATACGGACTTACTTGCGACATCGAATGGTACATTATGATGTTCTAAGTGTTAAATTCGTGGTTTGAAAAAGTCTGTCATTTTAGTTTGCATTGTTTTGTTTTTAACAATGTCTTCTTCCATATTTTCCAGCTCAATTGTAAATTTATTGAGCGGCAAAAAATATGAACGTAGAATTTGAATGGACTGAAGAATTTCGAAAGTCGACGGTACTATAGGTGGAACTTCTTCTTCTTCAACTTCTTCTTCATTTTCAAACGTGCTATCACCAAGAGTTTCTAAAATTTCAGCATCTGTTAGTTCGCCATAACATGATATATTGTCATCACATGCCAAATAAGCATTAAAATCTAAATTGTCCTCAATTAAGTTGTCTATGACCACGAAATCACTTTCCGGCTGCTCTTCTTCTTCTTGAATGATACCTGCCTTTAAAAAAAAATTAAAAGTAGGGTAAATAAAATAACATTTTTTAGACTACCTTCCTAAAACCAATTCTTATACAGGGTGGCGCACCAATTGTGCTACAATAAGAAATTCAAATAACTTTTTTTTTTAATCAATGTATTTCATTTTTTTTTATTGGTTAGAAAATTAAATTTTATTTTAAATAGTTAGTTGTTTTTAAAGATTATAGATCGCAAATGACCTCCACGCTCTCCCACGCATATGCGGCACCTGATCAAAAAATTATTCATTGCGGCCTGAAGAGTTGAAGTTGGGATCGCCTCATTCAGTAAAATTCCTGGGCTTCGTTTTATACACCTCTTGCTTGACATAACCCCATAAAAAGAAGTCTGGTGCAGTCAGGTCAGGTGACCTTGGGGGCCAGCGAAGAGTGGAGTTCCTAGAAATTAATTTGTTTGCGAATTTTTTGTTTAGCTCCGCCATAACTGGTCTGGCTATATGTGCAGTTGTTCCATCTTGCTGAAACCAAACGCTGTTGAATGGTATACGTCTTCGGCGCAGTTCTGGGTAAAAGAACTCCTTCAACATCTTTAAATAACGGTCCCCATTGACAGTAACGGTTACACCGTTTTCTTCAAAGAAGTACGGCCCGACAATACACCTTGATGAAACTGCGCACCACACAGTGACTCGTTCTGGGTGCAGTTCGGTCTCATGGAGCATTTCTGGATTAGACTCTTTCCATATACGGCAATTTTGCTTGTTTATATTGCCGTTAAGATCAAAATGGCCCTCATCAGACATGAACAAACAATTGATCAATGTGTTGTCTTCTTCGGCCATTGATACCATTTTTTGGCCAAATTCCAGGCGAACAGGCAAATCCTGAGGGTTTAACTTGCTAGTAATTTGGACTTTGTACGGAAACAAGTTTAAATCGTCATGAAGTATCCGTTGTAATGACCGTCTACTAACTCCAATTTGCCCCGATAAGTTTCGGGTCGAAACGCTCGGATTGGCCTGTATTGCAGATGCTACTGCTGCGATTGTATCCTGAACCCGAACATTGGCATCTCAATGGTACGGCCTTCGTGCGATGCTTCCAGATTCGGCAAACATGTTTACAAACCTCATAATGGTCCATCTACTCGGGGGATTACCGCCAAACTCCCGCCTAAATTCCCTTTGGACGGAAATGACGGACTGCAAAGCATGGTACCGTTGCACTATCCAAATTCTTTTCTCCGTATCCCAAGCATCCATTTTTATAAATCTAAATAGTAACCTACAAAAAAAAAAAAAAAAATAAGCCGATTACTCACACAGAAAAAAAGTTATTACGTTTGCGCCACCCTGTAGTAGAAGGTGTTATAAGCCACAAACAATGTTTGCTTATATGCATTGCTTGCAAAGATATGATCGACTTGGCAAATTCTACCATTGTTTTTCCACGCTCTATAGCTGCGATTTGTTTTCTTATTATATTTTGTCGATAGTACGCCTTGAAACAATGAATAATGCCTTGTTCAAGAGGCTGAATGATGGATGTTGTATTTGGGGGTAGAAATTGCAGATTGATATTTTTCAAATTGTCCAACTTTGTATGACAGGCAGCATTATCCACAAATAGAATTATTTTTCGGTTCTTCTTTATCATTTCTTCATCAAATGCATACAAAATGTCGGCCCATAAATGTTGAGTCATCCAAGCCCTTTTGTTGGAGAAATATTGTAAAGTCACCACTTTGTTTTAAAAACATCTTGGCGTTCTGGTCTTTCCAATCACAATAATTTTTTTGTATTCCCCCGTTGCATTACAAATGAAGAGTAATGTAAGTCGCTCTTTAGAAGACTTGAAACCCCTGACATCGGCTCCTTTTTTTGTTAGAGTGGATGTGGGCAAGGCTTTATAGAAAATACCTGACCCATCGGCGTTGATGGCATCATAATTTGCAGTTAGATTAGGGAGAATCGAATTTCGAAAATCCTCAGCGCCTTCAAAATCTGCAGAAGACTGTTCACCTTGCATTTTTTTCAAGACTATTCCATGTCGCTTTTGCCAACGTTCAATTCAATTTTTATATTTTTTGTGAATTTTTGTATTATTGTTATGTATGTACTATATATTTTTTATTTTTTTTTTGAAAATAGGAAAATGTGAATCAAAACCTATTAGAAGACAGTCGCAACTTTTTTTTTTTATATAAAACTAAAACCTACAAGACTAACATAACCTATCTAAACCTATCTAAATCTATCTAGGCCCTGTCATGTGATCTCTATTCCATCGAATAACAAGTCATCGTTAGATCAGAGATCAAATGTCAGGGCCTAGTTTTACTTAACCTAAGTATCGGCTTCAGCCCAGTCTAGCCACCAGTATCGGTCTCTATTTAACCTGTTAGTGTTACCTTTGTCGCTTTCAGGTATGCTAATGCAGTATCTAATTTGATCAGTATTCCCGTCCCCCGACTCAAAAGGCTCATAAAGGATCCTTTTATCTGTTGCTCTCCTTGCAGTATGGTATATTATTGGAACGTTCGTTGAATCCGATAGGTAGCCATATGCATCCAGAAACAGAAATGTTTCTGGCGGAATGTATCCACTTTCCAAGGCATTTCTGAAATACCCAGGATTCGGATAGAATAATCCAGAGATTAATTCGTTTTCGCTGACACTTGCCGAACGAACAAAGTGATTCCTTACAAGATCTAGAATGACATTGTCAATTCTGGACACACCGGAAGCATCCAGAAGTCTTTTGTTTGAGACATAATGCACACATCTGTGTGCAGGCTCTAAGACATTTGCGCTCGAACACTCGAAGTTTTTCCATATACGATGGGTTAATGTTCCACCACACTGGACTCGCATAAGTCAGAATTGGACGAACGAATGCTTGGTAACAAATTATCTTCACATCGGATCTAAGAAAGTTGGAATAAAACAGGCTTTTTAGCGGCATGAATGCCGCTCTTGCCTTGTCTAATTGAATATTTATGTGCTCATTGTAATACAGAAACTTGTCCAAATGAACACCTAAATATTTTACCAATAAAAAAAAAATCCAGATTCAACATAACCGCAAACTGTTTGGCCTTCTCCATCACAGTGTTGACAGAAATAGCTGCTCCTGAAGATCTCATTTGGCCGAACCAGGTTAAAAGAGCTTGTTCCACCTCTTTACACGACCCGATTCTGTCGCGTTTGCGTGATAGTGCACAGCTTCTAGATTTGTTTTCAATTATTTTCACATCAAGAAAAACTCTATTGAGCGTGCTAAGGGAACATTTATGTTTTGCACACAATTCGGTCTTATTTTTGTCTCTAGATTCACTTATAATTTTAAGTTTTTGTTTGATAGTTAAACTTGTGTACTTTTTTGCACTCTTTTTTTTTTAAATTGACAAACAAAATTTACCGCAAACAGTACCGCAGCCAACATTGAATGAAGCACTGCAGCCAACAATGACAAAATGCAAACTACATAATATGTGCTGCCAATTTCAGTGCTTCCAAATTCCAACTTATTTAGATTTTATAATTTTGGTTGGTTAGTGAACGTTCAATTAACCGACAAATATCCATGTTGTAAGTTTATTAGCTACCACTTTTGGATGATCAATTAAGCGGGGTTCAATTAACCGTACAAAAGGCTGTTCTACAAGGTGGCGCAAAAATAACCTTCCGATTTTTTTTGGCTGTAATTTAAAAAAAAAAGAAAAACTTTGATTCTTCTTGTGGATTTTTTTTATTTGGTCTTTCAATTTTTTTTTTAAACAAGTCGAGAATATGATGTCATGTAAATGGGTTATCATTTGAGCCCTTTTTATGGCATTTTCCATCACCAAAACTTCATCTGCCAAAACTTCCGGCGATAGGTCCTCACATTCTTGACGGATACTGTCTTTAAGAGCTGCAAGAGTCTGAGGCTTGTTGACATAAACCCGCGACTTCAAAAAGCCCCACAAAAAGAAGTCTGGAGCGGTCAAATCAGGCGATCTTGCTGGCCAGTGCAAATCGCCAAAACGGGAGATTAGGCGCCCGGGAAATGCATCCTTCAGCATATCGGTTGTGGCACGTGCAGTGTGTGCCGTTGCACCGTCCTGTTGGAACCACATGTTTTCCAATCCCAATTCATCAAGTTGCGGCAAAAAGAACTCGTTGATCATTGCTCTGTAGCGCTCACCATTCACAGTTACCGTTTGGCCCGCGACGTCTTCGAAGAAAAAAGGTCCGATGACTCCTCCAGCGAAAACTGCAAACCATACAGTGACTTTGAGCAGGTTACACGCGAAGAGCCATTACTTCGTGGGTTACACGCGGATTTTCAATGCCCCAGAAGCGTAAATTTTGCTTATTTACGTACCCGCTAAGATGGAAATGGGCCTCATCACTCATGATTATTTTTGATGAAAAATCATCTTCCTCTTGGTGGTGATTAAGGATTAGTCACCAATATTCCGCGTTCTGGAGCAGTGTAGCGTAACATTGTTTATTAACGTGTATTTCGCATGTGTTTACTACACAAATGTCAAAACAGAACTGACATTAGGGGCCAATCGCAAAATTTATAGCATTTTCTGATAGGAGGATTACTTTTGCGCCACCTTGTACTTATACAGGACATTTTCCGAAGCTTTTTTTTCGGTCAATTAAACGGGAAAATACATTAAGCGAGGTGCAATTAAGCGGGGAATACTGGTTGATTACCTATCCACGGTCGCCTGATTTGACTGTTCTGGGCTTCTTTTTGTGAAAGGCAAGGCTTATGCAAACAAGCCAGAAACGCTTGAGCAACTCAAACTAAATATTCGTGATGAAATTAATGAAATACCGCGTGAAATGTGTGAGAATGTAATGAAAACTGTGCTCACAAGGGCTTGCATTTGTTAGACTAACAGAGGCTTATCTGATATTGTATGCCATAAATAATTGCCAACATTAAATAAAACATTTTTCAATATAAGATCCATTCTCCTCCTTCCCGGCGGAAACCCTGTATTTTATAATGAAAAAAGCTTCTCCTTAACAACACTTTCGAACGCTTTGGCAATTGCAGAAACTTTGATCGTGGTCGATAAAAGTTTTCTTCTTGACAAATTTCATAAACCGTTTTCAAAGATTGTTTGAATATGTAGAATATTTACATTCTTTTAAAAACTTACAACGGAATATAAACATGTATAACTTTTAATAACTTTTTTAAACCTTCCGGACCAAGGTTCTGTTCAAATTTAAGTTATTAAATGCGTTTTAAGTTTTTTGGTGTATGTACTAAGTATGTGGATAAACTGAAGATTTCTAAAAATGTGACAATGCATATCAAACTTGCATGCAGAAAAACAATAAGCTATTCTCGTTTGGTACATACATATATACCAATCCTATCAACTAACTCATAAATCAACTAACTTAGTACGCACCTTCATTCCAACTTCAACTTCCCTGGCGGCAAACACTTAACAATTTCTCCTCGCATTGCTCTTAAATCTAAAACTAGTTACCGCTATAAATAGCCGCTAGGCTAAACTATTTTTCTAAAATTAGTTTCCAACTTCAGACAGTGATCATGCGGAATCACGTTATCGCGAGACATATCCGCCCAAGGCCCCGTTCTTCTTACAGTTGTCCCCCATAAATAGCCGTATAATGAACAAAACCTAACCTGCTTCCCGTACTACCTGCGTAGGCTTCACTAAGCCAACACATCTATCAACTGGCACACACACAGGCCGCAATCTAAACCAACAGTTCTCATGGTTGTCCCAGTTCGTCTGCTACTGCTCAGCCAACAAGTGGACATACGTCAGCCCACATCACAGATGCAATAAATTAGCAAACCCCGATTGACAGAAGATTGTCATGATGTCTTGAGTCTATTTAAGGATAACAGTGTCGCATTTCAAATGCGTCTCGCTGCACAGCACATTTTGTGGGATTTCTCGAGACAGTTTTTCTTTTTCCGGATTTTTGTTGGCGATTGCGATGCATTTTGTACAGAGTGCGTCGTCGTGAGACATCACTCAGATATACTGCTGGGTCGTCTAGCAGTCTTCTACTATCGATACCAGTCTGTTGCTATAAACGTGTCGGTGACATGAAAAATGCATGAGCACGTTTTCTGTTCGGTTGCATGTCGCATGTGTCCATGTGACTAACTCATTCATGGCATTCGGGCACATTGTTACCACGTTACACTTTCCAATGGCGCGCTGGGTAAATAGATTGCAGGCGAGTTCTTAACCGGACCCCAACAACCCCCAAAGTTGTTGACCACAGCTCTGCACATTATGAATTTTTAAATTTTTGGTAATTGCCGCTCGATTAGGCCACATGCATGCTGCATGCTATATGTCTGTTTGCTCGCACCCCAAACTCTCTGTCCACTGTACCCACTTGTGTATCTAGACAGTTTGTCTGGTGGTGTTGCTGTGGTTTTTCCATCGTCCATTCGGGTCGGAAACGTGCGATTATCATTTTTTGTTCAGTTTACTGGTTTTGTTCGAATATAAAGTTGCCAGCACCAACAAAAAATAAAACCCAACTGGTCAACTGGGAAGGAAACCTGCAAAACAGCTGGCAGGTGAGGTTGGAAGCCCCCACCACCATCATATATAAACCAGAAGCCTATTGACAAAACAAACCAAACCCATGGCATGCATTATAATTATCATGTCTCGCTGTCGCTGTGTTCCTCTCTCTTCGACGTCGTATTCGTCGGTCGGCGTGGATTTGAATAATTAATCGCGCGCCAATCACTTTTCGGCCTATACACCGCTATATTTCATTCTGATTTTTGCCGTTGCGAAATATTCTATGTGGAAACCCTAGGAAATAAATTTCAGCAGCGAAAAAAAAAATAATAAAAAATAATCAGATACAGCAGACAGACAGTAGACAGACAGTCGGAATGTATGAAACGAACACTGCACTACATTATAGTGCAACGTTTTATGTTACCATGTTGGGCTGGTTGAAGTGGGTTTTTTTTTTTTTTGTATGAAAACGCATTTCAAAAAATTATGTCTGCATTTTTTCAACTCACGCATGAGCAGGTAAACGTTTTCCCAGTCGATAGTGTGTATCATGGGTGTTCTATTTTTGGATTGGATTTTTTTTTACAGGGTGAGCCAACGATATTGGTTGACATTTACTGAATTTCATCATGACGGACATTTATGACAAACCGAAGCAATTTCAGCCATTGAGGCGGTTTTCAGAACAAACCTTCTTGACATCAACTGGAGGATCCTGAACATTATTTTGGACAGTAAGCCTAATTGAAAGCTAAACATAACAGAAAGAGTAAAGAAAGCGACAGTTCCCTTTTTACATCTGCGAGAAAGCCATAATGCCGGAAATGGGAATAGGGGTGGGAGGGGGGAATCTGGAATGGGGAATAAATAAATGGGGGTATCACACATTGTCTCCATATCTCGGTTATATGACCGATACTTTTTTATAGATTAGTGGTATGGTAAACAACGCTAGAGAAAGCTTCAAATAGCAAACTAGCTAAGGTACAAAGACCTGCGTGTCTGTGTATCCGTTGTGGACTCCGTATAACTCCTTCAGCAGCACTAGAAATTCTTTTTCACCTAGACATTTTCGCCAAGTAAATGGCAGCTAACTCAGCCATACGTAATCAAACCATCCAACAGTGGTCAAATATTCAATCTGGCGACCCAAAAATTCTAAACGAACATACAAAAATTTCTGAAATAACCGATTATATACCCTTGACAGGTTACACTTTGATAAGAGTCTCCGGATCACAATCGCAGCAGGAACAGAACGTCATGTTAGAGTAGCTCACTTACTTACTTCTCGGGCTGCCGACCCATGAGAGTTTATGTCTGAGACCCGCGTGCGCTGCTTACAGTTGTTCAGACCAATCGCTCTGGCACCCGCGATGTTCCTTGTTCTTTGAAACGGATGTTCGGTCATCCTTATCTTATCGGACCTGGGTCCTGGGATTCGAAGATTGTCTTAGCTGGAGCGTTATTGTCCATTCGCTCGATGTGTCCGGGCCAATGTAGTCGACGTGTTTTGGCTTTTTGGATTACATCCACATCTTGGTAGGTAATTTGCTTAACTACCTGGAAATTATGCTTTCAATGGTGACGTTTTGTCCTAGGCGGTACACAGATGCTTGTTAGTTTGTTGATAGCATGGCACTTGGTCTTGTCCTCGTTTATTTCAAGGCCAACGGATTTGCCTGTACTTTAATTGCCGTGAACGCTTCTATCACGGCACTCTGAGAGCGACCAATGTTGCCAATATCGTCCGCATAGCCCAGGATCCAGCAGTCGCATTATAGCGCGTCTCATTGACAAAATCCAGAAGCCCATTAAGCAGCTCCTGGAAATGCTTAAATACGTTTGCCTGTGCTTCTTTGACTTGGTCTCCCTCGCTATCTTAAAGAGCCTGCGTTCTGGTTTTATAACCAGTAGCCCGCCCCTACCATGAAGCTATCTTCTGCAAGACATTAAGCTAACCAAGTTCATGGTAGGGGCGGGTGGTGTGCACGTGCACATATGAGAAACGAGATTCAAATTATATGGCGGGCTGTGCGAGTGCAGTGCATCATCTATATGCCTTTAGAATTTTTGCCAGTAGCCAGTTGGTTGTGTTACGATCGCGCGACTCTTCGATCTTTATGAGCTGGAAAGCTGCAAAGGCCCTGTTCTTTCTACGTAGGGTCTTCTTTTCCTCCCTTCTCCTGGCTTGATACTCTTCTCTAGGTGCCCTTTTTTTGCGCAGCATGGCTTTCTTTTGTGCATCTTCTGTCACCTTTTTCTGTACACAAATTCATCATCATACCACGGGCTTTTTCTCTGGTGTGGCTTGCATCCTACAGTGGTTTCACTCTAGGCTCTCACTATCAACTCCTACTCTGAAATCGACGTTGGTGACTGTTGGGTACCTAGTACCTCGACTGTAGATGGGGTAACTAGCCCCTGGCGCAGCATGGCTTTCTTTTGTGCATCTTCTGTCACCTTTTTCTGTACACAAATTCATCATCATACCACGGGCTTTTTCTCTGGTGTGGCTTGCATCCTACAGTGGTTTCACTCTAGGCTCTCACTATCAACTCCTACTCTGAAATCGACGTTGGTGACTGTTGGGTACCTAGTACCTCGACTGTAGATGGGGTAACTAGCCCCTGGTGAAAGTTGTTGGTCAGCTAACTAGAGAGGGGGAGGAGTATCCTCTCACTAAAGTACTTACTCTCAGGCGGCAGTGGAGGAATTCCCTAGATGGAATCAACGGTGGCCCCTACAGCTCCAATTAGATCAAACTGGTAAGCGTAATGCCTATTAGAGCTGCTTTGAAATATTTGAAGATCGGGTCTATAGAGACTTCCAATACTGTGCCAGGGTGTTTGAAAAGAGTGGTTAGCCAAGGAGCCCTCAATGGGTCAACGGCAGCGCTCATATCCCAAAATGGGTTACTGACATCGGTTTTTTCCGGCCAGCTGTCCTATGGGCAAAACAAGGGACTGGCCTTCCAGGTTGGGGGTTGTGCCATCGCTGTAACCTCCCGACCATGGAAAAAACCACTAGTTATGAGAGAGAAACAACCAACCTCGAATAATGGAGAATAACGAACCTGTTCTGAGCGACCCGATCCAATTTTGCATCGATGGCTTCAAAACAAAAGACGGAGTGGGTCATCATTGTAGCGTGTTCCAGGCGGAACTCATGGCGATTAATGAAGCCTTATCGTGGTTGAAGAGAATGTGATATCTGCCAAAGATATTTGAATCTTCTCAACAAATTGAAAGACAACTCTAGATTGTCGATTATCTCTGCTGGAGATATCAAAGCATATTAACATTCACCTATGCTGGGTTAAGGCGGATGAACTCTCCAGACATGGGACTTAATTACTAGTTGTACCTAATACAGGTGCACTAGGTATTCCAACCACTACATGCAAACGCTTACTAGTGCTACATACTTATAGTAACGGCACGACGTGTCAAATAAGCAAACAAATTCGGAAAAAGCTAGATTGGAGAAGGTGCCACTCCAGAAATGATGTTCGCAAGTTTTACCAAAGTGTAATAGGTCAGATCCAGGTATATACGGCTCGAGCTGAATTATTTCGAGATAAGGTAGGAAATATTGTAGCTAAGATACAGTCGATGCTGAGGATAAAGAATAACCATTTCTGCAGACTCTTAAGTTGCGATGATGAACAATCTCCCTCTCTCTACAGATGCATAATTCTCCTCAACATCACATACAAGATACTATCTGCGTAAATATGTGAGCGCCTCAAACCGTTTACAAACAATCTAATCGCTTATAAGTAGGGTTTTAGGCTTGAAAAGTCCAAAACTGATCAAATCACACAATTTGAAGTACTTGAAAAAAAAAAAACAAGTCCAAACCGATTGCGAAGCATTTAAAGAGAGGAACTATACAGAGCCGCGGTAAGTTTTGGTATACTGCCCAAACTCTTCGGTCTGGGCAGGATGAGGACGACTGTAAGCACTTCTCGGTACTTGGCAACATTCGTACCGAAAAAGGATTCAGTCAAGTTGGCGCATTGTCGTGTGACTTATTTATTTAATTTTATTGTAAGGATTGTGCAAAACTTCAGAGCCTACACCAGAGGCACAATCTACCATAAAGCTGTGCAATAGTATAAGCTGACGATATTAACAATTTTGGTGAATTTTGTAGCAAAATACTTGTATTGTCTTATTCCAAGTAACCCTTATCTGTGTGGTCTTAGGCCAGGAAAGTCCACAACCGATCAAATCTTCACACTTCGGCAGATCCTGGAAAAAATCCAAGAAGTCCAAATCGATATCCGCACCACCTATTCATCGATTTCAAAGCCGCATACGACAGCATTTATAGAGACGAACTATACAGAGCCATGTCTAGTTTTGGTATACCGCCCAAACTCGTCCGTTTGTGTAGGATGACGATGGAGAATTCTCGCTGCTCCATCAGGGTCGGAAACGACCTCACCGACAAATTCGATATGAAAAACGGATTTAGGCAAGGCGATGCGCTGTCATGTGACTTCTTAAATCTGTTTCTTGAGAGGATTGTGCAAAACTCACGAGCCAACGATAGAGGCATAATTTTCCAAAAATCTGTACAACTACTAGCATACGCCGACGATATTGACATCATTGGTAGGACCCAACGTGATGTCATGGCCACGTTTGCTAGTATAGAGAAGGAAGCGGCAAAAATGGGTTTAGCAGTAAATGATGGCAAAACGAAGTATATACTGTCAACACGAAAGGACACACCACATGGACGAATTGGACAGAACGTCACCATTTACAGATATAACTTTGAGGTAGCACGGGACTTTATCTATCTCGGTTCCGCTATTAACTCTGACAACAACATCTCGTCAGAAATTAAACGAAGAATTACTCTCGTCAACCGCTGTTTCTTCGGGCTAAGATGGCAATTCAGTAGTAAAGCCCTCACTCGAACTACTAAGGGGATCTTATATAAGACCCTGATCATCCCAGTCCTGCTCTACGGCGCTGAAGCATGGACCGTCTCAAAAGCGGATGAAGAAATCATTGGTCGTTTTGAGAGGAAAATTCTTCGAAAAATCTTCGGTCCCGTTTGCGTTGACGCGCTATGGAGACGAAGATTCAACCAAGAACTATACGAGCTGTACAGCGACGTGCCCCTGGTTAAAAAAAACTCCACATTGGACGTTTAAGATGGCTATTACATGTAGAACGAATGGATACCAATACTCCGGCTCGCAGAGTCTTCGATTCCCAGCCAGACGTCGGACGCAGTAGAGTAAGACCTCGCCTTAAGTGGCGCGCACAAGTAGAAACCGACCTCAACCAACTTGGAGTGCGCAACTGGAGGCAGTTAGCTAAGGACCGGGCTACTTGGAGAGGCATGTTGGTTGAGGCCCAGGTTCATTCCGGACTGTAGCGCCACTTAAGTTAAGTAAACGTGCGTACAATCGGACAAATAGTGCAAAAATTTGAGCAAACCGGGTGTGTGGCTGAAGAGCCGTCTACTTCAACTCGTCGTCATGCCAAACAATTGCACCTCTCACGCTCGTCGTTGACGAACATTATGCCTAAAGACCGGTGAGATTGACTTAAGAACTAAAGCCTCTTGCCTCAAGCGTCGTCAATGGTCAGAATGGTGGCAAGAAATTGCAACAGTGGGTGTTCAATTTTCGAAGAAAATCATCTTCAGTGATGAGGTACATTTTCACCTCAGGGGACTCGTCAATAAGCAGAATTACCGCATTTGGGCGAATGATAATCCAAGAGTGACTGTCGAAAAACCAAATCACCCACAAGAGTGACTGTTTAATGTGGTTTATGGGCTGGTCAGGCAGTTACTGTAAATGGTGTTCGCTATCGTGAGATGATAACGAGCTTTTTCTGCCACGAATTGGAAGATATGGATGTGGACGATATGTGGTTTCAACAGGACGGTGCCACTTGCCACACAGCTCACGAAACGATGGCTCTTTTGCGCGACAAATTCAATATGGCCGTTGTTATCTCACGTGATAGCGATGCAAATTGGACGCCAAGATCATGTGATTTGACACCGTTGGACTTCTTTTTTTTTTGGATTTATTTGAACGAAAAGGTGTACGTCGATAAACCAGCAACAATTCAAGAGCTAAAGGCTGAGATAATTCGGCACATTAACGGCATTAGAACCTCAATTACGCCTCAGCGTCATTGAAAATTTGAACCATCGGATGGAGGTGTGCCGCCGAGGTTGTGGCGGCCATTTGGCCGATATTTTGTTCAATACATAACTGAGCCAAACCAATATTATCACTATAAAAAGAAATGACAATAATTTTTTTTTTGTTTTATTCAAAATCAACATCGCCCCTTAAAATTTAACCACTCTTAACATTATTAACTGAAATTATTAAGGGTTTATTCGGAAACCGGTAGAAACTGGTTGCCAAAGCATGACCATACCATGAGAATGTTCTCCTGAAGGACCCAACCACCTTTATAAATACACACCTACCTACCTGCCTTGCTTCCATTTAACCTCTACCTCAATTCCCAATGACTCAGAATTGAAATTAAACGCGCCACCTCGCTAAGAGTAATAAGTTATCGTTATCCATCTTGTCTTGTGCAACAAATTCACCTCTCGTCTTCGTAATAAATTTTCGAAATTCTCCGTAAATCACCTGCTAACGGAGCGCAATGGAATTCCAAAAAAAAAAAAAAATCATTCGGTCTACTGGCTTTGCTTCCTGCACCGCCCGACATCTTGCAACCCCAGACAGAGCACCCCTTCGCCAATTATTTGCCAGACACATTGAGGTGTATTTACCCGAAAATAAAAAAAAAAACAAAGCCAACCGGGGAACCAGACGACGATGAGCGACGCCGCGACGACTTTCATTCCAACCGAAACAACAACAAAACCAACAGCTTGACATCGTCACACGGCATGACCGACTGCGTCAGCTTCCACCAGTCTATGAGTAGTATGTCAGTCTACCGGTGTCTAGACATAAGCACAACAAATAAAAACAACACCAGCCAAGACGTTACGCAACAGCCCCAGCAAACAAAAAAAAAAAAAAAAACAAATGCATGAGCGCCGAAAACACACCTCCACCAGACGTGTCCTTGAAAAGTACTGCTGCTGCTATGGATGTGAGTGAGTGCATGCGACGCGATACATATTTTTCCTTGTGTTTGGGTCCGCTTGTGGAGGTGTGTTTGGTCGTTTTTTTAGAATTTCTAGGTCATTAGATGAATAAACGGTAATTTGCTGGTGTTTATAGACGTGTGCGAGCCAAATTTGTTTCATCGGGGTGGGTGGAGGGCTGTTGGTTTTTTTACATTTGGCAGGCACTTCGGGGAAATTTCAAAGCAATTGGTGACATATTACTCCGTATTGCAAAATTCATGACATTTTTGGATTAGATCAGCAGTCCACCTCGAAGGTTGGTCTGGAGGTCGAATTTGTCTCTAATTCACTGTGAACGTGAGTCTGTCTTGTGCTCTAGGTATGTAATTCTAATTAATTAGTTAGCAGCAAAATTCACATCGTCTCGCTAAGTAAATTTATTTATAGGTGGGTTGTGGGTACCTGTAACCACCGTTCTGCTATATGCCACCATAACGCCGGCGCATGACGTACTTCACAGTAAGCTGCAGGTACGTCAAAGCCAAAACACGTGGAACAAATATAAATAGGAAGTCAGACGGTAATAATTTTTATTATCTGTCTAACTGGAGTCACACCTCTCATATTTGTTATTCTAGTGGTATGCGGTAAGTGATGAAGAGGGGCTTTCACTAGTGGACGATGATTACCTAACAGTTTTATTTGGTCCCAGCCAGACCGGTTAGTCTTACTAGATTATCGGGTGTTTTGTTTGGATCATTCGGTATTTGTATGCTAATCGGAATTAATTTGAATCTATTAGAATAGCTTAACCCGGATAGTAGAACATTAAGTAATTCAGATTTGAGTTGTAGAAGGTGGGGGTAAATATCTAGAATAGGCTTTTTTTGGTGCATCATGTATGGGGTTGGCGATAAACACGACAATGAGGCTTAGCAAATAAAAAATTTAACGCATCAACTATTCCCTTAGAAGAGCTTAGACGAAACTGTGCCAACTACAGAGGCATTAGTCTCCTCAACATCGTCTATAAGATCCTATCTGCCGTAATATGTGAACGCCTGGAACCGTTTACAAACAATATGATCGGTCTTATCAGTGTGGTTTTAGGCCAGGAATGTCTGCAACCAATCATACTTTCACAAAAGATCCTGCAAAAATCGATAACCACCACTTATTCATCGATTTCAAAGCCGCATACGACAGCATTTATAGACACGAGCTATACAGAGAAAAGACTTATTTTGGTATACCGCCCAAAATCGTCCGTTTGTGTAGTATGACGATGGAGAATCCTCGCTGCTCCATCAGGGTCGGAAACAACCTCACCGACACTTTCGATACAAAAAAGGATTTAGGCAAGGCGATGCGCTGTCATGTGTTTTCTTCAATTCGATTCTTGAAAGGATTGTGCCAAACACCCTTGCCAACACCAGAGGCACGATTTTCCAAAAACTACTCGCATACGCCGAAGATATTGACAGCATTGGTAGGACTCAACGTGATGTCATAGCCACGTTTCCTAGTATAGAGAAGGAAGCAGCAAACATGGGTTTAGCAGTAAATGAGGGCAAGACGAAGTATATGCTGTCAACACGAAAGGACACACAACATCGATGAATTATACAGAACGTCACCATTGACAGATAGAACTTTGAGGTAGTACGGGACTTGCCAACTCTTGCCAACCGCTGTTTCTTCGGGCTAAGAAAACAATTCAGTAGTAAAGCTCTTACTCGAACTACTAAATAGATCCCATATATGATCCTGATCATCCCACTGTTGCTCTACGGCGTTGACGGGCTATGGAGACGAAGATTCAATCAAGAACTATACTAGCTCTACAGCGAAACGCCCTTGTTCAAAAAAAAAACTCCGCATTGGACGTTTAAGATGGCTAGGACATGTAGAATCCTTTGTAATAATTATCAGGTTTTACAAAATAATACAATTTTTGGCGCAACTGGCTCGTTGGTACCCAGGGCCGAGCTTTCTCAAGACCATTCATTTGTGCGTGTGTACTTCTTGCACAATTTTTTTTTTTATAATTTAGACGTACTCAACCCCTTGAATACCTTTTATATGTAACCACAGTACAATCGTTTAAGAAGGGGAAGAAAGAGAGTGATAGGAAAGATTTTGGATGTAGTGGAGACTTAAACTCCATGGGTGGTGTCCGAACTAGCTTCGGGGAGTCACTTTTTCTTGTGTTCGTTAAATTTGAAGAAATTCAAGATGGTGTGCATACTTTTAGGTATTACACCGAACTTTTTTATTTCTTTTGAAATAAAAGTGCAATTGATTTTGGCTGGGATTGAACGTGCAACCTTCCACTCAACAGACGAACACATTACCACTACACCGCGGCCACCCACAATGGTGGAACTTCCTGTTTTATGCCGATTCCGAACGGCGAAATGGAAAGAAGCTTTTCTTGAAAAAATAATACTAGTCCGAATATTTTTCGGATCATCATGAGAGGAGGGCCAGTGAAAAATCATTTAGGTTTTGCTAACGCTGGCTATCGAACCCCGAACTTCTGCGCTGCAGTTAATTGCATTAACCATCGCGCCACTGAGCCCATAAGCCCGGTTTTATGATTTGCTACAGCTGTAATGGCGTATTTTATTGATAAAAAATTTTATCTCAAGCAATCGATAACTTCCAAAACGTCATTTTGCAGCGCTGGCGCTGGACGTACATTGTTCTACTTCACAAAAGTTCCTCAGTCAAAAAAGTATTAAGGGAACTTATAAAAAAATACTCAATTGAAACCGGGAACGGCAGACAGCAGATCCCTATAGTTTACAAAACTATTAACATCTGCTTGAGACGCTTCTATGAAAAAAAGGAAGGCTAGTACACGTGGCTCACCTTGTTAGTGGTGGAACGATTACATCAAAACTTTTCAATATGTCTGATTGCTAGGTAGGTGGAAAGTGCAACGCCCCATTGGGCAACCAGATTGCAATCAGAAGCTTTAAGCTTTCAAGAACTCAAGGAAGTCTTTCAACAAGGCCATAACAAACATTAAAAGTAAAAATCTCTGGACCGTATATCACCTTAATTTAAATATTTAGCCATTATAAGGAACCCTGTAATTACACTCTTACCGCAACGGTCATCGGTATACTTTCCAGTTATAATTGAAACTTCCAAGATATATATCCAACAAGTTACAAGTTACAAACGGAACTTCTGTCGGCATGAAAAAATATTTGAGATAAGAAGACACAGGGTCCAGTTAACGATGAAAACGGCAATTAGATCAGATCTGACATTTTCATCAAACTAGTATAGAGCTGTCTTAAGGAGGTGGTATTCCCAGATCACTGAAAACTGCTTGGTTTTCATTCGCTCCACATGAAGCCATCTTTAATGTCCAATTCGAATTTTTTCGATATGCATCTCCAGGGCCCTTCAACGCATATGCGACCAAAGATTTTTCGAAGCCATTTTCTTTCAAAACGTACAAGGCCTTCTTTATGTTCTTTTGATATGAGCTGTGCTTTAGCACCGTAGAGCAGGACTTGGATGATCTGAGTCTTGTATAAGAACTCCTTAGTAGTTCGAGTGAAGGATCAACTTAGGAATTGCCGTCTAAGTCCGAAGAAACAGCGGCAAGAGTAATTCTTCGCTTAACTTCTGACGATTCGTAGATGCTGTGTGTGAACGGATCACTTGAATTTGATCGCAAGCCTTAGGATCTCTATGACGTCCTTTGTCGAGAGGATATAACGATCCTGTATCAACAGTTGTGAATATTCGAAAGTTTATCAAAACGACATAATAATTCGAAAAGTAACGAGCATTTTGGTAGCGAGCGACCAAATGCGAAGGAAGGCTAAGCTAGGGCTAATAGCTATCTATCATGCTTTACATGTTATAAAGGGTGATCCATTTCGAGGTTCCCTACTTTTTTAAAGAAAAAAACACAGAAAATTCAAATTTAATGGAGAATCTTTATTATCATTTGAAAGAACATTCTTTGGCATTTATTTTTTGAAGATTATGTCTATCAAATGTTGGCCGTTGCTACGTCGCAGATGGTCCATCCGTTGAGTCCAATTTTCGAGCATTTCGACTGGTAACTGGCGAATGACACGCGTGATGTTTTCCTCCAAGGCCTGAATCGAAGCGGGTTTGTCGGCATAAGCTTTTGACTTTACATATCCCCACAGGAAAAAGTCTAACGGTGTGATATCACACGATCTTGGTGGCCAATCGATCGGCCCAAAACATGAAATTATGTGCTCACCGAAATGTTCTCTCAATAAGATTGATGCGATGTGTGGGAAGTGGCGCCGTCTTGCTGAAACCAAATGTCGCCGAGATCACGAGCTTCAATTTCAGGCATCAAATAGTCCGTTATCATGGCACGATAACGGTCGCCATTGACGGTTACGTTCGCACCGGCATAATTTTTAAAGAAATATGGACCGATGATTCCACCGGCTCACAAACCACACCAAACCGTTATTTTTTCTGGATGAAGTGGTAGTTCTTCAATCTCTTCAGGTTGCTCTTCGTCCCAAATGCGGCAATTTTGTTTGTTTACATACCCATTGAGCCAGAAATGGGCCTCATCGCTAAACAAAATTTGCCTCGAAAACGTCGGATCTTCTTGGAACTTTTCAAGAGCCCATAGAGCGAAGCGATGTCGCTTGGGAAGGTCGAGCGGCTTCAGTTGTTGCACAAGCTGTATTTTGTACGCTTTCAATTTAAGATCTTGACGTAAATTGCGCCAAGTCGTTCCATACGTCAGTCCGATTTGCTGCGAACGGCGCCGAATCGACTCTCTACGGTCTTCGTGTACACTCTCAGCTACGGCCGCTATATTTTCTTCACAGCGTGCTGGACGTGGTCTATTCGATCGAATATTATCCAATAATAAATGTTGGGTCTCAAAATGGGTGATGGTGTTGCGAATAGTACGCTCTGTAGGCCGATTATGTTGACCATAAGTTGAGCGAAGTGCACGAAACACATTCCTCACAGAACGTTAATTTTTAATAATAAAGTTGAACAATTTGTAAACGTTGTTCACGCGTAAGTCTTTCCATTATGAAATGCCAAACAATACTAAAAAAAATAACATGACAGCATGACACGACTCACACGTGATCTGTCAAAAAAGGCTATTGAAAAAAGTATCTCTACTTGGATCACCCGTTATTGTTTTTCCAAAAAAAACATGGCCTGGTTTAAACAAGGCGCCATATTTAAAATTTACAAATTTGGTATAAAAACAAACGAGTAATTTTGTTGGAAAGAATTTCATGATGGCGATGATGGTTGTGGCATTGGGTGTATCTGCGCCAACAGTATGTTCTTTCAAGTTGACAGCATAAACTAAAAGTCGACAGTAATGATGTTTTCTTGTATTGCAGGCTTTGTAATTTTACACTTATAATAAATTAGCGAACATCTTTTTTGGAGTGACACACCTCTGTTTACCTTTGTCTGCGAGCTATAAGTTCTCTTTTTCCTTTTTTTTTTTTTTTTGCAAGCACAGTGATCTTCCCCCCATCTTGGTTTTTTTTTTAAATTCATTTTTTTTACTTTATCTTAAAACTAACTTACATGCTAGACAAAAATTCATGAAAAAACTAGCCTACTTATCAACTGCTTAACTAACTTACTTGCCCTATGCGGGCGCCCTAAATTAAACGCTGACAACTTAAATCTACTGCCTTTCGGCCTATTTTATAATTTAAAATAAGTTACGTACCTTTATTTTATTTTATTTACCAAAAAAAGTTTTGTGTTTAAAAAACTTGGTATCTTTTTTTTTGTATTTTATTCAAACTTACATCCTAACTAAAACTACCTACAAACTAATTAAAACTACGTAAACTACGGTCGTATAGGAGCCGCCTATCCACAGCTCGTCGGAAGACGTGGTAGATTAGCGGAACCGCCGATCTATCCTGAATCAGCCCTCGACTATCCAAATATAGGAAAGCTGCAGGCGGAATAAAGCCGCTTAAACGCGCACTCTCAAAATATTAATCATTGGGATAGAAGGCCCCAAAGATGAGACTATTGTTCGAAGCCATCGCTCTTGCAGCGTGAAACCGAATGAGTTTCACCAGTCAATTGTCTATTCTGTTTATGTTGGCCCCGTTGTATAGGACCTGTGGTTGGTATAGTATTTTGTGTACTGGTGTTCTGTGAAGCCGAAGGCAGCTTCTCAGACACTGCCTCTCAAACACCCGTATCTTTTCCATTTAAGATGATGCAATGTTGAACCACACCGGGCACCCATAGGCAATTATCGGCCTATTAGGGGCCTTGTTGCAAATCACCTTCACCCTGCTGTCAAGACGACTGCTATAAAACAATCGTCTTGTCAGGGCAAATGCTAACCTAGCTCGAGCCAGAGCAGCATCTACATGACTTCCGAAATACAGATACTGATCTTACCAGATGCCAAGGTACTTTACTACACTTTTACTCGCCAGTGGCTGTCCGTTTGGTCCAACGATCACCAGCTTTCGCCAGTTCTTTCTCGTATCCCTAGAGGCCCTAGACAACGGTGTCCTAAACAGGATAGTTTCTGATTTCTGAAAGTTGATTTTCAATTTCCAGTCATCACAAGTGACGGCTATTTTCTTCAGCTTAACAGCTTTGCCTAGTAGGCCTCGTTCTTTGTTTCGAACATCTGTATTTGTTGCGAACATCTTCATCAAACCAACGATTTCTTTCTCGTGTGCATTCGCAAGTGGGTGTTTTTGTATGGTGTTAGTCGAGTGGTTAAGAGACATGGGTTCTGCAAAGGGTGCTGCCTTGCGATTGCAGTTATTTGACATTACCTTCTTAATAGAGCAGGAGTTGGTTCTGTAAAAAAATTTAACTCGAGATTCCAATCAAACCCAAGAGTACGATGCTGGGGAAGCCCCAATTCTGTCCGACTGTTGGTCGGACAGTACTTCGCACATGAATGCAACGAACTACAGACACAAGCAGCACTGGCGACTAACGCCATCGGCTGGGACAGAGCAAGACATTAATAAGACAGAGAGAGAGAGAGAGATAGATAGACACATAGAAGGAAAGCCATATAACATTATCCTACTTCGCACAGATGAGGAGACATAGATTTATATTGTCTTATATTATCGCACAGGTGGCCTCAGATAGTATGACGACTTATGTAGAAAAAGATTGCTGCCGAAGCTGGGGCTTGAACCCGCAGCGTTTGGCTTAGCAGTCAACTACGCATTCCTATGAGCCATAGCCACCTGCATCCAATGGCGAAAATTAACATTTCAAAGTTAATATACTAGGTTTTTGGAATCAGCATTTTAGGCACAGAACTCCAATGTTTAAGCCAACAAAATTTTTTTCGAAAAACCGAAAGTTCTCAAAAGCGGTGCTAATATTTTGATTAAATTTAATCACATTAATGTTGTGTAATTGAAAAGCGAAAACTAGGTCTTCAGGCATTTAAAAGTTGAATCGTTCATCCCAAAACGATTCTCGTTTAATATAAACCGAATAATGGTTATGTAGTTGCAATTCAACGATAATCGTATCTAATAACAGAGAAACTGCTTGTCTTTGCATACGCTTTCGCAGCCTTTTCGAAAAAGATGAAACACATTGGTTGGGGACTCGCCCAACCAACTATTACCGGACGATTGACTCCGGTATTAATAAACGCTGTTAAGCTAAAAAGTGAGTAGATTTTGACGTTTTCGCAAGTATTTCTTAAGAAAAAAACAATACAACTGGTTTCGTTTGTATTGATTACGTGCATACATTGATGAATTTCTTTTTTCAGCCTTATTTTTAAGTATTCAGCTTAATAGGAATTTGTTGATCCTTGTTAGACTTACTTACCAAACTCAGAAAAGGAATAAAAATCCTATTGTTGCTATATCAAGCTCGTTAGTACCCAGGGCCAAGCTTTCGCACAACCAACCATATGTGCGTGTGTACTTCTTGCAATATGACAGGACCTCCTGTTTGTATGACGACTCCGAACGGCTAAGTTGAGAAAAGCTTTTCTTGTCAATGTCAAATAATTTGTCAGACTATAACGAGGCCAATGAAGAATCATTTTGGTGTTGCTACGACTATGAATCAAACCTAGGCCTTCTGCCGCACAGTTTATCGCACTAACTATTGCGCCACTCATTCAGTCAGAAAAGGAATTTATGTGGTGAAAAAATCCAATGCTCTGGGCGGTAGTTTGTACAAAAGCAGAAAGCATTCGTGAAGAAATTGATGAATCAATTCGTCGCTGTTCACAAGGTTTGGATATCTATTTTGGAAAGTTTTGGCGTATTTCGAAATGTAATTTTAGTTTAAAACCGTATGAAATACAGCTCGTTCAAGAATTAACGCTGACTGACTTTAAATTTTAAGTTCGGTTTTTGGGCCTTGGAAGAGCTTTAAGTTTATCTAGTGTATATCGAAAAATTGTTTTTGGTGACGAAGTCTATTTTCCGCTAAACGGCTACGTGCAGATGATGCAAGCCAGATGCAAGCCAGAAGCAAGCCAGAAGCAAACCAACATCTACCAATGCAACCCTCAAAATGCACCGTATGGTATGGTTAATGGGAAGGCGGCATCATCGGATCGTATTCCTCAATAATTGGTAAACAAAAAATTCGCTACAGAGCAAAGATTTTAATAGCCGAAAATTCAAATATTACTGAAGCTGACTTGTGGTTTTAACAGGATGGCGCTGTCAAATCAATCGCTTTATTGAGGGAAACCAAGATCTTATTTGACACCACTGGATTATTTTCTGTGGGGATATGTGAAATTTCTGGTTTACGACTATAAATTCGAAATGATTGAGGATCTGTTGAAGCCAACATTACTCTGGTTGTTCTTGGAATACCGGCCCATAGGCTTAAAAGAGTGGTCAGAAATTGAACGCACAGCATGGAGTTGGTAGTGGAAACATTTCAAGAAAATTATCCTTAACAATTAAATAGCATGAACTAAAGCATTGATTTGTTCGGGACTATAAACGATAGTAATCTAGTTAGACATGCAAGTATTGCCGAGCTTAAACGGGAAATACAAAAATTTAAACCTAAAAAAGCTCCGGGTTATGACCTAATAACAGGAGAACTTCTTAAAATATTGCCTCGAAAAGCATTAACTAAACTCCTGTACTTTGTAAATGCAGCAATTAGCTTAGAATACATACCAAGGCATTGGAAGGTCGCGGAAGTGATGGTTCTCAAACCAGGAAAATCACCGAACGAAATAAAATCTTTCAGACCTATTTCACTTCTTCGAATAATTTCAATAGTTTTTGAAAGGATATTACTCGGTCGCTTACACCCCGTTATTGATCAGAAAAGCCTTTTACCTGACCATCAATTTGGGTTTAGAAGTAAACATTCGACTGTGGACCAAGTTCATCGAATTACTGATGTAATTGAGAAAGCTTTCGAAGAAAAGAAAATTTTCTCAGCCATATTTCTTGACGTGTCGCAAGCATTTGACAAAGTTTGGCATAGAGACCTTCAATACCAGCTCAGACAAGTTCTGCCTGAAAAATTAAATAAAATCCTCGTGTCGTATCTTGAGCATAGACTCTTCCGTGTGAAATTTGGAAACGAATATTCGGAGTTCAAAGAGATATTGGCAGGAGTACCCCAAGGAAGCGTCCTTGCACCACTCTTGTACCTCCTTTTTACACGTGATATCCCACAAACAAACATACAATAGTTGTTACGTTTGCTGATAATACAGCTATACTAGCAGTTGGCACAACAATAGAGGAAACAAATATGAAATTATAAAACGCTCTTAACGGGGTTATTGAATGGACAAAATCCTGGCGGATTGCACTTAACGAGAGCAAATCGAACAATTTGCCAGTATTTTTCAATACGGTTCGAGCCCCTTTTGTAAATGAAGCGAAATATCTCGGAATGACACTCGATGCAAAGTTAAAATGGAAGTCGCATGTAAAAAAGAAATGCGAAAACAAATACAGAGAACTGTACTGCTTACTCGGAAAACATTTGAAGCTTTACCTTGATAACAAGCTGCTATTATACAAACAAGTGCTAAATATGGTATACAACTATGGGGTTGTACCAGTGAAAGGAATCTAAATATTTTACAAACTTTTGAAAACAAAATGCTGAGATCATTCGTCAACGTGCCGTGGTATCGGGTTTTTCAACAGGGACGCTACAAAAGTTGAGCAACAGGGACAGCAAACGACGCCATATTTCTTGCCGCTCTTTTGACATTTCACTTCAGTAAGGTTTGCCATTTCATGATGGAAAGATAAACGATCCAACAAAGAGTCGACATTATTAAAATTTGCAACCGAAATTCGGAGTCAGTGGCCTCAACGTTAAGAGCGCTACGTCCAATTTATGATCGTCATAATCGTCCTAGCAGATCAACAGTTGAGCGTCTAGTGGAAAACTTTGAATTCACAGGAACAGTACAAAATGTTCTCGTGCCAGTGAGACAAAGAAGTGCCCGTAGTGTCGAGAATATTGCTGCCGCTGAGGATTCAGTTGAAGAAAGCCCAAATGTGGCTCTCACACGTCGTTCTCAAGCGTTGGGCATCTCTGTGACGTCGTTGTGGCGAATTTTGCGAAAAAAACTTGGCCTACATCCTTACAAGATTAAATTGAGCACGAACTGAAGCCGCTTGACCACCAGAAGTGCCGTATGTTCGTAAATTGGGCTGAGCAACAACTTGAAAATGATTCGGATTTTCATCGAAAAATCATCTTCAGCGATGAGGTTCATTTCTAGCTGAATGGCTTCGTCAATAAACAAAATATGCGGTATTGGTCAGGCAGCAATCCACACGTACTCCATGAGGCATCATTGCATCCCGAAAAAATTACGGTTTGGTGTGGTTTATGGGCCGGCGGCGTCATTGGGCCGTACTTCTTCCGTGATGATCAAGACCGGCACGTTACTGTGAATGGGAATCGCTACCGTTCAATGATAACCGAATATTTTTGGCCCCAATTGGATGATATGGACTTGTAGGAAATGTGGTTCCAACAGGACGGCGCTACAAGCCACACAGCGAATGCCACAATCAATTTATTGGAAACCAAGTTTGGAGAACGTGTTATCTCACGAAATGGTCCAGTCGCTTGGCCGCCTCGGTCGTGCGATTTGACGCCGTTAGACTATTTCCTGTGGGGCTACGTCAATTCTATGGTCTATGCCAACAAGCCAGCGAAGATTTATGAACTTCGTACGAATATCGAACGTGAAATTGCAGAAGTATCGGCCGATTTATGCTTGAAAACCGTCGAAAATTGGGTTCATCGTCTGGTCTTCTGCAAGCGTGCCCGTGGTGGCCATGCAAAAGAAATCGACTTGCATACATAATGGCATCGAACGTACTTTCACAGGAATGAACAATTTCATTGATATCCAGAACGGTTTTTGTTTTATTTAAAAAAACTTTTGTAGCGCTCTTATTGAAAAACCCTTTATTTAAGGAATGAAGATCTACTCAGAGATCTGGGTATTCCCGCGGTTAAAGATGAGACGAACAATTTTGCACGCAAACATAAAAAACGTTTATTGGGACACAGCGTTCATCCCAATTCTTGACGAAACAAATTTATTGCGGCGTCTTCAAGGAACTAAGCCCTTAGATTTGGCCCGATAATAACAAACCGCGCTATAAATTGCGGAAAAAGCAGGAACTCTCACCGGAAATTTACCTGCCAAACATTCTTTACTCGTGATAAAAAAATTGCTAGATAAGTCGCATACTTAGTTGCAATACAAATACAAAAAGGGTGGTGGTTTTAGTTATGGTTAAAGTCCCACACTACTTTGGGCACGTGCTCATCGTGTCTTTTGAGATTTCCGCCAGCCCACGGGGGAAAAAAAAGATCCAAACAAACACCTCAAATAAAGATTTAAAAAAAAAAAAATCAACTAGCGCTTATTGTATCATCCCTTATAATCCACCGCAACAAAGGTTCAAATGTCTCTACATCTAGGTTCACACAATTCCAATAACTGTGAACATAATTTAAAAAATATCTACAACTTTCTTTAATCACCCCAAACCTTGTTACAAAAATCGAACAAAGGAATCAAGTGTCAAAATTGAACACCAATTTGCTTTAGGTAGCTATGTCACTCTTCGGATGCAGCAAAACGTTCATCATATTTCCCTTCACTGAGTGCAATGCAGTGCACATCAAAAAACCATTCATCACCATCAATTGTCGCCATTGTGCTGCTATTTGATGTACTTGTCGTTTTGTCCCCGTGCTATAACATCAATCAGACCAACATGCCCAGAAGCCAGCAGCGGCAGCAGCGCCTTGATTACATTGAAACTGACTGAAAGAAAGGCAACTTTTTCTGTTCGTCCCGTCTAGACATAAAGTATTTTTGCTCACTTCCTGATCCGACACAGAGGTGAAAAGTTCCCACAGCCACCTAAAGGTATGTGCTTCAAGTACACACACCAAAATGTTTGCTTAGTAAGTTTCCCAAGTTTTCCCCATTTTCTTCCACCTACCATCCCACATTTTGCATCCAAAAACGAAAATGGACAGAGAGGAAATATCACTCCATCTCTAGACATCAGTTAGGAATTACATGTAACGTGTTGGTCTACAGTGGTGAATTTTTATATTTCTAGTGGCGAAATATGTAATGTCAACTCTAGAAAATCTTTTAGTTGCTGTTCAGTTTGGTTTGACATTTGGTTACGGTGACGATTAGGAATGTTTTGTTGCTGAAGAGACACTATGAACGTACACCTACGTTCACACTGATGTTTTTAACTCGTGGAGTTTCACTAAAGCATGCTGAGTATACGGAAGGATGGCTAAAGGGCCAAACCCACCGAGCAACCGAAACCGAAACTTCGTTTTATTTTTTCATTTTTCTGTTCAATTATGACATTTCATTCCCACCGAACATAGCACAGAAACTGAAAAAAAAATTAAACGTCACATTTGACATTCAGTGAATTCAGAATGCGGATCTATAAAAAAAAGAAAATTTTGTTATATGTTGCGTTATATTTTGCAATGCTGAAAAGAACAAAACGTTCCAAATATTGGATTCATCCCCTAAATCGAGACCGAAAAATTAATGGAGAATTCTACCGAATCTCAACAAAATTGGAGGAGTATCCGGCCCGGTATTTCTGATATTTCCGTATGAGCAAGGAGCAATTTGATGTAATCCTTAACGGAGTGCAACATCAAATAAGCCCGACACCAAATAACTTTAGGAAGGACGCAATTTCACCAAATGAAAAATTGGTTATAACCTTAAGGTATTATTTTAAGTAGGTAAATATAAATGAAGTTTTATAACATCTTATCTTAGATTTTTAGTAACTGGTGCTTCATTTTATGATTTGGGTTCACGTTTCCTAATGGGAACATTGGATAAATCAATCAGGCATTCTGAAGGTTCCAGAAAACAAAAAATTACCAGGAACACAAACTTATGTACCTCATGTGCTGGTTGGTGATGAAGCTTTGGGACTTAAGACAAATTTGTTAACACCATACGCTGGACAAAATTTGACTAATCCTCAAAGAATATTTAATTACAGGTATCCGATATTATTTTTCGTCTAGTCATAATTTTAATGATTTTTTTGTAGGCTCTCCATAGCTAGACGCATTGTAGAAAATGCGTTTGCTATACTAGCCCATACATGGAGGATTTTGTTGAAATCGCTTGAAGTGCAGGTAGCATTTGCCAAGCAAATTGTATTGTGCTGCTGCATTTTCCACAATTTTCTTAAAATGAATATAGAAGCAATTTTACATGGTTCGCAATACTTGTTAACAACTGCTGAGGATGGTATACAAGAAGAAGCTTTTAATGAACCTCGAGAAACCCAACCTGCATCAAAAGCGTACAATGTACGTGAACATTTCGCAGATTGGTGCTCAAATGAAGGAAACGTGGACTTCCAACATTATTTAATTTAATGTTTTGAAAAAAAAAAAAAAAAATCAAATACGTTCTTTAACTATAAATAAACTAAAATTTTGTTGAACACTAAGGATTCTTAAATTCATAAATTAAGTTAAATTAAATAAAATAAGTCTTGTAGTATTTGAACACGAAAGGAATTCATAAATTCATTTTAAAATAACATAACTCTTGTAGAAAATGAAAGCAAAAAGGATTAAGTATTAAATTCATTAATAGTAAAGGCACAAAGAAGGCGACATTTTAAAACATCAATCACAAAAATATAAAAGTGGACCGTGCAATTTTTTTCTTAATTAATTGCCCTTTTATCAATTTCTTTTATTAAATTGAGGCATCCAACTTGGAAATCAATTTGCTGCTCACGTGTAAAATGACTTGTCAAGCCATTAAGCGAAGCAAAAAAATTTGTCACAGGTGATGAGTCTTGTGGAGGATCTGCTGGAATATTCTCTATGACTTGAAGAATTTTTGAAAAAGCATCATCTTTTTCTTCATGTTGCTTACGTTTAGTCGAACTCCTATTTGGCTCTTTCAGGTTTTCAATTGAACAGCTGGATTCATTCCATGATGGTTCGGGCTCCATTATTTCAGTTGAAAGTACTTCACCAAATAATTGCAGCATATTTTGTTCCACTTCATCTTCAAGAGCTATGTTTTCATATGCACTTGAATAATATTTGCCGCAATTGCTACAATATATAAATTTTATATAGGTATGGAAAGTATTTCTTACTTATTTGGAATTTTCACAAAAGGAATCAAAAACTTTTTTTTTTTTTAACTTTTAAACTCATTTTTTATTTACTGAAAATATTAACTTACTACTAGACAAAAATGCTTAAATCTAATTTATCAATAACTGGTTTACTTAATCTAACTCATCGGCCCTTAGTGGGCGCTGTAAGCTTATATTTAGCTGTTTTATTTTGCCTTTAGGCTTAGATTTGTCGGTTTTTTTGTTTTATATTTAATTTTAATTTACAAAGAAAAAATTGAAAACTTTGTTTAGTGACTTTTTTGTTTTATATAAAAGCTTATTCTAGATTATATATAACTTAAGACTACTTAAACTACTTTGCAGCATCGATCCTATCGCGATCCGATACCGCCGTGCTAAAGCGGAGGAGCTCCGGAGCATTGTCGACGTACCCGTCGCGGATTAGCCGTTTGTCCCGCGCGTCACGATAGCGGTGGTATAAAACCGGGATACCGTTCCTGTCTTGTACTAACCCTAACGAATCGATGTAAATGAATGCCTCTGGTGGAATAAAGCCCGATATGAGCGTGCTCTCCATGTATAAATCATTGGGATAATAAGCCCCGAAGATCAGGCTGTTGTCGCTAGCCATCGCCCTTGCAGCGTGCCTTCGAGTTACCTTAATTAGGAAATTGTCAATTCTATTCAACTGAGCCCCATTGTATAGAACCTCGTTGCGATAATATTTTATGTACTCGGAGTCCGGCGTTCGGTACAATCCTAAGCAGGATCGGAGACAACGTCTCTCAAACAGCCGTATCCTTTCCATGTAGGATGGTGATACATTGAACCACACGGGACAACCGTAAGCGATGATCGGCCTTATGAGGGCCATGTAGCAAATGACTTTCACCCTTGAATCAAGTTGACTGCTATGAAACAATCTTCTTGTCAGAGCATAAGCCCCCCTAGCCCTGGCCAGACAAGCATCCACATTTTTATTAAAATACAGAAACTTGTCAAGCCAGATATGCCAAGGTATTTGACTTCACTTCTCACCGCCAACGGCCGTCCATGCTGTCCCATGATACAACATATTTTCCAGTTTTTTCTGGTATCGTAAGAAGCCCTCTGCACTGGGGTCCTGAACAGAATTGTTTCGGTTTTTTGGAAATTGATCCTCAATTTCCAATCATCGCAATATCCCTTAATGTGATCGAAGTCACGTTGCAAAAGTGCGTTGATGACCTCGATTTTCGGACCTGATCTGTACGCCACTAGATCATCTGCGTACGCTATAGCGTGACTGAGAGAACCTACAAGATCACTTGTATAAATGTTAAACAATATCGGGGAGTTCACCGCCCCCTGTTGTAAACCGTTTTTAATTTCAAAGACTTTACTCGAAGTTACGTTGCCACATTTGACAACGAACTTCTTTCCCATAAGCATTTCATAAATCATATATAGCATGGGTTTACGCATGCCCAGTCTGGTCAGCTTGTAGAAAAGCCCCTCTAACCATACGGTGTCGAAGGCCTTCTCAAAGTCAACCAGACAGGCCCCTGTACATTGTTTTTTGGACTTATTCCATTGGATGTCGGACACTAGTTTCGACGCGGCATGAATGGTATCATGCCTCGCTCGGAATCAAAAACTTCATGCTATCAAAATGATGCCACTTAATAGTTGGAGTAGATGCTGAACCGCTAACAGTTATCGTTGATGCTTTTAAATTCGATGAAAACGTATCTCTCAACGTTATCCATTTTTTTTTGGCAATCAGGAACTAAAAAAACAAAAACAAATATGAGCAAACATGTAAGAACTTAATTTTTTTTTATTTTCTTACCACTTTTTGCTAAAATTATCGACATTTCTTGCCAATCAGATGCTTTTATGTTCTTGTTTTTATATTCTTAGCAAGTTTTATCATAAATAGATTTATGAGATTCTACTTTAAGAATTAGTTTCGACTCGAAACTGTATAATTCCTGTTTTCTTTGAATGCTAGCATCTTTAGCTTTTTTTTGCTTCAGCATTTTCTTTTCTAATTTTTTTAATTAATTCCATTTCCATTTTTATTTCACGTTAGCTTTTCATCACACAAAAAAGAAGAATAAATAAAAAAAAAAAAACAATTCACTTTGACATAAAAAACGTCAGAAAAGTGACGTCTCCGAACTTCAACAAACAGAATTTACAACGACGAAAAAAAAAGTTGCAAGTTTCGGTGCGATGAATTGCAAAACTGCAAATGAAAAAGTAAAATTTCGGTACGGAAAAAAAATAAAATCGTTTTATATCAAAATAAAAAAACTTCAAGAAATAAAAATAGATGAGATTAGTGTGGTTTATTAATATCTTTTATTTAAGAAGTATTTTTAACTGAAAAACACAGCAAATTTTAAGTAATTAGCAGTTAATAAAAAAATGAAAAACAAAGTTTCGGTTCGGTTGCTCGGTGGGTTTGGCCCTTAAAGCTGAAACTGAAAATTTTAAACGAAAAAATTGATATTGAGAAAATATTTGTTGGCGCAACCGATTTCGCGCCTATTTTGAAATGTCACGCCTAAAAATTAAGATCGTTCCTCCCAAAACGATTCTCGTTTGATATAAAACGATTCTCGGTTCTCTAACATTTGAACAAAAAACGACACTTTTCATATTTTTCTTTTTTGTTTTGTCTGTCAGACCCACAGAGGGTTAAACAAAGCTTCCTATCTCCTTGCGAAAGATGTGCTCGGGCTTAGTATGTATATCAATCATGAAATGTCAATTAATTCTGAACAAAATACTATGGTAGCTCGACATCGTTATACTTAAAAAAAAAAGGACCACTAAAAGTGTCATCCATTTTATGGAACACATGGAACTGGTACTCCATGTAATCCAGTAATCAGGCATGATTTGTTGCTTGGTACATGCATACTTTCATGGGATCTCATTTTTTCTTAAGTGGCACTACAGTCCGGAATGAACTTGGGCCTCGACCAACGTGCCTCTCAAATTAGCCCGGTCCTTAGCTAACTGCCTCCAGTTGCGCACTCCAAGTCGGT
Source organism: Rhingia rostrata (assembly GCA_949824845.1). Lineage (NCBI taxonomy): Eukaryota > Metazoa > Arthropoda > Insecta > Diptera > Syrphidae > Rhingia > Rhingia rostrata. The sequence goes on from OX463757.1 coordinate 36,970,590, forward strand.
TGAGGTCGGTTTCTACTTGTGCGAGCCACTTAAATCGAGGTCTTCCTCCACTGTGCCCAACGCCTGCGTGGGAATCGATGACTCTGCAAGCCGGAGTATTGGTGACAACATGTCCGAGCCATCTTAAACGTACGTGTACAACTCGTACAGTTCTTGGTTCACTCATCGTCTCTATAGTCCGCCAACTCAAAGGAGATGGAAGAATTTTTGAAGAATTTTCCTCTTGAATCGACCGTAGAGCAGGACTGGGATGATTGGGGTCTTACATAGGATCTCCTTAGTAGTTCGAGTGAAGGCTTTACTACCAAATTGCCTTCCTTTCCCGAAGAAACAGCGGTTGGCAAGAGTAATTCTTCGTTTAATTTCTGACGAGATGTTGTTGTCAGATTTTATAGCAGAGCCGAGGTAAACAAAGTCCCGTACTACCTCATAGTCATGTCTGTCAATGGTGAAGTTCTGCCGTGGTTTCGTGTTGACAGCATATAGTTGGTGTTGCCCTCATTTACGGCTTAACCCATTTTTGCTGCTCATCCTCTACACTAGCAAACGTGGCTATGACATCACGTTAAGTCCTGCCAGTTATGTCAATATCGTCTGCGTATTCAAGTAGTTTCACAGATTTTTGAAATATTATTCCTCTGGTGTTGGCTCTGGAATTTTGCACAATCCTCTCAAGAATCAAATTAAGGATATCACATGATAGTGCACAGCCTTGCCTGAATTCTTTCCTGGTATCGAATGTATCGGTAAGGTCGTTTCTGAACATGATGGAGCAGAGAAATTTCTCCATCGTCATCCTACACAAACGGACGAGTTTGGGCGGTATACCAAATCTAGACATGGCTCTATATAGGTCGTCTCTATAAATGCTGTCATATGCGTCTTTGATGCTGTCATATGCGTCTTGGGGGTATCGATTTGGACTTCTTGGGTTTTTTTTCCAGGACCTGCAGACGTGTGAAGATTTAATTAGTTGTGGGCTTTTTTTTGTAGTGTGACGCCCCAATTGCGTGCAAACCGCTCGGATGGATAGTAGCTCCGCCTTTAATTCGCTGGCAAAACCCGGTAGGTGGTTCCGAGTAGACACCGGAACTGAATCCACAGTTCATCTTAGATCCGTCGGTGTAGACGAGCGTGTCGAAATCCACTACTATTTCGTTTCTCTTCCACTAAGCTCTGGTAGGAAAACCTACGTGGAAGCTTTTTTTGAAGTCTGTTTCTGTAGGAAACGTGACCATGCCCATTTGGTAACTACTGTGGCCGCACGTACCTTGCAGTCCAGCATCCTTTCACCTTGAGTCTTACTGCGCTGCGTAGAGCGGTATATTTCATGTATAGATCGGGAGGCAAAAGATGCAACAGCACAGTAAGGTCATCCGTTGGCCCCGACCTCAGTGCGCCCGTGGTGCCTATGCTCGTTGTTCTTTGCATTCTTTTTAATTTTGTGTGGTTGTAGCCTTTACTAAACGGGGGCCACCATACCAGTGAGCCATATGTGAGAATTTCAAGTACTACAGCTGTGTACATGTGTACAAGGTGATCTTTGGTTGAAGTCTCCACTTCTTTCCAGAGGTTTTGCTGCAAGCACCGAAGGCAACACCGCTCTCCTAACTCTGTGTTGGATGTTGTGTTTGCAGTTTAGTTTTGGGTCAAGTATGATACCCAAATACCTAGCGCTGCAGGAAAGTATAATTGGTTGGCCATTAAGACGGTGGAGGGTGAAATCGGTTTTATTTTGGTTTGGTGGTGAATAGCACCAATTCCATTTTGTTCGGGTTTACACCGAGGCTACAACTTGCAGCCCACTTCGATTTCGCTTATCACGGAAATGAATCTTGCTTACGCTGACACTAGTATCACTAGTATTACTAGAAGTTAGCTTCAATGGCTCCAGCTATTCGGCATCAGAAGACAGTTTTCCTCAATAATTTTCTTAAGTCTAAAACCGTATGCAGTTCCATCGCTCCTATATTAGCAAATGTAGATTTTTGTCTAAAGAAAGGTAAGACTTCCCCAGAGTATGGCTGATTATTGACTCGCATACATCGGCAGATGATACAGAGCAGCAGTTGTTCGTTACATCGTTGCTTTCGTTGTCTTGTCTGGAGAAGTTGTTTTCCAACTAAAACAATATTTGTTGCGAAATATACACACAAACAAACGATTTTACCCTCATGGGATAAAGGAAGCACACATATACCATTATGCAGGAAGTACTCATACACCGAGTGACTACCATGTAGAGCATATCTGACAAATCATATAACTGCATCAAGTATTTGAATTTAAATTGTTTCGCAAGAATTTCTATAGCCTTGTGGAAGACTGTATTAACATACCTCCAAGGAGTCGATCAAACGAAGTAGGCACTCCCTCAAACGATGTATTAACAAGTTTCTGTGCCACAAGTAGGTACTAGCTACCTCAAGAAAGGAAACGACCTGCACACATATTCAGATTCATTGCATTATACCTTGTGATAGCTTTGCGAGTTGCAAAGCCGCAGTCCTTTAAGGAACCTTCGCTTTCTTTTTAGCACACTGCCGAGGGCTCCCGATATCAACAACTGGAATGCAAAAATGGAAATAACTTGGAAGTTGGTATCTTATAATTCCTTTTCGCCTCTGCACTACAAAGGACACTCACTGGCAAGTGTTGAGTAGCGGGGTGGATATTGCAAGCAACCCTAACTGAAAATGAAAAGTGCCTTGACAACAGCTCATCGTACGCACTGTCGGAATTGCATGTTAATTCCTTTTTAGAGGATTCTGTCAAGTAGGTTCACTTTGTCGTCGGTAGTGCCAATTACTTTGTGTTCCTTTGGCTTTGTGCGGTGGCAATTTTTTACAAAAGGGAAAATGCCATAAGGTTCCGCATCCGTCGCTGAATTGTTTGACAAACAAATATCTGCGGCAGTGCAATGCACGAGTGTGTATAGATCGTACTAACCTAGTTCTCTTTTGATTACTCACATAGGGGGGGGTGTAACTACTTAAGAGGAATTACGGCTTCACTGTGTGGCAGTTGGTAGAATTAGCCTGCTGTTACCCATACATGAGTTACATTTTCCGAGGGGTTAGTTACCTTTTTACTCTACTCCTGCAGGTTGGGGGTTTGTTTTAATTGGAACCAATCAATGACCTCGGAGGGCTCGAATTCTAATTTTGCCGACAATGGCATACCGACAAAGGACCACTACTCATCGAAAACTGGAATGCAAGAACTCTAAGGAGTAATTATGCAAAAGGTCAATAACCGGAGGTCATCAGCTGCTGATAAATTTGTTGACTGGAGAAACTTTACTTTTAAGGATCAATTACTGCTCGAATGGGTATTTGTAATGCAGAAGCTTTAGATGACTCTCCAACACACGCTTACTCTGATGGATGGTACTAAATTACATTAGTGGTTCTACCTCTCCGACTTTTCTGGTACCAGTTCTACTTAAATGTGGATGAGGTCTGCTTCTAACGGTGTGCGACATTAATCGGATGACTTATTTCACTGCATCTACAATCTGGCTGCGATTCGAAGTCTGAAGTATTGGTGGCTTTTCGCTCTATACGTCCAGCCAGCTTAATCACCAAGTGGGCAGATATTTTAACCTTACAGCTCGTTAATTTTTCGAATTAGTATTCATCCCTCGAGAACGTCAAAACAAATGGTACAAAGAACCTACAGAAGAAATGTTCGATCAAAATGTCCAAGGATTTCTCATCCCATTTGACACTTTCCAGCCTTTGTCGCCATAAAGTAAGACTGATTGAGATCTTGTATAAGATATCCTCAGTTGTTTGAGTTAAGGCCTTTGGTACTTAATTGCCTTCCTAGCCCGAAGCAACACCATCTGTCAAGAGTTATTTTTCGTTTTATTTTTGACGAGATGTTGTTTTCAATATTACTATCGGTCCTGAGGTTGTATATTTTTTCTTCCTTATACTTAAAAAAAAACATGGCGGTGACATTTCGATTGTTTCGACAAATAGTGTCAACAAGTAAATACACAGATTTACTAAATATTGTGACTGTGTAATTGGATCGGGCATTTTAAACAATTCTTTGAAGAACAATATAAAGAAAATAACATAGCAAGAGGTCACGTTGTCTAAATCCTTTTTTTTCGTATAATTCGGTGAGGTTGTTGTCGACCTTAATAGAGGATCGAGAATTCGCCATCTCCACAGTGGGGCAACGTCGCCCAAAAGCTGACAATAATTCCAATTGCTAAATTGCAAGCATATATCTTTTTTTAATTATTCGATTAAATAATATCCAATTCATCACAACGCAGCTTTGTTGACGTTTTTTTTTCTCTCAGTTGATTGGGGTTTTTTTCTTCCTTCTATGAAGCCTGCATTAATCTGCAAATAATTTTGAAATCTTGGTATTGAGCCTTCAACTTCAGGTTTGTAACAATAGTGATGTCCCTGTGGTCAGTTTTTAAAAAAAGTGTAATTTTTGAGGAACAATACAATTTCTTAAGAGAACAACTTATTAAAATTATAAAAAGCACTGAAAATACAGGGTGTCCGCCGGGAAGGTATACTACTTTGTTTTGCCGCCATTTTGGTAAACATTAGTATTGACAATTCATATATGGCAGTCGTGAAGTAGACACGTGGCAAATTTATTATGGAAAAATATTCGATGAAGCAACGTATTTTAATCGATAAAACATTTTTATTAAAATCAATCATCGATTACTGTGACGATGAGAAAGTTGCGTGAAATTTTTGGGAGAAACAACGTGCCAACAAAACGCACTATTTATCGTGTAGTGAATGATTTCGAAGAAAGCGAGCCTGTAGGTAATAGGCCTAAGCATGGACCACAACGTACTGCAAGATCGGCTGAAAAAATTACTGCTGCTCAGGGTAGTGTTCAAAACAATCCATCAACCTCAAGTCGACGCCGTGCTTAAAGTAGGCCACGATTTTGCACAAGGACTTGCATTAGTTTTAAGATTAAGTTGACAAAAGAGCTTCTTCCACAAGACCTTTTACGCCGCCGTACATATGCCAATTGGATGTTACAGCTAGCCCATGACAACCCCGATTTTCATAAAAAAATCATAATGAGTGACGAGGCACATTTTCATTTGCATGGATATGTGAAGAAACAGAATACTCGGTTCTGGGCAATGGAAAACCCTCAAATTATACATCAATCACCATTGCATCCATTAAAAGTTACAGTCTGTTGTGCAATTTGGTCAGGAGGAATCATTGGACCTTACTTCTTTGAAAATGAAAACGGCGTAACGGTATATGTGAATGCAGAGTGATATCGTGATATGATTGAAAACTTTTCATCGCTACAACTGCATTCTTTGGGCTTCATTAACATATGTTATCAACTAGAAGGTGCCACATCGTATACAGCCAGGATTACAATGGAGTTACTGCGAGACCTCTTTCCACAAGTTATTTCAAGAAATGGTGATGTTGATTGGCCTCCACGTTCGCCTGATTTGACTGCTCCGGACTTATTTTAACTAAGATATCTGAAAAGCAAGGTCCATGCAAACAAACCAGAAACGTTTGAGCAACTCTAACAAAATATTCGTGATGAAATTAATGAAATACCGCTTGAAATGTGTGAGAATGTAATGAAAAATGTACTCAAAAGGGCTCGCATTTGTGAGACTAATAGAGGCGGACATTTACCTGATATTGTATTCCATACATAATTGCCGACATTAATAAAAACATTTATCAATGTAAGATCCATTCTCTATCATAACGGGTGATCCAAGTAGAGATACTTTTTCCAATAGCCTTTTTTGACAGATCACGTGTGAGTCGTGTCATGCTGTCATGTTATTTTTGCTTAGTATTGTTCGGCATTTCATAATGGAAAGACTTACGCGTGAACAACGTTTACAAATTGTTCAACTTTATTATGAATTCACGTTCTGTGAGGAATGTGTTTCTTGCACTTCGCTCAACTTATGGTCAACATAATCGGCCTACTGAGCGTACTATTCGCAACACCATCACCCATTTTGAGACCCAGCATTCATTATCGGATAATATTCGACCGAATAGACCACGTCCAGCATGCTGTGAAGAAAATATAGCGGCCGTAGCTGAGAGTGTACACGAAGACCGTAGAGAGTCGATTCGGCGCCGTTGGCAGCAACTCGGACTGACGTATGGAACGACTTGGCGCATTTTACGTCAAGATCTTAAAATGAAAGCGTACAAAATACAGCTTGTGCACGACTGAAGCCGCTCGACCTTCCCAAGCGACATCGCTTCGCTCTATGGGCTCTTGAAAAGTTCCAAGAAGATCCGACGTTTTCGAGGCAAATTTTTTTTAGCTCAATGGGTATGTAAACGAACAAAATTGCCGCATTTGGGACTAAGAGCAACCTGAAGAGATTGAAGAACTGCCACTTCATCCAGAAAAAACAACGGTTTGGTGTGGTTTGAGGGCCGGTGGAATCATCGGTCCATATTTCTTTAAAAATTATGCCGGTGCGAACGTAACCGTCAATGGCGACCGTTATCGTGCCATGATAACCGACTATTTGATGCCTGAAATTGAAGCTCGTGATCTCGGCGACATTTGGTTTCAGCAACACGGCGCCACTTCCCACACATCGCATCAATCAATGGACTTATTGAGAGAACATTTCGGTGAGCACATAATATCACGTTTTGGGCCGGTCGATGTGATATCACACCGTTAGACTTTTTCCTGTGGGGATATGTAAAGTCAAAAGCTTATGCCGACAAACTTGCTTCGATTCAGGCCTTGGAGGAAAACATCACGCGCGTCAATCGCCAGTTACCAGTCGAAATGCTCGAACGAGTGATCGAAAATTGGACTCAACGGATGGACCATCTGCGACGTAGCAACGGCCAACATTTGATAGAGATAATCTTCAAAAAATAAATGCCAAAGAATGTTCTTTCAAATGATAATAAACATTCTCCATTAAATTTGAATTTTCTGTGTTTTTTTCTTTAAAAAAGTAGGGAACCTCGAAATGGATCACCCTTTATAATCAAAAATTGGAAACAAACAAAGTAGTATACCTTTCCGGCGGACACCCTGTACATAAATAGCAGTTGTAATACCCAAATATAAGTTGCATATTGAAACTGATTTTAAGGCACGGTGGCTTAGAGCTTGCCGAATTGAGGACAGATTTTTTAAAACTAATGAAAAAGGTCCAACCAATACTATTGTATTCTATAGACTACCAGATCCAGCATAAAAATATGGTCGTCAGGAGTATTAGTTTTGAGACATCATCCGAACGAACGCAAGATTTGTGAGATTCGATATCCATTAATGTTCTCAATTTACCCAAATAAGCTTAAGAGCTTCCGGACAAATTTAAGCCTCCGAACTCCTAGAAGAAGCAACTTTTAGCCCCCATAGAGCTGAAAAAGTCGCAGGAGAATAGTTGTATGACTGGTGAAGATGCATTGCCAGCTTTAGTCGCATCGAAACTATGACCATATAATGTGATAAGAATGAGTTCGCTCCTGAAAAATTTTCCAGTGTATAAAGTTGTACAGAATGCTAAGAAAGATTGGTATCCCAACAAAGATGTGATGAAAATCCATGCTGCATGTGTCGAAGTCATTCTTCAAGCTTTGCTTGTCATTACATCGAGGAGATTACTTTCGATGTTGGATTGTGTTCTTGAAATAATAGAAGATGAAGAACTTGAGAAATGTTCCTTAATAAGTTACTATCAAAGTGGTGTTTCGATGGTAATTCGAGACCAAGTTCCTATAAACAGGCTTTTCACCGACCAGAAGCGAAAGATTTTGCTGTTTTCATAACCTCTTTAGTCCCTATTCGACTTATAAGTGGTGAACATATAGTATGGCAAAACACTCGTCCAGCTTTCACGAATTCTTGCAGGCCTTTAAAAGTTCAAATAACCTATAAAAAATGCAAGTTCGCAAAAGTGACAATTAAGTCATGGCAGCAAATAAGGCCTGAATTCAAAGGGAGTTCCGAGAACGATGTGGATTAATCGTCGATAAACCTATACTGCGCTTAGGTAACATGAACGATGGCAATACGCCAAGGTGGACATCCCAACTTATTAAAAAAAAAACTTATAAAAAAAATTCAAACAATTGATTTACACAGCGAGATGCTTCGTCATAATAAATAGCCCTGGTATCATAAGCCTCCAAATTTGCATAAATATTTTATTCATGACCCACAATTATATCATCTGCTGCCGATAGGCAAACATTCGGTGGAAGCGCAAGAAATGCAAAACAAAGATTTTACGAAAATTCGTGAAAAAACGAATGCAGATGTACTTAATTTTTTTTTGACTGAGCTCGGATACCATTTCCAAAAGAAGCAGTCAACTTGCAAAAAACCCCAAGTGTCCAGGAAACAATCGCTCTTCCTGAGTCTTGTTGGCGACCCTGCTAAACGAAAAAAGGACAACGACGTTAGTACCTGCACCTGGAATGAAGGAACATTAAACAGGAGAGGTGCAAGCGACCAACAACCCGAAGCCCTAAACGGCTACAAAGCAGACATTAGTGCCATCCAGGAAATACGATGGCAAAAAGAGAATGAAAAACTGTGACATCCACTACGGACCGTGTTGTAGTGAGCAGGAACAGCGACTTTTCGGATGCGGATTTGTTATAAGTGCCAGACTTAGGCAAGAAGTCTTATGTTTCCAAGACATTAGCGAACGCATTGTAACGATCCGCATCAAGGCCAAATTCGCCAACTTTAGCCTTATATGCGCTCACGCCCCAACGTAGGAAAAAGATGATATAGCTTAGGACTGCTTCTATGAGCTCCTTGACAAAACCTATGATCGACTATCGAAGTACGACGTTAAAATCGTGCTGGGAGATTTTAACGCAAAGGTAGGAACAGAAGACATCTTTAGCAGTATTGCCGGAAACCATAGCCTACACGACAACACGTCTGGTAACGGACCTAGACTAATTGACTTCGTTACGGAACGGTTTGCTCACCTCGATATCCATAAGGGGACATGGCGGTCTCCAGATCAACGAATGGTCAACGAAATTGGTAACATAACGATAGACAAGAGATATGCTTCCAGTGTTTTGGATTCCGAACATTCCGAGAAGCTCACATCGACTCGGACCACTTCCTTGTTGCAGCCAAGGTAAGAATGCGGACATCCACCAGGCCACAACAATCCTGATATACTGTGAAAAAATTTAATGTCGGATGACTGCAATCGCATGATACCGCCAAAACATTCGCGCAACGCCTATCCCTTAACCTCTGGATCAACACCATTTCACATATCAATGTCGAAGAACAATGGCAACGATGCCACCAAGCCATTAGATCAGCCGCAACTGATGTGCTAGTTCTCCACCCACCAGCGCCCACTGGCAGGTTTGGAATGCCAACGGATGCTCGCAGACAAGAACGAGGCCCACAAGGCTAAGCTGCAGGTGAAGACGTGAGCTGCCATTGAGCTCTATAGGCAAACAAGAAGGAAACAACACCGGCTTTTCAGAGAGAAGAAAAAAGAGCAAAAAAAACTCGAGATCGGGGATATAGAGAGGTGCCACTCAAGGAAATATGTTCGCAAATTTTACCAAAGAGTAAAACGTCAAAGCCAAGAATACAAGTCTCGAACTGAATCCAAGGAAATATCATTGTTGAGACATGCTGAGGATATGGAAGATCCACTTCGAACAAAATTTCGCTGTCAGGCAGAACGAACCTTTCAATATTGGCAACAATAACGAAAACTGCCAACCACCCGACCTGAGTGAAGTGAGGATAGCAAGATCTTAACTCAAGCCGGAAATGACGGCCTTCCCGCTGAGCTTAATAAAGCCGGCGGATATGACTTGGTAAGTAACATCCACCAATTCATGCCTGAAACCTCGGCATCGTTTGCCCGATCCACAAAAAAGGAGACCCTCTGTACTGCGCCTACAAGATTTTATCTGCCGTAATATGTGAACTCCTGAAACCGTTTACCAATAACCTGATTGGCCCTTATCAGTGTGGTTTTAGGCCAGGAAGGTCCACAACCGATCAAATTTTCACACTTCGGCAGATCCTGGAAAAAACCAAAGAAGTCCAACTCGATACCCAACACCTATTCATCGATTTCAAGGCCGTATACGACAGCATTTATAGAGCAGCATCCAATTCTACTATACCAGCGACAAAAACACGGTGCAACTGCGATGTATCAGCCAGCATTGCAAAGTTCAGAAGGATAATACGAAAAAGTGGTACTATACAGAGAAGAAATAAAAGTTTTAAAGCAAATACACAAGGAGCATCGAAGGACATGTCGCTTTGAGCAGTGAATGGAAACGCGTTTTTTTTTCGAGTGAAAAAAAGTTTAATTTTGATGGCCCCAATGATGGTTTCAACTTTTATCCCCATGATCTAAGAAGGAATCAAGACATCACATCAGGTGTAATGGTGTGTGGAACTATTACCTACTATGGCGCAACCGAGTTGGAGTTTATGTTCACAACAATGAACAGAAAAAACTACAAATATTCGCGGAAACGGTAATTTTCATAAGTGAAAAACATTTTCAGACCCCTGCCTTTGGTATTCCAACAAGACAATACCCCTATCCACACTTCCAGGGTTGTTCGAAGTTGGATTCAACCAGAAGTCTTGGAACTTTTACAATTGCCGTCCTATTCACCGGACTTAAATAATCAAAAATGTTTGCGCATGGTCATCTCGTAAAGTGTATTCCGGCGGAAAACAATTTGAAGACAAGAACACTTTAATCGAAGCTATTTGTGATGCTTGGACCTAAGTTATAAAAAAAAAAAATGAGAACGAGTTTAATGAACGAAACTTGCAATCATATGAGCTGGCATTTTCTAAAGCTTACCTTTAGTCTTTCTTTGGGAACAGCAGGACACACGTGTGGTCTGCACATCTTACGTATACCTGATACGACTAAGCAGATGTTGTCTTAGGTTTTTATTTTTGTCTCGTTCTGCGTAATTACGTCATCGACAACTGTAAGATATAAAGGGTGATCCATTTCGAGGTTCCCTACTTTTTTAAAGAAAAAATCACAGAAAATTCAAATTTAATGGAGAATGTTTATTATCATTTGAAAGAACATTCGTTGGCATTTATTTTTTGAAGATTATGTCTATCAAATGTTGGCCGTTGCTACGTCGCAGATGGTCCATCCGTTGAGTCCAATTTTCGAGCATTTCGACTGGTAACTGGCGAATGACACGCGTGATGTTTTCCTCCAAGGCCTGAATCGAAGCGGGTTTGTCGGCATAAGCTTTTGACTTTACATATCCCCACAGGAAAAAGTCTAACGGTGTGATATCACACGATCTTGGTGGCCAATCGATCGGCCCAAAACGTGAAATTATGTGCTCACCGAAATGTTCTCTCAATAAGTCCATTGATCGCATCAAGTGGGAAGTGGCGCCGTCTTGCTGAAACCAAATGCCGCCGAGATCACGAGCTTCAATTTCAGGCATCAAATAGTCCGTTATCATGGCACGATAACGGTCGCCATTGAAGGTTACGTTCGCACCGGCATAATTTTTAAAGAAATATGAACCAATGATTCCACCGGTCCACAAACCACACCAAACCGTTGTTTTTTTCTGGATGACGTGGCAGTTCTTCAATCTCTTCAGGTTGCTCTTCGTCCCAAATGCGGCAATTTTGTTTGTTTTCATACCCATTGAGCCAGAAATGGGCCTCATCGCTAAACAAAATTTGCCTCGAATACGTCGGATCTTCTTGGAACTTTTCAAGAGCCCATAGAGCGAAGCGGTGTCGCTTGGGAAGGTCGAGCGGCTTCAGTTGTTGCACAAGCTGTATTTTGTACGCTTTCAATTTGAGATCTTGACGTAAAATGCGCCAAGTCGTTCCATACGTCAGTCCGAGTTGCTGCGAACGGTGCCGAATCGACTCTCTACGGTCTTCGTGTACACTCTCAGCTACGGCCGCTGTATTTTCTTCACAGCGTGCTGGACGTGGTCTATTCGGTCGAATTTTATCCAATAATGAATGCTGGGTCTCAAAATGGGTGATGGTGTTGCGAATAGTACGCTCAGTAGGCCGATTATGTTGACCATAAGTTGAGCGAAGTGCACGAAACACATTCCTCACAGAACGTGAATTTTCATAATAAAGTTGAACAATTTGTAAACGTTGTTCACGCGTAAGTCTTTCCATTATAAAAAGCCAAACAATACTAAACAAAAATAACATGACAGCATGACATGACTCACACGTGATCTGTCAAAAAAGGCTATTGAGAAAAGTATCTCTACTTGGATCACCCGTTACTTATACTTTGCCGACAATTTATTAAAATGTCGCAGGCAAGTCGAAAAAATGGAATTTCAAATTCCATGTAATATCTTGCGCTTTTGAAAAGACTAGTGGCGATAGAATTTGCAACCTCAATTATAAATTCGAATTTTTTTTTAATAACAAAAACGTTCCACATACGCCACAGGGTCCTTCATCATCTTTCCTTATCGATGAGATTGTGACATAGATAGATATAAGAAAATTATGTGTAAGGTCTCCTATCAAAAAATCTCCCCAGAAGGCAGCGAAATAGTACCCAAGATAAAGTAAACAGTGACACCTACAGTCACATTTAGAATGGAAAGATTTATCAACTTATTTGAGCTGCTTCGACATATTCGTGGGGTTAGTCAGGTCCCTTGTACAGAGATGGTGGCCGACGAGCTTAGGGGCCAACGCTAAATCCTATAGTGAATACTGCTGGCCCAGTGTCCTAGGAGTTTATAATAAATTGGAGTTGGCCCTCAGATGGGGGTTTTGCTTTGGGTTAACTTTGGCCAACGATTATAAAGCCATACAGATGACGCATTGAGAACAAAAAAAAAAACGGGAACATTTGCTCACCAGCTTCATGGTACGGGCGGACGGTGTGCACGTGAACACATGAGAAACGAGAACCAAATATATGGCGGGCAGTGCCAGTACGAACCGCCATAGAACAATTTTTGTTTTGTCTATATGACTTTACAATCATTGCTTCGGGTTAAGCCACCAAGAGCCACTACCGAAGTACGATGTGAAAATCGTGCTTCGAGATTTCAACGCAAAGGTAAGAAGAGAAGACATCTTTAGTAGTATTGTTGAAAAACACAGCCTCTACGAGAACACGACTCGAAACGGACTTAGGCTAATTGACTTTGCTGCGGAACTAAATGACACTATTACCAGTACACGATTTCCTCACCTCGTTATACAAGGTGGAGCAAAAATAGCCTTCCCATGTTTTTTGGCTGTAATTTAAAAAAGAAATAAAAAACTTAGATTCTTCTTGTGGATTATTTTTATTTGGTCTTTTAATTTTTTTTACATCAAGTCGAGAATATTATGTCATGTAAATGGCCACCGCCACAGTTGATTGTCATTTGAGCCCTTTTTATGGCATTTTCCATCACTTTGGCCAAAACTTCCGGCGATAGGTCCTCACATTCTTGACGGATATTGTCTTTAAGAGCTGCAAGAGTCTGATGCTTGTTGACATAAACCCGCGACTTCAAGAAGCCCCACAAAAAGAAGTCTGGAGCGGTCAAATCAGGCAATCTTGCTGGCCAGTGCAAATCGCCAAAACGGGAGATTAGGCGCCCGGCAAATGCATCCTTCAGCATATCGGTTGTGGCACGTGCAGTGTGTGCCGTTGCACCGTCCTGTTGGAACCACATGTTTTCCAATCCCAATTCTTCAAGTTGCGGCAAAAAGAACTCGTTGATCATTGCTCTGTAGCGCTCACCATTCACAGTAACCGTTTGGCCCGCGACGTCTTCGAAGAAAAAAGGTCCGATGACTCCTCCAGCGAAAACAGCACACCATATAGTGACTTTGAGCGGGTGTAATGGCTCTTCGTATGTTACACGCGGATTTTCAGTGCCCCAGAAGCGTAAATTTTGCTTATTTACGTACCCGCTAAGATGGAAATGGGCCTCATCACTCATGATTATTTTTGATGAAAAATCATCTTCCTCTTGGTGGTGATTAAGGATGGCTTGAGCGTATCGTCGCTTGAAGAGCAAACTGTCATAAGTCAAAATTCATACATTTTCAGAAAAGCGGTTTGAAGTTTTTTATTACTTTAAAAAATTATTTTTGTCTTGAATTTTAATAAATACCAAAAAGTTGTACAACAAAAAAGTATTGTGTTTTTGTTTTTTTTTTCAAGTGGCATAATAAAGTCACTAAAAAAGCCGTTTTTAAAAAAAAAAGTTTTAGGCTTATGTCGTTTTGCATCAAAAAAACCACTAATTTAAAAAAAACAAATGAATAATTTTTGAAAAAAGTGTCGTTTTGTTTTGAAATGAAACCAGCAATGTTTTTAGTTTAAAAAATATTGTTTAAAAAAAGTTAACTTTTATTAAAAAAAATATCAAGGACAAACATAACGGTTATATTAAGTTAATTTCTTATTTTCTCTGCCAAGTGTTGATCATATTTTTCTTGCAGAGTATCTTTATTTTCACTGTTTTCAAAAGCAATGCAATCTTCACATTAGTTATTAACAAACGCTTGGTGTTTGTTATTAACAAACACTTGGTGAAATACTTTATACTTTGCAAAAGGAACTTTTTTGATATTGCACTGTTCAACGTACCTTCTATGTATCGCTGCAATACTAATACCTCCATCGATGTACTCTTTACTTGAGTTTGCTCTGCAATAATGGCTTGGAATGCGTGGTATTTCGTCAATATGATCCTTAATTCCTTGAAGGACATCGGCATCAGTTTTATTTGAAGTAACATATTGATCTCTCTTATCTAGAACGGTTCTAATCGGCCTGTCGTTGATTCCCAGAGTTGATTTGAAAAAGTTTTTGCAGACTCTTATTCTAGAGTTTTCAACGGTGAAATAAAATGCATTGTTGTTTTGTCGAGGCTTTCAGATATTGGAGGTAGGCCCTTCTCCAACTCGTACTCGAGTATACCTATATATAGGTTTTACTTCAATCATTAAAGCTGCTATGAAGTTTAGTTGCTTTTCTTTACATCCGTAGTGCCAGTATTTTCTAAATATTTGTAATCTGTTCTGTTCATTAATTTTCGACAAACATCCAAGCCTTACAGTGACAAACAGGACCTATCTTTCTTTCTTCGATTATCCGCTTAGTTCTGGAACTATAAATATAAGATTCTCCTAAGCTTCTCGCAATTTTTGCTTTATTTCTTGCCCATTCAGTTTTGCGATTTTTCCTTTATCTGGAGCTTGACTTCTCTTTTTCATCGGATTCTATGTTCACTGGTATCTGGCTTGAAGGTGCCAAATTGAAGGCGGTTTTCGATTATCTACTTTCACAGTAATCTGGGTCTTTGTAGTCGTCATCTGCAGAAAAGTCTCCATCTTGTGAATCTGAAGTTGAGTCTGAATTAAAGTCACCATTAGGATTCCTGGTTATTAAACTAGAGAAACTGGCAATGGTGGTACTACAAGTTGGCGTATGCGAATTCAGCTGATGATAACTATTTCCAGAAGATGCATTGTGCTCCATAGCTGTACCAGCTAATTCCGTAGATAAGTCACAGTCGCAGGCGAGAGATGGTAAAACAGAACCCTTTGTTTGAAGGTACGGTGAGCCAAGTCGATTTGAAGATGAACCTTCGTTCTGAAAGTAATTTTCAGACTCTAATAAATATTACCCATAAAATGACACCAAATATATTAGTTACTGTATTTTCGACGGTTATTGCATTATAAAAATATCGAGGGACATTTTGGCGAGAAGGTTTTTGTTGAAAAATTGCCCATTCTTGTGTATTGTCACTATTTTAACTTCGTGCCAGCTTAACCAGTAATTCTGATCGATTAGTAGGCAATCTTAAGAACACCAAAAATAAAAGTAAAATAATACCTAGGTTATTGGTAACGTGACACTTCTTTAAGTAATCAAATGAACTTTGTAGTTGATCAACTACTTTCGTTCCAAAGTAAAATGACTAAATGCAAATTGAAACGTTTTACCACCAAAATAATTTACTAAAATTTGGTAGTAAAAAAACATAACACGAAAAGTGTCACTTTTCCAGACACATATCTATCACGATTTTTTTTTTTTTTTTTGAAGCAAAGTGTTACAAATGAAAAGTGTCGAAAATAAAAGAGGAAACTTACTTGTTTTTTTCGGAGCAGTCTGCCATTTTTTTGTTGTGACTTTTCCGCATGAACAAAATACAACCACTCACACTGATGACTGGCACAAAACTAAAAAAGGACACTTTTCTGGAATAACGGCTAGGGAGTAGGGATGTTTCCTTAAATGCAAAACGACACTAACGCCCTCACGCTGTCAGTTTAAGAGCTATAGTTATGACGGTTTGACAGAAAAATTATATTTTTTTTTGCGAATCGTTCTGTATACTTAACTCAAAATCGACGAATTTTGACTTATGTCAGTTTGCTTTTTAAGCGACGGTATGTTATACGCGATTGGCGGTCAGCAGCTAACAGCTGATGCACCGTCTGGACTTTGTACGGAAACATCTTCAAATCTTGTACCAAAATTCGCTGTAAAGACCATCGACTGATACCCATTTGCGTGGCACGTCGTCTGGTCGATGTCGACGGCGCTTCCATGACATCTTCGGCTACAGCAGCAATATTCTCTGCAGAACGGCTACTCCGGGGTCTGCCACGCCTGGCAGCATCTCGTGTTGTGCCAGTCTCTTCGAGGCGAGCGGCTAAACGTCGCAGTGTTTCACCAGTCGGCGTTGGACGGCTAGGAAATCTGCGACGAAATTCACGTTGTGCCAAAGTCACCGACCGATTATTGCTCAAATAAATAGTCACCAATATTCCCCGTTCTGGAGCAGTGTAGCGTAACATTGTTTATTAACGTGTATTTCGCATGTGTTTACTACACAAATGTCAAAACAGAACTGACATTAGGGGCCAATCGCAAAATTTATAGCATTTTCTGATAGGAGGATTACTTTTGCGCCACCTTGTACAAATAGGTCGCTAATGTTATCTAGATTAGATAGATCAGAGCTAACTTGAAGATTAGCCATGGAAAAATCGTCATAAATGTTGACAAACACCTGAATTTGGGCCAGACTAAGGATCATCAAAAAAAAACTCAGTTACCACATAGCTAAGTAGTAAAGTAGCCTACACAACTGATAGCATTGCACGGACTGTTGCAATTCAATTATAAAATTTCTTCAGATGATTCGTGGCTGGTGTCATCATATCATAACGGTAAAATTTATAAATCCCAATCTAGATTCAATATCGAAGTACCTCTCACTGACAACAATTACTCGATTCATTGCGAAACAATGCACAATGAATCAATCTCGCATCATGTACCTACTTGTGTGAGTGCTATCTCACAGCACCTTGAATGTCTAGACACTAAATAAAAAAATTCTTAAAAAAAAAAAAAAACAAGAAAAATATAAAAACAAAATTTTTTAACAAATTTGCGCACCAAGAGATAAGATGAACATTTGGTTCCCCCTTCGACTTGTGTTTACCACATTTCTTACCACGATCACCATTGCTTACTCATCAGATGCTTAGTGTTGCAATTGCAGGCATGTGCACCTGCACACTGAAATCTATATCTAGCTTGAGAGCTCGACAGAAGTTTAAAGGTAGATAGTAAGTACCTTACGTAGACAATTTGAATCTAGAATTCGATTGAGTGCACTCGCCGCCTCAGAATTTTCACACACCAACTTTCAAGATGGATGCTGTTTAGATTTACCTAGTTCGTGTCACTTTTTTTTTTTTTTTGATATTGCCGCCTGACTTTGAGTTGAACCTACACTCGCAGATACATAGTCTGTGTGGTGGCGACGACGACGACGCTCGGCGGTAAAGCTCTTTGATACCTCATGCGGAAGTATGCGAATTGGATTTCATTGCAATACGATGTGTGGGTTTCAATTTTAAGTTTTCATAGACGGCGCAAAAAAAAAAACAAACCCATGATAACTTTGGAAAGGCAATCCAATAGTCCTTCCGAAAAAGGACCACGAATTTACTGCTGCACAAAATTGCATTTCACAGTTTTGGCAGCATCTAAATGGTAATAGCTCCGACCACAATGTGAATTCCAGGCAGGGAATTTCCGAAAATAAAAGGTCTCTCACAGCCGGGATATCTATTCGGGTTTTATTAGGCGAGAAAACTATTCCACGGAGCCTGGAGAGGGGCAAATGGGTGCTTCACCGCCTTACTGGTTTACTGCTTTACGATACCGCACAGCAATTGTATTGCGTGTGTGTGGTGGTGACAATGGGACAGCATAGATTTCATTCTAGGGACAACGATTGCTGGAAACAATATCCCACCAACTATGTTGGCTGCAGTCCAAAAGTCATAACCGTGCCTATACTGCAGCAGATTTGGCTGTGCACTCTGTGCCTCTGTGGTTCCACCACTTGCTGATGCATGGCAGCAGATAGCCGATGGCATTCCCTACATGAACCAGCATTTGGCGCTGTGCTCCTGTTAACCGATTAAGAGACCGGCTCCCAAATATGGTTTGTGCATGGCTTTGGGCTTCGATCGGGGATTGGTAGTGGTGCCTACTTCGTGCAGGTACCTATCTACCTACCACTGTGCGCGCGATATATCACCATTCACCGAGTGGAGCTGGGAGCAGAGAATAATTTATCGCAAAACGGTGGGTTTGTTGGGGGCTACAACAAATGGGAGGCGCGAAGCACGAAGCACAACAACGAATGACAAGTAAAAAGCAGTCTAGACGTAGACTAGACTCCATAAAAATAATTATTATCGGCTGCAATTTCTTCGGTACCCGGTTTCGATTTTTTTCTGTTTTGCTCTCTTGCATCTTCTTTTTGTTGGAATCTTTTTTTTTTTTTTCATCTGTATCGCTTAAGCACAACAGTTGTCTGTTTATTGAAAAACAAAAGATTTTGTTGTTGTTTTGGGAATTCGTGGACGTTCGTTGATGGGAGTGAAACAGTAGCAGCAACTCAGTGGGCTGTCCATTTTTTCATTTGCATTCGGTCTCGTTGAGCAACATTATTTTTGCTTTACTGTCATTCTGTCTGATTCGGATGCAGAAGGAGATACATACATATTCGCCTCGCAAACAAAAGAAAATACATACACCGAACAAGTTATTCCCGTCCCGGGATTGAGAAGATGATCGAAGATGAACCCCCTGCCGTCAGCGTCAGCGTCAGTCAGTCAGTCAGTCAGCTGTACATATGCGAACAAAACGACCAAGTCTGGACAGAAACAACCACATAAACAAAAACACATCCTCCCAGATCTCGTGACTGTCGTCTGGTGATGCATTTCATGCATCTCGGGATGTGACACAGAGAAAACAAAATGACAAGCGAACCAGCAGGCGAACACGTTTTTCAATTTCAATTACCTTTTGTCTTTGGATACGAATTCATGGGATACCTAGCTACCCACCTCACAGCGGATTCGCGGGGATACCAGCGGGCGATGGTACACGCACAGTGGAACGACCAGAAACAAATTTACCACCGTCACGCAACAATTTTGTGTTCAAAAATAAATCAGAATCTAGAAACCTGTATTAACAAAAAAAAAAAAACTGATATGGCAATTGCTGTTGGGGGAGCCAGAGTGTAAGCTTCAAAGGAGCAACACACGAAAAAAGAGTGCAATGACTTTTATAAATGCCGGAGATTTTGGGCATATTTCTGGTCCACTTTGGACTAACTTCTCATTACTAGACCATTTTTTGTTAAAGGATTAGCCTTGAGATACCTGCCGAATCAGCCCACGAATGCCGAATTTCTCTTGACGAGATTGCGGAGCATTTAACCATTCACCTCTTTTGGGTGACGGTTCCCAGAGACATAAAAGGGGATTGCAAGGCAGATGAGCTTGCCAGACCCTCGCTTTATACTGCTAGTAGATATGATAGATATGCCACTAGCGATCCAAAATTAGTTAAGGGTCCCCGAATTAAAAAAAAAACCTCAGATGGGAACGGGTGAATTCCCTAGAAGGAATCAACGTTGACCTTTAAGATCCCATTTAGGCGGAACAAAGTGAAAATCGAAGGGAAATTGAAAACGTTGCCAATATCCAGCAATTTTAAAAACACTTCTCCCTGTTGGTCGCTTTGCAGGAAGACCAGCATGTCCGGAGTCACTTTGAGTTTCTTGAAGTTTTTGCACAAACCGGACGACTACAAACATGCACTATGATCATTGGCTTGTGTTTACCGTGGAATTACTGGCAATGTTTGCTGAATATCACCTGCCAACAGATGTCTTGTTCATATTTTTGCTGTTAATTCAACAATGGAACTGATTGTTTCAAAAAATTCACAGTCATCGGACGCATCGTGCATCGGACGTGCATCCCACCAATCGTTTTGGATGGGAAGGTTGTTGCGATGATTATCGAAAACAATTTTCGTATTTGATTAGCATTTGACGAAAGCACAGCATCTCCGAGGGGGTGATCCCAATGAGTGTGATTCTCAAAAAGTCGCAAAAGTTAGCAAGCTTGTCTATACTTACAAATCTTGGAATAATGATGGGCAACGAACCAACAGAGGGTGGTCCAACGAAAACGCACGGTGCTAATTGTAAATAAAGCAAAAAGTTATTTGAGATAACAAAATCTTCCGTCATCCTCACAGGTGGGTCGACAGGATGCCAACGAAACCGGGGATGGCGGAAGACCCATGTAAACAGGATTCACCACATCCAGAAACCCTCAATGCTACCTTCTCTGGGGTTGAAACCAAGTCAAAATACCCGGAGCTGAAATTCTTCGGGTTTGACACAAAGTTAACAGATTTAGAGTTGGTCAGTGTTAACGAAAACAAGCAAGCAAGAGGACCTCCTAGCGTCTGATTCTGACGATGCCAACAATACGGTGGTGTTGGCCTCTGTAATTTCTTCCAATAATGGAACTCTTACAGATTAACCTCCGCCACTCCAAAGCTGCTTCCGCCGTCCTTCTTGACCGACTCAAAAAACTCGGGGAACATATAGTTTTGATCCAAGAACCATGGGTTGTCAACAACCTGGTGTGCTCCTGACTACAAACTGCTGTACGTAAGAAATGAAGGTAAACCTAGAACTCTGGCATTGACATTGACATCACAGTACTTCGCGCATGAGTGCAACGAACTACAGAAACAAAACAGCACTGGCGACTGAGGCCATCGGCTGGGACAGAGCAAGACATTAATACAACCGAGAGAGAGAGACAGATAGATGACATAGAAGGAAAGCCATATAACATAATCCATATTATCGCACAGGTGGCCTCAGATAAGCTGGCGATTTTTGTAGAAAAAGATTGCTGCCGAAGCTGGGGCTTGAACCCGCAGCGTTTGGCTTAGCAGTCAACTACGCATTCCTCTGACCCATGGCCACCTGCTAACCTAGAACTTTTATTCTTGCTAAGAACTCCTTAAATATATTTCTACTCTCTAATTACAGCAATCAGGATGTTGTCACAGCCAATATTAAAACAGAAGGCAGAAATTTGGCTGGTCTCGGCATACTTGGCTCCCGACCATTTGAGACCAATACCTCAGCGCAATCTAAGGGACTAGCGGAAGAAGAGAAGCGCAAAACTGCGCTTATCATTGGATGTGATGCCAATGCTCATCATACAGCTTGGGGCAGCTCCAACATTACCGGACGAATTGAGTTACTCTTTGATTATATTTTAGAAACATACCTCCTCCTATGTAATTTGGGCTCGATCTCCACCTTCATAAATAGGATGAGACAAGAAGTGATAGACATCACTCTTGCCACCAAAAACATAATCGACCTGATTGGAAACTGGAGAGCCTCTAACGAGCACTCCTATTCAAACCACAGATACATCCAGCTTCACCTTGGATGATACTCCCCGAAACCCGAAGGTTTTAAGGAACTCCAGAAAAACCAACTGGCCACTTTTTAGAGAAATTCTAAGCAACAATCCTCTCTCTGACTCCTTGGCACAGCCTGGTGGAAACCATCTCACATGCACTGAGCGATGCAAGATCGTCAGCTTGTCCTATTAGAAAGCCTCCATGGTGGAACTTCAAATTCTGGCTCCTTAGTAAAAAAATGCAGGCGACATTTTAACAAAGCCAAAAGCTCCAAAGAGACACTAGATTGGGACCAACACAAGTTGTCTCTCAACACTTACAAAAGCAGTTGAAGAAGGAAATAAGAACATCCTTGCATACCTTCTTTGGTAACATAAAAGAAACCTCAAAGGCTTCTAGACTCCGCGAAATCTTGTCCACCAATCTACCTTTATCTAGCAACCTCCTCAAACCAGATGGTCAATGGACAACTACCAATAAGGAATTTTCTGGACACCCAATTTGCTGGTAGCTGCTCAATCCCCGTGGAGGCCGTATGTCAATTGCGTTAAAAAGAGGGTTACATTTTATCCTCCTTTTTTTTTTGTTTAATTTTTGACTTTTCTGCACCATACTAATGTCAAAAATTATTCACTGGTTAAAATTTAACGCAATTGACACACGGAATAAAGATGTCCGCCCTACTTTGTTCATATTCAACATACAGCGAAACTGATATTATTCAGAGTTAAAACGTAATATTGTAAGCCTTAAATAATTAAAACACGTGTTTTCTGGTTGGTAGGTACAAAACAAAGAACAACTTATTTCAATTGTTAACCGTACATGCCATACAAAACAGTGGTATGCTACTTTTCAATAAAAATTACATTTTGATCTTATTTTCAACAGAAGCAAATGTAATCATAATAACGGGTGATCCAAGTAGAGATACATTTTTCAATAGCGTTTTTTGACAGATCACGTATGAGTCGTGTCATGCTGTCATGTTATTTTTGTTTAGTTTTGTTTGGCATTTCATAATGGAAAGACTTACGCGTGAACAACGTTTACAAATTGTTCAACTTTATTATGAAAATTCACGTTCTGTGATGAATGTGTTTCGTGCACTTCGCTCAACTTGTGGTCAACATAATCGGCCTACTGAGCGTACTATTCGCAACACCATCACCCATTTTGAGACCCAGCATTCATTATTGGATAATAGACTTTTTTAGACTTTTTCCTGTGGGGATATGTAAAGTCAAATGCTTATGCCGACAAACCCGCTTCGATTCAGGCCTTGGAGGAAAACATCACGCGTGTCATTCGCCAGTTACCAGTCGAAATGCTCGAACGAGTGATCGAAAATTGGACTCAACGGATGGACCATCTGCGACGTAGCAACGGCCAACATTTGATAGACATAATCTTCAAAAAATAAATGCCAAAGAATGTTCTTTCATTTGATAATAAACATTTTCCATTAAATTTGAATTTTCTGTGTTTTTTTTTTCTTTAAAAAAATAGGGAACCTCGAAATGGATCACCCATTATTTTCAAGATTTGATTAAATTGATGATTCAAAACTGAACGCGATGCTTATTTCTTAAATTTTTCTTGGATGCGCTCATTCCGATGTAAATTTTCACCCCTTTCTGTGACGGTTGTTGGTGTGGTCGGCGAGGTAGCGGGGGAAAATCGAAAAAAATTTGAGCAAAAACTGTGGGGAATAACTTATCTCACGCATATTTGTTTAAAAATGTGATAGTATGTGTAAGATACGTAATTATGCGTGAATTTAGCTTGTAGGCAAA
The DNA here is from genome assembly GCA_949824845.1 of Rhingia rostrata. NCBI lineage: Eukaryota > Metazoa > Arthropoda > Insecta > Diptera > Syrphidae > Rhingia > Rhingia rostrata. Next base: position 36,994,215 of record OX463757.1, read on the forward strand.
CCGCGAAGATTGGTATCTCTTTACTTCCCTTATCTCTGGTAAACAGTCACAAGAAAAGAGAGACAATCACCATCAAGGTAGGCTATTATGATATAACATGGAAACCGGCTATCACATTTCTAGGTGTGACGATAGACGCTAGACTCGCTAGGGATGGAACGAATTTACAAAGGGAAGGTGGACCGGATATCCACAAATGAACAGACCGACACCACGGATAAGTAGATTTCTACTTTAGCCAGATCCTAACCGGGCATGGCTGCTTTCGAGCATATCTGAACTGGTATGGTCTGATGGAGTCTCCTAACTGTTTAAACTGCGGAGAGGCCAGAGAAGATGTGCATCACAAATTTTTCCAGTGACCACTTTTCAGTCTAGAGCGCAGAAAACTAATGGGTGCCCGGTGTGGTTCAACGTTGCCCCATCTCAAATGGAAAAGATACGGGTATTTGAGAGGCAGTGTCTGAGGAGCTGCCTTGGAATTCACAGAACACCAGTTTCTGACTACACAAAACACTATTCCAACCAGGTCCTATACAACGGGGCCAACATAAACAGAATAGACAATTGACTGGTGAAACTCATGCGGTTTCACGCTGCAAGAGCGATGGCTTCGAACAATAGTCTCATCTTTGGGGCCTTCTGATGATGAATATTTGGAGATTGCGCGTTTAAGCGGCTTTATTCCGCCCGAAGCTTTCCTATATTTGGATAGTCGAGGGCTGATATAGGATAGATCGGCGGTTCCGCTAATCTACCACGTCTTCCGACGAACTGTGGATTGGCGGCTCCTATACGACCGAGACGTCGTCGCTCAGGGCGGAGGAGAGCGCCTGCGGTTCAGCAGGAGTATATCCGATTGGGACCGTCAGAGTAGGTCACAACAGGAGAACCTGTTGTGGTGGTTGAATGAGTGTTAAAGATAGTTGACTTAAAATTGTTATTTTATGGCCGACTTACATAGTTTTAGTCCTAGGCTTAGGGGCAAAGCAGTCATGGTGGCACAAAAAAAAAAACGCTTGCTGTGGCTGTTCTTGTTTTTAAGTTATTTTTAGGTAGTTTTAATTAATTTTAAGTAGTTTAAGTTAATCGATAAGTAGTTTTTATTAGCATGCAAGTTTAAATGAAATAAAAAAAAAAGACGAGGAACCAAGTTTTTCAAAGTTTTCTTGGTAAAAATTATGTTACTTTTATATTTATATATTAGATAATAGGCCGAAAGGCATTAGAATTAAGTTATCGTATAATTTAGGGCGCCCGCATAGGGCAAGTAAGTTAGTTAAGTAGTTGATAAGTAAGCTAGTTTTTTCATGAATTTTCGTCTAGCATGTAAGTTAGTTTTAAGAAAATAAAATAAAAATGAGTTTAAAAAAAAAAACGCAGAAAACTAGACGATATAAAATTTTTGAGAACATTATGAGAACATTGTAAACCAAATGCTTACACCATATGCTAACATCGGACGCGGTGAAACAGATCGCAGCAGCAATAATGATGATGGATTTTCGATGGTTGGAAAGAGAAGGGGAGCTCCCCAGCAAAAACCAAGCCAAGGCGGCAACAGCAAACGCTGAACCCAATGTTCAACCACCTAACGGGGAAAGATGGACATAGATTGCTAACCAGCCTCCTGCCATCGAGTATTCAGGTCTGCGAATCGCACATGCCATTAATCCGGGTCATTGGTATTTTTAGAAGATTACACATCCCTTGGCGCAACCAACAGGTTAAGCTCTGCAATTTTTGTGTTTAAGGGCCGGGTGTATTTTTTTTAGAGGTTATTTTTTCGAATTGAGATAAAACTGACATTTTGTGGTCATTTCGGGCAACTCTAATGTCATTTACGTTCAGTTTGGTTTGCCATTTCATCATTAACCGGTTGAAAAACAACGCTCGCAAACCGTGCAAATTTATTTCGAAAATAATGGTTCAGTTGGCGAAGTTTAAGGCAAGCTTCGTCCATTTTATGAAACACATAATCGGCCATCAGAGCAATTAAATCGGTTAACCATGGACCGTTTTCGCAATCTATGCGGTAATACGCATCCGCAAAGACGTCAAACAGTGCGCACCAAAGAAACAATTGCCGCTGTAGAGCAAAGTGTTGAAGATGACCCGAATGAATCGATTCGCCACCGTGCACAGTCAGTGGAAGCTTGTCAATCAACTTTATGAAAGATTTTGCGCAAATATCTTGGCTTACGACATTACAAGATCCGGCTTGTGCAAGAATTAAAGCCGCGAGACCATGCAATGCGTCGTGATTTTGGTGTATGGGCCGAAAATGAGATTGATCTCGAGGCTGATTTTCATCGCAAAATTTTGTTCAGTGATGGGGCTCATTCTAGGTTGAATGGCTACTTCAACAAGCTAAACTGCCGCATTTGGAGTGAAGAGAATACACATGAGACACTTGAGACCCACAAAAGCTGACTGTTTGGTGTGCTCTATGGACTGGTGGAGTCATTGGGCCATGCTGGAGAGTCACTTACCCTTAATGGGGACCGGTATAGAACCATGATAATCGAATATTTTTTGTTTCCGAATTGGATGGCATGAATGTGGATGAGATGTGGTTCCACCAATACGGTGCTACATGCAACTATGGACTGGTGGAGTCATTGGGCCATGCTGGAGAGTCACTTACCCTTAATGGAGACCGGTATAGAACCATGATAATCGAATATTTTTTGTTTCCGAATTGGATGGCATGAATGTGGATGAGATGTGGTTCCAACAATACGGTGCTACATGCAACAAAGCACACGTCACAATCGATTTATTGAAGGAAACATTCGATGAGGGCATAATTTCGCGGAATGGACCTCTCAATTGCGCACCAAGATCGTTTGATTTGACACCATTGGATTATTTTCTTTGGGGATATGTGAAGTCGCTCGTCTACGCCAACAAACCAGAAACGTTAGGGCACTTGAAAGCCAATATTCGTGGCGCTATTGCCGACATACGGCTCTAAATGCTCGAAAAAGTGGTTGGAAATTGGACCTCTAGACATGGCTTTATTCGAACCAGCCGCGGCGGCCACATGCCCGAAAATCATATTTTACCATTAATGGCAAAGTATCTTTTGGCTTCCAATAAAGCCAAATTGATGGACATTAAAATGATTTTCTCGTGTTTTATTTCAATTCGAAGTTCTACACCTCTAAAAAAAAAGAACCCTCTACATGCAAGCCTTTGAACCAGACTGCATGGTAAACGATCTGTCTGTACTTAATATTTTTGTTTAACAAATTATAAAAAAAAACACTCTGCCGCTATTCAAATATCGAAATTTATTTTCTTTAATTTGTTCCAGTGCGCTGCAGTTATTCACTTGACAAAAATTATTTACTAACGACACGATGTAAGCGAGACTGTTACAAGAGTCATTGGCCGATGAATTATATCGGCAGCGCGGGTTCGTGATATCCCAATAAGCTTGATAATAATAAAATATTATTTGCTCGGTTTTAAGCACTTGTAGCCAGACTATAGGACATTAAAACAATTAAAATCGGTGCAAACAAACTCCAGACAAGTTGGTTGGTGCTAATCAAAACAATTGTCTGTGTCGGAGAAAAGGTCGTAAAATAAATATCAGCCTGATTTTGGCATGACAAATTCGGAGAGTTCTCGAAAATGGGATACGCATATGCATGTCATGACTTATGAACCCTTTTGAAAGTCAGTAAAATTTGTCATTTTGAGGTATGTGATACGGGTTCAAGGGCAACAGAAAACCTGTTGACCTTAATATTTGCGGTTAATGTGATATGTAAGGTTTATTGTTGTTCTCAGGTAGATAACTATATGAAGTTGCATGTTTGGAACGAACGCCTGCATTTCACAAAATCCAATATGACATGAAATTCTGATTGAAGCTACATTGCCTTTTTTTAATTATTGCGGAGGTCCAGACGGATACGATTGCTACTTTTATGTTCTTCGAAAGGAGGGACCGTCATAGTCCAGTGGGGGTTATGATGGATGTGGGGAGAATATGGGACGTGTGAGTCATGTTCATTCGTGTAAAGTTCAAGCGAATATCCTTCGGAGCAACCTGGTTTTTTCTTCAAGTTAAGTCTCAGTAAATCGGAATATTCGTTAGTAATTTAAAAAAAAATAGATAAGCTCACTTGAACACCAAATTTCGGCCTGATTTTGCGGAAGAGTCATGAGAGCACAATTTTTTTTCACAAAAAATCACTTTTATTAGCATTGAACATTTTTTTTAAAATGTTTTTACCATGTCCCGAATTATTGCGCAGGACTGCGGTATAACTTTATGACCTCTACCGATTTTTTTTAGATATTTCAGTCAATAACAGTCTTGACTACTTGTAAACCCCAATTTTTTAAAACATTTTTCGAAACCCAATCCGGAATGAATCTGTGCCTCAACCAACATGCCTCTCCAATTAGCCCGGTCCATAGAAAATTACCTACAGTTGCGCACTCCAAGTTGGTTGAGGTCGGTTTCTACTTGTGCGCGCCACTTAAGGCGGGGTCTTCCTCTACTGCATCCGACGTCTGGCTGGGAGTCGAAGACTCTGCGAACCGGAGTATTGGCTTACATTCGTCGTACATGTCCTAGCCATTTTAAATTTTGTTGCTGTACAACTCATATAGTTCTTCGTTGGATCTTCGTCTCCATAGCCCGTCAACGCATATGAGACCGAAGATTTTTCGAAGAATTTTCCTCTTAAGTCCACCAAGGATTTCTTCATCCGCTTCTGATACGGTCCATGCTTCAGCGCCGTAGAGCAGGACTGGGATGATCAGGGTCTTATATAGGATCTGCTTAGTAGTTCGAGTGAGGGTCTTTACTACTGGATGGCCTTCTTAGCCCGAAGAAACAGCGGTTGGCAAGAGGAATTCTTTGTTTCATTTCTGACGAGATGTTTTTGTCAGAGTTAATAGCGGAGCCGAGATAGACAAAGTCCCGTACTACCTCAAAGCTATATCTGTCGATGGCGACATTCTGTCCGATTCGCCGATGTTGTGTGTCCTTTCGTGTTGACATCATATACTTTGTCTTGCCCTCATTTACTGCTAAACCCATGTTTGCTGCTCTATACTAGGAAACGTGGCTACGACATCACGTTAAGTCCTACCAATGATGTCAATATTGTCGGCTTATGCTAGTAGTTGTACCGATTTGGAAAATTTATCGGGAGTTTTGCACAATCCTCTCAAGAATCCAGTTGAAGAAGGCACATGACAGCGAATCGCCTTGCCTAAATCCTTTTTTGGTATCGAATTTATCTGATGGAGCAGCGAGAATTCTCCATCGTCTTCCTACACAAACGGACGAGTTTGGGCGGTATACCAAAACTAGGCATGGCTCTGTATAGTTCGTCTCTATAAATGCTGTCATATGCGACTTTGAAATCAATGAATAGGTGGTGGGTATCGATTTGGACTTCATGGGTTTTTTTTTCCAGGATCTGCCGAAGTGTGAAGATATGATTGGTTGTGGACTTTTCTGGCCTAAAACCACACTGATAAGGGCCGATCTGGTTGTTGGTAATCGGTTTCAGGCGTTCACATATTTCGGCAGATAGGATCTTGTAGGCGATGTTGAGGAGACTTATGCCTCTGTAGTTGGCGCAGTTAAGATGGTCTAATTTTTTTGTGGATCGGGCAAACGATGCTGAGGTTCCATTCTTCAGGCATACTTTCTTCCGATCAGATTGGGCTTATGAGTTGGTGGATGTTACTTACCAAGTCATCTTCGCCGGCTTTATAAAGATCGGCGGGAATGCCGTCATTTCCGGCACCCTTATTTAGCTTGAGTTTAGATATTGCTATCCTCACTTCACTCAGGTCGGGTGGTTGGCAGTCTTTGCTGTTGTTGTCAATATTGATTGGTCCGTTCTGCCTGACAGCGGAATGTTGTTCGTCATCGCTGTTTAACAGTCTGCAGAAGTGGTTCTTCCATATCCTCAGCATCGACTGTGTCGCAACTACGATATTTCCTTGTTCATCTCGACAGGATTCTGTTCGAGCCTTGTGAAAAACGTCAATGCCAAGGATATTGACGTTTTTCACTTTGGTAAAACATGCGAACATCGTTCCTGGAGTGGCTCCTCTCTTTTTCTTGCTTTTCTTGCTCTTTTTTCTTCTTTCTAAAAAGTCGGTGTTCTTCCCTTCTTCTCTGCCTATAGAGCTCAACGGCAGCTCTCGTCTTCACCTGCAGATTAGCCTTGTAGGCCTCGTTCTTGGCTGCGGGTATCTGTCGGCATTCCTCATCAAACCAGGGGTTTCTTGCTGGTGGGCGCGAGAAACATAGCACATCAGTTGCGGCTGATCTAATGGCTTGTTGGCATCGTTGCCATAGTTCTTCGACATTCGATGCTGGTCGTATGGTGTGAATCGAGTGGTTTAAGGATACGCGTTGCACGAAGGTCTTGGCGGTCTTTTGGGATTGCTGTCTTTCGACATTAAATTTTTTCACAATATTTCTGGATTGTTGTGGCGTGGGGGATATCCGCATTCTAACCTTGGCTGCAACAAGGTAGTGGTCCGAGTCGATATTAGCTCCTCGGAATGTTCGGAAAGCCAAAATAATGGATGCGTGGCGCTTGTCTATCGCAATGTGATCAGTTTGGTTGACCGTTTGTTGGTCTGAACCGCCATATCTCCTTATTGATATCGAGGTGAGGAAACCGTGTGCTGGCTATAGTGGCATTTCGTTCCGAAACAAAATCAATCAGCCTAATTCCGTTAGGAGACGTGTTGTCGGGTAGACTGTGTTTTCCGACAATACCGCTACAGAATTCTTCTTCTCCTACCTTTGTGTTAAAATTCCCAGCACATTTTGAACGTCGTAATTCGGTGCTCGGTCAAAGGTTTTGTCGATGAGCGGGAAGAAGAAATCATTAGCTTCAGCTCATCTAGGTTCACCTGTAGACAGCAGGCCTTGTATTCCGTGCCATGCGTTCTTATGCAACAGGTTCTATGAAAGTAAACGCTTAACAAAATTGAAAACTTTAACCCCATCGATTAAAAATTGTTCTGAATAGTCCTGTGACTGGCAGACAAACGCTTGACTCAACGGGCTTTATTTTTGACAAAGTGACATAATATTTGTATAGTTTCACTTGCACCGACTTATTTATTTAATTATTTAGCCATTTTCTTGTGGATTTAACGGATCCAACTAGAATAAGTTTTAAGTAAGTTAGTAAGTTTTAAGAGAACAAACGGGTTGTTCTGATTTTATTTGGAGAAAATTTATAATTTACGACCAATGTCGTTAATTACTTCTTCTATATAAATCTGAATGGCTCAATGGCTTAATGGTAAGTGCGTTGAACTGCCACACAGAAGGCCTGGGTTGGATTCCCAGCCGTAACAACACTTAAATGATTTTTCACTGGCCCTCCTCTCGTGATGATCAGACTAATCATTCGGGTAATACCAATTGTCAAGAAAAGCTTAATTCAAATTCGCCAATAAAACAGGAGGTCCAGCCATCGTGGTAGAAGTACACACACAAATATGAATGGTTGTGAGAAAGCTCAGCCCTGGGTACTATAACAAGCCTGTTGCGCCACAAAATTGTATTTGTGTTTGTATGTAAATCTAAAGTGTAGAGTTATACAAGTTTCCTGTAAAGAGAGAATCATCCTCAGTCATCAACTCGAGTATTATTCCAACTGCACTTGCTACCTAGGCATCAGCTAAATTGTTGAACAACTATAAACAGGTTGACCAATCATGTCTGTATAAATACAATCCATTAGTGCAATTTCCCAAAAGCGAAGAAATTCCCAACACAATCCTACATCATTGCAAAGCAACCGCAACGAAATCGCCCGAAATCTTCATACGGAACTGTGCAACTTGTCTACACCACACGTATCTGATTCAGATTCACTTGTTTGCTGTTCTAAATTAATCCTGCGTTCCCCACAACCGAAAATACAAATAACATCCGACAACATTGCTTAATTGCTTGCAACATTGTTGCGCGCTAATAAATTACTATCAACGCGCACAGCGCCCTACAACAAAAACAAACGCTTACTCAACCGAAGGATGATGTTTAAATTCAACTTCAATCCTATTCCGCACCTCTCCTCCCAGCCGACCACCGCTCGGGTAATCATCCTCCTCAAGACCATCATCATTATCGTCCGTCCGCTCCGTTACGATAGAAGGGGCAAAAAACCAGTAGCCAACGTTTGTCTGTTCTAAAAATACGAGCCAATTGCTCATCGAATCGGAATCGGAATCTTTTAGCATGGCTCACCATTTGGCAGCAATTGTACCTTGACTGTAGGTTGCAGCACTTGCATGTAGTAACTCAGCCAAAACAGTAGCTGGGTGCACTATCGGACTGACTCTTGGTTGTCTGGGAAAATTGATTGCAACACACCGAACAGAGGGGCACGGGCGGATTCTTGTGTGAAAAGAAAACATCAAACCGAAAGATATACCATGTATCTACGGGTTACACCGCGACGAGGAGTGACTTTATTTTTCACCATTTCGCCGCATGTGACAATAAACTATTTATGTCCTCTAGTCGGGTGCACGAATGTGTTTAGCTAGACAAATGGCAGACTGAGAAATCGGCCGACAAAAATAGTTTTCACTTTGGCAAGCGAACAACAAACCTGCACGTCATCAGATGGGGCTCGGTTGGTTTGGTCGGCAAGCGGATTGGAAATGCCCCTTCACCAAATATTGAATATTATTGGCAATAGATGAAAATTATGTATATGTATGCCAACTTCTGCACACTGTAGATAAGAGTAGGAGTAAGGCACGCGTAGATCGGCGCGCGGGTCTGCGATTATAATTAACACGTTAAGCCGTCTGGAGTCTGCCTGGTAATTCGAGAGTAAATTTCACAAATTTTCGCGTGATTAACGCGATGAGTCAATCATTCAAGTTCACGGCTGCTTGTGAAATTTATGAGGCAATTTGTGTCATCACATGTTGACCGAGATGATTGGTCTGGTGCGAGAGTATCTATTTGGCGTGTCGACGGGGTGCCAGTCACAAAAAAGTGAAATGTCACCAGAAACTAATTAGGAAACTTTTTCCGGGTGGCTTTTTCGTTCCCGCTGAACAGGTAGAACTGGTAGCAAGAAATCAATATCGGGTGACAGAGCTTTTGCTTTTGGGAAAGGCCATTTATCAGGTTAGTCCATGTTAGGTCATCTTTTGTGATAAATTCTGATTAAAATGCCAAAAAAGGGTGACTTGTCTGAAAGTTCAATTAAGAAGTTGTTAGATGCACCCAAATTCTGCGAAAGCATTATCTCTGTTTGGGCACATTTAGACTTCATTTATATTTTTTTCCTGCATCTACCATAACTGATGGGATTCGGAAAGTGAACCAAACCTTATTGGGATTGGGAATACATGAAATTAAAAATGACCAAAGTCATAAAATATTCCGCTGATCAAAAGGTTGGTGAAATGGATTAAGAGTGTGTCACGATTTAGAAGACCTTAAGGATGGCGATGACTCTTATTTTCGGAATTTTTTAAAAATCAAAATCAATAGCAAGTGGATCCAACTGAAGTGGAAAGATAAGTTTCCACCAACCAGCGAAACATAGACAACCAAAGAATATAAGTCACAAAAAAAAGTGTACAATAAGGGAGTATCTGAAATAACTCTTACCATGTTCCGGAGGCTCACAGACATTTAGGTCAACGTCAAAAGTAGTCATCTTTGCTTTGGGTTAACTACACGACCATGGAAAAAAACTAACGGTTACGAAGCAACCAATAGCCTCGGAAAGGACTGATTTTATTGTTGACGACCCTGATAAACGAAAAATGGACATCGACGTTCGTATCTGCACCTGGAATGTGAGAACATTGAACAGGAGAGGTGCAAGCGAACAACTAGCGGAAGCTCTGCCGTCCAGAAAATACGGTGGGATGGGCCGGGCAAAAAGAGGATGAAAAACTGTGATATCTACTATGGACCGTGTTATAGTGAGCAGAAACAGCCAATATTCGGATGCGGATTTGATATATGTGCCAGACCTAGGCAAGAAGTCTTATGTTTCCAAGACATTAGCGAACGCATTGTAACATCGGCATTGTAACAAGTTCGCTAACATAAGTCTTATATGCGCTCAAGCCCCAACGGAAGAAGAAGATTATATAGCTAAGGATTGCTTCTTTGAGATCCTTGACCAAACCTATGAGCGACTACCGAAGTACGATGTTAAATTCGTGCTGGGAGAATTTAACGCAAAGATAGGAAGAGGGGACATCTTTAGCAGTTTTGTCGGAAAACATAGCCTACACGACAACACTTCTGGACTTAGGCTAATTGACTTCCCTACGGAACGGAATGCCACTATAGCCAGCACACGGTTTCCTCACCTCGGTATCCATAAAGGGACATGGCGGTCTCCAGATCAACGAACGGTCAACCAAATTGATCACATAGCGATAGACAAGAGGCACGCAATCAGTATTTTGGATGTCCGAACATTCCGAGGAGCTAACATCGACTCGGACCACTACCTTGTTGCAGCCAAGGTTAGAATGCGGATATCCCCCACGCCACAACAATCCAGAAATATTGTGAAAAAATTTAATGTCGAAAGACAGCAATCCCAAAAGACCGCCAAGACCTTCGTGCAACGCGTATCCTTAAACCACTCGATTCACACCATACGACCAGCATCGAATGTCGAAGAACTATGGCAACGATGCCAACAAGCCATTAGATCAGCCGCAACTGATGTGCTATGTTTCTCGCGCCCACCAGCAAGAAACCCCTGGTTTGATGAGGAATGCCGACAGATACCCGCAGCCAAGAACGAGGCCTACAAGGCTAATCTGCAGGTGAAGACGAGAGCTGCCGTTGAGCTCTATAGGCAGAGAAGAAGGGAAGAACACCGACTTTTTAGAAAGAAGAAAAAAGAGCAAGAAAAGCGCGCGATCGAGGATGTAGAGAGGAGCCACTCCAGGAACGATGTTCGCATGTTTTACCAAAGTGAAAAACGTCAATATCCTTGGCATTGACGTTTTTCACAAGGCTCGAACAGAATCCTGTCGAGATGAACAAGGAAATATCGTAGTTGCGACACAGTCGATGCTGAGGATATGGAAAAACCACTTCTGCAGACTGTTAAACAGCGATGACGAACAACATTCCGCTGTCAGGCAGAACGGAACAATCAATATTGACAACAACAGCAAAGACTGCCAACCACCCGACCTGAGTGAAGTGAGGATAGCAATATCTAAACTCAAGCTAAATAGGGGGGGCCGGAAATGACGGCCTTCCCGCTGATCCTTATAAAGCCGGCGAAGATGACTTGGTAAGAAACATCCACCAACTCATAAGCCAAATCTGTTCGGAAGAAAGTTTGGCTGAAGAGTGGAACCACAGCATCGTTTCTGCGATCCACGAAAAAGAGAGTCTCTAAACTGTTAAAATTACAGCGGCATAAGTCTCCTCAATATCGCCTACAAAATCCTATCTGCCGTAATATGTGAACGCCTGAAACCGTTTACCAACAACCTGATCGGCCCTTATCGGTGTGGTTTTAGGCCAGAAAAGTCCACAACCAATCAAATCTTCAGACTTCGGCAGATCCTGGAAAAAACCCAAGAAGTCCAAATCGATACCCACCACCTATTCATCGATTTCAAAGCCGCATACCACAGCATTTATAGAGACGAACTAACCAGTGACATGTCTAGTTTTGGTATACCGCCCAAACTCGTCCGTTTGTGTAGGATGACGATGGAGAATTCTCGCTGCTCCATCAGAGTCGGAAATGGCATCACCGACAAATTCGATACCAAAAAAGGATTTAGGCAAGGCGATTCGCTGTCATGTGCCTTCTTCAACTGGATTCTTGAGAGGATTGTGCAAAACTCTCGATATATTTTCCAAATCGGTACAACTACTGGCATAAGCCGACGATATTGACATCTATGGTAGGACTTAACGTGATGTCATAGCCACGTTTCCTAATATAGAGAAGGAAGCAGCAAACATGGGCTTAGCAGTAAATGAGGGCAAGACGAAGTATATGCTGTCAACACGAAAGAACACACAACATCGACGAATTGGACAGAACGTCACCATTGACAGATATAACTTTGAGGTAGTACGGGACATTGTCTATCTCGGCTCCGCTAATAACTCTGACAACAACATCTCGTCAGAAATTAAACGAAGAATTACTCTTGCGAACCGCTGTTTCTTCGGGCTAAGAAGGCAATTCAGTAGTAAAGTCCTCACTCGAACTACTAAAGAGATCCCATATATGACCCTGATCATCCCAATCCTGCTCTACGGCGCTGAAGCATGAACCGTTTGAAAAGCGGATGAGGAAATCCTTGGCCAATTTGTGACGAAGATTCAACCAAGGAATATAAAAGCTGTACAGCGACATGCTCCTGGTTAAAAAAAAACTCCGCATTGGACGTTTAAGATGGCTAGATTATGTAGAACGAATGGCCATCAATACTACGGCTCGCAGAGTCTTTGATTCCCAGCCAGACTTCGGACACAGTAGTGGAAGACCTCGCCTTAAGTGGCGCGCACAAGTAGAAACCGACCTCAGCCAACTTGGAGTGCGCAACTGTAGGCAATTAGCTAAGGACCGGGCTAATTTGAGAGGCATGTTGTTTGAGGCTCAGGTTCATACCGGACTTAAGCGCCACTTAAACGGAAAACGGATTATTTGAAGGTAGTCTCATCGAAAACCGGTATGTTGAATATTAGTAAAGAGGACGAGTTCTGTTTTTCGGGGGTTAATGCCAAGCCAACATTTATTTGCCCACTCGGTGAGAGTTTTCAATTTATGTTCGAGTCAGTCCCTTGTCCATTTCATCTCCCTCCCATTCATTTGATGTTTTCTCCAACTGGCAACTGCCTCTTGTTCGCATAATGTTTCCTTAACTCAAATATCTGCATTGTAAACATAACTACCCTGGAACCATCAAGTGAACTAAATATTTTCTAAGACTTCGTCGGACATTCTGCAGACTGACTGTTGTAAGAGTGTCGTCCATCCCCATCCAAATAGAGGAGCACCCGTCTATTAAGAAGACTATGCACTGGCGCAATTATAATCCACCTCCAGACAGAATGGTTCCATTGTGAACACACGTAACAATGGTGTAAATGGGGATGGAAGGGTGCAGGGTGAAGAAAAAAAATAATACGGCTACATGGAGTAGTTGGGATTAAACTTTTCCAATTGAACGAATGGACATGAATGTAAATATTCGTGTGGAGCACCAGAGGTTGAATCGTTTTCTTTTTTTTTTTCTGTTTGCTAACCCAAAAATTAAATATTTTAACTTTGTATGGAAATTTAAGGGTAAGAATGTGTAGACCAATCTCTGCTAATCCGATTTGGAGTCAGTTACATGATGGAGTCCTTGTAACCATTTTTTTTTTCAAATCGCATTTTGAACCTATGACCTTGCAAGGAATGAACATATTCCCAGATAAGCTTTTTTGTAGATCTTTTAATCCTCAATAGGCTGAGCTCGTCTCATGCTGACAACAACCACCTTATTTTCAAAGCCAGGCAACGAAATTGGTAACTGCACCTTAAATGTCAGAACTGAATAAGTGCAACAGAAGAACTAGCAGAAACCCTCTGCTGCTACAATGCAGACATCACTGGCGTCCGGGAAAATGCGATGGAATGAGTAGGGCAGAACTCGTAACACCATACCACTAGCATCTATATCAAGGACAATGTCAGCGATGTAATTAGATGAGCCGCAACTAATGTGCTAAATTTCTCGCACCCACCAGCATAAAACCTGTGATTTGATGAGAAATAACGACAGATGCTCGCATCCAAAAACGAGGCCTACAAAGCAAAGTTACAGGTGAAGACCAAGCGTACAATTGAGCTCTTGGTCAAAGAAGAAGGGAAGCCAGACGGCTTTTCAGAAAGGAACAAAAAAAAAGCAAGAAAAGCAAGCTGACAAAGACATATAGAGCTGCCACTCCAGAATTGATGTTCATAGGTTAAACCAAACTGTAAAACGTCAAAGACAGCGATGCTAGGTCGGAATCTTGTGGAAATGGACAAGAAAATATCGTAGTTGAGACACATTCGATTCTGAGGATATGGAAGAACCACTTCGGCGATGATGATAGATCTACAGCTGTCCGGAAATATTGAATATTAGCGACGATAGTGAAAACCACCCGACATAAGTGAAGTGACGGTTACAATAGCTTAACGAATCTGCGGGAAATGATGACAATCCGTGAGTAAGCATTTGGTAAAATTTATTACTACTAAAGTAAAGTTTGGTCAGACGAAAATACGTTTGAAGTATTTAACCTCAGCAACGGTTGCCAGATCCACGAAAAATGGAGACCCTCTAAACTGCGGCAATTACAGACGCATAAGTCTCTCCCATAATCTGCATAAAATCCTGATCGGACCTTATATATGTGGTTTGATGCCAGGAAAGTTCACAACTGATCAAATCATCACAATTCGGCAGATTTTCGAAAAACCCAAGAAGTCCAAATCGATACCCACCCACTATTTATAGAGACGATCTATACATAGCCATGTCAAGTTTTGTTATATCGCCAAACTTGTCCGTCTGTGCAGGGTGACTATGACGAAAAATTCGATACCATACAAGGATTTTGAAAAGGTGATTGTATATCATTTTTCGGTCTGGTTTGGTATTGAGGCGAAGATTCAACCAGGAACTATATAGGCTGTACAGCAACATACCCATAGTCCCCATACCCAAAAACTCCGCTTTGGACGCTTAGAGTGAATGGACACCAGTACTACGGCTCCAGAGCCTTCGATTTAAGGCCAGACGTCGGACGCATTAGATGAAAATCTCGGCATAAGGAGAAACCGACATAAACCAGCAAAAAGTGTGCAAACGGAGGCAGATAGCTATGGATCTTGCTAATCTGATAGTCATGTTGGATGAGGCCCAGGTGGATTTAAGAATGGAGCAGCAATAAAATTATGCTAATTCACTCCCTTCGCAAGGCATTTTCATCATCTTTTAAAGTTTGTAGCTTCGATTACTTATATTTGCAACGGTCCAACCTGTGACCTATATAACTTTCCTCTTCCTATTGAATTATTCTGTCATCTAGCGGTGGCTTGAATGTTTTGAGATGACCATTAATAAAATTTCCATGATAACTGTAATGCCTGGTATCCCATTGGGATACAGTTCCAAAAGCTTAGGAATCGGAACATACCTATAAGCCTAAAAAAACCTAATTTGAGCAGCCCTACAGCAGGGAGACATTTAGTGGGCCAAACACGATTCGCCGACAAACCGTAAATCTCCGGCAATGAACACAAACGTCACGATTTTCGTCGTTTCTCAAATGTGACGCAATTTCTAATCCTTTTCATTAGTTTGTGGCGCACACACACGCAGAGACGTACGGGAAAACTTTAATCGCACGCAGTCGTATTCAATCGCTGAGATGCACCATTTATTTGGGTGTTTCTGTCCTAATATTCAATGGTGTTCGTCTGTAACCAGTGTAAACAGAGCACTGGCCGGGCCTACCATGCCATGTCCACCAACAAAGCAGCAGCACACTCTGCCAACTCCCTGTTTCTCATAAATCACGAATTCGGGGTGCCGTAGCTGGAGTAGTAGACAAATTTATGCGAATCGGAGAAGCCCATAAATACGTAAATATCCAACCATTCATTTTGTGGCACCTCTGCACACACACAAACATCCACGATATCCTCCTGAATGGTGAAACATTAGAGTCATCCCTCTTCTTTTCCACAATTCTATGCGCTAGATACTTTCGCTTCATACTCCATTGCACGAAATCACCACTCACACGAGAGAGAAAAGAGATTTACGTTCTTACCCCATCCATCGTCGTCGTCGTCGTTGAGGCTTTTTTTATAGTTCACCCTATAACCAGGTTTCCTTGCAGACCAGTATCTACGACAAAAAAAAAAAAATGCAAATTCTGAAGTTATTTGCCAAATTGTATACAGGGAAGTCAAGGCGATGCTTCTCTGCTCTGCTTACCATTTTCCGTGAAAATGTCTAGATACCAATCACTACCCGGAAGAGTAAGAGGAAGCACACGGATTAACCACACATCACGATGGCACCTCCAATCGACCGCAAAACTTGATGGTAATCTATCACACACAAGCCGCATATACGCTGTAGTCACAGTTCCGATTTGGTTTCCACTATTCCTGTCATTTGTCACGTCGAATTTGTTCGACATGATGTTCGCCCTCTCTGGTCAGGGAAATGGTCAGGAACGGATGAATTCCCGAAACGAAAATGCGATATATCTGGGGGAGTCATCTATTCGTTTGGTCAATATGTGAATTAACAACATGAGGAGTGAAGAGGTTCACAAAGTTGAACACAATCTCGTTACCCAAAGTGGCCTTTAGGGGAGAGGTGTCTGTATGTGCTTCTACGGATTTTATTGCGAAAATTGATTGAATGGTAATGCACTGTGAACGATTGAGCATACAGAAAAAAAAAGTAACCGACGTGCAAAATGGAAGCCAATAAACAGTTTTGAAACTTCGAAAATAAAAGGGGAGGGTTTGCTTGCTGTCAATCTATGTCTCCACCGTAAGGTTACGTCATCCCTTTCTATCAATGTGAATCAATGTCTGTGTAAGAACGACAAATAGGTTTAGTGATCCCTGTGGGAGGGGGCGAATCCTGATGAATGAATTACCGCCTGTGATATTATCATTCTTGGCATCGATAGGTGTTAAAACCTGTGTGTACAAAGAATACTTAAAAAGTCATGATCGCAACGTATAAGGGTTGTGATGGAATTTTAAAAAAGTACTGCTGGAGGCATGTGACACTGGTAGGTGTCGAGATGTAAACGCTTATCCAACTATAGGGGCACAGGTCCGTTTAAGAAAACAATACGGGATCTACAATCACTTACGCTTAACAATAGTACGTTGTTCAGATAAAGACACGAATTCAAATATCCAGTAGCACACTTGAAGCTGTGATGGATAAAAAATTATAGCAATATTCTCGGTAGGCAGTTCGACAGTTGAAAGTTGATTTGTTGTTTGTACGTTTTGACATTTTACGACGAATAAATTAACGCCATTACAACGCTTGCTAATGTATGCAAACTTTTTTGAAATCAGCGGTTCGGCTTGCCAAACTTTTCGTGTGACAAGTCCATTTTATGGTCGACATAAGCGTCCATCTGAGCAAGTTATTCGGAACATGATGAATCCTTTTAGCACCACAAGTAAACTCTAGTAGATAATACGAATTCCCAAAGAGGAAAAACAGTGCAAACAAAAGAATTTATTGCCGTTGTGGAGCGCAGAGTTGCAGAGATTCCGAGTCTCGGACCGCAATTGGGTCTATGCTCATTAACTTCATAGAAGATCTTACAAAAATATATTGACTTAAAAGCTTATAAGATCCACAGCTTATGCGTCATAGGTTCGGGGAATGGGAGGAAGACATGATTCAGCTTAATACTCATTTTCAACGCAAAATTTTGTTCTCCGATGAGGCCCATTTTTCGTTAAATGGTTATGCAAACAAGCAACATTTACGAATTCGGAGTGGAGAAAACCCAGAAACCCTTACATCACTCCCAAAAAAAAATCATGCAGTGTTACGACCAAAAAGCGAGCCAACAAGCGGAAGCCCTAAACTGCTACAAAGCAGACATTACTGCCATCCAGGAAATACGATGGGATGGGCCGGGCAAAAAGAGGATGAAAAACTGTGACATCTACTACGGACCGCCGTTTCTGCTTATAGTGAGACTATTCGGATGCGGATTTGTTATAAGTGCCAGACTTGGGCAAGAAATCTTATTTTTCCAAGACATTAGCGAACGCATTGTAACGATCCGCATCAATGTAAAATTCACCAACATAAGCCTTATATGCGCTCACGCCCCAACGGAGGGAAAAGATGATGCAGCTAAGGACTGCTTCTATGAGCTCCTTGACAAAACCTATGAGCGACTACCGAAGTACGATGTTAAAATCGTGCTGGGAGATTTTAACGCAAAGGTAGGAAGAGAGGACATCTTTAGCAGTATTGTCGGAAAACATAGCCTACACGACAACACGTAACGGACTTAGGCTAATTGACTTCGCTACGGAACGAAATGCCACTTTAGCCAGCACACGGTTTCCTCACCACGATATCCAAAGGGAACATGGCGGTCTTCAGATAAACGAACGGTCAATCAAATCGATCACGTAGCGATAGACAAGTGCCATCCAGTATTTTGAATGTCCGAACATTCCGAGGAGCTAACATCGACACGGACCACTACCTTGTTGCAGCCAAGGTTAGAATGCGGATATCCACCACGCCATAACAATCCAGAAATACTGTAAAAAAAATTTAATGTTGAAAGACTGCAATCGCAAGAGACCGCCAAGACCTTCGCGCAACGCGTATCCCTTAACCTCTCGATTAACACCATACCACCAGCATCGAATGTCGAAGAACTATGGCAACGATGCCAACAAGCCTTTAGATCAGCTGATGTGCTAGGTTTCTCGCGCCCACCAGCAAGAAACCCCTGGTGGGTTTACAAAATCCTATCTGCCGTAATATGTGAACGCCTGAAACCGTTTACCAAAAACCTGATCGGCCCTTATCAGTGTGGTTTTAGGCCAGAAAAGTCCACAACCAATCAAATGTTCCAACTTCGGTAGATCCTGGAAAAAACCCACGAAGTCCAAGTCGATACCCACCACCTATTCATCGATTTCAAAGCCGCATACGACAACATTTATAGAGACGAACTATACAGAGCCATGTCTAGTTTTGGTATACCGTCCAATCTCGTCCGTTTGTGAAGGATGACGATGGAGAATTCTCGCTGCTCCATCAGGGTCGAAAACGGCCTCACTGACACATTCGATACCAAAAAAGGATTTAGGCAAGGCGATGCGCTGTCATGTGACTTCTTCAATCTGATTCTTGAGAGGATTGTGCAAAACTCACGAGCCAACACCAGAGGCACAATTTTCCTAAAATCTGTACAACTACTAGCATACGCCGACGATATTGACATCATTGGTAGGACCCAACGTGATGTCAAAGCCACGTTTGCTAGTATATTGGACAGAACGTCACCACTGACAGATATAACTTTAAGGTAGTACGGGACTTTATCTGTCTCGGTTCCGCTATTAACTCTGACAACAACATCTAGTCAGAAATTAAACGAAGAATTACTCTTGCGAACCGGTGTTTCTTCGGTCTTAGAATGCAATTCAGTAGTAAAGCCCTCACTCGAACTACTAAGGAGATCTTATATAAGACCCTGATCATCCCAGTCCTGCTCTACGGCGCTGAAACATGGACCGTCTCAAAAGCGGATGAAGAAATCCTTGGTCGATTTGAGAGGAAAATTCTTCGAAAAATCTTCGGTCCCGTTTGCGTTGACGGGCTATGGAGACGAAGATTCAACCAAGAACTATTCGAGCTGTACAGCGACATGCCCCTGGTCAAAAAACTCCGCATTGGACGTTGAAGATGGCTACGGCATGTAGAACGAATGGACACCAATACTCCGGCTCGCAGAATCTTTGATTCACAGCCAGACGTCGGACGCAGTGAAGGAAGACCTCGCCTTAAGTGGCGCGCACAAGTAGAAACCGACCTCAACCAACTTGGAGTGCGCAACTGGAGGCAGTTAGCTAAGGACTGGGCTAATTGGAGAGGCATGTTGGTTGAGGCCCAGGTTCATTCCGGACTGTAGCGCCACTTAAGTAAGTAAGTAAGTATACGACAACATAACGCATGTATAAAATTCAACAGAATTTCAGAAAAAATTGTATGAAAAGGCTACAATCAGCTGTACAGATCTGTGAGCACCCTATCCCATCCCATCTTTAAAACCAATATCCAAAAAAGGGGAACGTGGGTTAAAACTTCATGGTGATGAAATTAGGGGTGTTTAGTGAGAATTATGCAATGAGAAGAAAAAGATTCTCAATAAGACAATCCAAACTCAATCTGCTGTTTAATAATTGAAGATTGATCCGCCTACTTGCAGTCAAAAGATATTAGTTGTCAAAATACACAGTTTCCATGTTGGTTGCAAAAATCATTGCTTTTGATCGAGTTTAGATATTGTTAGATTTATATTGTTTGAATAAAGGTAAAACCCACAGCTACCGATTTTGTGAATTGGTACACAGGGTGTTTCGGAATCATTTGTTGATATAAGTATTTTTTTATCAATTGATTTTTTGTGCAAAAACTAAACGACCAAAATATACAAAGCTTTTTCAAAAAAAAAAAACTGCACGAATATTGGTATTTTATTCCAATATTTAAGTTTTAATCAAGAATACAAGTTTACTCAGTCCACTTCTGGGCTGGAGATATATCGAGTTATTATGAATAAGAATGACACTGGCGACGGCTGAGTAGTAGATTTTTATTCAATCTTTCATTGACACATGAAAGACGCGTTCTATACGGAGTAATCAAGAGACTAAAGCTACTGGTACAATATTCTTACAATATAAGTCACTAGCTTGTCGCGACGCCGCCGGATACGAAACTGCTGATCTCGCGCCTCGTGCGAGAATCGCGTTTCGTTTGCAGCTGCGGCGGAGTCGATGGCCTGGGCGCAATGTCAGCAAATACGCAACATTGTTTGAAGCCCAATGCCCAATTCGCCTAATTACAGTTAACTTACATACATTTGTTTACAAACTGTTTTTTTTTATAAATTTGAAGTTAAGAACTGTTAACTAAGGCCGTGTGCCAGTTGCGTTAAAATTTTAGCCAGTGGATAATTTTTGACATTAGTTTGACATCACCATTGTAACCTGGTCAATAGCTCGCTAAAATTTATCCAGTTACTAATATTTGACATTTGGTATACCTACTGATGAGTGAGAAAAATGAAAAGTACACTCGTGGATTAATCGTCATTACCACATCACATCATTCAGATGATAAAATAACATTTAAAATTTTAAAACAAACTAAAAGTGGATTTCGTTAGTTTTGCAATATTTTATATGCGAAATATGCGTAACTTGAACAAAGTATCGGGTTTTTCAACAGGAACGCTACAAAAGTTGAGCGACAGGGACAGCAAACGACGCCGCTCTTTTGACATTTCTCTACAGTATGGGTTGCCATTTCATGATGGAAAGATATACGATCCAACAACGAGTCGAAATTATTAAAATTTACAACCGAAATTCGGAGTCAGAGGCCTCAACGTTAAGAGCGCTACGTCCAATTTATGGTCGTCATAATCGTTCTAGCAGATCAACACGTGAGCGTCTAATGGAAAAATTTGTATCCATAGGCACAGTACAAAATGTTCCCGTGCCAGTGAGACAAAGAAGTGCCCGTAGTGTCGAGAATATTGCTGCCGCTGAGGCTTCAGTTGAAGAAAGCCCAAATGTTTCTCTCACTCGTCGTTCTCAAGCGTTGGGCATCTCTGTGACGTCGTTGTGGGGAATTTTGCGAAAAGATCTTGACCTACATCCTTACAAGATTAAATTGACGCAAGAACTGAAGCCGCTTGACCACCAGAAGCGAGGTATGTTCGTGAATTGGGCTGAGCAACAAAACAACTTGAAAATGATTCGGATTTTCATCGAAAAATCATCTTCAGCGATGAGGCTCATTTCTGGCTGAATGGCTTCGTCAATAAACAAAATATGCGGTATTGGTCAGGAAGCAATCCACACGTACTCCATGAGTCATCATTGCATCCCGAAGAAATTACGGTTTGGTGTGGTTTATGGGCCGGCGGCGTTCTTCGGCCGTACTTCTTCCGTGATGATCAAGACCGGCACGTTACTGTGATTCCCATTCGCTACCGTTCAATGATAACCGAATATTTTTGGCCCCAATTGGATGATATGGACTTGGAGGACATGTGGTTCCAACAGGACGGCGCCACAAGCCACACAGCGAATGCCACAATCAATTTATTGGAAACCAAGTTTGGAGAACGTTTTATCTCACGAAATGGTCCAGTCGCTTGTCCGCCTCGGTCGTGCGATTTGACGCCGTTAGACTACTTCCTGTGGGGCTACGTCAAGTCTATGGTCTATGCCCACAAGCCAGCGACGATTGATGAACTTCGTACGAAAATCGAACGTGAAATTGCAGCAGTATCGGCCGATTTATGCTTGAAAACCGTCGAAAATTGGATTCAGCGTCTGGATTTCTGCAAGCGTGCCCGTGGTGGCCATGCAAAGGAAATTGAGTTCCATACATAATGACATCGAACGTTCTTTCACAGGAATAAAGAATTTCATTGATATCCAAAACCGTTTTTGTTTTATTTAAAAAAAACTTTTGTAGCGCTCTTATTGAAAAACCTTTTAGAATGGATATCCTTAATCATGAACACAGATTATACAACAACATTTTTGTTGTTACTGTTAATAATAAATAATAATTAAGGGTTTTAAGATATTCTATTTGAAATCTATTTGGTATTTAAAAATATAAAGAAAGTATTTTTGTTTCAATTCAATTATTAAATTATTGAAAATCGTATTAAAATAAAATCCCATTTACTCCAATTGACACAGAAAATAACCATTTTTTACCATTGCAGAAATGTCAAGTTTTTGCCATGGATATCCCCATGTAAACGCAATTGGCACACACCTTAAAGACAAAAGCTAGAATTCGTAATAACTTTGATCTAAATTCTAATAACTTCTCATAAATTTTTCAATTCTGCATTAGAATAACTAGGTTTCTAGATTTTTACCCCGAAACTCTGAAAAAAATAACCAATTTTTCTTTGAATTTAAAATGTTTAATTAAATTTTAAATAACTATACTTTTGACTGATTTTAAAATTTGTTTCGGCTTTTGAAGCTTCGAATATTTCCGGATAATCTTGTTTATAAGAAAAAGCCAACAAAATGTGGGAGTGGCGTGTTAAAATGATTTATAGATGAAATGCTCATATTAATTCTACCAATGTTTTTGTGTCAAAAGTTATTGTTTCGAATGTCGATAAAAAAATAATTCGATTTAATCGACAGAATTTAGCGTAAAACTTTACATATGTTTCAAAATACAATTTATAGAATCAATTAAAAATAATTCGATTTATCGACCGATTTTTATAATTTTTAATAGACCGTTCATAAAATCGATTAAACTTTTCTCGATTTTATCGACAGACTTTTTATTATTTTCAACAGACCGTTCATAAAATCAGTTAAAAATAATTCGACTTAATTGAAGGAATTTTTATTGTTTACAAGAGGCGTCACTGATTTTTGCAACTCTTTTGCATGTTAAAAATGTTTTGAAAATTTGTCCTTAAAATAAGTTGATTTTGTGAGAAGTCGTTCAAAATGGACACGTTATGATATCAAGACATTTGAAATTTTTATTGTTTTAATAAAATATTTTTCACCTAAGCTTGGGTTATCGTTATGATAGGAAAAAAGAGTCGATTGTGAATTCATTAAGTTATTTTTCATAAATACCTGATTATTACATAACTCTAAGAAATGCGTGTACAATTACTAAGAATTTAAGTGATATTTTTAGTCTACAATAGGGCAAGTTGCGTATTTATGAAAATAGGTAAAAAAAAAATGCAAAAACATGGTGTTAGATACTACACATATTTTCTGAATATTATCACCGTTTGTGTACCTTCCATTAACTTTTTTACCATAATCTATATCTTTATCTATATTTATAAAAAATTTAACTTTAAAATGTTTTTCGCCGATTTTCACCTAAACGCATTTACTAAACTTTCAGTACGTTTATACAGCACTGTACATTTTAGTACATTTGTCTAATTATCGCCTAAAAACGATAAGTTATAGGCTACCTCCGAAATTGGTTCCTGGAAATTAGTAGAACAGGACTGTCACACACAACAACCGCACATTTTCAGTTTCAAATTTAATATGTATTTCATTTTTTATTTATGTATACTTACATTCGATTTGCTTGACATCGATATGAATTCACAATCGACTCTTTTTTCCTATCATATCTATAACCCAAGCTTAGGTGAAAAATATTTTATTAAAAAAATCAAAATTTCAAATAAAGGGTTTTTCAATAAGAGCGCTACAAAAGTTTTTTTTAATAAAACAAAAACGGTTTTGGATATCAATGAAATTCTGTATTCCTGTCAAAGTAATTTCGATGCCATTATGTATGCAACTCAATTTATTTTGCATGGCCATCACGGGCACGCTTGCAGAAGACCAGACGCTGAACCTAATTTTCGACGGTTTTCAAGCATAAATCGGCCGATACTGCTGCAGTTTCACGTTCGATATTCGTACGAAGTTCATCAATCGTCGCTGGCTTGTTGGCATGGACCATAGACTTGACGTAGCCTCGCAGGAAATAGTCTAACGGCGTCAAATCGCACGACCGAGGCGGCCAAGCGACTGGACCATTTCGTGAGATAACACGTTCTCCAAACTTGGTTTCCAATAAATTGATTGTGGCATTCGCTGTGTGGCTTGTGGCGCCGTCTTGTTGGAACCACATTTCCTCCAAGTCCATATCATCCTATTGGGGCCAAAAATATTCGGTTATCATTGAACGGTAGCGATTCCCATTCACAGTAACGTACCGGTCTTGATCATCACGGAAGAAGTACGGCCCAATGACGCCGCCGACCCATAAACCACACCAAACCGTAATTTTTTCGGGATGCAATGATGACTCATGGAGTACGTGTGGATTGCTGCCTGACCAATACCGCATATTTTGTTTATTGACGAAGCCATTCAGCTAGAAATGAGCCTCATCGCTGAAGAAGATTTTTCGACGAAAATCCGAATCATTTTCAAGTTGTTGCTCAGCCCAATTCACGGACATACGACGCTTCTGGTGGTCAAGCGGCTTCAGTTCTTACGTCAATTTAATCTTGTAAGGATGTAGGCCAAGATCTTTTCGCGAAATTCGCCACAACGACGTCACAGAGATGCCCAACGCTTGAGAACGACGAGTGAGAGAAACATTTGGGCTTTCTTCAACTGAAGCCTCAGCTGCAGCACTGGCACGGGAACATTTTGTACTGTGCCTGTGGATTCAAATTTGTCCACTAGACGCTCAATTGTTGATCTGCTAGGACGATTATGACGACCATAAATTGGACGTAGCGCTCTTAACGTTGAGACCACTGACTCCAAATTTCGGTTGTAAATTTTAATAATTTCGACTCGTTGTTGGATCGTATATCTTTCCATCATGAAATGGCAAACCTTACTGAAGAGAAATGTCGAAAGAGCGGCAAGAAATATGGCGTCGTTTGCTGTCCCTGTCGCTCAACTTTTGTAGCGTCCCTGTTGAAAAACCCGATAAATAGTCTATTATTCCTTCGGGATGTGCAGCTTCGTTACTACGAAGGGCCTGAAGGTGCGTGTGTACTTCTTGCATGATGGTGGGACGTCCTGTTTTATACCGAATTTGAGATAAGCTTTTCTTGACGGTTGATACTACTCAGATGATTTGTCAGATCATTACTAGATAATTTCCAGTGTAAAAACATTTAGTTGTTGCTACTGCTGGGAATCGAGCCCAGACCTTCTGGGCGGCAGTTCTTCGCACCAACCATCGCGCCACTGAGCTCGTCGGGGTATGCAGCTAGGTCCTGAAAAAATTTCAGGAAAATCGGTCAAGTGTTTTAGCCAGCTATAGACTTAATAATAAAGTACAAGCGAACAAACGAGCATAACTTCATTTTCATATATAAGAAGAACATATAGACAAAGCTCAGTGGCAGCGTTTTAAGCGCCAAGACCTTACCTTAAATATGAATAAAAATTAAAACAAATGAAACCACAGCGTTGACTTTTCAAAGGTGTCTATGATCTTCTACAGCCTAAATCTAAGGACACCAACAATTTAAAAAAAAAACTCATTAGGATCACCATGGCGTATACGTAATAAAAACCCACAACTCTGTGTATTAGCTATGAGTTTGTGTTTTTTTTTTTCGACTACTAACCCCACAACTGGGTCACTTCCTAATGCTTTGTACCTACTAGAAAATCCGAAGAAATGCACTTTAAGGACATTTCCTTGTCCATTAATTTCACGCTTACCCAAATCTAGAGCAGAAATAAAGAAACCCCATAGCACTGGGTATTGACCAAAGCAAAAATCTCAGACTCCACTTAGACCATCAAAAACCCCACGACAACAATAAACCACTCTGACCACCACCACTATGGCCGTCGCCGCATACAAAAAAATTGATGCATTGGCATGTTCCAGTCAGAGTCCCAATCATGAAGCCAGCAGAATTTAATTTTTATTATTATTTTCGACCCCAAAAAGGACGATCACGACGACAACCACCATGGCAGAAAGGACATTTGCCAAGTGGCCTTCTAGCAGTGGCATGGGTGCGGTAGATCTTCCGATAAGGCCCCTAGGCAGTTGGCCAAAAAAAAAAACAGCTCTAGACGCCAAACGAAACCAAAAAGAAACGACGCCTTTGGGTGTCGTTTGATTCTTGGAGCGGAATTTTATCGCCACTGCACTGTTTTTAACTCACACCCGTATGGAGGGTTGTCCTGTTTTGAAGGAATCCTTATTGTTCTTGCTACGAGAAACGAGACGACCCAATTCATTGGAGGGGAATCCAATTTTTTTCTTCTGCCCTCTGTCCACTCCACAAAACTCACATATTGTTGTTACGACTAGGAAAGGCATTTTTCCTGTATCCTGTGCCAAGTAGGTTACAATGTATGACGTGGTGGCTAGTCATAGTCAATTGTGCATGCATTCTACGTTCCAAAGCCATTGCAATCGCTGGGGAGGACTTTAATCCAATTTCTCTCTTTGGGAATGTGGGTATGTAAACCGCACAGAAGAAGAGCTCGATTTTTTTTTTTTTTTGAAAAATGAATTGCAGATGACTAAGGATTTATGAAGCAATTTAGGGGTTGACATGGAATAGGGAAATGCGATTACGGCTTCAGGGGAAAATGATTTTCAGTGTGTCGCAGAGTGGAAAAGTAGAGCACTGCTTTGTGCATCCGTTGTAATAACTTTTTTTTTTTTTAGAGAAATTTTGTAATTCCAATAAATGACAGGATTTGCATATTTTAAAGAATTGGGTCGATAACAAGACTAGATGAAGCCTAATAACTGGTCAAAGATTGCCTCTCGACAACTCGAAGTATGCTCCAATCTACGAAACTACGAAATTATAATAGTCGGTCATGTTAAGATGCAAGTCAAAGTAATCTGAATCGACCTATAGCGCTCGCCGCTGACGTGGATGGACTGGCCAGCATCGTTCTCAAAAATATATGGACCGATGACGTCACCTGCCGAAAATCCACACTGAACTGTGACTATTTCGGGATGAATCGGAGCTCTTGGATCGCATGTGGATTGGTATCGTCCCTAACTTGACAGTTTTGTTTTAGACATAACCATACCTCCAGAATTGGGCCTCATCGCTGAAGATGATTTTTCGATGGAAACAAGACCCAGTTTCCAACGGCTCCAGATCTCATTCAGCGAACACATGTCATCGTCTTAGAAAATTTGCACGGATGCAGGCTCAAGTCACGACGCAAAGTTCGGCAAATTGTGGTGTGCGAAGGACCGAGTTATAAGCGATGCGAAATCGACTGCCACGGATTTTCCTGCATGCTCTTACGGACGGCGATGTTTTCGGATTCCAATTGATCGACCACGCAAAGTTCGGCAAATTGTGGTGTGCGAAGGACCGAGTTATAAGCGATGCGAAATTGACTGCCACGGATTTTCCTGCATGCTCTTACGGACGGCGATGTTTTCGGCAGATCTTGCGTTAGTCGACGTACGGTTGTTGGCTTATCCTTTACTGAACCAGTGGATTCCAATTGATCGACCACGCAAAGTTCGGCAAATTGTGGTGTGCGAAGGACCGAGTTCTTATAAGCGATGCGAAATCGACTGCCACGGATTTGACTGCATACTCTTACGGAAGGCGATATTTTCGGCTGATCTTGCGTTCGTCGACGTACGGTTGTTGGCTTATTCTTTACTGAACCAGTGGAATCCAATTGATCTACCACGCAAAGTTCGGCAAATTGTGGTGTGCGAAAGACCGAGTTTTTATAAGCGATGCTAGGATGATTAGGGCGACCTGAGAATAGCAAAGGGCGCGGTACGTTTCCCAAACAGAAAAAAACAAATCGGTCAAGCCGTTTTGTGTGGACAGACTTGTAAGGACAGACGGACCGACGAACCGACAAACCGACGTACCGACGAACCGACGAATCGTCGGACGGAATTCCATAAACCACTTTTTTGAGTTCCGCCATCATCGTACTGTTAGAATCAATCAAAACCTTGAGGTCGAAAACAATATCTTTCTCTTTATAAGAGAAACTTAACAAATTTGCTTAGCAATTTTATCATTTACAAATGTTGCGAAAGAAGGAGACAGATATAGCTTCAACAATATGGCTGCTATCAACTGACAAAGTTCGGAATGGTACGTTGACTATGCTCCGTAGTACTATGGTTTGGTAGGTTTGTATTCTTTGTAAATTGGTCTTGCATGTTTGTGCCCCCAACTGCTGAAACATAACTTTGAAACATAAAATCATCACGGTGACGGGGCCCCCCATCCAATTACCAACCACAACCGATGGTGTAGGTGATTGCGTGTTGTTGGTTTGTTTTGTTTGTTGGAAGTGAAACTTATTTTCGGACAGCTGTGTTGTGGCAATAAACGGATGGACTTCTAACTAAGGCAACACGTACGATGGTGTGCACAAAAAAAGTAAGGTTTCGGACGTAGGTGCACTGCACCAAGAAATTATGGTGTCTGTCAATAAGTGAATCAAATTATGAAACTCATCTCTTAGTCCAGAAGAGCAATATCCATGTTATAAGGAATCAAACGAAAGTTGCTAGATGTATGGATGTGGCATTTGGTGGCTAGAATTGTGATTTCCGTCTGAATCTTAAAATGACAGCTGATCGATGGTACTGCCTTTCTTTTGGTGTGATAAATATGTTTTAGCGAAGGTGTGTGTCTGACGTCTGTGGTCCGTAATTGAATCTTGAATCCAAGCAGGTAGATTTAATTGAGTTTACGATGTGTATGTGAGTAGTCATAACAAAGATGTATTTTTGGAGTTGGAGTGTTGCCTTCAGGAAGGACAGTGTTTTTCATACGACAACATTTTTAAAACGAGATGCCAGATATCGGGAACGCCTCTAACGTTTGTGAGTGTAAATAAAAATTTCGATTCTTTGAAAAGAACAGATTGGACGAGAAAGGCTGCAAGTTGAAGATGAAAATTGGCATCTGGTCTGATTCGGGTAGGATGACGTGTTCAGATTTGATGATGTTGGTATTCAGTTGCATAAAGGTATTTTTGGGTATGATTGCCCTTTGAATTTGACAGTTTTTTTCGATATTTGGTGGTCTTTACGAAAGAAGGAGCGAGTAGCTCTGGTTGGATTTTGTGAGGTGCTCACAATGAAGATAGAATATCTTCACACTGGAGATCTTCCTGAAGGGACTAGTTGCGATATTTGTATGAAACTTTTTTTTGGGACGTTTTGAAATCAACTTAACGAACAAGAGATCAAACAAAATATCGATTGTCGTCTGATCACAGAAAACAAGCAGCGTCGGTCGCGATTAGTACTCCGATATGGGAACGCTTGGAAACTCTGCGTGTTGTTCGTTATTAGAAAAGAATGAGATGAGTTCAACTGACATTTGAGGTTTGAGGTAAGAAATATTTAAAGATCTTCAACCTAGTATAGGCGGTAGAACAAATTAGGTCTGAACAAAATTGTGTGTCATTCAGCTTTTATACTCGTTTTGTGATTCGAACATCCGACGTCAAT
Source organism: Rhingia rostrata (assembly GCA_949824845.1). NCBI lineage: Eukaryota > Metazoa > Arthropoda > Insecta > Diptera > Syrphidae > Rhingia > Rhingia rostrata. Next base: position 37,024,044 of record OX463757.1, read on the forward strand.
TAAGTGAAATAAAATTCTCACATAAACCCAAGCGTTCAAGAATTGTCAAAAAAATACCAAAGGCAATTGTCAATATGTCAGTTCAAGTCATCTCAAATGAGAGATGTCACTATGGAGGTGGTAAACAGAGAGAGAGAGAGAGAGAGATGCCAGTGTAAACTATTATTCTATGCGTAAATGTGGCACACCTTTTATTTAAAACGTAGTTAGACTAAATGATTGCCGTAAACATGAGGGCTTACAGTTGGATGAAGCTATTTTTTACTGTGTACTTCTATAAAAAAACATTTAGTTCAATATATGGCTTCATTTCTTTATCGATCGACTAAATATACATTTTTTTAATTAGAATTCTTATAAATGGAATAATCTCAGTAAAAATCGTCCTTAAAGTGTTATTGCTTACCCATCAACAGACTGTTTCCATGTAACCCTTGTTTAACAAGCCAATAAGTCAAATTGACACAATTCCATAGATCTTCTCGATTGCCTAAATCTTCAGGCACCCATTAGCTATATATCTGTCTTGTCACAGAGTAGTAATAACCACTGTGGGAAATTCACTTGAATACAAATCACTTGCCATCCCTACACACCCCTGATGTCAGTAAATTTGCAATGCATGTAATTTTAACACCTACTGTAGGCCCCTCCAAACTATTTCCTATATACCCTCAGCCCACATCTTAATCAAGACACTAAACACTGCCGAGAGAGGAGCAAAGGTATCCAGCACACGTCATTAATACTACGACTAACAACGAATTCCCGAAACACAGGTCACCAAGGCCAGACCTCAAATAAAATAAATTCCCAACACAAATCCTAAAACAATCCTAATGGATGTGTAAATCTTTCCAGGTCCTCGCCAATTAATCATCGCATCAAAGACCCCTGCATCGCTCTCTGGCCTTTAAGCGGTGGTAGGTGGAGCCAGCTCTCGGAAGCATTCAAACACGGAAGCAGAGTCAGACCAACCGTTGGGCTTTCCAAATACCAAACTCTCCGCATGTCTTTCAAATCAACATCCAGGAGGAGGACTTTGACTAGACACTGGCATTCAGCATACATGGGTATGCTTTACCAAAACACTGAAATACTGGAATAACAAAACAAGCCAAGCTCTCGCTGCTGCTCACAATATAACTGACATGGTAAACAAATGCATCCCGACGATGCGACGGATGGTAGGTAGGTAGGTAGGTGTCTGCTGCCTCTATATATGGTGCTTGCAAACGCGCAACAACAAGTCGACTAGCCTGTGTTCTCTAATCTTAGCATACCAGGCATTGCTGTGTCTATCACAACCAACCTCAACCTCAGTGTTAACGACAACGATGTCGACAACACAGTGACGTCGACTAGGATGGCGGCGACGTCAGCCCCCTCTCGATGTCAGTGCATTTTCCAACTCAGTGGTCTAGCAATTGCATTAATTTGGTTGAGATGGTCTATTGTTGTTTCGCCGTCGTCGTTGTCGTCGTTGCATTGCACCAACCGACAACAAAAACTATTCATCCGTTGCATTGTGTTCGTGTGCATGTCCTGCATGATGGGTGTCTGAATAGTTTTCTTCCTTCATACATTGGATGCATCCCATTCACCTTGACGCAAGCAGTCTGCGTTCGAGTGTAATAAACTAAAAATGTTTTTCTTTTGAAATTTGCAACCGGAAATAAAGGTTTTAAGAGGACTTTCTGGTTCGGCTTGAGTAGGTCTTCCAAACGACGGTTTTTTTATGTGTCGCAGTTTCTTGAATTAATCCTTAAATCGTACAGACCAGTGCTTTGGTGCTTATTTTAAAAATCACACATCCATATAGATGCACAGCATAGAGAGTCATCAACTTGCTGATTGAGCAATTAAACCAGGGGTGCAAAATCTGAGGTCTGTGGGTCAACATCTGTTTGCTTGTTTAATTCTCTTAAAAAAGGATGTAAAACAAATTTTTGCCATTAAAAGCATATTTCGGGCTTAAAACATAGCTTTAGGGCTGTTGAAGATAGCAAAAGATAGAAAGAAGAGAACTGTCGAGGTAATACCTATTCTGAATAAAAATTTGTAAAGCATCTCAGAATAGATTTGTACTCTTCGGTGTTTGTCAATCTTTCAGAAGAGCTGCAACAGAGGAAACATTATCTGTCGTCTCCTTAGCCGAAAACTGGACCAACGGCTTTCTTGCTTCGAGACTGGGATGACAAGGATATAAAACAGGACCAACGATTTTCAAAAAAAAAATTTTCTCGAAGCGACCAAGAATTTTTTCATCAGTTTTCCATACTTCAGGACTGGGATGACAAGAATTTTATATCGGATCTACTTATTAGTTCGATTGAGGGCTTTACTTTGATTTCTGACGAGATGTCGTTGTAAGAATTATTAGCGGCGCCGAGGTCGTAAAGGTACTTTCTGCCCCGAAATTGTTCAACTCGTCGAGGTTGTGTGTCCTTTCGAGTTGACGGCATATATAGTTTGTCTTACGCTCATTTACTGCTAAGCCCATGGGGGTGTTCATATTGCTAACACACCGTTCTCTATACTATCAAACGTGGCTGTCAATATCGTCGGCGAATGCTGGATTTATGGAATATTATGCCTCTGGTGTTGGCTTGGGGGTTTTGTACAGTCCTTTCAAGAATGATGTTAAAGAAGTTACATGACTGTGCGTCGGATTTCCTAAATCCTTTTTTGAAGTGAAACTTCTTTTGGGACGGTGTCAATTGGATTTTATGAAACATAAAAACATCACAATAACGGTGTTCTCCTCCGGCACGCCGTCCAAGTAATAACAACAACCGATGCTGCTTGATTTCGGGGAACTCTTATTGCTGATTTATTCTGTTTGTTGGAAGTGAAATTAATTTTCGGAACCCTATGTTATGGCTGTTTGATCGTGTGCATTGAACGGATGGACTTGTAACTTAAATTTGAGTACGTGAGATTGTGTGTTATCAAGATCAAATGATGAAACTCATCTCGGTGAGTCCAGGAAATGAATATCTCCATTGTTGTAAGGAACGACATTTGGTAACATCAATGAGTATAGAACTACAAAGACTGCTCATCTCATACAACGGAAATTTTCTACTTGGGGTACTGATATTGATACCCCAGTGTTCAGATTGCTACCCCCGCATCAAACAACAGCATAGCCGGCGCATACGATCGACGAAGTTGCCCCTTCGCACTTACCGCCCGCGTCTGAAACGGTCTATGCTATGTAGTTCTATACTCTTCGATGTAGGTGGCTAAAGTGATAATTTCTCTCTGAATGTTGAAATGACAGCTGATCGATAGTACTGCCTTTCTTTTGGAGTGATTAATGTGTTTTAGCGCAGGTGTGTGTATGACGAGCTCAGCGGCGCGATGGTTAGTGTGATTAATTGCCGCGCAAAAAGCTGGGTTCGTTTCCCAGCTGTAACAACAGCGAAATGATTTTTAACTGGCCCTCCGCTCGTGATGATCTGACAAATCATCCGAGTTGTATCAATTGTCATGAAAAGCTTATCTCAAATTCGCCGTTCGGAGTCGGCCAAAAACAGGAGGTTCCACCATCATGCAAGACATACACACGCACTCATGAATGGCTGTAAGAAAGCTCGGCCCTGGGAACTTACGAGCCTATTGCGCCAAAAATTTGTATTTGTATTTTGAGTGTCTGACGTCTGGTGTCAATAATTGAAGCTTGAATCCAAACAGGTAGAATTGATTGATTGATTAGTGATGATGAAGATGTAATTTTGGAACTGCCTTCAGGAAGGACGGTGTTTGTCATGTGACGACATTTTTAAAACGAGATACTAGATATCGGGTATTTTAAAAAGGACAGATTGGACGACAGAGGCTGCAAGATGAAGATAAAAATTGGTATATGGTCTGACTTCGGTGAGATGAGGTATTCAGATTTAATGATATGTTCAGTAGTATAACGGTACATTTAGCTAAGATTGCCTTTTGAATGTCTTCACATTAGAGATTTCGCAAAACGGACTAATGGCTATATTTCCATGTTTATCTTTTTGAAGTGAAACTTCTCTTGGGACGCTCTGAAGTGTAACGCAAATAATTTGAAACAAAGTATTGGTTGTCGTCTGATCACCTAAACCAAGCAGCATCGGTCGCGGTTAGACACGGGAACGCTTGGAAATACCGCGATATGTTTGGTATTGTAAGGTCCGATTATTCAGTGCGAGCTCATTTTAGTTTCGAGAAAGAAGTTTTCCAGTAAATTTAAATCCAGAGTTAACTTTAAGTTAACCCAGCCTCCTTGGTGAATTAACCCTGAGACTAAATATTTAGATGATGTTGACGTATGATAAAATGCAAAGCAAACAATTATTTTGAATTCCATTTGTATGGAGTATGGACATACAGTGCGGTTCACATGGTTAGCCGCACCATTTTTCTCTCAATAAATTGCAGTTTTTCTGTTTGTTTTTTTCATGAACTACCAAACAATGCATTTATTGGAAAGGTTTTTAAATTCTATTCGAAAAAAAACTAAATTCAAGATTAGTGAGAGACACTTAACGGTTGTTTTTATCTCTTTCTTCCTCAAATAAATCGGTTCACTTGGTTAGACGCACGAATTTATACAGTTATTTCTTAATGCTGGGTAATGCAAATTAAATTTTGTTAATCAGTAAACGTTATTAAAGTTTTTCCGAGTGTTTAAAGTGAATATGGGTAAAAAAAAAAAATGTTGACGGTGGCGGAAAAGGCAAAAATTGAGGCCTACCACTCAGAAGGTTTTTCTATGCGGAAAATTGCAAGCAAAATTGGAAGAAGTGATAAAGCAGTTCGAAATTTGTTATCAAACCCTGCTACCTATGGAAAAAATAACAAAGGAAGGACAAAAACAGCCTTAACACCGCACGAGAAGCGAAAGATAATAAGAATGGCCTCAAATTCAGCACACTCCACGATGAAAATCAGACAATTAGCGGGGGTAAGTGCCAGCAAATCAACGGTTCGTCGAGCTATTTTAGGTGCTCCACACTTGAAATTCAAAAAGTTACAAAAAATACCAACACAAAACGCTGCAAGAAAGGAACTTCGGTTGGAATTCGCGCGTCTTCATATTATGGCATGGGATACTCAGGTTGGGAGTGTTTCAAATTGGAGAACTGTGGTGTTTTCTGATGAGAAAAAGTTCAACCTAGATGGTCCTGATGGGTATAATTTTTATTTTCATGATATCCGCAAAGACGAATGCTTTTTGCATCGCAACCATTCCAAGAAAGGAGGAGTAATGGTATGGGGGGCCATTTCATACTATGGTGCCTTTGAGTTGGTTTTTGTGTCTCACAAAATGACAGGAATGTCTTATAAAGCTCTTTTGCAAACAGCTTTTCCAGCCATAAGAGAGCTTTTTGGACCAATCCAGTGGATCTTACAACAAGACAATGCTCCGATCCACAACGCGCACGTTGTAAAAGCATTTCTCGCTAGTAAAAATGTGGAATTGTTGCCGTGGCCACCATACTCACCTGATCTAAGCATTATTGAAATCCTTTGGGGATGGCTGACCCGTCAAATTTATGAAAGAGGCAAGCAGTATGAAAGCTGTGAGGAGCTTATTGCAGCAATTAAAGAAGCCTGGTCTAAGATTTCATTAGACTATTTAAAAATATCGTATGAATCGCTTAAAAGTAGAATTTTTGATGTCATTTCAAGTCGCGGAGGTTGTACAAAGTATTGAAATTGTGCAAAATAATTAAAATAATAATAAAAAAGCCAAAAAAAATGATGGCAATCGATCAACTTCTTCTTTTTCAAACTTTTAACAGGTGCGTCTAACTAAGTGAACCGATTTTTTTGAGCCTTTTTTGCACTAGTGGGAATAAAGAGATCAAAACAACCGTTAAGTGTCTCTCACTAATCTTGAATTCAGTGTTTTTTCGAAGAGAATTTAAAAACCTTTCCAATAAATGCATTGTTTGGTAGTTCATGAAAAAAACGAACAGAAAAACTGCAATTTATTGAGAGAAAAATGGTGCGGCTAACCATGTGAACTGCACTGTATAATCAGATTTTTAGAAATCAAAGTGAACGATTTAATTAAATTCAAATCCCAGCGACTCGAAATGTTTTTAAATTTTGAATTTGACTGTTTTAAGAAGGAAAAGACTTTTGAGATCGCGATCAAAGCCATTTTCATTTGTTTAGGGAAAAAGAAACCAAACTGCTGATGAATAAGCTGCTGCAGATTCTATACATTTGGATAACTTTTTGACAGCAAAATCGATAAGTCATGATACCAAATAAAATCACCACACACGGAGTCAAATTTAATCCCGCACTGAAAAACTGCTTCTTGATTTTTTTTATAATTTGCATACACTCAATGTCTTATCACAGTACGAGTTGTTGAGAAGAGGGAGGGATAGGAAAGATTTTTGATGTAGTGGAGACTTACTCCATGGGTGATGTCCTAACTAACTTCGGGGATTCACTGTTTCTTGTGTTCGTGCATACTTTGAGGTGTACAAGCCGGCTTTGCTTATTTTTTTTTTTAATAAAGCTTGAATGGATTGAAAGCTCAAACTTCCACTCAAACGGCGAACAAATTACCATTCGTCGGCGAGGGAAGTGAGGTTTGGGGTAAAAAATAGATGAAATTCTTCAACCGAGTTTTTGCGGTAGAACAAGGTTGAAAACTAATAAAACACATTTTTAGCCAATCGAAGTCTGAACAAAATTGTATGTCTTTCGGTTCTTATACGCGTTTTATAATTTAAACAATCAACTCCAATATAGTTGCATATAACTTTCATATAAGCCCATGAGATTGAGAATTTTGCAGTACCCAGTTAAAAATTGTCAATATGTCAGTTCAACGAATTTCGAATGAGTTAAATGAGGCGGTAAACAGAGAGAAATTGAGCAGAATACAGTCTCACTTCTACCGCGTGTGAACTCAGACTTGATTTTTTTCTTGCATGTTTCGTACAGACTCAGCCAGTGGCGTAGATAGGGTTGGGGCCGCCAGAGGCAGACCCAATTTATGCCGCCCAAGTCATTTTTTCTCACACTAAAAAACAATGTTGTCTACGGTTTCAAATATTATACTTACACATATTATGTATGTCAATGAACTTGGTAAAATTTCCCTTCAAAATGTTGACACCTATTGAAAGTAGTACTTCTGGCAAGTGGAGCAAATATGAAGCCGCAAATTTAAATTTTTTTTTCGTATTGGTCACTTTCCAATTTCCAAATTTTTGAGATGATCCAAAACATATGAGAAGGCGTACCAGTGTGCAAATCAATGGGTAACCTACCCCATTCCATGCTCATATTAAACATCCCTAAAAAGTTGTTGTGGCATTGTCATAAAAAAATAAAAAAAAAAGATTGCCTCCTGCACATGCTATGGGGTAGGGCATAGGTTTTTTTAAGCCAAAAACGCCCCTAAAAGTGGACGTGGGTGAAAATGTTCTATAGACGATGTTCACTTCAACACTATCCATTTTTTTGCATCGAATTTTATTTTTTTTTTTTTCAATTTTCTGAAAATTGTGTAGAAAATATTTTTTTCTACAGAAAAACGCCCGCAAAAGAAAAAAGGAACAAAGTGGAAAAATCTTTATATGAAAGAAATATAGATATTCTGACCCAGCGAGGTATCCGTCGTAGAGGACAATTTTCCGCAACGTGTCATCGGAGAAAACATCATTTCGCACTTCACTACAATTCGCTAATAAATTCCGCGAAGAATTTGTGTCGGAGGAAATCGGAAAAAGAATTGCACTTAGCTGTCAAAAGTTGACACGAGAAATGCACCTCAACGCAATTCGCCAGCATGCGTTACAAAGTTTCGTAGAAATTTTCCGAACAGGTTCTCGGAAGATTACTTCCCCCGAATCGTACAAAATCGGAGAATATTCCGCTCCGACACATACCTCGCTAGGGCTGATTAAGATGGTCTTATTGTGTTATTCAGACATTTTTTTCAAAATTCTAAAGAACGTTTTTCTAAAAAGTGGAAGTGGCAGTTGGCTGATTTTGAAAATGTTTGCACTTATTTTTTTCTGCTTCATCCTACAGTACGTTCGATGCCATTATGTATGTAACTCGATTTCTTTTGCATGGCCACCACGGGCACGCTTGCACAAGTCTAAACGCTGAACCCAATTCTCGACGGTTTTCAAGCATAAATCGGCCGATACATTGACGAATTGGACAAAACGTCACCATTGACAGATATAACTTTGAGGTAGTACGGGACTTTATCTATCTCGGATCCGCTATTGTCAACATCATCTCGTCAGAAATTAAATGAAGAATTACTCTTGCCAACCGCTGTTTCTTCGGGCTAAGAAGGCAATTCAGTAGTAAAGCCCTCACTCGAACTACTAAGGAGATCTTATATAAGGCGCTGAACGTCCTAGTCCTGCTCTACGGCGCTGAAGCATGGAGCGTCTGAAAGGCGGATAAAGAAATCCTTGGTCGATTTGAAAGGAAAATTCTTTGAAAAATCTTCGGTCCCGTTTGCGTTGACGGGCTATGGAGACGAAGATTCAACCAATAACCTTACGAGCTGTACAGCGACATGCCCCTGCTCAAAAAACTCCGCATTGGAGGTTTAAGATGGCTAGGACATGTAGAACGAATGGACAACAATACTCCGGCTCGCAGAGTCTTCGATTCCCAGCCAGACGTCGGACGCAGTTGAGGAAGACCTCGCCTTAAGTGGCGCGCACAAGTAGAAACCGACCTCAACCAACTTGGAGTGCGCACGCAACTGGAGGCAGTTAGGTAAGGACCGGGCTAATTGGAGAGGCATGTTGGTTGAGGCCCAGGCTCATTCCGGACTGTAGCGCCACTTAAGTATGTAAGTAAGTGTTCTAGTTGCCTAGCATGTCTCCTACTTTATTGTCAACGATAAGCATTTTAAAAGTTACGGAATAAGTACTCAGTGTTGACAGTTTTGATCAAATGCAGTTGCATACTAGGGATTCGCTCTCATTAAATTTTGTTGTTAAGTCTCAAGAGAAATGCATAACTACTTACTGTGAAGCAGGGTTTCTGCTGCTAAATTATCTATATATATATATTTTTACCACTCCAAATTACAGCCCCTAGTCAATTGCCACCCGGGGCCTGTGCCCCCCTTGCTCCCCCTCGCTACGCCACTGGACTTAGCATGAAGAAATGGTAGGTAAGAGGTTAACATAAAATGGCATTCGAAAATAAAAAGAAAACAATCTAAGCTCAGTTCCAAAAAAAATGTAGATTAGTCCGAAACAGGGAGGAAGTGATTCCTCATATATTTCAATACAGCCAGCCATATTTTTTCCATTCCGAAATTTCATCAGATATAACCGGATTTACAAAACATTAATTGACAGATGTGCCACATCTTACAAGTCATAAACTCGGGTTATAAAATCGATCCAGATAAGTTCTGAATTTTTGCATTGGATACGGCTGAGCAAATAACTAAAACCTATCCACTGTACAGTTTTTCCGTCTCAGTACACAAGGCGTTGTTTCATGCTGCATCAGTAATTGACCATCATGGCTTTATTTACATAGGCGAATTGAGTGGGGAAGCCGCAGGATCAAGGCATAAGGACAGACAAAATTACCGGCAGCATCACAAAAAAATGTTTCGTTTCGGCACTAATGAGGGTCTGTTCAACAGATTCTTATAAACTTCCGACCCGCTAATATAAGTTTTGAGAAAATTACCTACTAGAAAAAATTGCTTTACAAAACTTTTGCAAGACTATTCATAATCTAATTTTTCAAATATTTTTGATTTCGTTTTATTGTTTTTTTTTTCTTTTTCTTTATTTGTTGTTAGAATAATGAACTCAAAATAAGAGTTTCAGCATTTCATAAACAAAAAAAAAAAATCACAAGCATTCTATTTTTGACCGCAATTTGTATGGTCGGGTACTCCCTGTGCTCTACCATGTTGAGACAGCACTGCTTAGACCTCGCTTATATCAAACCTTTCAATTGATAATTCTACCAAACTTATCAAATCCTAACCGACATGAATTCCTCATATCAAAGGTGATAGCGCCGTAGAGAAATCTCAGATTGCAAAGGATCAAATCTATAATCTTTTTGAAAAAAAATGTTCTCAACCCCTGCTTAAAAATTCGTAAATCGAATTTCCATTTTCTCAAGAGCCAACTGCTCTATAGCAAACAGTTTGGAATAATCAAACCCTAATTGAATTGGTAGTGTTGTGCAGCTCCTACTCTGCTTCTGGCACAATCGTCAGCTTCCCCAGAGTCTTTCGTCTTGGTATTTATTTTCAATGAGGTACTCAGTGCTTCTATTCTAATGTTTCTGGCACCAAGACCGCAACCACCATCAACATCATCATAGTCCCCATCACCGCTATACCACATAAAAAGAACCCCAAGCACGTTACCTTCGTCTTTCAGTGCGGTGCACGGGAGTAAGGGCGATGGAAAAACTGTGTTCGCTCCAAGTGCACGATTGGTGAGCGGTAAGCGGTCGGATATAGGTATACACAGTTTTGGGTTGGTACTGCCAGAGTACAGAAGATATGTTTATCTACCGTGAATTAAAATTTCACCACATATACAGAATTTTTATCCCTCGTCTAGACTGGATGCAAACAACCCAGGGAGCCCAGTGGGTTAGGTGCATTGCCATTAGATGCATAAATACCAACCCTGGCAAGCTTGCCAATCCGTTTAGTTGCGTTCACAAATGGGTGGGTGCTGGAAATTGTGTCGTGGAATGTGTACGGCCGGGGGGGGGGGAAGGTTTTGCCAAGACCTCGATTCGTCTTCTGGCCATTTCTCAGTCTATCGTCTCGTCGATGAAAGAAGATGTGTGTCGTCTTGGGTGGTTTGAAGCATTGAACGGCTTTGAGGACATATCCTTGGGTGACTATAGATTAGTCCAAATGGGATAATCCCACTATGGTTGGATTAGTGCAATGAAGGCAAAATGAAGAAAAGATTTTTTTTGTAATGAATTTCAGCAGAAAGGCACACACAAAAGAGTGTGTCTGCGACGAGTTGTGTAACTATATCGGGAATAGATGGCATTTAATTAACGTAATTAAGTTAATTGCTGCGGATGTGACTTTTGCATGCAGTTTTTGTGTTTGGCCTTGGCTGCTGGCTTAGAGAGACGTCTAGGCGATACAAATTCAATTAGCTGCGTAATTGTTCAAAAACAACAATGAAGTGGTAATTGGTTTTTATTGGTTATTTGAGACATTTTTCAGGCTCGAATTTTGCACTGACAACCCTGGCAAATGTGTGGCAAGAAGGAGGGAGTGAGAGCCGTTTTTGCGAATGTTCGTCATAACCTAAACCGTTATAAGGTACCATTAGTTTTGCCCCTATTATGGCAATTCTAAAAAACAATCTGGGTAATCATCCCAAGAAAGCCGTATATCAAATTTGAGTAAATCCGTCTACGCGTTTATCCTTCGGTAGACACAGAAAGACAGCCAAACAGAATCACAAGATCTTTCTTTTCAAATCTCCGCTTTCGTAATGCTAGCTTTGAATAAAATCTCTTGGTTCAGTTTGCTTTCTCCAAACACCAGTCATATAGTTTCGTCCCAAATGTGCAGATCTCTGATGAATCAAGGATATATTTTGCTTATTTGATTGAAAGTAAAAACTCTATAGGGGTCTTGATTCGCTGATGGCCCCGAAAATAAATGGACCTTAAGCTTTTTTCTGGTATGCCATGCATTTACAGAAGCGTTTTTACTTAGCTAATGCCCACAAAGCCTAACTCAGTATCTCAGAACCCATTTGACCTCCGCTTAGTGCCAACTACCAAGTACCTTGACCGATGTTTTGCGTCCTTTCGTGTTGACAGCTTATACTTAGACTAACCCTCATTCATGCTAAAAACCATTTATACAGCTTACTTCCCTACACTAGCAAACGTGGATATGATATCACGTTGAGTCCGACCAATGATCGTCGACGTGTATGCTAGTAGTTGCACCGATTTATGAAAGATTGACCTCTGGTGTTGCCCCGGTAGTTTTGGACTATCATCTCAGGAATCAGATCAGAAGAAGTTACATGACAGTGCATCGCTTTGCTTAAATCCTATTTTGGTACCGAATGTTTCGGTAAGGTCTTTTCTGAGCGAGGGTTCTCAATCATTATCCAGCAGAGACGGACGAGCTTGGGCGATGTACCAAAACTAGACATGGCTCTGTATATTTCGTGGCTAGAAATGCTATCGTTGGCGGCTTTCAAATCAATTAATAGATGGTGGTGGTGTGTATCGTTTAAGACTTCTTGGGTTTTTTTTTCAGGATCTGCCGAAGTGTGAAGATTTGATCAATTGTGGGCCTTACTGGCCTAAAACCACACTTGTTGTGCTGCTGACTATAGTCGCATTCCTAGACATTAAGGGTGTAAAACAATTAGGAGGATCTTGTAGACAATGTTGAGGTAACTGATGGCTCTGTAAGGTGCTTTTAACAACGTTAATGTGGGAGCGATTAATAAAGCGCTAACAGGCCTGAAAGTCGAAAGACTCACTTGGAATGTTGAATAATTTGCTACTAAATAGCCGGGTTATCAACACAAAACTGGGTGGTGCTTCGATCAGAAGACATGTCAGTAGATCCCCTCTTCTTTGGTAGTAAATGGGTTTTTACTCATCCTGGAAGCAGAAAGATGCCACGTGATTGCCTACGCGGATGACGTTGCTATCGCAGTCTCAGGGAAGCACCTCAAAATACTGAAAAAAGTTCATTTAGAACTGGAAGCTTACCTGGAAGCTGAAAATAACTGAAAGAATAAAGAAAGCGACAGTTGCATTGTATTCTTTCAAGAAAGCCTAGTCATGAAATGTGGAATGAAACCTCATATCACGAATTGGCTTTGTATCTTGGTTATACGACCGATACTTCTTTATGGAGTAGTAGTATTGTGGACAGTGCTAGAGTTAGATGCAAATAGCAAAAAACTAGCCAAGGTACAAATAACTGGTGGTTTAAGGCACACAACACCCTCAGCAGCACTAGACATTCTTTTTCACCTACTAGCCCTAGATATTTTCCGCAAGCAAATGGCAGCTAATTCAGCCATACGTCTTAGAGCCATCAACGTGCCTCTCAAAAACTCTAAACGAACATACAAATTGTTTCCAAGTCACAACCCAAGACAGATCGTCATGTTAAAGTAACGAACCTGTGCCGCTTTTATACTGATGGCTCGAAAGCAAATTACGGATTAGGTGCTGCTGCGCTGATTTCGCTTGATAGATCGTACATTAGCACAACTATAGGTGGCATCACTGGACACTTTTTAATAGGCAGACACGCAGAAAGCTAGGCATCCACTCAAATTAAAACTGTGGGAGCTGCATGGACGAAAAGGAAGAAGGAACAATATTTCGTCTCCTTTGTATCTGCTCGGCAGTATCAAACAAATGGAAGCTCCATCTTGGAGCTTACTACTTTCAAAATCTCAGCGATTTGAAAAAAACGGAAGCGAAAAGTCTCCTCCGTTTCATCAAAAGCTCAGAATAGTTCTCTCGCGAATAGTTGGGAGAATGAACAAGATCCACATATCCCCACAGGAAAAAGTCTAACGGTGTGATATCACACGATCTTGATGGCCAATCGACCGGCCCAAAACGTGAAATTATGTGCTCAGCGAAATGTTCTCTCAATAAGTCCATTGATGATGGAAGTGGCGCCGTCTTGCTGAAACCAAATGTCACCGAGATCACGAGCTTCAATTTCAGGCATCAAATAGTCGGTTATCATGGCACGATAACGGTCGCCATTGACGGTTACGTGTTGCGAATAGTACGCTCAGTTGGCCGATTATGTTGACCATAAGTTGAGCGAAGTGCACGAAACACATTCCTCACAGAACGTGAATTTTCATAATAAAGTTGAACAATTTGTAAACGTTGTTCACGCGTAAGTCTTTCCATTATGAAATGCCAAACAATACTAAACAAAAATAACATGACAGCATGACACGACTCACACGTGATCTGTCAAAAAAGGCTATTGAAAAAAGTATATCTACTTGGATCACCCGTTAGAAGCAAATTATAGGTTTCGCAAAAAGTCTATCCGAAAATAATTGCAAGCCGTTCCGAGGTTGAAAAATATTTTTTTATTATTTTCTTTTTTTTACACCTTTACCCGATCTTTTCACATATTTCCTGATATTTTAAGCTTAGCCTTGTTAAGCTTTAATTCGTAAGCTCTATACATGCTTTGCTTAGGATTAACTTCTTGTGAAGTTCTAACGAAACATCTTAACATGTACACACATCTCCGGAAGCTAAAAAACAGAGGTTATGCAATCATAACTTCGGTTATGCTTTCGAATTAACCTGCATAATGACTTTAACAGATTTCTACCCAAGCAATCGACTGCAAAAAAATTCTCTACCTCCGCAAACAAGTACTAGTCTACAGAAATAATTGCTTGTGGAAATTAACTTTTATTGCCTTATGGAGGATGATTTGTAAGTTGGGTATGCCTCTGTTGTTTTCGCAGTTTAGAGGGGCTCCTCTTTCTCTGGCTCGGGCAAACAATGCTAAGGTTTCACTCTTCAGGCATCCGTTCACCCAACCAACTTTGTCCTATGAGTGAGAGAATGTTACTTACCAAATCAATTTAGATATTGCTATCCTCACTTCATTTAGGCAGGATGGTTGGTAGTTCTAGATGTCTTTGCCAATGTTGAATAGTTCGTTCTGCCTAACAGCGGAATCGAAGCGGTTCTGCAATATCCTCAGCATCGATTATGTCTCAACTACGATATTTCCTTGATCATCTCGACAGGAATCTGTTCGAGCCTTGTATCCCTGGATTTGACGTCTTACACTTTGATAAATCTTACGAACATTATTCCTGTTAGCGCTCCATATCCTTGACCGCAAACTTTTCTTGCACTTTTTCTTCTTTCTTAAAAATTAGTGTTCCCTAGAGAGCTCAATGTCAGCTATTGTCTTGTCTTCACTTGCAGCTTATCCTTGAAGGACTCGTTCTTGGCTGCGAGCAATTTTCGGCATTCTCCAAACCAATGGTTTATTGCTGATGCTCATCAGTTGCGGCAAATCTAATGGCTTACTGGCATCGTTGCCTTTTTTTTTCGACATTAGAACCTAACTGGGACTGTACACGCTACCGTTGACTTCATCTTGGGAGTTCTTCCGCTGCCGCCTCGAAATAGAAAATGTGAATATGTTTTCCCGCTCCACATCTGCTTCCGCCAAGATTTTTCACATGGACTTAGGTCCTATCAAGCGTCAAGGTACCAGGCACTAAACGGTCGCCAGGGGAACGATGACAGTCAAAGTTGGTTGGCACTAGCTAGTTGAAATCTCAAGGTTGCATATAATCGCATTTCCTACCATTTGAAAACCAAAAAAGCTCAGACCCAGTTTAACCAAAAGTACCCTAATCATTCCTGTAAAGCAAAAAAATTTCTAGAAGCTTCCACAGTCAATAAATAGGTTCTACAACACCATATTTGGTTATAAAAAAAAATCGACACCCGAAAATATATGGCTCCTTAACCTTTTATGATAAATTTAAAAAAAAGTTCCAATTAAGTGAACCTTTTCACATTTGAACCGCTTAATAGCAGGCAAAAATAAGTGTCCGATGAGATCACAGGAGAGAGTCAGTTTTCCAAAATTGGTTAACAGTCTTTCACTACATCACATGGCTGGAAACCATTCTAACCCTCCCACATCTATGCCAAGATAAGCTAATTTAACTGCTGAAAAATCTTAGGCTCAAGCTCAACATAACTAAAACCCTGCATATTTTTAAGAAGTTGGTGAGGAACGAAAACACTAAAACCTCCAGTTTACCAGTTTAACGGCGAGTCCAAATACCAAGTGAAAAAGCTGTAAGTGTTTGTGATTTCGTGATTTGTACCAGGGCTTAGGGCTATATCCTGCTGCACCCATTGCATGTGAAAATATTCAAAATAAGGCCCTTGCACCTAACTTTGCCCTGTTGACTGTAGGTGGCTCTTCTATAACAGCGAAGTCGGCGATATAATTTGTTTTTTTTTTGACAGACAAATAACCAAGGACGCAGCAACCTTGATTAGTACCTTCACCTAAGCTATAGGGAAGAATGAAACGGGACCAAAACTGTTTTTCTGTCCATGAATCTGTCGAAAAACTGCAACGATGCATTATTCCTTCCATATACCATTACTGTCTTAAAAAAAAATCGCGACACCAACTTTTCACAAACAAAGTCCTCATATCTTGCGAAATGTTAAAAGTTTATCGCACCGTAGAATTTGCACCCCCAAAACCGGACAAGCTACGTAAAACCGTCAGAAACTTTAGACACTGCGTGTCATCCAATGCAAATTCCAGGTGTGAGTGCCAACACGCTGAAAAGGTACAATTTAACTGCTAATTAACAAATCCTGAAAAGTTTTCGTATTTGCCTGACGAAAATAAAAACTCATCCCGACACTTTCGCAGGAACGTGCGACAAAGTCTGCAAATGGAACACAAACTTGAGAAGTGTTCAGGTGTGAGGGTGGCACAAAAACTTTCTGTTGCTTTGGAAACGTTTATTTATTTTTTCCTAGCTTTTCATTCTTTCAAGGAAGGGTTGTCTGGGACATAACTGTATCCAACAAGAAAGAAAATTTATGGATGGATAATTGTTGGAATTTTAATTTTCGCATCTCGCACACGAAAGTATCTTGATTTCCGCTTGTTTACAGAACGAATTCCATTTTTACAGCGCAAAGATAAAGAATGCAGCTGCTGGCTGACAGAGGTTGTAAAATGATTTGTTAACTCTTCCTCGTAAGGGTTCATTACTCTCTCACTGCGTATCGTTGTTTGTGCAAGAGGTAATGCGCATTTTGAACTCGGTGTAGTAATGCCCACCTCTGATCTAACAAAACCCATTTATCTTTCGCAGTAAAAGACTGCAAGATAGTGCATCCAGAACGGGCCATCCAAACAAACCGACAAGTACGTATTCATTACTTAGTCTGGGGTAAGAGGCAGAGCGAGAGGGCGAGAGATTGCAATGGACGTCGTTATGACGATAACAACACGCCATTGCCGTATCCGATCCAGGACGAGTGAGGTGGTGGTGGTGCTGGAAGATTTGCAATCAAGGCAAATAATTCGACGACTTGAGCGACGATAGTAATTACATGTATAAACAAATTGCATGGTTCATTGCAGCTGCCTTTAATGGAGACCGCGACGCGACGCTACGACGTCGAGGGAATCTGTGGCATTGTCGGGGAAAGTGCAGACGTTTCTGTTTGTGGGTAAATATCCTGGTGGAAGATACGAGTACGACATGACAGTGGTTTATTATCATAATAACGTGAAGAGTATTATCCACTGAAATGGAAGAAGATGTTGATTGGAAGGGGGTGGAAAATTGCAGCAGGGCGGAGTAGGGAAATGGACTAACAATTGGGAAGTAATGAGATGAGTGAGCAGTTCGTTGAAGGGTACTAGACTATAGGTACCTAAATTGAGGGATGCTATTGATTTTTATGGTTATAGAGGAGACACTCTCCAACAGTGTCTCGTCTATATCAATAAAAATCAATAGCATCCCTAAACTATTCACTGAATATAAGCCTCTAAAATAGAAAAAAAGTGAGACTTTGAAAATGCTAGAAGCTTTCTCAAAACGCCAGCAACTTTTAGCTTTATCAGAACGTCTAAAGCCCACTAAGCAGCAGAATAGTCAAATTGGTTTGCTCCAAGGCATACTCCTACTTTTTGTATGTTCTCAACAACATCAACAACAGACGAGAAAGCACCTAAGTAATTGGGCCCTTCAGTTTTCAGCATTCACCAAGTCTGCAGCGAAATTCTCCAGCTCTATTCAATCAATAGGACGAAGGAGGGGCAGACACAAAAAAAAGTTTGGATGTGTCATCACCTGGTCGCATATAAGGTAACTGCTCTTAGATTAGGCTTGCGATTTTTTTTTTTTTTTTGCAGAATATCCTGTCGTTTGTGATCATACAATTCTTGAAGCTTCCTATACATCGAGTGGATGCAGTGGCACCAACGTTTTTTTATTACCCAACCCTTTGCGAAAATCTGAAAAACATCCAGGAGTAACACTGTCATGAGAAGCTGTTGGATTCGGTGTTTAACAGGAGGTCCTTTTTTTGACGGAAAAATAACAACTTCCCATAAAAAAGAAGGATAGGCTATGTTTGAGGCACTACATGGGTCACAAAGGCCAGAAATTTTATGTACAAAAATCATAATTCAGTTCTTTTCCATGGTGTTTTAGTCCGGCAAAAGCCTGGACATCAACCAACATGCCTCTGCAATACGCACGGTCCCTACCAGTTACGAACTTCAATTTGGTTGGCTGGGAATCGAAGACTCTGCATGTTAAAATATAAGTATCCATGCGCTCTACATGCAATCGCCATCTTAATAGTAGAGTGCGGACATTTTTTGAACAGCAACGTATATGTCACTGTCGTCACGTGCTCCTTGAATCTTCGTCTCCATAGCAAGTGAGCGCAAATTTTCCCGAAGGGTTTTTAAAGAATTTTTCGCTCATAAGGGTTAAGGATGTTGTAATCCAATCTTAAAAGGACCGATGATTTAGCGCAATAGAGGAGAAGTGGGATGGTCAGGGTCATACATAGAACCTCCTCAGGGCTTACCGTCTAAATAACATTGTATGCCCGAAGATACAGTGGTTGGCACGAACAAGTCAATTTCTTTCGTGATGTCTTTGTCAACTTTGACCCCAATTACTATTAAATCCATTTTGACTGCTTCCATCCCTATACTAGCACAAACGTGGCTGTGACATAACGTTGAGTCCGACCAATGATGTCAATATCGTTGGCATATGCTTGTAGTTGGACCGATTTATGGAAGACTGCGCCTGACATAAGAAGTTTCATGAAAGTGCGCCGCCTTGCATAGTTTTTTTTTTTAATTCGTTAAAATTCATTGACTGGGTAGTACGCATTATTCAGCGCGTGTTGTTGAATAGCTTGTCGTAAATGTCCCCAGATTCAGGCGACTCTTTTTCTTTATGGAATCGAACTTGATCTGGAGTTCCATCTTCGAGATTAATTGGGGACTACCCCCAATTCGCTCAAATTTGATGGCGTTTGACAAGTTTTTGTCATTGAACCGAGTGGAACCGCCGTTCTAAGATCGCCATTTTGTTATGTCATTTCGGAGATAGAAATGATGGAGCAATGCATTGTTTTCCAGAAAGCGATTCGGGCGAAGGCTTTCATTCACCTTATACACTTCCTAAAAAAGACAGACCACACTGCCTCCACTTTCTCCTGAGGATCTTCAATTATATAGAATTCGTTGTCGAAGACGGATTCACCCGGATTGATTCCTGATGGCAAAAGTATGTTAGTATTGTCAGTTGTTCGATGGAGCTTAATACACAGAAGGTCGTTATGGACTTTCCTCCTAAATATCTTAAACTTTTGTGGAAACATACTTGGGTAGCTGGAACTTACGGCCCGAATTCCGGTATTCCAAAACAAATTAATGGACAACCGATAGTACTCCTTGATCAATTGGTTGATGTTTTTGATCGACGCCTTCAGTGTACTAATCTCCAGGTCGCATATGTTTGTCAGACGTCTGAACAAGAATTTAAGTCTCTAGTCAGAATTCTGCTTTATTGTTCTGCGTTTTTGGTCGCGTTTCTGTACTTAGACGTTATGTCATGTTCTATGTATTTCGGTATCGTCCTGTTCATTGTTTGTTGAATCGTTTCGTCCATTTGTTGTAAGTATTCGTCGATTTCGTTGTTCGTTAGAATTCTGTTGTTTGGTGGTAAAATAACCCTCGAACGTAGTTCTCTTGATAAGTCGTTGGTAAAGCGAGGCCAGTGCATTCTTACAACTACCGTAAGATGCTCTACGATGCTCTTACAACTACCACGAGCTCGTTCGGAAACTGTATTACGTCGTCGAGTCCGCAGTGATCACTGTCTTACTCGGTCATCCGTAAACAGTTTCGCAGGTTTTGACCTACTCTGTTAGTAACTACCAGTCTTGTTTCTCGCCGTAAAAGATCAGGATGTGCAGGTGGCCATGGCTCAGAGGAATGGGTAGTTGACTGCTAAGCCAAACGCTGCGGGTTCAAGCCCCAGCTTCGGCAGCATTGTTTTTCTACAAAAATCGCCAGCTTATCTGAGGCCACCTGCGTAATAATATCAGACAATATAAATCTATTTATCCTCCTCTGTGCCACGTAGGTTTATGTCATATGGCTTTCCTTCTAGGTGTCTATCTGTTTCTCTCTGTTGCATTAATGTCTTGCTTTGTCCCAGCCGATGGCCTCAGTCGCCAGTGCTGTTACGTGTCTGCAGTTCGTTGCATTCATGTGCGAAGTACTGTGATGTCAATGTCAAGATCAGGAAAGCACCGCTTCTAGGAAACGATGGCTTATATGCGCGAGAATGTCGATCTTTTATTAAATATTGTAGGGGACCATCCAATTCTAAAAATGGTAACTGCGAGGATTTTTAATTTGATTTCTCCAATCTTCGTGTCTGGCATTCAAATCTCCAGCCGAAAGATAAAATTTATCCACTGACTTCAGTCATAGGGACTGGGATACACACACAAGCTGGAGCAGCAGTGATTTATATCAGAGTTGAGTCTCTTTTTTCAATGAATTATAAAATAAAAAAAAAAACGGATGGGGAGTCCTAGACTTAACGCTTACCTCTAATTCAAGCACCCTAACAATTTCCGACTGGAAAGTATCAAGCCAATCTTGGTAGGTAGAAGTGCCGGCACGAACCAAAGTAGCACTTATTCAATACTCGTGTGATTGTTGCTGTGTATGTGATACAGTCGGTCTTTAGATCCAGCCTCAGAGGCATAGAAAACGGATTAGACCTGACCATAGAATCAAAGAATTTTCCGCAGCTGGAAAAATGGTCAACCCTATTACACTCGGCAATCCTAGAAATACCAACTGGGATCTGTTCACGACAAAAATTTCAGTACACCTTCAAGAGTGCCGCAACTGTTCAGAATTATATTGACACAAACGTGCACGAAATCGTCACGGTATTTAACACTGCCTTCGATAAAGCGTGTCCAATACGCAAATTCAAAAAAGAGACAAAGTCATTGGTGGCCTAAAGAACTTGCCAGTTGAAACAACGAATCGAGGGAACTATTTAAGACGGCAAAGAGTACAAATGCTGTAACATACTGGAATCTCTACAAAACCAGTCTAAGTTGATTCAAAAAAGATATAAGAACAACCAAAAGGAAAGCCTAGAGAGATTTCTGCAACAGTATTGAGGTTAACTATCAATCTTCAAGATTAAGACAGATGCTGTCAGAAAAAACAAGCAGCCCAGGCTTTCTAAAAAATCTCAAAAGTTAAATGGACAGAATCTAGCGCCGAGACACTAGATCTGCTCCTAAATACCGACTTTCTGAAATGCAATAAAGTATCATATAGTGGCAACAATAATGATAACAGAGTAACGAACTGTTTTATCAAAGAAATATTTACATGGGCCATCAAAAATTTTGAGCCATACAAAACAGCAGGCCGCGACGGAATAACCGCCATGGTGTTGTAAAAAACTGTCAACAACATTATGCCAACATTAGCTGAATTTTCTTCCTAAAGCGTGGCTTGAAGTCAATGTGATATTCATACCAAAAGCTGAGAAACGCAGTTACACAATTAGCCTATACAAGACACTGGAAAGACAAGTAGACATTCAAATCCGTAGTAACTTGAATCCAGGCTACCTATCCCCAAACCAACATGCTTTTAGAAAATCGGTAGAAACTGCCCTGCATGAGGTAGTTACAGTAATAGAAAACTCGCTCTTTCATAAAAAATACACACTACCAGCCTTCTTATACGTAGAAGGAGCCTTCAATGTAAAAACGGAAGCAATCGAGATAGTACTTGGAAAGGCATGAATAGATACAGTCATCAGTGACTGAATCATAACCGTGCTTAAAAAACCCAACATTTCATCCTCACTTCGAGATTGTACCATAAAGATAATAACCACGGGAGGTACTCCTCAGGGGGTGTTCTTTCTCCACTTGTATGGCTACTGGTAGTCAACGAGGAATTGAGGAGATTAGAAGCCACCGCCATAAAAACAGTGGCTTACGCAGACTTTGTGGTTCTCATGGCATGTGGGAAATTCACATTGACTCTAAGCGCAGTCATGCAAACAAGCCTAATTTGAAACTGTATCCTTAAATCCAACGGCAAGAAATGGGGCCCCTCCCCGAAGGTCACGAAATGGCTATGCACAGCTGTCGTCATCCCAATTCTCAACTAAGTTTGCTTAGTCTGGTGAAGTTCCACGAAAAAGACGAAACATATAATTGCTCTGACAAAGAACAGCATGTGTCTTCATAACAGGACCTATGTGCAGCAGCCCCACAGTAGGCTTGGAAACAATTCTAAATCTACGCTCAATCGACCTACAGCTGATTGACACAGCAGCGCAGCACGCCTCAAAGAAGCGGGCAACCTACGTATTAAACCATTTTTTCACAGCACAATACTGAAATCCGTAGAATATGAGAACGGGACATCTGACTTAACCATCCTATATCACGATTTTGATAACAAAGAGTCAACCAGAATACCAAGTAGAGAAGAATGGTCTTAAAAAAAAGTGGTGTCCAAGAACGAAATAGCAATCCTATACACGTGGGTAGAAAATGGAAATAGGAGTAGGCTCTGTGGTCTACTCCGATAGAATCGGGTTAAGCACATCCATTAGATTGGCAAACTCGTGCAGTGTTTTCCAAGCAAAGGTCCTAGTCATACTCGAAGTTGCCGAATCGGCTAGAGCATGTTCGAAACTCTAGCCGATCACAAGAGGATTTCTCCATTTACGTATATGGTCAAGCGGCCACTCTGGCATCCAACACAAAAAAACCACGAGTAGTTGGACGTTGCCACTCAGAGCTAAAGGCTCTATGTAATCAGAAAAAAGTCCAAATTATCTGGGTGCCGGGACGTAATAACATTCCAGGAAACGAGAAAGCAGACGAGCTAGCCAGACCAGGATCGTCCAGTTGCATCTCCTTATGCGACCATAGGGTTAGACCCTCACTTGCTTTCTTACTTACTTACTTAAGTGGAATGAACCTGGGCCTCAACCAACATGCCTCTCCAATAAGCCTGGTCCTTATTTAACTGCCTCCACTTGCGCACTCCAAGTTGGTTGAGGTCGGTTTCGACTTGTGCGCGCCACTTAAGGCGAGATATTTCTCTACTGCGTCCGACGTCTGGCTGGGAATCGAACACTCTGTGAGCCGGAGTATTGATGTCCATTCGTTCTACATGTCCTAGCCATCTTAAACGTCCAATGCGGAGATTTCTGACCAGGGATATGTCGCTGTACAGCTCGTATAGTTCTTGGTTGAATATTCGTGTCCATAGCGCGTCAACGCAAACGGGACCGAAGATTTTTCGAAGAATTCTCCAGTCAAAACGACCAAGGATTTCTTTATCCTCTTTAATAGAACCCGCCAAGGTATAGCAAGAATTACGGTGATATTCACGAGGCACTGGCCAGCTGGAGACCATGCGGCCAAACTAGTGATCACACAGAAACAACCCTCAATGCCGCAGCTGCATGTGCAAATGTCGGGAGCCAGCAAGAGCCAGCTAGCGAGCGTTTGATCAACCATTTTCCTTAGTGACATCTTGGGTAAAAGGCTACAAGATGTTATCCGCTTTCTAAACCTCACAGGCTGGATCTATAGAACGCCTGTATCACATCCACAATAACTATCATAATATAGGTCACACGAGTCTTGGTAACAAAAAGGCACATAAGTGCTACTTGGGTTCATGCAGAACCGCCACTTGTACCTACCCTACCTCATCCGATTTTGAGCGCCGTAGAGCAGGACTGGGATGTACAGGGTCTTATATAGGATCTCCTTATAATAGTTCGAGAAAGTGCCTAACAACTGAATCACCTTCTTAGGCTGAAAAAACAGCGGTTGGCAAGAATTGTTTTTCGTTTAATTTCTGGCGCGATGTTCTTTTCAGAGTCAATAGCGGAGCCGAGATAGACAAACTCCCGTACTACCTCAAATTTATATCTGTCAATGGTGACGTTCTATCCAATTCGTCGATGTTGTGTGTCCCTTCGTGTTGACAGCATACATTGGCTTTCAAAAAAAAAACATAAAACAACCAGATTCACGCAAAGTGAAACAAAATCTAGGTGGCAAAACGTTAAAACTTGCAAACGCACTAAATACTTTTGGCCGGAAGCTCTGAACAGAGCTTCCATTTCTATAGCGGTTAGAGTTGTAACATGTCTCAATCTGCAGGCTAAGCACCCCCATAGGATTAACCTTACTAACTCGCACCAACTATGCAGGAAGTACGGAGACTCAGACGTCAAGAAAGACATCATCCACCTAATGTGTCCATTAGTTGGATTATGTCTCTACTCTACTCTTCGGTAGCTTTTACTACCTTA
This sequence comes from Rhingia rostrata, assembly GCA_949824845.1. Classification (NCBI taxonomy): domain Eukaryota; kingdom Metazoa; phylum Arthropoda; class Insecta; order Diptera; family Syrphidae; genus Rhingia; species Rhingia rostrata. The sequence goes on from OX463757.1 coordinate 37,048,511, forward strand.
GAACCCCCATAGCACGGATCGTCAGCTTCTGCTGCAATTCGGAATGGAGCAACTATCTCTTTGAATCTAATGGAGCAGCACAAATGATTTAAGTAGCACTCTTTCCATTTGCGCAGCGCTTTCTTTTTAGGTACAATAAAGGATATCGGAATTGGCCCACGTAGGACTTTGCCATTAAAACCCATCAAACCTACCTACCTAGGGATTCAAAAAATTTTCGAGCTCCATTGTAAAAAGTGTAGGCTGAGATGCGTCCGGTGCGTAGGCCGCTATCACATACAGTCGCTTTCCTTGTTGGAGAGGAATGGATATAACACAGGCTTCCAGCAGCTGGAGTCAGGGCACTTATCACCATTATGTTGCATAAATTATGTTTCGGTACCGAATGTTTCGGTAAGGTCGTTTCGGACTTTGATGGAGCAGCGACGCATAAAATAGTCCCCAGGCTTCCGTTCTTGAACAATTTGAAATTTTGAATAGACGCATACATTGGCTTATTTGGCATCAGTTCTTGAACAAATTGAACTTTTTTTCAAAGCGGACTTGGAAAATTTTCACAAAATATAGCAAATACCTACTGATTAGGTTTAACAAAAGGCGAGCGAACTAATACGGGAGCAACGATAATTAAAATGGGAACACGAGGAGATTTATATATGTTAAATATTTATTTTCGATTAATAATATAAATTATTCCAACCACGAAACTCAATCTCCACTTCTTGTGTGGGCTGTGCCTGACATCCAAGTGAACGAGATTCGCTTGTATTAAACGCACCAGCAGCGCAACGAATTTACGCACAAAAAGGAATGCAAAAAAAAACAGTACACACAGCACATTAATAAAATTGGTTGTGCGTGCGGTATTATTTGGTTCTTGCATTTGAATTGTTGTTTTAATGCAACTGCCAACAAATGCGTTATAATTTTGTTGCGTATCAGTACAGTGAGTTGGACCAATTCTTTTACAATAATGAATGGAAAATAACAAATTAACAATATGAAATAAATTAACAAATGAATTGAACGAAAAATAACGAAATAACGACGAATATTCCCAAACATCCCGGCCCCCCTGGAAGACGTTTCAGGAACATGGAAGCAATGCAATTTTTGTGACAGGCCTCACAAATGAACCCCGGCTCGTCTTCACAGTAGCAACTCGAACGTGACCATCATCTCCGTGTGTAACGGCTTCAATTTTGCCAAGAAGCCACTTTGCTGGTGGAAGATTTGGCTCCTTCATTACAACTACATCCCCAGGCTTTAAATTGGTGTTGGTGTGCTGCCACTTTGAACGTGTCTGAAGTGTGGTAAGGTACTCATGGTTCCACCTTTTCCAGAATCCTTGCACCATGCTTTGAAGGTGATTCCAGTGCTGCAAACGGTTAGTAGGTGTGCTCAGCAGGTTTGGTTCTGGAACAGCCGTGTAAGGTTCACCTATAAGAAAATGAGCGGGTGTGAGAGGATTCAAATCTTCATCAGACATATAACACAAAGGACGAGAATTAAGAATTGACTCAATTTGTGTCAAAACGGTGTATAGTTCTTCAAAAGTCAAAATTGACGATCCAACAACGCGACGTAAATGTAATTTCACCGACTTGACTCCAGCCTCCCATAAGCCACCGAAATGGGGTGCAGAAGGAGGGATGAAATGCCATGCAATGTTGTCCTTGGAAAGCGATGCAGAAATGGCATCGTTGTGGGCTTCTGACATCACCAGCTTGTGCATATCGTTAAGGCAACGTCGAGCACCTTGGAAGTTGGTTCCATTGTCGCTATAGATATTTGTACACAGACCCCGACGTGAAACAAATCTTCGCAAGGCTGCAAGGAAGGCATCTGTTGTGAGGTCACTCACTAATTCTAGATGAATTGCCTTCGTAGACAAACACACAAAAAGAGCTATGTATGCTTTCGAAAATTTGGGGTTTCGTCCTCTAGAAAGCTTTATGGTCAGAGGTCCAGCGTAGTCGCACCCAGTGTTGGCGAATGGGCGACTCGGTTGAATCCTCTGGGCTGGCAGATTACCCATAAGCTGCTGGCTTGTCAGCTTTCGTTGCATAAAGCAAACCTTGCATCTATGAACGATCTTCCGGATAAGGTTTCTGCTTCCCAATATCCAATATCGCTGCCGAACTATCGCGAATGTTTCGGATACTCCCGTGTGCAAATTGTTCCTATGAATATCTGTTACAATGAGAAATGAAATTTTATTGTTATTAGGAAGAAGAACAGGATGTTTTATATTAAACGACACAGTTGCATGTTTAATTCTTCCTCCAACGCGAAGCAGACCTTCATTGTCAATAAAAGGGGAATATTTTAAAAGTTTGGATTTGGGTGGTAAACTGTTTTTTGTGATTAGGGACCGAATATCCGCACTGAATGAATTTTCTTGGATGGTCTTTAGAATTAGTGTTTTTGCCTGTTGAATTTCACTTAAAGTTAGTCCCGTAGTACGACGATTTAGCGATGTGGCACGACAGTTGAAAGAAAACCGAATGCAATACGCGATTGTTCTTTGCATACGATACCACGAGGACATTTTTTCGACAAGATTTTCGATAACACCAAGTTCAGTTGAAGTAATCAGTACCTGGCGCGATTGTCTTTCTTCAATGTTTGCAGCCTCCGAGTGTTGCGAGCCTGTTCCCTTAGATTTTGGCCAATTATCTTCACCGTCGGATAGCCAAGATGGACCGGTCCACCAAAGATGATGGGTAGCTAGGTTGGATGGGGAAACACCCCTCGAAGCACAGTCTGCAGGATTGCATTCCGACGCGATATGATGCCATGAATGTCGTGGAATCGTTTCGAGGATGGCAGCTGTGCGATTAGCCACAAAGGTAGTCCAGCGACGAGGAGGTGAAGATAGCCAGTGTAGTACAATTTCCGAATCGCACCATGCAAATGTTTTAGTGATCTTGACAGTTATCGACGACTTGACAAGATTGAACAGCCGAGTTAATAAGAGCGCACCACATAGTTCCAATCGCGGAATGGAAACTGGTTTCAATGGCGCTACCTTCGTCTTTGCTGCAAATATTGTGACTTTAAAAGTTCCATCATCCAATTTGCAACGACTGTAAACAACGGCGGAGTAAGCTACTGACGACGAATCCGAAAAACCATGCAACTCGATTCCTTCAGTTGATGAAAATACGTGTCTAGGTACACGAAGTTGTTCAAAGTGGTGGAGCTCCTGCCTGTAAGTATTCCATCGTTGCGCTAGAAGAGTTGGTAGTGGATCATCCCATCCAAGATTCAATTCAGATGACCAGAGCTCTTGGAAAAGAATTTTAAATAAAATTACAGATGGAGCTAAAAATCCTAATGGGTCAAAAATCCGTGATACTTCTGATAGTAGAGTTCGTTTCGTTGACGACGATGACAAAGGGTGTTTTGACATTTAATAGGAGAATTCGTCAACGATGGGATTCCAGTACATTCCAAGTACCTTAATAAGCGAAGACGAACGTTCCGTATCGAAAATAGAGTATTCGCATTCATCTCTTGGCATGCCTGCGAGCAGAGGCCAACAATTTGAACTCCATTTGCGGAGCTCAAGTTTTGCCATGGATAGAAGATTAACCAACTCAGATTTTAAAGCGATTAGATCCCCGATAGAATTTGATCCTGTCATGACATCATCAACATATACATCATTCAAGAGAATACGGCACGCGTTTGGGTATTGTTCCTTGTAGTCAATTGCTAACTGCTTCAGGACTCGAATAGATAAGAACGGTGCCGATGCGGTACCATACGTTACAGTACATAATCGATAATGCACAATTTCTTCTGATGGATTTTCTCGCCAGACAATACGCTGGTAATCGGTGTGCGAGTCATCTACCCAAATTTGGCGAAACATTTTTACAACATCGGCGGTAAAAACGTACTGATGTTGCCGAAACCTCAAACATACGCCGATTAAATCTCGCTGAATTGGAGGACCTACTAGCAACGAGCTGTTGAGGGACTGACCATTGGAATCTTTAGCAGATCCATCAAAAACGACACGCAGTTTAGTGGATGAACTGTCGGGTTTTAAAACTGCATGATGTGGTAAATAAAATATTTTACCTGGTGCTGTAGCTAATTCTTCCGAGGAAATTTGCTTCATGTGGCCAAGTTTTATATATTCTCTCATGAAATCCGTATACAAACTTTGTAAGTGAAGATTATGACGAAACCTACGTTCCATGGAGAATAAACGTGAAACCGCTGATGGCAATGTGTTTCCGAAAGTGGGTTGAGGCGATTTGAAGGGCAATGAAACAACATATTTACCATCCGATGAACGAGCAAATGTATTTCGAAAGTGTTGTTCTGCTGGGTCGTTGATAAAAGAATCTTCTTTGGGAGTTGCGACTTCATCTAACTCCCAAAACCTCTGGAGTAGAGCATCTACATCAACCATCGAATGAAGTGAGGACAAGCTATTTTCGGGCATTGTCCTATCAAACAGCTCCCCTGTGATGACCCAACCAAACGATGTACTTTGAGCGAGTGGAACACCTTCAGGGCCATATATTTGTTCCCCCTTCAAAATGGTCCAAAGTTTGTCGGCACCTAATAGCACATCAATAGGAGCAGACTGATTAAAATAAGGGTCGGCCAACTGCAAACCCTCAAGATGCGACCACAGAGAAATGTCAAACGAATGGGTAGGCAAATCGGATGTTAGCTTACTTAAAACAAAGGCATCGATTGACAACGAACTTGATTCGACCCGAGAGGTAATTTGAATAGAAATACATCCCCTGGTATAACCAGCATCCATAGAGGAGAGGCCGGTAACTGGAATTCGAGCATGTGTGCGAGGATAACCGAGTCTTTGGGCGAAGGATTCAGCGATGAAGGAAGACTGAGACCCAGAATCTAACAACACACGACAAGCGATTGACTTTCCTGAAATGTCCTTTACAGTACCCAATAGAGTTGGCAAAATGGTATGCCTGCGAAGATTAATTTTGACCGAGTGATTATTTACGAGCGATGAAGTAGAAGGATGTTGGGGAACTGGATGCGACGAAAATTGATGATGAGAAGACGATGGTTTGGAATCAGCAACTGAAGATGGAACGGAAGACGACGATTGTGATTTGTTGTAATTTTCAGGGTGGACCAACGAATGGTGACGCGATTTACAAACGCGACACCGAAAGGTGCTTCGACATTTGTTCGACGAATGTCCAACCCGGAGGCAATTAAAACACAGACAGTTTGTCTTCACAAAATCACGACGAGAGTTACTGTCTAACGAAACGAAATCGGAACACTGAAACAACGAGTGCTCCTTTTTGCACTTGGGACACTGCGAGTTAGCTTTGGGAGCTTCTGCGACATGGGATCTAATTGGAGCGCTGGGTTTTGTGCGCGACGAAATTGACCGATTTACCGATTGGCATGCTTCTAAAGCATCACACCTTGACTGTAAAAATGTTAATAGCTCCTGAACAGTGCAGTCCTTTCGCGAACCGACCTTTTCTGCCCACGCTTGATTCGTATCTGAATCTAGTTTGTTCAGGAGTAGGTAAATGAGCCACGGATCACGATTTGTCTGCTTTAGCGCATTTAGACCACGCACAACTTCGTCTGCTCCGTCAGTGATTTTTCGTAGAGTTTGAACGTTACTCACACTGATTGCAGGAAGCGACAAAAACGATTGAATAAATGATTTTACAATTAGATGTACGCGGTCATATCGCTCAACTAAGCGCTCCCACGCTTCGATGAAATTTGCATCGGATATCGAAATATGTTTAACAAGATTGGCCGCATCATCTCTAAGAAATGATTTTAGGTAGTGAAACTTTTGTGTGCCAGTTAGGTTAGTTTTACTGTCCACAGACCCAACGAAAAGATCACGAAAAGCCGGCCAATCCTTATAATTCCCCGAAAATGTTGGAATAACGATAGGTGGTAGAATAACCGAAGCAGAATTTTGTTTCTGTGACGAATTCAGCTTTTCAAGGAATGACGATTGCTGATTGACGAGCCGCTCTAATACCGAACCGTCAGAATCCTTTTGAGCAAACCCTTGTCTCTCGCGAATACACTTTACGTATTTTGAATGAGCCTCGAAATATTTATTCTCATATTCCACGAACTCTACTTCAATAGCAGCAATGTCAATACCTTTCACACACGAGACATATTCGTTATGCACTGAAGAAAATTCTAACCACGTTTCCTCTAATTTATTCAATCGAATCTCCAACATTTCCAAAGTCGTAGATTCATTTATATTTTCTGCGAACGACGATGCACGATCTAATCGCCCTTGCGTATTATCCCGCTGCACTCTTAGTTTAAGCGCCGTCATATTTTGCTTTGAAAAGTTCTTTAGCGACACTATGAGCACAAAAAAAAACAAGATACGAAATTGGAATTTCACTGTAAAATATATTTACAAATGTGCAAATGATTGCTCTCTGTATAAACTATACTTAACACTGTATAATTAAAAGATAATATGCAATTGAATGTTCACAGTCAATGGATGCACAATTTCACACGTGAGAATTCCAAAAAAAGTATTTTAATTTGTCTATTCGCGATTCACTATTTAATTCGGTTTCGAAGGACCAATTTTATGATTAGGTTTAACAAAAGGCGAGCGAACTAATACGGGAGCAACGATAATTAAAATGGGAACACGAGGAGATTTATATATGTTAAATATTTATTTTCGATTAATAATATAAATTATTCCAACCACGAAACTCAATCTCCACTTCTTGTGTGGGCTGTGCCTGACATCCAAGTGAACGAGATTCGCTTGTATTAAACGCACCAGCAGCGCAACGAATTTACGCACAAAAAGGAATGCAAAAAAAAACAGTACACACAGCACATTAATAAAATTGGTTGTGCGTGCGGTATTATTTGGTTCTTGCATTTGAATTGTTGTTTTAATGCAACTGCCAACAAATGCGTTATAATTTTGTTGCGTATCAGTACAGTGAGTTGGACCAATTCTTTTACAATAATGAATGGAAAATAACAAATTAACAATATGAAATAAATTAACAAATGAATTGAACGAAAAATAACGAAATAACGACGAATATTCCCAAACACCTACCAAAAGTCATTGTAAGAATCTGAACTATTTGACATTGAGACTTCTTGGGCTACAAGCATACTCTGGTCAATATATTCGGTCGATATTTCCGGTACTCCTCGATCAGCCACTGAATTATATTCATCGATTTCTTTAAAATTTGTCTAATGATATGGAAAAACTTGTTCCAATACTATGACTGTGACAGAACAGAATGACGGAACACATTGACAGCAGAATGACATCAAAATATTTTCCAATATGGCCGTTGTCATATAGGCATAGTTTTATCAATTCTAGTGAATGACACTTTGAATCTCATACTTAAAGCAAGCAATAGCTTTCACATTCTTAATGACCCCTCCATTGGTCAATCATAATACATACCACTCCTTGACATTTTTTAGACACAATCAGGTCGACATTTCCGGTAATCCACGATCAGCCAATGATGACTAAGACAGAACACATTGACAGCAGAATGACATCAAAATATTTTCCAATATGGCCGTTGTCATATAGGCATAGTTTTATCATTCTAGTGAAAGACACCATGAATCTCATACTTAAAGCAAGCAATAGCTTTCAAATTCTTAATGACACAATCAGGTCGACATTTCCGGTAATCCTCGATCAGCCAATGATGACTAAGACAGAACACATTGACAGCAGAATGACATCAAAATATTTTCCAATATGGCCGTTGTCATATAGGCATAGTTTTATCAATTCTAGTGAATGACACTTTGAATCTCATACTTCAAGCAAGCAATAGCTTTCACATTCTTAATGACCCCTCCATTGGTCAATCATAATACATACCACTCCTTGACATTTTTTAGACACAATCAGGTCGACATTTCCGGTAATCCACGATCAGCCAATGATGACTAAGACAGAACACATTGACAGCAGAATGACATCAAAATATTTTCCAATATGGCCGTTGTCATATAGGCATAGTTTTATCATTCTAGTGAAAGACACCATGAATCTCATACTTCAAGCAAGCAATAGCTTTCACATTCTTAATGACCCCTCCATTGGTCAATCATAATACATACCACCCCTTGACATTTTTTAGACACAATCAGGTCGACATTTCCGGTAATCCTCGATCAGCCAATGATGACTAAGACAGAACACATTGACAGCAGAATGACATCAAAATATTTTCCAATATGGCCGTTGTCATATAGGCATAGTTTTATCAATTCTAGTGAATGACACTTTGAATCTCATACTTCAAGCAAGCAATAGCTTTCAAATTCTTAATGACACAATCAGGTCGACATTTCCGGTAATCCTCGATCAGCCAATGATGACTAAGACAGAACACATTGACAGCCGAATGACATCAAAATATTTTCCAATATGGCCGTTGTCATATAGGCATAGTTTTATCATTCTAGTGAAAGACACCATGAATCTCATACTTCAAGCAAGCAATAGCTTTCACATTCTTAATGACCCCTCCATTGGTCAATCATAATACATACCACCCCTTGACATTTTTTAGACACAATCAGGTCGACATTTCCAACAATCCTCGATCAGCAAATGATGACTAAGACAGAACACATTGACAGCCGAATGACATCAAAATATTTTCCAATATGGCCGTTTGTCATATAGGCATAGTTTTATCAATTCTAGTGAATGACACTTTGAATCTCATACTTCAAGCAAGCAATAGCTTTCACATTCTTAATGACCCCTCCATAGGTCAATCCATATACATGCCTCTCCTTGACATCTGTCAGACACAATCAGGTCCAATGCAATCAAATCTATTGCGAACATGACACAAGTGTAGTATGTCAAATGTCAGCAGAGAAGAATAAACACAATCTGAACCCGCCCCTCTACAACCACGACTTAATTAGAACAAAAATCATTTTTCAAACAACAGAACAAAATTTTAATAAATCCCGCCCTCAATCTGTTATTCTTTTCATTCAAGGTAAGTGCTGTCGACTTAATCAGCCTCAAGAGTGGTACTCATTCATATTCCATAGCCCAGACAAGAAATGTGCTTATGCAAATTAAATGAACCCTCAAGTCTAATCATTTAGCCTTCTTCCTCATGAGCTATGTGCACATACCTAGACCTACTCCTCTTCCTTTGTCGACATTCTGCGACTGCCGCCGCGTAGACATGTTGGTGGCCAACCACTGAAGCCATCCGTATGTGGGGTGATAAATGCTTGAATCATCGATTTAATTAATCAAATTAAATTAGAAATGAAAATTAAGAAAATTCAAACTGAGCAGCAGCATGTTGCCAGAGTGCAACTAATGCAATTCGAACGTGCAACATTGCCAGCGAGTACTTTGCCACGAAACACCCCATCGCTATGTGTAGAGGCTAGTAAAGGGTAAGGGATTTTAATTGCTGGACGCTGCGAAAAAAATAATCGACGAGTAAGTGAATTAAAGACAACAAGACCGACCAATCAGGAGAATGGCATAGACGCGAAAGCGACAACTTGAATACGTTGCGATACGACAGACGACAGACGACAGACGGTAGACGTAGATACTCGTATAGATGGCAGTGTGCAGATACACACTTCTTTATTACTATGCAGCGAGTGCACGGAGCGCACTCTGTAATAATTAAATAATTAATTAATTAATGAAGAAATCCGATTAAGTTTATTGGGAATGCATTTTTACTGTCCACTCGAGTGGCATGGCTCTGTATCGGACCGTCATCGGCGCTTAATAGCATGCGGCTCCGCCTGGCGCGTTGCGAGTGGTATTAATGTTAATTCCATGACTAATGGCAGTCTGTTGGCCAGAATTGGAGAAGGCATCGGGGTGGAAGTATCAATTTATTGGACATTTAAACTTTTTGTAAAGTAAGTAGAGTCACATGGCATTGAGCAAGTGTGTCTCGTAGGTTGGGTAAGCTGGGGAATTAATTCTCACGAATATTATATGATCAGCAAAGGCGCAGACAGTCAAACGGCAGGCATGTAGGGTAAAAGTTGAAAAAACTTGAAAAAAAAACTTTTTATCGATATTTTAATCCAATGTAACATTACAACGAGGAAGAAGCCTAAAATGCTGAGAAAAGCAATTCGGTCCGTCGCAGTCGGTGAGTCTGCCAGCCTAAACGGCTATACTAGATTCTTGTTATAATAAAGGGTGCTCCATTTCGAGGTTCCCTACTTTTTTAAAGAAAAAAACACAGAAAATTCAAATTTATTGGAGAATGTTTATTATCATTTGAAAGAACATTCTTTGGCATTTATTTTTTGAAGATTATGTATATCAAATGTTGGCCGTTGCTATGTCGCAGATGGTCCATCAGTTGAGTCCAATTTTCGATCACTCGTTCGAGCATTTCGACTGGTAACTGGCGAATGACACGCGTGATGTTTTCCTCCAAGGCCTGAATCGAAGCGGGTTTGTGGGCATAAGCTTTTGACTTTACATATCCCCACAGGAAAAAGTCTAACGGTGTGATATCACACGATCTTGGTGGCCAATCGACCGGCCGGTGATGGTGTTGCGAATAGTACGCTCAGTAGGCCGATTATGTTGACCATAAGTTGAGCGAAGTGCACGAAACACATTCCTCACAGAACGTGAATTTTCATAATAAAGTTGAACAATTTGTAAACGTTGTTCACGCGTAAGTCTTTTCATTATAAAAAGCCAAACAATACTAAACAAAAATAACATGACAGCATGACACGACTCACACGTGATCTGTCAAAAAAGGCTATTGAAAAAAGTATCTCTACTTGGATCACCCATTACTAGTGTGACCACCTTTCAAAGAGCGTATTTACGTACACAAACGTTTTCATTAACGCATTCACTACGAAATTTTAAAGAAAACAAATTAATTCAGTTTACAAGACGATAGTGTGACCAATTTTCCAAAAGTATTGGCCTGTGTAAACAATTTATTCTTGAATGTTTTTTTTTTTTAACGCATACTTTCCATCTGATGCAAATTCATTCAACATTTGAGGCTGCTGCTTTCAAAATTCGAAAAAAAAACTTGGTACATGTCATTTTAATGTTGTAGGTACCGAATATGTTAAAAAGACACTAAACAAAGTTTTCAATTTTTTCTTCGTAAATTAAAATTAAATATAAAACCAAAAAAACCGACAAATTTAAGCTTAAAGGCAAAATAAACAGCTAAATATAAGCTTACAGTGCCCACTAAGGGCCGATAAGTTAGATTAAGTAAACCAGTTATTGATAAGTTAGATTTGAGCATTTTTGTCTAGTAGTAAGTTAATATTTTAAGTAAATAAAAAAATGAGTTTGAAAGTTAAAAAAAAAAGTAAAAGGTACCGAATATGTAAAATATCTCGCAATGTTTCGAGTTTCAATTACGATTTCTCATCGCTAAGAATCTGATAGATCAAAGAAAATACGCGCTCAACGGTGGTAGATCAGACTATAAAGGAGAGAACGTACGAAACGATTGTCAACATGTCGTCCTACGGGACTTTCTTTTGTTGAAAATGTAGAAAACATTCGACCCAGCGTTTATCGGTGGCAGCCCAACTAACCATTATTCCTCTATAAGGCTTTTGTTTTATTTAAGTAACTGCTGCAGCCCGGAATAAACCTGGGCCTCAACCAACATGCCTCTCCAATTAGCCCAGTCCTTAGCTAACTGCCTCCAGTTGCGCACTCCAAGTTGGTTGAGGTCGGTTTCTACATGTGCGCGCCACTTAAGCCGAGGTCTTCCTCTACTGTGTCCGACGTCTGGCTGGGAATCGAAGACTGTGCGAGCCGGAGTATTGTTGTCCATTCGTTCTACGTTTCCTAGCCTTCTTCAACGCCCAATGCGGATTTTTTTTGTCCAGGGGCATGTCGCTGTACAGCTCGTATAGTTCTTGGTTGAATCTTCTTCTCCATAGGCCATCAACACAAACGGGACCGAAGATTTTTCGAAGAATTTTTCTCTCGAATCGAGCAAGGATTTCTTCATCAGCTTTTGAGGCGATCCATACTTCAGCGCCCTAGAGCAGGACTGGGATGATCAAGGTGTTAGTATTTCGAGTGAGGGCGTTACTACAAAATTGTCTTCTTAGCCCGAAGAAACAGCGGTTGGCAAGAGTAATTCTTCGTTTAATTTCAGACGAGATGTTGTTGTCAGAGTTAATAGCGGAGCGGATGTAGACAAAGTGCCATGCTACCTCAAAGTTTTATTTGTCAATTGTGACGTTCTGTCCAGTTCGTCGACGTTGTCTCTTCTTTCGTGGTTTCAGCGTATATTTGGCATCATTTATTGCTTAACCCATCTTTGCCGCTTCCTAGTAAACGTGGCTATCAATATCGTCAGCCTATACCAATAGTTGCATCGATTTATGGAAGATTGTCCAGCTGGTGTGGGTTGGGAGTCTTGCAAAATCATCTCAATAAAGATCTCAAGGAAGTCACATGACTGTTCATCGCCTGACCTAAGTCCATTTTCGGTATTGAATATATTGCTGCGGTCGTTTCCAACTCTGACGAAGTAGCAAGAATTATCCATAGTCATCCTGCACATACGGACAAATTTGGGCGGTATAACAAAACTGGACATGGCTCTGTAGACTTCATTTTCATGAATGCGATGCTGAGGTCCCATTCTTCAGACATTTTTTCTTCCGACCAAATTTTGCTTATGAGTCCCGCCAGAAGATATCCACAGTCTTACCTTGGCTGCTACTAGGTAGTGGCCCGAGCCCATGTTAGCTCCTCGGAATGTTCAGAAACCCAAAATGTGTGCCTCTTGTCTGTCGATCGTTGATCTGGAGATCGCCATTTTCCCTTGTGCATATCAGTGTGAGAAAACAGTGTGCTGGATATAGCGGAGTTCCCTTCCACAGTGAAGTCAATTAGCTTACGTTGTCAGACATGGTTTCCTGTAGGCTGTATTTCGTCTGTCTTAGAGGTTTTAAATGTTTAGTCTCCAATCGAGGATGACTTGGTTAGTGCATTGACGGTTAGTGCCACTCTCTTCTGACTTTAGCTTAGCTGTTTTTCTGATTCAGGAATATAAAGGGGCGCCTCCATAAATATTCCTCAGATTAGTATTTACAGTTCGCATTGGATTTGATCTTACACCCAACTCGACCTCAAGTTCGGCGTTAGATCAAATGCCAAGCATGCGACCTTTTCGGGTTACTTACTAACTTAAGTGGCGCTACAGTCCGGAATGTACCTGGGCGTCATCCAACATGCCTCTCCATTTAGCCCGGTGTTTAGCTAACTGGCTCAAGTTGTGCCCTCCAAGTTGTAGGAGGTCGGTTTTTACATGTGCGCGCCACTTAAGGCGAGGTATTCCTCTACCGCGTACGACTTCTGGCTGCGAACCGAAGACTCTGCGAGCCGGAGTATTGGTGTCCATTCGTTCTTCATGGCCTAGCCATCTTAAACGTCCAATGCGGGGTTTTTTTGACCAGGGGCATGTCGCTGTACAGCTCGTATAGTTCTTGGTTTAATCTTCGTCTCCAAAGCCCGTCAACGCAAACGGGACCGACGATTTTTCGAAGAATTTTCCTTTCGAATCGGCCAAGGCTTCGAGAGGATCCATTCGATTTTGATACGGTTCATGCTTCAGTGCCATAGAGCAGGACTGGGACTAGCAGGGTCTTATATAGGATCTCCTTAGTAGTTCGAGTGAGGGCTTTACTACAGAATCGTCTTCTTAGCCCGAAAAAACAGCGGTTGGCAAGAGTAACTCTTCGTTTAATTTCTGACGAGATGTTGTTGTCAGAGTTGATAGCGGAGCCGAGACAGTCAAAGTTATATCTGTAAATGTTAACGTTCTGTCCAATTCGTCGATGTTGTGTGTTCTCTCGTGTTGACAGCATATACTTCGTTTGTCCCCATTTTCTACTAAACGCATTTTTTCCGCTTCCTTCTCTTTACTAGCAAACGTGGCTATGACATCACGTTGGGTCCTACCAATGATGTCGATGTCGTCGGCGTATGCTAGTTGTTGTACCGATTCTTGGAAAATTGTGCTCCTGGTGTTGGCTCCTGAGTTTTGCACAATCCTCAAATCAAATTGTAGAAGTCACATGCATCCATTTTTGTTATCGAATCGTTTTCGACCCTGATGGAGCAGCGAGAATTCTCCATCGTCCTCCTACACAAACGGACGAGTTTGGGCGGTATACCATAAATGCTGTCGTATGTGTCTCTGAAATCGATGAATAGGTGGTGGACATCTTGTGTTTTTTCCAGGATCTGCCGAAGTGTATAAATTTGACCGGTTTCTGACTTTCCTGGCCTAAAAACACACTGATAAGAGCCTATCAGGTTGTTGGTAAACGGTTTCAGGCGTTCACATATTACGGCAGATAGGATTTTGTAGGCGATGTAGAGAAGACTTATGCCTCTGTAGTTGGCAGTTTAGAGATTCTCCATTTTTGTGGATCGGGAAAACGATGATGAGGTTCCATTCTTCAGGCATACTTTCTTCCGACCAGATTTGGCTTAGAGTTGATGGATGTTACATGCCAAGTCATCTCCTCCGGCTTTATAAAGCTCATTTCCGGCAGCTTTATTAAGCTTGCGTTTAGATATTGCTATCCTTACTTTATTCAGGTCGGGTGTTTAGCTGTTGTTGGCAATATTAAATGGTTTGTTCTGCATGACAGTGGAATGTTGTTCGTCATCGCCGTTTAACAGTCTGCAGAAGTGGTTCTTCCATATCCTCAGCATCGACTGTGTTTCAACTACGATATTTCCTTGTTCATCTCGACAGCATTCTGTTCGAGCTTTGTTTCCTTGGCTTTGACGTTTTGCAGTATGATAAAACTTGCGAACATCGTTCCTGGAGTGGCACCTCTCTACATCCTCTATCGCGCGCTTTTCTTGCTCTTTTTTTCTTCTTTCTGAATAGCCGGTGTTCTTCCCTTCTTCTCTGCCTTAGAGCTCACTGGCAGCTCTCGACTTCACCTTCTCTATAAGGCATTCAAATTTAATTTCCACAAGCAATTATTTCTGTAGTCCTTTCATAGAACTTGTATCTATGTGGAGAATGAGCATTTAGTCGATTGTTTGGTGAGAAGCCTGTTGAAGACATTTTGCTGGAAAATTCACAAGTATAACCGAAGTTATGATCCAGTCCTCTGTTGAAGACATTTTGCAGGAAAATTCACAAGTATAACTGAAGTTATGATCCAGTCCTCTGTAAGGTTGTTATTTTAAGCTTCCGGATGTGTGTGTGTGTGCATGTGCCATAAGTTAAGTTGCAGTAGAACTTCGGATGAAGTTAGTCCATCTTATTTACAGTATTTTAAGATGTTTTATAAAGTTAATAGCTTCCTTAAAGTGCGCCAAATGTTTTTCCATAAGACTTCATACAGGTAATATGGCTAATGGGGAAATGGCTTCGATTTGGCTTTATCGAAGTGTAATTGTAAGTTCGGAGTGCTACTTTCTTCCCACGATTGGCTTTTGCCTGCGGTAACTAATTTTTCCAAATATGTGAATTGATCGAACAAATCCGTGTCTGATGATTCGATTTAAAAATGATTGTTCGTTGCGATGTACTTCGCGGTACTTTCGACAAACATCCAGTCCGGTTGTTGATTTCTCACCGTCCGAATTATGAAGCAAACGTTTTTTAGTATCTTCCACTTGGGATTATACATTAAAATATAAAACAAAAGAAATATGCATATATATACTTTTTTTTAAGTTTTTAAACTTAAAGCTGATCTAAACTAACTGCATTTACCACCTGGGTGGGAATCGAAAAGACCGCTGCATAAGTAAGGGTAACATGTTTGCATTTTAATCATTCTCTCAATATTAGGTTGTGATTGTGTAGGTTAAAGTTGTCAGATTTTTATTACTATATTCCGATGTTTCTGTAATAACTCAACTGATCACAATCAAATGTTCTGCATGCCTAATCATTGCCAGAAATCCGTGGAATGTTGCTTAGTTTTAAATGGAAAAATCGTATAAAGCGATATTTAAAATTAATTGCATTTGGCTTGTTTCGCCCCTTCTGCCCCTAAAAATGGAGATTCTCCAAACTCATACTGTCACGCGCATTTGTAACCCCAGGTGCGCAGAATTCCTTTATACAACCTTACCCCCAAACATTGATAAAAAAAAAAAAACGAACAACGAATTAAAATTTATTCCGTATAGCGCGGCCGTCATACAATTTATCATTCCACTCTGTTTATCCGTCACCTTGCCTCAAGTCTGCGTCCGGACTCTGGAGTCCTGGATTCTTCTGCACATCTTAGATAATGATCTCTACGTGTACCTCAATTATCCTTACAAAATGCATTTGTTACACTATCGGCACACAAATCAGAACGATTTTTAATGCGGTTCGTCGTGTAATGAAATTCAGTCTCATCGCTGCCTCCCGGCCAACATCACAGCGCAGGGCAGACAACAATGTCGACAAAGATTGCTCCCCGTTGCCGTCGCGTCAAGAGGGGTTGCGCAAGTGCAGCAAATTGTGAAGGACACTGTCTCCAACTCCACTTGCACCGACCAGTCAGCAAATGCAAACCAGTTGGACCAGTGTGTTCGGTCTTGAACCAAACACTCGCTCCACTCCCGAAACAGACCGAATGGCGGTTCTTTGGCGGAGCACCATGTTCACCAGAAGACCAACAAAAAAAACCGGGAAATTGCTTATAACGTTGTGTATGTCCGTCCACCTCTGAAGCACGCTGCCCCTGTCAATGTCCGCGACGCAACGTACGAAAAAAAAAACCCATTTCGCAACATCACCAGACACAGTAACAAATTGCTGAAAAAAAGCGAACAAGTTCCGAAAAGTTATTTCGAAAATCAAACCCAAACTCAATCGATTGTCTGCGCTGCTGCACACGTTAACGATAAAAAAGAGGAAAATGCGCGTCCCCTAGCCAGTCATCGTTTGGATGCAGCTGGGTTATTGACTCCTCAGACCTTGCTTCTCCCTCCGTTGGCCGGGTCTAAAAATAAATGCACCTTAGGATATTCCAGTAACTTAATCCATTTTATCTGCGCAACACAATGGAGTGGTCCAAGATGCGACTGAATCTGCACTCTCCTCCCGACCAGGCTTGAACATTTCCCGCACAAGTCCGTCATCTGTGTGCGTTGGCAGTACGATGACGCTGGCAGCGAGTACGAGTACGACGACGACGAACAAACATACGTGCGGGACAGAGGCGTGTGCAATGTGATTCTCTGAGGTGAATGGACACGCTATTCGCTGGATTGACCGCGCGGTACACTTTGTCGAGTCTTACGGCGCAGACATGGGATTTTTGTGTGTTTGCTCGTATGGAGTTTGTTGATCTCGCCGATTGCTCTCGACTGGAAGATCGCGTCTGAAAGTAGAAAAGAGCACGAGCCTTTTCTGGTGAAACATAAAAATGTTGTCAACGTGTCGAGCATGCATGATATGCGGTGGTTGTTGCCTTGGAATCTTTTCCAAAAAAAAAAAAAAAAAAATGAAACCAAATGCGCTCGTAATAAGGGCATTGACGAAAGTTGACATTTCATTGAGAGAGTGGGCAGAGAGGAGGTGATAACCACTCGGGTCTACAGAATTTGGTTAATTATTCGGCAGATAAGTGCATGCAGAATCTTGTTGGAAATAGGTGACTTAACGCAGATTCAAATGAAGAACCACATTTCGAGGCAGATGCTATTTTATCATGGTAACGAACCAAATCTGATCACTGAAATTTCAATACAAGACTCCAGTTGCTAGGCGTTGATCAATATTCATATGAAGCCTGTCGCTATCTAGAGAAAGTGTACAAAACATTGTACACACCTTCACGTTGAATTCTGACTTCTGATCTGCACATGCACGCTAGTTAAATTGATATAAAGGAATCCATCGGATAATGAAAGCCTCATTTTGAGGCGGTTCACTCAAAGGAACTTCCCAGCTGCAAATCGGTTGACGGCCCTGCTAAACGAAAAAAGGAAAACGGCGTTCATATCTGCACCTAGACTGTGAGAACATTACAAAAGAGAGGTGCAAGCGAACAATTAGCGGAAGCCCTAAACTGCTACAAGGAAGACATTACTGCTATCCAGGAAATACGATGGGATGGGCCGGGCAAAAAGAGAATGAAAAAATGTGACACCTACTACGGACCGTGCTATAGTGAGCAGAAAGAGCGACTATTCGGATGCGGATTTGTTATAAGTGCCAGCCTTAGGGAAGAAATCTTATGTTTCCAAGACATTAGCGAACGCATTGTAACGATCCGCCTCAAGGCAAAATTCGCCAACATTAGCCTTATATGCGCTCACGCCCCAACGGAGCAAAAATATGATATAGCTAAGGACTGCTTCTATGAGCTGTTTGACAAATTCTATGAGCGACTACCGAAGTACGATGTTAAAATCGGATTTAAAGGATTAAAAGGTAGGAAGAGAAGACATCTTTAGCAGAATTGCCAGAAAACTTAGCCTACACGACAACACGTCTGGTAACAGACTTAAGCTTATTGACTTCGCTATAGGACGAGATGCCACTATAGCCAGCACACGGTTTCCTCACCTCGATATCCACAAAAGGACATGGCGGTTTCCAGATTAACGAACGCAACGCGTATCCCTAAGCCTCTCGATTAACGCCATACCACCAGCATCGAATGTCGAAGAACAATGGCAACGATGCCAACAAGCCATTAGATCAGCCGCAACTGATGTGCTAGGTTTCTCGCGCCCACCAGCAAGAAACCCCTAGTTTGTTGAGGGATGCCGACAGATGCTCGCAGCCAAGAACGAGGCCTACAAGGCTAAGCTGCAGGTGAAGACGAGAGCTGCCGTTGAGCTCTAGGCAGAGAAGAAGGGAAGAACACCGGCTTTTCAGAAAGAAGAAAAATGAGCAAGAAAAGCGCCCAATCGAGGATATAGAGAGGTGCCGCTCCAGGAACGATGTTCGCAAGTTTTACCAAAGTGTAAAACGTCAAAGCCAAGGATACAAGGCTCGAAAAGAATCCTGTCGAGATGACAAAGGAAATATCGTAGTTGAGACACAGTCGATGCTGAGGATATGGAAGAACCACTTCTGCAGACTGTTAAACGGCGATGACGAACAACATTCCGCTGTCAGGCAGAACGGACCATTCAATATTGGCAACCTGAGTGAAGTGAGGATAGCAATTTCTAAACTGAAGCTTAATAAGGCTGCCGGAAATGACGGCCTTCCCGCCGAGTTTTATAAAGCCGGCGGAGATAACTTGGTAAGTAACATCCGCCAACTCATAAGCCGAATCTGGTCGGAAGAAAGTATGCTTGATGAATGGAACCTCAACATCGTTTGCCCGATCCACAAAAAAGGATATCCTCTTAACTGCGCCAACTACAGACGCATAAGTCTCCTCAACATCGCCTACAAGATCCTATCTGCCGAAATATGTGAACGCCTGAAACCGTTTACCAACAACCTGATCGGCCCTTATCGGTGTGGTTTTAGGCCAGAAAAGTCCACAACCAATCAAATCTTCAGACTTCGTCAGATCCTGGAAAAAATCCAAGAAGTCCAAATCGATACCCACCACCTATTCATCGATTTCAAAGCCGTATACGACAGCATTTACAGAGACGAACTATACAGAGCCATGTCTAGTTTTGGTATACCACCCAAACTCGTCCTCCGTTTGTGTAGGATGACGATGGAGAATACTCGCTGCCCCATCAGGGTCGGAAACAACCTCACCGACACATTCGATACCAAAAAAGGAATTAGATAAGGCGATGCGCTGTCATGTGACTTCTTCAATCTGATTCTTGAAAGGATTGTGCAAAACTCACGAGCTAACACCAGGGGCACATTATTCCAAAACTCTGTACAAATACTAGCATACGCCGACGATATTGACATCATTGGTAGGACTTAACGTGATGTCGTAGCCACGTTTCCTAGTATAGAGTAGGAAGCGGCAAACATGGGCTTAGCAGTAAATGAGGGCAAGACAAAGTATATGCTGTCAACACGAAAGGACACACAACATCGACGAATTGGACAGAATGTCACCATTAACAGATATAACTTTGAGGTGGTACGGGACTTTATCTATCTCGGCTCCTCTATTAACTCTGACAACAACATCTCGTCAGAAATTAAACGAAGAATTACTCTTGCCAACTGCTGTTTCTTCGGGCTAAGAAGGCAATTCAGTAGTAAAGCCCTCACTCGAACTACTAAGGAGATCCAATATAAGACCCTGCTAGTCCCAGTCCTGCTCTACGGCACTGAAGCATGAACCGTCTCAAAAGCGGATGAAGAAATCCTTGGTCGATTTGAGAGGAAAATTCTTCGAAAAGTCTTCGGTCCCGTTTGCGTTGATGGGCTATGGAGACGAAGATTCAACCAAGAACTATACGAGCTGTACAGCAACATGCCCCTGGTCAAAAAACTCCCCATTGGACGTTTAAGATGGCTAGGACATGTAAAACGAATGGACACCAATACTCCGGCTCCCAGAGTCTTCGATTCCCAGCCAGACGTCGGATGCAGTAGAGGAAGACCTCGCGTTAAGTGGCGCGCACAAGTAGAAACCGACCTCAACCAACTTGGAGTGCGCAACTGGAGGCAGTTAGTTAAGGACCGGGGTTGGTTGAGGACCAGGTACATTCCGGACTGTAGCGCCACTGAAGTAAGTAAGTGACATTATTGTTGGTGCGTAACAATTACAATATTTCTATCAACAAAGCCACCATGTCTTTCAACTGGTTCACACTTGACCAAATACATCCGCTTTAATATCGGTAACACTCGTGCAGAAAGGCCTCAACACAGCTAATCTGCGGCCTTAAACTATGTATGGATATATGGCTCATGCCGATGGCTAACATCGAGATAGCTCACACCGCTGCTTAAGATGGTGCTAAATGCCTAGGATTTCTCAAACGATGCAAACGGTTTTTCACTCCATCAGATTTAGCTAATATCTATAAAGCTGACATTCGTCCAAGACTTGTATATAACTCGCACATCTGGGCGGGTGCCCCTGCAACATGCTTGAGCCTACTTGACAGAGTCCAGCGTCATGCTATCAAACTTATTGACAACCAATCAGTTTGTAGCGAAATTCATTCTCTCGAACACCGGCGGAATGTTGGATGCCTTGCGCTTCTTTACCGCTACTTTCACCATAAATGTTCCGACGAAGTATATAGTTGTATCCCGCCTGTCCGTCTGTTTAATAGAAATACTCGTGCGACTTCTTCGGCACACCCATATTGCATAGAGCCTGTTTTCGGGCGCACAGTAAAATTTAGAAGATCATTTCTTAACCACACTTCACGATTATGGAATAGCTTGCCTTCTTCAATATTTCCAGAAGACTACAGCCTGCAACGATTCAAAATTAACGCGCATCGTCACCTCACTCTTTTCCCACCTACCCCCAATCTCTAACTATCCTACAAACCTTTTTCTTTCTTTCCATCACTGGGTTTTATAACCTTCAGGGACTGAGTCCTAAGTGTTGAAAAATATTTAGAAAAAAAAAAAAAAAAAAACCGCGGGCGGTCTATGAGCAGTTATTTCCGTATAGTGGACAAAATTACGTAATTTGGGTGCTTTGCGATTCCTTTTCAAATGATATCCTGATATGAAAAATATATGAGGGAAAATCACCACGATGCCAAGGAGAGACGAACCGTGAAACCATGTCATGAAATTGATGAGGCAGTAAATATATGGCCAGTGGTGGAACAGTTTACACTGACAATTTCTTTTTGTCATATAATTTGGCAGAGATGTGAATGGCACCGTTGGAAATCAAACAAGATCTTCAGCCCTCCTTAATTCCTGAAGCCAAAACGTGCACTTAACAGTACCATACATGCTAGTCACGGATCCTAGCACACAAACACACATTTTGCAAATTTCAGTTCACTCCAGTTCTCCGTCTTGAAATATACGCATTTTTATATGTGCGGGTCTGAGCAGACCCTTACGTTCCATTTACCGCCTTGTATGCCATCGCTCATCAGAGAGTGAAGTACCACAACAGAGTGAACCTGTAGCTAAAACCACATGCCTTTTCAATTAGCGTGTCCAGTTCTCTCCATCAACAGAACACTCCTAGGAAACTACTTATTTGATAATCTAGGTAAGAGCTGGCTAATATTAATGTCGAAAGCCTCTTACGCTCTGTAGTGAGCTCTGAATAGTTCAATTAGGCAAACGAATGTAGGGAAAGTCGACATATCCACGTTATACCTCAACGGACCTATTTGGTCTAAGTGCGCACACGCATCGCGTCCAGCCATTGCAGCTTAACCTAGCCTAACCTACATTGTCGTAATATAACACCTTCAGGAAACTACAATGTGCCCTTGCTATATGTATCTATGTATCTATATCTACATACCGCCTGTTTTATAGAGCACTTTGTGGGTTCAAAGACCGACACCTGTTAAGGTCAGAACTCAAAAAATTGCCTGCCACCAAAGCGGAATTCTAGACATCCAACAATTTAACCGCAAATTGTGAAATTTCCTTATCTCGTTCTTAAGAACTTAAACAACACTGTCTGGGTCTATTCCGAAAAGTAGAACAAACGTAAATACAAAACTCACTTGAGTACCTAAATCGTGAGTTAGCATTTAGTCTGAGACACCTTTATTGACCTCGTCTGGATTCACAACTTCCACCACCACCACCTCAGTCAGACTTTGTCAGACTTTGTGTTTCGCAACAGGCGGCCTACTGCCGCACGCCCGTCTCTCACAGCACCGTTCGCTTTTTATCAGTTTACACAAAAACCCCATTAATTGCGCCATCGGAAAAAAGTACAAATGAATTACTTTTAGCGACGAGCAGATACTTTCCGCTCGTGTTCATGTATGTAGATACATGAGCGCGTACAATGTACATGTCGCGACAACTGTGAGTGCAAGCGCACAATATGACAACATTTTTCGAATACCATATCATTCTGCTGTCTGGCTATGACTATGACAGCGTCTGACTCGTCACCTTGTCATGCCCAGACTAAATATTTAATTATCAGCGGAATTACGGAGCACACACATGCGAGTACAAATGGCACCCGGTCCCGGACCCTCGCCTCGCCACACATGACGATAGTTCATTACACAAGCACTTCCGCCAATGTGTGTCATGCCAGAAACTTTTTCCACCCCGAAAATATACGTTACCCGCTGCAGACCGTCCTCAGCGTACGCTTGTGTCAATTTCGACAGAAAGGCGTGTTATTGGAGAGTTTGTGGCACGTTTCGCATACAGAATTAGCTACCGAAAAAATCCCAACAATTACGCGGGAATAATTCGCAATGACTTGGTAGTAGACACTTGGGTCGGTGAGAGGTTTTTTCTCGCGACTTTTTAAGCTCTCTAGCCCCGAGAACGATGAATGTACGAGTTGTAAGCCACACGTGGTGTTAAGTATAAAATTTTTGGGCGGAAGGGGGCGTTTTAGGCATTCCGCAGTGATGTCAAGTATGCAGAGGTAATGTTGCTCACAAACGGTATCGCCGATTTCGGTGGTAAGGGCTGAAGTTGCATAAATTGGCGCATATTTTGGGAACATAGTAAATTCATGTTGAAAGAAGGCTCAAAAGATTTGAATGCGTTTCGATAAAGCAAAGAGCAATGAAAACTTTCAATATGTTTGCATTTACGTAGGATTATCAAGAGGGATGAGTACAGTGTTCCAACAGTTACTGCGTAGGACTACTAAGCGTGGTGGTTCAAACCCCGAAAGTAACAGTACCTACATTGTTTGCTCTGCGAAAGTCTGAGAAGAGCATACAAATGTCATGAAAATCTTTTCAAATTTGGTATTCGGAGTCGGTGTTAGTTGAGCTCCCATTCATTGTTATAACTTCTTACACGCAAATAAATGGTGAACCTAGGCTTCAGATGCATTAACACCATTTCAATGAATTCTTCCCAATTTTTGTCCTGAAGCCAAACTGTACTCAAAATAATCTACCGGATCATCTCCAGAAAATTCCATTCGTGGAAGCAACAGTCAACTGTCAATTGGAAGCAGTGGAAAACATTAAACTAGTAAGTGATCATCGTTGGGTCTTCTAAAACATTAGCTACGCTTACACGTGGAATAAATTTAAGCCGGCACTACAAAATTTTGTCGAAAAATGTTCTGTTTTCACCGTACATGGCTAAATGGATTTTTACCAAGATAAGCCTCAATGGCTAACTTTTCTCCGTGGACAATAACCTTATATAACAGTTAGCATACCACTACAGTTGAATTTATGCACAAGATAGAAAAACAGTTTAGTCCAGGTCACCTAAATAAGTTGACTGATCTAAAGAATTTAGTCCTTCTTCGAAGTATTTACACCGATGGGACGTATACCAAATGTAGGCGTAATCCCGGTTATTTTCTACGGTGTAAGCGTAGCCATTAAGACGAGACAGTTGTCCACCTTTTGGATTGTTCAAAAGCCATTGTTTTCTGGGAAGACCAAGGCTTGTACATGATTTCCTTCATTCTAACTTTTTTACGTGAGGCGAACCTTTAAAGCTCCAGGACCGCATGACCTGATGCTTGCAGGTGGTTATTTCCTGTGCTCCTGAACTGTTGTAGATTGTGTTGACGGAAATACATCTGCCATTGTTTGCTTAAACTGTAACAAAACGAATTGGAGTTGCGTTAAGTGCAGTGCAACAACCCCCCCGCAGAATTAAGCCACGGTGGGCTAATTTCACAAAAAAAGGAAATAGACCCAGCGGAGGGTTGCAGGGGGACAGCATGACCCTTTTTCTTATATTCAAACTTTGCGTACACAAAAACATGAATAAATTGCCAATTTCAAATGGCAATAACACCCGCGCGTTGTAATGCTTTGTGATGTCGGTGCTAATTTACATTTCGAAAAGAAAATAAGTCCTACAAAGTTTTTTTATTCAATTTTGGGATTTTAGCCCCACGGCAATATATAAGGCCCACAGGGTTTATTTAATCTATTTTGGGAATTTAGCCCTATATGGCTTTATTTCGCAGGGGTTATTGCACTGACTGTAGTAGCACATGGTGTCATGTTGATTGTGCCTTTTGACATTACAACTAAAAATGTTGTACCTATCATCCTACATTCGGTGAAAATTTCAAATTTCAAAGCTCATTAGTGTGTCCAGGAGTTGGTAGAAGCAGTCATAAACAATGTCATCTCATATCTTAATCAGAGCATGAGTGTTTTCAGTACAATCTTTGTTCGGTAAAAGTTAAAAAAAATTATCAAAAAATTTTGATGCAAAATCATTGGTTATGATAATATAAACATTTCGTTCATATATTATTTTAACCACGCCTACTTTTTGGAGGCGTCTTCATACGAAAATCATTTGTATATCCTTCATAGCATAACAAGGTAAAAGCGTTGTTGTCGCCATAAAGTCCACATTTTAGGAATATTAATTTTAAGGATGGGCTGGGATAGGGTATTAGGCGATGCGAATAGCGGACTTTAGCCTTCCGATATGTTTCCTTTTATTTTTTCCTTTAAGGATTGCTTTTTCAGTGCGAGATCATCCTAGTTTCGGGATTAAGCACGAATTACCTGGGGAATTTGCTTTTAAGTCAATTTAAGAATACAGTTAACTTCGAGATGGGCTCAGTGGCCACGCAGAATGTCTGGGTTCTATTCCCAGCCGTAGCAACACCTAAATGATTTTTCACTGTTTCTCCTTTCATAATGATCTTACAAATCATCCGAGTAGTATCAATTGTCAAGAAAAGCTTATCCAAGTTCGCCGTTCGGAGTCGGCATAAAAAAGGAGGTCCCGCCATCGTGCTGGAAGTACACACGCACACATGAATGGTTGTGAGAAAGCTCGGCCTTGGGCACTAACGATCCTGTTGCGCCAAAAATTTGTATTTGTAACTTCGAGTTAACCCAGCAAAATTGGTGTGTTAACCCTGGGACTGAATGATCAGATGTTTTTGACGGGTGACATTTTAACAAATTTTTAGGAACTAAATTTGTGAACGATATACTTAAATTCAGATCAGATAACTAATCGAAACTGTTTTAGATATTGAGTTTGACTGGTTTTAGAATTAAAATTCTTGTAAGTCTGCGATCAAAGCCATTTTCATTTATTTAGGAAAAACCAAACAGGTGATAGCGGAGCTGCAGATCTTAAGCATTTCGATGACTTTTTGAAAGCAAAATTGGTGAATTATGAGTGCTACCAAATAAAATCACCACACACGGAGTCAAACTTAATCCTACACTGGAAAAGTGCTTCGTGGGTTAACTCTGGATTAAATTTATTCCTGTGTAATTTAACTCTGGGTTAACTGAGTGTTCACTCGGCACTGAAAAACCGAGACATAGAATTTACGGTTGGAACTCAGCCGCAACGCAACGAGTATTGGTTATATATCGGGTGTTTTTTTGAGAGATTGATTTTTTTGCTAGAGATAAAACTGACATTTTGTGGTCAAGTCAGGCAACTCTTATATCATTTATGTGCAGTATGGTTTGCCATTTCATCGTGAATAGGTTGACAAATGAACAACGCTTGCAAATCCAGCAAATTTATTTAGAAAACAATGGTTCAAATCGTGAAGTTTACCGCAAGCTCCGTCCATTTTATGGTCGATATAATCGTCCATCAGAGCAATTAATTCGGTTAACCATAGATCGTTTTCGCATAACGTTTACTCAATGTGATAATACGCATCCGCAGAGACGTCGAACAGTGGTTCCGACGAAAAAATTGCCGCTGTAGAGCAAAGTGTTGAAGAGGACCCGAATGAATCGATTCGCTTCGATTCGATTGGAGCTTTGTCTACCAACTTTATTGAAGATTTTGGGCAAAGATCTTGGCTTACGACCTTACAAGATCCAGCTTGTGCAAGAATTAAAGCCGCAAGACCATGCAATGCGTAGTGATTTTGATGTATGGGCCGAAAATGAGATTGATCTCGATGCTGATTTTTATCGCAAAATTTTGTTCACTGATGAGGCTCACTTTTGGTTGAATGGCTACGTCAACAAGCAAAATTGTCGCATTTGGAGTAATGAGAATCCACTTGAGACGCCATTACAATCACAAAAACTGACAGTTTGGTTTGCTGGTGGAGTCCTTGGGCCATACTTCTTCCGAAATGATGCTGGAGAGTCAGTTACCGTTAATGGAGAGAGCCATGATGACCGACTATTTTTGGTTCTCGAATTGGATGGCATGAATGTGGATGAGATGTGGTTCCAACAAGAAAGTGCTACATCAACATGCCACACAGCGCACGAAACAATCGATTTATTGCATGAAACATTCAATGAGCGCATAATTTCGCGGAATAGACCTGTCAAATGGCCACCAAGATCGTGTGATTTGACACCATTGTATTATTTTCTTTGTGGATATGTGATATGTGCTCGTCTACGACAACAAACGACAAACGTTAGGGGACTTGGAAGCCAACATTCGTGGCGTTATTGCCGACATACGACCCGAAATGCTAGAAAAAGTGGTTGAAAATTGGAAATTGGACCTCTAGACTTGGCTTAAATCGAACCAGACGGCCGCATGCCCGAAATCATATTTAAACATCAAAATGCTAGAAGAAGTGGTTGAAAACTGGACCTCTAGACTTGGCTCAAATCGAACCAGCCGGCCACATGCCCGAAATCATATTTAAACATCAAAATGCTAGAAAAATTGGTTGAAAATTGGACCTCTAGACTTGACTTAATTCGAACCAGCCGGCCACATGCCCGAAATCATACTTAAACATCAAAATGCTAGAAAAAGTGGTTGAAAATTGGACCTCTAGACTTGGCTTAATTCGAACCAGCCGGCCACATGCCCGAAATCATATTCAAACATCAAAATGCTAGAAAAAGTGGTTGAAAATTGGACCTCTAGACTTGGCTTAATTCGAACCAGCCGGCCACATGCCCGAAATCATATTTAAACATCAAAATGCTAGAAAAAGTGGTTGAAAATTGGACCTCTAGACTTGGCTTAATTCGAACCAGCCGGCCACATGCCCGAAATCATATTTAAACATCAAAATGCTAGAAAAAGTGGTTGAAAATTGGACCTCTAGACTTGGCTTAATTCGAACCAGCCGGCCACATGCCCGAAATCATATTTAAACATCAAAATGCTAGAAAAAGTGGTTGAAAACTGGACCTCTAGACTTGGCTCAAATCGAACCAGCCAGCCACATGCCCGAAATCATATTTAAACATCAAAATGCTAGAAAAAGTGGTTGAAAATTGGACCTCTAGACTTGGCTTAATTCGAACCAGCCGGCCACATGCCCGAAATCATATTTAAACATCAAAGTGCTAGAAAAAGTGGTTGAAAATTGGACCTCTAGACTTGGCTTAATTCGAACCAGCCGGCCACATGCCCGAAATCATATTTAAACATCAAAATGCTAGAAAAAGTGGTTGAAAATTGAACCTCTATACCTGGCTTAATTCGAACCAGCCGGCAACATGCCCGAAATCATATTTAAACATCAAAGTGCTAGAAAAAGTGGCTGAAATTTGGACCTCTAGACTTGGCTTAAATCGAACCAGCCCGAAATCATATTTAAACATCAAAATGCTAGAAATAGTGGTTGAAAATTGGACCTCTAGACTTGGCTTAATTCGAACCAGCCGGCCACATGCCCGAAATCATATTTAAACATCAAAATGCTAGAAAATGTGGTTGAAAATTGGACCTCTAGACTTGGCTCAATTCGAACCAGCCGGCCACATGCCCGAAATCATATTTAAACATCAAAATGCTAGAAAAAGTGGTTGAAAATTGGACCTCTAGACTTGGCTTAATTCGAACCAGCCGGCCACATGCCCGAAATCATATTTAAACATCAAAGTGCTAGAAAAAGTGGTTGAAAATTGGACCTCTAGACTTGGCTTAATTCGAACCAGCCGGCCACATGCCCGAAATCATATTTAAACATCAAAATGCTAGAAAAAGTGGTTGAAAATTGAACCTCTATACCTGGCTTAATTCGAACCAGCCGGCAACATGCCCGAAATCATATTTAAACATCAAAATGCTAGAAAATGTGGCTGAAAATTGGACCTCTAGACTTGGCTCAATTCGAACCAGCCGGCCACATGCCCGAAATCATATTTAAACATCAAAATGCTAGAAAAAGTGGTTGAAAATTGGACCTCTAGACTTGGCTTAATTCGAACCAGCCGGCCACATGCCCGAAATCATATTTAAACATCAAAATGCTAGAAAAAGTGGTTGAAAATTGGACCTCTAGACTTGGCTTAAATCGAACCAGCCGGCCACATGCCCGAAATCATATTTAAACATCAAAATGCTAGAAAAAGTGGTTGAAAATTGGACCTCTAGACTTGGCTTAATTCGAACCAGCCGGCCACATGCCCGAAATCATATTTAAACATCAAAATGCTAGAAAAAGTGGTTGAAAATTGGACCTCTAGACTTGGCTTAATTCGAACCAGCCGGCCACATGCCCGAAATCATATTTAAACATCAAAATGCTAGAAAAAGTGGTTGAAAATTGGACCTCTAGACTTGGCTTAATTCGAACCAGCCGGCCACATGCCCGAAATCATATTTAAACATTAAAATGCTAGAAAAAGTGGTTGAAAATTGGACCTCTAGACTTGGCTTAATTCGAACCAGCCGGCCACATGCCCGAAATCATATTTAAACATCAAAATGCTAGAAAAAGTGGTTGAAAATTGGACCTCTAGACTTGGCTTAATTCGAACCAGCCGGCCACATTCCCGAAATCATATTTAAACATCAAAATGCTAGAAAAAGTGGTTGAAAATTGAACCTCTAGGCTTGGCTTAATTCGAACCAGCCGGCCACATGCCCGAAATCATATTTAAACATCAAAATGCTAGAAAAAGTGGTTGAAAATTGAACCTCTATACCTGGCTTAATTCGAACCAGCCGGCCACATGCCCGAAATCATATTTAAACATCAAAATGCTAGAAAAAGTGGCTGAAAATTGGACCTCTAGACTTGGCTTAATTCGAACCAGCCGGCCACATGCCCAAAATCATATTTAAACATCAAAATGCTAGTAAAAGTGGTTGAAAATTGGACCTCTAGACTTGGCTTAATTCGAACCAGCCGGCCACATGCCCGAAATCATATTTAAACATCAAAATGCTAGAAAAAGTGGTTGAAAATTGGACCTCTAGACTTGGCTTAAATCGAACCAGCCGGCCACATGCCCAAAATCATATTTAAACATCAAAATGCTAGAAAAAGTGGTTGAAAATTGGACCTCTAGACTTGGCTTAATTCGAACCAGCCGGCCACATGCCCGAAATCATATTTAAACATCAAAATGCTAGAAAAAGTGGCTGAAAATTGGACCTCTAGACTTGGCTTAATTCGAACCACCCGGCCACATGTCCGAAATCATATTTCAACATCAAAATGCTAGAAAAAGTGGTTGAAAATTGGACCTCTAGACTTGGCTTAATTCGAACCAGCCGGCCACATGCCCGAAATCATATTTTAACATCAAAATGCTAGAAAAAGTGGTTGAAAATGGGACCTCTAGACTTGGCTTAATTCGAACCAGCCGGCCACATGCCCGAAATCATATTTAAACATCAAAATGCTAGAAAAAGTGGTTGAAAATTGGACCTCTAGACTTGGCTTAATTCGAACCAGCCGTCCACATGCCCGAAATCATATTTAAACATCAAAGTGCTAGAAAAAGTGGTTGAAAATTGGACCTCTAGACTTGGCTTAATTCGAACCAGCCGGCCACATGCCCGAAATCATATTTTAACATCAAAATGCTAGAAAAAGTGGTTGAAAATTGGACCTCTAGACTTGGCTTAATTCGAACCAGCCGGCCACATGCCCGAAATCATATTTTAACATCAAAATGCTAGAAAAAGTGGTTGAAAATTGGACCTCTAGACTTGGCTTAATTCGAACCAGCCGGCCACATGCCCGAAATCATATTTAAACATCAATATGGCATAAAATTATCCCTCCAATAAAGCCACATAAATTGACATTAAAACGATTTTCTTGTGTTTTTTTTCAATTCCAAATTATATACCTCGAACAAAAAAAAATCGACCGTAAAGCAGCAAGGGGTTCCCCGAAAACAAGTTCATTTTGAAAGTGGTTTGCGAGAAAAAATATGTTTGGGATCTCTGCTGTAAACAAAGAGCATCTGAGAGCTTTCAAATGCGTGAATCATGCTAAAAATAGTAAAATGTCTAACAAATCATTATTTGTCTAGTGCATACAATCTCTGGAGATTACAAACGGTTTGAGGGGTCTTAATTACTAAACTACTGCCTCATTCCGAATTGTTTACCTGACAAGCTCATACTGCATTAGTCAACGCAGAACATACCTCATTCCACATTCCTAGACTGTTCCGTTTAATTTTCCATAAAAGATTCGTTATGTCATTCTGCCATGTGTGTTCGTATGTGAACTGATATCGCTCCCTTATCGCTCTACACACATTTAAGTGTTCTAATTTAATTTCCCTTCCCTGCTCTAGACGCACCGCCACTATACGGCCCGAAAGGTGTACTAGCATAGTGAAGGCAACAACCAGCCGTATGCAATCAGAGGTGAATCATTAAGTGGAACTATCAGGAGGGCAATTTCAATGATTCGTGCCAGCTTTTCGCTTATCGGGCGTTATTGTGTCTCTGTACGTCTAGACGATGATAGATATCTATATGCTTTTTTCAACATGATGGCAATTAGCACAGTGAATAGGTGCCACAATATTGTTTTTTTATATTATAACTATGGCGAGATACTGAGTTTTTTTTAGTGAGTTCAGTTATGATACTCACAAACGTTGTAAATTTAGGGCAAGTCCAATCATTAAATGGGGCAATAAATTACATAGTGCGTCTGGTACTTAACATGAATGTGATTATGGAAAAAAACATTATTTTTGGTTGATTTTTGTAGACGTTTTGAAGATTTTTTTAAGTTTGAATTTATTCAAGGCTTACAATTTCCGAGCATGGATTAATGTGATATTTTGATTTTTGCAGATCTTTGCAATGTTAACAGCGACTTGATAAACCTGGGGTGAGTATGAAGTGCATATTTTGACATCCTTGCAAATCAAATTTTTAAAACAATAAAACATCTATGAGAGGCTACAACCCGATGTGCAAATCCCTATCGTTAGAAACAAAATCCCTTCAAACTGGGTATGGTTAAAACTGGGTTTATAAAAATTGAGTCTTAAAATGTTTGTCACCGATTCACGCCTAAAATTGGTTTACGTTCACACATCTTTGGTTGAAATCGGAAATGTTTGTGTTGTGCCTGCGTGAAAAAAACACATGAATTTTCGTACAATGTGGGTTATTTCCACAAATCAATCCACAAAGGCCCTATTTTCCAAAATCTACACAGGGCCACCCCCGGTTTTAAAAAAAAAAAAATTATTGGTTAAACCGTAAGAAATTTTAAAAAAGCTTCTGAAGAAGATGTTTAGACATTCTGAACATATACTCAACACAAAGTTTTATGCCACGCACACTTTTTGAGGGCGTTTTTCGTCAAAAACTGTCTTTAGTACAATTTTAAGTAAGAATCGAAAAAAAACGTTCGATGAAAATATTGTAAGAATAAAAGTACTCTTCCACCGAGTCGAAATGTCGTCGCCCCAATATTGGGTTTTCGTAAACGCCATTTGAATGTTTTTGGGAAACCGCATTCAAAGTTTTTACAGCCTATGAGCGACTACCAAATTACTTACTTACCTAAGTGGTGCTACAGTCTGCAATGAACCTGGGCATCAACCAAAATGCCTCTCCAACTAGCCCGGTCCTTAGCTAACTGCATCCAGTTGCGCACTCTAAGTTGGTTAAGGTCGGTTTCTACTTGTGCGCGCCACTCAAAATGAGGTCTTCCTCTACTGCGTCCGACGTCTGGCTGGGAATCGAAGAATCGGACTATTAGTGTCCATTCGTTCTACATGCCCCAGCTATCTTAAACGTCCAATGCGGAGTTTTTTGACTAGGGGCATCGCTGTACAGCTCGTATAGTCACTGGTTGAATCTTCGTCTCGAAAGCCCGTCAAGGCAAAAGGGACCGAAGATTTTTCGAAGAATTGTTCTCTCAAATCGACCAAGGATTTCTTCATCCGCTATTCAGACGGTCCATGCTTCAGCGCTGTGGAGCAGGACTGGGATGATCAGGGTCTTATATAGGATCTCCTAAGTAGTTCGAGTGATGGCGTTACCACTGAATTGCCTTCTTAGCCTGAAGAAACAGAGGTTGGCAAGAGTAATTCTTCGTTTAATTTCTGACGAGATGTTGTTGTCAGAGTTAATAGCGGAGCCTAGATAGACAAAGTCCCATACTATCTGAAAGTTATATCTGTCAATGGTAAAGTTTTGTCCAAGTCGTCGATGTTGTGTGTTCTTTCGTGTTGACAGCCTATACCTAATCTTGCCCTCATTTACTGCTTAACTTATTTTTTCCACTTCCTTCGCTATACTACCGAATTACGATGTTAACATTGTGCTAGGAGATCTTAACGCAAGGGTAGGAAGAAAGGGTATCTTTAGCAGTGTTGTCGGAAAACACAACCTACACTAATTGACTTCGCTACGGAACGAAATGCCACTAAAGCCAGCACACGGTTTCCTCACCACGATATCCATAAGGGGACATGGAGGTCTCCAGATCAACGAACGGTTGATCTATTATTTTGGATGTCCGAACATTCCGAGGAGCTAACGTCGACTCGTACTACTACCTTCTGGCAGCCAATGTAAGAATGCGGATATCCACAGCGTCACACCAATCCAGAAATACTGTGAAAAATTTTAATGTAGAAAGACTGCAATCGCAAGAGACCGCCAAGACCTTCGCGCAACGCGTATCCCTAAGCCTCTCGATTAATGCCATACCAGCAGCATCGAATGTCGATGAACAATGGCAACGATGCCAACAAGCCATTAGATCAGCCGCAACTGGTGTGCAAGGTTTCTCGCGCCCACCGGCAAGAAACCC
Organism: Rhingia rostrata; assembly: GCA_949824845.1. Classification (NCBI taxonomy): domain Eukaryota; kingdom Metazoa; phylum Arthropoda; class Insecta; order Diptera; family Syrphidae; genus Rhingia; species Rhingia rostrata. The sequence goes on from OX463757.1 coordinate 37,082,543, forward strand.
CTGGTTTTATGAGGAATACCGACGGATGCTCGCAGTCAAGAACGAGGTCATCAAGGCTAAGCTGCTGGTGAAGACAAGAGCTGCCAATGAGCTCTATAGGCAGTGAAGAAGGGAAAGAAGAAGAAAGAGCAAGAACAGCCCCCGATCGAGGACGCAGAGAGTTGCCACTTGTTCGCAAGTTTTAACAAAGTGCTAAACGTCAAAGCCATGAATACATGGCTCAAATAGAATCTTGCCGTTATGAACGAGAAAATGTCGAATAGTATCCACGTCGTATTTCAGGCATCCGAAATCCGTTCCAAGAAAACTTAAAAATAACTTCGTTCCCGAAAGAAATTAATTCGATTACATAAAATGAGTATCGTTCTAGGTTTTACGTTTTTCATAAATTTTTTGTTATAAATATTTTTTTTTCTCCTACTGCAAGAGTGTTTTTTTTTTATATATAGTTACTGTAAGTTGTAATAATAACGGTAGACTTAAATTAATAAACAAATAAACAGATAATCGTAATTTCTTAAGACATCTGTTTGGCAGTCGTATAGCTTTGATTTTCGTTAAGCTCTCATAAATAATTCTCATCTTACACAATCGCAATTTGTCGTGACTATCGTTACCTTGCGGCTCGTTTCGTTTTATGTAAGAGATCCAGAGTGTCAAATTCAATATTTCACTTTTGATTTATACCTAACGTTCGATTTCATTGCGATTGATAAACGATCTCTAGTTTATCGATTACATTCGGTCTATATTATCGATTGATCTAAGGGTAATGTTTCCAAATGGATTTGATGAATAAAATATGGGGTTCCAAATCCCGGATACATAACGATCAGAAAATTAGTACAAAACTAGGGAAAAAAAATCATAGATTTTGCTTCAGAAAAATGTTTTATTATGGTTTCCATGTATCCAATTCCTTAACATAAACCAAGGAGTTTCATGTTTCAAGTTAGGCACTTTACCTATATGTTTGGACTCAACGAAAAAAAATTGGTCCAAGGCTTGCGACCATTTTACATTTCTGAATGATAGTTCTGTTCGTTTAATTGATTTACGTGATCTCCGACTTATTTTTGTTTACTTATTTAAGTCTACTAATTTTTTTAAAAGAAAAAATATCGCACTTCGGCAGATCCTGCAAAACCCAAGGAGTCCAAATCCATACCCACCACCTATTCATCGATTTCAAAGTCGAGTATGACAGCATTTATAGAGACGAATTATACAGAGCCATGTCTAGTTTTGGTATACCGCCCAAACTAGTCCGTTTGTGTAAGATGAAGATGGAGAATTCTCGCTGCTCATCAGGGTCGGAAACGACCTCACCGAGACATTTGATTCCAAAAAAGGATTAAGCCAAGGCGATGCGCTTTCATGTGACTACTTCAATTTGATTCTGGAGAGGATTGTGCAAAACTCCCTAGCCAACACCGGAGGCACAATTTTTCAAAAATCGGTGCAATTACTAGCATACGACAAAGTATATGCTATCAACACGAAAGGACATACAATATCGACGATTTGGACAGAACGTAACCTTTGATAGATAAGTACGGGACTCAGAAATTAAACGAAGAATTACTCTTGACAACCGCTGGTTCTTCGGGCTAAGAAGGAAATTCAGTAGTAAAGGCCTCACTCGAACTACTAAGGAGATCCTATATAAGACCCTGATCATCCCAGTCATGTTCTACGGCGCTGAAGCCGGTAGGTAGAAGTGGCGGTTCGACATGAACCCAAGTAGCACTTATGTGCCATTTTGCTACCACGACTCGTGTGACCCATATCATGATTGTAATTGTGGCTGTCATACAGGCGGTCTATAGATCCAGTCTTTTAGGCTTAGAAAACGGATAAGATCTTGAATCCTTTTACACAAGATGTCGCTAAGGTTGTCGAAAAATGGTTGGTCTAACGCACGCAATCTGGCTTTTGCTAGTGCCTGACATTTGCAGATGGAGAAGGTTTCTCTCTCATTTGTGTTCCCGCAACTTTTTTTTTTTTTTTATAACTTACACGTACTCAAGGGGTTATGAATACCTTTTTATATGTTACCATAGTACGAGCGTTAGAGAAGGGGAAGAAAGAGAGGATAGGAAAGATTTTTGGATGTAGTGGAGACTTAACTCCATGGGTGGTGTCCGAACTAGCTTCGGGGAGTCACTTTTTCTTGTGTTCGTTAAATTTAAAGAAATTCAAGATGGTGTGCATACTTTTAGGTATTACACCGACCTTTTATTTCTCTTAAATAAAAGTGAAATGGATTTTGGTTGGGATTGAACGCGCAACCTTCAACTCAACAGACGAACACATTACCACTACACCGCGGCCACCCACTTTGGCTTTGAGGATTGTATGGGATGCCTAGTTTGGCCGCACGGTCTCCAACTGACCAATGCCCCGTGAATATCGCAGAAATTCTTGCGATATCTTGGAGGGTTCAATTAAACCGGATGTAAAAATCCTTGGTCATTTCGAAAGGCAAATTCTTCGAAAAATCTTCGGTCCCGTTTGACGGGCTATGGAGAAAAAGATTCAACCAAGAACTATACGAGCTGTAGTCCCCTAGTCAAAAAAAAACTCCGCATTGGACTTTTAATATGGCTACGACATGTAGAACGAATGGACACCAATACTCCGGCTCACAGAGTCTTCGATTATAAATGTGTGGTGCTTCCATTGGTAAACGAGTCGTTTAGGCTGGAGAGGTTTGTACGGCCAGACGAACCGACGAACCGACGGACGGAGTTCCAAAAACCACTTTTTTGAGTTCCGCTATCATCGTAATGTTAGAATCAATCAAAATCTCGAGGTCGATCATTTTCACGAAAACAATATCTTTCTCTTTTTAAAGAGAAAGTTAAAAATCAATTTTTTGTATCTATGTCTGTTAAAAGAGAGATTTCGACAGTTGTTGTGTTTCATTGGGGAAAAAATGTTTATTTTCTTATCTCAGATAAATTCTAAAAATTTATATTACTCGGCAGACTTACCCCTCCTTTTACTTTCAGTAATATAAGTGATAGTTGTCAGTTTGACTACGGTGGCCACATTTGTAATTTTGATTATCGAGTGATTTTCGTTTTCATTTATAATTATGTGGGTTGAGAAAACCGTGTGACTTGAAACGTGACAGCTACACCGACACTTATTTTAAGGACACGGAACAACAACAATATAAAGGCAAACAAAATCAATCAGAAAACGAATTCCATGGGTAACAAAAATGAACAAATTTCAGATCAACGTCGAGATTTACCAATGGAAAACACCAAAAAAAACTCCGGACAATTCCGGACATTTTATTTAACCTATATCGGACCTTCCCCGCATAGGCAAAAAGAGTACATATCCGGGAAAATCCGGATGGATGACAAGGTCATTTTTATCCACGCCAACTTTTTGGTGGCGGCTTCGTATAAAAACTATTTGTATACCCCGTACAATCCCCCTCTGTCAGTCAGAACGAACCATTTAATATTGGCGACCACAGCCACCTGATAAAAGTGAAGTGGGAGGTATCAGTATGTAAGCTCAAGATTTACAAGGCTTTTGGAAATGAGGCCCTTTCCACCGAGCTCAATAATGCCGGAGGAGATGATTTGGTAAGTAACGTTCCTGTTTAGACAAGGTGGGAAGATCCAACTGATCCATCTGCTTGACAATGCTGAGCACATCAAACATCAGCGCTATAATTGGTGTCCTTGTGAATCTCTCTCTGAGAAGAGGACTTAGAGTACCTGATGAGAGAAACTCATCAGGTGCAGCGCTGGTGTTTGTGGGGGCGAATCTTGAGGTACTTCGGAATCTATTTTAATATGTAGTTACAGATTCTTTCATCTTAACCTGGCATGGAATCATAACATCGTTCGCTGGCCATGTTTCAAGTACCCTCCCTAACCGACGAGCTAGTACGCGCGAAGGCTATCATACCTTTATATTTTGGACTCGAACAGCATAGCTTTTGTTGTTACCCGGACGGGCTTACGGAGTCCTGTAGCCGTGAGTCATAAGGGTGACATTTTCAATGGAAGGCTCTGGGAAAATGAAGAAACGGACAAGAATAATTTTTGAAGTTGATTTCCTGATTTTACGATTTGGTGTTCAGGTTCCGTGGATTCTGTGAAACGAATCGCAAAAACCGAAACGTCTGAGACCCACGAGGAATGAAGACGTCGTCATTGTATTCCGTGGCGTGTGCTTCAAAGCGTGTAGCCCTTCTGGCATATATTTAATAAATAATTTATATTATGTACCAACTAATAAAAGTTGTATGCCGTAGTTTTTCTTGCTAAATATCTATTGACTTTTGTTTATTTTCGTGCTTGACAGAGGTGTAGGCTTCATCATGATTGTCCCGATTATTCCGTTACATCCGCAGGACACTGCCCTATAGGGCTCCTTTTTATATAGAAGCTTCTTGGACGAAGAAGAGGAGTATTACTCACATTCTCTGCTCTTGTACAGCCCTCTCTGACAAAAGAAAACATGGGAAACTATTTCTTTGATATTCAAGGTGAGCTGGCTGAAGGTCAAAAACCTCTAACGCTATATACAGCTCTGAATGGTTGAATTAGGTGAACAAATATAGGGAAGTCGACAGATCTGCGTGGTATTACAACGGACCTTTATGGTCTAAGTGAATAGAACTAAAGGGTTTTTCAATAAGAGCGCTACAAAAGTTTTTTTAAATGAAACAAACACGGTTTTGGATATCAATGAAATTCTTTATTCCTGTGAAAGAACGTGCAATGCCATTATGTATGAAACTCGATTTCTATTCATGGCTACCACGGACACGCTTACAGAAGTCTAGACGCTGAACCCAATTTTCGACGGTTTTCAAGCATAAACCGGCCGATACTGCTGCAATGTCTAGTTCGATATTCGTACGAAGTTCATCAATCGTTGCTGGCTTGTTGGCATATAACTAGACTTGACGTAGCCCCACAGGAAATAGTCTAACGGCGTCAAATCACACGACCGAGGCGGCCAAGCGACTGGACCATTTCGTAAGATAACACGTTCTCCAAACTTGGTTTCCAATAAATTGATTGTGGTATTCGCTGTGTGGCTTATGGCGCCGTCCTGTTGGAACCATATTTCCTCCAAGTCCATATCATCCAATTGGGGCCAAAAATATTCGGTTATCATTGAACGGTAGCGATTCCCATTCACAGTAACGTACCGGTCTTAATCATCACGGAAGAAGTACGGCCCAATGACGCCGCCAGCCCATAAACCACACCAAACCGTAATTTTTTCGGGATGCAATGATGACTCATGACAAAGCCATTCAGCCAGAAATGAGCCTCATCGCTGAAGATGATTTTTCGATGAAAATCCGAATCATTTTCAAGTTGTTGCCCAGCCCAATTCACGAACATACAATGCTTCTGGTGGATTAGCGGCTTCAGTTCTTGCGTCAATTTAATCTTGTAAGGATGTAGGCCAAGATCCTTTCGCAAAATTCGCCACAACGACGTCACAGAGATGCCCAACGCTTGAGAACGACGTGTGAGAGACACATTTGGGCTTTCTTCAACACTACGGGCACTTCTTTGTCTCACTGGCACGGGAACATTTTTTACTGTGCCTGTGGATTCAAATTTTTCCACTAGACTCTCAATTGTTGAGCTGCTAGCACGATTATGACGACCATAAATTGGACGTAGCGCTCTTAACGTTGAGGCCACTGACTCCGAATTTCGGTTGTAAATTTTAATAATTTCGACTCGTTGTTGGATCGCATATCTTTCCATCATGAAATGGCAAACCTTACTGAAGAGAAATTTTAAAAGAGCGGCAAGAAATAAGGCGTCTTTTGCTGTCCCTGTCGCTCAACTTTTGTAGCGTCCCTGTTGAAAAACCTGATACTTAGAGTGCGCATCTCATTGAACGAACATTTTTCTATGTGGGGTACTGCTATTGATACCTCAGTGCTCACATTGCTACTCCACCATCAAACAACAGCAAAGCCAACGCATACCATCGACGAAATTTCCGCCTTCGCACTTACCGCCCGCGTCTGCAAAGAGCTACAAAATTTTAAGCTGTGAAGCGTACCGAACTTAACCTTACCTTTCATCAATTAGCGGACGATATCAAAAGAAAAGAAACAGCAAAGAATGATCCAAATAAGCAACCTCTGGCATATATTAGAACTCACAAATATTTCGTCAAAAAAAGGTAAATTTTCGGCGGCTTACTCTCAGTCCTGTGTGTGTATCGCACGAGTCCAGAAAAGATATCGTTAAATTCTAACACGCTGCCCAAAAATCACTCACTGTCGAATTATCCTTCATAAAATCGTGACGATTATTCCCCAGTCTTCAGGAGTACCTACATCGTTCCATTGATTTGTCACTAAAATTGTAATTCTGTTTGCTTCACAAGTATCAAAACTGAATTGACATTCCGAGCCAGTTGTAAGTTTTAAAGCTCAAGACTATACGGAGTCACCATCTTGGTTGAGGCACAGAAGCACTCCGAACTAAAGAATCAAGAAGCCACACAAACATTTTCTAAAAATGTTAATAAATCTGTTCCTACTAACGTCCATTTTGTCATCGAATATCCCTATCAAAGAACATCCGCTTTAATGCGTTTTGGAAAAAAAATGTTTGTCGTCCTCTTGTTTGGAAACTCAAACTCTAGTTCGCCTCAATTTTATGAACCTACATGCACTTTGTAATATGATATACAGCTCCTTTCATCCACAAAACTATAATATCCTTCAGAAAGTGCATAACACAGGAATCGGAGATGCATTTTTATTGTATTCATACACTCCAACGCTAATGGTCAACCATTGGTAAAAGGGGGCGCAGAGTCCAGCTCACTCGATAAAATCTTTCATTTCACAAAAGACTACAAGGGTTAGCAAAAAAAACATGTCCGCAATGACAGAAAAAAATATGTCCCTCCGAGATGCATTTTTAAATGCATCGTCATTCTCTCAACTGGTCTCTAGGATTAATGAACAAAAACCCAACAATGCATGTATACTGTGTGAGTGAGTTTTTTTTTCTGCCCGCCATGGGAAGGGACATGAGAATCGGTGGTGTGCATCAGGAGCTGCATTTTTACAGCCATCGTTGTTAATCGCTCAGAAGTGCATTCATCGACGAAACAAAATAATGTCCTGCCAATGCACTTATGGGCAAAAATGTTTCACCGCCGCCATTTTTATAAATTTTAACCTCAGCTCTGCCAGCTCCCACAGTGATGTTGGCTTACAAAAAAAATCCATAGCAGCACAGAGAGGAAGGCGTTGCATGCAGTCTGCTCAGTGCAGCAGAAAAGTGCATTTTCGTCATCATTATCATCATGATCGTCGTTGTCGCCAGGGTACGGACAAAAAACGAAGCAGACCGTTGTTGCATGATTTGTTTTTGTCCTCATCGTTGTCGTCAGCGTCATCCTTGTCGTCGATAATTTGTGAGTTTAGTTGGGTATTTCAGAGCACAGGCAAGAAAAAAAAACAACTGAAAAACAACTGAAAAACAACGAAAAATGGGGGTAATTTGATACCAATTGCATGCAGGATGTCATCAGCGTCGTCATCGTCATCGTTGCTGTCGTATCCTTTTGGCTATACCCTCATATACTGTCCCGCCTTCGCGTTTTTTGTTTCAGCACTCTCATTTTGGCAATGTCCTAGGTGGTTGTTGTTGACGACAGAATCGAGATGAAAAAAAAAGTATTTATTCGTTTCGCCATCCTTGTAGCCCGGAATGCACTTGAAGGTTTCTTATTGACAGATCAAATTTAATACACGCCACGATGGAGGTGTGCGTCAACAAAACTGCACCAAAGAAAAATTTGCAACACAAGAAGAAGAAGAAGCGCATCGTGAGTAGGAAAGTCCTGACAGAAAAGTCAGCCAGCTTGTTAACCGTTTCGATATGACAGCACAAGGCCGCCCGCCTTCCGTCATGTTGCATTTTCCCTCGTCGAAGAGCAGCATCATCATTACTCATGACGTTAATTAAAAGCAGACAGGAAAAGCGCTACATGCATGTGCGCCCTTACCGCGGCCTCGGAATACGATAGGGTCGTGTGTACCGTCAGTCAGCAGACTTTCAAAGCCACCGCTGGATGTATTCATATCTAGATACTTTCCTCGTCTAGTTGCAGTCTGCTCTGTGCACGCATTCATTTCATGAGCGGTCGCACACAACGCTGATATGCTGTTGTAGTAAAAAAGAAAATTGATCCCGCTGACTCTGACATACATAATTCTTTCCCGTCTGGCAGTCGCATAAACAACAGATTCAGACTTGGTGCAGACGTAGACGCACACGGTCTCGAGCGCATGCTCAAATAACCATCGCATCGCTCGCAGCAACAAGGTCACCAATATTGGATGACAATCGCTGACCAGTAGTTTATCAGCGGAGAACGAGTCAGACAGACCGACAGAAAGCCGGATATAAAAATGCGTAAGCCTGGCTTTTAGATTGTTGTTTTCACCGTGTGCTGCCACCGACCAATGATGGTGGCTATGGCTGGGTTACTTTGCAAGTACGTGACTATTAGTAGGTACGCTGTGACGCATGTGTTTATAGGTGTTTTTCAGAGTTTTCATTAACGAAAGAAGCTGCGACTAGGGAATGCCTTGGGAATAGTTCAGCTTAGTTAATTGGGCTGAAGCACGATAGCTTGAGATTGCATTTGCTGCTTCATTTTGCTTGAATTTGGCATATAACGGGTGATCCAAGTAGAGATACTTTTTTCACTAGCCTTTTTTGACAGATCACGTGTGAGTCGTGTCATGCTGTCATGTTATTTTTGTTTAGTATTGTTTGGCATTTCATAATGGAAAGACTTTCACGTGAACAACGTTTACAAATAGTTCAACTTTATTATGAAAATTCACGTTCTGTGAGGAATGTGTTTCGTGCACTTCGCTCAACTTATGGTCAACATAATCGGCCTACTGAGCGTACTATTCGTAACACCATCACCCATTTTGAGACCCAGCATTCATTATTGCTGTGAAGAAAATATAGCGGCCGTAGCTGAGAGTGTACACGAAGACCGTAGAGAGTCGATTCGGCGCCGTTCGCAGCAACTAGGACTGACGTATGGAACGACTTGGCACATTTTACGTCAAGATCTTAAATTGAAAGCGTACAAAATAGAGCTTGTGCAACAACTGAAGCCGCTCGACCATCCCAAGCGACATCGCTTCGCTCTATGGGCTCTTGAAAAGTTCCCAGAAGATCCGACGTTTTCGAGGCAAATTTTGTTTAGCGATGAGGCCCATTTCTGGCTCAATGGGTATGTAAACAAACAAAATTGCCGCATTTGGGACGAAGAGCAACCGTAAGAGATTGAAGAACTGCCACTTCATCCAGAAAAAACAACGTTTTGGTGTGGTTTGTGGGCCGGTGGAATCATCGGTCCATATTTCTTTAAAAATTATGCCGGTGCGAACGTAACCGTCAATGGCGACCGTTATCGTGCCATGATAACCGACTATTTGATGCCTCGTGATCTCGGCGACATTTGGTTTCAGCAAGACGGCGCCACTTCCCACACATCGCATCAATCAATGGACTTATTGAGAGAACATTTCGGTGAGCACATAATTTCACGTTTTGGGCCGATCGATTGGCCACCAAGATCGTGTGATATCACACCGTTAGACTTTTTCCTGTGAGGATATGTAAATTCAAAAGCTTATGCCGACAAACCCGCTTCGATTCAGGCCTTGGAGGAAAACATCACCCGTGTCATTCGCCAGTTACCAGTCGAAATGCTCGAACGAGTGATCGAAAATTGGACTCAACGGATGGACCATCTGCGACGTAGCAACGGCCAACATTTGATAGACATAATCTTCAAAAAATAAATGCCAAAGAATGTTCTTTCAAATGATAATAAACATTCTCCAATAAAATTTTCTGTGTTTTTTTCTTTAAAAAAGTAGGGAACCTCGAAATGGATCACCCTTTAGTTTGATCATGTACATCTTTTATCTACAGGTACAGGTATTTGAATTTTAAAATGGGAACTAAAAGAAGAATTTGGCTGCTAGAAAAGGCGCCTAGTAACCAGTTTTTATACGAGCTCGGTTGCCTTCAAAGGAAAAGTCCTTTTAGTTTTTATTTACCATCACAAGGTTTACCATCACAAGGATATGAAAGAAACACTTTCGGATGCTGCTTAATCTAAACTACAGGAAGTGTGGAGGAAAGCAAATAGATAGATAAAGTCCCGTACTACCTCAAAGTTATATCTGTCAATGGTGACATTCTGTCCGATTCGTCGATGTTGTGTGTCCTTTCGTGTTGACAGCCCTCATTTACTGCTAAGCCCATTTCTGCCGCTTCCTTCTCTATACTAGCAAACGTGGCTGTGACATCACGTTGCGTCCTACCAATGATGTCAATATCGTCGGCGTATGCTAGTAGTTGAACAGATTTTTGGACTTGGACTTCTTGGGTTTTTTCCAGGATCTGCCGAAGTGTGAAGATTTGATCGGTTGTGGACTTTCCTGGCCTAAAACCACACTGATTAGGGCCGATCAGGTTGTTGGTAAACGGTTTCAGGCGTTCACATATTACGGCAGATAAGATCTTGTAGGCGATGTTGAGGAGACTTATGCCTCGGTAGTTGGCGAAGTTTAGAGGGTCTCCTTTTTTTGTGGATGTTCCATGCTGAGGTTCCATTCTTCTGGCAAACTTTCTTCCGACCAGATTCGGCTTATGAGTTGGTGGATGTTACTTACCAAGTCATCTCCGCCGGCTTTATAAAGCTCGGCGGGAAGGCCGTCATTTCCGGCAGCCTTATTAAGCTTCAGTTTAGATACTGCTATCACTTCTCTCAGGTCGGGTGGTTGGAAGCTTTCGCTGTCGTTGCCAATATTGAATGGTTCGTTCTGCCTGACAACGGAATGTTGTTCGTCATCGCCGTTTAACAGTCTGCAGAAGTGGTTTTTCCATATCCTCAGCATCGACTGTGTCTCAACTACGATATTTCCTTTTTCATCTCGACGGGATTCTGTTCGAGCCTTGTATCCTTGGCTTTGACGTTTTACACTTTGGTAAAACTTGCGAACATCTTTCCTGAAGTGGCACCTCTCTTTATCCTCGATTGGGCCCTTTTCTTGCTAATTTTTTTCTTTCCAAAAAGCTGGTGTTCTTTCCTTCTTCTCTGCCTAAAGAGCTCAATGGCAGCTCCCGTCTTCACCTGCAGCTTAGCCTTGTAGGCCTCGTTCTTGGCTACGAGCATCGGCTGGTGGGCGCGAGAAACCTAGCACATCAGTTGCGGCTTATCTAATGGCTTGTTGGCATCGTTGCCACAGTTCTTCGATATTCGATGCTGGTGGTATGGTGTTAATCGAGAGGTTTAGGGATACGCGTTGCGAGAAGTTCTTGGCGGTCTCTTGCGATTGCAGTCTTTCGACATTAAATTTTTTTACAGTATTTCTGGATTGTTGTGGCGTGGGGGATATCCACATTCTAACCTTGGCTGCAACAAGGTAGTTCCTCGGAATGTTCGGACATCCAAAATACTGCCATGTCCCCTTATGGATATCGAGGTGAGGAAACCGTGTGCTGTCTATAGTGGCATTTCGTTCCGTAGCGACGTCAATTAGCCTAAGTCCGTTACCAGACGTGTTGTCGTGTAGCCTATGTTTTCCGACAATACTGCTAGAGATGTCTTCTTTTCCTATCTTTGCGTTAAAATCTCCCAGCACGATTTTAACATCGTACTTCGGTAGTCGCTAATAGGTTTTGTCAAGGAGCTCATAGAAGCAGTCCTTAGCTATATCATATTTTTTCTCCGTTGGGGCGTGAGAGCATATAAGGCTAATGTTGGCGAATTTGGCCTTGATGCGGATCGTTACAATGCGTTCGCTAATGTCTTGGAAACATAAGATTTCTTTCCTAAGTCTGGCACTTATAACAAATCCGCATCCGAATAGTCGCTGTTTCTGCTCACTTTAACACGGTCCGTAGTAGATGTCACAGTTTTTCATCCTCATTTTGCCCCACCCATCTCATCGTATTTCCTGGATGGCAGTCATGTCTGCTTTGTAGCAGTTTAGGGCGTCCACTAGTTGTTGGTGCAGCAACGAACGTCATTGTCCTTTTTCGTTTGGCAGGATTGTCAATATTAAAATCTGTACGAGGCTATTGGTTGCTTCGTAAAATAAAGTTTTTTCCATGGGTGGGTATGGGTAGTTAACTCAAAGCACATGCCCCAAACAGGAGGGCCAGTTCCAATTAATTAGATACCCCTACATGGGGCAATCAGTATCCACTACGGGATTGAACGCTTCCGTTGGCCTATCGTTTTATCCGCCACCATCTCTGTTTACGGGGCCTGACTTACCCTTGCGATTTTTAGATGACCTGGTTTCCGAATGTGTCGAACCAGCTCATTTTGATTCATGCCACATTTCCTCCAAGTCCATATCATCCTATTGGGGCCAAAAATATTCGGTTATCATTGAACGGTAGCGATTCCCATTCACAGTAACGTGCCGATCTTGATCATCACGGAAGAAGTACGGCCCAATGACGCCGCCGGCCCATAAACCACACCAAACCGTAATTTTTTCGGGATGCAATGATGACTCATGGAGTACGTGTGGATTGCTGCCTGACCAATACCGCATATTTTGTTTATTGACGAAGCCATTCAGCCAGAAATGAGCCTCATCGCTGAAGATGATTTTTCGATGAAAATCCGAATCATTTTCAAGTTGTTGCTCAGCCCAATTCAAGAACATACCTCGCTTCTGATGGTCAAGCGGCTTCAGTTCTTGCGTCAATTTAATCTTGTAAGGATGTAGGCCAAGATCTTTTCGCAAAATTCGACACAACGACGTCACAGAGAGAACGACTAGTGAGAGACACATTTGGGCTTTCTTCAACTGAAGCCTCAGCGGCATTTCTTTGTCTCACTGGCACGGGAACATTTTGTTCTGTGCCTGTGGATTCAAATTTTTCCACTAGACGCTCAATTGTTGATCTGCTAGGACGATTATGACGACCATAAATTGGACATAGCGCTCTTAACGTTGAGGCCACTGACTCCGAATTTCGGTTGTAAATTTTAATAATTTCGACTCGTTGTTGAATCGTATATCTTTCCATCATGAAATGGCAAACCTTACTGAAGAGAAATGTCAAAAGAGCGGCAAGAAATATGGCGTCGTTTGCTGTCCCTATCGCTCAACTTTTGTAGCGTCCCTGTTGAAAAACCCGTTACATATAAAAATGTATAATTTACCTTATGCACTTATCACTAATTCACGGATCAACTGGTTGCAATTTCTTTTCACAAAAAATGCGTATGCAGTTCAAAAAAAACCTTAAGTGGGGGAATCCCCAGAAACAGTTATATAGGACTTCCCATAATGCGCGGTGAAAAGAATTTTGAAGCACGGAAATGTGAATGCCTATTATGGAGATTATTCGTCAAACATTACATCAAAAAATGAAACGAATGTGATGCTCCTAATAATATTTTTCATATGTGCCTTTGGAGCTCAACTTGGTATAGGGTGTCAGTAAAGTATGTTTAACACTAGATGTAAAATATTTTTTTTTATATATTTATGTTAAATATTTCAATATTAAAATTTATTTTAGTTGTTTAAAATGTCAAAAAGCAATTGTTTAGAATTGTAAAAGACACACAATTCGATTAAAATTGTATCTAGAGAAATATGACACGTTAAAAATGGAATGTGCCTCCTAGGCACATCTTGGTAAAATTAGGGCTAGATATACAAGGTGGCGCAAAAGTAATCCTCTTATCAGAAAATGCTATAAATTTTGCGATTTTGCAATCGCGATTTGCGATTGGCCCCTCAGTTCTGTTTTGACATTTGTGTAGTAAACACATGCGAAAAACACGTTAATAAACAATGTTACGCTACACTGCTCCAGAACGCGGAATATTGGTGACTAATTATTTGAGCAATAATCGGTCGGTGACTTTCGCACAACGTGAATTTCGTCGCAGATTTCCTAGCCGTCCAACGCCTACTGGTGAAACACTGCGACGTTTAGCCGCTTGCCTCGAAGAGACTGGCACAACACGAGATGCTGCCAGGCGTGGCAGACCCGGAATAGCCGTTCTGCAGAGACTATTGCTGCTATAGCCGAAGATGTCATGGAAGCGCCGTCGACATCGACCAGACGACGTGCCACGCAAATGGGTATCAGTCGACGGTCTTTACAGTGAATTTTGGTACAAGATTTGAAGACGTTTCCGTACAAAGTCCAGACGGTGCATCAGCTGTTAGCTGCTGACCGCCAATCGCGTCTAACATACGCTCAAGCCATCCTTAATCACCACCAAGAGAAGGATGATTTTTCATCAAAAATAATCATGAGTGATGAGGCCCATTTCCATCTTAGCGGGTACGTAAATAAGCAAAATTTACGCTTCTGGGGCACTGAAAATCCGCGTGTAACCCACGAAGAGCCATTACACCCGCTTAAAGTCACTGTATGGTGTGGTGTTTTTTTGCTGGAGGAGTCATCGGACCTTTTTTCTTCGAAGACGTCGCGGGCCAAACGGTTACTGTGAATGGTGAGCGCTACAGAGCAATGGTCAACGAGTTCTTTTTGCCGCAACTTGAAAACTTGGGATTGGAAAACACGTGGTTCCAACAGGACGGTGCAACGGCACACACTGCACGTGCCACAACCGATATGCTGAAGGATGCATTTCCCGGGCGCCTAATCTCCCGTTTTGGCGATTTGCACTGGCCAGCAAGATCGCCTGATTTGACCGCTCCAGACTTCTTTTTGTGGGGCGTTTTGAAGTCGCGTGCTTATGTCAACAAGCCTCAGACTCTTACAGCTCTTAAAGACAATATCCGTCAAAAATGTGAGGACCTGTCGCCGGAAGTTTTTGCCAAAGTGATGGAAAATGCCATAAAAAGGGCTCAAATGACAATCAACTGTGGCGGCGGCCATTTACATGACATCATATTCTCGACTTGGTGTAAAAAAAACTAAAAGACCAAATAAAAATAATCCACAAGAAGAATCAAGGTTTTTCTTTTTTTTTTAAATTACAGCCAAAAAACATCGGAAGGTTATTTTTGCGCCACCTTGTATGAATGTTCTAAATTCAATAAATCAATGATAAAACGGACCTTTTTATAAATTGATTGGATTAATACTAATGAAACAACCGCACATTAAATTTAACAGTATCCCAAAGGACATCAATAAAAATATTTTTTATTTCTTTCTTAGCATTATTCTAACATTTACGGTTGAGTGATGGGTGTCAATAAAAGCTCGTTTAAGTGAACATTTTTTTTTGTAAATATAGATATTCGATCTTGTTTCTGTTGACAGGCTATTTAGAAGAAGATTTAGCCAAGATGTCATATTCCTGGTCGCCCTTTAAAATATGAAAAGTAATTTATCTTGGTTGCCGTTAGCTTGGTAATTGAAAGTCGTTGCGAGTTACAAAGCAATGAATAATATTTCGACCGATTAGCATCGCAACAAAATCTGATACTACATAGTCTAGCACGTACACCACCATGGGTTGCAAATAAATCCCGTATAACACACCAAAATTCCTTAGTATTGGACACAACACAAAAGGACCTTATAGTATACGGAGACAGACCAGCAATCGAATGCAACAAACGCGATGTTTGTTGTGAATTGCATTTCATACTTTTGCAATTGTCCTTCCGGCATTTTTTCCCTTTCATCGTAATTTTTTTTTCTGCATGGCTTTGTCTCTCCCTTTGCTTGTTCTCTAGACTTAGGTTCGTTTAATCATA
The DNA here is from genome assembly GCA_949824845.1 of Rhingia rostrata. NCBI lineage: Eukaryota > Metazoa > Arthropoda > Insecta > Diptera > Syrphidae > Rhingia > Rhingia rostrata. The sequence continues at coordinate 37,098,327 of OX463757.1, forward strand.
CAAACAATAAATCAGGAAAAAAAATTTTTTTAGTACAAAGGGCTTATTAGTGGTGTGCAAAAACAGGAAGTCGACTAGACCGTATGCTCGTTCGGGGGTAGCTCAACATTCAACCATAATTTTTAACATAAAAACTATAAAAATAAACACAAAGTGGGTATGCACCCTAAAAAGGAGTGAGGTTTCCAAAATGCGATTATTTTGGGTTAACATTAAAATAAATACTTTTGAAACTAATTAGTCCAATGATGCGATTATACGAAAACAAAAGCGTCTTGAAACAAGCTGATGCCTACAAATTTCGATGTTTAGTCTCAACGTGGGGAACACTGGGTATAGTAGGTCCATTAGCCGCGGATTGGGCTTTAACTTGTTGAGTCTTTATACCAGCCGATGAAATTGGTGGGAATGTTCCTTTTTGTCCATACCCTTCCTTTTCCATTATGGCAGCTGAAGTATTCATAATAAGGATGAACGAGCAGCTCTAAAATATTCGGACAGCAGCGCATGTCGAAATTTCAAGGGTTTGTCAGGACACTTGAAAAGGTGACGTTGTCAACAAACCATTTGAAGAAACGATGAAGAAATCACAGAATTGACTAAAAAGGTTGTTGGCAGACGAATATACCCAAGGTGGCAATTCAGTATTACTGGGAAATCCACACTCTTCGGAGGTCGGCTCTACGGATTCTCGGCAGAGCCAAATTTTGCAATTATGTCACCCTTTCGGGAAAAACTCAAGTGTAACGAGGTCACCTACATCTAGATCTCAAAAAAAAAAAAATAGTCTCAGAGCCAATTATTGCAATTATGTCACCCTTTCGGGAAAAACTCACCTACATCAAGATCTCAAAAAAAAATTAGTCTCAAGGAGGTCGAGAACACCAGAAGTGTCGGCTTACAAAAAACTAGACTCAATGAAAAATAAGAGCCTTAAGGACGAAAACGACGTTCTTCGAACAAGGCTTAACAATGTCGAACTGCTCTGCGAAGAGCTTCGTAAAGAAATTCTCCACCTTAAGGAAGAAAATATGACTCTAAAGAGTTCATTCAAAACACCTTATGAGCCAAAACCATGTGTCAACTGCCCCGTAAATTCCGAATAACATACGGATGAAGAAGAACTAAGTCGCGAAACCGACTGGATTCTAAAGAAAAGACCGGATCCTGTACATTCAATATCAAATGTACAAACGTATGCCCAAGCATCCGATAACGATCAAAATAATATCTCACCTGACCCAGTGGAGGTCAGAGGTGGAGCCTTACTATTTATAAAAGCCCGTGTCGAACATTCGATTGATCTTAAATTAGAAATCGAAACAATGCAAGTAAGCTTTATACAAGTTAGAAGCAGACAATCCTTTCTGAAGATATCCTCTGTTTACTGCCCACCGCGATGCAAGATCGAGAAAATTGACTTTGAAAACCTGCTTAGTTCCCTTGGACAGCGTTTTGTCATCGAAGAGGACTTTAATGCAAAACATACATTCTGGGGATCCAGATTCATATCACAGAAAGGTAGGATTTTTTAGGATGTCAAAAGAAAGTACAATACAGAATTTCATTCTACGGGAAAACCAACTTACTGGCCTACTGATGTTACTAAAATGCCGGATTTAATCGATTTTTTCATTGTAAAAGGTCTGCCATCTAAACGAATCAAAGTTGAAGAATGGTTTGATCTTGTCTGTGATCATTCTACGATCATTCTAACAACGAGAAAATCACTCATGAAACCAGACCCAGCCCAACAAACACGAAAACCAACTGGGAAGGTTTCAAAAACGATATCGAAAGTAATATTCGACTGGGTGTATCGATTAGAACCCCATTGGAACTCAAAAGTCAAGGTTGACTATTTTATCGATACCGTTCAAAAGCATCAATAAATTAATACTCTCCAACAAGGTAAAATAGTGGGCCATAGTAACGTCAAGTACCCATGGGAAATAAAAGATTTGGTTAGACAAAAAAGAAAAGGTCGTAAAAGATGGCACCAAACTCGTGCCTCGCAAGATAAAACACATCTCAATCGGTTGAGGAACTTGCTATCAAATTTGATTAAAAATTTTTAAAATCCATGCAGTAGAAACTTATCTGCAAAGCCTAACCGCTGGAAAAGAATCGAATTATTCACTTAAAACGGCCAAAAAACGCTGTGCCACCAATTAAGGTAACTCAAGACGTTTGGGCAAAAAGCGATAAGGAAAATGTAGACGTTTTTGGCACACATCTTGAGGAAAGATTTAAGCCATTTGATGGTCCGGAAATCATTAATTTATTCGGGACTAAAACCGATAGTAATCTAACGGGTGATCCAAGTAGAGATACTTTTTTCAATAGCCTTTTTTGACAGATCACGTGTGAGTCGTGTCATGCTGTCATGTTATTTTTGTTTAGTATTGTTTGGCATTTCATAATGGAAAGACTTACGCGTGAACAACGGGTGAATTCCTAAATGCAGTACTGACTTCATTGTGCATCAGCAACCATTCCTTAATGCAAACACAGTCATCGTTACATTGCGTCACGTTCCGAAATGCATTGTGAACGGATTTTATTGCGCAAGCAAACGCAAACAGCGCATCGTGAATTATCACGATGCAAATGTCATTTTTAAATTTTAATTTTGTTTGTTGTCGTTTTCGTATGTGCAAAAGATGAGTGATTCCCCGACGCCGTAAGTATTTTTGTTAAATATTGATTGCAATGTTCTTATTTTTGTAATTCTTTAGACAAAAGTGGTGTAATAACCAAATTAAGTTGCTGATAACATCAAGACTTAAATTCGAATCAGAATTTTGTGCGCTAAAGAAAAAAAAGAAGACGATTTGGAGAAAAGTTTACGTCGAATTTAAGAAAGTGGACCCGGAATTTCCATTTTCTCTAGAAGAAACAATTCGAAAATTTTTAAATATAATGGTTACATATCGACGCATAAAAGCAAGGAAAAAATCGTCGGGGGAATCCTCGACAATTTGGGAGTTTTTTGACGAACTTGATGCACAGTATGGCACGAAACATTCGGTTTCAGTCCCATCAAGTAATGTTGACTTCTCTTTTGAGGCCGAGGATGATGGTGAAGAAACTGGAAATCAGCAAAACATTGATGGAGCTGATTCGAACAACGAGACGCCGAGAAAAAAACCCAAGAAAGATGAAATGTTAGACTTTTTAAAGCAATAGTCTGAAATGGATCGAGAATGCTTCAACAAGCTCATTGAAATTGAAAATGCGAGGCTCAAAGTCGAAGAACAAAAAGTTGAAGAGATGAAGGAACTAAAAAATCTATTGAGGCAGGTTCTTGATTAGATGAAAATATGTAAGATGTGTTCTTAACTGTGAAGTCGTTTTTTAAGTTTCCTTATTTTATGAATTAATCTATATGTTATTAATTGTTTAAATGAATTTGAAACGTTTTAGTTTTATATTGACCTTTAATAAAAAAAACTTAAGTATTTATGCAGAAAAGAGTGTTGTCAATCGTTCTCTTTTGAGTTTAGCTTCATTGTTTGCGATAACATCATTTTCTTCGTGAGGTGCTGCATTATTAGAAAATGATTCTGTGAAGTTATCTTCAAAACTTGGTGATTCGTGGTTTATAATAAAGTTGTGCAAAATCACACAGGACATGATAATTTGTTTTGCCATCGAAATACTGTGAACAGGAATGAAGTTTAAAATTCGAATTTTTTTTTTTAAGAACACCGAATGCCTGCTCAATAAAGACTCGAGTGGAACTATGACAGTAATTAAAGCGTCTTTGATCTACCGTCAAATGGCCATTATCCCTATAAGGCGCCATAAGATGAACTTCTAGTGGATACGCAGAATCGCCAAGCAGATGATATTCTAAAGGAATATTTACGTCACGTTGGACTATAGCTTTTCGCAGTGGACTATCACGCCATACAGCAGCATCATGGCACGATCCTGGGTAACCAACAAACGCATCGATGAAACATAGGTTACTGTCACAAACACCCTGTTAAATGGAAAGTAAGTACAATAAGAACAATTTAAAAAATGTGCTTATGTAAATCCATACTTGCATAATTATTGAGTGGGTTCCTTTCCTGTTGATGGGTACCTTTCCTGATGTAGTCCTCAGTCGGGGCTGGGATTTTAAAGTGCGTACCGTCAATGCATCCCAAGACAAAGGGAAATGGATTGTTTCGTTTTTCTTCAAATCCTGTTGCTATTTTCCTTTGAAATTCCAGTGTTTTTGACCATTTAATTACTTTCTTTTTTAGTGTTAATATTGCACAAAGTGTTTTCTTAAAGATTCTGTAAAGCGAACCCATTCCTATTCCAAATCGATCGCAAACCTCCCGAAAGCTGCATTGGTTAGCCAATTTCCAAAGAGTAGCATATAAACAATATTCAAATGCATATTTCGGCCTTCCAGCTGCTAATGGCTTACGCGTTGGCATAAGAGTTCTCTTGAGCAACTTGAACAAAAGGTCAAATCAGTACCCACACATGTGTATGTAAAACCCGAAACTTACCAAGAATGTGCTTCTGTTCATCCGAAAATGGGAAAAAAATACATCGTCATGGTATCATTTAATAACTTTCATAAAGTTCTTGCATTTGGGTACGTTCCTTTTATAGGCAATAATTGAGGATAGAGCCAAACATTTACGTTTTAATTGTTTTTGTTTCAATTGTATTACATATTTTGTAAACGTTCTTCTATTATTTTGGCAATAATTGTTTAAAATATTATTTATTATAAGAGTTGCAACTAATTTTCTTGACATTTTACAAATTATGACAAAACACACAGCTGATCATAGTATGTATCATAACGTCGTTCCAAAATATCAGCAGACTGATAGCAACTACAAACGCAACAAAGTGAGAAAGCAACATATAATTTCAAAACAGATGCGATGCGCATTCACAATGCGCATTTTGTTTACATTTAGGAATTCACCCAACGTTTACAAAATGTTCAACTTTATTATGAAAATTCACCTTCTGTGAGGAATGTGTTTCGTGCACTTCGCTCAACTTATGGTCAACATAATCGGCCTACTGAGCGTACTATTTGCAACACCATCACCCATTTTGAGACCCAGCATTCATTATTGGATAATATTCGACCGAATAGACCACGTCTAGCACGCTGGCGCTGTGAAGAAAATATAGCGGCCGTAGCTGAGAGTGTACACGAAGACCGTAGAGAGTCGATTCGGCGCCGTTCGCAGCAACTCGGACTGACGTATGGAACGACTTGGCGCATTTTACGTCAAGATCTTAAATTGAAAGCGTACAAAATACAGCTTGTGCAACAACTGAAGCCGCTCGACCTTCCTAAGCGACATCGCTTCGCTCTATGGGCTCTTGAAAAGTTCCAAGAAGATCCGACGTTTTCGAGGCAAATTTTGTTTAGCTATGAGGCCCATTTCTGGCTCAATGGGTATGTAAACAAACAAAATTGCCGCATTTGGGACGAAGAGCAACCTGAAGAGATTGAAGAACTGCCACTTCATCCAGAAAAAACAACGTTTTGGTGTGGTTTGTGGGCCGGTGGAATCATCGGTCCATATTTCTTTAAAAATTATGCCGGTGCGAACGTAACCGTCAATGGCGACCGTTATCGTGCCATGATAACCGACTATTTGATGCCTGAGATTGAAGCTCGTGATCTCGGCGACATTTGGTTTCAGCAAGACGGCGCCACTTCCCACACATCGCATCAATCAATGGACTTATTGAGAGAACATTTCGGTGAGCACATCATTTCACGTTTTGGGCCGGTCGATTGGCCACCAAGATCGTGTGATATCACACCGTTAGACTTTTTCCTGTGGGGATATGTAAAGTCAAAAGCTTATGCCGACAAACCCGCTTCGATTCAGGCCTTGGAGGAAAACATCACGCGTGTCATTCGCCAGTTACCAGTCGAAATGCTCGAACGATTGATCGAAAATTGGACTCAACGGATGGACCATCTGCGACGTAGCAACGGCCAACATTTGATAGACATAATCTTCAAAAAAAATGCCAAAGAATGTTTTTTCAAATGATAATAAACATTTTCCATTAAATTTGATTTTTCTGTGTTTTTTTCTTTAAAAAAGTAGGGAACCTCGAAATGGATCACCCTTTAGTTAGATATGCAAGTATTGCCGAGCTTAAACGGAAAATACAGAAATTAAAGCCTAAAAACGCTCCGGGTTATGACCTAATTACAGGAGAACTTCTTAAAATGTTTCCTCGAAAAACATTAACTAAGCTCCTGTACATTGTAAATGCAGCAATTAGATTAGAATACAGACAAAGACAGTGGAAAGTCGCGGATGTGATTATGGTTCTCAAACCAGGAAAATCACCGAATGAATTGAAATCTTACAGACAGACCTATTTTCATTCTTCCAATAATTTCAAAAGTTTTTGAAAGGAAATTATTCGGTCGCTTACACCCCATTACTGATCATAAACGCCTTTTACCTGACCCTCAATTCGGGTTTAGAAGTAAACATTAGACGGTGGACCAAGTTCATCGAATTTCAGAAGTAATTGAGAAAGTTTTCGAAGAAAGGAATATTGGCTCAGCCGTATCACAAGTTCTGTCTGAAAAATTATATAAAATTTTTGTCTCATATTCTGAGCATAGACTCCTCCGTGTGAAACTTGGAAACGAATATTCAGATTTTAAAGAAATATTGGCAGGAGTACCCCAAGGAAGCGTGCTTGATCCACTCTTGTACAACTCGTGGTCTTGTGGTATCCGACAAACAAACGATACAACAGTTGCCACATATTTTATGGCTCGACAGAACCGACCACGACGTTTTTCTATGGACGTATGATATGGATCGGCTTTACAAATGTTTTTTTTTTTAAATAACGCACCCAAATGTGGGCGTGTTTCATAATGAAACAGATAAAATGTTCACAGTAGTATTCTCTTTCAAGTTTTCCTAAAATGGTGGCGAAAAATGTTCTCTTAAAGAAAAGGCCCCCCAAATCGGGAGTGGCAAAATAATTTTAAAGGGACGAAATACAGATATTAAAATTGTCTAAACATGCTCTTCAGATACTTTTTCGATTTATATTCTTTACCGTTTGGCCAAAAACAATGTTTTACTGAAAAGGGTGGTCGGATTTTAGAATTTGATATAATTGTGTTAGAATGCGGATTCGTCGTGGGAAATCGGCTTAGGACAAAAGTCAATGACGTAAATTTATAGATGCTTAAAGAAGACTTTAAAATTATTTTATCAAGTACTAACACGTTTTGATAATTATAGTCGTCAAAAAGCAACAAGTGAACTTTAGCGTTATCACTCACTTTAAAAATTTAATGCAGAGTTAGCGTAATGTCATCCGTCATTTTCAAATCGGGCAACGGGCAAAGGCACAAACAGCTGAAATATTTTTCACTGTCACTTTTAGGTGTGTTTGAGAGGGTTTGTATGATTGTCAGAACTGTCATTTATAGGTGAGTTTGACTTAGAGTTCTTAGAGGTACGTTCATTAGTGTACATTAACAAGCACCACGTTAAATGTGTCAGTAGATAAAAATAAGTTAAAGCTAGCTTTTAATTTAAAGTAGATGTTAACTAGTGTGGAGTTAAACCCTTGACCACGATTGACTATAAATTTGCGCCATTGAGTTCAAGCCGATAAGTGATCGCTTTTCTGTGATCCGCATCAAAGATGCGTTCCAAAACAGCACCCGTGTCGGATACAACTGGTAATGTTTAGGATATAAAAAAATAAAAAATGTACAGCATATGTAAATGAACCTAAATGGCTTGAAACAAGCCATATAAATAAATCAATCAATCAATGTAGTTCCATCTCTTGCAGAGATGATCGGTAATCTAGGGTTGTCTTTGAATTTGTTGACACTGATTCCAGGAATTTGATGGCCGTTTGGCTGTCCGAGAAAATGCTTATATTCTTTTCAGATATTACATTCTCTTTCAGTCAGGAAAATGTTACTTTGATCGCCCTGAGTTCGACTTGAAACACGCTGCAATGATGAGGAAGGCGGAAAGATGGGCTGAGATTTAGCCTGTCGGGGAAGAAACCAGCACCCACTACGTCATTTGTTTTGGAGCCTTCGGTATAAAAGTGGTCCGAGTCGTTTAGCACAGGTTCCTTACTCTCCGATGACGTTCTGTCTAGGATTGTGACTTTGATCGCCCTGATTTCGCCTTGGAACACGCTGCAATGATGAGGAAGACGGAAAGATAGGCTGAGATTTAGCCTGTCGGAGAAGAAACCAGCACCCACTAGGTCATTTGTTTTGGAGCCTTCGGTATAAAAGTGGTCCGAGTCGTTAAGCACAGGTTTCTTACTCTCCCATGACGTTCTGTCTAGGATTGTGATCCGGCAAGTCTTATCAAAGTTTAAAGGTGTAATCGCTGCTTTCAGGAATATTTGTATGTTCGATTAGAATTTTTGAGTGGCCAGATCGAATATTTGACCACTGCTGGATGGCTTTAAAACGTATGCCGGAGTTAGCTGCCATTTGCTTGCCGAAAATATCTAGAGATAGTAGATGAAAAAGAATGTCTAGTGCTGCTGAGAGACGTTTAAGATGGCTAGGAAATGTAGAGCAATTGGATACCAATACTCTGTTTCGCAGAGTCTTCGATTACCAGCCAAACCTGGGATGCAGTAGGGGAAGAATTCGCTTTAAATGACGCGCAGAAGTAGAAACTGACCTCAACCAATATGAAGTGCGCAACTATATGCAGTATGCTAAGGAACGGTCTAATTTGAGAGGCATGTTGGACCTCTTAAGTAAGTAAATAAGTAATGACCAGTAGCTGTTGGGACAAAACGGGTTAACCGGGACTTCACCGCAGATACATTATCATTGATAATTATAGTCATAGTATCCATCAGTACAGGTATACCTATACAAACAAGTATCGATAATTTGATGATATTAAGTGAAGCCAATGCATTGACGTTTTATATTGGTACTAACCAAGGACTCAAACCAAGATGCTTCAATAATTTGTGCGTGCTAAGTGATATTTTTACGGAACCTTCGAATGGCTAATTTGAAAAGCTTCTCACGTTAGTTTTATTCATAAATGCTTTCAGATTTTCGCAAGGGGTGGGGCAGTTATAATGCATTGGTATGTCTATGTCACTGCAATCATGTGCACCCCTTGTTCCACAGTTTAAAAACTTTCCATTCGCAGCCGGCCTTGATGAACAAAAAAACCTAAAAACCCAGATCTGTATAAACCCCTTGAATTTTTGCGATGTAATAGCAGCTGCACCCATATCGAGGCGAACAAATAGCCGCCTAGACACGTCCAAAAAGAAGCGCAAAAAGACGATTTGGACGGCCCTTGTTTCTACCACCACAACTACAACAATCGCATCATTATGTATACCTACATCCTTTTTCTCTGTTTCCACCATTTAATCCTTTTTTTTAAATCCACCTAAATCCTTCTTTATTTATTACACCTGCCCAGCTCTGAGCTGAGCGAAGAAAAAAAAAATCGCCCCTTCCAAGGGCTTGTCTTTATTGTAACATATCTATTTTTGTCCTTCGACTGAAAGTAGTATGTATTGGCAAACAACACAACAACAACAAAATACACATATAATCCGCATCCGCAATCTGGGACCCAAGGACACACAGCCGCTGTCATATGGATGGCAAAGAGGTGCATAATGGCAAAAATGCATAAAATATCTCCTGCTACAATCATCCGCATCATCAAACTGGCTGGCAAACTGCAAAAACAGGAAAATAAGATTCCGAAGGCAAATGGCTTTGACTGCTGCTGGACCCCATCAAACAGAAAAAAAAATACAACAACACATCTAACGTCCAAGGATCATCAACGTTTTTGCTCTTTTCGGGGTCTTGTCTTCGGTTTTTTTGTTGTTAAAACTTTTTCTTCTTGTCCGGCATAGGGGACTACAGGCTGGACACAAACAACACTCGGTTGTTAGTTGTGGATTTGATGTGGCATAGTCGTGGATGTGTCCTCCACCTCTTGCTGTATTCGAGTACAAGAACAAGAATTTATTAATGCCATCGAAGTGACTGCAAAAGGGGCGCAACGATTGCAGGCACAACACGTGCACATCTCTAGATGCTGCATGTGCCCTTCAGATTGTGTAGTCAGTCGCCCATGGGGATGTGTAAGTGCATCAGCAAAAAGAGGCACCATCGCGAAGCCAGTGTCTGTTGGCTCTTGGGAAAAATTAGGATGCATGCGCGCATCTTAGAAACAAAGGATGTGATGTGGCTTGCCTACCAGCCTACGGTATTGCAATGGAATGGCAGGCATCGTCGGTAGGAGTAGCAACGCAGAAATGCATCCGAGGAGGAACCCTTCAGTTAATCTCATTCGATGCATCTTCAATTGGCCCCTGTGTGTGCAGCATTATTTGGCTTTGTTTTATGTATATCTGTATCTACGTCCATTTGCCGGACGGCAATTTTGTTTTTTGTTCGTCTGTCCGCACATAGGACCACAATACGACTCACTACACGAACGAGCAACAAGTCAAAGATGTTGCTCTTCCTTCTGTTGGGGTAAGGGGATGTTTTTTTTTTCTGTGCATGCTACATGCATGAAGATGACTGTGGCATGGATTTCTCTTTGCATGACCAGACACACAGATGTGCACTCGGACTATGTAATCAGCCAGACAGACAGACAGATAGGGAGACGAGAAAAAAAAAAGGCGGGAGAGAACCAAAAACAAAACGAAAATTAAAACAATTGCCACCATCTTGCAATCGGACTGCAATTTGCGAAACCGAAGAAGATGCAAGTCAAATCGAAGGAAAATTAAAATCACGACTTACGCATGCACATGCGCGCAGACGGCAGACACCAATATGGCGGATGTTGGTATAAAAACTAACGCAGGCTGTTTGAATTTCAAATTTGGCGGGATGTATCTTTCGGCGGTTGGAAGGGCGCTCTTTTTTTTTACTTCGCCGGAAGGGTAGGAACTTTTATTTATGAGGCATAGCTGTTGACTTAATCTCTCAGGAAGTGCAACTTAGGTAGGTGTGCGTTTCATTTTGAGGTAACTAGTTGTTCTTTGAGAATCAACGACTATTAATCTGAATGAGATGCTTTTGAGCTCCGTTAGATCCGTCTTTTTGTAGCGGAATTTTCACGAATTTGATTCTTGAAGATTCTCTTGAGTGTTTAAAGATTCTCTTGGCTGTTCGTTTCATCAATGCCATCCACATCTTGCTACAGTTTATAATGTTTGCAATTGTATCCATTGCTTTATTCGCCCTTCTCGCAAAAAAAGTAGATGAAATATCTTGCACTAATAGGCCCACATAGGGCCTCAAACCAAGCTTCTACCTACAAAGAAGAAGGTCGAATCCAAATGACAGATTTGAGAATTTTTTCGTGGCAGTATTACCTTGGATGTTTGACTCCGCGCTTTGTAGTGCAAGGCACTTACCACTAGGCCAGGAAAAATACTTCGACAGTGAATTTTTCTTTGGAAAGTGTCCGCTTCCTCCGCCTATTATTCAGCATTCGACGCTGTAAAGAAGGACAGTTAAGATTAGGTTCTGATAGAGCCAGCTTTAGACTTCCGAGTTAAGAGTTTTGATCCGATTAGTTTCGCTAAACCGAAGTAGCATCTGTTTTCTGGAGTTGACCTTCGACGAAGTACCTCACTAATTGGGCGGATGTCGAGTGCGATGGTCTCTTTAACGACCTTACCGTTGTCGCCATCAACAGTGGCGTTTTGTCCAAGTTTGTTGAAGTATCTGCTTCTCAATTGGCGTTAATGTTTCCACAACAACGTCACGATATATATCCCAATACAAATGACAATGCTTTCCGGGTTTACACTTGCCCTATGAACACTCTGTTCCACCGCGATGATCAAGAAATCGCACGATAGTGTGTCTACATATTAGAAATCAGTAGGTATATGTTCATATAAGTCCAAGCTAAGCAGCCTCCCGTATTAGGCCACAGCGTATTGAATAGCTGAAACCGTCTACCAACAACCTGATCGGCCTTTATCAGTGTGGTTTTAGGCCAGGAAAGTCCACATCGACACACTTTGACACATACTTATATACAACTTGGGCCAAAAGAAGTCATCCGATGCTGTTTGGCCTTCAGAATATCGGTTGTGGGTGCCGTTGCTCCGTTCTGTTGGAACCACATGTCCTCCAGTCCTAATACGTGCAATTGCGGCAAAAAACTCGGTTAACATGGCCCTATAGCGCGCATGTTCACTGTCGTCGTTTGAACAGCGGCGTTCTCGAAAAAACAAATGGCCCCATGACTCCTCCAGCGTGAACAGCGCACCGTACACTAACTTTGAGCGGATGTAATGGCTCTTCGTGCATTACTCTTGGATTATCGGTGCCCCAGAAGCGGTAGTTTTGCTTGTTCACGTACCCGCTGAGATGGAAATGAGCCTCATCGCTCATTATGATTTTGGTCGAAAAATCGTCCACTTCGATTATTCCGCATTCTGGGGGAGGGTATCGCCCCATGACTTGTTCATTTGTATTCAACATCTGTCTAGTCCGCAAATGTCAAAACAGATTTGACATTGGCGGCCATTTGCAAAAATAGGAGCATCTTCCATTAGGGTGAGCTCTTTTGGCCCACCTTGTACATATAGTGATGATGATGCAAAAGGGAAACTCTGAAGCGGATCACAGACAACCGATCACTTACTGGCTCATATCAGCATCCTAATGTTGGCAGCCTCTCTGATCCTCTTCATCGTCTTTCTTCAAATCCGGAAATGTCTGTTCTGTATTGCGCTAGGACTGATTTAAGTTTGTTGGCACCCATAGAGCACAGCGTCGGTACTTTCCAGCTACATACTCGTATGTCGTTGTCTATAGTCGTTCCCGATATGGTTGGTTTTTGAGGGACACAGTTATGCGAGTCTGTTGCCTCAATCATTACTCAGTTTTTTTTTTTTTTTTTTGACTTTATTATAAAATTGCCCTGATGCACTGTCCCTAACCTGGAGGGCAAGTTCATTTGATTCTCCTAAAACAGTATTCACTACGGGATTCCGCGCTACCGTTGGACTTTCGGCCGAATTGTGTGTTCTTAACTCCAAGTTAACCATTGAATTGAATGGGAATCGGATATGATTGGAGACAATAACTTGATTAACATCTACACGGATGGTACTAAAACAGAATCTGGATTCTAGGATGCTAAACCAAATCATATACTTTCGTCTGATCATTGTAGCGTTTTCCAGATGGATATCATGGCAATTTAAGAAGACTTGTCCTGGCTGAGGAGTTATGTAACATCGGCGAAGTATATCAACACATTCAGTGACAACCAAGCAGCAATCAAATCTCTGGAATCCATATAATTTTAATCGAAATAAGCCTACTACAGTCGAAAATATCTTAATAATATGGCTAGATGCTGATGAGCTTGCCAGACAGGGCACTACCCTTGATATTCTACCGGCAGTAGAAAGGTAAGGTATGCCCGGTGGAACATGTTAGTCACAGATCAAGCCGGAGCGATCAAGAAAGCAAATCGCAAATGGATAAATGGCCAAACCATAACCAGAAACGTTTCATCTGCTTGAGAATGCGGACCAGATCAAACATCAATACCATAATCGGTGTCCTCTTGACACTGTCTGTCCTATAGGCCAACTTACAGAAATACTGCTTGGACAAGAAGAGGAAGAATGCATTTCTCAAACAGACTAGCGATATGTGCAAACAAAGGGATGAGCTATATAGGAGGTGGAAAAGCAGTCCCAGATGTAAGACGCTTGAGGGTGAACAAGAATATTCAATTAATAAAAGCAAATTTTTACAAACAAAAATTCTTAAATGCCAATCATGACCCGATGAAAACGTGGAGAATTGTGAATGAACTGCTTGGACGAAAGAAACTTTCAGTAGATGAAACTATCGAAATCAATTTTCCAAAAGCGTCCGAATTTGAAGGCTTAAAAGATATTGTTGAGGAATTCGCGGAGAGGTTTTCGAATCAAGCGGCGAACATTATGCATGTCTGTGACACCAAAACCTCAGGCCACGAGAACTGGAAACGTCAACAAAGTATTTACTTAGAGGAAGCAACGGAACCTGAAGTCTACAAGATACTGTGTCAACTTAGTATCACAAAAGGTCCTGGAGCAGACAACATAAGACCAGTCGATCTCAAAGTGAATGCCGTGTGTCTAAACCCCGGTAATCACTAACATTGTAAACCTTAGTGTTATGTAACTAAGCTCATGAAAACGTCTATAATTCGACTAATATACAAGGGAGCAATAAAAAAAGACACGGAAAATTTTAGGCCAATTTCGATTCTGCCAGCAGTTGAAAAATGTTCGGAAGAGATAGTCGTTACACGTATTAATTGTTTTATGTCAAAGCACAGAGTGATTTACTCAAACCAGTTTGGATTTCAAAAATGCAAGAACACTCAATTGCTACTGTGAGAATTTACCAATGTGGTAAATGCGGGGCTAAATAAAAATCATCACGTACTTGTCCTTTTTATAGACTTCAGCAAAATCTTTGACACCTTGACACCCGAAAAACTCGTGGAAAGTGTCAACAAATTGGGAGGATTGCTGGCAAGCTGGCTCGAAAGCTAACTGACTGATAGAGTAATCCAAGGTATTTGACACATTAAGCCAAAAAAAAAAATCAAGCAAATACGGTGTACCACAAGCTTCCGAATTGGGTCCCATTTTATTCATTCTTTTCACTTATGAACTGCTAAGAATATTTAAGAAATCGATTGCCTGTGCCTATTCTGATGATATCGCAATCGTTGTGAGACACCAAGACTTGCATTTAGCCGTGAAGATATTGCAAGATGAATTCAACGCTGTATCTGAATGGTGACATGATAACGGTCTAGTGATAAATGAAGAAAAAACCAAGGTAATGCATATTCGGACTCCATCAAAGCCAAGCCAAACTATTGAAATCTTTCATCAGAATGATCGCTGTCGAGTACTAAGATGCAGCAACGCAATTCAGGCAATCAAAACCATTAAATATCTTGGATTAACCATCGACTAGTATTTTTTGTGGCGTGAGCACATCAACATCATGCGACTTCAACTTAAGAGTACGATATTTGCAATGGTGTGTCTTAAGCATTACTCACACATGGAGGTACAAAAGCAAGTGTACTGATCGTTGGCAGAGTCACGGATTAGACACGGGATTTTGGCCTGGGAAAACGCAGAAAAAACCCATCTGGATAAGATATCTAAATTACAACATCGGTCTTGTTAAAATAATTTGACCTATTAATTCAACTTTCAAAGTTTTATAACCTTACCTAACCAAGCTGACTTCATCCAGTTGTGCACACCAAGCTGGTTGAGTTCGCTTTGAGTCCGCGTCCAATGCGGAGTTTTTTGACTAGCAGTATGTCGCTGGACAGCATCTATAGCTCTTGGTTGAATCTTCGCCTCCATAGCATGTCAACGCAAGCCGAAGATTTTTCGACGAATTTTCGTCTCAAATCGAGGATTTTATTCATCCACTTCTAATAAGGTCAGTCGATCCATCAGCGCGGTAGAGCAGGACTGGGATGATCAGGCTCTTGCATAGAAACTCCCTAATAGTTTGAGTGAGGACTTGACTACTAAATTGCCTTCTTAGCCCGAAGCGATTTACAAGAGTAAACCTTCGTTAAATTCCTGACGAGATGTTTTTGTCAGAGCTTATAGCGGAGCCGAGATAAAAAGTAGAAATTCCCGTTCTACCTCAAAGTTATATTTGTCAACGGTAAGTTTATTTTCAATTCGTTGAAATTCTGTGTCCTACGTGTCGACAGCATATACTTAGTCAAACCCTTATTTACTGCTAAACTAATTTTTGACACTTCCTTCTCTATACAAGCAAATGTGGCTATGAAATCACGTTGTGTATTGCTAATGATGGTAATATCGTCGGCGTATGCTAGTAGTTGCACCGATTTATGGAAATTATGATTCTAGTTCTGGCTCAGTATTTTAGCACCAACCTCTCAAGAATCAGATTAAAGAACTCCCATGACAGGCGATGCAAAATCATTTTTGTCATCGAATGTTCAGGTGAGGTTTTTTCCGACCCAAATAGAGCAGCGAGTATTCTCCATCGTCATCCCGCACAAACGGATGAGTTTGGGCGGTACCAAAACTAGGCATAGCTCTATATAGCTCGTCTCTATAAATGCTGTTCAATATGGCTTTGGAATCTATAAATAGGTGGTTAGTATCGGTTTGGACTTTTTAGTGTTTTTGCAGGATCTGCCGAAGTTTGAAAATTTTAAAAGTTGTGGACTCTCCTGGCGCAAAATTAAACTGATAAGGGCTGATCACGTTGTGTGTAAACGGTTTGAGGCGCTCACATTTAACCACAGATAAGGTCTTGTAGGCGATGTTGAGGAGACTTATTAACCTGTAGTTGGCGCAGTTTACAGGGTCTCCTTTTTTTTTTTAATCGGGCCAACGATGCTGTGGTTCCATTCTTCAGACATACTTCAACCCGACCAGATTTGGCTTATGAGTTGGTGGATGTTACTTATCAAATCAGCCACTCATTTCCGGCAGCCTTATTAATCTTGAGCTTAGATATTCCTTTCCTCACTTCATTAAGGTCGGGTGGTTGGTTTGTGGTTCGTTCTGACTGAGAGCGGGATATTGTTTTTCATCACTGTTTAACAGGCTGCAGAAGTTGTTCATCCATATGTCCCGTGTCTCTGGCTTTGAAGTTCTAATTTTTTTTTTACAAAATTTGAATGACAGGACATTACTTTTGCCCCACTTTGTATATAAGAGGTTATCAATCAAGAGAGTTTTTTGTAAATGCGAATTACACACAAAATTTAAATATATCGTGAAATTATGTGTTAACGCCCTAAAGAACTGTTCTTGACGTTCACTTTTCAATTATAATCTCAACCAATGTTTGCCGCAACTGCGCCGTAGCTCGTCCATGCGGACTTTTTGATTTTCTATGACGCGTTCGAGCATATTCGTCGTTACCTCGCGAATTACACGTGTAATCTCGGCCAAAAATATTTCAATCGCAGCTGGCTTATCTACAAACACCTAAGACTTTGTGTAGCCCCAAAGGAAAAAGTCTTTCATTGTGGTATCGCATGATCTTGCTGGCCTAATTCACTGTTCCGAAGGGTGAAATTTATTGTTCACCGAACCGGTCTCTCAATATGTGCATTGTATCATGGGCTGTATGGCAAGTAGCTCCGTCTTGTTGGAACAAAATGTTGTCGAGATTTCGAGCTGCAATTCCAGCCGAAAAATAGTTCGTTATCATTGCACGATAACGACCCCTAGTTACAGTAACGTTGGCGGCATTCTCAATTTTTGAAGAAATAGGTCATAGGTCTTAGGTCCATACCTATGAATCCACACGCCCTTAAGTCGCACCACGGTTGTTTTGAGTAGATGTAACTACAGCTCTTGAACCTCTTCGGGTAGTTCTTCGGCCCATATACTGTAATTTTGCTTATTGACGTATCCATTGAATCACCAACGGGCCTCATCGCTGGACAAAATGTTGGTCGAAAACAGTAGATCTGCAGCAAGTCACTCGAGAGCCCGTTCACTGTAACGATTACGCAGCGGAAGGTCAACCGGATCCATGCCTTCAAACCAAGATCTTTGCGTAAAATCGCCCAAGTAGCTGTTGAGAACGGCTTGCGAATTGATTCATCGCGATTTTCACCTACACTGTCAGCTTCAAGCGCTATATTTACAACACTACGCGCTGGACGAGGTCTATTTGGTCGAGTGTTGTTAAGTTGTGAATATTGGGTTTTCAATTTATCGATGGTATGGCGAATATTTTTAGGTCTATTATGGACAACATACGATCGCCGAGATAACCACTTATCTGAATTTCATCAAAAAAATTCACTTTGTCATCATCTACCGAATTGATAGATATGGCAAACCACCCATAGACTAATGAGCGGTGGCTGACTTTTAACCAAAAAAAAAAAAAAGCACAAACTCTTGAAAATTTTCCACTAGAAAGCACCTGAAACAGAATAGCACTGTCACAGCACGTACAAATCGCACAAATCCAGTTTAAACTGTTCATTTGCATGACTAGCTGTCGTTAGGCCCAGACTGTTTGCTTCGCTTGTTAGCCGACAATGTACTTAGCAGGTGTCGCGGACTCAAAGTGATTTCTAAATCACTTATCACCTTCGCTTCAGGTGGCCACACAAATCATAAAACGGATTTGATAACTTGCTGACTTTCGTCAGCCGACAATCACAAATGATGTCAGCCATGGCTACACCACCAGAGACTCATCCGATTGACACCCTGACGAGAATTGTGTGTCCAGCCCATTCGGTTGCCACGCCGCATTTCACACGTGAGCATCGGCGCAGTCTGCCATTAGCTGACCGCATTCGATGACCGATAATTTGCATTGACATCGGTGTTGTGCCGATAACAGGTGTTGTTGGCTTCCCAACTTTATGTCGCTGCGATGAGAATGGCTCACATAGTCGGCTCGATTTTGTTTTGTCACCAGTTCACAGGTGTACATAGCACGAGCTTATCACCAGACCGTAGACAGACAACAAATACTAATAAGCGCGCCTGGCGCGCGGGCAACGGGTATGGTGGCAGCGGCGGCGATAGCTTACTAAATCCACATGTCCGCGACGACGACGATGACTCTGTTTGCATGCGGAACAGATATAAAGTGTGACTCCCCTAATTAACGTTGGATTTTTCGCCATGGTTATCGGCCAACGATATGATAAGCACGAACCAGGACGGCAAACCCTATATCTACTACATTGTTGCAGAGGCAGTGTGCAATCGCTATCTTGAGTGCGTTTTCAATTATCAATCTCAACCCGTCCGGTCCATGATACTCATAACTGGCGTTATGAGATTCTAAAACTGTTGGTTCCAAAAATGAAGCAGACGACACCACCATGTGTATGTGTGTTTGACGGACATGCCATACAAAGTATTCCATTCCATAGCCGCAGATGGTGCGCTGCAGTGAGGAGATATATCGACGGCCTTCCCATGGTGTGCATATGCATTCCCAGACAGATTGCCACGACATAGCAGCGAGCATGCAAGCCCCCTTAAACGCAACAAGTTGCCAAGTTGAGCCGGTGTTCGACGAGTTTGTTCTGCAATTTTTCGTTGTTTTGTTTCGTTTGCATCACGTACGTAGATACTTGGAGTGTTACAGTCGGCTGCTGGGATACTTTTTTTTTTTTTTATTATTATTTTACATCAGGCTGACCAGGCGTTCTCTTTTCACTGCAAAATCATTCATTCTGTTCAACTTTATCGGGGAATCCGTTGCGGAACAAAATATATGATCTCTCATGCTTTGGATTTGAAAGTTGAGTACGACCTAATCTATCGGACATATTCCGGATCCATGAATACAGCAATGCGTTGACATTTCTTGTTTAAAGAACGATAATCACCCCTATCGAGGTATCCTTACTTACTTACACAAGTGGCGCTACAGTCCCGGAATGAACCTGGGCCTCAACCAACATGCCTCTCCAATTATCCTGTGCCTTAGCTAACTGCCTCCAGTTGCGCACTCCAAGTCGGTTGAGTTCGGTTTCTACTTGTGCGCGCCACTTAAGGCGAGGTCTTCCTCTACTGCGTCCGACGTCTGGCTGGGAATCGAAGACTCTGCGAACCGGAATATTGGTGTCCATTCGTTCTACATGTCCTAGCGCATCGCCTTGCCTAAATCCTTTCTTGATATCGAATGTGTCATTGAGGTCGTTTCCGACTCTGATGGAGCAGCGAGAATGTTGTTGGGTTGTTGGGGGATGTTACTTACCAAGTCATCTCCGCCGGATTTATAAAGCTCAGCGGGAAGGCCGTCATTTCCGGCAGCCTTACTAAGCCTGAGTTTAGGTATTCCTATCCACCAGACGTCGGACACAGTAGAGGTAGACCTCGCCATAAATGGCGCGCACAAGTAGAAACCGACCTCAACCAACTTGGAGTGCGCAACTGGAGGCAGTTAGCTAAGGACCGTACTAATTGGAGAGGCATGTTGGTTGAGGCTCAGCTTCATTCCGGACTGTAGCGCCACTTAAGTAAGTAAGTAACAGGGTCACCTAACCTAGCGGACATATATCGGATCCATGAATACAGCAATGCGTTGACATTTCTTGTTTAAAGAACGATAATCACCCCTATCGAGTTATCCGTTCGGAACAAAATTTCTCCGATTTGTTCGATATCGGAGAATTTTTGTATCCGTTCGGATTTGCATTTCGAGAAGATCTTCCGACAAAATGCATCGCACATGATCGCATGACTGCAAAATGCGTTAAGTCAACAATTTTTGACAGCTTCGCGTTGAATTTCATTGGAAATTCTCCGACGAAAAAATTGTTGCGGAATTCTTACGAAAATGGAAACCACCCCATAATTGTTAGTAAAATAATAAATAAAAATATTTTGTGCATTACTCCAAAATTGTGCCCCAGAAAAAAAAAAGACAAAAACGCAAGAAGAAATACTTTTTTAATATATTGTTCACTCACTTTTCACATAAAATTGCACAGCTGACACGATTGTCAAACGTTCGCGAATGTATTATTTTTTTTCCGCAACTGACTTTTGTTTCGGAAATTCTTTGAACGGATACCTCGATAAGGCTGAATACATCATTTTTAAAAAGTAAAATATCCTTTCAGTCGGCTTAACCTGGTCACCCTACATATAAACGCAGACGCAGTACGATGTACGAGCACCTCCACCTTATGAACAGACCCGCGATATAATTGTCGACGTCTACTCTACACTGAGACTGCGAGTATTTTAATTGAGCAACAATTGGAGCTATTGCACACGTTCTGTGTGTGTGTTCGCCTGGATTTATCATAAAACAAATTTGCGTTCGGGGTGCAATTATTTTAATTGAAAAACCAAAAAAAAAATGAAAAAATCAGCATCAGGGGCGATGTAAAAAAAAAACTGCAAGCACATTGAGCAAACAAAAATTATATAACCCGCGGCTACACACAATCAGACAGACGTCCGACCGCGGCGGTAGATGATTAGAATTTTCGTCTGACTATGTCGGCAGTCCAACGTTCACGGACTGATGGTGGAATGTCGCAAGTGATGAAATCTGGCAATTTTCCTTTAACTTAATGGAAAATCATGATTTGTATGCATCTAGGCAGGTGGTTTTTCAGAAATACTTGAGTTTTTTTTTTTTTCAGCGAGTACTTGGCCTAGTTTCCAATGGTCAGGGTGTGTTTAAGATTAACCTGGTATCGCCATTAAAATTAATCACATTGTGGCTGCAAAATAGTATAGAAGGCTTCTACTAAGCTGTGCTATAACAAAACTTGTTTGAGGAAATAAGGGACGAGAATGGTAGGATTTATGTGAGAAATCTATGCAACTAAATTGGTGTGAAGATTTTCTCTCTTCATTGCGAGCACCACAAAAAAATCCAGCACAAGCTACACGATCTACCTTTTGTAAGGACTCTCAACTATCGATAAAACCGTCGATTCGTGAAGGTCGATCAAATCCTTACGATGACGATGTTGGCAACGGAAGGAGCAAACGCCGGCGTACTTGCGAGTCATTTAGTGCTAAAGAGGAATTATTTTATCTGTCAGAGTGGGGTTAGTAAATGGCCGGAACTGAGGATAAAAACATCCGGTGCGGAATATACAGCGTGGATGAGAAAAAAATTTACTGCTTGGATAATAAGTAAGTCGAAGGAGCTTTGTCGTATTGGAAATTCGGAATTGGGATCACAGTATATCGATGAACATTGTAAAATAAAGCTAAAAATCTGGGCAATGAGAGACATTAACAAGCGTAATATCTGAAACCAAGGTCCTCAAGTTATATGATATTTCAATGGACAATTGATGAGTATTAGGAATAAGCGGAGTACATATCTACTTACTTACTTAAGTGGCGCTACAGTCAAGAATGAACCTGGGCCCCAACCAAAATGCCTCTTCAATTAACCCGGTCCTTAGCTGACTGCCTCCAGTTGCGAACTCTATGTTTGGTTGAGGTTGGTATCTACTTGTGCGCGTCACTTAAGGCGTGGTCTTCCTCTGCTGCGTTCACCACTGGCTGGGAGTCTAAGCCTCTGTGGGCCAGAGTATTACTGTCCATTCATCTACATGTCCTAGCCATCTTAATCGTCCAAAGCAGAATTTTTTGAGTAATGGCATGTCGCTGTATAGATAACGTCAACGCAAACGGGACCGAAGATTTTCCGAAGAATTTCCCTCTGGAATCGACCAATTATTTCTTCAACCACTTTTGACTCGGTGCATGCCTCAGTGGCGTAGGGATGATCAGGGTCTTATATAGGATCTCCTTAGTACTTCGAGTGAGGGCTTTACTACTGAATTGCCTTCATAGCCCGAAGAAACAGCGGTTGGCATGAGTAATTCTTCGTTTTGTTTCTGACGAGATGTGGTTGTCAGAGTTAATAGCGAAGCCGAGATAGATAAAGTCCCGTACCACCTCAAAGTTATATCTGTCAATGGTGACGTTCTGTCCAATTCGTCGATGTTGTGTGTCCTTTCGTGTTGACAGCATATACTTTCGTCTTGCCTTCATTTACTGCTTAAAAAAATTTTGCCGCTTCCTTCTCTATACTAACAAACGTGTCTATGACATCAAGTTGGGTCCAATGACCAATGATGCCAATATCGTCGGCGTGTGCTAGTAGTTGTACAGATTTTTGGAAAATTGTGCCTCTGGTGTTAGCTCGTGAGTTTTGCACAATACTTTCAAGAATCAGATTGAAGAAGTCAGATGACAGCGCATCGCCTTGCCTAAATCCTTTTTTGGTATCGAATGTGTCGGTGAGGTCATTTCTAACCCTGATGGAGCAGCGAGAATTCTTCATCGCCATCCTACACAAACGGACGAGTTTGGGCTGTATACCAAAACCAGACATGGCTCTGTATAGTTGGTCTTTATAAATGCTACCGTATGCGGCTTTGAAATCTATGAATAGGTTCCTAGTATAGATTTGGACTTCTTGTGTTTTTTTCAGGATTAGCCGAAGTGTGCAAAATTCAGTTAGTTGTGGACTTCCCTGGCCTAAAACAATGGAACGGTATTTGGCGTTCACGTATTTCGTTCACACGTGATGGCGATGTTGAGGAGAGTTGTGCCTCTTTAGTTGACGCAGTTCAGAGGGTCTCTTTTTTTGCGGATCCGGCAAACGATGCTGAGGTTCCATTCTTCAAGCATACTTTCATCCGACCAGATTTGGCTTATGAGTTGGTAGATGTTACTTACCAAGTCAACTCCGCCGGCCTTATAAAGCTCAGCGGGAAGGCCGTCATTTCCGGCAGCCTTAATATGCTTGAGTTTATATATTGCTGTCCTCACGTCACTTAGGTCGGTTGGTTGGCCGTTTTCGCTATCGTTGCCAATATTGAATGGTTAGTTCTACCTGACAGCGCCGTTTAACAGTCTGTAGAAGTGTTTCATCAAAATCCGCTGCGTCGACTGTGTCTCAACTACGATATTCGTACCTTACGAGGTATCCGTCGGAGCGAAAATTCTCCGATTTTGTACGATTCGGATGATTTTAGCTTCGAGGTTTTTATTCCGAAAAGCTGTTCGGAATATTTCTCCGACATTTTGTAAAACATCCGGGTGAGTCGCGTTGATGTGCGATCAGGTGCATTTCTCATGCAAATTTTTGACAGCAAAGTGCAATTCTTTTTCCGATTTCTTCCGATACAAATTCTTTGCGGAATTTATTTACGAATTTCAGTGAAGCGATTTTTTTCCAATGACACATACCTCGAATAGAATTTGAACCTCCGATGAAGTATGTGTTGCGGAAAACTTTCCGCTCCGACGGATACCTCGCTAGGGCAGATCACCTTGTTCATCTCGACAGGATTCTGTTCGAGCCTTGTATCCGTGGCTTTAACGTATTGTACATTGGTACGTACTGTACCCGAACTGACAGACTTCAATGAAAAGGCCTTCGAACGATTCTCCTCAGCTCGGAAAAAGAGTTTACCAATCTCATTATGGTCCATCTGCTAGTTGACGTGCCCCCGAAATTCTTGAACACAAAGTACGGAATCCAGTACATGATAGCGGCGCACAACCCAAATGCTGATTTCTTTATCCCAATTATCCATTTTTATAAAATTTAAATAGTGGTCTGCAAATTAAAAAAAATGGAATTGAAAATCTTTTCAAAGTTTTTTTTTTGGTTGCACAATTCATTAGCTACCCAACAGGTGTTAGACGAGTTAAGACGTATTAGCCACTGGAACTGGTTGGTGCATTTATTTCCTAGAGCTAGTACCTAAACAAGCTGGCCGGGTGGGTACTAAGACAGCTTAGAACTCATGTGAAGAAATTGGCTGTTATTTTTGTGGAGAACTTTCCGCAATCAAGAAGATTCGGATTTGATCTTGTCACAGAAGTTGTGATCTACTTTGAGCTATGCTTACCTCGCTGCAGTAGTTATGGAATATCTGTAATTATTCAAAAAAGTAGCTGAAACTTGGTTTTAAACACATTTGCAAGTTCTGTCTGCCAAACCTTACTTTCAATATCAGTTGCGTTGATATATTCACAACATCCACTGACTAGTGGAGTGAAATTTCTTTCTCATTACTTCTGTAAATTTTGGATTTATGTAAGCCTTGATTGGCGTTTGATTTTTTCCTCTCCCCTGCTGTCCCCGTCAATTATTTCAGTCAAAACCATATGCTAACCCTGAAACTCAATGAGTTATTCGACGTCTCCAGTCGACAGTTAAAAAACTTCATTACCTCTCACTCAGAGGAACGCTTGCACGTTTCACAACTTGATTGCCCTCATCAGTTGTGTGCCAAAAATAGCACCGAACGCAATTCTGACGCTGATTTACCCATGCCGATGCGTTCGGTGTGCTTTAGCGTTGGCTACCGAATTGAATCAAAAATTGCAACCGAAAACGAAAAAAAAAAAAACAAACAAAACCAACACGTAATTTTAATGAAATGTTTATGACTTTCGTCTGGCTGCCATGCCAACATAAGTTAGCGGCGGGCCCTGCCTCTTCGGTTGGCTTTGCAGCTGGATGCGCGCGCGCTCGTCAGAGATCCGTCCCCGCCTGACACTTAACTTTTAACGCTGACGATGACACATTTAAAATTTGTGTCGTAAAAAAAATGTTAATTCTTCGCCGCCACAGTTTGGGGTTCCTTTGCGTTTGTGTCTCCCTCCCACTGCCCCGGTGTTCTTTGAGCTGCATCCAGAGGCCAAGTCATGCTATTGCCGCCCTAGTCACAGAAGCTAATCCGGCTTTAGGTTTATTTCCCCCCAACATCACGTACGATTTGCAAAGAGTTCGTGACTAAATGCCAGTGTTTGCTGAGCTGTATACTTTTTTTTTTTGTTGTCTGGTGATAGCGATTGTATCTGCTTCTGCTGGCATCGTCATTGTCATCATCATCATTCACATCATCGAGATGGGGGTGTGTGTGACATGATGTGACTTTGTCTGTCTGAATTTGGAACACAAACCCGTGTGGCCTTGTTGTCCAAATTTGAATTTTTCTGCGAAATGAATTGGCTGTTAGTTGTTTGGTTATTAGTGTCAAATAAAGTGTGAACTCATTTTGGATGCATCATTATTGGTTTTGGGATGTCTGGCTCGTGTTGCAAACAAAAGAAAGAAAAAAATGTAATCTTGCTGGCATACATTCGGTTAAAATCGTGGGCTGTAAGATGCTGTCGATTAGAAGCCTCAATACCTAGTTGGGCGCCAACGAGAAATCCGTTGCTGGCTCTATTTGGAGTTGGCGCCGGTGTTGGCACAAATAATGGCTTTTAAGTGGAATTGGGGTCTTTCAAGTGGATTTTGTATAGATACTCGCATCAATTGTTGAAGAAAGATGTCTGCTTGTCTATGGTGCGCAGATGGTAATAACGAGGGCGGATTTGTGGTTGCGAATTCGTAGTGCATATACATTCATGAAAATTTACGCCGGTCTTGGCAACGAGCAAAAAGAACATAACTTCTCCCGATCAAATTGAATAAGATCTCTTGAGCGAAAAAACACCAATACTCCGATCCACAGAGTATTCGATACCAAACCAGATCATCAATCGAGTAGAGGGATACATCGCCTTAAGTGGGCGCGAATGAGACAAAAATTAACCCACCAAAAGTATATCTGTATTCATCTACAGAGGTGAAACGGTGCTAGCTCAGAGCTCTTAGATGGGTTCCTGATGGTCAAAGTGTTACACCCACCAACCGTATGACCGACGAACTCGAAACAAATGCATCTGCAAGCTAATTCGAATGTTCCAACTACCGCTTTGTAATATCAGAAAACATGTGGATTACAAATTCAATTAAATGTGACATATCACGGAAGCTTTTGACAGAATACAATATGTGTAACTGAAACATGGTTTATTGATGGAGTAGTTGATTTTTTTTTTTCGTGTGCGCTAGGGGGTGATTAATCCTCATAGGATACCATTGGTCCGTACCATTGGTTATGCCCGACTCATATATTTTCGGGCCTGACAATTTCATTAGTGTCAGTCAACATATGCCTACGGGCTAAACCTCACCCCTCAGAGAGGCACTATGAGAACCGGCTGCGCGTGCCCATAGTAGTATGGAATTTATTCCTCTCATTTTTTCATTTTTTTTTTTTTGTGGTGACAACGACAAAGTATCCTTAACAAGAAGTTTACGCTTCTGTAGAGTTAATCGCGTTTGGTAGGTAGCATTCCAGTGAACGCACCTACTAATACCGTCATTACATGCGGTTTTTCCTTATGGAGCTAGGTCGAACGATCTTGTTCTTTGTAGCCGGCGCTCAAGGTTTGTCACGTCCATATATACGAGTACGAAGTTTGCGAGCAAAGTTTGTTGCTCCGTTACTCACGGTAGCAATTCCTAAATCTCTGTGAATATCACTATTCCTAATATACCATGGAGCATTCACTATTGCTTTTAGGGTTTTGTTTTGGAATGTTTGCTGTATAGCAATATTGCTTGGTTTGGTACAACCCCAAAGCTGTATACCGTATGTCCAACAAGGTTTTAGCACTTGCTTATACAGAAGCAGTTTGTTGTATATGCTAAGCTTCGAGTATTTTCCAAGTAGCCAATCCATTTCTCTGAGTCTGATTGCGAGCTCGTCCCGCTTTTTTTAACGTGTGGCCTCCACTTAAGCTTTGCGTCTAGAGTCATTCCTAGATATTTTGCCTAATTTGCGTATGGTATTTGTGCAGAGTTAATGAAAACAGGTAAGTTGTTTATCTTTCTGTACGTAAAATTGACATGCGTTGACTTGGTCTCGTTAAGTGCAATTCGCCAGGTTTTTGTTCACTCACATACTTTGTTAAGAGCCCGTTGGAGTTTTCCCGTTGATGATTCGACTGACTCATCCATTGCTTTAAGGTTGTCCATCGAACGGCTTAAACGTTTCCTCTAGATGCTCGGCAAATAAATCCGCTTTCTCTTTGTCTCCTTTTGCCCATTCGCCGTTAGCTTTTCTAATTGGTGGCGAGTGTATTTTGGGTTTCCTTATGGACTTCAAGGCTTTCCATAGTGAGTAGTTTGAAGTCTTGTCAGCAGTCAACCCCTCGAGGTATGTAGAAGTCTCGCGATTTCTTAAATCCTGTAGCTCACTCTTGAGTTTGTTACAGAGATAGTTCAGATATGTTTTATCAGGGGGTGCGCGGGATTGTTGCCATCTCTTGCGCGCTCTCCTCTTTTCTCGTATGAGGTCTTCGATGTCAGGATGGTAGTTGACTTTTTTGTTGCGTGTTGCTGTCTTCCGGAAGGAAGTGTTTTTCCACGCTGCGCTCTGAATGGCTTCCACTAGCTTGTCAACTTCGTCTTCTATTTCGAGCGGTGTGTTTAGTGGCACATCCCAGTTATTTTTATTAGTTAACCTAGGAGGTCCTTCTTTTATTGCTAGACTTCCGTCCATTTTCAGAGTGACTGCTGAGTGGTCTGAGCATAGATCATAGCATTCTTCGACTTCCGTCTGATTTTTAGTTAGCCCTTTTGCGATAAAAAAGTCGACTAGGTCAGGGATTTTATTTTGATTAGTTGATGAAATGTACAAAGTTGAAGGCTTTCAACTTTTTCGTGCTGAAAGAATTGGAAAAGTTGGCGGAGCCGCAGCAATAACTGTGAAAAACGGCCTGAAATGTTTTCCGAAATAAGAGTCTGTCCAAGGAAGTGATATTGAATTTGTTTTTGAGGAGCTTAAATCAGCAACAGGTGATCTTCTCACTGGATCTGTCAATAAGCCTAGTAAGAACATTGATTTCACTCCCATTTTTACTTTTACAGTGACATCTACTACGGACCGTGTTATAGTGAGCAGAAACAGCGACTATTCGGATGCGGATTTATTTTAAATGCCTGGTGCTTAGGCAAGAAGTCTTATGTTTCCAAGACAAAAGCGAACGCATTGTAACAATCCGCATCAAGGCCGAATTCGCCAAAATAAGCCATATATGCGCTCACGCTCAGACAGAGGAAAACGATGATATAGCTAAGGATTGCTTCTTCGAGCTTGTTGACAAAACCTATGAGCAACTACGGAAGTATGATGTAAAAACCGTACTGGGGGATTTTAATGCAAATGTAGGAAGGGAAGAAATCATGAGCAGGAAAAAACAGCCTACACGACAACACGTCTGGCAACTAACTTAGGCTTATTGACTTCGCTACGGAACGAAATGTCACTTTAGCCAGCACACGGTATCCTCAACTCGATATCCATAAGGAGATATGGCGGTTCAGACCAACAAACGGTCAACCAAACTGATCACATTGCGATAGACAATAGGAAAGCATCCTGTATTTTGAATGTCCGAACATTCCGAGGGGCTAACATCACCACGGATAACTACCTTGTAAGAATGCAGGTATTCAACACGCTACAACAATCCAGAAATACTGTGAGAATATTTAATATCGAAAGACTAAAATTACAAGAGACCGCAAAGAACATAGCGCAACGTGTATGCCTTAACCTCTCGATAAACATCATACCACCAGCATCGAATATCGAAAAACAGTGATGCGCTAGATTTCTCGTGCCAACAAGCAAGAAACCAATGGTTTGATGGGGAATGCCCACCGATGCTCGCAGCCAAGAACGAGGCCAACAAGGCTATGCTGCAGATGAACACCGGTTTCTCAGAAAGAAGGAAAAAGAGCAAGAAAACAGCGATCGAACATATTCAGAAATGCTACTCAAGGAACGATGTTCGAAAGTTTTACAAAGGTGTAAAAAGTCAAAGCCAAGCATGCAAGACTCGAACAGAATCCTGTCGAGATGAACACAGTCGTAGTTGAGCCACAGTTGATGCTGAGGATATCAAAGAACCACTTCCGTAGACTGTCGTACGGTGATGACGAACATCATTCCGCTGTCAAGCAGAACGAACCATTCAATATTGGCAACGACAGCGAAAACGAAAAACAACCACCCGACATGATTGAAGTGAGGATAGCAATTTCTAAACTGAAGCTTAATAAGGCTGCCGGATATGATGGCCTTTCCGCTGAGCTTTATTAAGCCGGCGAAGATGACTTGGTAAGTAACATCCACCAAGCCAAATCTGGTCGGATGAAAATATGCCTGAAGAATCGAACCTCTGCTTCTTTTGACCGATCCACAAAAAAATTAGAACATCTAAACTGCGCCAACTAGAGAGGTAAAGTCTCCTCAACATCGCCTTCAAGATCCTATATGCCGTAATATGTGAACGCTGTTTAACAACAACCTGATCGGCCATTATAAGTGTGCTTTTAGGCCAAGAAAGTCCACAACCGATCAAATTTTGACGCTTCGGCAGATTCTGGAAAAAGCCCAAGAAGTCCAAATCGATACCCACCACCTATTCATCGATTTCAAAGCCGCATACGACAGCATTTATAGATACGAACTATACAGAGCCATGTCTAGTTTTTGGTATACCGCCCAAACTCCTTCGTTTGTGTAGGATGACAATGGACAATTCTCGCTGCTCCATCAGGATCGGAAACTACCGCACCGACATATTCGATACCAAAAAGGGATTTAGGCAAGGCGATGCACTGTCCTGTGATTTCTTCAATTTGATTCTTGAGAGGATTGTGCAAAACTCACGAGCCAACACCAGAGGCACAACTTTGCAAAAATCGGTGAAACTACTAGCCTACGCCGACGATATTGACTTCATTGGTAGGACTCACCGTGATGTCATAACCACGTTTGCTAGTTAAGAGAAGTAATCGGCAAAAATGGGTTTAGCAGTAAATGAAGGCAAGACAAAGAATATGCTGCCAACACGAGGGGACACACAACATCGGCTAACCGGACAGAATGTCGCCATCGACAGATATAGCTTTGAGGTAGTACGGGACTTTGTCTATCTCGGCTCCGCTATTAACTCTGACAACAACATCTCGTCAGTAATTAACCGAAGAATTACTCTTGTTAACAGCTGTTTCTTCGAACTAAGAAGCAATTCAGTAGTAAAGCCATCACTCGAGCTACTAAGGAGTTCCTATATAAGACCATGACCATCCCGGTCCTGCACTACGGCGCGGCGCTGAAGAATGGACCGTATCAAAAGTGGTTGAAGAAATCCTTGGTCGATTCGAGAGGAGTATTCTTTGAAAATGTTCGGTCCCGTTTGCGTTGAGTGGCTATGGAGACGACGATTCAACCAAGAACTATACGAGATGTACAGCGACAGCCCCCGGTCAAAAAACTACGCATTGGACGTTTAAGATGGCTAGGACATGTCGAACGAATGGACAGTTATACTCTGGCCCACAGAGCCTTCGATTCCCAGAAAGAGGTGGACGCAGCAGAGGAAGACCACGCCTTAAGTGACGCTCAAAAGTAGAAACTAACCACAACCAACTTAGAGTGCGCAACTGGAGGCAGTTAGCTAAGGAACAGGCTAATTGGAGAGGCATGTTGGTTGAGGCTCAGGTTCATTCTGGACCGTAGCGTATCTAAGTAAGTATAGATATTTACTCCGCTTATTCTTAATACTCATCAATTGTCCATTGAAATATCATACAATTTGAGTACCTTGGTTTCAAACATTACACTTGTTAATGTTTCACATTGCTCATCGATATACTGTGATCCCGATTCCAAATTCCCATAAGACAAAGCTCCTTCGACCAACTTTTTATCCAAGCAGTCAATTTTTTTTTTTTTTCATCCACGGTGTACATAGAATATTCTGCACCAGATGTTTCTATCTCCAGTTCCGGCCATTTACTAACCCAACTCTGACAGAAAAAAATAATTCCTCCCCTTGCACTAAATCACTCGCAAATACGCCGGCGTTTGCTCCTTCCGTTGCCATTTGCCAACATCGTCATCGCAAGGATTTGATCCACCTTCACGAATCGAATAAATTTCGCGGCAACATTGTTGCCTATCGTGTTACAACAATCTCTCACTGCTTCAGCCATATATCCATCGTCTGCCAAGTGGTAACGTTTTGTATCCCAAGCCCAACCACCACAACCCAACCCATTCCGGACTGCAAAAGCTAGCAAGCGCGCACAGCTAACTCACTGTCACATCGTTCGCTATATCGCATTCATCATCGTTCCTGTTCGCTGTGATTTTTTACCCGCACACTTAAGCTGAGATTTATTTATGACTGTGTCGTGTAGATTCCTGCGAAACTGACAAGATGAACTTTTTAATCAGCTGTCGTCTTGACCACACCGAATTGGAGTCATCTCATCAGCGCAATGTTGCGGAGGGAAGGACCAACCATTGATACCTACAAAGCTAACCCTTCAAATTATGACTAATAGAAGAAAATCCTTAAAAGGATATATTTACAACCCCAGTATTTGGCCTTCAAAAGCGGGAAATTTTCATCGCCCGCATATAATTTGAATACTCGTGCTTCTTCTAGACTGACAGCCAGCCCATGCCAACAAAAACAAAGCATAACGCCAACAACAAGAACGGCAAAACTGGAATAACAGAGCGATAAAAAAAAATCATCTGTGAGGTCCTCCTGTCTGGTATTATGCCTCCCTCCTGCCAAAACTTTTCCATATCCAACCAGCATTATCCCCAAGGCAGACGATATAGCAGGCCAGCCAGTCAGCATGCAAAGTCGACTTTGTTCAGGACGATGAAGACGACAACAACAAAAAAAAAAAACTCCGTCTACGTTGACTTCGACGATGAAACCCCACCCTACCAACGTCTGACTCAATGCATCAATAATATAGGGCTACGCATTCGTTATAACGTAACCGTACTGTTGTTGTATTCAGCTTTACGCCCGTGTATGTGTGTGCAGACACCCTTCGCATTTGGCTGTAAATTTTGTGGTATGCTGGCGTGGCGCAAATTTTAAATGGGTTAACCTTGAAAATAGCCCAGACGGTATTTTTAGACGAAAAATTCTTCCCGTGCACGGGGGATGACGACAAACGACGGACGAGGACGCGACGTCGGCGTCGTGACGATGACGCTAGGACGCTACGTTCGTTTAGTCAATGAAATTAATAGAGGACGAAGGAAGAGCACAAAACGGATGAAAGTTAGCCCAAGAGAATGCGTACTTGTGCCAGTGGACTGTATGTGTGAATGGATGTTGATTCGTTTGTACGTACAAATAAAACGAACGGCAGATAAAGGGCGCGCAAAAATATGCTACGGTACCGAACGAGGGCTACTGTTGTGTGTGTACACGGTGTGTGACATTGTTTTGATGAAAATGTGTGTAGATTTGTATTTTAGACCTCGCCACACTGGGCGTAAATAGTTGTCAGTGTTTGATGACATATATACTGAGGTCTGTGTGTAGTGAACAGAATAGGCGGATATGGATTTGTCGGAAGCATAACCCTGGAGGAAACATGTTTGGTTCAGAAAAAACTCATCTGAACTTTTTCAAGCTATCGGATTCCGACAAGAAGACGAGCTATCATTCGGTTTCTTCAATATCGTGCAGGAACAGATAGTACGTAGGGCAGGAGTTAATAAGGAAGGCACTGTCTTCAAGAAATGCTAATGGGGTACGCAGACGACATCGACATAATTGGTCGCTGAAATAGTGCCATTGTAGAGCATTTTGACATAAGTGTTTCCAACACTAATGATTTTAGATATCTAGTTCAGATTTACAAAATGATGCGTATGTCTGATTGTATGTAGTTTTAATGTAATATCTACTGTATTTTTTTTCGTTAACGCGCTGGTCTTGTGAAGGGTGGTCCAACCATAACGCACGATTTTAATTGTAAGTGACACCTTAACGTCAAGTTTTTTTGCCCAACTAAATGTGACATTTCCTTGTTTTAGTGTTTGACAAATCCAACCATGGAGAGGTACACAATTGAGCAGCGCGTTAAGATTGTGGAAGCGGTTTACGCAAATGGGAGTTCAAATCAAAATACATTTCGAGCACTTCGTTGTTTTTTTTTTTGCCAACATAATCGGCCAAATGTGTCCACAATCGGGAGAAATGTGCGCAGGAAATATGAAAACACCTGTGCATGCTCGCCCAGTTCGTTCTGAGGTGTGTCAGAATAGCAGCCAACCTTGACTCCTCGTCGTGCCCAACAAATTAACATCTCACGAACATCACTGATGCGAATTTTGAATAAAGATTTGAGCTTGCAAGGTTGAATTGAATCAAGAACTGAAGTCTACTCTCCATTTCAAGCGTAGTCAATACGCCGAGCGGTTGGTTGAACAGACAGAAGTGAATACATACTTAAGCCCGGTTTTTAGCTAACTGGTAACTGTTAACAGTTGCGCGCTCCAAGTTCGTTGAGGTCGGTTTCTACATGTGCGCGCCACTTATGACGAGGTCTTCCTCTACTGCGTCCGGCATCTGCCTGGGAATCGAAGACTCAGCGAGCCGGAGTATTATTTTCCATTCGTTCTACATGTCCTAGCCATCTTAAGCGTCCAATGCGGAGTTTTTTTTTTGGCCAGGAGTATGTCACTGAACAACTCGTATAGTTTTTGGTTGAATCTTCGTCTCCATAGCCCGTCAACGCAAACGGGACCGAAGAATTATCCTCTCGAATCGACCAAGGATTTTTTTTTATCCGATTTTGATGCGGTCCATGCTTCAGCGCCGGAGAGCAGGAATGGGATGATCAGTGCCTTATATAGGATCTCCTTAGTAGTTCGAGTGATTGTTCTACTACTGAATTGTCTTGTTAGCCCGAAGAAACAGCGGTTGGCAAGAGTGATTCTTCGTTTAGTTTCTGACGAGATGTTGTTTTCAGAGTGGGTATCGGAGCTGAGGTAGACAAAGCCCCGCACGACCTCAAAGTTATACCTGTCGATGGTGACGTTCGGTCCAATTCGTCGATGTTGTGTGTCCTTTCATGTTGCTAGCATATACTTAGTCTTACCTTCATTTGCTGCTGAACCCATTTTTGCCGCTTTCTTCTCTATACTAGCAAACGTGGTTATGACATCACGTTTAGTTCTAACAATGATGTCAATATCGTCAGCATATGCTAGTGGTTGTACCGATTTTTGGAAGATTGTGCCTCTGGTGTTG
The DNA here is from genome assembly GCA_949824845.1 of Rhingia rostrata. Taxonomy (NCBI): domain Eukaryota; kingdom Metazoa; phylum Arthropoda; class Insecta; order Diptera; family Syrphidae; genus Rhingia; species Rhingia rostrata. The sequence goes on from OX463757.1 coordinate 37,132,860, forward strand.
GCTCGTGAGTTTTGCACAATCCCCTCAAGAATCAAATTGAAGAAGTCACATGACAGCGCATTTCCCAAATCCTTTTTTTGGTATCGATTGTGTCGGTGAGGTCGTCTGACAGGGGAATGTTGTTCCTCATCGCCGTTTGTTCTGGCGTGGTGGGTATCCGCAGTCTTACCTTGGCTGCAACAAGGTCCGAGACGATATTAACTCCTCGGAGTGTTCGGACATCCAAAATACTAGATGCGTGTCTCTTATCTATCACAATGTGATCAATTTGGTTGACCGTTCGTTGATCCGGAGACCGCCATATCCCCTAATGGATATCGAAGTGAGGAAACCGTGTGCTGGCTATAGTGGCATTTCGTTCCGTAGTGAAGTCAAATATCTTAAGTCCGTTACCATACGTGTTGTTGTGTAGGCTATGTTTTACGACAACACTGCTCTTCTCTTCCTACCTTTGCGTTAAAAGCTCCCAGCACGATTGTAACGATTAAAAGCGTGCTTTGGTATTCGCTCACAGGTTTTGTCAAGTAGCACATAGAAGCAATTATTTTCCCTCCGTCGGGGCATGAGCGCATATATGATGCGGATTGTAACAATGCGTTCGCTTATGTCTTTAAACATAAGGCTTCTTGCCTAAGTCTGGCATTTATAACAAATCGCCATCCGCATAGTCGCTATTTCTGCTCACTAAATCACAGTTGTACATCCTCTTTTTGCCCAGTCCATCCCAACGTATTTCCTGGATGGCAGTAATATCTGCTTTGTAGCAGTTGTTCGCCGCTAGTTGTTCGCTTGCAATTCTCCTGTTTAATGTTCTCACATTCCAGGTGCAAATATGAACGTCGTTGTCCCTTTTTGTGTTCCAATGAAGTTATTGATAGCTACAACTGCACGCTTAGTAACAGAAAAAACAATGGCCAAGAATTCTGCAAGATTCCTTATAAATAAACTCTTCAAGGAATCAACTTTGAAGACCCTGTGTTAAGGGTTGTTGAGACTTTAAATCCTTTGTCTTTGGGAGAAAGTTTTTTGAAATTAATTGGACTTTTTTTAAACTTAGTCCAAGACGAAACCGTTTAATACCCTGTCTTTCCACATCCTTAAAACGAAACCCCCAAAATGTGGGCTTTATGGAGACGAAATGCAACTGCATATTGTTCGGACAGTTTATTAAAATCTTTAGTGGTTTGACAAAATACAAAAAAGGGTTTGTTTTACTTACTGAAAAGTTGTATATACAAAATATATACATTAAGACTATCTACCGTTTGCCAAAAACTACGTTTGATTAAGAAAGAAATGGCGTGGCAGCGGGCTGATTTAAATTTTTTTACAATTGTTCTGCTCGGAGCAACAAAGAGCACGTGTACCAAAGTTTATCAATCTATCTCAACACTTAAAACCCAAAAACTGATACATGTACTGACGAAAAAACGGACGAAAGGACAGACATTGCTAAATAGACTCAGCTAACGATTCTGAGTCGATCCAATTACTGAAAGGTATCTCTAGCTAAATTATTTCTTTATGTTACAAACTATGTATCACAACTAATATACCCCTATGGGATAGGGTATGCATAAGTAGCTCAGTTTAAACAACAACAACAAGATCGATTTACTAAGCTAATGCGGGCGTGCTGATCTGATGAGTATACAAAGTATGATTAACGACATACGAACGGACACACCTTTCGATTATTTTTTTCAATTCATGTCCTTACGCGTTGCATATTTTTATATTCTTCAAACTACAATCAAACCTTATGGATCCCTAGGGCAGGGTAAAAAACCAAAATCGACATCTGTTCATTATTTCCATCCACCACTGTACCGAAATGCAATTAATATATGTACCAACTCCCACTCCAGATCATGGTGCATTGTTCGACGTCTGACAAAGCCATTCCAACAAAAAGAGCACAAAAATAAACAGAAAACAAAATTCCATATAGGGGTAAGTTTCATGTAAGGTTTGACATTGAAATTTTCAAAGTCACAAAAAAAAAAAAAGAAGCGCAGATAGATAATCGTTCAAACGTCCTTCATCGCTCAGACAGACACGCACACCTCTAAGACCAACAACATACCCATAGCCGTATATCCTTCCAGCAGTAGCTGTATAGTAAGGAGACTGTTTGGTCTTTTCATTTTGAGTTTCTGCAAGGCATTTTCGGCGTCGTCATCCATGGGGTTATACTTTTGATACCTACTCTCGTGTAAGTGCTACATGAGGCTTTTCAACGAAAAATTAACCAAACTTTCAAGGATCGACGAGACGCTATAATAGAGGTGGACAAAAGAAATAAAACCAAAATGAGACACGAAAAAAGGTTTTTTTTATTTTTTTTTGGAAAGTATCTACACCCCATTGAGCAGCGGGCAAACAGTTTTATAAAATAGTCAGACATGGAATTACACACGCAAAGGGTATAGGGTTGTTTTGGTGCATGTATTGAATGCCTGGAAGTGTATAGTAAACATTTGGATTACTTGCAATAGAGGGGGGGATATGAATTTGAACTTTCTTAAGGATATCGAATAAGAGATGGAAATACACATGTATATGCAGGTAGGGCATTTTGTGACAAGGTCATAGATTAGAAATGCAAAAACTTTGTAGCAATAATATTTGTTCATCTACTACATTTTTGTATAACTTGTCTTAATCCACATCATTTGATTTAAATCATGCTTGTTAGTATGCATTATACATGGTTGTATATGTTACATACAAATCACTATTTGAGCTTGTTTCCTTTTTATACTTGCTCCCTTTATTCTTAATAAATCTAGGTACTCATTCCGTAACTTTCAAAACGATAATCGTTAACGATCGTGAAGGAGACTTCCTGGCAGTGTTGCCGATGACAACTTACCAAATTCCCCAAAATTCGATATCAAATTACCCAAATTGGGGAAGAACAAAGTTCCAATTCCCCACAAATTCCCCACACAATTATCTAGTAAAAAAAACAGGTTTTAATAAAAAATCGCTAAATTTTATTTATTTATTTTTATTCAGTTTTTGTTTTTTGCCATATCTTTGTTTTTAACATTTTCTTTGATGGTTCAAAATGCACACAACCCCCCCTTTTTTTTAATCCTTCTCTGGTAGCCATTGAACAGACTATAGTGTCAGTATGTAGGCGGTTTCTGTTTTCAGTTTTTATGTTTTTCAGTTAACTGAATTTTCCTTCAACTGATGCGTTCGCGAATGGCAAAATTAGTAAAAGGCGGATGACAATTTTAAAGTTTGGAATCTGTTCATTTCCCACACCGGTTTTAAGGCTAAACACCTTACCCCAGTAGTTTACAGCACTATCGTTTTCGTCAAGGCCATGCCGAACAAAATCCAACATAGCGTGGGAACGCCACTCGTCTTCTAGTGTATGAGCTTTCACAAACTTTTCAAGTACTGGAAATCGCTTCAGCACAGAACTCATTGATTTCGTGTTGAACTGCTGAGCTTCTGGTGGGTTAACAACAGTAATAATAGAAAATAGCGGATCATTAAAATCAAATCTCTTTGAAATATCCGAAGTCAATTCAGTATAAAAATCTTGGCATGTTTTATAGAAATGTGATATAGCTGAACTGGGCGCATTTTCGTCTCTTTTCAAATGTTCCATACTTTCCGTAGCTTTCACTCCGATATATATTTTTTCTAATATTAACTTACTAAGACCATACACCAAAGCATTCTATGAAATTTTAATACAAAATAATTTAAAACAAGTGATAAATAAAGCAACAAGAATTACAGATACTACGAGGACTTTAATTGACTTCGTTATATGCCCAAGAGAAAAACATCTTTCTACAGATACAGACCCGGAATTGAAAGTTAGTGATCATGAAGCAATATTAACAAAAGTGCCAATTATAAAGAAGCAAAATAACGAGAAGAAATATATTGAGGTGTTCAAATATAATAAAAATCAATTTAGAGCCCTTCTTAGTGAAAAATGCGGACAGATCAATTTTAATATCGACTTTAATGTTTTATCATTATCACTGCAACAAAATTGAATATATTGTGTAAATAAACAAACAAAAACAACCATAGTACATGATAATAATAAATGGTTTACCGATGAACTCAGAACCCTTAAATATAATAAAATAAACAGTTTTCGAAAGGCGAGTATATATAATAGGCCAGTAGATTGGATTACTTACAGAAATATCCGTAACACATACAAAAATAAACTCTATATAACAAAAAGGAATTATATGTGTAATAAAATTTAATGCTGTCAAAATCAGAAAGACATGTGGAAAACTATAAAAAATTTAGTTTTAAATAAAAAACAAAGTGAAATCGGCGAAGTTCGATTTGGTGATAAATTAGAATCCGAAAACTCCATAATCGCTAATAATTTCATTGAGGATTTTATAAAAAGCATAAATACAATTAGCAATTCTATACCCGTCATCAATAATAATGAAAATAATCAGCAAAACATTAAACTACCCGAGACACAAAATGTATTTAAATTCCATGAAATTAATTTCAGTGAACTAAGAATAATATGTAAAAAAAATTAACTCTAAAAATGCGTTTAATCTTAATATAAACATTATAATAGTGTTTTGACATAATCGGCCCAATAATATTACAAATAGTAAATGAGTCCTTTAGAGCTGGTGTTTTTCCAAACAACCTTAAGGAATCTACTGTCATCCCAATACCTAAAGAGAGTGGCACAAATGATTGTACGAAGTTTAGACCAATAAATACGATGCCAATAATGGAAAAAATAGTTGAAAAGTGCGCGTATGAACAATTTTATAAATATGTGTGTGATGTTAATTTGTTAATAGAAAATCAATCAGGCTTTCGACATAACCACTCATGTGAAACGTCATTGAATTGGCTAATGATGAGTATGAAGGAAGAAAGACATAGTGGCAACAAAATCATTGCAGTTTTTTTGGACTTTCAAAGAGCATTTGAAACAGTGGATCGCAATAGACTTTTAAAAAAATTGTTCAAATATGGTGTTAATGGTGTTGAACTTAATTGGTTTAAATCATATTTATTTGGAAGAACTCAAAAGACTTGTGTAAATAATTCAACATCAAGTGCAATAAACACACGTTTCGGTGTACCACAGGGCACTATACTAGGCCCATTATTGTTCCTCATATATATTAATGATATATGCAGCATTTTGAAGATTTCAAAAATATCTCTGTTTGCAGATGATGCTCTTATGTTCGTGAGTGGTAGAAATATCTTTGAACTTATAGACTATATTAAGGAAGATTTACATCACTTGTGTTTTTTTTTTTTATAATTTGCGCGCACTCAAGGGATTATGAATACCCTTTATATGTTTTAGCACAGTGCGGGCGTTAAGGAAATTAGGGATAAGAAGAAAGGAGATACCGATGCACATTGGTTTTAAATGTCTGTAAGTTATAATGGAAAGGAAAAACAGAGTTTGGTAGAGCATTCCACATTCGTGTTGTTCGGTTTATGTATGAATCTCTATATTTCAGCGTACGTCCGAAGATAGGCTTGAGGGTAAACTAATTTGCATTCATTGCGTAACGGGTATTGCGGCTGAATTGTTGAATGGGAGGAATGCAGCTGGCTATTTCATTTGAACATTGGTTGTTAAAATAGCGATAAAACAAGGTAAGGCAGGAGATGTTTCGACGGTGTTCAAGCGAAACTAAGGAGTTCGCTGTTCTTATGTCTCCTATAAGTTCTTTCGCACGTGTTTGAATCCTATCTAGTAGGTGCAATGTTGATTTTGGTGCACCTGACCAGACATGGGCGTTGAATTCAAGTCTTGGGCGTATAAACGCTTTATATATTGTGGCCAGATCAGAGGGGGTGAATTATTTCTTACATCGATTTAGGAAACCTAGACATTTCGCTGCGTTTTTAGCGACTTCGAATATGTGGTCGTTCCAACGTAAGTCGTTACTAACACACATACCTAGCATGGAAAGCTTTTCGGTTTCTTCGACGTAAGTGCCATTCATGGATAATGGCTCTAGATTTTGGTTACGCTTTAAGTGTACATGGTTACATGTAAATAGACTTAAAATCAATGTTAAAAAAACGAAATGCCTGGTGATTAATAGCAATGATTTGATTAATTTATCAATTGAAGGTGAAACACTTGAACAATTAAATGAAATAAAATATTTAGGAGTGATACTGGACAGTAAATTATCTTTTAATAGCCATATGGTTTATATAGCAAAAAAAGTTTCGAAAAAAATTGGATTCCTAAAACGCATAAGCAAAAACATATTCACAATATGCGCAGTTAATATTTATAACACAACTATTAAACCCCATTTTGAATTTTGTTCAACAATTCTATTTATAGGTAATAATGAGCACATAAATAAACTGCAAATATTACAAAACAAGGCGATGCGAACCATTCTCAAATGCAACTTTTATTCACCAATCGTATGGATGCTATCGTGTCCTAGATGGTTAAATATTAAGCAGAGAATAATGTTTAACACTTTAATGTTCATATTTAAAATGAGAAATAACCTGGTACCTAAATATTTAACGACAAACTTATCCTATGTGGGTAGCAGTCAACCTTAAAATTTAAGATCGAATTACAATTTCTCTGGTGTCAGGTAGGAAGGGATTAAGTCAGGAATAGCAGTTGTGACGAGAGCCTAGTAAAGAAAAGATGATATATGCCTAGGATACAGTAGCAGGTTAGTACGCTGGCGGTTGCTCGACTTAGCTCGCCGTAATTGTCGGGGTTCTTGCTACCTTCTTCTCTCTCTCACATACAAATAAATTTCGTGCCAAACTGTAGAAAAATTTAATTAAATAAAAAAAAAAGGAAAATATTTAGCTTATTGTATGTTTTGCCACGAGGATAAATAATGATAAACGATATCGCTAACACAAACCGTTACTGCGACTGATCGTAGCCGCGTATCCCTTATATACCAAACGCTAAGATGGCACAGATGTTCGTCCACCAGATTCGGGTTACCCGCTCCTTATGACACGCAATGCGGCTGTCACACCTTGTCATCACTTCCCGCGATATTATTGATACGATGATCCTTAATTTCTATTTCCATATCACCAATCTTTACTTCATCACTGACCTCACCTCATTTCTCTCATTAATGGCTCATTGCCTAATAAATTCCACCGGTAAAGAACGAAATCTCAAAATAACAACAAATGTCACTTTTCATTCTCAAGACTCGTAGGTAAGTATTTATTTAGCTGCAAATCATTACTCTTAGTATAAAATTAGTAAATTGCACTTATTGCTATCAAACTCTTTTCTTCAAAACTTCATTTAGTCAATTTCTATTTCTACCTCCTCGATAATATAATTGCGCATAAAACTTATCTCGGCTCACAAAAAAAAAAACTTCTTTAACTAGTATATTAGCATGTAGCATAGGGTAATATAGTGCGTACCAAAACAGTTGGCCATTCTACTGCGCAGGTCTCTTAAAATGTGTTTTACAATCTCTTAAAATTGCAAAAACAAGCATAAAGAGACGAAATTGGGCGGAGCCATAATAAAAAACGACGTATACCCTGCCTTGTGTTCAAGATCGCTGTCGCGATCTCACTGAGGGTGGTTTCTTCATTTTCCTTCTTTTATACTGAAATTAGGAGCGGACGAAAAATATAGACCATTATATGTCAACTTTACTTGGAGGAAAATATATTGTTTCGTTTTTTGTCTTGTCGGTTCTTTGTAGGAGTATGATGTGATCACGGTCGGATAGATTAAGCAAAACATTGCACATGAATTGATTGTGTGACTGTGTCTGTATGAAGGTGTACGGTTTTAGATTTAAACCCTATTTGCTCATTATGCTTTCGTTGATCATTATTAATTGTGTCGTGCATATTGATCATGTAGGTACTGATATTGGCACGCAAAGTAAAGTAAATTGCAGTGTCACACCAAATTTTTTTTGTTTATATCATTGAATTTGGGCGAGGTAGGTAAATTTAATAAAAAAAATTACAATTTGGGAATTTTTTGGAAACGTTTCCTTTTTTCCTTTTCTTGAAAGATCCATGACAATTTATTTTATTTTAATAAGCTTATGTCCTAGCAATGCTTTTGTTTTCGTGAAAGTGAATTCCAAATAGGAAATCCATAATATATATGCGTTATCTTAAAATAAAAAACTCTAGGCAACAAATTTATTCCTTGCCCCTACAGGTAACCAAATGCAAACACTAATCATGTCGTAAAACTTTTAAACTTAAGTCAAACAGGTAAAATCAAACATCATAAAATTAATGCTAACCAAGCACACCACCCATACAGGTACCTAGCGCTAAACCACGAAATGTTCAACCATAAAAAGGGTTGGGAACCCTTTCAAATACAATCGGACTTCTAGGTAGAAATGTATAAAAGTCGACCTCATAATAAAAAATTGAGTTTATTTAGATATTCAACAGCATTTTAGTTCTAAGCACTGTAAAGTTGGGTTACGCATTGTAAATTACAGGCAAAAACGCTTAGTGATTAAATCTCTTTCGCGTCATTTTTGTTCTCTTAAATCCTCTCTCTGCGCAGTCGACCGTTGGCCAACTGTTTTGGTACGGACTATACACACTTTTTGTTACTCACGATCGTGCGGCGATGGAAATGTTTAGGGGCCGAGGCCGGTGTTACTCCTACGCATGCACAGTGAGGGGGGGTCTTGGTTTTTGTCTCGCAGAGCTGGATTGATAATATGGCTTGAGGGTGAAGCGAGTGTTGAGACGTGCTGCGGGTGTCGTTTTATAGCGGGTATGATCGAGGCAGATAGCCTGGCTTTATTGATGTTGCGAGTGTTCTTCGGAGCATCTGCGATCGGTAGGGTAGGGGTCCAGAGTGTCAAAGGCCCGATGCTTTCGTAGTTAGAGACAATGTTTTTCCGCTGGCGACAGGTAGGAGTGGTCACAACTTGCCGATCAAGAGATTTGCGAGATTGGTCGAAGATTGTGATCTACACCCCGAATGCTGCCTCGCGCGATCAATTAAAAATGGATTGTACTGTGATCAAAGAAATTAAAGATCAATAAAATAGGTTCGCGCACAAAAGTAAATAAGAAATTACCTATTGATATAGTATTAATCTTTATTAATATATAGCTGATTCCTTTAGGATGAATGGGATCAACTAAAACTCAATTAAACTATTTATTTTTGCGAATTCAGAGAAGACGTTTGTTCGCGATCATGGTTAAATTGCAAAAGAAAGTAAGTGAAAGGAAATGCGAGCACGAATGCGGTTTACGAACGGGCGTGTAAGCGCCCTCTTGAGTAAAAGAAATAATTGAAAATTAACTTTGGGTATGAACACAATTTGCTGTCGCTTAGTTAGAGCACAATGCGCTAACTACAAACAAGCTGCACTTTACAATTTATTGCACACTCCACTGTCATATTTTTAATAATATTATTAAGTCTATTATTGAAATATTGTACTTATTGCACCGTTACGTTTGTAGTGTCTGAAGATAATCCAACCAAGTTTTCAATGGGTATGTTTCTGTTTTGAAGCATTTGAATTAAACAGTCCAGCCATTATAGTCCAGATGCAGTTCCTGATGAGACTTCAACCATATCCAGGAATAAATGTTCAACTTTATTACTTTCGTTGTTGTATACAACGGCAGTAAAACAGCACTGTTTCAAAGTTCCCTGATCCGTCGTTTCATCCATTATTAATGAAAAAAAGTTCGCATTCATTCGTAATTGTTCAAGAGTATCCTCTATAAACGTATGTCCTAGTACATTTCTTATTATGGATTTAGCTTTGGTTCTATGTAAATTCATATTTTTAGCTTTAGTTGAATCGGAAAAAATGTTTTTGCAGAGTGGCAGGTATCCATGAACGATATAGGTATACCGTTTTCCACTAAAGCTCCGACTAATTTTAGTTCAGCTCTTCTTACATTTTCTTCTAATTCCGTCGGTGGCATGTAGGATGAAATTTTCGAAACACACTTTATTTCCGATGTTTTTTTGACTTGTGACGGTCTGAATTCATGTGACGAATTAGGTCACTTTTGTGAGCTATGATTGACACCGAACAGATTACACAGGCTGCTAATTCATTTCCATCTTTTCTGTTTGTATCCTTCCGTAACCAACTTATGAAGCCTGGCTCCTTAAGTCATAAATCGTTAAATTTATAGAAGCGTTTTACCTTTTTCGATGGTGGATTCGCCTTACTGTCACTAATCGTTACGCTTGTTGAAACCGAATTGGAATTAAAATTGACCTCTGCCTCCGCAGCAGAAGTTAAAGCTTCCGGTTCCGATATCTCCTCCTCGGGTTTTCCTTTGCGCTAAGGCTAGAAAATAACAATTCCTTGATTATATATAAAATTAAAACGATTTCAGTTATTTTATTACCTTAGGATCGTGTGGTTTTTTATTATAAACTTTTAACAACCATTTATCCATTTTCCAACACAAAAAACAATTTAGAAAATATTACATGTAAAGAGGATGTCGATTCAATTGTAAACACTTTTTCAGAACAAATTTTAGGTGCTGTTGAGAAAAGTCTTCCAAAAGTTCACAAAAATGTTTTTGTTGCTCAGCTGCCTTCACACGTGTTAGAACTTATAAAAAAAAGAAATGCTTATCGAAGATATTGGCAGAGATATCGTGGGTTTTTTTTTTAATATCAAGTTTCTCTTCTAAACCATCTTATATCAAAACTTATAAACGAGCACAGAAACAAAGATTGGAATAAGAAACTAAGTTCTCTCGATAAAAACTCGAAACCATTTTGGAATATAATGAAGGTAGTAAAAAACAAAAATAGGCAACTGCCATTTCTGAAGGATTCCACCAATATCTTTTGCTCAGACCAAGACAAAGCAAATGCACTTGCATCCAACTTCACTAAAAATCATGCTATTTCATCTAACTTAGGAGATGTGAATACAAATGTTTTAGTTAATAGTGCCGTCCAAAATTTGTTACTAAACAACAACAGTACGCCCTATTCAGATGTATATATAACTATCGACGATATAGAATTTATAATAAAGGATCGAAAAATTCGAAAAGCTGGAGGTATCGACCTTATACAAAATATATATATCAAGCAACTGCCAAAATCAGGAGTTAAATTTATAACATTCATTATGAATTCATGTATTAAAATGCATTACTTTCCTAATAAATGGAAAATTGCTAAGGTAATACCAATAATAAAAGCTGGTAAGCCTCCTGAGAAAGTTGAAAGTTATAGACCAATTTAGTTTGCTAAGCAGCCTTAGCAAAATTTATGAAAAAATTCTAAAAGAGAAATTATTAAAGTTTATTTCTGATTACAATCTTTACCCTAAGGAGCAATTTGGTTTTAGACGTGCTTAGGATATATAACCATATAAAAATGCATCGTTCGATGGGCAAAGCCACTGGAATGATCTTACTAGATATCGAAAAGGCTTTTGATACCGTTTGGCATGACGGACTTATTTATAAAATGATTAATTTCGACTTTCCTATTTATATTTGTAACATTGTCCACAGTTTCCTGTCTGGTCGTTGTTTTAAAGTGCACATTAATAGTGGTGTCTCAAACTTAGTATTATTTGATTCCGGTGTCCCTCAAGGGTCAGTCCTTGGGCCTGTTCCGTATAACCTTTATACATGCGATTTTCCTGCTTTACCTAATTGTGAAGCAGCTATTTTTGCTGACGACACAGCAATTTTTTCATCAGATGTTTTTACTCTTGACATTGAGAGTAACTTAATCAATGCGATGAAAATATTAGAAAACTATTTCAACAAATGGAAAATTAAATTAAATGAGGAAAAAATACAAGCCATCTTTTTCTGCCGAAAAAGAAAAGCTTGTTATCTTCCCAAGAGACAATTGCAGATAAATGGCATGAACATAAATTGGGAAGCGTCTGTCAAATATTTAGGAATATATTTAGACACCAAATTAACTTTTAGCACTCATGTTGCCAACACATTAAAGAAACTTGCGATTGCTATCAAAATACTATACCCTTTTATAAATCGGAAGTCAATGCTCTCGAATGAAAACCAAATAATTATCCATAAAGTGATCTTCCAGGCTATTCTTCTCTATGGTTGCCAAGTGTGGGGAAATATTGAAATGTGCCATATTAAAAAAATTACAAATATCCCAAAACAAATTATTAAAAATGATGCTCAACTTACCGTGGCATCACTCAACTTCGAATCTTCACAATAGAGCGAATGTTGAATTGGTCGTTGACAGAATCCAGAAGTTAAATCTTCGTTTTTTGGACCGCTGTAATTTTTCTGATTTTTTAAGAGGTTTAGAAATTTTTTAAAAAAAAACACAAAAAATTCGAAAAAATGAATGAAATATTTATTTGAATCGATAATTTGAACCTTGCAATTTAATGTTTAAAGATAATTTCATGCAAATGTTGACCGCGGCTGCGTCTCAGGTAGCCCATCCGCTGAGTCCAATTTTGGCATACTCTTTCACACATATCGGCCGGATTCTCACGAATGAATGCATGGATGTTGGCTTCCAGTGCGTCAATCGAAGCGGGCTTGTCCCTATAGATATTAGCCTTGACATACCCCCACAAAAAATAATCTAATGGTGTCAAATCGCACGATCTAGGCGGCCAATTGACCGGCCCGAAACGTGAAATTAACTGTTCACCAAACTCGCCTCGCAATTGCGCCATTGTTTCGCGTGCTGTGTGGCATGTGGCACCGTCTTGTTGAAACCACATATCATGCAAGTCAAGAACTTCCATTTCGGGCAAAAAAAAGTTTGTTATCATCGCTCGGCAGCGTTCACCATTGACAGTAACGCTGCGATTCGAATCATCTTTGAAGAAATATGGCCCAATAATGCCGCCGGCCCATAAACCGCACCAAACAGTGGCTTTTTCGGGATGCATTGGTAGCTGTTGCAATGCTTCTGGCTGACCTTCACTCCAAATGCGGCAATTTTGCTTATTTACGTACCCATTCAAGCAAAAATGAGCCTCATCGCTGAACACAATTTTTCGATAAAAAAGCGGATCCTCGGCCAGCTTTCCAAGAGCCCATTCACCAAAAATTCGGCGTTGTGGTAGGTCGGCTGGCTTTAGTTCTTGCACCAGCTGTATCTTAAAAGGTTTTGCGCCCAAATCCTTAGGCAAAATTTTCCACGTAGTGCTGTAACAAAGGCCTAACTGCTGGGAACGGCGCCGAATCGACATTTCGCGGTCTTCTGTCACACTAGCTGATACGGCCGCAATATTTTCTTCACTACGCACAGTACGTAAACGTGTTGGTGGTTTAATGTCCAACAAAGTAAATTTGGTGCGAAATTTGGTCACAATCTTCCGAATAGACTGCTCAGAAGGTCGAGAATGCCGATCATAAAATGGAAGCAGCGCGCGATGAACATTTCGTACCGAGCACGAATTTTGATAGTAAAATTCAATAATTTGCAAGCGTTGTTCATTTGTAAGACGATCCATGGTTAAATTGCAAACCAAACTGAAGCTGTTTGACAGTGACACAAGGTACTAAACACACGTCAGCTGTCAAAACCAGTGTTGCCAAAACCAAACCAGCTAAAAAATCACGTTATACAATGCCAAAAATGTGAAGTATTCCTATGCCTCAATGAGAAAAGAAATTGTTTTAAAGATTTTCACAAGACATAATTTCCGGTTTTGTCTTTAATTCATACGAAGCCAAATATGAACCTTTTATTTTTTGCCACAATGCATACGAAGCCATATATGGATTGTTTATAAAATTAAAAGAATAAAAAACATTTTATATTTTTTGTACTATAATTTACTTAATAAAGTCTAATAAAAGAAGTTTTCACAAAAAAAGTTTTTTTTTTCCACACCTTCATAATTCATGCAATAAGGGGTTAAGGCGAAATTCGGTCAAAGACTTGCACATCTTCCCGTAAAAAGTCCAGTCCGTGCATCACCTGCTGCCTGTCGACCGTCAAACGCGTGTAACCTACGCCCAAGCCATCCTCAATCTTGAGGACGAAGTGTACGAATTTTCGACCAAAATCATAATGAGCGTTGACGCTCATTTCCACCTCAGCGGGTACGTGAAGAAGCAAAACTATCGCTTCTGTGGCACCGAAAATATACGAGTTATGCACGTGGATCCATTACACCATTTTTTTACATCCATTTTTTTTTTCGAGAACGGCGCTGGTCAAACGACAACAGTGGACGGTGCGCGCTATAGGGCCATGTTAACCGATTTTTTTTTGTCGCAATTGGACGAATTAGGACTGGAGGACATGTGGTTCCAACAGGACGAAGCAACGGCACATACTGCGCGAGCCACAACCCATATTTTGATATCGGCGTTCCCGGGTCGCCTCATCTCTCGTTTTGGCGATTTGCACTGGCCCGCAAGATCGCCCGACTTAACAGTTTCAGACATTTTTGTTTGTGGGGTTATTTGAAGTCCCGTGTTTACGTGAACAAGCCCGAGACCCTATAAGCCCTCACGGACAACATTCGATACGAGTGCGAGAATCTGTCGCCCGAAGTTCTCGCCGAAGTGATGAAAAATATCATAAAACGAGCCCGTATGGCAATCAATTGTAACGGCTCCCATTTGGCCGATAACATCTTCTCGACTTGATCAATAAAACAGCATCGGGTGACTTCTTTTGGCCCACCTTTGCTACATTTGGTTTTGATGTAAATGATTCAAAAGGATTTCTGATAGCCTTCTTGGCTTCAAAATATTGTTAATGGGAATTATAGGCTTTTGCTTGTTAAAATTTAATATCTATGAACTACTACTCTTAATTTTCAGCCGTCTTTATCGCAGCCGCGATAATTTTCGGGATGATCGCATTTACAATTAATGCAAATAGCAGGAGTTTTCTTATCTAACCAGCAATCTACTACCAGATGATTTCCTGCACATTTTTCACACCTCGATTCTTTTTGACAATAATTTGGCGTATTGTCATATCCTTGACAGCGCTTGCACTAGGCAATTAATTTGGAATCCTTACGCATGGGTTCGCGTTTTATTTTCATAAATTTTGTTCAAAATTTCTTCTCTATCGAAAGTGAGTATAAATAGAGGCAGATCGCGTTTTATAACATTTTCTAGGATGGCAATGTTAACGTCATCTTTAAATTTATTCGGAATTCACGGGGCAGTTGCACTTTATTTTTGGCTCATTAGGTGGTTTTAATGAACTTTTTAGAGTCATATTTTCTTCCTTAAGCTTCAGGTGGAGAATTTCTTTACAAAGCTCAACATTGTAAAGCCTTGTTCGAAGAACTTCGTTATCGTCCTTAAGGCTCTTGTTTTTCATTGAGTCACGTTTTTCGTGGGCCGACACTTCGGGTGTTGTCGAGCTCCTTGAGTGACCTCGTTAAATCGTTGCAATAATTGGCTCTCTCCAGAATCCGTAGTGCCGACGTTTACACTCAATACTTGGGCATTGGATTTTAGTAGCCTTGTACGACATGCATGTCTTACCTCTTATATATTCGAACCCCTAACCCAAAGGGGTCGCATGCTTGGCATTTGATCTAACGCCCATCTCGACTTGAATCCAATGGGAAACGTAAATACTATTCTAATGAATATTTATGGCAACCCCCTTATATTCCTGAATCAGAAGACATCAACACAACTGTCAGAAGAGAGTGACAAACGTTCAATGCACTAATCTAGACATCCACGATTGGAGACTACAACTTTTAAACCTCTAAGGTAGACGAAATACAGCCTACACGACACCACGTCTGGCAACGTAGGCTAATTGACTTGACTGTGGAAGGGAATCCCGCTATAGCCAGCACACGGTTTTCTCACACCGATACTCATAAGGGAAAATGGCGATCTCCAGATCAACGAAAGATAGACAAGAGGCACGCATCTAATATTTTGGATTTCCTAACATTCCGAGGAGCTAACATCGACTAGCGCCACTACTTAGTTGCAGCCAAGTTAAGAATGCGGATATCTACTGACGGAAGATGTGGAGTTAACATTTCCAACTCATTTGCAAAATTTGGTCGGATGAAAGAATGCCTGAAGAATGGGTCCTCAGCATCGCATTCATGGAGATGAAAAATACAGAGCCATGTCTAATTTTGGTATACCGCTCAAACTTGTCCGTCTGTGCAGGATGACGATGGATAATTCTTGCTACTTCGTCCGAGTTTGAAACGAAGTCAGCGATATGTTCGATACGAAGAAAGGATTTAGGCAAGGCGATGTACAGTTATGTGACTTCTTTGAACTCATTATTGAGATGATTGTGCAAAACTACCGAGCATTAACCAGATGTACAATCTGTCATAAATCAGTGCAACTACTGGTATAGATGATATTGAACTAGGAAGCGGCAAAGATGGGTTAAGCAATAAATGATGCCAAGTATATGCTGACACGACGAAAGAATGGACAACGTCGACGAATTGGACAGAACGTCACAATTGACAAATAAAACATTAAGGTAGTATGGGACTTTGTCTATATCGGCGCCGCTATTAACTCTGACAACAGCATTTCGTCAGAAATTAAACTAAGAATTACTCTTGCCAACCGCTGTTTCTTTGGGATAAGAAGGCAATCCAGTAGTAAGGCTCTCGCTCGAACTACTAAGCAGATCCTATATAAGCTTCTATATAAGACCCTGATCATCCCAGCCCTGCTATACGGTGTTGAGGCATGGACTGTACCAGGAGCGGATGAAGCTAGGATTTCTTGATTCGAGGGATAAATTCTTCGAAAAAAGCTTCGGTCCCGTTTGCATTGACTGGGTACGGAGACGAAGATTCAAGAACTAAACGAGCTGTATAGCGACATGCCCCTGCTCAAAAAACTCCGCATTGGACGTTAAAGATGGCTAGGACATGTAGAGCGAATGGACAACAATACTCCGCTTCGCAGAGTCTTCGATTCCCAGCCAGACGTCGGACGCAGCAGGGGAAGACCTCGCCTTAAGTGGCGCGCACAAGTAGAAACCGACCTCAACCAACTTGGTGTGCGCAACTGGAGGCAGTTAACTAAGGACCAGGCTAATTGGAGAGTTATGTTGGTTAAGGTTTGTATTCATTCCGGACTAAAGCTCCACTTGTGTAAGTAAGACAGACAAAGATAAATGTTTTAATAGCCAACTTCTGGCCAAATCTGATGTAGAACTCGACTTTTGATGATGAAGGCATATACCTCGCCTTGTCCTCATTGATAGTCAGTCCTATTCTGTTTGATTCTGTATCGATGGAAACCAAACCAGCTAAAAAATCACCCGTTACAAAACTTAATTATGAATTAATTTAGATAAATAGTTAAGAACCTTTTAATAAACTCTCCCTCCTTGAGCATTTATGATTATTTATTTATTTACCTTATTATTTATTAAATTATACTTTATGTTATTAACTTATTTATTCGTTTGAATTGTTATTAATCTATTTATTTGTTTAACTGTTAAATTATTTATATGTTTATTTATTTATCTACATATTTCCATATATCTATAAATATCACTACGTACCTTATTATTATTATTAAGTTATTTATTTATTTATTTTTTTAATTTATTTATCTAGCCAATAGTATCGCTATATTATTATTAATTATATTTATTATTATCTATATTATTATATATATTCAAATTGAAGGTTTTTTTTTCGTATTTTCCTTCAGTATTATTATATTTTCCTCAATGTTAATTGCTCAATTATGTTTAAAATTATGTTTCAGAAGAAAGATACATATAATCATATCTCTGTATTGTAAAATGTGTGGTAACATACCTATTGTAAATTTATATACGAAATAAATATCTATCTATCTATCTATCAAAAAACTTTATTATTATTATTAATTTCAAGAAAATAACACCAATCGTATATATGTAACGTGGTTATGCTTATAGCGAGTATTTCATTAGATTCTCATTCTCATTGTTTCCATTTTCCGATTGAAAGGGGATTTCCCGAATTATTATTTGAAGTTTATGTCATAGAGAAGCTGATTTCAGTAGCACACCGTTAAATTCCATTATTTTTACCCATACAGAACTAAAACTTTAAAATCAACTTTGGTATTGGGAGTTGGGACGCCTACTTATTAAACACAAATGTCAAGTGTTGCAATACAGGGATGTGCTATTTAAAAAAAAGGTCGTTTTGGTTCATCGTAATTGATTTTTTCATCAACAATCACCAAATTTGTTAATGTATCGTTCATCAATAAACCAATAATTGTTAAAATGTTAAAATCCCCTCATTCTCCCCATAAAGTGCCAATCCCCACAAAATCCCCAAACGAGTTAAGATTCCCCACAGTTTGGGGAATTCCCCACAATTCGGCAACGCTGCTTCCTGGGTACCTATCCTATAACTTCTGTAATACCTTGCACCTAAAAAGTTTTTTTTTATAATATCGTTTACGATAATCGTTTTTAGGTACCCTGAATTATTAACATCTTGTTGTTCAGGTATGGGCAAAAAAAAAATCGATCCTTTCGAGTGATAACCATTTTAGGATTCGGGCTTTTAACAGAAATCGTGTGCCATTTTGAACATATACAGCCGAATTTATTTTAGAGGTTGTTTAACTTAAAAAAAACCTCTAAGTATAACTTAAAGGCAAAATTGGTGTCTATAAACAACATTTAAGCAACGTTGCTTAGAGGTCGCTTAATTTAAACGCAATCGACAGCGTTTTCAGCTTGCTTAGAGCCGTTTTAAAATGAATGTTAACAGATCAGAGAATGTCAAACTTAACTTTTTTTTTATATTTCTTCTGAGTTTCTGTGTTAAAAAGTGAAAGCAAATTAATAAAAATGGACTCAAGCTTCATATCCTTAGTAAATCATTTAAAATGATAAATACAAACAGACCAACAGCTGCGAGACCAAACATTTACAAAACGGAAACTAACCCAATTGAACTTCAAGACAAATATTTTCGTAAAAAGTCTCGGTTTTCTATACCCAATATGGAAAAGCATATCAACTTTATGCAATCCGATCGTAAAGGATCAAATAGGGGTGCAGCAGAATCAAAAAATTAGCAGCCATATAAGATGTTTGGGTCGAAATGAATCTACTATCTCACTAAAATATAATTCGTTTAACATTAGAGACAATATGACGGAGCTGATATTCGCTGATATTCGCTGATTTAGTCAACCAACACTTTGTGTTATTTATCAGTGGGTTGCAAAGCTTTTGCCTCGAAGATATCGCAATTTATCAAAATGCCAACAACAATGTCTGAGCAAATAAAAGAGATAAATGGTACACAACTACTATAAAAATTCAGTTTTTTGTACTAGATTTGAACATTTTATTACCTTTTTTTCAAAGCAATCATCGTTCAGTTAAGCAGCATTCACCAAAGAAAAATTTCTTAAAGCCATTAAGAGCAACAAACCATTTAAATCCCCTGGACCAGATGGTATCATACCTGCGGAAACCAAATACAACCTTGAGATCCTGATACCTTAGCTACTAACTATCATGACCAGCTGTCTACGGTTGGTACATATCCCCAAGACATGGACTAAAGTAGAAGTGGTATTCAGCGCTGAGACAGCGCTTCACTCACTGGCACGTATATAATTGAAAACTCACTAAGAGTAAAGGAGTTAATATGTAACGGGTGATCCAAGAAGAGATACTTTTTTCAATAGCCTTTTTTGACAGATCACGTGTGAGTCGTGTCATGCTGTCATGTTATTTTTGTTTAGTATTGTTTGGCATTTCATAATGGAAAGACTTACGCGTGAACAACGTTTACAAATTGTTCAACTTTATTATGAAAATTCACGTTCTGTGAGGAATGTGTTTCGTGCACTTCGCTCAACTTATGGTCAACATAATCGGCCAACTGAGCGTACTATTCGCAACACGTAACCGTCATTGGCGACCGTTATCGTGCCATGATAAGGAGCTTTCAATAATGTCGAAGCAGAAGCAATTACTAATGCACACTCGGATTTAAAGGTGGCTGACTCCCTGAGAGTGCTAATAAATCAGCTACTCATAGGCGGAATTGTGAACACTAATCTTGGTAACTCATCCGTTAGTTGTGGCACCTACCAAGGGGTGTCCTGTCTCCTCTTCTCTGGAACCTAGTGGTCAATAAGCTACTAGTAAATCTAGAAAGAGAGAGATGCAAAGTGATTGCCTACGCGGATGACGTGGCAACAGCTGTATCAGGGTAATACCATAATATTCTTAGAGATCTATTACACAATGGCCTCTTTATATTCTCTAACTGGGCCGCCAAATCTGGACTCGGCGCGAACCCTAAAAAACCGAATTGGTCCTTTTTAGCCGGATATATAAAGTCCCGCACATTGACTCCCCCAAACTTAATGTCTTCAGTCTCAAGTTCGCAGAATCAGCCAAATACCTATTTCGGGTTTTAGATAGGAAACTGTAGGTACTAGAAAGCCAACATCCAATCGTTTAGTTAAGCAGCATTCAGCAACAAAAAAACTTCTTTGGACCATTAAGAGCTTCAAAGCATTTTAATCCCCTGGACCAGATGGTATCATACTTGCAGAACTCCAATAAAACCTTGAGATCCTGCTAACCATTATGACCAGCTGGCTACGGTTATCACATATCCCCGAGACATGCACGGAAGAGTTGTAGAAGTTGTATTCATCCCCGAAGCAGAAAAGAGCTCTCACATAAATCTGAAGGATCTCCGTCCGATCAGATTATCTTCTTTTCTGCTTAAAACTTTGGAAAGATCTATTGATCTACACCTCCGTACTAGTATGCTCAAAAGTGCCCCATTTATAGGCAGACCAAACGTCCTCTTTTTTTTCAAAAAAAAATGAAAAAAAAAGTCCGGTATCTTTTTGAAAAAAACATGCAATTTGTCCCTTTCTTAGGTTTTGTAAGTAAACAAAATTTGTCGACATCACAAAAATACAACAAAACTTTTTACTAAAATCAGAAATTTTCTGCATATTTCTGGTATGAACACTACTTAACATATTTGTGTTCCTAAAATCATTAACTTCTGAACACAACGCCATATATTGGTATGCCCTATCCCATAGGGGTATGCTAGTATATTTGATGGATATTAGGATATATTAATGGATCGGCTCAGAATCGATAGCTGAGTTGATCTAGCCATGTCTGTCTGTCAATCCAACTGTGTTTCACTTATTTTCGGGGTCTAAATAAATTAAATTTAAGCAAGAGTGACGAAGCAGGAAAAGTGTACAAATTTGCCACCGACAAATTTTTTTTTTACCAAATCTACATTTCGTGTATATGAAGTTTTGTTGCCATGCCCACTTTTTGGGGGCGTTTTCAGTAAAAAAAAATGTTTTTCTGTTAAATTTTAAAATATTCGAAAGAACTTTCGATGCAAAATCATTGGTAATGTTAATATAAAATGTTTGTCAGTAGATCAAATTGATCACATAGCGATAGAGAAGAGGCACGCATCCAGTATTCCGAGGAGCTAACATCGACTCGGACCACTGCCTTGTTGCAGCCAAGGTTAGAATGCGGATATCCACTACGCCACAACAATCCAGAAATACTGTAAAAAAAATTTAATGTCGAAAGACTGCAATTGCAAGAGACCGCCAAGACCTTCGCGCAACGCGTATCCCTAAACCTCTCAATTAACACCATACCATCAGAATCGAATGTCGAAGAACTATGGCAACGATGCCAACAAGCCATTAGATCAGCCGCAACTGATGTGCTAGGTTTCTCGTGCCCACCAGCAGGAAACCTCTGGTTTGATGAGGAATGCCGACAGATGCTCGCAGCCAATAACGAGGCCTACAAGGCTAAGCTGCAGGTGAAGACGAGAGCTGCCATTAAGCTCTGTAGGCAGAGAAGAAGGAAAGAACACCAGCTTTTTGGAAAGAAGAAAAACGAGCAAGAAAAGAGCCCAATCGAGGATAAAGAGAGGTGCCACTCCAGGAAAGATGTTCGCAAGTTTTACCAAAGTGTAAAGCACATTCCTGTCGAGATGAACAAGGAAATATCGTAGCTGAGACACAGTCGATGCTGAGGATATGGAAGAACCACTTCTGCAGACTGTTGAACGGCGATGACGAACAACATTCCGCTGTCAGGCAGAACGGACCATTCAATATCGGCAACGATAGCGAAAGCTGCCAACCACCCGAACTGAGTGAAGTGAGGATAGCAATATCTAACCTGAAGCTTAATAAGGCTGCCGGAAATGACGGCCTTCCCTTGGAGATGGCTTGGTAATTAACATCCACCAACTCATAATCCAAATATGGTTGGAAGCAGGTATGAATAAAGAATGGAACCTCAGCATCGTTTTCCTGATCCACAAAAAAGGAAAAACTCTAAACTGCACCACTACAGAGGCATACGTCTCCTCAACATCGCCTTTCAGATTCTATCTGCCGTAATATGTGAACGCCTGAAACCGTTTACCAACAACTTGATCGGCCCTTATCAGTGTGGTTTTAGGCCAGGAGAGTCCACAACCGATCAAATCTTCACACTTCGGCAGATCCTGGAAAAAACCCAAGAAGTCCAAATCGAAACCCACCACCTATTCATCGATTTCAAAGCCGCATACGACAGCATTTATAGAGGCGAACTATACAGAGCCATGTCTAGTTTTGGTATACCGCCCAAACTCGTCCGTTTGTATAGGATAACGATGGAGAATCGTCGCTGCTCCATCAGGGTCGGAAATGACCTCATTGACACATTCAATAACAAAAAAAGGATTTAGGCAAGGCGATGCGCTGTCATGTGACTTCTTCAATCTGATTCTTGAGAGGATTGCGCAAAACTCACGAGCCAACACCAGAGGCACAATTTTCCAAAAATCTGTACAACTACTAGCATACGCCGACGATATTGACATCATTGGTAGGACGCAACCTGATGTCATAGCATCATTCATAATTTCATCATAGTAAATGTGGGCAAGATGAAGTAAATGCTGTCAACACGAAAGGACGCACAACATCGACGAATTGGACAGAACGTCACCATTGACATATATAACTTTGAGGTAGTACGGGACTTTATCTATCTCGGCTCCGCTATTAACTCTGACAGCAACATCTCGTCAGAAACTAAACGAAGAATTACTCTTGCCAACGGCTCGTTCTTCGAAAATCCCATTTTGAAGAAAAAGGAAATTAGGTTGTCGCATCATGTAGATTCAGACGGTTTGTTAATTTCTATCAGGCCGTCTTCCAAATCTTTTGTTCTTTTATTCGTCTTTATTTGCACTTTCGTTGAGTAAAAGTCAAGCCTTCGAACAACGTGGACTTGATCTCATGAAGATCGTTATTTGTTCATCTACGTTTATAAAATTATTACTCATGTAACTTAGATTGTATGTTACATGGGACCAGTGATAGTCAGAATCTTAGCATACATATGTATAGATACTTCAGTGATGCTCTGATTACATTAAACAAAAGAGTCCAGCAGCAAACTCCCAGAAATGTAAACAAAGCTATTCAATACTGCCTTCCCAAAGCTATGTAAAAGCACACATACGTACAGCCAATAATTGCACTATGCTACTCTACGAATCCAAGCTAAACCACCCTCCACTCCATTGACACAATATCATCCTTCACTGGGCTTCGTCATCGCCATCGTCGCCATCGTGTGTAAGTCTAGAAGCCAAACGAATTGAAACTCGCCCGCCTTGCCTGTCAAATATATAACGAACTACCAAACCAACCATTCATCCGGCTAAAGGAGTAGGTATAGACCGATAATTTGTATTCTTTTTCTTTTGTTTGCTGTATCTGTAGGTACTCAGCTACGCCTCCATCTCCCTGCCATACTTGAACAAGCTTCTTCCACATCTAATCACCTTTTTCTTTGCCCTTTTCGTCCAGTCGCATCTATTTCACCGTCTGTGACTGGATGGCTGTCTATCTCCAAATCTTTCCCCGCAAATCGCCAACTCCATAAACGAACGTCCTTTCGTTCACACATCCGAAATGTGTGTATCTTTTGCGTGCACTCTAATGTGTGTAACGTGCATCTCTGGTGTCTGGCTGGATATATACCCGACCATACCTATAGATGGAAGTGAACGCGTTTTTTGTGTCTGGCTGATGAATTTTTGTGAAGGACACATTTTTTCCACACACTGCCGCTGCCGATGCCGATTCCACCGTCGCGTCCGTCGCGTCCGTCGCATCCGACGACGACGACTGCCGGCTGCGGGACTTTGTGAAACAGAATTGAATTAACTTTTCAAGGAAATTGTCTCGCATTATGAAGTCTACGCCAGAGTCTGGTTTGGTGCTGCCCCGATCCGACTCTGTCATGTCACGGTGCTACACCTTAGTTTGTGTGACGCGAGTGTTCCATAATAATAGATCCTGCGTTTTTAGTTTTATTTTCTTTCATCTCATTCCCTCTCCCTTTTTGTCTGGCGCTGGGTAGAGAATAGGTAGACCACTACTGGTTGTTGTTGTAGGTACGTCCTTGCTGGAACCAGTGGATTTGCAGCACCAAATTCCTTTCTATCTCTGCTTTGTTATTGTATAGCTAGACTAAGAGGTAAGCCCGTCTGTTGCGTGGATGATTGATTCACAACAGACTCCCTTTTTGGGTAGATAGACGTTTTTTTTTTGTGGGGCGGATGAATGGACATTAGAGAAATTTCTAAGGCTGAGGGAGTTGAAGTGAGTTTGCTTGAATGAGATTTACCTTTGTGTGAGGGGACAGAGTTGAGTTTACCTTGCATTGTTTGAAATACCGACATGCTAATGTAATTTTCTTGGCTACATGGGTTTTAGGATTTAAAAAATCTTACAATTGTTCTACGAATCGATGTAAATAAAAGTTTGGCGAACTTACTCGTATTCGACTCGCGTGGTGTGCATTTACATTTTTTTTTCGTTTTTATTTTACTTTATCTTAAAACTAACTTACATGCTAGACAAAAATTCATGAAAAAAACTGCGTACATATCAACTACTTAACTAACTTACTGGCCCTATGCGGGCGCCCTAAATTGAATGCTAACAACTTAATTCTAATGCCTTTCGGCCTATTATCTAATAAGTAAATCTAATAGTAATATAAGGATTTTTACCAAGAAACATTTGAGAAAAACTTGGTTTCTTGTCTTTTTTTTTATTTAATTTAAACTGACATGCTAATTAAAACTACTTATCGACTAACTTAAAATACTTAAAACTACTTACATCTACCTACATATAACTTAAGAACTAGAACAGCCACAGCAAGCATTTTTAGAATATTTTTGTATTTTTTTTTTGTATTTTTTTTTGTGCCACCACGACTGTTTACCTTAACATAAACCTAAAAAACTATGCAAGTCGGCCTTATATTTTCAAGAGTCAACTAACTATAACTACGTTAACCACCACAACAGGTTCTCCTGTTGCAACCTACTCCGGCGGTCCCAATCGGACACACTCCTGCACTCCAGGCGCTCTCCTCAGCCCTGAGCGACGACGTCAAGGTCGTACAGGAGCCGCCTATCCACAGCTCGTCGGAAGACGTGGTAGATTAGCGGAACCGCCGATCTATCCTGTATCAGCCCTCGACTATCCAAATATAGGAAAGCTTCGGGCGGAATAAAGTCGCTTAAACGCGCACTCTCAAAATATTCATCATTGGGGTAGAAGGCCCCAAAGATGAGACTATTGTTCGAAGCCATCGCTCTTGCAGCGTGAAACCAAATGAGTTTCACGAGAATATTATCTATTCGGTTAATGTTGGCCCCGTTTTATAGGACCTGGTTGAAATAGTATTTTGTGTAGTCAGATACTGGTGTTCTGTGAAGTCTAAGGCAGCTCCTCAGACACTGCCTCTCAAACACCCGTATCTTTTCCATATGAGATGGGGCAAGGTTGAACCACACCGGGCACCCATAGGCAATCATCGGCCTAATGAGAGCCATGTAGCAAATCACCTTCACCCTGCTGTCAAGACGACTGCTATAAAACAATTGTCTTGTCAGGGCAAATGCTCCCCTAGCTCTCGCCAGAGCAGCATCTACATGTCTTCCGAAATATAGATACTGATCTTACCAGATGCCAAGGTACTTTACTACACTTTTACTCGCCAGTGGCTGTCCGTTTGGTCAAACGATCACCAGCTTTTGCCAGTTCTTTCTCGTATCCCTAGAGGCCCTACACAACGGTGTCCTAAACAGGATAGTTTCTGATTTCTGAAAGTTGATTTTCAACTTCCAGTCATCACAATATCTCTGGATCTTGTCGAAGTCCCGCTGCAAATGAGTTCGAATGACTTCGACAGTAGAGGCTGTTCTGTACGCGATAAGATCGTCCGCACTCGCAATTGCCTGAGTAAGACTATCTATCATATCACCGGTGTAAATGCTGAAGAGAATCGGCGAGCTTACCGCACCCTGTTGCAGACCATTCTTAATGAAAAATTCTGTGTTAGAAGTTACATTGCCACTTTTGACAACAAACGTTCTACCAGTCAGCATATCATGAAGCATATATAGCAGTGGTTTACTTATGCTAAGTCTGGTCAGCTTTAGATAGAGGCCCTCTAACCATACGGTGTCGAAAGCCTACTCTAAATCAACCAGACATGCACTCGTGCACTGTTTTTTGGCTTTGTTCCATTGTATATCAGAGACTAGTTTGGAGGCGGCATGAATACAGTCATGTCCAGCCTTGAAACCAAACTGGTTCTCCGGTATAATATTATTGTCCTCAGACCACTTGAACAGTGCTCGATTGAGAATCTTTTCGAAAACCTTGCTGATACTCGGAAGGAGACTTATCGACCGGAAATTTGCCGGATTGGAGTTGTCCTTTCCCATTTTCGGAAGAGGATGAACCACCGCTATCTTCCAACGCACTGGATAATATTTATTATTCAGCGCGTTGTTGAATAGCGTGGCGTAAATTTCCACAGCTTCAGGGGGTAAGTGTCGCAGTACAATGTTGGGTATACCATCGACTCCCGCTGACTTCTTTTTCTTTATGCAATCGAAGATGGTCTGGAGTTCCACCTTCGAGATTAACAGGGGACTAGACCCACTTCGCTCGGCGACTATGGCGTTTGCCAGGTGTTCGTCATCAAACCGGGTGAAACCACGGTTCTCAGATCGCCATTGCGTTATGTCGTTTCGGAGATAGACATGATGGAGCAGGGCATTGTTTTCCAGGACGCGGTTCGGGCGAATGCTATCATTCACCTTATACACTTCCTGAAAGACAACCCCCACTGCCTCCACTTTCTCCTGAGGATCTTCAATAACATAGAAATCGTCGTCGAAGACGGCTTCCCCCGGATCAATTCCTGCTGTCAAAAGTATGTTTGTATTGTCAGTTGTTCGTTGGAGCTTAATACACGGAAGGTCGTTATGACCTTTCCTCCTAAAGATCTTATTAATTTGTGGAAACATACTCGGGTCGCTGGATTGATAAACACTGTTTTCAATTGACTGTTCCCTGGGCACGAAAACTCCCAACCGACCAACACATGTCATGGAAGTGATGCCAACCGTGACAACTGAAAAAGTCTTGGATGCAGTATCCATGATTAAAAGCAACATGACCCCAGGAATGGATTACAACCCAATCATAAAGGAAACCATCAAATCCCATCCAGCCATCCAGAGGTATATGCAAACCTGTATAAAACATGCTTAGCGAAAGGAAAATTCCTGCGGCAATGGAAAAGACAGAGACTGGTTTTACAGAACAGACAGGAGCAGTAAACATTATCGGACGACATCGCAGTGGTAGTAGTGGCCAAAACCATAGAGGAAGTACCCAACATTGCAATAACACTATAAATGTAAGGATATGGCTCAGCTCGTCAAGGTTGGAACTGGCGGACCATAAAACTGAGGCCTTTCTTATTAGAAGCCCTAAAAATGTGAACGCTTAAGACTAAAAGCGGGAGAGAACACAACTGAATCGAAGTCCTACATTAAATACCTGGGGGTGCTCCTAGACCACGCGCTTAACTTCAGAGAACACCTAAGGCACACGAGTGAGAATGCCATGCCAGTAATCGCCGGAATATCAAGGCTCATGCCGAATATTGGAGGACCAAAGGCATAAAATATGAAATCTGCTTGCAACAGTAAGAAACTCAAACTTTAGCCCCCATATGGGCCTCGGCCACATGAACTGAGTCATAGATGTGAAGGATAAACAGAGGAGCATCACTCAGAATATGTTGTGCATACAGAGCTGTATCTGCGGATGCAATAAGTGTGCATGATGCAATTGAAGTCAAAAATCTAAGCGTCAATATACAAAAACGAAAACACAGAACGATTCTCCATTAGGGAAGCCACTGGAATGGAATGGCAAGTAAAATGGAACACAACACCAAACGAAAGATGGCGGCTAAACTACTCCCGAACATCGAAGATGGAAAAAGAGAAAGCACGGCTAAGTAAACTCCTATTAATCGCAATTCCTAAAGCGACACGGTTGCTTCCGGGTATAAGTACACAGAATTAGACTTGCTGATGACCCATTCTGTCATAATTTTGATGACAAAGTCCAAAATGCCGAGTACGTGCTGCTCGAATGTCGAAAGGATGAAGGTGCGAGAAATGCACTAGAAAGCGAAATAGGCAGGATAGTAACCCTACGAAGCCTCATAACGTATATGCTTACGGCAAATGAAGTATGGGCGCTATAGCCAACAGCATCATTGCAAATATAATGGAAAATCAGCGGCGGGAAAACCAAACGCGACCACAAGAGGTCGACAACCCACGTCAATAAGAGGAAAAGACATGAAGTCAACACCTGCCCTATGCAGAAATGCTTTGACAGGCGTTACCATAGGGACTCACAGGACAGAATAGGAGGGTGTCTTAGCCACGTACATTTTGCAGCATTGAGTCTGGCATAACTCGTAGCACAGGTCACAGTATTAATGTTAAGCATTTCATCCAGCGCAAAAAAAAAAGAAACATGGAATGCCCTGAATCTCCCTAAAAGGGAAATGTAGAGATCAAATATTCTTCTGCCAAACTTTAGTACCTCTCCGTAGCTCTTGTTTCAGCTCCTGTATGATATCCTGGCTGAGATATTAGATGAAGTTTCTTGTATACCCCTAACTATGCTGGGAAGAGTAAGCATTCTGCAGTGACCAGTATCTTATGGTTTCCTGGAATTTGAACCAGGGACCCCTCGCTTAATACCAATGAACTACCATTAGGTTTCTAATAGACGCCGGTTAACATCGAACCCAATCCCAGGAACCTTATGATGGTACAATTAATTGCCGTCCAGGTTATAACGGGTTCAATTCAATCTACACCTTAACTAGGTCTAGAAACACTATCGGACCTACAACTACAATTCATTGAGATTTTTCAAGGAATATAGCTTCAAAATTTCTTTGGACCCATTTCAAACCGAATTCTTTCAAGTGGCTATTGCCATACAACCCTTATTTGCCAACAAAGCAACAATCAGTCGTGCACTGACACCCTGTATACTTACAAATTATGGACATACCCACCTACCATCCCATTCAATCAACTGGCTTATCCGAGACCTGATTTAGGAGCTAGACTATCGACTTTTGGTTTCAGAAAATAAAAACCGTCCCCTCCATGCCGACGACGACGGCGACGTGGTGGGCACCAGCAGTGTGAACTC
Source organism: Rhingia rostrata (assembly GCA_949824845.1). Taxonomy (NCBI): domain Eukaryota; kingdom Metazoa; phylum Arthropoda; class Insecta; order Diptera; family Syrphidae; genus Rhingia; species Rhingia rostrata. The sequence goes on from OX463757.1 coordinate 37,162,470, forward strand.
CTAATAGTAATTCCATCCGAAGTCTCTTTTGCTAAATCACCTCAAAGTCTCTGCTCTGTTGTTGGGCCCCCGCGATATAATCCTACATAATTGGCGTTGGCATTTGTGCGCGCAGACAGACAGAGAATAAAATAAAGTGAAATGCGAAATCGATTTTTATCCACTCTAAATGACAGTTAGTCTGTGCCTCTCCATGTTGTCGTCGTAGTCGCCGTCGTCTGTATCCCTTTGTGTCCCTTGTCAGCACTATCAAAATCCACTCCTTCCCCCAGTCCAATGTAAAACCGACCACCCGGTGGTGGTCAAAGTAAGTTCTGTCTGACCCAAAATATTTAAGCGCAAGAAACAAGCATGTGTGTGAGGAGAGCGAAAAACTGCATGGCAGACAGACACAGAAAAAAAAAACTGTATTTCGATTGTCCAGTGAAGTCCAGTCCACTATTGCCTTCACCGGTAGTAAACGAAACCATCGGCTATGCAGAACAAAAACCAACCCTAGTTCAAGTCCCGCCGGCTGCCACTGACTAGCAGTGACCATTGACCAGTGCCCAGCGGCGCAGCAGACCAGGAGAGATTGCAACATGGAATTTATGTGCATATCCAATTGTGCACTCAGGACACACTCACAGGATACACACGGGGAACTGGGCACTAAAAAGCAAACCGAACCACCAACAACGGATGGCCATTACCATTTTCAAAATCGTTCTCTTAAAAAAAACCCATACACATGCAAATGCAAAAACGAAAAACTTGGCGGCACACACACACACACACACATCCGACATACTAGCTACCAACGCGACAGCACTGCACCGCCCAGACATGGTCTGCCGTCTCGGACGCTCATTCAAATGACATTTAATGCTCTCCCAGTGTCCAGTGACCAAATGTCGGATGATGGTCCTGTGTCCTGCTGGTGTCTCGACCAAACAGCGAGCACTTTCCAAAAGTAATAAAGTAGCTGCAGCCCGACATTCACACACAAGCACACGCATACGCTGTCCAGTGTTCATAGTCGTGCTCAACCCTCACTGAGCCTTTAGAGCGAGGGTGTTCGTGGTAGCAGCGGACACAGTCGAGGAGTATATATTCAAATTCGAGTAGTTCGCATAATGGACGACGCACAGGATAGGACAGATTGTGCCACAGTCTTAAAATGTCATATCCTTTGGTTTTATGACGGAATTGAATTGAAAAATAAGTTCCCGAAGGGAATAGGGACAAGGGACGAGGGTCGATTCGCAAAGGGTGTTGGAACGAATAAAATCAATTTATTACGGCAAAGGGGATATTATCGGGCTTATTGGACTTTGACGTGGTCACACACAGGCGGTGAGATAAGCGAGTGTGCTTTATCCTTGCGTGGGCGGTCGTCGTCTGGCTTTTTGCATTTGAGGGGAATCAATGGACGATCAGGAATTTATTATTTTCCATTAGTCGGGAATAATTTCTAGCATTGGAGGATGGATGGAACCATGCCTTATGCTAATTGGTAATTTAATCCTGCGAAAAGGTGATAAGACGGTCATCAAAACGATGGGAGGAGAGTGGAGGAAAAAGTTTTTACATGAAAATAGACGCGTGTGTTCAGGGAGCGATGGGGATAGGGGTGAAATTGGTTAATGATAGCGGAGATATAAAATGGGAAGGTGTACTCCCTTTATGTGAGGGTTGTGCACTATCCTAAAAGCGGTGCCCTAGAGGTGCTTTTATTTTGTCTTACGTATTGAAAACCATAAAAAGGCGTAAGTCTTTGAATCAATTTGCATGACCAGAAATATGGTTATAATTTGGAACTTCCACATGTGGGAAGTTTCTTCTTTAATAAAAAAATCTGGCATCAAATGTCCATGCAGGTCCTCAAATTCAAATTCCTTATTTATTCGTGTGTGCGGAATTATAGTTCTGCCTCAGCAAACTGATAAACCTAAATGATGTGCTCCGATATATTAGGACAACAGGTCATGCAGGAATCTCAAGTGCAAGTCAGGCCCCATGAACAGAAATGGTGGCGGAGTAGTCGAAAGACCAACGGCAGCGCGAAGTCCTGTAGTGAACACAGCTGTTTTCATGTCCTAGGGGTATTAAATAAATTGCAAATTTCCATCCATCCATGCAGGTGGTTTTGCTTTTATTTAACTACCCTGCCCCCGGAAAAAAAAACTTGGAACAAAGCAACAAAGAGCCTGAAAAAGGACTGATTTTATTGTTGACCACCCTGATAAACGAAAAAGGACAACGATGTTCGTATCTGCACATGGAATGTGGAAACATTAAACTGGAGAGGTGCAGGCAAACAACTAAATGAAGCCCCAAACTGCTAAAAAGCCAACATTACTGGCACCCAGGAAATACGATGGAATCAACTGGGCAAAAAGAGGATGAAAAGCTATGAGCAGATATAGGCAAGACGTCTTATTTTTTCAAGACATTAGCGAACGCATTATATGAATCCGCAATCTAGGCCCAATTCGCCAACATAAACCTTATATGCGCTCACGCTCCGACGTATGAAAAGATGATATAGCGAAAGACTGCTTCTATGAGCACCATGACAAAACTTATGTGCAAAAGTCGTGCTGTGAAATTTCATCGCAAAGCTAGGAAGAAAAGACATTTTTATTGTTTATTGTTGTCAGACGTGTTGTCACGCACGTCTGACGGATATAAGCTAGCTAAATTGGCTGCCCACAGAAATACTACAATAGCCGGATCACGGTTTTCTCATACGTCGCATACATCGACATTCATAAGGAAACATGGCGGTCACAACATCAACGAATGATCAATCAACAACGGCAATGTTGCCGACAAGCAAAGATTATGAAGTCTATACAGATGACGCACTCCATATAAGAAAAATTGTTCTATGGTGGGTCGTACTGGTACAGCCCGCTCTCTTTAATAATGATTTCTCAAGAGAGCCAACGATAGCACAACGAAAGATGCGCTCATCTCTTTAGTTAAGTTTCGATAAAAAAATCTCGTGTCGTGGGGATGTGTGTGTGTGCTGTCGCTGACTGCTTTCTGCTGTGTGAGGTTAACGTGAATGCATATTTTATATTTATTCGGTGTTTTACCGTCTTTGCGATTACATGCGATCAAGATGAGCGAAAGCGAACAAATTAAAAAAAATAGTTTGCCCTCTGGCGCTCAATGCTGTGTCTGTGAAAAATCAAAACGACACTATCAATATTTAAGGTTGTTTGGGTTTCCTAGTGCCGATAAGATTGTAGGTCAAATTTGGCGCGAAAAATGCAAAATTGATTTAAAAGACAATGAAAAAAAAATTTTCATTTGCCAAAATCATTTTTGCAGCACATATATTGGCAAGAAGTTTTTAAAATCAGCAGCCGTTCCAACCTTGAATTTGGATAATGATTTTCAAGAATTTGAATTTGATGATTTTTCAGAATATGATTGCCCCGCTAAGAGGACACGTAATGATGATGTACTCTGCAGCAATTGCGAAAAAAATGTAAAGCTGGTCCATTCTTATAAAAAGAAAATTATGCTGTTATTGAACAGAAATAATCGTTTAAAAAAAATGTTAAAAAACATGAAAAATAATTTGTTTAAACAAAAAAAAATTAAAACGAATCCAACAAAAATATTAGAAACGTCAATTGATTCCTTGGACGCTATAAGCAAAGAGTCAAAAACATTCTGCAAGCTTCTGTTAGGAACCACGAACAATAAGTATTCTAATGATGCAAAATATTTAGCGCAAAATATTTTTTACATGTCCCAGTCCACGTATGATTTTTTTAAGAAACAAGCTGCACTTAAATTTGCCTCATATAAGCACGGTCAATCGTTGGTCTCCAATCAAATTTCTTCAACCTGGGCTTCAAAACAATGCTTTTGAGTCTATTAAACAAATGCTTTTTGATCTTAACGAAAAGAAAGACAATCAAATGGTACTCTTAATGGATGAAATGTCACTAAGAAAGGAATTAAGATATAATCAACATTTAGATTTAATTGACGGTTATGAGGCAAATGGAATTAAAAGAACTAACAAAATTGCAAAGCAGGTTTGTGTGTTCATGCATAGTTCCGTGTTTTCTAAATGGGGTACATTATTGAACTACTTCGTATCTGAAAAAGGCTTAACGTCTAAAATTCTTTGCGAAATAATTAAAGAAAATACCGCTTTATTAAGTAGTTTTGGTATTTCAGTTAAGGCCCTAGTGTGCGATCAGGGATCTTCCAACCGAAAATGCTTTGCTGATTTAGGGGTAACCAAAGACAAACCATATTTTGAGTTTGCAAATCAAAAAATATTTTGCATGTTTGACTTTCCGCACTTAATAAAATCTTTGCGAAATAACTGGTTTGACTGTGATTTGAAAACACCTGATGGAATAGCAAGTTTCAATGTAGTGAAGGAGCCCTGGAAAAAGGAAGAAAACTCAAAAACTAAAATGTGCCCGAAATTAACTAGGCAGCATATATTCCCTAACTCTTTTGATAAAATGCGAGTCAAATTCGCTACGCAGATATTTAGCAAAACAGTTCAAGCAGGGGGCAGCAAGATACCCACCCATATTCAAACCTCAAAGTATATGGATCGACTCAGTATCGCTAGCTGAGCCGATGAAGCCATGTCTGTATGTCTGTCTGGCTGTCCGTCCATCCGTCCGTTTGTATGTAGGTCACCGGTTTTAAGGCATTAAATTTTGAGCTAGGATAATGAAAATTGTTATATGCAATCCTCGTACGTGTTGTTCGAACAATTAATAAAAATCCGCCTACTGCCACGCCCACTTTTAGAAAAACGTTATTTTTGGTCAAATTTTTAAATATTTCAAAATGTAAAATCATTAGTAATATTTATATAAAAATTTCGTCCATAGGTCATTGTTACCCAGGCCCACTTTTTGGGGGTATGCAAAGCATATGCAAAGAAAAATGTTGTTTTTTGTAGAACCATGAAAGATTTTGATAATCTGGCTGAACAATATGTTGTGACGTTGCAATTTTCTATATTCCATCCCCATAAAGCTCACACGTTTGGGATATTCATTTTTAGGATGGAATGGGATAGGGTATTAAACGATCCTCACAGCGGATTGTAGCCTTCTCATACACGTTCAGAACTATTTGGTCTAAAACTAATTATTTGGAATTGTTACAAACAATTATAGTAACACAGATATTCAATTTGACCAAATATTTTGCGAAAAACTGACAATTTTGGTATAAATTAAAAAATCCGTTGTATGGATTTTGTCGAAAAGAACTGGGTAGGTATGAAGTTTTGGACAATTTACATTATTCGCACAGAGATATGATTTACAAATGTATATCTTTTACTGAAAACTATTTATATATTTTTTAGTGATGCTATAAATTTACAAAAAAGAACCTGAGGAAACATCAAGTATAGGTATACATATATAGTTTAATCAAAATCGTAAGAGCCGTTTTCGAGGAAATTGAGATTACCTTTATATAATTTGACTAAATGGCTAAAATGGCGTAGATTATGACCAAAAAACCCTGGCTACGAGGTCTGAAGAAAATCGGTCAAGCCGTTTTGGCTGTAGATGCCATTAGGGACAGACGGACGGAATTTAAAAAAAACATTTTTTTGGGTTCCTCTATCATCGTAATGTTAGAATTAATCAAAATCTCAAGATCGAAAATTTTTACGAAAACAAATCTTTTCTCTTTGTAAAAGAAAGTTAAAAAAATAATAATCTTTGCTACAAGCCTTTAGATCAGCCATAACTAACGGTGTCCTAGGTTTCTCGCACCCACCATAAAGAAACCCCTGGTTTGATGATAAATACCGACAGATGATCGCAGCCAAGAAAGAGGCCTGTAAGACTAAGCTGCAGGTCAAGACGATAGCTGCCATTGAGTTCTATAGGCAAAGAAGGAGGGATGAACACCGACTTTTCAGAAAGAAGAAAAAGAGCAAGAAAAGCACGCGATCTAGGATATAGAGAGGTGCCACTACAGGAACGATGTTTGCAAGTTTTACCAAAAGTGTAAAATGTCAAAGCCTGTCGAAATAAACAAGGAAATATCGTAGTTGAGACACGGTCGATGCTGAGGATATGGAAGAACGACTTCTGTTAACCGACTGTTAACCGGCGATGACAAACAACATTCCGCTGCCTGGCAGAACGAACCATTTTTCTAAAAAAAAGGGGCGTGGCAGTGGGCGGATTTTCAAATCGCTTACACCTGTTATGCTGGTAGCAACACCGAGTACGTGTATCAAATTTCATCGCTCTAGCTCAAAATTTAAGGCCCAAAAATCGGTGACATACAGACAGACGGACGGACTGACAAACAGACAGACATGGTAAGATCGACGCAGCTAACAATTTTGTGTCGATCCATACACTTTGACGTATATCTAGGGAAATTATTTTTCTATGTTACAATCTTAATGTAAAAATAAAAATACCCCTATGGGGTATAAAAACACATTTTTAGGGACAAGCCATATTTTTTTTTTAATCGACTAGCAATATTGCCCGATTTAGGTAAACATCAATTCACACGACACGATCAACATCTGCTTGACAGCATTCCGAGGTAAACACTCATTGGTGTGAATTTAGATTTGGCTTACTTCTTCCGAAACAAGAACTGCCATAATTATTGGGAATATCAATTGACGGGTGATTTTCTAAGCGTAGTTTTTGTTTTAAATCCAATAAAATTCAAATCCAATAAAACACTCAAATTTGCATCAAATATTTAAAATTATATTTTTCTGTTTTATATTTTATTGTAATCGATAAATAGGCCTTTGCGATTTACGTTTTAGAGACAACATCACACAAATGTTGTCCGCGGCTCCGTTTCAAATGGTCCATTCGGAAGATCCAGTTTTGCGTCACTTTTTCAAGCATTTCGGGGTGTATTCCACGAATTAAGCGTGTTATGTTATTTTGTAAGGCTTCAATCGTGTTCGGCTTGTCCACATAGACTAACGACTATACATAACCCCACCATAAATAATCAAGAGGCGTCGTTAGTCGCATGATCTTGGCTGGCAACTCACAGGGCCATTTCGAGAGATAAGCTTCTCACCAAATTCATCATTCAACATCTTCATTGTTTCACGAGCTGTGTGTCATGTAGCACCGTCTTGATGAAACCAAATGTCAACCAAGTTCAACTCAGCCCAATGGGGCAAAAAAAATGTGGTCATTCGGCTTCAATCCTTGCACAAGTTGGAGTTTTTAGGCTTTCAACCCCAAATCGACACGTAAAATTTTTCATGTGGTTGCATAACACCTGAACAATTGCTGAGCACGCAAAGAATTAACATTTCACGATTTTCATTAACATTGGACGCTACGATTGCAATATTCTCTTCGGTACGCACTGTAAGCATGCGGGTCTATGGTTTGATGGCCAACAAAGTAAATTTGGTGCAAAATTTGGTGATAACAGCACGATTCACCAGGTCGATTATGACGACCATAATATGGTGCAAAGAGCACGAATTTTGATAATAAATTTCAATAATTTGCATTCGTGGCTCGTTTGTCATTCTTTCCAAGATGAAATGGCAGAGTAGACTGAAAACTTTTCACTTTGACAGATGACGTTTGGACGCCATTACTAACCAATGCTGCCAACCTGAAAAACTTAACTCTTTAAAAATCACCCGGTATTAGGAATTTCTTGTGGCCAACGATGCTACGTGTCACATAGCACTTGTCAAAATGGGCATTCTGCATAAGCAATTTGTTGCCATTGTTATTTCGGCGATGGAGACGTAAACTGCCTTTAAAGTCAAAAAAAACTACTACAAATTTACAAATCAAGCGTCTTTATTAAGTCACCCTATAGCTGAGGAAACATAAAAGAAGATATTAAAACCAACCTGACTTTGCTGGTGTATCTTTAAAAGGGAGAGGTTTTATGAACATAGCTAATGAAAAAAATCAAGGCGAATTTGTTTAGTTTAACAAACAAATAATTTATTTTTATAAACCCCGCTTAGTTTGAGAAGTGTTAAAAAATTTCCCAATAAATTGAAAAGATCTTTACCTTGCTTTGCCATCTCATTTACATCCTCTTATTTGAAATACATCTTTGCAACCCTGCAAGAATACAGACAACTTGATCTTATTCCACGCCTGATCTTTATCCGCTACTAACCACTCAAGCCTGATTTTTACACCAAATTATCATTCCATATAGCACAACTTTCCTTAATTTCCGAACTTCCTGCTGGCAATACAATTTTCCCCACTTTCGTTTCAGACCTATGTTCATGGCTTACAAGTTTTCTACCTCAGAGACTCTTCTCCGTACCTAACGTGTTGTTATTACACTTCTCCCAGGTGCCGAGGTGCCGGACCTGACTGAATTGATGATAGCAATATCTAAAATCAAGCTTTATAAGGCTGCCGGAAACGACAGTTTTTCCGCTGAGCTTGATAAAGCCGGCGGAGATTACTTGGTAAAGAACATCCACCAACCCATAAACCAATTCTGGTCGGAAGAATGTATGTCTGAAGAATGGAATCTCAGCATCGTTTGCCGGATCCACAAAACAGGAGAGCATCTAAACTGCGCCAACTACAGAGGCATAAGTCTCCTCAACATTGCTAACAAGATCCTATATGCCGTAATATGTGAACGCCTGAAACCGTTTACCAACAACTTGATCGGCCCTTATCACTGTGGTTTTAGGCCAAAAAATCCACAAACGATCAAATTTTCACACTTGGACAGATCCTGGAAAAAACCTAAGAATTCCAAATCAATGCCCACCACCTATTCATCGATTTCAAAGCCGCATACGACAGCATTTATAGAGACAAACTAACCAGAGACATGTCTAGTTTTGGTATACCGCCCAAACTCGTCCGTTTGTGTAGGATGACGATGGAGAATTCTCGCTGCTCCATCAGGGTCGGAAACGACCTCACCGACACATTCGATACCAAAAAAGGACTTAGGCAGGGCGATGCGCTGTCATGTGACTTCTTCAATCTGATTCTTGAGAGGATTGTGCAAAACTCACCAGCCAACAATAGAGGCACAATTTTCCCAAAATCGGTACAACTACTAGCATACGCCGACGATATTGACATCATTGGTAGGATCCAACGTGATGTCATAGCCACGTTTGCTAGTATAGACAAGGAAGCGGCATAAATGGGTTTAGCAGTAAATGAGGGCAAGCCGAAGTATATGTTGTCAACACGAAAGGACACACAACATCGACGAATTGGACAGAACGTCACCATTGACAGATATAACTTCGAGGTAGTATGGTACTTCGTCTTTCTCGGCTCTGATGTTAACTCTGACAACAACATCTCGTCAGTAATTAAACGAAGAATTACTCTTGCCAACCGCTGTTTCTTCGGGCTAAGAACGCAATTCAGTAGTAAATCCCTCACTCGAACTACTAAGGAGATCCTATATAAGACCCTGATCATCCCAGTCCTGATCTTCGGCGTTGAAGCATGAACCGTCTCAAAAGCGGATGAAGAAATCCTTCGTCGATTTGAGAGGATAATTCTTCAAAAAACCTTCGGTCCCGTTTGCGTTGACGGGTCTTGGAGACAAAGATTCAACCAACAACTATACGAGCTGTACAGCGACATAGTCTGGTCATAAAAACTCCGCATTTCACGTTTTAGATGGCTAGGACGCAGTAGGGGAAGACCTCGCCTTAAGTGGCGCGCACAAGTTGAAACCGACCTCAACCAACTTATAGTGCGCAACTGTAGAAAAAATGTCCATGCTAGGTATCTGTGGTAGTAACGACTTACGTTGGAACGACCACAAAGTCGCTAATAACGCAGCGAAATGTCTAGGTTTCCTTAATCGATGTAAGATACATTTCGCCCTTCTGATCAGGCCACAATATAACGTGTGGTTAAATTTTAAGGGCTGATATTGAATGTGAGCCAAACCTAAACGTCAAGTTTTTTTCTGCATTATATCGGACATTTCTCAATTTCCAGACTAACTCAATTTGAACCATGGAAAGATACACAACCGTGCAATGCGCTAGTGTTATTCAGGCTCATTGTGAAATTAAGCGTTCAAATCAAAATGCATATCGTGTACTTCATGACTTAATTCGGTTAATTTAATCGTCCAAATGTGCGTACAATCGGAAAAATCGTGCAAAAATTTGAGCAAAACGGGTCTGTAGGAGATGTGAAAACACCTGAGCATGCTCGTACAGCGCGTAGTGCAGAAAATATTAAATGCCAACAGTGGATATGATCAATTTTCGAAGAAATCATCTTCAGTGATGAGGCACATTTTCACCTCAGTGGATTCGTCAATAAGCAAAATTGCCGCATTTCGTCGAAAGATAATGCAAGGGTGATTGTCGAAAAACCAATGCATCCACAAAGAGTGATTGTTTGGTGCGGTTTATGGGCTGGCGGCATCATCGAGTCGTACTTTTTTCCAAAACGAGGCCGTTCGGGCAGTTACTGTGAATGGTGTTCGATATGGTGAGATGATAACGAACTTCTTATGAAACGAATTGGAAGATATGGATGTAGACGATATGTGGTTTCAACAGGACGGTGCCACTATCCACACAGCTAACGAAACACTGGCTCTTTTGCGCGACAAATTTAATGGCTATGTTATCTCACGTGGCGGCGATGTCAATTGGCCGCTAAGATCATGTGATTTGACACCGTTGGACTTCTTGTTTTTTTGGGTTTATTTGAAAGAAAAGGTGTACGTCGATAAGCCAGAAACAATTCAAGAGGTAAAGGATGAGATAATTCGGCACATTAACGGCATAGAACCTCAATTATGCCTCAGCGTCATCGAGGTTATGGCGGCCATTTGATATATTTTTTGATGATATACCAATATTATCATCATAAAAATAAATGACACTGATTTCCTAAACAATTTTACTCAAAATCAAAATCGGCCCTTAAAATTTAATCACCCATTATAAAGCGTTTATAAGCACTAAGCTTGAGTTTAACGGCCACGTCTGGTCGGGCGCACCAAAACCAACATTGCACCTCCTAGGTAGGATTCAAACCCGTGAGAAAAAAAAACGTATAGGTGACATTAGAATAGCAAGCTATTTAGTTTCGTTCGAACATCGTCGAAATAACTCCTGCCATACATTGTTTTACCGCTATTTTAACAACCAATACTCAAATGAAATAGCCGGCTGCATTCCTCCCAATCAACAACTCGTTACGCTATAAATGCAAATCAGTTTACCCTCAAGCCTATCTACCGACGAATGCTGAAATATAGAGATTCGTACATAAACCGAACAATACGAATGTGTAATGCTCTACCAAACTTTGTTTTTCCTTTACATTATAACTTCCAGGGGTATTTAAAACCAATGTGCATCTGCATCTCCTTTCCCCTAATCCCGAATTTCCTTAACGCCCACCCTTACTAAAACATATTACGCGTCTTCATAACCCCTTGAGTGCGCCCAAATTATTAAAAAAAAAATTGGGAAGACGGAAAGGGCTACTGCCAAGCCAGCCGAGATAGTTATTTTATTGCAATTGATTTCCTCTTAATGAAGAAATAATCTTCAAAAAAAACACTGAATACCGCTTTTTCAAAAGTTGTTGCTATAAGCAATTGTCGTTTTTAGTTCTGCAGTTAGACCGTTTACCAACCTTCAAAACTTCCACCCCTAGTATCGATCTACATGCGAGAATTCCCCGAACTTTTTCCACTAGCCTTTTTTGACAGATCACGTGTGAGTCGTGTCATGCTGTCATGTTATTTTTGTTTAGTATTGTTTGGCATTTCATAATGGAAAGACTTACGCGTGAACAACGTTTACAAATTGTTCAACTTTATTATGAAAATTCACGTTCTGTGAGGAATGTGTTTCGTGCACTTCGCTCAACTTATGGTCAACATAATCGGCCAACTGAGCGTACTATTCGCAACACTATCACCCATTTTGAGACCCAGCATTCATTATTGGATATTCGACCGAATAGACCACGTCCAGCACGCTGTGGAGAAAATATAGCGGCCGTAGCTGAGAGTGTACACGAAGACCGTAGAGAGTCGATTCGGCGCCGTTCGCAGCAACTCGGACTGACGTATGGAACGACTTGGCGCATTTTACGTCAAGATCTTAAATTGAAAGCGTACAAAATACAGCTTGTGCAACAACTGAAGCCGCTCGACCATCCCAAGCGACATCGCTTGGCTCTATGGGCTCTTGAAAAGTTCTAAGAAGATCCGACGTTTTCGAGGCAAATTTTGTTTAGCGATGAGGCCCATTTCTGGCTCAATGGGTATGTAAACAAACAAAATTGCCGCATTTGGGACGAAGAGCAACCTGAAGAGATTGAAGAACTGCCACAAACGGTTTGGTGTGGTTTGTGGGCCGGTGGAATCATCGGTCCATATTTCTTTAAAAATTATGCCGGTGCGAACGTAACCGTCAATGGCGACCGTTATCGTGCCATGATATCCGACTATTTAATGCCTGAAATTGAAGCTCGTGATCTCGGCGACATTTGGTTTCAGCAAGACGGTGCCACTTCCCACACATCGCATCAATCAATGGACTTATTGAGAGAACATTTCGGTGAGCACATAATTTCACGTTTTGGGCCGGTTGATTGGCCACCAAGATCGTGTGATATCACACCGTTAGACTTTTTCCTGTGGGGATATGTAAAGTCAAAAGCTTATGCCGACAAACCCGATTCGATTCAGGCCTTGGAGGAAAACATCACGCGTGTCAGTCGCCAGTTACCAGTCGAAATGCCCGAACGAGTGATCGAAAATTGGACTCAACGGATGGACCATCTGCGACGTAGCAACGGCCAACATTTGATAGACATAATCTTCAAAAAATAAATGCCAAAGAATGTTCTTTCAAATGATAATAAACATTCTCCATTAAATTTGAATTTTCTGTGTTTTTTTCTTTAAAAAAGTAGGGATCACCCATTATAAGCATTTGTCGTTTTTAATTCTGCAGTTAGACCGTTTACCAACCTTTAAAGCGTCCACCCCTAGTATCGATCTACATGCGAGAATTCCCCGAGCGAGTGCTGATTATATATCGTTGTTACATATTTACACAAATGTAACGGAAAATGCCCAACTACTAGTACTTAACAGAATTACGTATAAAGTTTAAAGTTTTCTGAACCGAAAACGTCACGTGCGGCGTAGGTAAGTTTTGAAAATTTTCCTCGTACCACTTATTATCTAGCTCTGCGGTGACTCATTTCTTATCTCATCTCACGCTCACCACAATCTTATCAGCGTTATGTCTACACGCGAAAATATTTCCAGTGTGACCTGCGATATGGCCGTACATTAAAATTCAATTGAACTGATGCAATAGTCCGACAATTAACTGGAAGCTTACAGCTAATAAACTGTTACTGCGAAATAGCTAAATGTGAAGTCAGGCGACCTTGATAGGCACGTGCCGGATAAATCATTGGTGAATCGGTTTTGTTGACCATAGTAAAAAAGTTTTCACCTTTATCTAGTTTTTTTTTTCAAGACTGATGTGAGACGTCATGTGAAGTCGTGTTAAGGTGTCTGCAGATACAGTGAACGCATACATACAGCAGTAGAGCAACGCCTATCAGACAATGCTGATAAGCGACAGACAAAAGTTCAGTCTGACTCGTAGATAGCGATAAATTGCAAATAGGAATACCACTTGTAACGGAGAATGAAGTATTAAGGCCGATAATGCTAGGGCGTATGCCCCACCGAAGTGAATGATAACGAACAGCTCTGTATAATAAAATCGGAATCGCGGGAGACATTTTATTTTTATTTGCACAAGTCTGGAGGTCAATGAACAATCAATTGATGAATGCAAACAAATGTAAGATAAGGGAGATGGTGATAGTAATTTCGTGATATTATAGCTCTTCAGCTCCGCATGTAATTTAAGACAGGAGGGAACGTACTAGGCCTACTTAGTTATTTAAGTGGCATTGGGCCTCAACCAACATGTCTCTTCAATGAGCCAGGTGCTTAGCTAACTGCCTCCATTTGCGCACTCCAAGTTGGTTGAGGTCGGTTTCTACTTGTGCGCGCTACTTAAGGCAAGAGGTTCCTTTACTGCGTACAACGTATGGCTGGGAATCGTAGACTCTGCGAACCGGGGAATTTTTTCCATTCGTTCTACATGTCCTAGCCATCTAAAACGTAAAATGCGGCGTATGCTAGTAGTTCCACCGATTTTGCATCATCTCAAGAATCAAATTAAAGAAATTACATGACAGCGCATTGCCTTAATCCTTTTTTTTTTGTTGTATCGAATGTGTCGGTGATGTCGTTTCCAACCCTGATGGAGTTGCGATAATTATCCATCGTCATCCTGCCCAGATGGACGAGTTTCGGCGGTATACCAAAACTAGACATGGCTAAGTATAGCTTGTCTCTATAAAAGCTGTCGTATGCGCTTTGAAATCGATGAATAGGGGGTGGTTATCGATTTGGACTTCTTGGGTTGTTTTCCAGGATCTGCCAAAGTGGGAAAATTTGATCGGTTGTGGACTTTCCGGGCCAACAACCTGACCGGCCTTATCAGTGTGGTGTTAGCTGTCGTATGCGCTTTGAAATCGATAAATAGGGGGGTGGGTATCGATTTGGACTTCTAGGGTTGTTTTCGAGGATCTGCCATAGTGGGAAAATTTGATCGGTCGTGGACTTTCCGGGCCAACAACCTGACCGGCCCTTATCAGTGTGGTGTTAGACTGATAACGGCCGGTCAGGTTGTTGGTAAACGGTTTCTGGCGTTCACATATTACGGCAGATAGGATCTTGTAGGCGATGTTGAGGATACTTATGTCTCTGTAGTTGGCGCAGAGGGTCTCTTTTTTTGTGGATCGGGCAAACGATGCTGGGGTTCCATTCTTCAGGCATACTTTCTTCCGACCAAATTCGGCTTATGAGTTGGTGGATGTTACTTACCATGTCATCTCCAAGGGAAGGCCGTCATTTCCGGCAGCCTTATTAAGCTTCAGTTTAGATATTACTATCCTCACTTCACTCAGGTCGGGTGGTTGGCAGTTTTTGTTTTCGTTGCCAGTATTGAATGGTTCGTTCTGGCTGACAGCTTAATTTTATTCGCCATCGCCGTTTAACAGTCTGCTGAAATGGTTCTTCCATATCCTCAGAATCGACTCTGTCTCAACTACGTAATTTCCTTGTTCATCTCGACAGGATTCTGTTTGAGCTTTGTATCTTTGGCTTCGGCTTTTTACAATTTTGTAAAACTTGCGAACATCGTTCCTGTGGTGGCACCTCTCTATGTCCTCGATCGCGCGCTTTTCTAGCTCTTTTTCCTTCTTTCTGAAAAGCCGGCGATCTTCCTTTCTTCTTTGCCTATAGAACACAATGGGAGCTCTCGTGTTCAGCTGCAGCTTAGCGAGCATATGTCGGCAATCCTCATCAAACCAAAGGCTTCTTGTTGTTGGGTGCGAGAAACCTAGCACATCAGTTGCGGCTGATGTAATGGTTTGTTGGCATCGTTGCCATTGTACTTCGATATTCGATGCTAGTGGTATGGTGTTAATCCAGAGGTTAAGGGATACGCGTCTTCTTGGCGGTCTCTTGCGATTGTAAGTCTTTCGACATTAATTTTTTCACAGTATTTCTGGATTGTTGTGGCGTATTGGATATAGGGATTCTTACTTTGCCTGCAACAAGGTAGTGGTCCGAGTTGATGTTAGCTCCTCGGAATGTTCAGACATCCAAAATACTGGATGCGTCTATCGCAATGTGATCAATTTGGTTGATCGTTCGTTGAACTGCAGACCGCCATGTCCCTTTATGGATATCGAGGCGATGAAACCGTGTGCAGGGTATAGTAGCATTTCATTCCGTTGCGAAGTCAGTTAGCCAAAGTCCGTTACCAGAAGTGTTGTCGTGTAGGCTATATTTTCTTACAATACTGTCTTCTCTTCCTATCTTTGCGTTAAAATATCCCAGCACGATCTTTACATCTTACTCCAGTAGTCGCTCGTAGGTTTTGCCAAGGAGTTCGTAGAAGTAATCCTTAGCTATACCATAGTTTTCCTCCGTTGGGGCGTGAGCGCATATAATGCTTAAATTTGGCGAATTTGGCCTTGATGCGGATTGTGTCAATGTGTTCGCTAATGTCTTGGAAACATAGGACTATTGCCTCAGTCTGGCTCTTATAAATAATCCGCATCCGAATAGTCGGTCTTACCTTACGGGACGCCCAGAATTCGTGTCTGTTGCTGGTATCTTGTATCGATGTCAATAGAGAGATAACTTTCTTGCATGAAGTTGCCCTCCATTCAACTTCAAAGTAAAGATACACGAAGATACACATTGTGTTAGCGCTTACAGGTTGGTTGCCTTGTTTTTAAATTCTGACTAAGCTACAAGCTTTAGCTACAGATATGCATTCTCGGTGGGCCTTTAGTCTGTCCTATGATACGGGCAGTAGTAAACGTTTTTCATTTTCGGGTTCATTTATTCACTTTGCTTGGAAAGCAGTGTGGGTCCGGTTAAGGGCATCTGCTAGTTGTTAGCATACACCATCCCCAACCACATAACAAAACCCTTATACTGGAGACCATTAGCGGGCCTAAATGAAAACCGTTTTTATATTTCACGTGCAAATACAAACGCCTTTATTATTTTTTTTTCATCATAATCGTCCGTTGTTTTAGAGGTTATCGGTTGGTTGCTTACAAGAGCTTTGTTATAAAGTGAGTTTGAGATTAACCAAAATCTCGTACCTTAACCTAAGGACTAAGCTTCAGTTTAGATAACAAAAAGAAAAGAGGACAGATAAAGTCGGTTTGAATAAACCTATAAATTGTAAATCACAACGTAGCTTGAATATAGTGGGTGTCATGGCTGAGTACGTCTAGAGATTTGTCCTTGCAAAGAGTTTCTTTGCGAACTCATGCCTATATTTAACCAGCAAATGGCCTACAAAGCCCGAACACACACTCAGTCAGGTACCCAAAGCTGACGCTTTCAACGCTTTAAAATTCTGGTTACGGTGAGAAGATCAGCAACCAGTACCATTAGGAACAATCATGCTGATCAAAGTTTCGGCAACTTGCACACAGAAGGTCCTTTCATGAGGGCGAGGGTTAAGTGCATGCTCTCGTCCTGAAAACTTTAAGAAAAGTTCCAAGTGTTTGATAGACCTTTGAATTTCACTTTATCCCACAGAATCCCTTACCTGAAAATCTTTGTTAATAAAATTTCTGTCCTTAACAAATGTTTTCAGACTTAAAATGATTTCCCAAGTCAATACCATGCCTTACTCTATTGGATGTTGCTACTTACCTAAATATGCAGTTGCCTCACTTCATCCGTTCAAAATCCACGTGCTCCATAATATCACGTTGCAGCATTAGCAGTTAAATGCAGTCCCCAACAGCGCCCGACAACGACCCATTCAAAACAACAATCGCAGTCAGCCCTAATCGTGCCAGCAACCATAATGAAATGGTTTGCATCCCTTCCCGAAGCCTACTTGCCATCCTGTGTAATTCGTATAGACCACCCAAGCCCACACATCATACAAAAGGTCTACTCCATACACATAATTTTTGCATTGAAATCCAGAATCCAGAATCCATGAATCCTTTACCACTTTTCCGTTCGTCTGTCTGTCTCTCTATTCTTACTCAATGAGCAGTAGAATCGGCTTCTGTGTACATAAACGCATTTGTCTGGCCTTACAACAATCACAAGCGTCTGGCAGTCAGAGTCCACCCTCCACCTACGCCTCCGACCACCCTTTGCACGTTGAAATGCACTCTCACTTTCCGTTTAGAGGACGTCTGTTAAGGACGAAAATTTCCCTTTTATTATTATCGTCGTGTGTTAATTTTTTTTTTTTTTGGGAGTTTACTTTATTCATGGTTTGTATGTGTTTGTAGGTATAGAAAGAGTAGACTACACTACTGCCGTTGGCGGCAGGCGGCAATGGTACAGACTACACCCGTTCTCCATTTGTCTGGCTCTCATTAAATGCAAGGACTCGTAGACACAGAGAAACAGAATCCAAACGAAGACACGAACAAACTGGCTGTGATGGCAAAGACGAAAGAACGGCGGAAGGATGCGTACATCCCCGTGTACAGTGTGTACCCGAAATGTTCAAGCACTGATTTCATTTGGAGGCAGGAGTTTGGGTTGGATATTCGATTGGAAGGGTTGACTTTGCCGCGGTGTGTAGTCGACGTATGGCAAGGATTGCATCGTCGTCGTCGCCGTAAATAAATTTGCGCGACAGCAAGTAGATTCTCGGCTTCCATTTGTCTTTTTGGCAATGATTACCATTAAGCTTGTAACAATTGAGGCTGGGACTTGTGTTGTCATGTCGGTTGTAGTTGCATGTGTCTGGCGAGACGACACTGAGTGCAAATATCGATGAAAGGGTTGTATTCGGTACCAACCAGCGTGGGATGGCATTAAATGGGTAGATTAGTGCATGCGAATACAACTCGGGGGTAGGTCTTTGTCTATGGATTTGCAATTCAACGGCTTTTAGTCGAATGGTTGGGGTAGGTAATTGAGGGCATTTACTGGATTGTTGGAACAGTTACTCGAGTGGGTTGTGTTTAGTGGCTAGGGGATGTTTTAATGAAACTCTCCTGTTTTGTAGGTTTTATTATAGAACTCATCTTCGTGGATACTTTTTTTCATTATGTTCTGTAGCCCGCGTTATATATCTTTTGAGGTTTTGAAAACGATGAGGAAAAAGTTAGGCTAAGAAGCCTTTTGTTTGTAATTTCCAAGTTATAGGTAGTCCAATGAATTGACAATATCATCTGATTTCTATACGAAGAGGAAAAAGCTCATCACCGTGAATATCTTTGAGTAATAGAAGCCGGACTGAAAAATCCATCAATCCAAGGCATAACAATTTTTTTTTTTGGTTTCCGCAAAGGATCTTAACTAATGTCGATTGGTTTTGAAAAATATTCAATTGACAACAAGGAGCTCTGTAATGGATTTAGCTAATGGGACGTTGAGTTGCTAAAACCAACTTACCAATGATGGTGTACATAAATGCAGCGTTTCAAGTCCTTTGATTTTTATTCATGACTCAGATAATCCTAGCGATGGATTTAGACTATCATAAGGAAGGATCACTAGCCCCCGCAGTGAAGGCATAGTCTTTAGGTAGATTAGAACAGAAAATAGTAACAGAATTGCAGGGTCTCTGTATGGAACAAGGGAGCCTTCCATGGCCACGTTGCTTCCAATCGTCCAATCCCAGTGTCCTGGTAAAAGCGAATGATTTATACTTAAGCCGGAGATTCAGTCTTCCTTGCCACTAGAACCTAAAGGATGGGATTTGAAGATTATTTTGGTTGGAGCAGTACTGTTCATTTGCTCGATGTGGCCAAGCTAATGTAGTCGAACAGGTGCCCATTTCTCAGAGGAATGCGTAGTTGATTGCTAAGCCAAACGCTGCGGGTTCAAGACCCAGCTTCGGCAGCATTTGTTTTCTACGAAAATTGCCAGCTTATCTGAGGCCACCTGCGCGATAACATGAGACAATATAAATCTATGTCTCCTCCTCTGTGCCAGGTAGGTTTATGTCTTTCCTTCTATGTATCTATCCGTCTCTCTCTGTTGTATAAATGTCTTGATCTGTCCCAGCCGATGGCCTCAGTCGCCAGTGCTGTTATGTGTCTGTAGTTCGTTGCATTCATTTGCGAAGTACTGTGATGTCAATATCAATGTCAATGTAGTGGAAGTGGATTGTGCTACAACCAGCTATTAGCTCATAAAGTTTGCGGTTGTATTTTCTCCAAAATTCGCCTTACTATACGAGTTAGGATGCTGTATACGACAGGATGAAAAATTAACAAAGCTGTTGAACGATTTTTTGGTAAATGATGAGCGCTAAGTTATTGATTTCCTTGGCATTTCTCTAGAATTATTTGATGTACTTTGCGCATATTGTACGCCAATATGGTGTACACCCCAGCCCCAGACCTTTTTCCTAACTTTAATTTTCTTAAAAATTAAGGAGTGGACTAAAAGTCCGCAAAGTCCTGAGGAAGTGCAGAATCACCTTCCTCATGTAGCCACCGAAATTCCGTACGCTGCTTTTCAGCATCGTTCCTATCGCGATCCGATACCGAAATGCTGAAGCGGCGGAGCTCCGGAGCATTGTCGACATACCCGTCGCGGATTAGCCGCTTGTCACGCGCGTCACGGTAGCGGTGGTACAAAACCGGGATACCGTTCTTGTCCTGTACCAACCCTAACGAATCGATATAAATAAATGCCTCTGGTGGAATAAAGCCCGACACAAGTGTACTCTCCATGTATGTTTCATTGGGGTAATAAGCCCCGAAGATCAGGATGTTGTCGCTAGCCATCGCCCTTGCAGCGTGCCTTCGATTCACCTTAATAAGGAAATTGTCGTCTCTGCTCAGCTGGGCCCCATTGTAAAGGACCTCGTTGCGATAATATTTTATGTACTCGGAGTCCGGCGTTCGGTACAATCCTAAGCAGGATCGGAGACAACGCCTCTCAAACAGCCGTATCCTTTCCATGTAGGCAGGTGAAACATCGAACCACATAGGACAACCGTAGGCGATGATCGGCCTTATGATCGGCCATGTAGCAAATGACTTTCACCCTTGAATCAAGTTGACTGCTATGAAACAATCTTCTTGTCAGAGCATAAGCCCCCCTAGCCCTGGCCACACATTTTTATTAAAATACAGAGACTTGTCAAGCCAGATGCCAAGGTATTTGACTTCACTTCTCACCGCCAACGGCCGTCCATGCTGTCCCAGGATACACAATTTTTTCCAGTTTTTTCTGGTATCGTAAGAAGCCCTCTGCACTGGGGTCCTGAATAGAATTGTTTCGGTTTTTTTGTAAATTGATCCTCAATTTCCAATCCTCGCATATCCCTTAATGTCATTGAAGTCACGCTGCAAAAGTATGTTGATGACTCCGATTTTCGAACCTGATCTGTACGCCACCAGATCATCTGCGTACGCTATAGCGTGACTAAGGGAACCTACAAGATCACTTGTATAAATGTTAAACAATATCGGGGAGTTCACCGCCCCCTGTTGTAAACCGTTATTAATTTCAAAGACTTTACTCGAAGTTACGTTGCCACATTTGACAACGAACTTCTTTCCCATAAGCATTTCATAAATCATATATAGCATGGGTGTACGCATGCCCAGTCTAGTTAGCTTGTGGAAAAGCCCCTCTAACCATACGGTGTCGAAGGCCTTCTCACAGTCAACCAGACAGGCCCCTGTGCATTGTCCTTTGGATTTATTCCATTGGATGTCGGAGACTAGTTTCGACGCGGCATGAATAGTGTCAATCCTCGCTCGAAAACCAAACTGAT
The DNA here is from genome assembly GCA_949824845.1 of Rhingia rostrata. Classification (NCBI taxonomy): domain Eukaryota; kingdom Metazoa; phylum Arthropoda; class Insecta; order Diptera; family Syrphidae; genus Rhingia; species Rhingia rostrata. The sequence continues at coordinate 37,183,810 of OX463757.1, forward strand.
TTTCCGGAATAATTTTATTTTCCTCGACCCACTTAAGCAGAGCTCTATTGACTATTTTCTCAAATACCTTGCTTACTTTCGGCAGAAGGCTTATCGACCGAAGATTTGCAGGGTTTGTTCTGTCCTTGTCCTTTTGGGGATAGGATGTACCACCGCCGTTTTCCAGTGCACCGGATATTGTGCATTATTCAGTGAATTGTTAAATAGCGTGGTGAAAATATCGCCCGCTTCCATGGGAAGGTGCCTCAATACGACGTTTGGGACCCCGTCCTCTCCCGCCGACTTTTTATTCTTCAGTGATACAAAGATGTCCAGGAGTTCATCTTTTTGCACGAACAGCATCAGGCTATTTTCAACTTTGCCATTTGAAGGATTTTCGTCATTGAATACGGTAAAACCGTGATTCTCAGATCGCCAAGCTTGAAGTTCGGTACGTAGATAAAAGTGATTCAGAAAGGCTCTCTCCTCAATATCGCGATTTGGGCGAACAGGATTGTTCACCGTATACACGGTCTCGATGACAGCGCCTATCGTATTCGCCTTCTCTTGAGGATCTTCTATCGTGAAAAAAACGGTCGTTAGAGTCAACACTTTCCGGACTTGTACCAACAGCCGTGAGTGTCTGTCTTGATAGAACTACTAATAACTTTATTTGGAACGATTAACTATGAACCCAGAATGCATCTGGATTGGGAGGTCTAATGTTTGGAACGTGTAAAGGTTACAATGTGTCCGTTATAAGGTGACCCATGAGGTTATACCAAAAATTGACTCCATTACTCATCCCAATTGGAAGCTCCCGAAAATATCATTCAATTAGCCATGTATCCCCACCGCTTCAACAACCTTTCACATCCATAAGGTAGCTTCCCTTGCAAAACCACTAAACCCCCAACCGACAGAAATAATTAAATTGCCGTATCATCAGCCGGTGACAACAACTGCTGCCGCTTCTAATCTCTAATCATCGTCGTCTATCAATTAATGGGCACTTCAGTGTCCTCAGCCCATGATAAACCCATTTCCGCAGTTGTTCTGCGGAGACAAAACCTATCATTACCATCATTACGATGATCATCCTTGACATAACACGCCAAATCCCTGCAGGCAATCAAGGTACGACACGGCCAAACCATGTAGCGCCAATAACACAAGAGGCGCTCCGGTGGCGCGGCGATACAACCTCCCAGCAGCAGCATACATCCGCACCAAAACGACATCCTGCCACCATCGTCGTCGCTGTCGCCTTCGCGTGGGCTCTATTAAACCAACCATCCTATAGCTAGCTCAGAGTCGCATGGCAGGCGGGAAGAAATGAATGGAAATAGCCAAGCGAAAGAGGCTGCTGCTTTGGCTGCTTCTGGTACTGCGACACATCAAATGTTGGTGGCGGATGCCCTGCAGCAGCTCTCCTATCACATTATTATCATGCACCGAGTTGGCTGCCAATAATGACGACACGATGACGGTGGTGCTGGTAATGGTGGTGCTGGTAATGGTGGTGGCGTCTACAACGAATTCAATTAATGCGGGCGCACAGCATATACGCTTCGGTATGACAACAGCGCAATGATGGTACACACACTTCTGTCGGTTGTTGTTGGAGTCTACCCCTAACCATGGCGCACCCTGCTGCGGGCTGCTACCATGTTGTGCGAGCAATTAAATCGCAATTTTCATTAACTACGAACAACAATGAAAGTTTTCTTGACAACGTCAACGGCTACGATGACAGCTAATAATGTAACGGTGTGCTGAAACATATTTGCATATAAACAATGTTGAGCATGTATTCTTCTGGTATATGATATTTTTATGGGATAGGCTAGGCCGCCTTAGGAACGACACTGACGCCTCGGCTGAATGATGTTCGAGTACAAGTACCTATTAAAGTATCTATCTATCTGGGCTTTGTGTTGCGGCGACGACCGACGTGCGGAATTTCCACGCGAGTTTGTAAGCCGCAGGAAATATGATGACGGAAGACTCTGTTTTTTTTTTCTGCTTACCACACACATACAGACCAGCAGCGTGGAGGCTTACAAGTTTATTGCCATGGGCTGGAACGTCCTTGAAAACAACTACAACCAACGAGACGACGACACATGATGCAGTCTGCTTGTTATGTTACCTACCACTAACGCGCGCCGCCACCGCACCGCCGCCGTTGTCGATGATGATGATAATGATGGTGATTTCTGCTGCAACTTTAGAGCCACGGCAGTCATAAAGCAAAAGAGCTGCCAAAGCAAAACACACCTGGGCCTAACCCATTCGCATAAATTTGCAACATGACAGATGGATACACAAAGAACGCACATCACGTTTGTGTGCTGCACGGTGCCTTCATTCGTTAGATGTCAGTTGCATTGCAACATTGTGCAGCCAAACTTCGCCTTGACATTAAGAAATGTTGTGGGTTTCGTTTTTTTTTTTTGTTTCCTGTCGAATGTTTTCGTATTCGTGTTGGACTTTGAGCTGTTTGGTCGGACATTTTAAGACAGACAGACGATTAATCGACGGGATGGAAATGTCCGGGTTTGGTAGCACAAAGGAACAACAATGTTGGTGCCTCTAAGGAACAACAATGTTGGTGCCTCTAACTATTGGCGGTTAGAAGGTTTGCCCGGCGATTGACAGCTGTGCTTGGGTAAACTAATCGCAGACATGAAAGGTAATAGCGAACAGCCTGCAATGGCTGGTCATTAGTGTGATTCTGATTCAAGAGCTGATGGCATTCCTACCTATGCCGAGAGGTCTTTGTGAAAGCGTTACATAGAAATTTTTGCAAAAATCTGTGGTCTGCGATAATCTATCTCAGGGATTGTTAACATTTTTGTATGAATCGAAGTAAATTATAGATGTGAAGCTTAGCATTCACCACATCAAAATTCGAATGCAAACTGTTTGGATAACAGGTTTGTTTGGACCCAGGGACAGCATATTTTTTCACAACCATTCATGTGGACATGTGAACATCGAGCACGATTTCAGGAACACTTTTGTTTTTCCAAATCTGAACGTCGCAGAAGGGATTTTCATAACAATCAGTACAATTAGTACTGCTCGAATGATAGGTAAAGTCATTGCGAGAAGGGGGCCAAAGCAAGGCTGGAAATCAAACCAAAACCTTCTGTGGTCATCTCAATAACTGCTGCAGCACTGACACTCTAAGAATCAAAAATTTGTAACCTGATTTGAGATCGGATACATATCGACATCGAATCTTTTGTTTTCCACTGCTTGCAATGTTTGTTAAGATATTCTTAATCTAGAAGACGATCACTGGATAGAAAGGTGAACTAGAGTAAAATCCATCAGCCACCTAATCTATCTTCTCAGGATCTAGTAGCAGAGGAAAATGTAAAGCTCTGAAGGACCGGCCCAAAAGCGATCTGCATAACTATGTCAAACTATGGGAAGACTAATAATCTTGACTTTCTCGCTAACGCAGAGAGGGCAATGACTAAGGTGTATGGACATGGAACGTGCGCACATTCAACAGACCGTGCACATCTTAGCATATAGCCAAGTCCAGACCCAAAGTTAATGTAACCGCACTTCAAGATATGCGATTGGATGGACAGGGCCCGATAAAAACCGAAAACTGAGATTTCTACTATGAAAACGGCCACCTCGATAAAAAGTCGCGCTTGTTTGGATATGGTTTTGCTGTCAGAGGAAGACGGAAGTCAGATAAAGTTTTCTAAAATTTCGCGAAGTCACCGATAGAATGACGACAATCAGCATCAGGGCAAAGTTTCACAATCAGACCCTATTTAGCGCACATGCACATACATAACAGAAAGACAACACTAACAAGAAGAAGTCCTTGGCGAAACCTACGGGCTATGCAATGGCACAAGCATGGTGTTAAAATTCTGCTTAGGGACTTCAACGCCTAAATTGGGAGAGAAGACATCATTGATGAGACGATAGAAAAACATAACCTATATAACACCATCTCCGGTAACGGACTCAGGTTCATCGATTTTGCAGCAGGAAAAAACATGGAACGCATTTCGACATCCAAAATGACAAGATGCTCGAACCTGTAATTCGATCATGAGGTTATTGACGGACAACACTAATCTAGCAAACTGGCTGTCTGTACATTTCGAGCATTGACTTGGGTCAACATTCAGTTGGTGCCAAACTTCGAGTACGAATAACCAAAGAAGCTTGATGCGTGCAACAATCCAATCACACAGTGGAAATTCAGCGTTGAACGACTTTAATCGAGAACGACGCGTGCAGACTATGCCGATCGCTTATCCCTTGAGCTTACAATAGAACCCATGACTGTTGAAATCGAACTGGAAGATCAACAGCTGCGAGCTGCGAACTGCTTTACCACTGTTGGGCTTCTCACAATCTTTGCTAAGAAATCCATTTTTCAATTCTGAATTCCGGACAAACAAAGCCAAAACGGAGCAAAAAAGGACCACAAGCTACGTAAAGACGAGGAGACTCATAGACGCTTTAGCAAAAATGATGTGCGAAACTTCTAGAGTGAAAAGTGAACCAATTAATTCATGAGACGTCCATGGCTCTGCAAAGGTGGTAATGAGAGCACCGTAGTAGATACGCAGTCGATGCTCTCATCTGAAAAAAAATAGTCAATCAGCTGGTAAATGGTGAAGACAGCCAAGATCCATTCAATTAACAAGAGTGGAGATCATCAACAACATCGCATATAACATCCTGTCTAGCCTTTTATGTGAACGTCCCAAGCCCTTTGCTGATGATCAAATCCGTCCCTTCCAATACAGCTTCAGACATGGAAATTCTACCATCGATCAAGTCTTCAAATTGAGCCAGAGCCAAGAGAAAACCTTAGAATACAAAATCGAGGCCCATTACTTAGTCACCGATTTCAAATCAGCTTATTACTGTATATGTAGGATGTAGTGGCATAGTGGTTAGTGCGTTGGACTACTAAGCGCGGGGTCACTGGTTCAAATCCCGAAAGTGACATAACCTAAGTTGTTTTTCGCTGATCAACCTCCTGCGAAAGTCTGACAAACATCCAAGAGTTACACTACCATGAGAACTTCTCAAATTTGACGTACGGATTCGGCGTTAAAAAGGAAGTCATCTACTTTTTGACTAAAACCAGTCCTGTATGGGCTGCTGTATTTCGCTAATGTAAAATACAGCAGCCTTATAAACCAGCGTGACTGCGACGTCTTATCAGGTTGAAGTTGGAAAATCCCCAATGCGAAATGGGAAGGATGCAACTGAAACCTAGAAAAGCCATACAGATGACGCATTGCGAACAGAAAACAAAAATGTTTGCTCAGCAGCTTCAAGGTACGGACGGGGGGTATATGCACGTGCGTCGTTTACACATGACAAACGAGATCCAAATATATGGCGGGCAGTGCCAGTACGACCTGCCATAGAACAATTTTTCTTGTATACAGTGCGTCATCTGTATGACTTTAGAATCTTTGGAAGTACGTAACACCGAGGCAGGTACATCAGCCTGATGTTTGAAAATGTATCTGTCTATATCGACATGAATGAAAGAACAAAGCGAGCTTTGACTACCATCGATACAGCATCAAACAGAATAGGACTGACTATCAATGAGGACAAGGCGAGGTATATATATATGCCTTCATCATCAAAAGTCGGTTTCTACATCAGATTTGTCCAGAAATTGGCTATTGAAAGATTTATCTTTGTCTGTCTTACTTACACAAGTGGAGCAATAGTCCGGAATGAATATAAACCTGAACCTACATACATCTCCAATTAGCCTGGTCGTTAGTTAACTGCCTCCAGTTGCGCACACCAAGTTGGTTGAGGTCGGTTTCTACTTGTGCGCGCCACTTAAGGCGAGGTCTTCCCCTGCTGCGTCCGACGTCTGGCTGGGAATCGAAGACTCTGCGAAGCGGAGTATTGTTGTCCATTCGCTCTACATGTCCTAGCCATCTTAAACGTTCAATGCGGAGTTTTTCGACCAGGGACATGTCGCTGTACAGCTCGTTTAGTTCTTGAATCTTCGTCTCCGTACCCAGTCAATGCAAACGGGAGCGAAGCTTTTTTCGAAGAATTTATCCCTCGAATCAAGAAATCCTAACTTCATCCGCTTTTGGTACAGTCCATGCCTCAACACCGTATAGCAGGGCTGGGATGATCAGGGTCTTATATAGGAGCTTATATAGGATCTGCTTAGTAGTTCGAGCGAGAGCTTTACTACTGGATTGCCTTCTTATCCCAAAGAAACAGCGGTTGGCAAGAGTAATTCTTAGTTTAATTTCTGACGCAATGCTGTTGTCAGAGTTGCTAACGGCGCCGATGTAGACAAAGTCCCATTCTACCTCAATGTTTTATTTGTCAATTGTGACGTTTTGTCCAATTCGTCGACGTTGTCCATTATTTCGTGTTGTCAGCATATACTTGGCATCATTTATTGCTTAACCCATCTTTGCCGCTTCCTAGTTGAATATCATCAGCCTATACCAGTAGTTGCACTGATTTATGACAGATTGTCCATCTGGTGAATGCTCGGTAGTTTTGCACAATCATCTCAATAATGAGTTCAAAGAAGTCACATAACTGTACATCGCCTTGCCTAAATCCTTTCTTCGTATCGAACATATCGCTGACTTCGTTTCAAACTTGGACGAAGTAGCAAGAATTATCCATCGTCATCCTGCACAGACGGACAAGTTTGAGCGGTATACCAAAGTTAGACATGGCTCTGTATTTTCCAACACCATGAATGTGATGCTGAGGACCAATTCTTCAGGTATTCTTTCATCCGACCAAATTTTGCAAATGAGTTGGAAATGTTAACTCCACATCTTCCGTCAGTAGATATCCGCATTCTTAACTTGGCTGCAACTAAGTAGTGGCGCTAGTCGATGTTAGCTCCTCGGAATGTTAGGAAATCCAAAATATTAGATGCGTGCCTCTTGTCTATCTTTCGTTGATCTGGAGATCGCCATTTTCCCTTATGAGTATCGGTGTGAGAAAACCGTGTGCTGGCTATAGCGGGATTCCCTTCCACAGTCAAGTCAATTAGCCTACGTTGCCAGACGTGGTGTCGTGTCGGCTGTATTTCGTCTACCTTAGAGGTTTAAAAGTTGTAGTCTCCAATCGTGGATGTCTAGATTAGTGCATTGAACGTTTGTCACTCTCTTCTGACAGTTGTGTTGATGTCTTCTGATTCAGGAATATAAGGGGGCCGCCATAAATATTCATTAGAATAGTATTTACGTTTCCCATTGGATTCAAGTCGAGATGGGCGTTAGATCAAATGCCAAGCATGCGACCCCTTTGGGTTAGGGGTCAGAATATATAAGAGGTAAGGCATGCATGTCGTACAAGGCTACTAAAATCCAATGCCCAAGTATTGAGTGTAAACGTCGGCACTACGGATTCTGGAGAGAGCCAATTATTGCAACGATTTAACGAGGTCACTCAAGGAGCTCGACAACACCCGAAGTGTCGGCCCACGAAAAACGTGACTCAATGAAAAACAAGAGCCTTAAGGACGATAACGAAGTTCTTCGAACAAGGCTTTACAATGTTGAGCTTTGTAAAGAAATTCTCCACCTGAAGCTTAAGGAAGAAAATATGACTCTAAAAATTTCATTAAAACCACCTAATGAGCCAAAAATAAAGTGCAACTGCCGCGTGAATTCCGAAAAAAATTAAAGATGACGTTAACATTGCCATCCTAGAAAAACAGCAAAAAGAGAGCGAAGAAAATGTTATAAAACGCGATCTGCCTTTATGTATACTCACTTTCGATAGAGAAGAAAGTTTGAACAAAATTTATGAAAATAAAACGCGAACCCATGCGTAAGGATTCCAAATTAATTGCCTAGTGCAAGCGCTGTCAAGGATATGACAATACGCCAAATTATTGTCAAAAAGAATCGAGGTGTGAAAAATGTGCAGGAAATCGTCTGATAGTAGATTGCTGGTTAGATAAGAAAACTCCTGCTATTTGCATTAATAATTGTAAATGCGATCGTCCCGACAACTATCACGGCTGCGATAAAGACGGGTGAAATTTAAGAGTAGTAGTTCACAGAAATTAAATTTTAACAAGCAAAACCCTATAATTCCCATTAAAAATATTTTTAAGCCAAGAAGGCTATCAGAAATCCGTTTGGATCATTTACATCAAAACCAAATGTAGCAAAGGTGGGCCAAAAGAAGTCACCCGATGCTGTTTTATTGATCAAGTCGAGAAGATGTTATCGGCCAAATGGGAGCCGTTACAATTGATTGCCATACGGGCTCGTTTTATGATATTTTTCATCACTTCGGCGAGAACTTCGGGCGACAGATTCTCGCACTCGTATCGAATGTTGTCCGTGAGGGCTTATAGGGTCTCGGGCTTGTTCACGTAAACACGGGACTTCAAATAACCCCACAAACAAAAATGTCTGAAACTGTTAAGTCGGGCGATCTTGCGGGCCAGTGCAAATCGCCAAAACGAGAGATGAGGCGACCCGGGAACGCCGATATCAAAATATGGGTTGTGGCTCGCGCAGTATGTGCCGTTGCTTCGTCCTGTTGGAACCACATGTCCTCCAGTCCTAATTCGTCCAATTGCGACAAAAAAAAATCGGTTAACATGGCCCTATAGCGCGCACCGTCCACTGTTGTCGTTTGACCAGCGCCGTTCTCGAAAAAAAAAATGGATGTAAAAAAATGGTGTAATGGATCCACGTGCATAACTCGTATATTTTCGGTGCCACAGAAGCGATAGTTTTGCTTCTTCACGTACCCGCTGAGGTGGAAATGAGCGTCAACGCTCATTATGATTTTGGTCGAAAATTCGTACACTTCGTCCTCAAGATTGAGGATGGCTTGGGCGTAGGTTACACGCGTTTGACGGTCGACAGGCAGCAGGTGATGCACGGACTGGACTTTTTACGGGAAGATGTGCAAGTCTTTGACCGAATTTCGCCTTAACCCCTTATTGCATGAATTATGAAGGTGTGGAAAAAAAAACTTTTTTTGTGAAAACTTCTTTTATTAGACTTTATTAAGTAAATTATAGTACAAAAAATATAAAATGTTTTTTATTCTTTTAATTTTATAAACAATCCATATATGGCTTCGTATGCATTGTGGCAAAAAATAAAAGGTTCATATTTGGCTTCGTATGAATTAAAGACAAAACCGGAAATTATGTCTTGTGAAAATCTTTAAAACAATTTCTTTTCTCATTGAGGCATAGGAATACTTCACATTTTTGGCATTGTATAACGTGATTTTTTAGCTGGTTTGGTTTTGGCAACACTGGTTTTGACAGCTGACGTGTGTTTAGTACCTTGTGTCACTGTCAAACAGCTTCAGTTTGGTTTGCAATTTAACCATGGATCGTCTTACAAATGAACAACGCTTGCAAATTATTGAATTTTACTATCAAAATTCGTGCTCGCTACGAAATGTTCATCGCGCGCTGCTTCCATTTTATGATCGGCATTCTCGACCTTCTGAGCAGTCTATTCGGAAGATTGTGACCAAATTTCGCACCAAATTTACTTTGTTGGACATTAAACCACCAACACGTTTACGTACTGTGCGTAGTGAAGAAAATATTGCGGCCGTATCAGCTAGTGTGACAGAAGACTGCGAAATGTCGATTCGGCGCCGTTCCCAGCAGTTAGGCCTTTGTTACAGCACTACGTGGAAAATTTTGCCTAAGGATTTGGGCGTAAAACCTTTTAAGATACAGCTGGTGCAAGAACTAAAGCCAGCCGACCTACCACAACGCCGAATTTTTGGTGAATGGGCTCTTGGAAAGCTGGCCGAGGATCCGCTTTTTTTATCGAAAAATTGTGTTCAGCGATGAGGCTCATTTTTGGTTGAATGGGTACGTAAATAAGCAAAATTGCCGCATTTGGAGTGAAGGTCAGCCAGAAGCATTGCAACAGCTACCAATGCATCCCGAAAAAGCCACTGTTTGGTGCGGTTTATGGGCCGGCGGCATTATTGGGCCATATTTCTTCAAAGATGATGCGAATCGCAGCGTTACTGTCAATGGTGAACGCTGCCGAGCGATGATAACAAACTTTTTTTTGCCCGAAATGGAAGTTCTTGACTTGCATGATATGTGGTTTCAACAAGACGGTGCCACATGCCACACAGCACGCGAAACAATGGCGCAATTGCGAGGCGAGTTTGGTGAACAGTTAATTTCACGTTTCGGGCCGGTCAATTGGCCGCCTAGATCGTGCGATTTGACACCATTAGATTATTTTTTGTGGGGGTATGTCAAGGCTAATGTCTATAGGGACAAGCCCGCTTCGATTGACGCACTGGAAGCCAACATCCATGCATTCATTCGTGAGATACCGGCCGATATGTGTGAAAGAGTATGCCAAAATTGGACTCAGCGGATGGGCTACCAGAGACGCAGCCGCGGTCAACATTTGCATAAAATTATCTTTAAACATTAAATTGCAAGCCATATGTGAACGGCCTGGTTTTGTGGGGAATGCATCTTCTTGGTGAGCAAAATGAGGATCACGTTCATTATCAGAGTCCGAAACCAGTTCATCATCACTCAAAAATCCATCACCAGGAATTGGATTAACAAACTTGGAACTTCCATAAAAGGTAGAAGGTTTCATTTCTGTAAACAACGAAAGAACCTTGAATGCATATGGCTTTATATGTGAACGGCCGGGTTTTGTGGGGAATGCATACGAAGCCATATATGGCAAGTTTAAAAAAACCATCAACAATCAAGTAAAAAAAGCACCAACACAAAACCCATTTTAACTGCCAGTTCTTGAATATTTATACAATATATAATTTTTTTTTAATGTTTACTCACTGTTTTCTATAGTTTTTTTAATTTTAAAATATACCTTCGATTGATCTTTGCTTCAGCCTCCGAACACGCTTCACAAATTCTCGAATAGTTTGACAAGTTGTGCGTTGCATCGACAAAAATAACGGAATTCCGTTACACAAATATATGTTTCGTTGAGAGAACGTTAACCAAAAAAAAATTATTGATAACAACAAAGAAAAAAATCCCAAAATTGAAGGAAACCATATATGGCTTCGTATGCGATAAGGACGACCTGCTGATGGCTAATTGCGAGGCACTGCGTCAGCTAACAATTCTGAGTCGATCCATATACATTGAGTTGTACCTAGCGAAATCATTTCTCTATGTTACAAACTTAATGTCAAAACTAACTGAAATGGTCTAAAATTAAGACCAAACAAACTTGGATACAAGATTTGAAGAAAATCGGTCAAGCCGCTTAGAACGGAGAGACCATTATGCGAAGGCGGACCGACGGACGTTTATTCAAAAAACACTTTTTGGGTTTCGCTTTGTATCAATCAAAATCTCGACGTCGAAAACTTGCACGAAACCAATATCTTTCTCTTTGTAAGAGTATGTTGAAAACATCACCCCATAATACATAGATCAGTTCCAGCTACTCCTTCCGCCTACAAGGTATCTAATTTCAACCTTTTTTATTTGCAACCGTAAAGTCTGTCATAGACAGTGAATGTGCTCAATGTACCAAAACTACCTCAGGGATAAAAAGGACAAAAATATATCTAAATACAATTTGTGAGCTTTCCCTTTGACATCGTCTAATCCATCCCAGTGACGTCCAAGTCGCCCACTCATTGATAAACCAAAATCTAGTGCTGCAGTTCACTTTACGTACAGACGTGTGTATCTCGCCCATCAAAGGAGCAACCAAGCTTACCCCAGACATCCTTTTTTTTAATGAACTGTTGCCGCTTTCAACTGCTAAGTCTAAACTTACAGCATTCGCCAGTGCGCTACCCAACCATCTTCATCGTCGTCGTAGTACTCGTTGGTCTGTGGCCAAGGCACTCGTAGAACGACGATGCATACATCCAAGAGATAAGCCGAAAAATTGTCAGCACAGACGATGATTGAGCAAGGGCTATACAGAGCGGGTGGATACTCCGACGCGACTACTAGTAGTTATGGAAGGATGAACCCTACGTGGAATGGGTTTCAAACTCACCACCTACGTCTGGGTCAGAATTGAAAAGTTTTCGTCGTTGTTGCTGCTTTGTCCGGGTGTCGTACTCATCCCTCCCAATTCTCTCTGTGTCTGCAATATTTAGGAAATTACCGAAGGTGTTGTGTGCTTCGGTGTTATAGAGCGCATCAAATTTATTTTTGGTTGGTGGTGCGCCCCCTTACAAAAAAAAAAGGAAAAAACAAACAACAAAGCCAGTCAGCCAAGTGATATGCATCAACAGGAGGAATAAAGGAGCAGTCTGCCAAAGGTTCGGTTGAATTGTTGTTGTTGTTATTTTTTATTTATTTTGGTAGTCGTATTTTTCAAGGTCACACTTGGGAATTTTACTTGACGATTATGATCCATTGGACACCACGAAGGATTTGATTTAATCTTGTATGAGAGGGCAAGTATTGATTTTGTGGGTTTATGTGTAGGTTTGAACCCCAGGAGTACGAAGACACCCCTCTTATTTAAAGGAGAGACAATAGAAGTTGAGATTATCCAAGCGTACTTAACAAAGAAAAAAAAAGTTTTCTATAGTTTACGAACCCTGAAATCAAATCTGTTCGTCAACTGGTCAAGTCATACGACTAGGACAAGAATTCGATAAGTAAGGAATGCGAGCTCATGTGCGCTCTACCTGTGCCATCAGAGTTATTGTTCAGGGTAGTTGTGGTAAAGGGTTTTTCAATAAGAGCGCTACAAAAGTTTTTTTTTTAAATAAAACAAAAACGGTTTTGGAAATCAATGAAATTTTTTATTGCTGTGAAAGTACGTTCGATGCCTTTATGTATGGAACTCGATTTCTTTAACATGGCCACCACGAATACGCTTGCAGAGAAGTCCAGACGCTGAACCCAATTTTCGACGGTTTTCAAGCATTAATCGGCCGATACTGCTGCAGTTTCACGTTCGATATTCGTACGAAGTACGCTGGCTTGTTGGCATAGACCATAGACTTGACGAAGCCCCACAGGAAATAGTCTAACGGCGTCAAATCGCACGACCGAGGCGGCCAAGCGACTGAACCATTTCGTCAGATAACACGTTCTCCAAACTTGGGTTCCAATAAATTGATTGTGGCATTCGCTGTGTGGCTTGTGGCGCCGTCCTGTTGGAACCACATGTCCTCCAAGTCCATATCATCTAATTGGGGCCAAAAATATTCGGTTATCATTGAACGGTAGCGTTTCCCATTCACAGTAACGTGCCGGTCTTGATCATCACGGAAGAAGTACGACCCAATGACGCCGCCGGCCCATAAACCACACCAAACCGTAATTTTTTCTGGATGCAATGATGACTCATGGAGAACGTGTGGATTGCTGCCTGACCAATACCGCATATTTTGTGTTTATTGACGAAGCCATTCAGCCAGAAATGAGCCTCATTGCTGAAGATGATTTTTCGATGAAAATCCGAATCATTTTCAAGTTGTTGCTCAGCCCAATTCACGAATATACCTCGCTTCTGGTGGTCAAGCGGCTTCAGTTCTTGCGTCAATTTAATCTTGTAAGGATGTAGGCCAAGATCTTTTCGCAAAATTCGCCACAACGACGTCACAGAGATGCCCAACCCTTGAGAATGACGTGTGAGAGACACATTTGCGCTTTCTTCAACTGAAGCCTCAACGGCAGCAATATTCTCGACACTACGGGCACTTCTTTGTCTCACTGGCATGGGAACATTTTGTACTGTGTCTGTGGATTCAAATTTTTCCACTAGACGCTCAATTTTTGATCTGCTAGGACGATTATGACGACCATAAATTGGACGTAGCTCTCTTAACGTTGAGGCCACTGACTCCGAATTTCGGTTGTAAATTTTAATAATTTCGACTCGTTGTTGGATCGTATATCTTTCCATCATGAAATGGCAAACCTTACTGAAGAGAAATGTTAAAAGAACGGCAAGAAATATGGCGTCGTTTGCTGTCCCTGTCGCTCAACATTTGTAGCGTCCCTGTTGAAAAACCCGATGTATGGTCATAAGTTTTTAACTTTCTCGTACAGAGACAAAAAAATTGTTGTCGTGAAAATTGTCGACCTCTAGAGTTTGACTAATTCAAACCGTACGATGATATCGGAGTCCAAAAAAATTGTTTTTTTGAATTAACGTCCGTCGGTCCGTCTGCTCGTAATGCATAGCAGTAGAGAATTCGATGATTTTCATAATTTGGCCAAAATATGCTTATGATAAAAAAAATTGTCGAAATATGATTATACCAACGATTATTCCGGAATTTGGGGAATTATCGAGACAATCGTGTTTAATGAATATCGTTACGTGGGAGGTACAGGGCTGCAAAAGTCTATACAATTGTACTGTTTTGGTACAATCGGCCTTTCTTCAGTACACAAATACAATTTACAAAATTTCAGTACAATTTACGCTGGCTGCAGCTATTTCAATAGGTTTTTTTCAGAATACAAAAAAAACCGACACGCTTCCAGAAATATGCACAAAAGAGCAATGGTACCGGCAGCAGCCAGTTTAACTTGATACGATTCTAAAAACAACAAACTTTGTCGGTGAAAGGGTAAAGAAGTCAGAAGTATCTTTCTGTTTATTGATCCTCGAACACAATTTGACATTTCCTGTCTTAGACCATTTTAACGTCTTATTCAAAAAATAACCTTAATGATTCCGAAATGATAAGAAAGATGTTGTTCAACCGTCAAAAAGGTCAAAAAATTATTAAAATTTTTACAGCACTAGATAATTAGAGAATAATTTGCAAAAAAAAAAAAACAACAATAATAGGAATAATAAAACATCAAATAATGACGACACATCAAATGTACTTTTTTTACCTCCAAGTGGTAACCATTTGGGTACTGGTCTCATCCAACCGGGTTTGACTTGCTAAACGATAAGTGCGAGTGTTGATAACAAGACAATACAAACAGCTACAATGTAAACAGTCAGGTCAGAATGGCACGGCCTGCTGCCCCAGGCGAACATAGATGAGCTGCTTCGACGTATTCGGACAACAGATTATCTAGGAATTTCAAAGGTAAGTCAGGTGGCGGAAACCGAAAGGCAAACGGCAGCGCCTTATCCCGTAGTGAATACTGAAGGCCCCGTGTCCTAGGGGTATCTAATAAATTGAAACTGGCCCTCCATTTTGGGGGTTGTGCTTTGGGTTACCAACCCTCCCATTTAAAAAAAAAAAAAACGTTGTTACGAAGCAACCGTTAGCCTCGTAAAGAACGGATTTATTGTTGACGATCCTGCTTAAAAAAAATGGCATCTGGAATGTGAGAAAGTTAAACAGGAGAGGTGCAAGCCAACAACTAGTGGAAGCCCTAAACTGCTACAAATCAAACATTACTGCCATCCAGGGAATACGATGGGATGGGTCGTACAAAAAGAGGACGAAAAACTGTGATATCTAGCGACAATCCGAATCAAGGTCAAATTCACCAACATAAGCCTTACATGCTATATGCGCTCGAGCCCAACGGAGGAAAGAGACGATACAGCTAAGGATTGCTTTTATGAGCTCCTTGACAAAACCTATGAGCGACTACCGAAGTACGATGTTAAAATCGTGCTGGGAGATTTTAACGCAAAGGTAGGAAGAAAAGACATCTTTAGCAGTATTGTCGGAAACCATAGCCTACATGATACACGTCTGGTAACGTACTTAGGCTAATTGACTCCGCTACGGAACGAAATGCCACTATAGCCAGCACACGGTTTCCTCACCTCGATATCCATAAGTGGACATGGCGGTCTCCAGATCAACGAACGGTCAACCAAATTGATAACATTGCGATAGAAAAGTGGCACGCATCCAGTATTTTGGGTGTCCGAACATTCCGAGGAGCTAACATCGGCTCGGACCACTACCTTGTTGTAGCAGCCATGGTCAGAATACAGATACCCACCACGCCAATACAATATAGAAAAACGGTGAAAAAATTGAATGACGAAAGGCTGTAATCGCAAGAGACCTCCTAGACCTTCGTGCAACGCGTATCCCTAAACCTCTCGATTAACACCATACCACCAGCATTGAATGTCGAAGAACTATGGCAACGATGCCAACAAGCCATTAGATCAGCCGCAAATGATGTGCTAGGTTTCTCGCGCTAGGTTGCTCGCAGCCAAGAACGAGGCCTACAAGGCTAAGCTGCATGTGAAGACGAGAGCTGCCGTTGAACTCTTTAGGCAAAGAATAAGGGAAGAACACCGGCTTTTCAGAAAAAAGAAAAAGAGTGCAAGAATAGCGCGCGATCGAGGATATAGAGAGGTGCTTCCCGGGAATGATGTTCGCAAGTTTTACCAAAGTGTAAAACGTCAAAGCCAAGGATACAAGGCTCGAACATAATCCTGTCAAGATGAACAAAGATATATCGTAGTTGATACACAGTCGATGCAGATGATATGGAAGAACAATTTCAGCAGACTGTTAAACGGCGATGACGAGCAACATTGAAGCGAAGCGAGGATAGCAATATCTAACCTAACGCTGCCGGAAATAACGGCCTTCCCGCCGAGCTTTATAGAGCCGGCGGAGATGACTTGGTAAGTAACATCCACCTACTGGTAAGCCAAATTAGCGGTCGGATGAAAACATGCCTGAAGTATTGAACCTCAGAACCGCTGGCCCGATCTAAAGCAAAGACATCCTCTGAAATGCGTCAACTACTGAGGCACAAGTTTCCTCAACATCGCCTTCAAGTTCCTGTCTACCTTAATACGTAAACGCCTGAAACCGTTTACCAACAACCTGATCGGCCCTTATCAGTGTCGTTTTAGGCCAGGAAAGTCCACAACCGATCAAATTTTTATACTTCGATACCCACCACCTTTTCATTGATTTCAAAGCCGCATACGACAGCGTTTATAGAGACGAACCATACAGAACCATGTCTAGTTTTGGTATACCGCCCAAACTCGTTCGTTTGTGTAGGATAGCGATAGAGAATTCTCGCTGCTTCATCAGGGTCGGATTCGACCTCACCGACACATTCGATACCAAAATGATATTTAGGTAAGGCCATGCGCTGTCATGTGACTTCTTCAAAATGATTCTTGAGAGGATTGTGCAAAACTCATGAGCCAACACCAGAGGTACAATTCTCTAAAAAGCGGTGCAACTACTATCATACGCCGACGATATTGACATCATGATGTCCTTGTCACGTTTGCTAGAATAGAGAAGGAAGCGGCCTATATGGGTTTAGAAGTAAATGAGGGTAAGGCTATACCATCAACACGAAAGGGCACACAAGATCGACGAATTGGATAGAACGTCATCATTGACAGATATAACTTTGAGGTAGTACGGGACTTTATCTATCTCGACACCGCTATTAACTTTGACAACAACATCTCGTCAGATATTAAACGAAGAATTACTCTTGCCAACCGCTGTTTCTTCGGGCTAAGAAGGCAATTCAGTAGTAAAACCCTCACTCGAACTACTAAGGAGATTCTATATAAGACCGTGATCATCCCAGTCCTGCTCTACGGCGCTGCAGCATGGACCGTCTCAAAAGCGAATGATGGAATCCTTGGTCGATTCGAGCGGAAAATTCGAAAAAACAACGGTCCCGTTTGCGTTGACGGGTAATGGAGACGAAGATTCAACCAATAACTAAACGAGCTGTACAGCGACATGCCCCTGGTCAAAAAACTACGCATTGGACGTTGAGATAGCTAGGACATGTAGAACGAATGGACACCAATACTCCGGCTCGCAGATTCTTCGATTCCAAGCCACACGCCGGACGCAGTAGAGGAAGACCGCGCCTTAAGTGGCGCGCACAAATAGAAACCGACCTCAACCAACTTGGAGTGCGCAACTGGATGCGTTAGCTAAGGACTGGGCTAATAGTAGAGGCATGTTGGTTGAGGCCCAAAATTAATTTTTTGTTCGGTATATTTAAATCGTTGAGACCTTACTCCAAATGTAGGCTTAGTCCTGCTTATTGTCCCGTGTGTAAACTGTGCGCATATATGTATCTTGTTGGCGAATTTGGACTTGAAACAGATTGCTACAATGGTTTCAGTGATGCCTTTCCATACCAATTCTTGTCTAGTATGTCATATAAAACAAATCCGTTGCAAAGTCGGTATAACTCGGATGTCAAATATTTACTGGATGGAAGTAATGTCTGCTTTTGTACCAGGGCTTCCTCTAGTTGGCCACATACACCTTTTTGTTTAATTGTTATAATATACCAGGCGCAGTTACGAAAAGTTTTAGTCTTTATAACGTTTAACTCTTCGACTTCATTCAGTCAACCATATTGAACGAATGGACAGTATTGATCAGGACAGGAAAATCTTTAAATCCAGTCACTCAACTTATAGACGGCAAATAAGACCCAACCATTAATTTAAGGATAAATTAATCGCGCCTTCGATCTTCGATATTCGTTGAAATGATTTTTAAGAATCAGAGGCGACGGTAAGTAGAACTAAATCGGCGTTATGACAAATTATATGAACTTAAGTTGAATCATTAAAACTAACTTTTATCCTTAAATTTTAAAAAAAAATTTTATCAACCAAAATTATAACATTGATATCAGGCAGACAACGGCACATACGGCAAGAGAAGTAATGCAGTTTCGAAAAGCGGACACTCAGGTAGTGAAAACTATAATTGTCATAGGGAGCCAAAAGACTGAACATACCCTAAGCGGAACTTAATAGTTTCTTAAGCGAGACTACGGAGTAAAAGTCTAAATCCTTGAAGCTAACAGAAGCCTACTGACAATATCGAATCGATAGTTTAATTTTTAGTTTTTGAAAATTTAACCGAAAATTTCTTCAAAGCATAATATTCTTGTTGATACCTTATCCCATACGGGCTCAGTGGAACGATGGTTAGTGCGTTGAACTGCCGCGCAGAAGGTCTGGGTTCGATTCCCAGCCGTAGCAACACCAAAATGATTTTTCACTGGCCCTCCTCTCGTGATGATCCGACAAATCATCCGACTAGTATCAATTGTCATGAATAGCTTATCTCAACTGAGCCGTTCAAATTCGGCATAAAACAGGAGGTCCCACCATCGTGCAAAGTAGTACACACGCACACATGAATGGTTGTGAGAAAAAAGCTTGGCCCTGGGTACTAACGAGCCTGTTGCACCATAATTTTTTTTTTTTTATCTTATCCCATAGGGTAATATTAGTTTTGATACATATGTAGTTTGTAACAGAGAGAAATAATTTAACTAGGTATACCTTCAAGTATGTGGATTGACTCAGAATCACTAGTTAAGTCGATTTAGCCATGTCTGTTTGTCCGTTTGTATGGCTGTTCGTACTCGATGTTCGAGTCTTAAGGTTTGCGCTGGCATAATGAAATTTGGTATATAGGATCCTTGCCCGTGCTTACAGCTAAAGTGTAAACATTTTCAAAATCCGCCCACTGCCACGCTTACATTTTTAGAAAAAAATTGTTTTTGGCCCGTCTAAACAACATAGTTGTCCTCATACAGTGGTGGTCCAGTATAACGAATGATATAATGTCCAGGTGTATTCGTTAAATCGAAAAATACGTAATATCGAGCACATTTTACTTGTACGAAATGTTAAATAAAATGTGCAAATATTGTTTCTATTCATACGATTTTTTTCATTTATTCATAAGTTAAAAAAAAACAAAACTTTTCAAAGTAAAAAGTAAAAAAGTCTGGATACTATTATTAATTTTTTGAAAAGAAATCACCAATAAACGTTTGTTTTCGTGAACTTTGAACAGAGCAATATACAGCTGTTTTCCTGAAGGCTTCTTAAGACAAATATTTTGGTATGTTCAACGTTGTTTTCTTCGGCACATTAAATACACGTGTTAAAATTCTCAACCGCATCGGCATGTTTTATTTTCTGAACAGAGTTTGGACCCGTTTCTGAGGACCTATCATCTTCATCATTGTCAACATCAATAGCATCGTTTTCTTAAAATGTGCTGGTACGACTATCTTCTGCAAGAAACATTTCAGCATTGTTCCAAGACTCCAAATCCTCTCCAGTGAAGTTAGCCCAAAGTACATTACATATTTAATGTAAAATGTATAGCTTATAGAACAATACCTCATTTGAAAGTGATTCTAACCTCTGGGAAAATATTTTGGACAAGAGTCAAAGTGTTTGTTACTACGACCATCTCTTCTTGGCTCCGTAAAACTGACAGGCGAATATCATCCTCCTCATCAAACTCCGTATCCGGCGTTGGAGCTAATATGTTTTTCCAGCACTTGTGAAGCACAACCGCTGATACATTTTTCCATGCCAAGGCAATGAGTGAAGCAGCCTCAAAAAGATCGAGCTCCTTCAGAGCATCTGTTATGCCTTTTCCCGAACTCACAATTTTACTCAGCAAGCTACTTCTATAAAATAGCTTAGTTAAGCGGATCGCATTCTGATCCATTGGTTGGATCAATGGTGTAACATTAGGTGGCATGTACACCACCCAAATTTTTCCATCCGCCGTTTCTTGTACTAATTCCTCTTCGGGAGGATGACTAGGCGCATTATCTAGAAGCAACAAAGCCTGTATTGGTAGATTTTGCTCTTCCAGAAACTCTTCAACCTATAAAAGATAAGTAGGTACATAGAATTAAAGAACAATTTGTTTTTTTTTTTTAGTTTCGAACCTGTGGTATAAAATTCTTGAAAAACCAAATTTTGAAAAGACCAGCATTCATCCATGCAGATTTAGATTTAGTCAATTGGTAGAGTTTTATTTTTAAAAGCTCGCGGCTTTCTTGACTTCCCGATTATAAGTGGCTTTATTTTTTTTTAAGCCAGTAGCATTCGAGCATGCAAGGAACGTAAGGCGTTCTTTGGAAATTTTGCTCCCTGGAGCGCTTCTCCGGCATTTTCCAATAAAGACCAGTTTCGTCGGCATTTAAAACCGCATCTAAGCTGAGTTTATTTACTTTTACGATTTCAGACGATTTTTTTTAAATGGGTTAACAAGATCTGCTCGTGATGAAAGCTTTTCGCCAGACTGTTTAAGAATACGAATCCCAAAGCACTTTTTAAGTTTTGTCAGCCAACCGTTGCTCGCTGAAAATTCTCCGAGGTAATATTTTTTTGGATCTCCATAGCTTTGGCTTTCAGAATGCTTCCATTTATGGAAATGTGTCTTTCACGTTGGGTAATAAACCATTTGTATAATGCCTGTTCCATTTTTGGGTATTCACCTTTCTTGAATGATCGTCGGTGAAAATATCCACTATGTGTATCACTCAGATTTTTGAGAACCTTGATTCCATTTTTCTTAATGGTACGAATGCTCGATTTTGGAATTGCAAACTTCTTTGAAATGTCCTTAAGTGGGACTGCCTTATTGCACTCGTCAATGATTTTTACTTTATCTTGAAGCGAAAGGCGTTTGCGAGTTAAAGACATTTTTACCAATTTTACCGAACTACTAGCGCAAGAAAAGAACGCGACCGATATCTTTTGAAAGACGAGTCTACTAAACTCGTTCTTACTCGAAACATAGATTCATATATGGATACCAAATGTGCATGTGCCCCAGACAAAACAAACTTGCAAACCGAAAGCATTGTGAGTGCGCAAATACACAATAACAAAATGTTATACGTAGTAGCTAACAGTTTTACAACAGGCCCATAACCATACATACATAAATTCACAATACAGAGAGTTGCCTTACACCTGCCTACATATGTATGTACATACATATATGTTTAACAGAAACATTCGTTATATCTAATGTCAACGCTTTTTTTCATACGTTATATAGAATTGAAAAAAGTGTAAGTTATATCGATTATTCGTTATATCGGCATTCGTTATACCGGACCACCACTGTATATATATTTCGTCCATACGAATTTTGTAAAAAAAAAATTTCTATGCAAATACTTCCGTAATGCCAATATAATCATTTCGTCCTTAGATCATTCAAGCCAATGTCCAATTTTTGGAGGCGTTTTTTTTTTTTCAAAAATCATTTGTATTCCCTACACATACGCCATAGAAAATCGTAGTTTTTTGTCAAACCAACAAATATTTAGATACTATCTGAACAATATGTGGTGACAATGTATTTATTTCATTCCTTTTCAGTTTTAAGTCACGCCCAATTTTTTGGGAATGTTCATTTTAAGAATGGGATGGAATAGAGTATTCAACGATCCACAAGCCTGCGCGGAGTCTTCTCTTATGTTTATTTAAGGCTTGGAAAAGTTGCTTTTCTATATGACAAATTAATTTCGATTTGAAATTCGGAAACATTTTTCAAATTTTTCATAAAACTGCCAGACGCTTTTTTAAAAATTATATCTTGGGTAATTTCTTCTGGAATAATTGACTTGGAAAGCCAACATTCGACACATTACTGTTCGAAAAAGTGAGCAAACATTTTAACTCATAAAAACACTCATAGGGGGGGCATAATATAGAATTTTGGAACTTTCATTCTTATAGGCAAAAACCCCTTTACCTCACCAAATGCAACACAGTAGATGCCAAAACTTCCCACAGAAGCCATTCATTCTCCGATGAGCAGACATAAATTCTTCAAAATCCATTTTATGATCCATTCCGCCACATAAGATGGTTCCAGCAGTAGCAATTTATGGCCCACCATTTAGACCACAAATCCATTATTTTAGGTCACTGTAGCTCCACATCTTGGCATGCATACGTATAAACCGCCAAACAAATGACTTTGACGGCGAAAAGAACGTCAACACGGTACGATGCGGACAGACCGAAGAACAGCATGTGCAGGAGCGCTGTCCTCTGTTGATATTATTTCGATAATTATGACCGTTTGCATGCGGTAGTAGCCGAGAGTCAAGACCCGAGACATGCAACTGTGTCGACGATTTGTGGTCCAGCATAAATTATGCTACTGAGCGTTGCAAGTTGAAAAAAAGAGGAAGCCACCGTTGGTTGCGCACACACATAAAAAAAAAACGATCAGACACACTGCATAGTCATCAGCGCGTTTTGTATCTTTTCATCGGTTGCGCATGCGTGATATGACAATCAGGCTGGATGATGTGGCTACTGGTTTTGTGGGTAATTACGTACCTACGTTCGTTGGTGAATTCTTTTTTTTTTTTTTTTAGTAGAACAAACGAACACGTACCTAATATTTCCGATGATGAGAGCGTGAGATACAGTCTGCACTCGCTGCAAGTTTGTTGCAAAATGACGGTAAGTGGAGCATGCCAAGTGGTTCGGCGTATGCTACAATCTACTGCCGCAGTCATGGTATGTTAAGTGATTAATAGAGGGGGAGAGGATACCATCGCATGCCTCACACATTGTCAGAGTGAGGTAAGAACTCCTTTCCTTTCGATGCGAATGTAGGGGCACTTGAAGAGCTTCTCATCTTCCAAGGATGACATTCTCAAGAGCTAAGCAAACGAATGCCTCACGAAAAAATGTCAAGAGCATCTTCTTGAATCATACTTTCAAATTTTGAATAGTTATGGGTCCTTATGCCATCACCCGCAAGTTCGGAATCAAATGCAAATCGCAGCATCATTGAAAAGCCGTTTGCACTTCATCACCATCTGATGATGCCCATGGCATAGTCGTTTCGTACCGCCGACAGTGGATTCGATTTTGAAATCGAGTGTCGGTTACCATGGCGACATGGTCGTGGTCGTCGTCCAGAGACACGTCATCTTTAGTGTTATGGTAGGTACCATACCATCCAGCCAGACTCCGAATTCACGCTTAAGGCCTCTCATCTCTTCCACGGCTGGGTTGTGTTCATTTGCAGTCGTATACCCGTAGATACTCCTATGGTTGTCTCTCTGACTGTCTGGCGGTTTTGGATTTCGTTTTTTTTCGCTGCATATGCCTGTCTGATGCTGTCTGGCTGTCTGCGCATATAATTATGATAAGCCGTCTGACCCGCATGTCATCGTCGAATTCATTCGTTGCATTGTTGTTGTTATTATTTTCGCTCAGATCGGAGGGTGATGGTGCATAAAATCGATGCAACGAATGAAATACATGCTTTGTCCAACAGTAAAGCTGGATATTTAATGGTTTGCCACTTATAGGGGCTTACGATGCTGTTGCATGTTTTAATTTTTTTTTTCATTTGAAGTGCGTATAGCTTGGAAAGTACCTATGGTGGGTAGGTAGTTTGATAGGAAGTGCATGAGCTGGGAATGGGAAGATGTGTTGCAATTTGCAACGTGGAGTGCGTGGCAGATTTCCAAGATCCACATGCGTTGAGTTTTTTTTTTAATTTAAATTGAGCTGTATGGACGTGCGGAGTGGAAGAGAGTGTCGTTTCACTTCCTTCTGTGGGATCAGAAGGTGGTGTTATTGGTTGCGTCTACATTTTTAGTGAGACTGGACAAAGTGAAGAACCTTTGCGGGCTACTATGACGTATTAGGACAACAGGTTATTTAGAAATAGCAAGATTTAGTTTGGATAGCATTTGCCCGAACATGACATATTCAGTAATTATGCCGGAAAAAAAGACACGCAAGCACACCATGCACTAGGAATATAGAAGCTACTCTAAGAACTAGATAGTCAGGTTGTTGTGCCCGCCTTCGGGGTAGGTTGAATAAGAGGCTATAAATCAAATTGTGAGTACCCGTTCATTGTTAGTGCCCGTTCGATGCGAGAACGCGACTTTCAACCACTTTGAAGAAATAAATCATTTAAGGCCCTATAGAAATGTCCCTGCCAAGTCACATAAGCTGTTGTAGAAAATTGCAGTGGCGTAAGAGATATTCTATGAACCCTATTTCTTCTTCTCTTGTGCAGTTTAGTGTCCTTACATACTTACTTATCGGGCTCCCGGCCCGTGAAGAGTCTCTGCCTGAGACACTGCACTTTCCGTCCTCTACGATCCCGGGCTCGCTGCTTCCAGTTGACCAAGCGCTCTGGCATCCGCAATGGCTTGATATTTGAAACGGAGGTCCGGTCTTCTTTGCGAACCTGGGCGCTGGGCTTCGATGATCCTCTTAGATGGGGCATTATTGTCCATTCGCTCGATGTGGCCGAGTCAATGCAGTCGACGTGTTTTGGCTTTTTGGACTGCATCCACATCTTGGTACAGCTCACAGAGTTCGCCGTAGTAGTTATCTCCTCCATTCGCCCTCCTCCCATATAGGACCGAAAATCCGCCGAAGTATTTTTCTCTCGAAGGAGCCCAGTATCAGCCCAGTATCCCTTCTTTCTTAACGTCCAGCACTCGGCGCCACAAAACGTAACTGGCAGGATAAGGGTTTTGTAGAGCACACATTTCGTCCTTCGAGTTAGGATTTTGGAACCCAGTTGTTTCGCCAAACCGAAGTAGTGACGGTTTCCTTGTGTAATTCTTCGCCGGATCTCCACTAGGTTGTCGTTCCCGGAGTCTATGTTTAATCCGAGTTAGGTGAACTCCTTACCTACCTCGAAATTACTGCCATAAATAGTGATGTCTTATTCTAAGCTGTGGTCAGATGCTTGTTTGTTGGTTGATAGCATATACTAAGTCTTGTCCTCATTTACTTCAAGGCCAACGGCTTTCGCCCGTTCTTCAATCGCCGTGAACGCTTCCATCACTGCACGCTGGGAGCGACCAATGATGTCAATATCGTCCGCATAGCCCAGCAGCTGGACGGACCTTTTTAAAATAGTGTCTTCAATGTTGACACCTGTCCTTCGTACTATCTGCTTCAGTACGAGATTGAAAAAGTCACATGATAGCGCATGTGCACGCTCGAAATAGTTCGGAGGAGATATTCCAATCTGCACGTTGCAGCGACATAGCTGAATCAGTTTTTCCGGGATTCCGAATTTGGCCATTGCCACTTAGAGCTCCTGACGATGTATTCTATCATACGCGGCTTTGAAGTCGATGGGTGGTGAGTTTCGACTTGAAATTCGTTGGTTTTTTCTAATATTTGAGATGCAGTCGGAAATCCGTGAGTTCATGCACAAAAAAATGGCACACGATGTATTCTGCGATGACAATTTTGTTGATGCCTGCAGCACCTAGGAGTAGCTTGTTCTACTTTAGCTTGACACATTTCATATGTTTTACTCAGCATCTCGATTCGATTTTATACTCTTTTCTCAGGTGAGGCTTAAAGAGTACATGGAGATGGAGCTTGCAGATTGCACCTAATACGATGGTATACGATGGGCTTAATGGCGCGATGGTTAGTGCGAAGAACTGCCGCGCAGAAGGTCTGTGTTCGATTCCCAGTCGTAACACCACCTAAATGATTTTTTACTGGCCCCCCTCTTGAGATGATCTGACAAATCATTCGGGTATTGTCAATTGTCAAGAATAGCTTATTCCAAGTAAGCCGTTCGTAATTGGCATAATATGAGATGTCCCGCCATCGTACAAGCACAAGCACAGAAGTACACAAGCATTACATTTGCTGGTAGGAGGGAAATAAGCTGCAAAAATGGGTTAAGCAGTTATTGAAGATAAGGCCAAGTTTATTCTGCCAACAAGGACACAAAACTTCGACGAATTGGACAGATCTTCAACATCGGTAGCTAGCACTTTGAGGTCTCAGAAGACTATGTCTACCGCTGCTCAGCTATTAATTATGACAAAGACATCTTAAAAACTTAGTCTTACCAACCGCTTTTTCTCTTTTAATAAAGCCCTCGTACGAACTACTAAGATCATATAAAAGGCTCTGATTGTCCCAGTCCTGCTATGCGACACCGAGTCATAGAAATCGGAAGAAGAAGTCCTTGTGCTTGAAAATCTTTGCCCTCCGGGCAATATAGTCATAGATTCAACGAAAAACTATGCAAACTGTACATCGACATAGACCTGGTGAAAAAAATCTTCGGGCAATATAGTCAAAGATTCAACGAAAAGCTATCCAAACTGTACATCGACATAGACCTGACGTATAGACTCCGTATTTGACGTTTAAGATGGCGAGGATATGTAGAGCGAACATACACCAATACCGTGTTCACAGTGTTTTCGATTACCAACCAGTCCTTGGTCACAGCATAGGAATATCTCCCCTAAAGTGGTACTTAGAAACCTACCTCAACAAACTTAAAGTGGGCAACTGGAGGCACTTATTTAGGGAACAGGTTAATTGAAGGGCTATGCCCAACATCATTTTGCTAAATTCTCCAAGTTGAAGCCTACAAAAGGCTTAGTTCCTGCAAACAACGTGAAATTGAGATGTTGTGGTTCGCTAACAAACTACTCTACCGCAGAGTCCATTTCGACGAGTTTCATTAACCTACTAAGACTCCTCGATCAGCCATTAAATAATTCATGGCGAATTCGCCTAGTTTTTACCGAATGAAGGACGTTCATTGGGCGGTGTGAATAAAAACGAGTAGGACAAGTAAATACTTGAACATATCAAAATAACAATTAAACGCCAAAATTGAAGTGAATAAAACAAGTATTTACTCTTACTCGCGAGTAAATACTTGAGAGGATAGTAAAACCCGGGAAAATGCCAATTTTTGTGTGAATAAACGCAAGTAAATACTTCTGTAGCAAGTAAATATTCGTCTATTCGCAAGTCAACCCGACCCCAGACTTGCAGTCGTACTTGTACACGAAAGATGGCTGCATTTATGAACCTGCGTGGTGTGAAACGTTATAGAGACCGGCGTGATATAAGTCCCGATCTATCTAAGGGACTATTACGGTTTGAGAGCGAAAACGTAGATTTTCTCACTTCGCACTTTCTTGATGAAAACACTGATGCAAGGGGTGGAGGATTAACTGCACGGAAAAAAATGGACATTTTTCTGAGATACGTTACTGATCCAGGATTTCAAAGTGGTGTTGCCAACGACATGGGGGTTGAAAGAAGTACCGTCAGCAGAACATTTTCAAGTGTATTGGATAAAATAGTGTCGAAGTCTGAAGATTGGATTAAATTTCCACGCACTATTGAAGATATGGATCAGGCCAAGGCAGATTGGGCTTCAAAATTTCGCATTCCGACTGTCATTGTTGCTATAGATTGCACTCACGTGCGTATTATGAAACCTTCGGAATTCGGCGACGAGTAAGTGAACAGAAAAGGAAAAACAACAATAAACATTCAGATGACTTGTGACGCTAATGAAAAAATTACAAGTGTGGACGCTCAATGACCAGAGAGTGTACATGATGGCAGGATTTGGCGAGTGAGTGGAATTCAGGACGTGGTGCGCCGATATGATGGTGATGTTTGTCTCCTTGGTGATAGCGGATATGGAATTACTCCTTGGTTACTGACTCCTTTTGACGAACCAAGAAATGCTCGTGAGCGGAATTACAATTCGACCCATGATCAGGAAAGAGTAGTAATTGAACGATTTTTTGGCCAGATGAAACGTCGTTTTCCCATACTCTCGAGCCAAGTTAGAATAGCAGTCAAAAATGTTCCCAATTTAGTAATAAGTTGTGCAGTGCTTCACAATGTAGCAAAACATTTGAATGATCCTTGGGAAGTGGAAGACGGAATCAAAAATGGTGTGGCTGAAGAAAATGTACCTCTATATAATTTAGATCGGAATGAAGTTATAAATAGACGACGTGGTCAGCAAAAATGATTAGAAATTAGTAATAATCTGATGATGTAAATACACATTTTTGACATGGAAATAAATTTAATCCTATTTCCTTTACTCCAATTGCAATCGCATATGTGAAAAAATAAAATAAAAAAGTAATAAAAAATATATAAAAAAACAAAAATATATCTTTTTAAATAAGTAGTCACATTTTTTCTTTTATTTTTTTTTCTTTCAATAACGCTACAAAAATAGCTCTATTGTCACAACCGGAAGTCACACTACTTTCATCCATAGCTGCAAGAGGACAAAAACAAACGGGAACGACAACTGACTTGTGAGTAATGACGGGGAGTCAAGGTTAGTTTAGGCGAAAACAGAACGTTAGGCAAAAACAGAACAAGTCACAACAGGAAATGATGCGTAGTCTGTGTGGCGCTACAAGTATTTACTTGTTTTTTTTGTGAATTCAGTTGTCTCGCGAGTAAATACTTGCTAGTATATCTCGGGTTGACGAGTACACGGTCACAAGTAAACTCGACGCTTTATTCACATCGGTTTGCTTGGAGTTTAAATACTCGTTACACTTTACTTGTAAGTAAATACTCGTCGTACTCGTTTTTATTCATACCGCCCGTCTTAGACCGTAAACAGTACAAAACGATCCGTGTTATGACAGAACACAGTGACAGTAAAATATTAATCAAACATGGCCGGAACTCTGCTGTCAAAATAGTATGGGGGCCTTAGAAGTCTTTTATCACTTATTTTGTGCATTGACAATCCTGCAGTTTGAAAAATGACAGACTCGGTGTTTTCAACATGAATATTCCATCATTCCTTAACTTTTAGAACCAAAATTGCTACCGATAATTGAGACGACCTTCCACACACCAAGGAACTATTTAGATATGTGTAGAAATTCCAGGATACGTACACAGAAATCCTTTTATACTTTCATAAATGATTATCTCCTTGAAATTGACAAAATAAGGGTCCTGTTTGAAAACGGTCGCTTTTTAACCCATTACCTGCCATTGTACTCAATTGAGTACAGCATTTTCGAAAATTTCAATTTGATTTTTTTCAAAAAGTAGGTTTTGATTTTAATTTCTTTCGAATTTATATCAATCATAGACATGTGTTTTGACACTTGGAATAAAATTGTTGAAGTTAAAAGTCATTTTCAAGTTTTTCTTGTTTCAAGCAGTTTTATGTGTTTCCGGAAATAAAAAATTTGTTAAATCTTACACTTCTGACTAACATGTTAATAATCTATTGGTTTGGTTGGATTTTTAATCAAAGAACAAACTTTCAAACGAACTTCACAAAAAAAAACATTTGTTGTCCATGGTAAGTGGAATCCAAAGATGGTGTACTCAATTGAGTACACTGGCCAAAACTGTGCTAAATATTTTTTTTCTTTTTTCGGATTATTATTATTATTAGAAAAATGGAATTTTCAACAATTAACTGCACCAGCTTTTATGGTAGGCGCTATCCAAACCTCTGCATGGCTGCTGATGATATCCCAGATGATGGAAATGAAATAGACGTAGCAGTGATTCCGCCGGATGTTGATATCCAAACCGACGAAGAGGATATATGTGAGGATGAGTTGTTTGATTCCCATATTCCTGTTGACATTCCTGGAGCGGTAGAGATTGAAATCAAGGGAAGAATTTTTAGCCAGCGGTGAGTCACAAAATAATGCTCCAAAATGGTCAAATCATGTGGTTTATACTACTGAAATTAATGAAACGTTTTGTTATTTGGACAATTTGGCCAAAGTTTAAGAACAGTTGGAATTGAAAGACGAAATTTAAATTTTTGAACATTTTTTCGATGATGATGTGATGAATATAATTGTAGAGCAAAGCCAAATATACGCACTCGACAAAAACTGCCACACATTCCAATTTACGAAAGAAGACTTGAAAAAGTTTGTTGGTATAATGTTTTTTTTCTGGATACCACACGTTGCCTCAAGAATCATTGTACTGGTGCCTAGACGAAGATGCTAGATGCCCATTGGTAGCTAATTCCATGTCGCTTCCTTCATCTGGCCAACAATTCTTCTCTGGATAGATCTGATAAAATGGCAGAGGTTCGACCTTTGATGAAAGTCATTTGTAATAATTATCAAAAATGGGACTTTTTTTCATGATAAACTGTCAATTGATAAGGCGATGGTTAAATACTTTGGTCATCACTCCGCAAAGCAATTTATACGTTGAAAGCCTGTTCGTTTTGGATACAAGGATGAATATTGCTATAATTTCGATGTATATTGTGGTGCCAAAAATGTCAGTGTAACGAATTAGTGCTTACCTCTCGGATCGCGTGTGGTACTCGATTTGCTGGATGTAGTAAGAACGCCAAGTGATCACAGCGTATTTTTTGATAATTATTTCACCAGCCATGACCTCATGACAACTTTACGTAAAAAAGGATTTCGCGCAACAGGTACGGTTAGGGACAATAGAACAAAAAAATGTCCACTCAAATCCTTGAAGACGATAATGAAGGCCAACCGTGGTTGCTTCCATCACAAATTCGATAAAAACAATAACATCTTGTTCGCGCGTTGGAAGGATAACGCTGTTGTTACCATTGCAACTAATTATGACACCTTGGAACCACTGGGTAAAGTAAAAAGATGGTGAACAACCCACAAACAAAAAGTAGTCATTCCCTAGCCAAAACCATTGGTTGCTTACAACAAGGGCATGGGTGGGGTCGACCTTCATGACCAATTCGTAAACAATTACCGAATAAAAATAAAGGGTAAGAAATGGTGGTGGCCATTGTTTACACATATGATCAACTCAATGGTGGTGAATGCTTGGCGACTCCATTGTTTGAAAACCAATGAAAATCGTAATCTGCTTTCCTATGTACGGACCATAGCAAGGACTTATTTACGTTCAGGGCCTACAGTAAAAGTGCAAAATAAACCAAATGTTCCGAAATCTTTAGTTCGCAGTGAAGGGTGGCATTTCCCCAAAAAAATACAAAAGCAGTTACGATGCAAAATATGTCACAGCAGAGTTCGATGGATATGCGATAAATGCCAAATTACTCTTTGCATCGAAAAGAAAAAGAATGCTTTATAATATTTCACAATTCACAATAACAATTTTCACACATCTGGCCAGTGTACTCGTTTGAGTACACCACTCTAAAACCCAAAGTTGAAAAAAAAATGTTTAAATTTTGTATTTTATGTCTTATATAACACTAAATAAATAGTATTTAAAAGATTTTTTAATTGTCTTAATTTAAAAGGGGGTTGGTATCTAATGGGTTAAATGAAAACGTGGCACCGAATTCTCTGATCATCCCTACGTCTGTCTGTCTCATTGGACGGACAAAACTGCAATTTGCCATTCTCATGAACTTAACTCTTAACCTCTAAATATGACGAGGTCATGTAACCCGTTCCCCTTAGCAGCTGAAAACAGTCTGATTTCATAAATTTCACTCAAAACCATGCCAACTTTAGTACAAAAAAAAATCCCTCTACCTGCGTATAGCTCATAAATCTGGTTCAACTTATCCACTGACTCCAATTCATCATCGTTACCTTTTATGTGTGTCATGCCATTACGATGAGGACAACCTTCCATTTTATTATTTTCCTTTCAAAAAGCCAAAAAGAAAACTTATCATCATCAAAACACAACCCTTACCCATCCAATGAGGGTCATTATAATACATAAGTTCTCTTTCTCGTCATATTAAGGTTAGGGCAACAATCTAAAGCCCAGGACCCGATACCTCGCCCGCATTACTAAATTACGTATTTCCCAATTTGAATATTTCCTAGCAGACAGTAAATAATGATAAATCTCAAAGTAACCTACTCCTTGCTAAAAAAAAATAAAAAAAAAATTAAAAAAAAAATTTAATATTCTAATTTTGTTATCCTTTGTTAGTGTCTCGTCTTTCAAACCGTAGTCGTCGTCGTGTCTACGTAGTCCTTTAAATTTTCCACTCTTCAACTTCTAATGAGTTTCAGTTCTATGATACTCGTTTTCAATTATCAAGGCCAACGTTGCCCTTGCCGTTAACGGCGATTTTCAACGTTCTCCTCCTTTAGCTTTGTATTGTTCGTTAAGGATACTCCTTTGCGGGATAGTAGACAAGCAACAACAAAAAAAAAATACCAAGCCTTACCCAGATGTTGGTTTTATGTTGCAAAATTCATTTTCGGTTTCTTTCAAATTACCGTTTGCTTGTAGGGGATGATTTTTTGCCGTTAGACCGGTTACCAACAGACCAGGACGAAGATGTACACTAATGGTTGGTATTAAATTTTCTAATTTCCATGTCCTATGAGTGGAATGATGTCGATGGTGCTTCTCAAGTATGTATACGCACTTGTATGAAGGACTACTATGTGTGTGCGTTAGTGTGTGCAGGGGCTTCCAGGGATAAACACTTTTAACCTCGTTCCTCTAACTGTACTTGCACGCATCGTGTACAATCATCATCGTACATCTTCATCATTATTGTTGCCATCGAAGGATGATGCACTTCTTTGGCACCCCATTGAACGACACCTCTCTAGTGCGTACTACACAACCACTAGCGATTATACAAAGCCACACGTGACACATAAATATTAAATACTAACGTAGTGTTGAATCCTTTGTCTATAGACATAACCAAACACACACACACACAATAGGTATAGTTTTTTTGTATCCTTCGACCAAGTGTGTACGCAGTTATAGTGGATGGGATGAGGGGAAAACGCATTTGAAAGTTGGTTAGCAACAGAGACTCGACTGAGCAGTCCTGGTCAACCCTAAGTTGAAGTGTCCTTTGAAAGCTGCAAGTTCTTTGTCATATTTCCGTAGTTTGGTTGTTGTTGTTGTTTGTATAGATCCTTTGAGATGTCTGTAAGATGCAAATTATTGCAGCAAGTGATGTATGCAAAAGTATGTCCTTGATCATCTGCATGGAATGGAAATACCTATGCAGGATGCTTATTTCTGTTTTTTTTTTTTTTTTTTTTTATTGTAGAGTGCAAGGAGGTGGAAGTGAATTCCCAGGAAACCAATGAATAGACTGTGATTTCAAGGTCTACCGGTGCAGGATATGTGAATATGTGAAAGAAGCGGGCTCTTGTAATTCGTGTTGACCTTGAATTCGCTGCTGCATTTGTGCTACATTTAGATGTGCATCGCACGGCAGCTGGAGTGCAGCAGAAGCTTTGTTGTCCGGCCTGGGAAGCGATGCAATTAGGTGAAGTTGTTAGTTCCTCATTGTATATGAGAAATTGCATCTTGTAGTTGAGAGTCAAAACTGGTTGGGATTGAGATTGAGTCATTATAAGGGCGCTCAGAGACGCTGCGGGTGACTTAGACATGAATATAAGAAGATAATTGCTGGCGCAAAAGATTTTCCAGAATATCGGGAGCAGATTATTTGATCACGGCATTCGTGGTGTTGGTGGGTAGTTCTTGCACGAATTGTGGAACCTATCAAATTATTCTGAGGTCACAGACATCTATGAATCCCTAGAGTTAGTCAGTCCTTTTGAACAGGAATGGATGCCTAAAAGCCAAAAGCAGAGCTCAATGCCGTAGTGGATGCATGGTATATCTAGTAAGTTGGAACTTGCCCTTCAGGCAATAAGTTGCGCCGTTAGCGAAACATCCTTAGCATGATTATAAAGAGATAACAGCCATTGAAAACGGATCCTCTCAACCAGATCTTGAAAACAACGACTAATACCGACTGCACAATCCGTGCAGCCATTGAAAACGGATCCTCTCAACCAGATCTTGAAAACAACGCTTTATACCGACTGCACAATCCGAGTGTACAACTTCAGTCTGTTTTCTCGTGCGGTGCAGGGCAGATATTACCGCGATTCAGGATGTCTGGATACTCGATGAACAGGATATAAAAAAAAATTGCGACATTTTTTACGTATTCTACCCAAGGGACCTTGTATAAGGATGCGGATTCATTGTGGGAAGCCAACTAAGGCCAAAAGTGATTGAGCCGGTAAGTGATCACCTTTAACCAAAGCAACGTTCTACAAAGCCACCATACCGATGAGTCTAAGGACCCTTTCAGTTGAATGCGAAAATTCAAAAAGAAAACATCTCCGTAGGTTAAGTTGGAAAGCACAGCCTCCACGAAACGACAACAGATTAACTGATTTTGCATCAGCATACTAAGTATCCTACAAGACCCTATCTGACGTAATATGTGAATCTGTTTACCAACAACCTGCCGTTATCAGTGTGGTGTTACGCCAGAAAAATCCTCAACCGATCAAATCTTCACACAAGATCACAGATTTCAAAGCCGCATGCGATAGCATTTATAGAGACGAATATGGAGTCGTTACTAGTTTTGGTATATCGCTCAAACTACTCCTTCTGTGCAGGATGATAGGCTTGTTTGGACTGTCATATGACTACTTTAGTCCCATTTTTTGAGAGGATTGTGCAAAATTCCCGAGCCAAGACCAGAGGCACAACCTTCCATAAATTGGTGCAACTACTAGAATGCGCTTACGATTGTTACATCATTAATTGGACTCAACGAGACGTCATAGCCACGTCGAAAGCTAAGAACTTGTCTTGCCAACAACTGTTCTTTTAAGGAAAAGAAGGCAGTTTCGAAGTAAAGCCCTCACTCGAACTACAAAGGAGATCCTATACAAGACCGTAATAATCCCAGTTCTGCTCTACTGCGATTATGCATTTTTGCAAGAGAAAAATGCTTCGAAAATTCTTTGGCAACGTTTGCCTTAAATGGCTATGAAGACGATGATTCCACCAAGAACGATACTAGATGTACAGTAACATACCACTAGTGAAACAGCTCCCACTTTGGACGTTAAAGGTGGATATGGTATATAGAGCGAATGAACAGCAATACTCCGACCCGAAGAGTCTTCGATTCCTAGCCAGAGGTGAACGCAGCAGAGGAAGACCTCGCCTTAAGTGCCGCGCATAAGTCGAAACCGACCTCATCTTACTCGAATTGCAGTAAGTTAAGGACCGGTATAATTGCAGAGACATGTTGGTTGAGGGCCATTTTAATTCTGGAATGTACCGTAACTTGAGTAAGTAAGTAATATCCTCTGATAATTGTCAAGAGTAAACAGCTCTTGTTGTCGATCCTTTAATGGAGTCATGATGTCTGGGAGTAGTTCTTACCACTTTTTAGCATTTTCGAACATCTTCTTTCGAAAATCCTAACCACCGGAGGAACACCTACGGAAATGAGCTCAGTCTGAATTATGAGGAAAAATAGACAGGCATCGTAGATCACAGATACTGTGAGATGAATACTTCAATAAGTTTTGATAAAAAGTGGAATATATTCATGAATGGACCGTACCTTAAATCTTGTTTCTCTGGAAAAATTATTCGACTCGACCAGTACACCGAAGGAGATAACAGACTCTCCAACCATCAATACGGCTTCAGGAATAACACAATCCGCACAGATGCAATAAATGCAGTGTGTGACATAGCCCACGAAACCACATCTGGAACGAGGTAGAAAGGGGGAAGAAAGCAGTACTGCGCCATGTTGATGATACTCCAAGTTAAAAATGCCTTCACCATAATGACAGCGCTAAATAAGATGAGAGTGACCAAGTATACATAACGCAAATAATAACACAGAATGAGTTCCACAGGGTCAGTTCTGGGATCAGCTCTATAGAATATTATGTACTCATTGATAGTAGTGGCCAAAATCACAGACAAAGTGCCGCATCGCAACACTGCAAAAACACTATAAAAGATGTCAAGGTATGGCTCAACTCGTCAGGGTTAAAACTGTCGAACCATACAACAGAGGCCGTTCTCACTAGAAGCCGTAAAAAAATTTTAACGTTTAAGACTTAAAGTGGGAGAACACACAATCAAGTCGAAGCCCTACATGAAATACCTAGGAGTGCTCTCAGACCACAGGCTTAACTTCACAGGACACCTAAGGTGAGAAAGCCATCCGAGTAGTCGCCGGAATATCAAGGCTCATACCGATTATTGGAGGAGCAAGGCAGCATATATGAAATCTGCTTGCAACCAAAAGCAAATCAATCCTCATGGCCGCAGCCGCCATATAGGACTCGACTGGTACTGATACAAGGTGGCGCAAAAATAACCTTCCGATGTTTTTTGGCTGTAATTAAAAAAAAAAAATTAAAAACTTTGATTCTTCTTGTGGATTATTTTTATTTGGTCTTTTAATTTTTTTACATCAAGTCGAGAATATGTGTCATGTAAATGGCCGCCGCCACAGTTGATTGTCATTTGATCCCTTTTTATGGCATTTTGCATCACTTTGGCCAAAACTTCTGACGATAGGTCCTCACATTCTTGACAGATATTGTCTTTAAGAGCTGCAAGAGTTAAATATGTTTAATATGTTCCACGTCCGAAGATGAAGGGCGTGGATTAGACATTGAATATGAAAAGCGGAGAGTGCTGTCATCAGTAAAGCAATGGATTGGATTCGAAGTTGCAGACAAGAGGTCATTAATAAAAATGAGAAAGAGTGTCGGAGACAGAACAGAGCCCTGGGGAGCATTAATTTCGTTAGAAGCAGACTTGAAACCGTCGAAAACAACTTGAGTTGAACGTTTCGAGAGATAGTTTGTAATCCATAGAAGAAGAGTTTCATCGATTCCAAAAGCACGCATTTTCGACAAAAGGGCTTGATGCCAAACCCTGTCAAATGCCTTTGAAATATAAAGTGCAACGGTCTTGTTTTCGCCACCGAGGTGAATAGATTGGTTCCACTTTTCGGTGAGTTATGTCATCAAATCACCAGTGGACATGTTGCAACGAAAACCGTAGATATTGTCGGTCAGGAGGAGTTTTCGTGATCCAAGATATTTCATAATTGGAGAGAGAATTAGATTCGCCTTTTTTTGGGACGGGCTGGACTAATGCTGTTTTTGCATCCACTCGGGTGGTTTTGCCAGCGTGGAAGAACACCTCTTGAGAATTATGGGGGAGATACCATCTGGGCCAGACGATTTGTGAATGTTGAGATCTAATAATACTCTTGCTACTGTACGAGTACGGAAGTGGATTGGTCCCATAGAATGTTCTACGTTCTCAAGTACAGGAGTAGACTGGGCACAATCTGGTAACGTGGAACTGGCTGTTAAATGGGCAGCAAGCAGATTGGCTTTGTCTATAGAGGTGACAGCTAGAATGTCATTGTAAATGAGCGTTGGGATGGAAGATGAGGTCGAAATCTTAATGTTTTTTTGCCAGACGACAAAAGGTTTTACTACCTTTGGGACATAGTAGAATTTTTTGCCTCAGCTTTCGGGCCTGGAAGAATTTGACACGCTTGATGCGGGCATTACAATCGTTTCTGGCTCGTTTGGACTTAGATCGGTTTTCCTCATAAGGATTTGTCTTATATAACCGAATGCAGGTGGCCATGGCTCAGAGGAATGCGTAGTTGACTGCTAAGCCAAATGTTGCGGGTTCAAGCCCCAGCTTTGGCAGCATTTATTTTCTACGAAAATTGCCAGCTTATCTGAGGCCACCTGTGCGATGATATGAGACAATATTAATCTATGTCTCCTCCTCTGTGCCAAGTAGGTGTATTTTGTTCGTCTTTCTTTCTATGTATCTATCTGTCTCTTTTTGTTGTATTAATGTTTTGATCTGTCCCAGCCGATGGCCTCTGTCGTCAGTGCTGTCACGTGTCTGTAGTTCGTTGCATTCATGTGCGAAGTACTGTGATGTCCAATATCCTTATATAACCGAAAACATAACTTTTCCAACCTAACAGCCTCTTTGCAGCTCTAGGCAGTTTCCAAGGTAGTTTCGCCTAAGATACACTACACAGTTGTCATAGCTTTTCTAAGCCTTCATTCATAAGCTCTATACATGTTATGCTTCGGATTAACTTCGTGCAACGCTCTACCGAAACATCTTAAGCCCAATCCCCCTGAAGTATTGAACATTAATTTTTCGAATTTTTCAAAAAAAAAAATTAAGTGCGCTTTTGCTAAAGTAAAGGAAGATAAACTGCACCAATAGATTTTTAATAGAGATTCGTGTTTTGTCTACATGTCCTGTTTCCTAATGGCAACGACAGGAGCGATAGTGTTCATTTTTATGTACAAATGTAAAATTGATGTTTGCCAACCTTTTATAACAAACACGTTTGGTATGTGAAATTACAAATCTGCAGGATGATAAGGCAAAGTCCTTTATCACACCTTGCACATGCATTTCGAATAATCGAACTGCATAGGTCTCCGGCACAACGTCTTTTTTCCCCAAAGAAACGACCAAGTAATTTGTTTGGTCATAGCAAAGTATAGTTGCGGTGTACGACGCGACGTTGCTTTCGAACGACGTTTTTGACTTTTTACACTGCTGTGTGATTTAAACGGATCACCGAAATGTTTTCAGTAACAAATTTGCTATGGCACGTTTGAATCGGAGTTGGAACATACCAGCTCCACCACTTTTTGCCACAATATGCTAAAAATATGTTACGTAGAAATATTCTGCTCGTCACTTCATTAACTTATCATTCACATTTTCTGGCGCAAATAGGTTCCGACGCATTCTGTTATATAGCATATTATTGCGTAAGTCTTTGTTATCACTCCACGCATGGATGTAAAACTGTTTTGTTCGGTGTAGCCACTGACAAGCAAAATACCAATAAGCACGCGAAAACCAAGTGACCGTAATATTCTTATTCGATGCTGATTAAGGACAGCTGGAGATAGAATGCGGAACACGACTCAACCGGAAGGAAGTTGGGTCGTGAGAAGCGCCAACAGCTAGTGAAACACAATCTCCTTGCTCTCCATTCACATACTCAACGAACGCGTCAAAATTATCAATACGTTGGCCATTTTCAAACGCAATTCCACAACCCGATCTCAACTGCGCAAGGGCAAACATTGTCTGGAATACCGCTTCCGTGTTCATCAGCATCAATCTTCTCCACTCCAAGCACATTGTCATTCTCCGGTGGTTGAATATACAAGGCGTGGAAATTTCTTGAGATACCATTTTCATCATCTGAATACAGTTCTTCTAAGCAATCGAGAAATTCTTAAAGGGTCAGTTTTCTGCAAAACCGTTTAAATTAAAAAATAATAATAATGTTACAATGTTTCAGGAAAAAACACCCATAATATAAAACTGCATCCTATCGCGCCTCTCGTTGCCATATGGACACGTTAGCAAACAATTTTTAAGAAAAAAAAACGCAATAAAAAAATTTATGAGCCTACTGGTTAAAACTGATGCCTTAGGAAATGAAAAAATGTGAACATGCAGATATATTCTTACTGGTTACCGATTCAGAGGCGCCAAATGTCGTGCACGTTGTTGGTTGCCATATGGCAATACCATGTGAATGTGGCTAAAGCTAAAAAACAACCTTTCAGAAGTTATAGCATCATAATTTCGGTTATGATTGTGAATTTTCCTGGGGTGGCAGCACGTAACTTGATACAATCGAGTTCAGTCGACACAATCGAGCTCTGGCAGCACCTAATTTGTCACAATCGACTACCCTCGATTGTATCGTCGAAGTTGGCAGCACACAAACTAGAAAATGACGTTTGAAAAAAAGCTTTATTCTCGATAGCAAATACCTATCGTTTAACAACTAAAAAATGGAAAATAAGCAAAATATGGCCATTAATAAAAAACAAATAGAAATTATAACAAATTTTATGAGCGATCATAAGGATTTAGCTCGAGGAATCTTGAAAACGGCTCAAGGAAGGAAAAATAGCAGTTTTCTCTGGGAAAGACTATCCAATTCCCTGAACACAGAGGGTCCTCCACAAAAAGATATTAAAGATTGGAAAAAGGTTTTGATTTTAAATATGCGAGTGTACTTATTTATTTTTTTATAAAATTGTGTTTTGTTTTAGTATTGGAGCGATTTAAAATATAAAGTCAAAAACAAACTGAGAAGTAATAAACTTCATTTAAAGGGCACGGGCGGAGGTCCATATATGCAAAAAAAGATCGTTGAGTGGGAAGAAAAAATAATCAAGTGCGCCGGTCTAGAAGCAGCTGTTGAAGGAGTCCTAACAGCAAAATTGTTTGGAGCCCCACACAATAATACCACTGACAACAATAATAACGATACAAACAATATAAAGAGCTCCGAACCTAAAAGCACATATATTCCGGCAACAAATACAACTTCGAACTTTGAAAATGAGGAGAAAAGTCTTGAAGAAGAATCAGATATTGAATATGAAGGTAGTTTGTGTGAGTTAATTTTAGCGTTTAATATATTATAATAAACAATTTATTTAAGGGAACCCAACTTACAAGACAAATGTTCGTACTAACAAAAAAGAAATCAAGGAAAATTTAATGAGGCAATATGTTAATGCAACAGAAGGTATTAACACTAAATTGGACGCAATTCATGAATTGCTCATCAGCAATCAAAAAATACATAAACGAAGACTAGAGGTTGAAGAGAAGCTGTACAGACTAAAAAAGAAGAAGCTTGAAATTTACGAAAAGAACGGAGTAGAACGCTTGCGGTTGCAAGAAATAATGTTGAGCACCAAAATAGAGGAAAATCGTATTCGACTTCGAGAAATAGAATCTCAGCAGTAGAGTAAAAGCTTCGGCCTTATATTACAAAGAAATATGTTTTAAGTTATTTATTATCAATGAAGTATTTTTTTCAAGAGTTATTTATTTGTTCCAATGAAATTGAACTAAAAATAAATGAGTTGAAAAAAAAAACATTTTTTCATAAAGAATTTTTAATATTATTTCTGATATTTTGAGCAATTCTTGATAAGTTATCATTCATGTTTGAATTGGAAATTACATCAGGTTGTATGATATTTCTATCTGCACTTAAACTACTCTGTTCTAATGGTACCCTAAAATGAGTACAGACATTATGCAGAGCCACAGCACACATTTACGATTCTGGTGACAGTTCTTGGGTCAAATCTAAGTTTTCGCTCATTTGACAAGCACCTCCAGCGTCCGTATTTCTGCACTTCCTTCTGCAACATTTCGGTAAGGTGTTAGTAACCATGGCTGTAGAGGGTATCCGCTGTCACCTAAAACGAAAAACAAATCTTAATATGTTAATATTATTCGTTATAATGTATACATGATACAACATGGAAACAAACTAACAAACCTAGAAATCGAGTGCTAACATCGCCAGCATTGAATTGTTGTTTTAAAAAATCGAATTCATTGCTACTATTCCAAACAGCCGAGTCATGTGCAGCACCACCATGTGAACTGTTGATTGCAATTATCTCGTTTAGGTGATTGCAAATCTATGCATAGAAATGTTAATTTTAGTATTTAATTATATTGATTATATTATTACCACCATTGCATTCAAGCTATGAAATCCTTTTCTGTTGAAATATATGTGCTCATTTTCCTTTGGTCTCAAAATAGTAATATGAGTACCATCAACGCATCCCACTATTCCCGGTAGTTTAAATTTCCTGTAATAATATTCTTTGCTGTCTTGAAATTTAGAACTATCAAGTCTTATCCATTGCGGACAAATTTCGTTTTCCAAAAAACCCAAAGTGCGTCGAAAGAACTTTGAAACTGTTGTCTATGCCATACCTAGTAACACGTTTGTTCCGACATTGATTTGGTTACTCCCACTGGCTAAGAGACTCAATGTTGAACAAAGTTGTAAAATGGCTGGA
Source organism: Rhingia rostrata (assembly GCA_949824845.1). NCBI lineage: Eukaryota > Metazoa > Arthropoda > Insecta > Diptera > Syrphidae > Rhingia > Rhingia rostrata. The sequence goes on from OX463757.1 coordinate 37,225,988, forward strand.
ACTGATGTGCTTCTTATTTTGCCTGGAAGTTTTGATGAGTTAAGGATCATAAGGAAGCATTCCTTGTTCACTCTAAACTGCTGCACAAAGCTAAAGAAATGTAGTTAGTTTTTCAATGTTGTCAGTGTTATTCTTTTATTTCTGAATACTCACTTTTTTCACTTAATTCTAATGGGTTGCTGTTATCTCTTAGAACTCTTCTTTTTATTTTGGCATTAGAGACTTCCTCGTCCTCACTCTCCGAATCAAAAAATAACACCTTTTTTCTATCCACTTTTCAAATAAAGAATAGTTGAAATTGAAATACCGATTTGACATTTCACTTCATAGTTCACAATAATTTTTTTAAGTACAAGTCACAATGAAACTCGTTTCAAGTTACGTGCTGCCAAAAATGTTTTGTTTCGAGTTGGCTGACGATGAACAATCCTCGATTGTATCAAGTTACGTGCTGCCACCATTGCAGTTTGTCTTTAACAGGCTTCTACCCAAACAATCGACTGCGAAAATGCTCAGCCGTCGGGCACAAGTACTATAAAAGGCCTACAGAAATAATTGCTTGTGGGAATCTAATTTTACGGCCTTATAGAGGAATAACTGTCAGTTAGGTTGGGTACAATCTGGAAACGTGGAACTGGCTACACAATGATCTGCAAGCAGATTGGCTTTGTCTAGAAAGGTGACAGCTGGAATGCCATTGAAAATGAGCGTTGATTTGAAAGATGAGGTCGAATTCTTAATTCTTAAAGATTACAAACGACAAAAACTATTCACTACGATTGGGGCATAGTAGTGGGAGAATTCGTGGGAATAGTGGGAGAATTCGTCATTCCTAATGTAGGCATTACCATCGTTGAGTGTCTCGTTTAAACTTAAATCCGCTGTCCTAAGTAGGATTGGACCTTTATGACCGAAAAAGTAACTCCTTAAACCTAACAGCCTCTTTGCGCCTCGAGTAATACTACCAATTATTCATACCCATGAGAATGGTGTTCGCTAACCAACTAACCTATCGATGGTGTTTTCCTTCACATTTAAGAATTTATGTCGTCTTGTAATGACATTTCCATTGCAAGCTCATATTGCACAACATTGCTACCCCCGATTGACACTGCCAAATCAAATCTACACTTGGATGCATATTGGTGCCAAATCGAAAGTTTACCTCGCTATGGGCAATGCCTCTTGTCAAGAACCGCCACACCATAGACTCTGTAAACGTCTGTCGAAATCAATTTATTTTATGACAGCTTCAAATGAGACATATCGTCATGTCAATTTAGCGAAAATCTCAGTCTGCTCAAATTGCGCTAAGTGATCATGGAATGCACCACAACTCGTTTCTAGCTACAACGTGTGATTTGATTATTTTTTTTGAGCTGACGCCATTATTGACAACCACCGACGCCGATATAAAAGTGCAACGCGCAGCCAATTAAACATGAAAATGTGTTGCAGCCGTCGAGACAGACACTTTACGGCGTGTACCTAAGTAGGTATCAACATAAATTTCGAGCCGGACCAGACACCGATCGATCTGAGGATCCTTTGGAGAGTTTTTTTTTTTTTTTATTGGAACACTGATTGCTCGGACAGACTATGAATATAGTGCCAGTGAAGAGTTTGGATATGCTTAGGTGTGTGCTGCACGGAATACGGTAGCACGACACCCATATGACGACGCCACGTTTGGGGCCTCGAAAAGGTTTTATGAGCTTGCTTTTGTGCTGGTGATCTGGTTTATTCGTTGCACCTTTGTCGTTTGTTCGTGGAACAGATATCGATTGGTGTACTAAAATTTTATGATTATGGTGACATAGAGACTAATGAATGGGTTGGCGGGTGAATAGTGACTTGCCAGACGCTGGTTTGGAAACGGCGAAGCTAAACATTGTGACACACTGGCGGTCGTGTATTTGAAGAAGTGAGACCAAGCGAAGCCTTTGATTTTTTTTATATCTGCAATATTCGAGTGCATATTATTTTGTGATTATAAATCATCCTGATCAATCATCCAGAAGATCTATCAACGGAGGTATAGAGGTAAAGAGAAAATTAGCTCTTTTCTGTAGAATACCAGAAAGTTAGATCTGCTGAGTTTATTCGAGTAGATCATGAAAGTACAAAATTAACATCTACGCGTTTAAATTTCAAACTTCCTTGGACACCCACTATGGTGTCAATCATGAGATGGAAGTTGATCACCTGATCATAAATTGCCGGATGTATGGGAGCAACCAATTATGTCGATATTCCTCCTATCCCAGTATAAGGAAAGATTTGTTGCAGACATGACGTCTGGCCAGCGCATTATCTGTTCCAGTATGAGCTTGAAGAAATCACTTGGAAGCACATTACCTTGTTGAAATCTGATAAATGTTTTGAAAAGCTATAGTGGGATGCTTTCAAATTGAACGTTATACTTTGTTTCATCCAGTGGTAGCCAAAACAGCTACCTCCATGATGATGGGATCTCGTGGATGAACAATTCCCAGGTATTACATTGTATATGTAGAGTTCCGCTGGTTATTCATTCGAACCGGTAGTCTTTTTGCTCTTCAGATGTTTACAAATGTGTACAAATTTTTGGCGCAACATTCTACTCCGGACTTTACATTTTTTCAGGACCATTCATGTGTGCGTGGGTACTTCCTGCACGATTGCAGATGATTGACGACGGGTTTCCGTCGGTTGGAGCTGGTAGGGCAAGTACCCTATCATTCTCTCCACATCGTTTCAAAATTATGTTGATGACCTTGATTTTCGGACCGGATCTGTATTCCACTAGATCACATGCGTACGCTATAGCGTCTCTAACGAAATCTACAAGATCGCTCTAATATACGGTAAATAATATCGATGGATGGTTGGGTTTTGTAGAACGAGGGTAGAGTCTGTTTGGTTTTAACTTGCCAATGCCCTGTGGTTGTAACTTTGACTACCATTCAAACTTGCTTATGCTTAATCTCCAAGCGGTTACCATCGGGAACTGGTCTCATCTAACCGGAATCGACTTGCTAAACGGCAAGCGCGAGTGTTGATAACACGGTAAAAAACAGCAAAACTATAAACAGCTAGGTCAGAATGGCACGGAATGAATACACGGCCGGCTGTCCCAGGCAAACATAGAGAAGCTGCTTTGACATATTCGGACAACAGGTTGCCTAGCAATTTCAAGTAAGTCGGTCCCCTTGAACATAGATGGCGGCGGATGAACAGAAAGGCCAACGGCAGCGCTCAATCCCGTTGTGGATACTGATGGCCACGTGTCCTATGGGTATCTAATAAATTTAAAATGGCCCTGCAGGTTGGGGTTGTGCTTTGGGTTAACTACCCAACCATGGAAAAAATTAATGATACGAAGCAACCAATAGTCTCGCAAAGGACTGATTTTATGGCTGAAGGCCCTGCTAAACGAAAAAAGGACAGCAACGTTCGTATCTGTACCTAGAATGGGAGAACTTTAAACAGGAGAGATGCAAGCGAACAACTAGCGCAAGCCCTAAACTGCTAAGAAGCAGACATTACTGCCATCCAGGAAATAGGATGAGATCAGCACAAAGAGGATGGGAAACTGCGATATCTACTACGGCCCGTATTATAGTGAGCAAAAACAGCGACTATTCGGATGCGGATTTCTTATAAGTACCAGGCTAAGGCGAGAATTCTTATGCTCCCAAGACATTAGCGAATGCATTATAACAATTTGCATCAAGGCCAAATACTCTTATAAAAACCTTATATGCGTGCACGCCCCGACGGATGAAAAAGATGATTTAGCTAAGGATTGCTTCTACGAGATCCTTGACAAAATATATGAGCGACTACCGAAGTACGATGTTAAAATCTTGCTGGAGATTTTAACGTGAAACATAGCCAACAAGACAACACGTCTGGTAACAGACTTAAGCTTATTGACTTCGCTATAGGACGAGATGCCACTATAGCCAGCACACGGTTTCCTCACCTCGATATCCACAAAAGGACATGGCGGTTTCCAGATTAACGAACGGTCAACCAAATTGATCATATTGCGATAGACAAGAGGCACGCATCCAGTATTTTGGATGTTGGAACATTCCGAGGAGCTAACATCTACTCGGACCACTACCTTGTTGCAGCCAAGGTTAGAATGCGGATATCCACTACGCCACAACAATCCAGAAATACTGTAAAAAAATTTATTGTCGAAAGACTGCAATCGCAAGAGACCGCCAAGACCTTCGCGCAACGCGTATCCCTAAACCTCTCGATTAACACCATACCACCAGCATCGAATGTCGAAGAACTATGGCAACGATGCCAACAAGCCATTAGACCAGCCGCAACTGTTGTGCTAGGTTTCTCGCGCCCACCAGCAAAAAACCCCTGGTTTGATGTGGAATGCCGACAGATGCTCGCAGCCAAGAACGAGGCCTACAAGGCTAAGCTGCAGGTGAAGACGAGAGCTGACGTTGAGCTCTACAGGCAGAGAAGAAGAAAAGAACACCGGCTTTTCAGGCACAATGTTCGCAAGTTTTACCAAAGTGTAAGACGTCAAAGACAGAGATACATGGCTCGAGAGGAATCCTGTCGAGATGAACAAGGAAATATCGTAGTTTAGACACAGCCGATGCTGAGGAAATGGAAGAACCACTTCTCCAGACTGTTAAACGGCGATGACGAACAACATTCCGCTGTCAGCCAGAACGTACCATTCAATATTGGCAACCTGAGTGAAGTGAGGATAGCAATATCTAAACTCAAGCTTTAGAACGCTGACGGAATTGATGGCTTTCCCGCTGAGCTTTATAAAGCCGGCGGAGATGTCTTGGTTAGCAACATCCACCAACTCATAAGCCAAATCTGGTCGGATGAAAGTATGCCTGAAGAATGAAACCTCATCATTGTTTGTCCGGACCACAAAATAGGAGACCCTCTGAGCTCCGTCAACTACAGAGGCATAACTCTCATCAACATCGCCTACAAGGTCCTATCAGCCGTAATATGTGAACGCCTGAAATCGTTTACCAACAACCTGATCGGCCCTTATCAATATGGTTTTAGGTCGGGAAAATCCACAACCGATCAAATCTTCACACTTCGGCAGATCCTGGAAAAAAAACCCAAGAAGTCCAAATCGATACCCACCACCTATTCATCGATTTCAAAGCCACATACGACAGCATTTATAAAGACGAACTTTACAGAGGCGGTTTTGGTATACCGATCAAACTCATCCGTTGGTGTAAGATGAAGATGGATAATTCTCACTGCTCCATCAGGGTTGGAAACGACCTCACCGACACGTTCGATACCAAAAAAGGGTTTTGGCAAGGCGATGCGCTATCATATGACTTCTTCTGGGCCTCAACCAAGCTAACTGTCTCCAACTGTGCACTTTAAGTTGGTTGAGATTTGTTTATATTTGTGAACACCACTTAAGGTGGAGTCTTCTTCTACTGAGTCCGACGTATGCCTGGGAATCGAAGACTGCGAGCCGGAGTACCCATTGGTTTTCTTTTGAATTGCTGGTTAACCCGCTGTTGCCGCTTCCTTCTCTATACTAGAAAACCTGTCTGTGACGGGCCATCTGAGCCAACATTAACACATTCCAGGGGGTAGGTACACATTCCATGTCCTTATATAAAGATATACTGTCCCCAACCTACGTTTCACAGTAAACGGTTTGTATGCATGTGTGTAGACAATCTTATACCCCTTTATATCAATTAAATCAAAAACTTGCATCAAGATAACACAAAGATGTTGCGTGCCCATATATGTATGCTCGTATAGCTCTTGTTACTTATGACAACAACAAAAAGAAAACCCCACTACCAAGGTCGCAAGGACTATTGAAGTCACAAAGCGACTAGACGCATTAAGTTAACAAAGCAAAAAGGCAGATGACTGAAGGACAACATAATTGATGCGTCTACGTATAATAGGGATAATATCGATTTAATTAGGTGGCCCCATCGCTTTCCTTGTTGTTCATAGCACAAGGATAGGGTGCACATTTGCGGTGTGGTATTAAAAAGTCGTTCGTCCACCAGAAAACCTGCTGTGATTTTCGTGGCAGGATATATAGATACATATACATCGATATAGAGACATTTTTCTTCCTTTCATCGGTAGACGTTTTGTTTCCCAAGATGTCTATAGATTGACTAGCAGCGATATCCAAAAAGTATAGGAAAAAGGTATAAACCAACCCTTAGCAGGAAAAGATAACCACCAAATGGTACCACCGAGATGATGCTAATTGCTTTGATTGGTAAAACAGTGCTCTTCCTGCCCTTGGGGGCATTAATTCCACCAAAATTACAGACACAAAAAAGTGTAGGCACACTATTAAGGACTAAGATGGTATTTCTTCACCTTAACGTTCGTCCCAATTTCATAAAAATAAACTCCCAGCCCAGCAGAACTTTGTCATCGCCGTCGTCAGTGCCTTCAAATGATTAAGAACAACCTACACATACAAAGATACGTCTTTGTTGTGGCTGACCTAGAACGTAGACAGTGACTCGTGACTCACAAAGCCATGCGAAACGAATGGATACGCGTGTCAGATATTTTATTTAAACAAATTGTTTGTTAAAAGTCTGACACTTTTGTTTGCTTCTAGCGATTGTGGTGTTTGCTAGTAATTGGATGAAGACAGAAAAAAAAAATTACGCCCAAGTGGATACGGACTTTGAATTTACTTTTCCCCCAAAAAAAAAGGCACGCTCGTGTAAGAAAAGTATTATCATTGGGAAGTTCGGGAGTTTGTGTTCTTCTTAAGCTTTCGGTCTTAACTACTTACGTAAATTTGCTTAACAGGGTTTTATCTGTGGAATTGTTGTTAAACTTGTTAACTCATTTCCCTCCATAAGTCTCGTGAGAATTTCGAAAGACTTGAATATATTTATGAGATTTATAAGGGCTCGGCGTAGTGTGTGAGGAAAATCTGTTTGGCATTCGAGCTAACCATGACACACTTCAAGCCGTGTGGTGTACAACATTCAATGGAATAAGTAAAAACAAACAAATGCAGGGGGGCCTGTCTGGTTGAATTTGAGAAAGCCTGTGATACCGTATGGTTAGAGTGGCTTTTGTACAAGCTAACCAGACTGAGGCTGCGTAAGCTCATACTGTATATGATTTATGTTATGTTGCATTGAGAAGAATGCCGATATCCAACAAGCCGGACAGGCTCCATAGGTTCCATTCAGGAGGTCATAAAACTCCCCCTTGATGGTATCTTCATGCTCATCGGTAGGGGCGTGTGCACATATTAGGCTCAGGTTTTGGAAAGTAGCTTTGATGCGGATAACAGAATGGCAATCCGGACAGGCTCCGTAGGCTCCATTCAGGCGGTCATAAAACTCCTCCTTGATGGGATCTTCAGCCTCATCGGTAGGGGCGTGTGTACATAGTAGGCTCAGGTTTCGGAGAGTGGCTTTGATGCTGATTAGAGAAGGGCGATCATTTATCGGTTTGAAGTCAATGACATTAGTCCTAAGCCGATTTCTCACGACGAATCCGCATCCTATTACATGCAATCTTTTGTTGCAGCTGTAGAAAATGTCGTAATTTTTTCTCTTCAACATATCGGATCATATCCATCGTAACTCCTGGATCGCGGTTATATCTGCCTTGTACTGCGAGAAGACAGACTCAAAGATTTTGAGCAGCACATGGGGTGTAGAATGGTCATACATTCCGGGTACATACTCTCAGATCATAGTCCATTGACGTTCCGGGTCTACTTGCCAGATGAGGAGTTCCATTATCAGAGGCGGGTTGTGTCTCTCTAATAACTGGTGGTTTTTTCCGTGGTCGGAAAGATACCCCAACGGAACAACCCCGAACCTGGAGGGCCAGACCTTGGTTTTGACCATAGGACAGCGTGCCGGAAAAACTGATGTCAGTAACCCGTTTTGGGATATGAGCGCTGCCGTCCATGACCCATTTAGGGCTCCTCCGCCACCAACTCTTTTCCAACACCCTGGCTCAGTATTGGAAATCCCCATAAGCCTATAGTTTAAATACGTCGAAGTAGCTCATATAGGGATCACACTTATCAGATCGATCTAGGTGGAGCTGTTGGTGCCACCGTTGATTCTTCCACTGACGACTGAGAGTACTTACCTCAGTGGGAGAACGCTCTTAACCCTCTCTCGTTGGTTGCCACGAACTATCTTTTATAGAGGTTAGTTGGCCCATCTTCAGTCGAGGTTCTAGGCACCTACGAGAAAAGATTATAAAATCATACCGATGACGCACTGCATACAAGGAGAACTGTTCTCTGGCAGGTCTTACTGGCACAGCCCGCCATATGTTAGGATCTCGTTTCTCATGTGTGCACGTGTACACCGCCCGCCAGTACCATAAAGCTAATGAGCAAAAGTTTTTGGTTTTTATTTTCAATGCGTCATCTGTATGACTTAATAATCTTTGCTAGCAGTCACCAGCGTGGAGGTAAGAGTGAAAGTTGAGTAGAAGTTGAAGAATATTAGTGAGAGGCTAGAGTGAGAATGCTTGTGTCCTCATGTAATCGCACCACTAACCTTAAACCGGCATGCCCACATGTATTTTTTCAAAAGGTTCACAGAATCACCCACTCTACCTATCAGAAGATAGCAATGAAACTTATTGGCATGAGCGCATGAGGAAACTTTTGATCTACAAATGGAATAAATCAAAGTTTCCATAATCATATCTTAGTTGGTTCCCTCAATATTTTTTTAGGAATATCCCCTTTTAATAACAATAGATGTATCAATCTTTAATAAGACTGTAAACGTCAAAAAAGACATCAAAGTTCACCTTCCTCTGTAACCTTTGTTCAAAACAAACTCAATAATTCTCAAAATACATATAATCTCACGTGAGTCTTACGTCCAAATAGCATGGTCAATATAAAACGGCCATATACCCTCCAGCTATATGTTCGCATCTACCAAAAGCTAAGTAGATATGTGCTCCCACGCGATATCAAGTCAAAGGTCAATCCATATGTTTACCACATCCACTGATCCCTTCATCATCCTTACCTCGATCCTCCCCCTCTCACAGCTTCCATTGAAATTAATTTTTTAAAAAAATGCCATAAACTCAACCAACCCCAAGCCCATTAGGCTTACTCATGCAAATTCAAATCGGAACTACCTAATAGACATCAGACATCACAAGGACACTCTTAACTCCTTTGTTCTCTCAAAATCTTTTATAAGCAATTTGAATTTAGCAATCGCAAGAGGCCGCCAAATCCTTTGCAGTGCGCGTATCCTTAAACCTATCTAGTAACATAGAATAGATAACACCAGCCTCTAATCTCAAAGAACAACGGCAACTATGAAAAAAACCATAAGTTAAGCCGCGGTTGAATTGCTAGGTCTCTCGACTAACACCATAACGCCAGCTTTTAATCTGATAGACCTATGGCAACGATGCCAAAAAGCAATAAGATCAGCCGCAACTGAAGTGCTAGGTCTCTCGAGCCCATCAACAAATAAAACACCGGTTTGATGTATGAATAGTCCCTTAGATGCTCACAGCCAAGAACGAGGCTTCCAAGCATATCTGCAGGCAAAGACGAAAAGAAGAAGAAACGAAGGAAAGCGCAATCGAAGACATAGAGATGAGCCATTCTACGATGTGTAGCCAGGGAAAACAGTTCGAACAGAATCCTGTCGAGTTGAACAAGGAAGATCGTAGTTAAGACACACTCGATGCTGAGAATATGGAAGACTGTAAAACGGAATGAAGAACAATCTCCTGCTGTCAGGCAGAACGAACCATTCAATTTCGACGACAAGTACCAGCAACCTGACCTAATTAAAGTGAGGACAGCAACATCTTAACATAAACTTATCAGCAACGCTGGATATAAGGCCTTCTTGCTGAGCTTTATAAAGCCGGTGCAAAGTTTAGTAACATAAACCAACCCATCATCAAATTTGGGTCGATGAAAGTATGAATGAAGAATTAAACCTCAGCATGGTTTGCTGGATACCAAAGATTATAAAGTCATACAGATGACGCACTGCATACAAGAAAAAATTGTTCTAATGCGGGTCGTACTGGGACAGCCAGCCATATGCATGGATCTCGTTTTTCATTGGTTCACGTGCATACCGACCGCCCGTACCATGAAGCTGGTGAGCAAAAGTTTGTGTTTTAGTTCTCAATGCGTCATCTGTATGACTCTATAATCATTGCGGATACACACAAAAAAACAGACCAGCACCAACTATCGAGGCTTAAGTCTCGCCAGGTGCGCCTTCATGAGTATATATGCTGTAATAAGTGAGCACCTGAAACCATTTACCAAAAACCTGGCCGGACATTATCAGTGTTCTGGAAAAAGCTTCAGAATTCCGAATCGACCAAATAATATAGAGACGAACTATACAGAGCCATGTCTAATTTTGGTATGCCGCCCAAGCTCGACCGTCTGTCTCGGATCGAGTGGTCTCTGCTCTATAGGGTCGAAAACTACCTCACCGACACATTTGGTACCAAAAAAGGATTTAGACAAGACGACGCACTTTCATGTAACTTCTGATTCTTGAGAGAATTGTGCAAAACTCGTAAGCCAATACCAGAGACACAATATTTCATAGATCGGTGCAACTACTAGCCGAAGAATGACATCATTAGTCGGACACAACGTGATGTCTTAGCCAAGCAAGGCAATGCGCTGTCATGTGAATTCTTCAATTTGATTCGTGAGAGGATTGTAAAACACCCCCAACCAACACGAGAGGCACAATTTTCATACGCCGATGATATTGAGACCATTGGTAGGACTCAACGTGATATCAAAGCCTCGTTTGCTAGTATAGAAGGAACGCAAACGGGACCGAAGATTTTTCGAAGAATTTTCCTCTCCAATCGACGAAGGATTTCTTCATACGCTTTTGAGACGGTCCATGCTATAGCGCCGTAGAGCAGGATTGGAATGATCAGAGTCTTATACAGAAGAAACAGCGGTTGGCAAGAGTAATTCGTCGTTTAATTTCTGACGAAATATTGTTGTCAGAGTTAAGGAGCCGAGGTAGACTTCTTGCAATACTACCTCAAAGTTATATCTGCCAATGCTGACGTTCTGTCCGATTCGTCGATGTTGTGTGTCCTTTCGTGTTGACATGTGTATCAAAAGCAGATAAAGAAATTCTTGGTCGTTTTGATCTAAAAATCCTTTGAAAAGCCTTCTGTTCCGTTTACGGTATTTGTTCAAAAAGATGAAGATTCATCCGCTAGAGACCAGACTAAATGGAGAAGCTAGATGGTCGAGGCGCCTTATTCGTTCTGATCTGTGTAGCGCCAATTTAGAAAGTAAGCAAAATAATCTTTTCTGTTCGGAATTGGCGTTAAACTGGAGGCACAATTGCTCTAATTATCGTTGTTGCAAACGCGGCAGGCAACCTACTGCTAATTTTTTTTTTTATAAGATTGTCTTAAGTTTATCTCTTGGCTACAATAGGTACCATTAAAATATTTTTTTTTTGGTATTTTTAAAAACGGTAAAACCGTAATTCTATGATCGACTAGTTTAGACTTTTCTACGCCGATAAGCAAAAAAGTGACTCAATAAAACTTTTCCCATAAGGTGCTGTTCATGCGATGGGAGTTACTGACTCTGCTGGATACGAATTTCGAAGAAAATCGGTCAATTCGTTTAGGCTGGAGACACAAGTACGGACAGACGGACCGACGAACCGACAGACTGACTTCCAAAAACCCCTTTTTTGGTTCGGTATCATTGTAATGTTAGAATCAATCAAAATCTCGAGGTCGAAAATTTTCACGAAAACAAGAGAAAGTTAACAACGTTTTTCTATTGCAAATGCCTTGGGATTTTTGCAGGAAAACGTCTCTAACTAGTGGGCGTGGATGAACATAATTTAAGTACAAAATGTTTATATTGCCATTGCGAAAGTATTTGCATCAAAAAAATTGTATATAGAAGAAATATAAATATTAGGATTGCCTACATATGTTTTTCAGATACTTTTTCAAAATTCCATACCGTTTGCCCAAAAACAACGCTTTTTCACGTCGAAATAAAATTTCACACCGACAAAGATAGAGATACTACATTTGTTTGCAACTAGATAGTACTTTTAAAGCCTAAATGGATCTATATGATGATGTGCATGCCTTCTCCAAAGATAGAAACATAGCAACGCGCTATTCTCTGACCCGAAACTTTGACTTTTTCTAGTGCCTGGCTAATTTTAGTATCCTTGTGCTTACAATCAAAATCGTGGCAATGAGTTGAAAGACATGGAATCATTCAGTCTTCTCCATCAAGCATAAAGGGAGGAAAACTTTTTAGGAAACGAATTCAAGACCAACTACTTTTGAACGTTCCTGAATGATAAAGTTGAGGTAAAATAAAAACGACTACAACCAGATAATGACAGTTGAGTCCCTTTGAAGAGTACTCCCCTTGTTGAAAATATTCCGCCTTCAAAGCCCTTCATCTAGTCGTTTATCTAAGCCTCTTGGGGTTGCAAAATAAAAAAAAAAAATTGTTCCATACTAATGGAAAATACCACCAGCACGTGATAATGACAGCTTCAGTCTGATAAGGTAAACATAACTAATGCAACCCCCACACCCATCCTAGGGATACAGTTTTTGCGCGGCAGAAAATCACACTCCTTCGCTGATTAATTCAAAATAAATCACAGAGAACGAAGGATTGATAAGGTATCTGGGCAATGACAAAGGACGAAAAATATCGCTAGACAATCCACACGACACCAACAAATTGGGACTGCATATGATTGTGCACGCGCATGGGAAATAGATGCAAGTGGAAGTGAATAAGTTATATCTGAGCGAATTAAAAAATGCGGGGTAGAAGATGAGAGCAACGTTACTAGATACATCATACATCATGAGAGCGGATTCTCTCTGGAGTAGTGCGCGACTACGACAACATTCACTTGACATTTCACTTTGCGGCGAAAGCTCCTTTCATTCAATTTCGGTGGATGCCTAGTTTGAACGGAACAAGGTGTTCATATTTTTATATTATCTGTCTCTTTCATAAACTTCTAGGAACCGGCATATGTATTCCGAAATCACAAGTGGTTTTGGAATTGCAAGCGTTGTTGCCAGACTTCCTCATCTCTTGGGGTGCTCAATTTGTTTAAAACATGATAACAGGTGATTTAGTTTTTTTTTTAATTTTTTAAATAAAACACTCAAATTTGCATCAAATATTCAAAATTGTAATTGTAAATTATTGTAATCGATAAATAGGCCTTTTGCCATTTACGTTTTTCAGACAACTTCATGCAAATGTTGTCCGCGGCTCCGTTTCAAATGGTCCATTCGGAAGGTCCAATTTTGCGGCACTTTTTCGAGCATTTCGGCCTTTATTCCTCGAATTACGCGTGTTATGCTATCCTGTAAGGCTTTAATCGTGTTCGGCTTGTCCACATAGACTAACGACTTTACATCACCCCATAAGAAATAATCAACAGGCGTTAAATCGCATGACTTGGCGGCCAACTCACAGGGCCATTTCGAGAGATAAACTCACCAAATTCATCCATCAACATTTCCATTGTTTCACGAGCTGTATGGCATGTGGCACAGTCTTGATGAAACCACATGTCAACCAAGTTTAACTCAGCCAACTGGGGCAAAGGAAAGTCGCGTATCAAGGCTCGATATCGTTCGCCGTTGATGGTAACGTCTCTTCCACGGTCCTCTTTGAAGAAAAATGGACCGATGATGCCACCAGCTACCAGACCGATGATGCCACCAGCCCATAAGCCACACCAAACTGTCATTTTTTCGGGATGCATCGGTAATTCTTGTATGGTATGTGGCTGTTCATTACTCCAGATGCGACAGTTTTGCTTATTTACGTATCCGTTGAGCCTCTTCGCTTAACACAATTTTTCGATAAAACAGCGGTTTTTCATGGAGCTGTTCTAAGGTCCATTCAGCAAAAATTAGACGTCTCGGTAGGTCATTCGACTTCAATTGTTGCACAAGTTGAATTTTATAGGCTTTCAAACCCAAATCGACACGTAAAATTTCCCATGTGGTTGAGTCACATATGCCCAATTGCTGAGCACTTCGACGAATTGACATTTCACGATCATCATTATCATTGGACGCTACGACTGCAATATTGTCTTCGGTACGCAATGTATGCTTGCAAGTCGATGGTTTAATGTCCAACAAAGTAAATTTGTTGCGAAATTTGGTGATAACCAGCATGGATTGTTTATTCACCAGGTCGATTATGACGACCAAAATATGTTCGTAACAAGCGGTGCACATTTTTCTCAGAGCACGAATTTTGATAATAAATTTCAATAATTTGCAATCGTTGTTAAATTGTAAGTCTTTCCATGATTAAATGGCAGAGTATCCTGAAAACTTCACCAGTGCTGCCAACCAGAAAATCTTAACTCTTAAAAATTCACCCGTTACATACATATTCCTGCTTTAGAAGTTTACCCACGAAAGTATAAATATTCGACCTATGAACATAAATACATTTTTTTTCAAATCTATAATGGAACCTATTTTATGATTTTGTTTTCTTTTTTTTATAATATTCACTCAATGAGCCGATTTTTAGCATTTTTCGTGACCCTTGTAGAGGATTTTTCGGAAATTTCCGCCTAGATGTTGGCATCCAGCTTTTTTACGGGGAAGAGCTCCCTGAAAACAGCCATCGATGCTTTTAAAGATTATGTTTCAATAAATGTTTCATTTCATTGAATCCTGGAAAGGCAACTGTCACCGTCATTGTAGCATCATTTTCTTAAAAAAAAAACTAGGAACTACAAGTTCCAGCTAAGGAAGTTGTTCACAATATTGTGTCTTTATGTGAATGCGAAGACCTTTGATACAATTCTCAAGTAACGGGTGATCCAAGTAGAGATACTTTTTGCAATAGCCTTTTTTGACAGATCACGTGTGAGTCGTGTCATGCTGTCATGTTATTTTTGTTTAGTATTGTTTGGCATTTCATAATGGAAAGACTTACGCGTGAACAACGTTTACAAATTTGTTCAACTTTATTATGAAAATTCACGTTCTATGAGGAATGTGTTTCGTTCACTTCGCTCTACTTATGGTCAACATAATCGGCCTACTGAGCGTACTACTCGCAACACCATCACCGGCCGGTCGATTGGCAACCAAGATCGTGCGATATCACACCGTTAGACTTTTTCCTGTGGGGATATGTAAAGTCAAAAGCTTATGCCGACAAACCCGCTTCGATTCAGGCCTTGGAGGAAAACATCACGCGTGTCATTCGCCAGTTACCAGTCGAAATGCTCGAACGAGTGATCGAAAATAGGACTCAACGGATGGACCATCTGCGACGTAGCAACGCCCAACATTTGATAGACATAATCTTCAAAAAATAAATGCCAAAGAATGTTCTTTCAAATGATAATAAATATTCTTCAATAAATTTGATTTTTCTGTGTTTTTTTCTTTAAAAAAGTAGGGAACTTCGAAATGGATCACCCTTACTTAATTATTGCAGCCTATGTGAGTTGTGAGATGATATGTTTTTTTTTTTGGATTATATGAATAAAGTTTTTTTTTTTTACAAAATTTGCCTTGCAAAGCATAGGTACTTATAGCTTTGCCGGACGAATTTTATAATTTTATTTATTTTTCAATGAATAAATAATAAAACCCAGTTTTTTCAGTTTCGGGATTAAACTTGAGCTGCCTCGAATAAATAGTTATTCAGTCGATTTAAATCAACATCGAGTTAGGACAGCAATCGAGTTTGATGATTATAAGTCGCAAGCTAACAATTGTTTTAAATTCCATTTATCATTCAATTACATTTTATCATTTAGTTAAATTTTTAGAAAATAAATATGTGTAGGATTTATTTAAATTCAGATCTCAGCGATTCGAAACTGTTTTTAATATTGAGTTTAATTGCTTCAAGAAGAAAAAGACTCTCGACATTTTCATTTGTTTGGGAAAAGGGAAACCAAACAGCTGATAACAATGATGTGACAGATTCTATTCGTTTTGACGGCAAAATCGATCAACTCTCAGTGTTAACATATTCATTATTCAATCACCACCAGGATCAAATTTAATTCTGCACTGAAGAACTGCTGAATGGAAAGATTAATGAAAGATTAAATACTATCCAAAGTTAGCTAGCTGACTCTGCGTTAACTCAGCACTGAAAAGTCCCACCCTAAGAGGATTAGATTTAATGCAGATAATATGGCTATTCCTGCAACGTCGGAAAGTCATCGTAAACATTGTAAACGTGGTCATCTTAATATGTAAATGAATTGTCAAAATTTGTATGGGAAATCTCTTAAAATAATATCGGAAATTTCCCACTAGAATCGAGTGTGTAAACAGAGATGGTAAACGTTGATAACGTTTGAATCTCTGTTTTTCTATTTAATCAGTCACATCCACACATCAAATATATGCGCTAAGCTGAAAAAAAATATCTAGAACGGAAACAGAACAAAAGGAAACATTTGTATTAATAATAAATTCAATTAAAATGAGATTGAATACAACGGTTTATGACATTAGCACGAGTACGATAAGTTTGGCGCCAAAAATTGATAACGGTTTTTAGTCGAAGGGTTAAAACAAGTTGTTTTTACTATGGGAGGGGATTCTATCTCCCCCAGTTTGGGCACGAGAGGTAATTTCATAAAAAGTAAAAGTAAAATTTGAAAAAATATATTTAAAAATGATGGTAATACTTACAATTGAGCAGGTCACCTTTTTTAAAGCCAATACCTCGATCTATTAGCTTATTGTTAAGCCAAAGAATTGGTTCCAAACTCAAAATTTAGGAAAAAAATGATAAAAAAGTTGTTATTGTAATTTTTGAGAACTTTCTCTTGGTGGAATCCCCGTCTCCATAGCACGTCAACGCAAACGGGCCGAATAATTTTCCTCTCAATCGACGAAGGATTTCTTCATCCGCTTTTGAGACGGTCCATGCTTCAGTGCCGTAGAACAGGACTGGAATGATCAGGGTCTTATATAGGATCTTCTTAGTAGTTGGAGTGAGGGCTTTACTACTGAATTGCCTTCTTGGCCGGAAGAAACAGCGGTTGCGAAAAGTAATTCTTCGTTTAATTTCTTACGAGATATTGTTGTCAGAGTTAATACAGAGCCGAAATAGATAAAGTCCCGTAAAAGTAAAATTTGAAAAATTATATTAAAAACTGATGGTAATACTTACAATTAAGCAGGTCACCTTTTTTAAAGCCAATACCTCGATCTATTAGCTTATTGTTAAGCCAAAGAATTGGTTTCAAACTCAAAATTTGGGAAAAAATGATAAAAAAGTTGTTATTGTAAGTTTTTAGAACTTTAAAATTATGTGTTACTCTGAAGTTCGTCACTCTAATTGATTCTGAATCAAAAACTGAAAATTAGATGATTTCATGTCTTTTAGCTTTTGTAAAAATTTTAAAACTTTTTTTTTGTTGTTAAATTTTTTTTATCAAAATTTTGAGTTGGCATGCAAATATTTCAAAAACATTTATTAAACTGAAGAATAAAAAAACAGTTTTCCAGATTACAAAAGCGGTATAGTATTTCATTGTTAGTGTGCCGTTGTTTTTCAATTTTTTTCTTTTCATATTTAAAAATATTTTTCCCCCTCCCATAATACAAATGATTGCTTTGACCCCCCTCCAAAACACAGTTATCAAATATTGGCGCCAAACTTACTGTCATCTCTTCATGACGTTATTTAGCGGCGCAGTTTTAGGAGCGTTCATGAAACGTCGTCGTAAAGTTAAAAATGTTCGCACGTTTTAAACTAACGACGAGTACTCTTAGGATAGTCCAACATTGGGATTGGGTACGAATTTGTATTGTTTGTAAAAGTATAAATACTAGTCGTACGAATTGAGTACTCACAGTGCCTACGTTTTTCTGCATCAAATAGACAGTGTCCCGGTGATATTCGACTCTTGAAATGGTTTCAATGTATAGAACTGTTCAAAACTCCCAACTAATGTTTTGTGATACATTTCGAAACTGAAATGTTAATTTGGTTAAAAAAAAAAACTTTTTCTAACATGCTTGTGGTAACACTTACTGACGTCGGTAGTTGCATTGTATTCCATTTCGAGACGACAGTATAGATATCTAAATTACGTAAGGTAACTACGCGTAGTAAATCGGATACTAAATATCTTTATGTTTCATTTTCTTCCTACATTTGTAACGTGTCCTTTTGAGCACATTTTTGATTACATTTTCACTCATTTCAAGCGGTTTTTCATTAATTTCATCACGAATATTTTGTGTTAGTTGCTCAAGCGTTTCTGGTTTGTTTGCATAAACCTTGCTTTTCAGATATCCCCACAAAAATAAGTCCGGAGCACTCAAATCAGGCGAACGTGGAGGCCAATCAACATCACCATTTCTTGAAATAACTTGTTGTGGAAAGAGGTCTCGCAGTAATTCCATTGTAATTCTGGCTGTATGCGCTGTGGCACCGTCTTGTTAATCAAGCCCAAAGCATGCAATTGTGGCGTTAAAAAGTTTTCAATCATATCACTATATAGCACCCCATTCACAGTTATCGTTACGCCGTTTTCATTTCCAAAGAAGCAAGGTCTAATGATTCCTCCTGACCCACCAGACGGTAACTTTAAATGGATGCAAAGGTGTCTGATGAATAATTTCAGGGTTTTCCATTTCCCAAAAACAAATGAAAATGTGCTTCGTCTTGCTAACTTACGTAAGCGGCGCTACAGTACGGAATGAACCTGGGCCTCAACCAACATGGCTCTCCAATTAGCCCGGTCCTTAGCTAGCTGCCTCCAGTTGCGCACTCCAAGTTGGTTGAGGTCGGTTTCTACTTGTGCGCGCGCCACTTAAGGCGAGGTCTTCCTCTACTGCGTCCGACGTCTGGCTGGGATTCGAAGACTCTGCAAGTCAGAGTGTTGCTGTCCATTCGTTCTACATGTTCTAGCTATCTTAAGCGTCCAATGCGGAGTTTTTTTTTGACCAGGGGCAGTGAGTGTACAGCTCGTATTGTTCTTGGTTGAATCTTCGCAAACGGGCCGAAGAATTTTCCTCTCAATCGACGAAGGATTTCTTCATCCGCTTTTGAGACGGTCCATGTTTCAGCGCCGTAGAGCAGGACTGGGATGATCAGGGTCTTATATAGGATCTCCTAAGTAGTTCGAGTGAGGGCTTTACTACTGAATTGCCTTCTTAGTCAGAAGAAACAGCGGTTGGCAAGAGTAATTCTTCGTTTAATTTCCTACGAGATGTTGTTGTCAGAGTTAATAGCGGAGCCGAGGTAGATAAAGTCCCGTACTACCTCAAAGTTATATCTGTCAATGGTGAAGTTCTGTCCACTTCCTCGATGTTGTGTGTCCTTTCGTGTTGACAGCATAAACTTCGTCTTGGCCTCATGACATCACGTTGGGTCCTACCAATGATATCAATATCGTCGGCGTATGCCAGTTGTTGTACAGATTTTTGGAAAATTGTGCCTCTTGTGTTGGCTCGTGAGTTTTGCACAATCATCTCAAGAATAAGATTGAAGAAGTCACATGACAGCGCATCGCCCTGCCTAATTCCTTTTTTGGTATCGAATGTATCGGTGAGGTCGTTTCCGACCCTGATGGAGCAGCGAGAATTCTCCATCGTCATCCTACACAAACGGACGAGTTTCGGCGGTATACCAAAACTAGACATGGCTAAGTATAGCTTGTCTCTATAAAAGCTGTCGTATGCGCTTTGAAATCGATGAATAGGGGGGTGGGTATCGATTTGGACTTCTAGGGTTGTTTTCGAGGATCTGCCAAAGTGGGAAAATTTGATCGGTTGTGGACTTTCCGGGCCTAACACCACACTGATAAGGGCCGATCAGGTTGTTGGTAAACGGTTTCAGGCGTTCACATATTACGGCAGATAGGATCTTGTAGGCGATGTTGAGGAGACTTATGCCTCTGTAGTTGGAGAGTCTCCTTTTTTTGTGGATCGGGCAAACGATGCTGAGGTTCCATTCTTCTGGCAAACTTTCGGAACTTTGGTCGGAAACCAGATTCGGCTTATGAGTTGGTGGATGTTACTTACGAAGTCATCTTCGCCGGCTTTATAAAGCTCGGCGGGAAGGCCGTCATTTCCGGCAGCCTTATTAAGCTTCAGTTTAGATATTGCTATTTTCACTTCACTCAGGTCCTGTGGCAGTTTTTGCTGTCGTTGCCAATATTGAATGGTTCGTTCTGCCTGACAGCGGAATGTTGATCATCATCGCCGTTTAACAGTCTGCAGAAGTTCTTCCTTATCCTCAGCATCGACTGTGTATCAACTACGATATTTCCTTGTTCATCTTGACAGGATTCTGTTTGAGCTTTGTATCCTTGGCTTTGACGTTTTACACTTTGGTAAAACTTGCGAACATCATTCCCGGGGTGGCACCTCTCTATATCCTCGATCGAGCGCTTTTCTTACACTTTTTTTTTCTGAAAAGCCGGTGTTCTTCCCTTCTTCTCTGCCTATAGAGCTCAACGGCAGCTCTCGCCTTCACCGGCAGCTTAGCCTTGTAGGCCTCGTTCTTGGCTGCGAGCATCTGTCGGCATTCCTCATCAAACCAGGGGTTTCTTGCTGGTGGGCGCAAGAAACGTAGCACATCAGTTGCGCCTGATCTAATGGCTTGTTGGCATCGTTGCCATTGTTCTTCGACATTTGATGCAACCCAAATACATTTTGACAGATACCACTACGTCTACTTCATTTGCTACATTCTTTGGTTTAACCAAAGAGTATGGAACTACATAGAGTACGCATCACACTAAAAATTTTGT
This sequence comes from Rhingia rostrata, assembly GCA_949824845.1. NCBI lineage: Eukaryota > Metazoa > Arthropoda > Insecta > Diptera > Syrphidae > Rhingia > Rhingia rostrata. Next base: position 37,246,795 of record OX463757.1, read on the forward strand.
AGCCGTTTTTTTTAGTTAGTTTAAAAGTTTTTTTTTACAACCGAAATAGTATTGAATCAAAATGAAAATCACTCTAATCAAACTGACAGCTGTCATTTGTATTAGTGCAAGGAGAGGTAAATCTGCAGGAAAATCAATCCAATTTTGCAAAATTGATCTAAGATAAAAAAAATATCAAGCTTTTTGCATAATGGAACGCAACAACTGTCAGAATCCGTCTTTTGACAGATCTAAATACTAAAAAAAAAGTATTTATTTTTTTAAACAATGTTTAATGATGGCTATTTGTAACGTAGCAGACGTAACATATGTAGGTAATTGTTCAAACAAAATTTTCATTTCTGACATCAAGGTTCCATTGCATTTCAGACATAAGGGTTTATTTAATTAAGAATACGGCATACTTAAATTTTCTTTAGTGCGCACTGACTTTTTGCACTTTTTTTTATGTTAACTGATTCTTCTCTGCGTGCTGTTTATTAAAATGTTTTTAAAAATCGTCGCTCACATTTGGTTTAAAAGTTATTCGAAAAATAAAATTGCACTATTTTGGTTATTATTCAAGTTGCGTGAACGTTGCGTGAACGTGTACTGTCCCCAGAAAGAGAGTTAAAATACTTTTTTCCCGCGAAGCGCGTCACCTCGAATACCGTTAAGAAAAAAAAAACTGTTGACTTAGGCGCCTCCCTGATGATTTAAGATACCCTGAGCGGAGCAATGAGGTTGCGTGAGTGTGACAGTCCACACTCACGCAACTCAAGCAGAAGTAAAGTTAAAATCCTTTGCGATATAAGGTATATTTAGTTTTTTTTTATCTGGCATTGCTCCATCGGAATGTGTTTCGTCTTATTTATCACTCCGATATGTGTGAACTGTGAAAAAATGGTTGTATGGGGAATTTTGGAATTTTCATTATTTTATAATATTTAAAGTAATAGAGAGCAAACAATTTTAAATTTAAAATAATTTAATGAGTGGATTAAAAAAAAGTGAAGAAATTGACGGCGCGCAAAAGAAAATTTGTTCCAAGAAAACAAAACTTCTTTCAACCCAACTTCCCCTACCATCAACCCGGCAACAATGCAAATATTGCATGCAACTGCAACGCAAACGCATTCTGCAACAGTCTTTAAGAATTGAGAGACCAAAACAAAACAGTTCTCCTCGCTTCTCCAACATAAAGCAAAAGAGCTTTCCCGCTCATATTCGGAAAACTTGTTGTTGTGTTATCATCCTGCCCGTCTCTCGAAAACAACAATTCGATTAATCTATGCCCGTAGTATGAGTGTATGACGGAGAACAAACTATGCACAACCACTTCCCCAATTAACATGTGGTTGTCTGGTTGTCACCGTCGTTGCCACAATGTCTCAGCACCTTATCACACGTTGTCATTCATCGGGCAAACTTAAAACCGACGCGAGTGAGTGAGAGACCATCTACTCGCATTTGAATATGCGAAAGAAAAAGCTTTTTCAGCAGCACAGCAACACAGCGACGACGCTATCAGCCGCCATAATTTTATCTCTATGTCTGCCAAACACCACCGTTTTTTTTTTTTTTTTTCGTGTTTTACTTTACCTCTGTTCCGTAGTGTTTCGCTGTTCGCAATTTCGCATTGAAAACGTTGAAAGTTAAAATCCAAGCAGTTCTCGCCGTTTGTCGGTTCAGTTGCTCGCCAGACATCCAAGCGAGCGGATTTTTTTCTTTTCCAACCGGATGACAGCGCTTTCCGTTTTGTTTTTCGATTTTTTAATTCTTGTTTATTTTGATTTCAACAAAAAAAGGAACATTTTCCATTTCGACAACACAACACAAATATAACCTTCATAACGTCTTCGACCACAACCAGAGTGCACAAGCACCAAGTGAATCTTTGGAATTGTCACAAGTGTCAACAGCTAAGCAAGACAAAAAAAAAAAAACTATCCGTCAGACTTATCTCATTCAGCCATCGAAAATAGAACTCGGCCTATCTTGCTGAATTGAAATTCTGTTTATTATTCATAGAAACAAAAAACAATCAAACCTACTTGGTGTTAGTGACAGTTACGCCATTATTGCTCGATCTTTCGCCCTCTTATCGTCGGTTTTTGTCGCCAGCGCAGCGTCGTGAGTTCAGAATTTGTTTACATTCAGCCGCTTAACATCCGCATCACTGTCGCCATACAGCCAATAACTAGAAAAAAAAATACTTTGTGCTCCTGTTAACTAGGCATAATCGTGTTTTCGTTTATTTTTTATTTTTAAATAAATTTTGCTTACGTTCCTCTGAAAAATAATCATTCCTAAAAATCAAAACAAACACCATTTCGTTAATGTCACATGAACTGTCACATGTAAACAACGCACACAGGGGAGTAATACGAAACATCTTTCTATTGTTCTATATTTTTGCTCGAAGAATAGTGTAAACATGCCCCCAGCTTCAAGAAAATTGATTGCGTCCTCTGAAAACAAGTGAAAAACTACACACCTACACCCAGATCGCACTGAAAGTGGGGTAAAAAAAAAATAAAACAAATGATACAAAAAAAAAATTAAACCAAAGATTGTTAAATATTTAGAAGATGAATTTTGTGATTAAAAAATAATAAATTGTTAAATATTTACAGTAAAATAAAAAAAAAATAGAAAGAAAGTGTAAACAAGTGGTTTAACCAAAAATTATTTAGCCAATTAAAATAATTTTTTCCTTAAAAATTTAGTCAATTTTTGTGTATCCTAGATGTTTTCATTTTGAATTAAATTCTTAATTTCCAAAAAAAGTGCAAGATGTATGTTAATTTTACATGTTAATTTATAAATTAATTGGTTACAAGAATGAAAAAGTGATAAAATAAAAAAAAATGGTGTAATAGTTAATTTATTAAAAAGAAAAAAAAGTAAAACGCATCACATATTCGAATTTTTGTTCGGAAGTACCAACTCACCTTTACACACACCCTGTAAGTTTTTTTTTATCCAATCGTTTTTTTTTCACATAAAAATGTTGCAAATTGTTAGAATAAACATTATTATTGCTTTTGTTTTTTTTTTCTTTTATCTATTTAAAAAAAATAATTTAAATTTGTCAAAAAAAAAAATTATAAAAATTTCAAAATATTCGCATTAACTTGGTTAGCACCTTTTACCCATGAATTTCTATTATGTGCGTCACTTTTTCTGACATGTAGCGTGTTTACGTCTATTGTTTTACTTTGGCACGTGTGGATGCATATATTTATAATTATTCACAGTTAATGAATCACGAGAATTCATGATAAAAATTCATCAGCAATCTTATTTATTGATTATAATTTATAAACGTCTATACCGTTAAAGGCGTACGTGATTATTTTCATTTAAATTATCACGAAAACGTAACAGATACGATATTTAATTGAGACTGTCATCAGAAGGGGTTAATTAGTTGCCCCAGTTAGTAAATGGCGCTTGAAGCAATTTGTTTTATTCGATTATCTATCTGTTGTTTTGAATCCGACGATTGTTGGATAAGCGCGTGCACTTTTGTAAAGAAAAACAAATCAAAGGTGTCAACTGTCATAGCAAACAAAAATGCATATGTATGGGTGCATAATTCGATTGAAACCCTGTTTCCGTAGAATATAATTTTACTAATTTTGACTAATTTTTACAGCCCACACTTTTTCTGATGATGAAAATTGCTCACGGGATCAGTAAAAATCAGTGCGTAACATATTTTTCGGGAACAGACCTATCAATATTGTTAGTATATATAACATATTACATTTATTTGATGTCCTGGTTTACAAAAAAAAAAAAATTTATAACTTCTCAGCAAAATAGGTATGTCTCTCACTATCTGACAGAACAAATGACATTTTCAGAAAAACCTTTTCCGCATTAAGCTCAAATCAGTGCGACACGTATTATTAAAAAAACAGCGGTTAAAATTAAACTGCATTTAAGAAATAAAAAATATACATTCCGCACTTTTACGACACTGAAAAATGTCCCATATTTCAAGTACCTACCTATTTAAAAAAAAAACAGTTGATACATTAATATAAAATTAATCTGAAAATTTAACTCAAGAATTTTTAAATAAATTTATCTGTCTGTCTGTTCGCGTACTTTTACTGTATAGATTCCTTAACCCTCAAATTTATTCGGATATCAACGGAAACTAAAACGCAATCACCCCTATCGAGGTATCCGTTTCGAGCAAAATTTTCTTCCAGTTGTTCGATATCGGTAAATCTTCCGACAAAATGCATCGACATGCACTGAAAAAATTACCTAACCCTCAAATTTATTCATTTGGCAACGCTACAGCTTAATGCGTTACGTCAACAATTTTTGACAGCTACGAGTTTGTTTGGAAGTTCTACGGCGAAAATTGGTGCGTAATTCTTACGAAAATGGAAGCCACCCGAAAATTGTGAATAATATAATCAAGAAAAAACGACAAGAAGGCAAGAAAAATTACTTAAAATATTTTTTTTTTCACTCACTGTTCACATTTATAAAAATTCACACCTGACAGATTGTCAAACGTACGCGAATGTATGCTTCTTTTATTTTGTTCCGCAACGGATACTTGATGGTAAGCGGTATTCCGATCGGAACTGCCTTTGGTTTCGGAAATTCTTTGAACGGATATCTTGATAGAGCTAAATATCTTTATAACGGGTGAGCCAAATACAAGTATCTTTTAAAAATTTAATAAAACGAACAAACTGAACACAACGTTGTTCAAGTTGCTGTCTCGTCTGGCTTCGCAGTGGCGCATTTTATCACTCCAATTTTCCGCGACCTTTTTGATGATTCCGGCTGCAACTCACGGATTGCTTAATTGATATTGGCCTCAAGTGCTTTAATCGTTTACGGATTATCGGTAAACCATCCGTCCTTCACGGTTCCCCTTAAAAGAAAGTCCAAAGGGGTAAAATCACAACCGATGCAGCCAATTGACATCGCCAAGAAGGCTGATAACACGATTTGGGAATTTGATGCGCAAATGATCGATTGTGGTATGGGCTGTGTGGCATTGCGCGCATGAATCAGAGGTCGTCTAAATTGATTTCTTCACTTTCAGTAAAAAAAAAAACGTTTTGATCGTCCCCATTTTCGAAGAATGGTCCAATAAGCCAACACTCCACAATCCGCACCAAACTGTCACTCCCTGTGCCGTCTTCCCGACAATAACGTGCGGGCTTAACTTCACTGCCTAGATGAAAATGCGCCTTGTCGGAAAAGATGATTTTTCGCCCAAAATCTTTGTGCATAACAAGATGCTCTAAGGCCCAAATTGCGGATGTTCGTGCGCCTTTAATTGCTGAGTCAATTGGATCATTAAGCGAATATTCCCAGATCTTTTTGCGGGATTCTCCATTCTCCTCAGGCTAGTGCGATAAAACTTGCATACATCAGACGCGATGGGTGCTTCATTTCTTCCTAAACTTATTTTCAAATAACGAACTGTTTGGACTACACTGCTACACAGCTCTCACTTTGGAAATAAGTTTTCGATATTTCCCAACGTTTTTCAAGCAGCCGTTTTCTGGGTATGCTACTGATTTTATGGCAAGATTTCGAAACGAAAACAGCTGACAGTATCAAAATAACCTATGATTTAAAAATAAATCACTGGCTGACCCACCCTGTACCTATTACAAGAAAAAATGTCAAAAAATATGTGTACTATGGTGTACTAATTCTTACCAACATAAATATTTTTCGTCAAATACTTTAAATTGAAATTTTTTAGGAGTAGTTTTTTTCCTCTCATAATCTCTGTCTTTTACAAATTGTTGCGTACTAGAACTAGTAAAAATCCTCCAAAAATAATACTGTACGAGAACAGATTTAATTTTTTCTCTAAAAGAAATCTCTTTGGCGTTTTATTCCATATCGTTTACTGAATTGATTGGTATCAAAGAATATCTATGCTTATTAAAGTAAAAAAAAAAAACACCCCACAAATTTCCAAAATCCTGTTTAATTTCCGCTTATTTTAGTTTTATTTATTTATTTATATGTGTCATTATATTGACCTTCTTATAAACTGTAATATACAAGATTGTCTTTATAATTTTGGGTTCACATTAATTTATTTATTTAAGTCTACTATTATTTTAACAATTTACAGACATTGGATATTATTTGTTAAATGCTTTAAAAAATAAAAATAATTTTGCCTCAATTTAGTTTTAAAATTACTTTTAAAAGGTGTAATCACACATAAGCTGAAAAAAATCTTAAAATTATTTAAAAACAAAACTTTAGTTTTCTATGAAGAATTCAGGACCTTAAAGGAAAACTCAGTTCTTCGGTGTTTAAAATCGTATTACTGAAATTTTTAGTTTCGTCATTAATTTCGAGCAAGAGTTTCACAAGATAATTTAGTAGATACATATATTTTTGATTATGTGTAATCGTCAAATTAAATTTGTTAACTAAATATTAGAATCTAAAATGAATTTGCAAAATAAAAGTATCTAGGTTTATTCACTAAGATAAGCTGGGTTCATTAAGAGTATGGAAAATAAGAATGTTCTGTTTTTTTTCTGATATGGAAGTCATACCCGGAAATAGCTGATAACCAATAGTAATTTGGCAGCACTTTTCGAGAGCTGTCACATTTGTGCACCAAGATAGGATTTCATGTAATAAAATAAAGTAACCTCACCTTTTTACAAATAAAAATCGAAAACGTGAATGTTTAGCATTTTGTTATGTTATTGCATATGCTATCAAAAAAAACTGTCATCGATAAAGTTAAAAATGCCAAAATTTGATGTAATGGTGTTTATATATATATAGAGTACGCCATATTTTATGTTGTTTGAATATTAAGTATAAAAAAATAATCAATTTCTAAATATGAAGTATTTTTTGTTAAATTTGGTCATTTACAATTTATTTGGACTAGTTTTTTAGTAAAGGGTGATCCATTTTGAGGTTCCCTACTTTTTTAAAGAAAAAAACACAGAAAATTCAAATTTAATGGAGAACGTTTACTATCATTTGAAAGAACATTCTTTGGCATTTATTTTTTGAAGATTATGTCTATCAAATGTTGGCTGAGATGGTCCATCCGTTGAGTCCAATTTTCGATCACTCGTTCGAGCATTTCGACTGGTAACTGGCGAATGACACGCGTGATGTTTTCCTCCAAGGCCTGAATCGAAGCGGGTTTGTCGGCATAAGCTTTTGACTTTACATATCCCCACAGGAAAAAGTCTAACGGTGTGATATCACACGATCTTGGTGGCCAATCGACCGGCCCAAAACGTGAAATTATGTGCTCACCGAAATGTTCTCTCAATAAGTCCATTGATTGATGCGATGTGTGGGAAGTGGCGCCGTCTTGCTGAAACCAAATGTCGCCGAGATCACGAGCTTCAATTTCAGGCATCAAATAGTCGGTTATCATGGCACGATAACTGTCGCCATTGACGGTTACGTTCGCACCGGCATAATTTTTAAAGAAATATGGACCGATGATTCCACCGGCCCACAAACCACACCAAACCGTTGTTTTTTCTGGATGAAGTGGCAGTTCTTCAATCTCTTCAGGTTGCTCTTCGTCCCAAATGCGGCAATTGTGTTTGTTTACATACCCATTGAGCCAGAAATGGGCCTCATCGCTAAACAAAATTTGCCTCGAAAACGTCGGATCTTCTTGGAACTTTTCAAGAGCCCATAGAGCGAAGCGATGTCGCTTGGGAAGGTCGAGCGGCTTCAGTTGTTGCACAAGCTGTATTTTGTACGCTTTCAATTTAAGATCTTGACGTAAAATGCGCCAAGTCGTTCCATACGTCAGTCCGAGTTGCTGCGAACGGCGCCGAATCGACTCTCTATGGTCTTCGTGTACACTCTCAGCTACGGCCGCTATATTTTCTTCACAGCGTGCTGGACGTGGTCTATTCGGTCGAATATTATCCAATAATGAATGCTGGGTCTCAAAATGGGTGATGGTGTTGCGAATAGTACGCTCAGTAGGCCGATTATGTTGACCATAAGTTGAGCGAAGTGCAAGAAACACATTCCTTACAGAACGTGAATTTTCATAATAAAGTTGAACGATTTGTAAACGTTGTTCACGCGTAAGTCTTTCCATTATGAAATGCCAAACAATACTAAACAAAAATAACATGACAGCATGACACGACTCACACGTGATCTGTCAAAAAAGGCAATTGAACAAAGTATCTCTACTTGGATCACCCGTTACAACATATATCAAGTTTTCAACTCTATTGACTAAAGCAAAATGTGTCATTTTTGCTGCATTTTTCATCTCTTTTTCGAGCATCTGTATAGCGATGATTCTAAGATAGGTGCTTGCTTTAAGCTCATTGGTCTGAGGCTTGGTGGTGTTCACTTTGTTTTTCCAATATTCCCACAAAACCAGTCCAGAGGGAACAAATCTGGAGCGACGCATTTTTACCAAGAGAGTATTATAAGTTTTTAAAAAAATTACCTAGTTTGATCTATACATAAAATTTGGCAGCACTTGTACTAAACAAAAAAACAAAATAATTGTTTCATAACAAAAATATCATTATTATATAAAAATAGCAGAGTTTTTGGAACTGCTTTGTTGAAGCAATAAAGTGGACCTCTGTAAATGTGTTTATCGGTTAATTGCGTTGAACATTTTTGGATCGATGCATTTAACCGGGGAATGTTGTAGTTAAATTTTTTTCCCAGACTAGCAAGCACTGTAGATAAATTGGTGAGAACACGTGAATCGAAAAGCTGGGATAAATGAGAGGCATTTCGTTTTAAGCTCATATGAACTTCATCAATCCCCAATTGCACTTATTCATAAAATCATAAAAACATTTTGTAGAGTACTTAGTATCTCTCATGCATAACCAATTGGGAAAAAATATGTTTAATCCACAAGATCTACCAAAAACTCCAATCTCCGCATAAAAAATTTTATATTTGTTTCTGCAAAATGACAGTCTGCGAACTATCTCTCAAGCGTTTCTATGTCAATAAACTTTTTGTAAGTTAAAAAAAAAAACATTAATTTCTACAAAAACAACAAACGGTAAATTAATTAGCACCATGTCAAGAAAAACAGACGACCCCACTACCAAATAGTGTGGTTGTGAATTTCGTAATCATAACTTGCACACACTCGTACAAATGTGCCAACTCAGTGTTCATCGACACCATCACTTAATTTACTTCATTTAGCGGTACAAAAACAAAAAATAAGAATAACCTTCATACATTCATTTGTATGTTCATTATGAGTTATGATTAATTAGTGAATGAGGGAAATACAAAAAAAAAACCCATACAATTAGACATGACATGAAAGCCTAGATAACGCCGATATCGTTTTTTCGGAAGCAGTAAAAAAATCGGTTAAAGTCTAATAAGTTGTTCTTCCTTTTACCTACTGTGTAGGTATGGATTTATAGTAGGATGTAAATGGAAATGCTAAAGAATACCTCTGGTGGGGATTGTTGGGTGACAGTAGCAAAAATGCAATCGCATCTGATTGCGAAACTACCGCGCAAGTGGCGAGAGTTCCAAACTCACTTGACAGCACTGCAAGAGGCAGTATTAGCATGACAGTAATATTTGAACTGAACCACTCAAATAAACATCTGTCAAGTAATCACTTATGAACTCACTTAATTTTTGTTCACTGAATCATGAAAACTTTGAAATTCTTCATTTTTTCGTGTAAGAAATGTAAGTTTCTAAGTTTTTTCCCCAAAAAAGCGATCCCTCTGTTGCTAATTACAAACCTAGGCTTAATGTTTTTTTTTTATTTAAAAATTAGTAAAAAGTGTATTTATGCTCATTCTTCCATTGGCCAGGTCTAACTAGACTCCAAAAAAAGATTGTGCTTTCGATCTGGTGCCAGGATTACACTAATTAACTATCGGAAGAGGATATCTGGGGTCGATTTACTTCCACCGTGAACGGATCGGTAATTGTACGAACACCAATTACGTTATACGTGATACGAACAAATGTATAGAGATTGTATCACACGAATGCTCACGGAACGTAATTTTTTGCTTTGACGTATTAGTTGTAATAGATTAAAATTAAAATGGTAATAGTTGTAACAACAAATAAATGCCATTTAGAAGAAATAATTCCGTTTCATATATAAAATAAAAAAATCGAAGTTTTCATATTTAAAAAAGATAATTTTAGAGGCTGTAATGGACCTGACCTTGCTATTTTACTTAAGTTCTTCGTACAAAAATGCTTTCCTTGCAAAGCAAAGCGTGAGTGAAATTGAAATATATTTGTGAATTTACGTACACGCTTCATTGTACCCTATCCCATAGGGGTATATTAGTTTTGATACATAGTTTGTAACATAGTGAAATAATTTAGTTAGGTATACCTCAAAGTATATGGATCGACTCAGAATCGCTAGCTGGGTCGATTAAGCCATGTCTGTTTGTCCGTCCGTCCGTCCGTCTGTAGGTTACCAGTTTTTAGGCCTTAAATTTTGAGCTAGGATAGTGAAATTCGGTACATGTGATCCTTGTACGTACTGTTGGAACAAGTGTTAAAATTTTTGAAATCCGCCCGCTGCCACGCCCTTCTTTTAGTATAACCTAATTTTAAGCCAAACCGTTTAAAATTTTGAAAAAGTGCCTGAACAAGATATCTAGACAATCTTTATGTGTATATTTTTTCTATACACAGTTTTTTGCCACGTCACATTTGGGGGCGTTTTTATTTAAAAAAAAATGTTCGGTAAAATTTTAAAAATTTTCGATTTTTTCGATTTTGAAAAGAAAAAACTTGATGCAAAATAATTGGTTTTGGTAATGTAACATTTTTACCCACGCCCACTTTTTGGAGAAGTTTTCATGCAAAAATCATTTGTATAACCCTACGCCATACCATATGCCGGAGAAAAACGTTGTTTTTGGTCGAACCAAACAAGTTTTTGATAAACTGTCTGAACAATATGTTGCTACATTTTAAATTTTAATATTTCTTTGCCATAAAACCCACATTTAAGGGATATCAATTTAAAGGATGGAATGGGATAGGGTATAAAACGATCCACACAGTGGATTGTAGCCTTCCCATATGTTTTTATATCGTTTTATTAAGTGGTCTCGTTTAAACAAAAAAAAACATTTTTCAATATGTTTTTGCGAGACTTAACTTCTGTGCCCAATTATCCACGTCGGTACCTCCTGTTTTGTAATTAGCAGCAAATTTGGTCAAATTCGGGTGATCTCTCATGTATTCTGTCAATAGAATTTTCTGTCTGGTGTTTGTTTTGTTGCTATTTGTTAATACATATTTATGAATTCACAGTCAAATAGATTTGTTGTTAAAAAATTTGAATTTTTCTTTCTTATTTCTCGCACAACACAAACTACGAACACTAAAAACCAATCGAATGACATTGAGATTGAACGTATACGTTTAGGCATCCGTTCAGCCAAGTGGTGATGCCAAATTACGTTTACGAATATACGTTCACGTATGCGATAATGCCAAATACACATTTTACGAAAACGTATAACTCGTTCACGGAGTTCGCGATTCCACCGCAGAGTTTCAGGATAATTGAATTTGGTTAGCATGAAAATATTGGAGTTTAGAATTCACCAGCAACGAGTGATTGCTATCTAGAATTTAATAATGTCTTTCGAACCCGATTAAAATCTCCACCTGACCACTATCGATCTTTCATGGCCGTATTTCCATTAACCCGTTTTAACCCGGGATTTTTTCGCACTTCCCTACCAAACCCACTTTCTTCCTCAAACTGTTGTGCATAAGTTCTAGTGCTGTTGGGCTAGATGAAATTCACCCCTAGTTCCTTAGAATTATTTTACCAATCGTTCTACCTTACATCGTATATTCCTGTTTAATAAAATTTTAATCTCGGGAGATTTTCCAAATAAATGGAAATTGGCAAAAGTTGTACCTATTCCTAAAGACTCTAAAGGTGATGGACTTAGACTGATTTCAATTTTTGGCCTTTTTATCGAAAGCTTTTGAAAGAACCCTTCAAATCAAATGAGAGTGCTTATCTAACTTCAAATAATATGCTCACTCCAAAGCAATCCGGATTTCGTGAAAAGCACATCTGTATCACAGCATTGTTGAGTTTTTTTTTTTTTTTTTTTTTTTTTTAATTCATTTTTTATTTACTTAAAATATTAACTTAATACTAGACAAAAATGCTTAAATCTAACTTATCAATAACATATCTACTTAATCTAACTTATCGGCCCATAGCAGCATTGTTGAGTGTTACTGACGATATAAAGCAGGCGTTGGATAGGAATTAAGTAACTTTGCGAGTGTTGCTTGATTTTTCAAAGACTTTCGACACTGTCAAACATGCCAATTTATGTGAAAAGCTTATGCAGTAATTTTTGTCATCCGCTGCTAAATTACATTTTTCTTACAGGAAAACAGACTTTTTCAGTAGGAGTTCTTCTTCTACCTAATGCTACCGGCGTCCCCCAAGGTTCCATACTTAGTCCTCTATTGTTTTCGATGTACGTTAATGAGTTTCCATAAAAATCAAGAATTTTTCTTTGCATATGTATGCTAATGACGTAAAATTATACTTCAGCTGTCCTTTTGGGCTTATTGATCACAGTGCCTTATGTGTCAACGAAGATTGAGAGAAAATTGTACATTGGTCCAATCTGAATGGCCTTATTCTAAATGTCTGGTTATTTCAAGAAGTAATTTGGATCGCTCTTACTTTCCTTCGATCGTGTTGAGCAATGCTCCCATCGAATATGTTGAAGCAGCAGAAAATCTTGGGGTGACTCTCAATCGTTATCTGACTTGGGATAATTATTTGAATGCCCTCGTTGCAAAAGTATATGGTGTGCTACTTGCAAAGACCCTGGCTATAACCATATTGATTTACGGAAGTGAAATTTTTTGTTACGGCAACTAAAGGGTTTTTATTGTCAAAAGTATAGAACTTTGATTTTTCTTAATTGACATCAAATTTGCTTTTTTCGAAAGGTAATCTTCTGACATTACAATTTAATTATGATTGCTAGTATATGATTGTCACGGCTCGCTCGGACGTATTCTAATCAGGAGGTTCAATTTTCGGTGACTTTTTGCAACATTTGTGGCCGTATATCGTCAATAACGCGACGAATATTGTACTCCAAGTGGTCAACCGTTTCGGGCTTATCGGCGTCTTGTAGCTTCTAAGAATATTTCAACAATATATCATCACTGAAGCGTTGTTGTTGTGCTCGTTGCGGATTTTTTTTGGCGTGGAAATAGTGTACCTAGTCCGTGTGTGTGGTTGTGTGTCACGTACGTGGGATGTTGGCGATGAAGATGACACGAAGCGGGGCAGAGCAGAGCCAGGTGACCAAAAATGTTCAACTTGTCTACTGCTGTTGATAGGCGACGATGTGGGTAGAGCCAGGCGACCAAAAAATGTTCAGCCTGTCTACTACCAGCGGCGGCGAGAGAAAAAAACGGCGAAGAGTGAAGAGCCAGGCGACCAAACGAATTTGTTCAGCCTGTCTACTTACGGCGGCGCAAAACAATTTGTCAAAAAAATTAAAAGTTGATGCTCCAATGGATGTGTGCTACCAGCTTGTTTTTATTTGACAGACTGCCAGACTGCGACTGCTAGACTGAAACTGCTAGACTGCTAGACTGCTAGACTGCTAGACTGCGACTGCGATTATTTTACATTTTGTTCTCTATTTTATACTAAAACTAAGCAGCACATTGTAATTTATTTTTTAATATAAAAAAATGTGTTTTGTTTGTAATTTATTGACACTTTTGAACTTAACACTACGAAAAAAAATGTGCTGATTACAATTTTATAAAACGCAAAATTAATACAATTTAATAATAAAAAACAATAATTTAAATAAAAATAAACTCATGGCGTTACATCACTTAATAAAATATATCTCATGATTAATTCTATAATTTTCGCATTTTATTTTTTAAACTTACTTACGTAAGTGGCGCTACAGTCCGACATGAGCCTTGGCCTCAACCAACATGCCTCTCCAATCAGCCCGGTCCTTATCTAATTGCCTCCAGTTGCGCACTCAAAGTTTGTTGAAGTCGGTTTCTGCTTGTGCGCGCCACTTAAGGCGAGGTCTTCCTCTACTGCGTCCGACGTCTGGCTGGGAATCGAAGACTCTGCAAACCGGAGCATTGTTCTCCATTCGTTCTGCATATCCAAGCCATCTTAAACGTCCAATGCGGAGTTTTTCAATCAGTAGCATGTCGCTGTACAGCTCTTATAGTTCTTGGTTGAATCTTCATCTCCACAGCCCGTCAACGCAAACGGGACCGAAGATTTTTCGAAGAATTTTCCTCTCAAATCAACCAAGGATTTCTTCATCCGCCTTTAAGACGTTTCGTTTTTATTTTCCATAAATATTTAGCCTCGTCTGAAGTTGGAGCTGACTAGAATTGGCAAAAGAGGCAAGAAAATCCTGCATACAGTACAGTAACACCGTAATCACCCTCAATATATATTATGATTGTCGAAAGTCTTTGAGGTCTTGAAAATTTGTTTTCTCTAGCAGTTGTAAATAAGACCTACTGGCTCGATTAAAGCTGACTGCTATTTTAATAAACAACACATTTTCACAACCACAATTAAATCTGAACAGCATTTCAATTCAAGTGTCAAACATTAATTTTTTAAAAGTATGCCAACTTTTCACCTTATAACTGCACCACCACAAATTAATTGATTTCAATTTTGCTGAAATGTTGTATAATTTTATTTGAACGGTTTTATTCATTAGCTATTAACGTTAACGAGTACAAATGGCTGACGCAGCGCACATGGATGTCAGCTCGCACACGTGTCAAATGCAATCGTACACACGCCACTTAATCGCGTTGTAAATATAACAACAAGCTGCCTCTCACAGATAGATAACATCATTAATGCTAATCACTATAGCAATTAAGAATTAATTAACATTTAGTCAGTCGTTGCGGTCCCTCGAAGCCTAGGTAATTGCGCGACCAAACGAAACCCACCCACAAGTCATATCAAAAAACTCACACATACATCATCCCAATTTGTCAGCTAAATACCATCTTAAATCGTAAATATACAAAAAAAAAAAAAAACAATTTATAAGTATTCAGGCCAGACGGTGTTTTTCATTCAATTTTTTTAAATTAACTTAACGCGATAAGGACAACAAAATTCTTAAGAACATTTAGCGATAAAAAATGCAACAGTATATGGTGGTAAGCGCTGTTAAATCCAAACGATATTGACACTCATGCTTATACACAGCACACATACGACCAAGTACTTTTAAGCCATAGGCTAGACAAAATATACCGTACAAGCAAATAAAAATATGGACTTCAAAAAAAAAAATTAAACACCATGGGTCTGCATGTGACACCAAACCGAACCAAGCGATTTGTTTTAGATACTTTTGCTTGGGATTGCGTTTTTTTTTTGTCGCGCTTTACTTGATTTACTTTTGTATGTATGGTGGCTTGGTGATAAGAGCTTAGGAAATATTCAACCCAACTCGAATCAGTTTGGGTGTGTAATACCTGATAACACTAGTATTAGACCAGACGGGGATGGATCTGTGAAGGCGGTTTATATGGTCGCAGATATTAATCGCATTTGGACTTCGAACCTTTAGCTAAATGAATACAGCACATTGGCTAGCTGATAATATATATTTTTTTGTTTCATATGAACTCTTTTGTGTTTAGGATATATATAAAGGTAAACACAGTGCCTGAGCGTATTGGAGGTGATTTTTTGTCAGTAGTCACATGCTCTAATCAGAGCTGAAATGGTATAAAATGTGTCAAAATATTAGGCCGTCAAATGAGATACTACTTCTAAAGAACTGATAGATTTACACTGAATGGCAGGTGGGTTTTCATGAGAATTGTGTTACGTACAGGGTGGCGCACCAATTGTGCTACAATAAGAAATTCAAATAACTTTTTTTTTTAATCGATGTATTTCATGTTTTTTTTTATTGGTTAGAAAATTAAATTTTATTTTAAATAGTTAGTTGTTTTTAAAGATTATAGATCGCAAATGACCTCCACGCTCTCCCACGCATATGCGGCCTGAAGAGTTGAAGTTGGGATCCCCTTAATTATTGTCGTTATGGACTGCTTTAATTCAGTTAAATTCCTGGGCTTCGTTTTATACACCTCTTGCTTGACATAACCCCATAAAAAGAAGTCTGGTGCAGTCAGGTCAGTTGACCTTGGGGGCCAGCGAAGAGTGGATTTCCTAGAAATTAATTTGTTTGCGAATTTTTTGTTTAGCTCCGCCATAACTGGTCTGGCTATATGTGCAATTGCTCCATCTTGCTGAAACCAAACGCTGTTGAATGGTATACGTCATCGGCGCAGTTCTGGGTAAAAAAACTCCTTCAACATCTTTAAATAACGGTCCCCATTGACAGTAACGGTTACACCGTTTTCTTCAAAGAAGTACGGCCCGACAATACACCTTGATGAAACTGCGCACCACACAGTGACTCGTTCTGGGTGCAGTTCCGTCTCATGGAGCATTTCTGGATTAGACTCTTTCCATATACGGCAATTTTGCTTGTTTACATTGCCGTTAAGATCAAAATGGGCCTCATCAGACATGAACAAACAATTGATCAACGTGTTGTCTTCTTCGGCCATTGATATAATTTTTTGGCAAAATTCCAGGCGAACAGGCAAATCTTGAGGGTTTAACTTGCTAGTAATTTGGACTTTGTACGGAAACAAGTTTAAATCGTCATGAAGTATCCGTTGTAATGACCGTCTACTAACTCCAATTTGCCCCGATAAGTTTCGGGTCGAAACGCTCGGATTGGCCTGTATTGCAGATGCTACTGCTGCGATTGTATCCTGAACCCGAACATTGGCATCTCGATGGTACGGCCTTCGTGCGATGCTTCCAGATTCGACAAACATGTTTACAAACCTCATAATGGTCCATCTACTCGGGGGATTACCGCCAAACTCCCGCCTAAATTCCCTTTGGACGGAAATGACGCACTGCAAAGCATGGTACCGTTGCACTATCCAAATTCTTTTCTCCGTATCCCAAGCATCCATTTTTATAATTCTAAACAGTAACCTACAAAATAAAAAAAAATAAGCCGATTACTCACACAGAAAAAAAGTTATTACGTTTTATTATTGTAGCACGATTCGTGCGCCACCCTGTAGGTGACAAATTTTGTTGACTTATGTAGTGTAGGCATTTATCTGGTCAAGGCCGTGATGAAGGGAACAATATCTATTTCTGTTCTTACTATGTAACACTAAATTAGTAAAAAATTTTGTAAATTATAAATCGCATTGTAAAATGTTGTCATAGTTCGAATGCCACGTTTTTTCAATGGTGGCTTCGAAACCAACGCATCAGCGCTATGCCAACCATTTTTTTTTTGCGAATGCCAACAATATAATTTTGAGAAATGACGAAGCCGTGTATTTTCGGTACTCATTTAGTGGAACAGCAAAATTTCTTATGACGTATCGGCCAATTAGTAATGAATATTTTTATTCAAATGCACAGAATCCACAGAAAAGAGTAAAAAAAAAATAAATATAAGCTTTTGGCGCAACAGGCTCGTTAGTACCCAGGGCCGAGCTTTCTCACAACCATTTATTTGTGCGTGTGTACTTCTAGCATGATGGCGGGACCTCCTGTTTTATGCCGACTCCGAACGGCGAATTTGAGATAATCTTTTCTTAAAAATTGATACTACTCGGTGATTGGTCAGATCATCACAAGAGGAGGGCCAGTGAAAGATCATTTAGGTGTGGGAATCGAACCCAGATCTTCTGCGCCGCAGTTCATCGCACCAACCATCGCGCCACTGAGCCCCCCCAGAAAGAAATCCATATGGGTTAAATCAGGACTGCGTGGATGCCATTTTATTTCACCACTCCTGGAGAACAATTTGCCGCAGAACATTTCACAAACGGCGTTGTTCCGTCCTGCTAGAACCAAGTTTGTTGGTTAAAATCAGGTAAATTTTACAATTCAAGCACCAAGAAGTTATCGAAAATATCCACATAACGCTCTGAATTCTCTGTAACACCACACTTTCTCTTACATCTTCAAAAATTAAGAGCCTAAAGCTTATACCACCGACATCGCAGACCATACGGCCATTTTAGGCGAATGAAGCGGTTTCTGATGCTTGGGTTTCGGATTCGTTGAACTCCACTATCGGCAGTTCTCCTTCTTCTTCTTCTTGTTAGTGATTAAATTCCCTAGAGCTAGACATATCCCACAAGCCCTGTAGATACATTTTATATTTTGAATTTATCATCACGATTACCAATAATAATATAAAATTGTCGTCGTTTAACATAACCGATCGCTGATCATAGATCAAACCATATAAGCTTTCAATAGTACACCGAATTTAAAATACGTCCATATTGGTCCTAATTAAATAGCCAGTTACAAGCTTTCCGGTATACACCAACAGTCTGCCTACTTGTTTCATATCCACGATCAATATTATAGATGATTATGGCCTTAATGATAAAATAAACTATCTTGAGTCTTATTCTACCTTTTTGATGCTTAAGAGTACCAAGTCAATCGGAAGGTGGTCAAAAATTTTTATTTAGTCAACATGATTAGAAAACCAATAATCGTTGGAAAAATCAAATATTCGCTACAGTCACACTTATTTAGGTAGATCGCACTAAAATGTTCAAAAAAGCAATGATCTCTGGCAAGATCAATTATTTCGTCCCGATAACACTTTATATATAGATCCCACTGAAACGATCTAAACTATGAAATACTTCAAAAAAAAAGATAGTCGGGACGATCAGTAATTCCGGCCCAATCACACTTTCGGTAGTAGCTGTTACTAGAATAATCAAAACTATGTGATCATGTTACGATCACTTTGAAGATGAAATAGATTTGACGGTGACCTTGAATAGATGTAACTTAAAAGACACTAATAGTCTGCCTACCAGTTTCATTTTGCTTTTTCTGAGACTCAGGACATACGAACGATCGTCAAGTGTTCTTTTGTCAGCCGTAAAAAATTAACTGGCAACATATTCAGAAAAAAATCCTTGTCAACATCAACACTTCTCTGCGATCCCACTTTATGCGGGGCGTATTATTAAAATGCTTAAATCCATGCGATCATCATGAAACTGAAATCGATTTTGTAGCTAATTTTGCATATGAAAATTCTCAAGCCCCTTCGGCATTTCATCAACAATATTATGTGTAACCGAAACGATCAGGTCTATATGGTTAACTTCCCAGATCGATAAAAAGTCGCAATAATCCACAGCCATTGACGAAATTTAGTTGCAAATGTATGCTGTGTTTATGGCTCTTATGATTTAAGATCAATGAGCCGACGGAATGCGTCGCATGCTAAATTATGGCTCTGAACTCGCTCTTCACTGTGATGTTGCGAAAGTTAGATCAATGCAAGATCAAAACCAACTTAAGGCCACCTGCATTTGGCGGCTTGAAATCCACCATTCATAAAGTATATGGGTAGATTGTGAATACAACTTTTTGGTATGTGAACGCGATCAATGGAATTTGAAAGAGGTTATGTGCTCTTTATTAAAATATAAATCCATATCCCGGCGAACCTACAAAGACTCAGTGATTTTCTGCATAGGAAACCTCCTTTCTTATTGCAGTCTGATTTAAGAAGCACATTTTGATCGGTGATTTTCAATTTTTCATATACTGGTTCACAGCCATTCACAACACGCAACCGCCTTAAGCAGTACACTTTTATTTATTTCATTTCCAATGAGATCTGTATGCAAACATCATTTTGATGATAAAATCAATCTAGAGCGAATCTAACATTAAATCTGTGCTCTCCGACCGTGATCGTTTAAAAACCGATCATTAGCAAGATCAATAATTAGATACCATTAAAAAACGATCATTAGCAAGATTAAACAAAAGATACAATCCATGTTAATGTGGCAACAAAATTCGAAGTTCGATAATCAGTTGAAATAAATCAATGGCAACCTTGGTGTATATGCATACATTTGCGATGATTCGTAAGATCAAAGATCGCTGCAATAATGTTTATCAAAAAATCCAGCAACATTTTTGCGATTAAAACCAATCAGCACTAGCGAGGTATCCGTCGAAGCGGAAAATTCTCCGATTTTATACGATTCAGAGGAATTTAGCTTCGAGGTATTCCTCCGAAAAGCTGTTCCGAATATTTCTCCCGACATTTTGTAACGCATCTCGGTGAATCGCATTGAAGTGCGTTCAGGTGCAATTTTTTAAAGCCAAGTGCAATTCTTTTGCCGATTTCCTTGCGGAATTTATTTACGAATTGTAGTGAAGTGATTTTTTTTTCGATGAAACATACCTCGGATGGAATTTGAAGCTCCGACAAATTGCGGAAAATTGTCCGCCGCTCCAACGGAAACCTTATTAAGTAATTTTTTGCAGCGATAAAAATTAATCGATGAACTAATGAACTGTTTATTAATATCTTAGTCTTTTTTT
Source organism: Rhingia rostrata (assembly GCA_949824845.1). NCBI lineage: Eukaryota > Metazoa > Arthropoda > Insecta > Diptera > Syrphidae > Rhingia > Rhingia rostrata. The sequence continues at coordinate 37,267,286 of OX463757.1, forward strand.
TAAATGTGTATCGATCAGCAGTATATATATATATATATTGTGTTTTATCACTTATATATCATCCATATATCTTATCACTCAATAATAACAAATTGATATTGCCGGCATGATCCCACATTTATTTAATCGTTAAAGTTAAACGATGGTCTGCTGATCTTAAGTATTGATACTTCAATATCATTGAGTTGAAAAACACTAATTCACAGCATGGTCCACATCAAAAATAGTTATTGCAACGATACGAAGTATTGAATCGGACATGTTATCGATCATGTTTTTCTTACACATGATCGACTAAAATGTTTGACTAAAAAATTATCACGTTATCGTTTGTCACTATCGTTTGTCACATCGCATTTATTCATATGAGATTCTCATTTACAACATAATCCTTCAGAGATACCTACAAACAAACAAACATTATCTTAGAAATCAAAATTTTGATAAGATCAGCTTTGTTGAAAAAAGATTTACAGATCATAAATATTTTTCTCAACATTTTTTCTGATAGTTAATAACCAAAAAATCATCTGATCCTTCTTTGGTCAATTAACATTTTTCTTATCACAAAAGTCACGGACAGGCGACGACAGTTTCTAGATGATCAGTCAATTAAAACTCATCGATCACATATTGGTTGATCGTAAGTTTATTGAGTTATGAACGTGAAATATCGCCCACGTTTTGTTCAAGATCTTGCATTTGAATGGAAATGATCAGTTGCAAACATTTTATTGATAAAAAAATCGTAAACAAAGAGGTAGGATCTACACCCATTATTCAAATTCTTCTGATCACTGTAGTTGGAGTTTGTCCCTTTAAATCCGTTTTCTCCACAATTATTGATATGTAAAACGATCTTCATGAACAATTCATTGTGCCAACATGGCCCAAAAATTTGCGACAGGATTTATTGTTATTTAAATGGCTTTAATCCGCTAAAAATGATACACATTTGACGTCGTTTGCGAAATGTTTGGGGATATGAACTAGAGGTTAGTGAGTCACCTGCGTACTTTCCAAGGCGGATAAAGTCAGATCTAACTGGCTTGTAACTTGATTGTGGTGTGGTTTTATCCGATTTTTCTTGTCGTTTATTAGAAAAGCATAAAACTACGTCAACTATCGAAGGCTGAATTCTATTTTGTGTCCTTATCATCGATAGAATGGTCACAATTTGTAATCTTATTGGCCTGCTTCTAGTCTCGTAGTATGTATGCGAGTTTATTTTGGCCCACTTAAGTAGTGTTATGGTCCTTTTTGGATCACCCTGCAATTGATATTCTTAAGTGCTTATTTGTGACATTTGATATGAACTAAAATGTTATACACAACAATAAAAGTTTAAACAGAAACAAGTTTAGGAAGTCAAGCTCGAAAATGGCGCCCAGCATGAGGACACAAAATAAATCTCTTCTGATATAATGCGGGATGCATACTTGCTTTTCGCTTGGATATATTTCAGATGGGATTAAAAACATATAAAAAACAGAAAACAGAGGTCAATTAATAGAAATTTATTAACCTCACACATCTCCTTTTCATTACATTGCGATATGGGTAATTCGATAAATAAAAATAAATTTTTCCGGGAAACTGTTCCTATTTAGCAATCTGATTTACATTGCTGACAAGTGAATTTCCGGGAAAATTTATTAGCGATAATCCTAATTAACTTCAAAAGACGTGTATTTCAAAAATCACCAAACCCTTATTTAAGTTCAATCAAATTGTTCCCAAACTGGGTCTCTAAGGATGCTGCAGTCGTTCATATGAGCTCTATGAAGTGCTAACCAAAGTGGTTCACTACGGTTTTCTGTTTAGAAAGAAGTTGATGTTCAACCCTAAGCGGTTAGAAGTATCAACTTTTACCACCTTCATTGAGCCGAAGATGATTTAGTTAAAATTTGTCCATTTTTAAAATTGCAAGCTCAAACTGTTAGCTCAAGAACTGGCATTGCATGGCACTATCCATTTGTCTTACTCCGCAACAACATGTTGTCGGTGTGCGTTCATGTGTCTTGGAATAATTAACAAATTGGCGCCCAATCTTAGGTCAGTAATGATTTCTGAATTTGAGTGTTTTTTTTTTGTTAGAAATAAACTCGTTTACGCACCTTTTATTAGGTCAAGTCGGCCAAATTGTTTTTGATGTCAAAAGTGTAAAAGCACCATGGATAAGGTTAACCACTAACGACCATTGAGTTCAAGTCCATTAAAAACGACCATTTAAGTCAAGTCGGTCATAATATTTTCAATGTTAAATGTTGAAAATATACGTGTAAAAGCCCCATGGTTTAGGTCAACCTGTAACGACCATTTAAGTCAAGTCGGTCATAATATTTTCAATGTTAAATGTTGAAAATATACGTGTAAAAGCCCCATGGTTTAGGTCAACCTGTTACGACCATTTAATTCGTGTATTAATTTGTCGAAAAAAAAAAATTAATGGAGAAGCTAGGATTAAGCCTCCTTAATGCCAGACGCCCAACGTTCGGCAACGACCATTTAATTCAAGTCTTCATTTTTCGAAAAAAAAAAAATTAATGCAGCAGCTAGGTTTAAGCACACGGTAATGCCAGATATTTTTTTTTCATTTTTAACTGGCGCCCAATGCACAGCAACTATGGCGTTTCTGCTGAACAGCTTTCTCTAACCGTTTAAGGCACAAAAAGTCGATAACTTTGGAAAAAAGGCATTAAAATACGCAATTAAAACCATGAAGTCATATTGGCGCGCAAACAGTAACTCAAAGCCTCCCACATACCGTTGTTCCTCCTATCTCCATAACTCAATGGCTAACGTATATAAAAATAATTGGAAGACAGGGCTTCTCTTATCAATCTACCTTATCTCAACGAGTGCTTATAAAAAAAAAGCGAACTTGTTAAGTATCTTTTCATATTCGGTGGGTTAAAGTTCAAGTTTCTGGCGTTTTTATGAAAGCAGATTACATCATTCGTGTATGCGGAAACGCTAGTCATGTTGTCAAAAAATGAGACCATCAACACCGTTATGTATAACGCCTTTAGTCATGCGAATTGTCTCATTGCTCGATACCGACTACGAGATAAGACTCAAAGCCTGCCGCAGCACCATTAACTAGCTACATTCACCTTGTTATTACCTCCCTATGTTCCGCATTACAACCTATTTAATTTCATGTTTGTTGCTTTCCTTCGTTTGGCCTATAACGTGTCACCCTGTGTGTGTGTGTTTTTGCGACCCAATTTTAACCACCATAGAATAATAATGTAATGGGACGACGTCATCACCGCATTCGCAAACGCACGACAACAGTGCGAATGGGGAAAAAAAAGACGCACACACAATAGTCAAACAAGCCTTCACGCTTAAAGGGGTTGCCTCTATACCTATGTTTGCTATCGCAAAATCTTCTCATCGAGCCAAGGCACATGGCGGAGCCCCTCTTCTATGCCTCTGCCATCGTTGCATAGAGCCAAGCTGCTTCCATTCACGGTGCGAATTCAAATTCACACACAAAATCACTTCCGTTCAATGAACCCATGCGTAAGCGTGTAAGGTTCTTCGGCTTCATCTGTGTGTGGTGTTGTTTGTTTCCTTGTTTTCCAGCGCGGAGTAGGGGGTTCACAAATTATGCGAATACGGAGAGAATAGTTCATAGCGCTAGGCCGCTAGATACTCGTAATAGCTCCATAGATACATCTATACCTTCGCTACATATATGTGGCGTAAACAATACAATGGAACATATGCCATCAAGAAGAAGAAGAAGAAGAAGAAGAAGGTGCTGCGGTGCTTAAAAACGAAAACAGAAATAAGGCTGAAGAAATGCGCAACCACTTTGTATGGGCAGCACGGAACGAGCAACATAATTATGGAAGCCGCAAAAAAGTTCACAGGCAGATAACCTGCACCCCGAGAAGCATGCCTGACCTGGGCCGCTCTCTCCTCCCTTTCCGACAAACCGTGTGGTTATATGTTTGTTTGTTTTTGTTTGTTCACATTATGTATATGGACATGTACACAGATGGTGTATACTCTTGTTAGAGAATACGCCGTGGATGAGATATTTAAACGTCATATTTAGTTGGTCATATATATTTCGAGTATCATGTGTGTGAGTGATGCGTGGATGGAATCCGCTTTGTCATTTCTTTAACATATACATTGTGACTTTGTGTGGTGAATTTATGGTCGACTGACATTCGGAAGGTTTTACGTGTTTTTGGCAAACTTTCCTGACAATGATGAAACGGCGATTCCAAAGGTTGCGATAAAAAATTTGCTGCTTTCGTGTAAAATGTATCTTTGTACATTCTTTTCGAGAATTGAGTAAATTGAAGGTTGACGAATTATAGATGGTGCTACAATCGGTCACAATTGACAATATTGGTAGATGGATTATGTCAACACTTGGTTTGACTCGCTTTTTACAATGTCGACAGGATATTTGTCACTATGATCGATAAAACAATAGCAATTGAGTATGCTTTACAGTTTTTCTTAAACGCAGTAATTCCTTGCAAAATATTTGTATTCTTCGTTTTGCATTTGCTTATAGTTCCATCGTCTACTCAATAGATGGAGCTGGTAACGCATTTCTTTAAGAGTTCATGAACATTAAAAAGGGAAAGCATTGGTTAAAGTAACACTATATCACCATAGCTTAGAAAATATAAATTACTCGATATATTGATGTTTTGAAATTTATTTATGACTCCAGGGGCGCCATTTAATAAAACACAGGCCAAATGGCTTACAACTGAACGATGAGACCCATCATTGGATTGGAAAGTTTTTAAAGGCTCTAATTTCCTGTCCAAATTTTCAGTTTACATTTGTGTGCCATTTTGAAAAACTACTACAACTTATGCTCCATAGATGGCGCTGGAGATGGGCCACTAAACGCAATCAAAAAATGATTACGAAAGAATTTGGAAAAACAGGAATGACTTGATTAGAGTATCAATGTCCGGCATTACTTACAAAGTGTCCCATAAATATATGTCCAGTGTCCCTAGAGAGCTACATAGATCAAGATGTCGGCTAAACGAGATACGTATAAAGGCTGAACTATAATAGTCGGAAGCAATCGGAAGTTTATGTCAAAATTCTACGATAAGTTTTCTTCAGTACTGAAAATTACTTAAGTTGCCCATAATAGACTTTTGTGAACGGAAGCAATTGTCAGAGTGGAAGTCGTTTTGACAAAAAAAAAAATTCGTTGCTTATGAACTTACAAACTTCAATGTTCGCAGCTATTGTTTTGAAATGTCAAATGTTTAACAAAAGAAAGAGAAAGAGCGAATGAATTCGATTTTTTGCAAGTGAGCAAAAGTGAACGAAAATTCAATGAATCCAAGCGAAAAGCTTTTATGGTCGTAAATGCAAATTTCATGTGTTCGCACAGTTACGGAAGTGGTCGTCCGCAACCGTCTTCTATTATAGTTCTGCCTTAAGAGTTGCTGAATTATATTGTTTTGTCAGTCAGTCTCAGCTGACATTTTTGTATCTTCTAAAATATCATCACTTAGGATGTGACCCTTAAATGCATGCCTTGTACCTCTATACGGTGCCATAGACCAAGATGTCGGCTTAATGGCTTATATTGGACTCTAATTGAGATATAAAAGTTATGCTGTAGTCCTATGTCTTTTATCTCAGATAACCAATTTGTATACGGTTAACATTGTGTAGTAGTACACTTGGTAGGAGGCTCTGAAAACACGTTATTGTAATGGAATAAGGATACGAGAATATTTCAGCAGCCGTATAACTTAATTCCTGCTGTAAGTATTCAAATATTTATATATATTCGTGTCCCTAGATGGCGCTATATATCCAACTTTTTGGCTCCAACAGACTCTGTACTTCACTATTTCGGACATTGAGCAGGAATACCAAAATTGATGCCACATAGATTGGAAACAAAGAATTTACCACTCTCATAGTTTCTGTACCACCAAACGCATGGACATTCCCAATGTCGGTTTGGTAGAATTTTATAACCCACAAGTCAATCCAACCACAAAAAGAATCTGACAAGCGAGTATGAGAAGAACAATATCGACCAATCCTGCTCAAAGCCATTGACCCCATAATGGAGGTTTTCTGTTTCTGTTTGGTTGTTTCCTTATTTTTATTCATCGTCTTCTTTTTTTTTCGGCATATTAACGTTCTTCAAAGGAACTCCAACATTAATACCACTTAAAGCACCGGGATGTGTGGTAATTACATGAAAATGCCGACACAGGCATTTTTCTCACTGTACTCACGTTTCGTTCCTTGATTTTCCTCTTGGAAACTAGACACACACACACACACATAGAGATACCGACTAGAGTTGCACAAAATGGAGGAAGCCTTTTTTTTTCATATTTGTTGGTGTTGTTGGTGTTTCTGTTCTGTGTTCGTATTTCGTTTGCCTGCTGATTTATAGTTATGATTGAGTAAGGTCTTGGATGAGGGGAGGGGTATAAATGAAGAACACACAATCAACATAACATAGTAGTTGGTTGGTACACAAAACAACAACTACACGAAAATAGTTGCGATAGAGCGTGCAAAAGAGAACACAACAAGGAAGCGCGTCCCTAGCAACATTTTATCATCATCATCATCATATTCACACGAATAGACAAAAAAAAAAAATATCCCTCCGAGGTACTATCCTGCGAAATAGTGTTGTGCTACGCGCAGGACTTAAAAGCTTGCAAACAAAAAAATAAAAAAAAAAATAATTCACACACATAGTTCTTCGTTCCACAGTTAGTGTTTTACAAGCTGTGTCCTCTATGGCATCATCCTCCTTGCTATCCTTTCGCTTATAAAAACCGCCAACATCGACATCGTCCTTATATCCATAAACACTATTCTCATACACGTGGGGTGGAGAAAAAAAAAAAAAAAGACTCAAAACTATTGTTGTATAGGTTGTGTGTTGAGTATGGTCGTCGGGCTTATAACAAGCGACGCGAGGAAAAGGAGACTCGTCTCTACCAACAGAAGCGCTCTACCACCACCACCTATCTATCGGTCAATGACTCGTTGACCTGGTTTTGGGTTTTTCTTCATATTTTTGTGTTCGTGTGCTTGGTTGGTGGTTGCCAGTGTTTGGAGCCGAGTTTTGTTTATAAATCCCTATGGTTCGATGCAGATGGTAATAAGAGCCTTAAAAAAAAAAAACGAGAAGACCCAACGGTTTTTGTTTTTGTAAAAGTAGATGTAAAAGAGGGGGCAATAATCACCAGAGATGACAATAAAATTGTTGTAAACCGGATAAGGAGAGTACAGAGGATGAGAGAGATAAATTAAAACGGATGGAAAGTCCTGTTTTTATCTTTTTTTGTTAGAATTTTACTTCACCGGAATGAATTGTAAATTGTAAATCCTTGACTTTTATTCGGGTGTCCTGCTTTTGAGTTTGTAAAACAGTTGGTGGTGGTTATTTTGGTATCCCTGTGGATATTCAACGTTCATTGTACACTACTCCATGGGGAGTGTTTTTTGTTTTATTGTTCAGCGGCATAACAATTTCATTTTGGATGGGTAATAGTGGACTTAAGGAGTAGAAATGAAATTGGGTTCGTTGAGTAGCGTAACTATTTAATTATGAAGCTTGTTATGAGTTTAGAAATCCTTTGTCAGGGTGCAGAAATTTTGAGTCCTTTAGACAATGGACCAGTTGACACCAAATTGGGGTTAAGTTCTTTAGGAATGTTTTACCGTGGGTCTATTTCGTTGTAAGAGGAGAGATATTTCTACTTTTGGTCAAGTGCATTTTTGCTGAAGCCGATGGAAGACTAAAGTCCTTGGATACTCTCTGTATTCCATTGTGAACTCTAGATGAAACATATCCCCCTATTGGGTCCTATTTAAGGAGGAAATCTTTTGTAAGACATTTGGAAAATTTGTTTGTCCTTGTGATCGAGGGGTTTTTTAAACTTACACCCTCGCTGATCGGTTTTTTCTATTGCAAATTAAGCATACTTTTGACAGTGTCCCGTGGTTGAAAATAGTACGCTCAATATGAGTTTTCTTGGGGTAACAGCACTCCCTGCAATGCAGTTAAAGGTCTCTTTCAAACTTTCTGCATTCCAATACCTCCTGTCCGGGTACTGGATCATGCTACTAAACTTTGAACAGGTCGATCAGCCAGTTTCAGCCTGGCTGAGCTGAGTCAGCTTCAATTGTGTAGTTTCAGTGTTGTGTTCCTTCCTCTATGGCTTAAGCCATATGAACAATTTTGACCGTGGGTTTGCTCTGATGTTTTGCATCTTTAATATCATTTTTGAGATGTTATCACATAACAATGAGTCACTTTGTCAAAATCCTTTTCTGGTATTGAGTAGGTCGGGTCTTCATTCGATTCCATTTTTCATCGGTAAAGAAAGATGATTTCGCTTTTACCATCTTCTGTCATATTATCAACCGTCCTTATCTGATCTTTTTATTTCTTCAAAAATGTTTTTGAATAGCCGTAACAGCCTTCCTTTCACTACCTCGTGATATATTGCCATTTTTGATGTTCAAAGGTGTTGCTTTAATGGTCGGGTGACTTGCCGATTTTGACTTACCCGGAACCATTTTGTTACACTAAACTAAAGTTGTTCACAAATGACAAGGGCTTTGTTCATTCACTTGTTGCAGTGCATGCTTGAAAGATGTCTAACATGAATGAAGAGAGTCTAATACAAGTTCCATTCAGGCATTTCTTACTCAATTATTTTAAAACTCCTTAGCCAGCAAAGAGGATTTCTTTTCGCCATATGACTACTGTCAGTGCCAAAATTGCTTTCATTGACCCCCTCTTGCGGTGATCTTTCAAATGTACCAGTTGTCAAAAATTTAGGTACAGCAATTCACAGACATTTCAAACCGATCTACATCGGTATCTCCACTTTTCTTAATGCCCACGCATTGCTCTAACACTATGTGGTTGATCATAATCCCTTTATAAAAAAAAAATGCGCTCATCATCACCACCATACTGCGCATGCATGCATGTGCAGTGTGTTGTCTCCGCGCGGTAGGCACTAATGTAGTTCACTATAAGTGTTGCAAAAAAATATTCTAAGAGCACTGCATTCAAATTTTAAGTAAATAAGCGTGTTCCAACTAAAGCTCACACAGAGGTTTCACTTCGCTACATTATTTTGACGGGAGCTTTATCTAAACAAAAATAGTTTCCTCAATTTGCATCTTAAAAAAATGATGAATTCCCTGCTTGTTACATATTGTTACCAATTGTACTCTTTTTACAGAAAGAGTGAGAAGTAAAATGCAGCAAATTGTAGTCTCAGTATATGAGCGCAAATGTCTGCTTTGCCATGTGAGGAATCGTATTCCACTTACGGAGATATCGGAGCGTCACAATTAACTGCTACTCATTCGATAAACCTTCAAAATAAGTATTTCCCACCAATCGTCTATCATATTTTTTCTTTAATCTTTTAATAGCATTGGACCTTAGACTCAGCTCCATGCAACCCATTGAGGAAACCATTGCTACATTATCTAAACGATAGTGATAGCATTACCCCGCTCTCAAAAACCAAAAATAAAACACAACGAATCTACTATAATATCAAATACATGTGGTACCACCTTAAGGCCTTAACGAATCATAGCCATAGATAAGCCAAGCCAATTATCATGACCAGAATTAATTACCCTTCTACTTTGGGCGCTTATTTTAATTTTATTTTCCAAGTCGTTCCCTTTTTCGCATACCAATCCAGTCTGTTACCATGCAAGTCGCTGTCACAATGGTTGACATTTCTCTTAAGTCGTGATCTGATGACACCTCCTCCTCTTTATTTTCGAGCCGATTATGGCTCGTTGTAATATATATGCGTGGAGGAGATAAGCACCGTCACGGTCACATTGAGTTCGCCCGTGTCAGGTTAATGCGCGCATAGTGTGAACAATCTCGTATGCTGACAAACATGTTGGCGCAATCGAAATATTAATCGCATGTTTACACTAATTACCCGAACGGCTGTTGTTTTGCTCAGCGCCTGAGATTGACATCCATTTGCAATCCGCTGAATAAAAATGTAGGTTATGTGCGCACACAAAACGATGTCGCAAACATTGCCCGCGCCATTGACATTTCGCGCTCCATGAAATGTTTACACATGAGCATGCATTTTTGCTGAATTGCAGTCAATTTAAGCATGCATGCAAGTTTATTTGAAATAAATCATTTTTGTGAATATATACATGCGTGTATGTATGACTGATCGATTTTATCCTCACACGCGATCCGCTATGTATAGTTTCACGCATCTATTGCTATATAAATGTCACGATCGCAGAATTATGATTGTTATGTGGTGTCTGTTCTATATCTAGAGTGAGATCGAAATAGGAGGTGGATTGCGTAATTTTTTGACATGCATTGCCATTTGCGGAGGTGCACACCATAGATACATAGATACGAGCAGATACATCATCTGGTTCTTGCTGTGCTCTCCTGCTCTGGGTGTCCCACAGAAAAACAATTTTCGCAAGACATACCAATGGCGATCCGCACATTTGAGGAATAGATAACAGACTGGGCAAATAAGTAAGGAACATAAAAAAAAAAACACAACTCTGGACTATTTGCGGAGGATGTTGTTTATCGTCGATCTTAATCCCAATCCTAACGTGAATTTTTTGTGAATGGTTTCGCTGTATTTCGCCGTGTATTTATGATGTGAGTCTCTGAAAATTGGAGAATCTCATTAATGGGAGGCCACTGCCACCAGAATGTGTGTGTGTGGGCATCATACACTTTGATGATTTATTTTCATGTGTTTTTAAGTGTGCGAATTAAATGGAATATTTGGCGGGAAAAATCGTTGGATAAATAAATACTCAATGAGCATGATTAAGTTGAAGTTGCGTCATACGACATTGATATTAATCAGAATCAATTTGGTACTGCTTCTAAAATTATTGGACAACTCTGTTCATGTGTGTTCCATTTATGGAACCTTAGATTTTTTTCTCAACTGCATCATCTGCGATTTTTATATTCAGTGGATCAACATTCTCAGCTATCACACATGAATAGTTGTGAGCACGCTAGACCCTGGATGCAAACGATCCTGTTGCGCCACAAATTGGTATAACATTCTCAGCAGAGCGGAACTGATTCTGTTAAAAAAAAAAAAGTTTCCTTACCCCGCAGCTTGTAATGTGTGTTTCCTGCAGAACACATAAGGTGTATTGAACTTACTGATCCATCATAGATTTTCCAGAGCTAAATCAGCTGAGATTTTTTGATTGAGCGGAACCACATTCTCAGCAGGGGGGGTCCTTTTTTTTTATCAAAAGACAGTTTCCTTACTTCGCAGCTTTTAATAATGATAAATTTTTTCTTCGAATACCCACATTCAACGTGTTCCACTTCCACATCGATTGGAGAATTTCAACCGCTGCTTCAGTTGTTGTTCTACTGTATCAAAGCATTTTCTGGAGAGGGGAACTTATTCTATCACAAAATGGTTACATTACTCCACAGCTTATTTTAATGTTAAATTCCTTCGTGATACATATAAAACATTTAGCTGCACTTTTTTATTTGGCAGAGCGGATGCAAAGATGAGTCGAAAAAAATCAGTCAATCAATCAGCCAAGTGAATAAATCGTCTTCGACTTGTAGGGATCTCTCAAATATCAGAAGAATCTGTAAGTGGAATACATCGAAGATTTAGGAAACCCTCTATTTTCTCCATTGAATGAATGATCTTAAAGGAAACATTTTTTTACTTGAAGCTTTTTATTCTTTTTTCCTATTTTGGTGGAGATCAATGAGAATTAGCATGAGTCGTCAGCATTGTCTACTTTGGACCCCACTTGTGTCTCGAATTCCTTAGGTATATTATACACATCCACTATTTATTCATAAACGATGTAAGTTTTACCCGAAAACCTTCTCTTCTCGATTCAAGTCATGCCAAACTAATTTTCTATTAACACTGACAACAACCTTTTCGAAATCGACGAGCAATACGTATGTTGCCGATCTACATTCCAGTCATTGTTTGATAATGGAAACGATTGTAAAGGGTGATCCATTTCGAGGTTCCCTACTTTTTTAAAGAAAAAAACACAGAAAATTCAAATTTAATGGAGAATGTTTATTATCATTTGAAAGAACATTCTTTGGCATTTATTTTTTGAAGATTATGTCTATCAAATGTTGGGCGTTGCTACGTCGCAGATGGTCCATCCGTTGAGTCCAATTTTCGATCACTCGTTCGAGAATTTCGACTGGTAACTGGCGAATGACACGCGTGATGTTTTCCTCCAAGGTCTGAATCGAAGCCGGTTTGTCGGCATAAGCTTTTGACTTTACATATCCCCACAGGAAAAAGTCTAACGGTGTGATATCACACGATCTTGGTAGCCAATCGACCGGCCCAAAACGTGAAATTATGTGCTCACCGAAATGTTCTCTCAATAAGTCCATTGATTAATGCGATGTGTGGGAAGTGGCGCCGTCTTGCTGAAACCAAATGTCGCCGAGATCACGAGCTTCAATTTCAGGCATCAAATAGTCGGTTATCATGGCAAGATAACGGTCGCCATTGGCGGTTACGTTCGCACCGGCATAATTTTTAAAGAAATATGGACCGATGATTCCACCGGCCCACAAACCACACCAAACCGTTGTTCTTTCTGGATGAAGTGGCAGTTCTTCAATCTCTTCAGGTCGCTCTTCGTCCCAAATGCGGCAATTCTGTTTGTTTACATACCCATTGAGCCAGAAATGGGCCTCATCGCTAAACAAAATTTGCCTCGAAAACGTCGGATCTTCTTGGAACTTTTCAAGAGCCCATAGAGCGAAGCGATGTCGCTTGGGAAGGTCGAGCGGCTTCAGTTGTTGCAAAAGCTGTATTTTGTACGCTTTCAATTTAAGATCTTGACGTAAAATGCGCCAAGTCGTTCCATACGTCAGTCCGAGTTGCTGCGAACGGCGCCGAATCGACTCTCAACGGTCTTCGTGTACACTCTCAGCTACGGCCGCTATATTTTCTTCACAGCGTGCTGGACGTGGTCTATTCGTTCGAATATTATCCAATAATGAATGCTGGGTCTCAAAATGGGTGATGGTGTTGCGAATAGTACGCTCAGTAGGCCGATTATGTTGACCATAAGTTGAGCGAAGTGCACGAAACACATTCCTCACAGAAAGTGAATTTTCATAATAAAGTTGAACAATTTGTAAACGTTGTTCACGCGTAAGTCTTTCCATTATGAAATGCCAAACAATACTAAACAAAAATAACATGACAGCATGACACGACTCACACGTGATCTGTGAAAAAATGCTATTGAAAAAAGTATCTCTACTTGGATCACCCGTTATAAAACAGGGTCATCATTGGTTTGATCTGCTACATTCATCCGCTATATTCATCCGCCATAAGCATTTTTTGGAGATTATCTGCATGGTGTCAGTATTGCCCACGCAAATTGATCCTCAGTCAAACCTGGGCTATAATCAATTGCATAAATCGTCGACTGTTCTGTAAATTTTAAAATCTTAAATTGTGGGTACATATTATTATTCGATGACAATCTGCAAGGTGTCAATATGCCCGCGCAAAAGGTTCGAGAGCTAAAACATGGGCTATAATCGTGTTATTTAAAAAGCGACCTCCATCCAGAATATTGCATATAACCAGCAAATTAATGATTTGATCTTCGATTTGAGTTGAACCAAAGAGTAAAGAACTCCATAGGGTGTGCATCTCATACAACGAATATTTTCTATGTGGGGTACTGTTATTGATACCCCAGTGTTCAGATTGCTACCCCAGCAACAAAAAAACAGCCTTGTCGACGCATATGATCTACGAAATTTCCCCTTCGCACTTGCCGCCCGCGTCTGGAACGGCTACAAAATTTTTAGCTGTGATGCGTTGCAATAACCGAGTTGCAATAAACCTTATTCTATGACCACCTGCAAGGTGTCCGTAATATTAAAAATGATAGTTTCTCAGAATAGTTTGATCTTCGCCTTTACCTGTAAGTAAATTATAAAGTCACACAGATGACGCACTGCAAACATGAAAAATTGTGCTATGGCGGGTCGTACTTCCGCAGCCCGCCATATGTTTGGATCTCGTTTTTGATGTGTGCACATGCACACCGCTCGCCCGTGAAAGCGTCATCTGTATGAATTGATAAACCATGGTAATATGAAGCTTAAGTTGAACTAAGCCTTATACGATGATGATCTACCCAAGCAAAATTATCCAGAATCAAAACCTGGAATATAATCGCGATCTCTGTCAAGAGGGTTGTATAAATCAAGGCGTACAAAAATTTGATCTTTGACTTTGTTGGAGCGTTTTGTATATAAAGCTTTGGTTGGATCTTTTATAACATTTCGGCTGCAATAACGAGCATGATGATCCGAAATCAGTCAATATGGCGCATGCAAAAAACCTTTGTTCCATGACAGTTTATTAGTAGTTTTATCACGGAATATTTTACCGTTCTGCTAATAACATAATCACGATCATCAACACTATGTCGACTAGACATAGTCTTAGTGTACCTTAATCAACAAATCGTCAAAATGACATCGTATGACGTGTTGACTGGATGGCCATATCTAAATGTGGTATTCCTTGACTCATTTGATCATGACTAACCCTTACAGCGTTACCACTACATCCATGTGGTGCAGGGGCATGGGTAATAGGTATTTAGTTCGCTGGATTATCAGTCCAGTCCCTGTTTTAAATTAAGAAAGAAATAACAACTTCAGTGTTACCTTAAATTTTGCTACCGCTTATGGAAGTTCGAAAGTATATAAACATATAACATCACACACACACAAGTGAATGCGGAAGGTAGTCTTGAGGCTCTTTATGGGCTTGTTATTCTTTATTTCTACTTCGCCTCAAATATTGGATCTCGCTAGAATAATCTTGCAAGTCCCTGTAAACTTATTTAGGGTTATCGGGAATTCTTTTTACCACGGAATTTTTCCCATTCAGAAGCCAATTTACATTGCTGAATGGAAAAAATTCCGTAGGCTTGATGCTCTGTATGGGCTTGTTATTCTTCATTTCTACTTTGCCTCAAATATTGGATCTCGCTAGAATAATCTTGCAAGTCCCTGTAAACTTTTTTAGGGTTATCGGGAATTCTTTTTACCACGGAATTTTTCCTATTCAGCAGCCAATTTACATTGCTGAATGGAAAAAATTCGGTAGGCATGATGCTCTTTATAGGCTTGTTATTGTTTATTTCTACTTCGCCTCAAATATTGGATCTCGCTAGAATAATCTTGCAAGTCCCTGTAAACTTATTTAGGGTTATCGGGAATTCTTTTTTCCACGGAATTTTTCCTATTCAGCAGGCAATTTACATTGCTTAGTGGAAAAAATTCCGTGGGAAAAAGAATTCCCGATAACCCCTATTACAGTTTGCCTACGATATGATTCATGGGGTCTAGAAGGCCAATTTATGTTCTCGATGTAACTGCACAAGTCCCCGACTTGCTTTACGCGTTCTATAGCTTTCTTAAATTGTTTGATTGATTTTTAGAGCTTGGGGCTTTTTATCGGGCTAAGCTCAGACCTTGATCGATTTTGAGCAAGTTTTGTATTTCATGCTAAATAGAGTCCAAACTTAGAACCTCTGTTTTTTTTTATTACCTGCAAGCACTCAAAAGTTTAGAGTGTTGCAAAGGTTGCAGCGTATACAAAGTACAAGACTCCGGATTAGATATATCGTAAAAATTTGCTTTAAGAAAAATATTTATAATTTAACTTCTTGATCTCTTGCAAGCATCTAGTCGCCGTCACTGCCGGTATGGAAAAGCGAAAGAGTGACGGCAAGGTGACAGTTTGAAGCCATGCTCGCAGTAGGTCAGCCATGCTTCTAGCAGTTGTCATGTTTGCAGTAGGAAGTGTTCTTGAGACTGGGCTCTGTTCACAAGGCATGGTTTCCTCTATTCCCAAAGCATGGTTCCTTAAGTGAACAGATGTGAAGAGATTTATTGTGGGATCGCCACAGTGTTTTATGACTGACTGTATAGGAGTTTAGCACAGGACGAGCCGACTGGCGTCAAAAAAAGAGGAAAAAATGTGAAAAAAAGTGGTCGGGAATATATTGACTGTAGTGTAGACTTCATGGGTGGTGTTCGAGCTAAATTTTCATAGAGCCGGTGTATTTTTTACGTTCGGTTAATTTTGGGGAAACCTTTTCGAGAGTTGGTTCTTAGTATCAACAGAATTTTACTAATTTTGATTTGTTTTTCCATAATGGTTTTATGGATTTTAGAGGGGATTGAAGGCACAATTTTTTACTCACCAGGCCAACAAATTACCACTACATCCCTGAGCCCAAACAACCTGTCGTTTAAATAGTGTTTATATATTTTTACCATGTCCCGACCTTTGAAACGAATACATTGCCCACTTCCAACAACCACTATTGTGAATCCTAAGTTTGAGCTTTTTTAAAGGTACCTGTGGTGAATAGCTTTATATCCGATGGAGAGCATCAAATCAGCCATTAACATCTCGCCCTAGAATCGATATCTTCCAAATGAATTTTTCTCCATTCTTAGATATGCTACGTTTAATGACCCGCATTACACAGAACGTCTGTCACACTAGGCCACATGAAAAAAAAAAACAAAAAAAAAAATATTAATACAACTTCTCGCATCCGTCTGCCACTAAAAATATCTCATAATGCAAACAATTTCTTAATGCTTTCCATCCGCAAATAGATATTTTATTTTTAAGAATCTTAACAAGACACAAGAATTTATTTACTTTCATTTTTCTTTCCTATAATTTTCGCCGCCTAAAGAAAAGAGAGACGCGCAAAAATATGCGACACGTAGACAAATAAATCGTAGGCTGAGCATTTGTTTTGTTTGTGTTGGTATAATATGTTGTTTACTTTTTGGCTTTACTTTGAACTTTTTTGGGTAGGTAGAGATACTTTTTTTTTTAAATTGTCATTTCAGTGACACCTTGGGATGTCATTTTCATAAATTCTCTGCTCTGAGACAGGGGTTTAGATAAACACGAACTACCTACCACCACCACTCTAGAGATATGGATGACTAGACTGATGTGTTGACTTGTTGTACCATGGCCGGACTTCCTGTTTTCTGTTGACTCTGAACGGCGAATTTGACATAAGCTTTTCTCGACAATTGGTCCTCACGAGTCATACTTACCTGGCGTAGGGGTTACCGTGATCGGTTCCCCCGGAAGTGAGGTCTGGCCATTGCACATTCGGTTGGATTGACCTCCGCGATTGTTCCTAAAGTAAAGTGGTCCTCACGAGAGTAGGGTCAGTAAAAGTCATTTAGGTGTAGCTAAGAATCGAACCTAGACCTTCTGCGCCACAGATAATCGCACTTACCATCGCGCCACTGAGCCTTACAGCTGATACTACTCTGATGAATTGTCAGATCATTACTCAATGAGGTCCACAAAACACTTTAATTATGTTAATCTGAGATTGCAGTACAGACTTAATATGCCTAAGTCAGTGCACATGAATAAAAAGTACACCCCGATCCCTTAGTTGTCACACTCAAAAGTTGAGTGATAACTTGACAACAAGCCGTAGCTTAAGAATTGTTTAGGTTGATTGGGTGATATGGCATATCTATCGTGGGAAGGAACAGACCAGTGTGTGTCAAATGACAAGATTCTGTCTAGAAACTTAAATAACCTCTTAAAAAAGGTCTACCGATATTGCAATAGGTATAAGGTACTTGCTTAGAGGTACTCGGATACTTTTGTATACGCAGTGCGCAGTTTTTTTTTCGACGGGACAAATTCCATCTGATGTCATTTTGTTTTTGTTTTCGTGTTATTTGTGTTTTTTTTTTTTTTTGATTTCTAAAATAAATATATATTCAGTGTTTTGCTTATCTATTAAAAAAATTATCACTCTGATGGTCTGGGGAATTTTTAGCAAAAATTTATCATTTATTTTCTTGCTTTCTTCATATTGCTTGCTTATTTATTTTCGTACAAATTATACGCAAATTTTTAGGTCAGGAAATACCACGAAAAAAATTTACATTTTTGACGTTTTAAGTGTTGTAGAGCAAGCTCGCAACTGGAATGGTTTCAGTTGAATATATTTTTTGCCTTTTCTTGTATAACAACTAATTACTTCTTAAACCAACCCACTCTTTCATTAGAATTCACTAAAACACATCTCAACTGTTTAATAGTTGTAGGTACGTTGCATAAGAATTTGTATAGCCTTTATTCAGTAACGCACAAATTCTTATTCATAAAAAATTTCCCCACCCATAATAGTTATACAGGGTTTGTCTCAAATAAATTACCAAAAAAAAGGAAACCTATTACAATTTCACAGCTTGGCAGAGTTACCAAGTGGTCATTTTTTATGGCTGCGAAATCCATAGCGACAACTTTGTTTTCAAGACTTTAATAACATTTTATTGACTTATGTTGGCTCACTTACATAGTTTACATAGTTGAGTCTGTATGTAAAGAAGGATCACCATTTGAATTAACTAAACCGTGAAACAAAACTGTTTAAATACCAAAATACAATTGACAATTTTTTTCAACAAACAATTGAAGCTTTGTTAACCCTGATGCTCAGCCGCCTGTGTATACACAAATAAAAAAATTAAAATGCGCTTACACAGGCACTATTTATCAGATGCGTGTAGGATATACAGGATCTATTCAACGTTGTATACGTTTTATGAATAAGGTTTTAGGTTCAGAGGCATTTTAATAATGCACTCCTTAAAATGCCTCTAAACCCAAAACCTTATTCATAAAACGTAAACAACCCTGTAAACGTTTAATACACCTGCTTATAATGACTTTATGAATAAGGCTGTAAAAATAGTTATAAGGTTGGCCAAAATGTGTCAAGATATTTGCAAACTTATTGTAATAAAATGTAATCGTTGTGATCATTGTTCTTAGGATTTGAAGCTCCCCAATGAAGAAGAAGACTATACTCTCTGATTTCATGAATAAACCTATAAGACGATTTTGAATAAAAATGATTGTTAATATTAGGCCAAATGAGGCTCACGTGCGGCATTCCAGACTTTCCTAAGTTAATTGGCTTTTTTTTTCTTTTTTTTGCTTATCGGGAGAGTTCTGCTATTTCGAACACAACCATTCGTGTATGCTTGTCAAATTTTGCACGAATGGCGGAACTTGCAATTCATTGGTGAATCCGAAACACTGAGTTAAGTTTCGAATGTTGTTATAAGAAAAGGCATTGATAAAGCTTCATTGGTGCTGATGCATAGTTAAACTCCATAACTATCAATCACTCAGACGTCTATCAAAATTCGTGTCAAAACAAAAAAAAAATCTAAAATTCTATAATAAATTTTCTGCTCGTCTCTACAGCCCTATTTTGGAAGTCCGAAACACGGCATCTGGGCGTATACGTAACATTTTCATGTACATCTTGTTTAGTTTAGTTTTTTTTTTTAATTTGGCTAAACAAAAAAAAAAGAAATTAAGGGTTAAGTTCGCGGAGTTTACCGCAAGCTCCTTCCATTTTATGGTCGACATAATCGTCCATCAGAGCAATTAATTCGGTTAACCACGGATCGTTTTCGCACATCGTTCACTCTATGTGATAATACGCATCCGCAGAGACGTCGAACAGTGCGCACCAAAGAAACAAATGCCGCAATAGAGCAAAGTGTTGAAGAGGACCCGAATGAATCGATTCGCCACTGTGCACAGCAATCGGAGCTTTGTCCATCAATTTTATGGAAGATTACGCCCAAAGATCTTGGCTTACGACCTTACAAGATCCAGCTTGTGCAAGAATTTAATCCGCGAGACCATGCAATGCGTCGTGATTTTGGTGTATGGGCCTAAAATGAAATTGATCTCGATGCTGATTTTCATCGCAAAATTTTGTTCAGTGATGGGCTCATTTTTTTGTTGAATGGCCACGTCAACCAGCAAATTTTCCGCATTTGGAGTGAAGAGAATCCACATGTGACCCTTGAGACGCCAATACATTCACAAAAACTGATTGTTTGGTGTGCTCTATAGGCTGGTGGAGTCATTAGGTCATATTTCTTCCGAAATGATGCTGGAGAGTCAGTTACCGTTAATGGAGACCGGTGTAGAACCATGATAACCGACTATTTTGTTCCCGAATAGGATGGCATGAATGTGGATGAGATGTGATTCCAACAAGACGGCGCTATATGCCATGTAGCGCACGTCACAATCGATTTAACGAAGGAAACATTCGATGAGTGCATAATTTCACGGAATGGACCTGTCAATTGGCCGCCAAGATCGTGTGATTTGACACCATTGGATTATTTTCTTTGGGAATATGTGAAGTCGCTCATCTACGCGAACAAACCAGAAACGTAAGGGCACTTGGAAGCCAACATTCGTGGCGTTATTGCCGACATACCGCCCCGAATTCTCGAAAAAGTGGTTGAAAACTGGACCTGTAGACTTGACTTTTTTTTGGAACAAGCCACGACGACCACATTTTTTACTTAATAAGCTTCTTGTATTCTTTTCGAGCATATAAACGTTTAATTCAATCGTTTAGTCCCAGCGCTCTGCCAACGAACAATTCGCCGCCTTAGTGACACAAAAACGTTTGTCAATATTTGATTTTTTTTAAGGTTTTTTGTGATTTTTTAGCACTTTATATTTTTTGTAGTTATAAATATTTTCGTAAAGCGCTAACTTCTATTCTTCTTCACTTAGAGGTAGAATTTGTTGTCACAATATCAGGCCTATCGGGAATATGGTAGATTTTCCCGGTAGTTTTTCCCTTGCCAGCAATGCAAATCAGATTGCTGAATGTAAGGTGGCAAACCCAGCCTAAAATCGTAAAATAAATGGAGTTACGTTCTCACTAGAGCGACGAACTTTTTATTCATTTATTTATGTGAATGAGTTTTTCACAATTTAGTGTTATTTCAGATTTTATGATATATCTGTGCCTAAAACTTAAAACATCTTAAGTCGAATTATATTGTTTTTCATAATTTTAAGGTTTTTAAATTATGTTCTCATTTCTCTATTTTTTAAGCTAATCCATGTGAAAGAATTTAAAAAAAAATTGGAAAGATATAAATATTTGTAAAATTCATAGCTGAATCCGTCAATGTAGTGAACCATTAAAAATTTAAAAGTATGATGTTTTGCTTTTAGGCACAGATTTTTATATTTAATGAAATAACTGGATTTCTACTGGCATCCAAAATCGGGTCATTTGCACGTTCGCTTAACACGCTATCTACTGTTCTTGATTCAAAGGCACTAAACCGGTTATGTTTCTAAAATACTTCGACGGGAGCTCTACAGAAATTTCCTAACAAATGTCACATTTGTACACATAACTACGGAAGGAAGTGTAACAGAAGCTTAATAGAGGCTCTACCATTACAATGCTTTACGCGATTGCTTGATTCTAATAGCGGAAGTTCGGCATTACTTGTTGACTTGAACCTGAAGGTTGTATATCGAAGATTTTCGGAACCCGTTGATGCTTGTAAAATTTTCTTCAGTCATGCTGATTGTAAGCGAAACTGTAAGAACTCAGATGCACGTATATAGTTAAACGTTGAAATAGGATTTATATTAGCGGAACGTTCTTTTTTTATCCAATCATTTCTGTTTATAAGGCCATTGGCTTTAAAAAATATTCAATTAGTTAGATTATTCTTTAAATTTTGCATACAAATTATGTAAGCACTTCCAGCAGCAGTTTAATAAAATGATATTTGTAATGCAATTCATTGATTTTTGAATTCCTGATTAGAAAAAGTTGTAAGCACCAGTATCAAACTTGTTGAGTTACCGAAGTATATTGTTGGGAGTTTTTGTCTACAGAAGTGTGGGTACTTTATAAAAGCAGTAAGTTATAAAATGCAAACTTAGTACGTAAAATCTCGATAATTCGTACCCCGTTAAATCGTAAACCCCCATTAATCGTAATAAACTGCAGGTCCCTTGAAAAAATCTCGATTATTCGTAAAAAAACAGTACATTTCGGTCCCCTCGGTAATTCGCAGTGATTTCTGTAGTGAAATTCATTAAACGTCTTATAATTCGTATTTTTCTGTTGAAAACCCCGTTTATTCGCATAACAAGACAAAGAGAGATAGGGGAATCCCCGAAATGATAGGGGAATCCCCGATACTTTTAGCTATGAACATTGCTGACAAAGCGTGGAAAAATGTAAGGCAATCCACAATTCAAAATTGTTTCCGTGCTTGTGGTTTTATCAAGGCAGGTCTGCAGTTATCTGATGATGATGAACATTTATCATCTGTTGTTGACCCTTTAGAATGTAGTCGCCTGCCTCAAATCGAAGAAATCACGTTTGATGAATTTGTTCATTTTGACGACGATGTGGCTGTAGCAGGAGTTCTTACGGATGCCGACATTTTAGCACTATCAGAAGAAGCTGATGAGAATGAAAACAGCGATGACGATGGAGAGGAATTTCCGATTATTTCTATTAAGGAAGCGAAAGATTGCATCAATAATTTGCGTTATGAGCAGGAACTATGTAAACGACGATGTTTTCTCTGCCATTGTAACTCTGGATAATGCAGTTGACCAAGAGCGTAAACTATCTCTTGCCAGAAAAAAATAACGGACTTTTTTCCGGCTTAAGTTTTTTTTTAATGTTATTGGTTTTTGTTTTGTTTTCTGTGCGTATGTTAGTATGTACGTAGATATATGTTATTTATAAATTCCTCTTTTGTTTGTTTTTTTTTATATATGTACATGTATAATAAAGTACATATGTACATATATTTTAATCAAAAATCATAACCCCGTTTAATCGAATTTTTATTTTGTAAACCCTCAATAATTCGTAATCCCGCTATTTCGAAACCCCCTATAATTCGTAGTAAAATCTAGGTCCCTTGAAACTACGATTTATCGGGATTTTACTGTATTTCATTAGTCCAACATTTCACAAGAATTATCAAAAACATCTTAACTTGCAATCTATTTTTTTTTTATAAAATGGAAATAATGCTGTTCATCAGTCCAATGGTCGAATGAGAAAACGACATTTCCTAAAAATCGGAACCTATCATTCAAACGAAAATTTTACACTTGTTTTGAGGGTTCACTGCTAGTGGCGGTGGTGTTTCCTTTTATTGCGATTTCGCCAAATCTATCTAGCCCTCTTTGATTAGCTACCAAAGGTGACTTAAAAAAGTATCTAGTCTTCTTGAAAATATCACAAACCTGCATCTTACAAAAAAAAACTGTAAAAACCTGCATCCTTAACAAAAAAAAATCTAGAACATCACTTTTTTCTCTTTTTCACCAGCCGCCTAATCAAATTTACATATTCTGCCATCTGCACATGTTGCTGTACAAAGGGAGACGACATAAAGGATACACACAGTACAGGCTAACAAAAATCCAAATTCCCAAACAAAAAATAAGAAGAAGACTGCTGGATCCAACGTGACCTACATTTTTAGGCAACGTCGAACAACAACCATAACAAAAGGAACAAAACAAAGCCCCGCACACACAAAAGCTATACAACAACAGTTTTTTTTTACGTGTGGATATTATTTTTGGATAGTCCTTCAAAAAACGGGATTTCAAAGCAAACAAAAAGACAGACATGTGTAGTGAGATGCAATAATGCTACAAAACAACAACAACAGCAGAATTAGAGTGCCGACGCGTCGGCTGAAGGAACACAAAAAAAAGTGGAGACAAATTTCTTGGAAATTAGACTCAGGGCAGTCAAAAGTCTTTTTTTTTTTGTTTTTTTTTTGCGTCGGAAGGGATTTGTCGATGTCTCCGCACACAGACTGTAGGTTGTTTGGCGCAGACTGACTGGTTTGTTGGCTATTTGCCTGCAGCAGAAATGCTATATAACAAAAAAAAATATCTTCAACACTTAACAAGAATGTATCCATAGCTGCATTAATTTCCTGTGGGATGTATCTTGACATAGTGGAGGAGAATGTGGGACACGAGGAAGAGCCATCTTTAGATGGGGCATTAATCTTCCAAAAGAAATATGTAGTTAAATGGATTTAAAAACAAAACCACTCTGCATTGACCCAGAAAAGATAAATATATAGGGTATGTCATCTCTAATGGCGGTATTAAAAAACTTTAAAAACATCTTCATGTTTGATTCAATTTTATTTAATTCGATTCTTTACAATTTATTTGGACTAGTATATGAATGTACCTAACATCCTCTATTGACCAAAGCTAAATGTTTCCTTCTTGCTGCGATTTCAATCTTTTTTTTTTCGAGCTTCTTTATCGACTAAGCATTTAGTGATTGACTCACTTTGCTTTTTTAAAGAAGTCCGGAGGGGTCAAATCTTGAATCCAGGCGAGTCAGGCCCTTTTTTGGACATCAGGCATCCAGGTAATTTTCGGTGCATTTTTTTTTTGTATTCATTTTTATTTTACTTTATCTTAAAACTAACTTACATGCTAGACAAAAATTCATAAAAACTACTATGCGGGCGCCCTAAATTAAATGATAACAACTCAATTCTAATGCCTTTCGGCCTATTATCTAATAAGTAAATCTAATAGTAATATAATGATGTTTACCAAGAAACATTTGAGAAAAACTTGGTTTCTTGTCTTTTTTTTATTTAATTTAAACTGACATGCTAATTAAAACTACTGATCGACTAACTTAAAATACTTAAAACTACTTACATCTACCTAAATATAACTTAAGAACTAGAACAGCCATAGCAAGCATTTTTAGAATATTTTCGTATATATTTTTGTTTTTTTTTTTGTTTTGTGCCACCACGACTGTTTACCTTAACATAAACCTAAAAAAACTATGCAAGTCGGCCTTATATTTTTAAGAGTCAACTAACTATCACTACGTTAACCACCACAACAGGTTCTCCTGTTGCAACCTACTCCGGCGGTCCCAATCGGACACACTCCTGCTGAACTCCTCTGCTCCGCCCTGAGTGACGACAGGAGCCGCCTATCCACAGTTCGTCGAAAGACGTGGTAGATTAGCGGACCCGCCGATCTATCCTGTATCAGCCCTCGACTATCCAAATATAGGAAAGCTTCGGGCGGAATAAAGCCGCTTAAACGCGCACTCTCAAAATATTCATCATTGGGGTAGAAGGCCCCAAAGATGAGAATATTGTTCGAGGCCATCGCTCTTGCAGCGTGAAACCGAATGAGTTTCACCAGAAAATTGTCTATTCTGTTCATGTTGGCCCCGTTGTATAGGACCTGGTTGGAACATTCTTTTGTTTAGTCAGATACTGGTGTTCTGTGAAGTCCAAGGCAGCTCCTCAGACACTGCCTCTCAAACACCCGTATCTTTTCCATTTGCGATGGAGCAACGTTGAACCACACCGGGCACCCATAGGCAATCATCGGCCTTTTGAGGGCCATGTTGCAAATCACCATCACCCTGCTGTCAAGACGACTGCTATAAAACAATCGTCTTGTCAGGGCAAATGCTCCCCTAGCTCTCGCCAGAGTAGCATCTACATGTCTTCCGAAATATAGATACTGATCTAACCAGATGCCAAGGTACTTTACTACACTTTTACACGCCAGTGGCTTTCCGTTTGGTCCAACGATCACCAGCTTTCGCCAGTTCTTTCTCGTATCCCTAGGGGCCCTAGACAACGGTGTCCTAAACAGGATAGTTTCTGATTTCTGAAAGTTGATTTTCAACTTCCAGTCAACACAATATCTCTGGATCTTGTCGAAGTCCCGCTGCAAATGAGTTCGAATGACTTCGACAGTAGAGGCTGTTCTGTACGCGATAAGATCGTCCGCATACGCAATTGCCTGAGTAAGACTGTCTATCATATCACCGGTGTAAATGCTGAAGAGAATCGGCGAGCTTACTGTTGCAGACCATTCTTAATGAAAAATTCTGTGGTAGAAGTTACATTGCCACTTTTGACAATAAACGTTCTACCAGTCAGCATATCATGAAGCATATATAGCAGTGGTTTACTTATGCCAGGTCTGGTCAGCTTTAGATAGAGGCCCTCTAACCATACGGTGTCGAAAGCCTTCTCTAAATCAACCAGACATGCACCCGTGCACTGTTTTTTTGGCTTTGTTCCATTGTATATCAGAGACTAGTTTGGAGGCGGCATGAATACAGTCATGTCCAGCCTTGAAACCAAACTGGTTCTCCGGTATAATTTATTGTCCTCAGACCACTTGAACAGTGCTCGATTGAGAATCATTTCGAAAACCTTGCTGATACTCGGAAGGAGACTTATCGACCGGAAATTTGCCGGATTGGAGTTGTCCTTTCCCTTTTTTGGAAGAGGATGAACCACCGCTGTATTCCAACGCACTGGATAAATTTTCGGTGCATTTCGTTGCCATCATACCGATATAATCTAATCGAGGTATCCATCGGAGGTTAAAATTTTATTCGAGGTATGTGTCATCGGAACACAAATCACTTCACTACAATTCGCAAAGAATTTGTGTCGGAGGAAATCGGAAAGAGAATTGCATGAAAAATGCACCTGAACGCACTTCAACGCAATTCGCAGGGATGCATTACAAAATGTCGAAAAAATAGTCCGAAAAGCTTTTCGGAAGAGTACCTCGAAGCTAAAATCATCTGAATCGTTCAAAATCTAAGAATTTTCCGCTCCGACGGATACCTCGCTAGGGCTGAATGTCTGTTGGCAAGGAAATGAGTTAAATAAAATTAAATATGTTGATATGACAGGATAGAGCCTGATAGAGCCTACTTATTGCTTCCTGTTACGAATATAATATAATTTGGCTTTTGACTCACAATCATTCTTGCAATCGCGAAATGGACAAAGTCCATTCAAGTTTGAACTCAGAAGACTCAACAAAAATCCCTGAACCGAATAAATAATGCCGACTTTATTTTACGCTCTCGTTTACACAGTTTATAAATTCTAAATACCTACAACTGAAATATTGTAAGCACTTCAATCCAAATATATTTGTAAAGCTATCCACTCATTTTCAAGTTCCTTGCTAATATTTTTTGTAAAAACCTATTGCGGAGTTGCTTATTAAAATGTTTTGGAAAAACAGAAAAAATATAAACACTCAAGCAAAATGCATGTAGGTACATGTACATAAATAGGCTTTGATGACTTGTTGATTTTTGTTAAGTTTTAGCAGAGATTACAAAATCATACAGATGACGCATTGAGAACAAAAAACCGAAACTTTTGCTCACCAGCTTCAAGGTACGGACGGGCGGTGTGCACATGTACACATGAGAAACGCGGGCCGTGCCAGTACGACCCGCCATAGAACAATTTTTATTGTATGCAGTGCGTTGTTTGTATGACTTTATAATCTTTGGTTTAAGTTAACTCAATTTAGGAATTCCATCACAACTTTGCCTATTAAATGTTGTAAGCACATAGAGCAGCTCTTGTATCTAAATATACTTTCAAAGCGATTTATTAAATTTCATATTTCCCGATACAGCCTTTTGTAAGCACCTATCAGGCAGCTGCGGAATTGAAAAAAAAAAGAAAAACATTTTATGACATGTTTATAAACATCTTTAAAAAGTTAAACTGTTTTATCGAAATTCCTGAAAATATTTATACCATGAAGACTATTATTCTATTATTCTAAGTAGTGTTCCTGATAAATTTAGCATTAAAGTGTTGTAAGCACAAACTCCAACACTACAATCTTTATAAATTTTTGAAGCAATCCCTTTACTTTCAGGTTTTCCAAGAAAATTTCTTGTCAGCACAGTTGCTGAATTAACTTATTATAACATGTTTGTGAAAATCTCAAAAAAAACCTACTCCCCTAACATCTGCAAATACACCAACCAACACCATGCCTTATAAATTAATTCTCCTTGCCAAGTTCAAGTCGCAATTAAAATTGCGCGCTTATAACAACTCAAAACTCGATTAGATATGGAAAAGTAAATACTTTCATATAACTAAGTGCGCATTTTATTCTCCGATGAATTAGCTATCTTTCATTTTTCAAGTTGTTTCCCGCTCTCCCTAATCTCAGACAGGGTTGGGCATCTTCATTGCAATTACCATAGTACGCTCTTCAACACGTTGCACTACAACGACGTCTATTCAACCCGTACATCGTTTAGGTCTTGCGTTTCCTCTTTGCCTCTATCATCGTAAGCCGACAATCCTACTAATTGCAATTAATTAAATTGAAAGAATCTTCGATAAAGTGCATATTCCCAAGTCATGCTTCATGTAAAGACAGAAAGGGAAAAATTTAGTGTGGAGAATGTTGTCAGCGGGAAAATAACACGCACACCAGTGAATTAGCCCAGCCAGCTCGACATAACTAAGGGGTAAGATCCAAATTGGATTTGACATTTCGACGACAAGTGTCATCGTCGCCTTCATATTTTTGCACAAAAGAAATTTTCAAAAACAAACTGAAAGAGAGAACAAAAATACACTTGTCTGCAACAATGTTGCAGAGCTTAATTACACCGATTGATGCGAAGATGCAAGATGACGTCTCTTTCGGGTGTGGATGTAAACGTCATTGCCGGACTTTATTCGATTATCGTTTGATTGTGAAAGGATTGTCGCGCGAAAAATACATTCAGGGGTTTTCCATTATTTAGTTTTGCCTTCACAACACTGATACGTAAAAACCCACCAGACTGTGTCTGTGTCACACTCAATAGACCCCAAACAAAAAAAAAAGTTTCCATGTGTCTTTCCATTAGTCTCTGTCACTTGAGTCGCTTGTGTCGTGCACTGCGAGAGTTTATTATTTCAACACGGCGCGTCGGCAACATCAAAGCTACAAATTGGATCGTTTTTTTTTTTTATTTTTTTAGTTTCGTTGGTTGTATCTACTCCTCATATTGCAGTTTTCGCTTTGGCAATCGCTTTTCGTTTCGGTTTTACCTTTTAGTGCATCATCGCGAAAAGAAAAACAAATGGTACCTAGGTAAGAAGGTACAGGTACCCATAGAGAAGGGAACACTGCAAGAGGCTTAGGTACTTATTTTGTTTTCCATTTTGTAAAAGGGAAATATTTGTTCTTTCGCTTCCAGTTGAGAGAAAATCGTTTGACAGCACAGAGCGGAGAAGAATCAGCATTCTACCCGGCAAAAAGTATCTTTCCAACTGCAAATGGAAAACCGCGTTCTCTATTGGCGGTGCAACTGGATATTCATTTTTTTTAAGGGGCTGGAAAACAATTTTTTTTTTTATTCGTAATGATATCATGTTGTGTCTAGCGTTTGTCGTTGTGATTTAAATGCGATATCATTACGGTACCGGCTGGAGACAAATATAACCGGCCGGCGACGACTGGGAGGAATGATTTGACAACATTACGTAATATTGAGACTGATTTGTGTTAAGCGGATGGGAGCAGGCTAGGAGGTCTTCCACGTGGACAAATTGTTGATGAATAGTGTCGGTGTATTCAATGGGCGCTACGAAAAGGGAAGTGTAATTCAGCGTAATGAATTGCACTTAACATGAATAACATCATATATGAGCGACGAGGTGCGTTAGTTGTTGTTATGATGTAATATGTGATGTACACATTCTTTGAAGGACTTGTCGCAAATCCTTTGTGTATTTAATGTAAAGGAAAAAAAAAATTATAGTCAAAGGGTTTTGTAGAGAACTTGAAAGTTACCAAAAGACGCAAGGCGATGCAAACAGTAAAGGGATTTCTTTGGAAGCTTTTGTAAATCGAGGGCTGTCTCAAAAGATGTGAAACCTTTTGATGTGTCTTTGACAGGTTTTTCTTTTACTAACGGTAACCTTTAATTTGAATATAGTTAGGGAAGCTTGAATACAACATAACCTCTTGTATGAAGAACTTACAAAGATGTCTGTAAAGACTTCTTTGATGTTGCAATAAAGCATTCCATTGGGATAAAGTTTCTGGATATTGCGAGTAATTATGTTATTCAATTTTGTGAGTTGAGTTAAAACACGCTCTTGTACATATTTAAGAAGCCATTGATACGTTTTCATAGTATCCGGTGAATTAGCGTTACTTATTCCAAAACTGATAAATTCATTTTTATAAACGGAACATTTTGATTTTAATGTAAGCACATGAAGCAACCGAAAATGTAATTCAAGTTCTACAGAAAAACATAATGTCTTTGTGTTTGTGATGAAAAAAGTTGTAAGCAACAGTCTTTTAAATGCTGAATTTGTTTGTTTGTATCAATTATGTTATAGTCCAAAGGAAAGCGTTTTTTTGTAAATGAAATAATTGAAAGTTCTTGTATAAAATCATTTGTTTTTACAAAAAAAAAATAGCGTTTAGGAATTAAACTTAAGAACAGAAATTATGAAAACTTTGTTACTGATATTCTACTGAACAATGTACTATGGTTCAGTGCAGAACAAAAATGTAAGCACCTTTTTCAAATAAACCAATACGAACCAAAAAAAAAACACAAGTATTACAAGTAGAATAATGTGTTATATTAATTTTTTCATATTCACGTCGTTGATAAACAGTGCAATTTCAGTCATTATAGTGTGAATCCATCTTATTTATAGTGGATCTCATATAATCACATGAATGAAGAATTCATTATTTCAAGTGGAATCCAGCAGTTCCGTCCATAACATTTAAATTTCTTGATAAAGAATGACAGAAATCACTTTGTTAGTTTACCTTGAAACACGACATCAACTTACATAGTTATGTACCTCTTATTAGAAAAGTCCCTATTGGGATTTGACCTCTGCATGTTATTTTACGCCTTTTTCTATTTGCTCGCCCCACCTTGTTTTTACTTTCTTTTTTTTTCACTATCATCTACTCCATAATTATCTATATCCCCAGCCGGGTTTAATATTAATACCAGACATTTGTGCATCATTGCATCTGCATTATGCTAGGCATCGAAAATTTAACATCAAATGATGTTTATCAGCTAGTTACTTACGAGTGATATATAATAATTAAACAAACATGTTGTAAGCATATTGCGCAATAAATAAATATGACACTTATTGTACAGCAAAACATTAAGTTTTTAGTTATTCAATACAAAAAGTTGTAAGCACCTACATTTGAGCCGCTAAACTTATGAAATATTGCAGTTTGTAGAATATATCATCAACAAACTATCTTCCGTAATACACAAGTTGAATGTATTTAATCAATTTTTTTCTTATAATCATTAATAGTGATTATAATTCCATAAACCAAACCCTGTCTTCATACGTTATATAATAAGCTTCATATAACTAGGACATCTTCAAGCAAACAAACCTCGATATTTAACAGCGGTCTTATCTTGGATTAATGCAAATGAGAGTAAGCATTTGAAGCATCGGTAAAATCAAACCATATTTGTACGAAAAATCAAGAAGTAAATCATTAATTACCAAAATATGATCTTGGCGTCTACAGAACTGTTGCTGTTAAACCAAACGTTGATTTCGAAGCAAAACCAGTATAATCCTACACTTAGGGTTATCGGGAATTATTTTTTCCCAAGGAATTCTTACCATTCATTCAACGATCAGTTTAAATTGCTGAATTCAAAAAATTCCTTAGGAAAAAGAATTCCTGACAAATCTAATTAACTTTTCATGCAACCAAATTACTTATAGTGATCCAATGTTACTACAAGAGGAAATATTTTTTCGTTGTTAATAAATATTGTAAACACTCCATGTAGCATTTTAATAAAACACTATTTGTGGGGTAATAATACAATTTTTGGTTATCCTTACCATAAAAGTTGGAAGTGCTTTACCATAAAAAAACCATTAGATCTTAATATTAAAAAAAATTTATATTGTCAAATTATCTTGAATTATCTGAATAACAAACATTTTTATATTTTCAAACAATAACGACTAATCGTACCCTGATTTCAATTAATAAGTGAATATTTGGTTTGCTAAACTTATTTTTGATTTCCATATAAAAATTCATCAATCAGTAGTTTTATCAAATGCAGATTGTGAAGATATGCATGCAGTTGTTATATTTTTACCCTTAAACTTGTAAGAGCATTTATGAAAGTCGCTGAATTATCTTAATAAATATTATTTTTATATTTTGAAGCTGTAGCGATTATTTCTACCTGAGTTTCACTGAATTAACTAAACTAAACAATTATGTAATTTTGTTTACAGAGCTTATTTTTAATTGCATATAAGAATTGTAAGCACATCAAGTAGACGTTTAATTAGATCTTATTTGTTGAGAAAAAGGTGCAATTTAAAGTTTTATCACCACAAAACTTGTAAGCGCATATCTGAAAGCTGCTGAATTACCTCAAAATGAATTATTTTCATATATTCAATCCATAACGATTAGTTTGACCTGATTGCCATTGATTTTAATAAAAAAAGTGTTTGTTAATTTCTTTACTAAAGTTGCCTTAAACTAAACCAACAAAGTTAAATCACTACACCAATTGGGTACAGTCTTTAAATTCTATTCCCAAGTCACAAAAAAAAAACAACCTAAAATCACATTCTCTCTCCGATAAAAATTGGGACCTTGTGTAATCTTCATTGACGTCAGTCGTTAATTCTGCACACAGTGGGCCTGGTTAGATAAAATCACGTAAATACCTCCGGACTGTCGCATAAATTGGAAATTTAGTCCTTATGTATGATTGTATACATATATATATATAAGAATAAGGATACAATTCCAAACGTGTTCACTTCAATATCAACCTTTATTGCGCAAAAAAGCGACCCTACTTCGAATCAGGACACTGGAAAGTAAACTCAACTACATACCAGCACACGCCCAATTTTTTTTTTTTACTTCCTATTACATAACACAGGCACACAAGCATTACAAAAGCATATACAAGCGAAACTGCGTATTTCCACTCACTTCCTTCCTGAATCCAGGAAAATCATCCATTTTCATGGATTCTTTTCACCCAAACCTAAGTTAACCTAATCAGTGCTTCAACGTTTCGTCCATTAATCATCCTTTTGCAAGGGATTTCGTGTTGTGGTGGGTCCTTTATTTTCGGTTGATTTTTTTTTTTTGTTCGGTTTGCATGGGATGATGGATTACCATTTGGTATCCTACCTCACTAACACGCACACACACACAAACATAGTCACAATGGCATCGGTTATATACTCCATGCCAATGAAGAAGGGGGAAAATTGAATTTGGGTCAATTCATGAAACTGGTACATGGACAGATTTAACTCTCGGGCCAGAAACCAATCCCTATAGCGTCTGACCCCTCCGCAACGTGTTCTTTGTTATACGTTTGTGTCTACTAACTGGAGGCCATGCTATTGATTTTTTTTTATATGTGGATATATTTATAGATGAGTGTGTGTTTTTGTATATATGTGTGAATATTTATTTTTTGGGTGGTGAGTGATTGAAACAGAACTACATCCTTGTGATTGCGAAGGAAAAATTAGGATGGGTCAAGGCATATTTGATGATGGTAATTCGGGAGTTTCAATCAATGAGGATGACTTTTTGTTTGCTCCTGTTAAGATATACAAATGAATCTAAAAATAGACTGAAAGTATGCAAAAAAAAAAAAATAACTGTTTACCATACAAAGGTAGTGCTTTTTTTTTTTTTTCCCTGATGACAATAATTTATTCCCCTTCATGCATTCTTTTTCGCTTAACATTATTATTCTGTCGTTTAATATTCATAAAAAAAAAAGTATGATAGATGGATAGTGGAGTTTGTGTTATGGATGTGCATGAGCACAGTGCACAACATGCAAATGCAAATGCAAAAAACGCTATTCGATGTGGCACAACACAATAGTGTGCTATAGTGCAGGCGTACAAGGCTATGCAGATACTTAGATACTTGTAGCTAGATATCAACAAAGGAATTGTCATATGATTCATGGTGCCAATTGCCGCTGTCAACGAGAGAGCGATACCTACACGTCGGTTGTCATGGTGATAGACGTGTTGGTGGTGTTGTTGCTGCTGCTGGTGCATGATAGAAGAAATAAAATTCAAAGAAATACTAAACAATATGATGACAAGGAAACGTTGCCAATTTCCAATTGCAGTTGAAAAAGTTTATAATCTATGTAAACAACTTAACTTGCTATTTTTTTTGTTTATCTCGCCATTACATAGTGTGCTTACAATTTTATAAGAACGGCTATGCTTCAACAGGCCAGCGTAAAGTTTGATTTGAGCTGCGGCTAAAATGTGAAAATATCTCGCTGAATTGTGAAATTTTTCATGAAAATGTTGTAAGCACATACAGTAATTACTACAAACAATCCAAATATCGCTAATAAACATACGGGTTGGAAGTTTTTAATGGAACAAGTAATAAGCAAGTACTTTTAATCAGCTGAATTAATAAAAAAAAGTATTTTTTTCAATATTTACGAAATATATCAGCACGTACATGCTTCAAGCAAGTTTCTTTGGGAAACAGGTCGCAAGCACATACTCTAAAGCCCAGGAAGAAACAATTTTCAGCCACTTTTTCGACATTTGGGGCCGTATGTCGGCAATAACGCCACGAATGTTGGCTTCCAAGTCTCTTAACGTTTCTGGTTTTTTGGCGTAGATTAGCGACTTCACATATCCCCAAAGAAAATAATCCAATGGTGTCAAATCACACGATCTTGGTGGCCAATTGACAGGTCCATTAGGTGAAATTATGCGCTCATCGAATGTTTCCTTCGTTAAATCGATTGTGACGTGCGCTATATGGCATATAGCGCCGTCTTGTTGGAATCACATCTCATCCACATTTATGCCATCCAATTTGGGAACAAAATAGTCGGTTATCATGGTTCTACACCGGTCTTCATTAAAGGTAACTGACTCTCTAGCATCATTAAGGAAAAAGTATGGCCCAATGACTCCACCAGCCCATAGAGCACACCAAACAGTCAGTTTTTTTGGGTGTAATGACGTCTCAAGGGTCTCATGTGGATTCTCTTCACTCCAAATGCGGCAATTTAGCTTGTTGACGTTGCCATTCAACCAAAATGAGCCTCGTCACTGAACAAAATTTTGCGACGAAATCTCAATTTCGCCCCATACACCAAAATCGCGACGAATTGCATAGTCTCGCGGCTTTAATTCTTGCACAAGCTGGATCTCGTAAGGTCGTAAGCCAAGATCTTTGCGTAAAATCTTCCATAAAGTTGATGGACAAAGCTCCAATTGCTGTGCAGTGTGGAGAATCGATTCATTCGGGTCCTCTTCAACACTTTGCTCTACAGCGGCAATTGTTTCTACGATACGCACTGTTTGATGTCACTGCGGCTGAGTACAATCAGATAGAGTAAACGTATTGTGAAAACGATCCATCGTTAACCGAAATAATTGCTCTGATAGACGATTATGTCGACCATAAAATGGACGGAGCTTGCGGTAAACTTCGCCAACTAAACCATTATTTTCGAAATAAATTTGCACGATTTGCAAGCGTTGTTCATTTGTCATGATGAAATGGCAAACTAAACTGCAGATAATTGACATTCGAGTTGCCCGATTAAAATGTCAGTTTTATCTCTATTCGAAAAACCAACCACTAAAAAAAGGACCCATAATATGTTTTAAACGACTTGGCTAATAATTTTCTGGGATCAATCAAACACGTTTCTAGAGAAAGTCATTATTTTTGTAGAACAGTAAGAAAGTTGTAAGCACCGGTTTTAATCGATGT
This sequence comes from Rhingia rostrata, assembly GCA_949824845.1. Classification (NCBI taxonomy): domain Eukaryota; kingdom Metazoa; phylum Arthropoda; class Insecta; order Diptera; family Syrphidae; genus Rhingia; species Rhingia rostrata. The sequence goes on from OX463757.1 coordinate 37,302,922, forward strand.
TAAAATAAACCAAATGTTTTAAAAATAACACAAAAATTATATAGTGGCTAATTTTATATTTAAATAATTTTCTATCGCAAATAAATAATATTTTGCAAGGTAGTTTTCTTTCAGGAGTTGCTTCTGATTCAGCAATTGATATGTAGAAACGTCAACATATTTGCTCTTCCTTTGCAATTTAATTTGTAAAACAAACAGGGTCACAAGGAGACAGCATTTTATTCAATCCTTTTATGTGGAGCATTAGCTTTATATACTTACGATCCATCTCTGATTTCTTTACGTGATTCATTATTCTCTTATTTATCGAGAAATCTATAACTCCTACAAGGGTTATCATCACGAAAAAGGGTTATCATTAGGGTACCTGTAATCAAGTTGATCCACATTTTTCATAATGTTGATGCAGTTTATTGATTAATCAAATTCATACGAATTTTTCAATCAATACATTCCTGTATCGGAAAAATTTCTTGGGAGAAATGATTCCCGATAACCCTAATTGACTATTCTGTTTGATCGACGTCCAATGGTCACATCTACAAGGTTGCGCAAAAGTAATCCTCCTATCAGAAAATGCTATAAATTTTGCGATTGGCCCCTAATGTCAGTTCTGTTTTGACATTTGTGTAGTAAGCACATGCGAAATACACGTTGATAAACAATGTTACGCTACACTGCTCCAGAACGCGGAATATTGGTGACTATTTATTTGAGCAATAATCGGTCGGTGACTTTGGCACAACGTGAATTTCGTCGCAGATTTCCTAGCCGTCCAACGCCTACTGGTGAAACACTGCGACGTTTAGCCGCTCGCCTCGAAGAGACTGGTACAACACGAGATGCTGCCAGGCGTGGCAGACCCCGGAGTAGCTGTTCTGCAGAGAATATTGCTGCTGTAGCCGAAGATGTCATGGAAGCGCCGTCGACATCGACCAGACGACATGCCACGCAAATGGGTATCAGTCGACGGTCTTTACAGCGAATTTTGGTACGAGATTTGAAGATGTTTCCGTACAAAGTCCAGACGGTGCATCAGCTGTTAGCTGCTGACCGCCAATCGCGTCTAACATACGCTCAAGCCATCCTTAATCACCACCAAGAGGAAGATGATTTTTCATCAAAAATAATCATGAGTGATGAGGCCCATTTCCATCTTAGCGGGTACGTAAATAAGCAAAATTTACGCTTCTGGGGCACTGAAAATCTGCGTGTAACCTACGAAGAGCCATTACACCCGCTCAAAGTCACTGTATGGTGTGCTGTTTTCGCTGGAGGAGTCATCGGACAGACGTCGCTGGCCAAACGGTTACGGTAATTGGTGAGCGCTACAAAGCAATGATCAACGAGTTCTTTTTGCCGAAACTTGATGAATTTGGGATTGGAAAACATGTGGTTCCAACAGGACGGTGCAACGGCACACTCTGCACGTGCCACAACCGATATGCTGAAGGATGCATTTCCCGGGCGCCTAATCTCCCGTTTTGGCGATTTGCACTGGCCAGCAAGATCGCCTGATTCGACCGCTCCAGACTTCTTTTTGTGGGGCTTTTTGAAGTTGCGGGCTTATGTCAACAAGCCTCAGACTCTTGCAGCTCTTAAAGACAATATCCGTCAAGAATGTGAGGACCTATCGCCGGAAGTTTTGGCCAAAGTGATGGAAAATGCCATAAAAAGGGCTCAAATGACAATCAACTGTGGCGGCGGCCATTTACATGACATCATATTCTCGACTTGATGTAAAACAAATTAAAAGACCAAATAAAAATAATCCACAAGAAGAAACAAAGTTTTTCACTTTTTTTTTTTAAAATTACAGCCAAAAAACATCGGAAGGTTATTTTTGCGCCACCCTGTATTAATAAATAAATAAAACGTCATGGCATCTATTAAATAATAACGCGCTAATATTTGAAGTTCAAGTGATTGCATGTGGTGCCATCTATTGAGTGAATACTTATTAATTTCTAATTCTAAACAACTCGCCTGGACTCGACTGTAAAGTGATGAATATATGGATCCAATTTATTAACAATTAGGTGTTTGGTGTTCAAAATTGTTGCTTATTTTCATTCGCATATATATTTATCAATAGATGGCGCTATAAACCTTTTTTTTTGTAAATCATATGTTAGTAATATGTAATTTGTACATGTCTCACTCTAAATAAATTTTGAACAAACGGTTGGATCGATTTTTACCAAACCCACAAGACAAACTCTATTGAAAAAGAAGTGTCATTGCCAAGCGCCATTATTCATGATTTCTTTTTGCCACTACTTTCTAGTTTGTGTTACTCATCATTAAGCACCTGACAGCAACATTCCTTGCAAACTGAACATGATTACCAAACTAATATTTTTACTTCTGTAGTGGCTTCGAAATTCTTTTGGGAATGTACCTACACAAAACAATTTTTTTTTTTTTGCAAAAATAAAAATAAGAAAAGTCTTTGCTCTATGGTTACCCTACATGTTTACCTACACACAATTCAGTCAGCAGCAATCATCAAGTATAAATAAACAACAACAATCTGATTGACTGATTGTCTCGCCTTTCAGTCTCTTTAGAATTGACCTTCATCGTTGCTATGCTTCGATACATACATGTATTTTCATTTTGGCATCCGATGGATTTTCAGACGGACTGCCACTGGGTTTCGTCGTCTTTTCTGGTCGTGCATCAATTTCATTTCGGTTTTCACTATCCCGCATATCACCTTTAAAGCCATCAATCTAATTTTATGTTTGCATTTATTTATTCCCTTTATTTTTATTTTGTTGCGTTAGCATTCTTGATTTTAAATTAGACGTTCAACAGACAATCGGACAATAGATAGAAAAACAGCAACAACAACAACTGTGGGCAGATGTTTGGTTTTTATTAAAAAAAAAAAAGGCAACACACCCACTAGACATTTTCTATGCAACATTGTTGCCAGTGTGAGATAATTAAAATGATGGAATGGATTTTCGGTTTCTTGTTAAAATATATTTTCAGACAAATGTGTGCTTATTGGAGAGAATCCTGAATATTTTTTCGAGACATTACCTTTGATTTATCGTTTCAGTTTCAAGCCTCGTTCGCCGAATGAGATTTTGTGTGTGGCCACCAGGGAAATGGAACGTTTTAAGTATCGAAAATTCCACACTCCTTGTGTGTTCATAATTGCAAAGGAGATGATTTATGTTTTAACATTCGAATAAATCATCAACTCACACCCTTTGGAGCAACTTAGTTGAACAACATTAAACCGATGTCTGACGATGTCTCAACAATGTTGCAAACAGATTTTTTTTTTTTTCAAAACATGTGGTCCAAAATGAAATAAAATAAAAATAAATAAAATAAATTCAACTGTGTCATAATAATAAAATTTGTTGTCGATAATTTTTTTTTATTTGGGGTAGAATCGGCTTAGGGATTTTTGATAAGTAAAAGTCACAATCAACATAGTCGGTCTGTTCAAGAAAGTGAAAGCCAAATTTTTGTGACTCTCAAAGTAGTCATTCGAAAAAGTCAAACAAATGTGTTTGTCGTGGTTACACAGGCCAAGTTGTGGTTGTCACTTATCACAATTTGCCTTAGCCAATTACAGTTAACATATTAGTTTGTTTCCTGTCATTTTTTAAATAAATTCTTTTTCATTAGACTCGCGCTTCCAAATATTTTTTCCATTTTGTGAAACAGATGCTTTATTAAAAAAATTTTTTTTTTAAGCAAGCGTAAAATATAAAAAAAAGTACCAAAAAAAGAAAAGGTGGTAAGCACACACAATTATCGCTACCAAAATGGAAGGCGCTGCTTACGAAAAATCACTCAAACGTTTAGGCAACCCAAATGTTGTAAGCAAATATTTTGTGTTACTATTGTGAACATTTTCGATTTCTTATCAAGTGTTTTTTATAGAGGAATATTAGTTTTGATACATAGTTTGAAACACAGACAAATAATTTATACATATACATACATATATTATAATAATCGCTAGCTGAGCCGATTCAACCATATCTGTCGGTCCGCCCGTCTCTCTGTGTGTCATCGATTTTTAGGCTTGCATTTTGATCTAGGATAAAAGAAATTTGGTTAATTGTATTCTTGCATGAGGCTACAGAACATGTGTAACGAAAATCCGCGTACTGCCACGCCCACTTTTAAGAAAAAATTTCTTTTTGGTCAAACGGTTAAGAATTTGGAAAAAAAAAATTGCGTGAGCAAGACATTTAGACAATCTGAATATATATATTTCGTCCATGTTAAGCTTTTTGCCACGCCCACTCTTTGGGAGCGTTTTTATAAAAAAAAAAGTCTGTGTGCCCCATATTAAACAGTTTGCAATAGAGATAGCAATATTTTGTGACAACGTCATTTTCTATATTTCATCGCCATAAAGCTGACAATTTGGGGTCATACATTTTAAGAATGAATTGGAATTAAACGATATTAAACGATCCGTGCAACGGATCTTACCCGTCTCATATTATGTTTTTTCAATCAATTTAAGTATTTTTCTAGCATGTTTTTTGCGTTACTTGCTAATATTGTACATTCATTAATATTTTGTCTACGATCATTCGAAATTCAAGAAGAAATCATTAACTGATTGTCATAACATAACTACTCTTCGAAAAATGTATACACCTTCAACAAAGTATGTTTAAGCAGTATTTTCTCACCAATGAAAATTCAATATTTGATTTGTTATTATTAATTTTTGACTACAAACATTTTTTTTAAACGTTTTCAGCAAGTATTTTGAGGCGGCTGAATTGCTCTAAATTTTATTAAAAGAATTCGAAGCATAGGACAAATTTCGTGCTAAGTTCTACCGAAACATCTTAATGCATGGTACATGTACACACATTTCCGGAAGCTTAAAAACAACCTTTCAGAGGTAATACCATACTAACTTCGATTATGGTCGTGAATTTGTCTACATAACAGGCTTCTACCCGAAAAATCGACTGCAAAAATGCTCAACCTTCACGCACAAGCTCTATCCCAACTAACAATTACTCCTCTATAAGGCAGATAAATTAAATTTTCACAAGCAATTATTTCTGTAGGCTTTATATGGTACTTGTGCGGTGAGGTTGAGCATTTTTGCAGTCAATTATTTGGCTAGAAGCCTGTTTAAGGCATTATATAGGAAAATTCACAAGCATAACTAAAGTTATGATGGTATTACCTCTGTAAGGTTGTTTTTAAGCTGCCGGAGATGTGTTTACATGTAACATACGTCAAGATGTTTCTGTAGAACTTCGCAGGAAGTTAATCCGAAGCAAAGCTTGTATAGAGCTTACGAATGAATGCTTAAAAAAGCTATGGTAAAAGATTGGGAAAAAGGTTAAAAGATCGGGAAAAGGTGAAAATATCGAAAAAAAACTTGAAAAGATCGGGAACCTACCGGGGAATGGGTCATGAGTAAAAGATTGGGAAAAAGGTTAAAAGATCGGGAAAAGGTGAAAATGTCGAAAAAAAGTGAAAAGATCGGGAATCTACCGGAGAATGAGTCAAGTACTTGTTGTAAATACTTAGCGTTCTTTTATGTTCCAGAGTACAGCCTAGTAGATAGCGTATTGGACAAAGTAATTGATAAGTAGGCTAGTTTTTCATGAATTTTTGTCTAGCATGTGAGTTAGTTTGAAGATGAATTAAAATAAAAATGAATTAAAAAAAAACGAATTTTGTATTAATAATTATAAAAGATTGAAATCAGAAAAAGTATATAAGTAAACAAAATGTAAAAACAAAAAGAAAATGATAAAAAAATTTTGTTATTTCTTAACGTCGGAAAGGCTTGCAAATATTTTCGGAAAGACTTTTTTTAAAAGCCTATAATTTGCTTGTATTCTATTAAATTTAATTGCCTTATAGAGAAATAGTTGTAAGTTGGGTACTCATTTACTTTGACTTTTAAGATTTTTATGATTTAAGCTGGTTATTTTATTTTGTATCTTGTTAACATGTTCTTTTTGTAAAAAATGTCGGCAGCGAAAGAATCACAACCCAACGAAAATATAGACCATTACATTTGTCTCTTTCTATTTTCGTAAGATACAAAATTCCTCGTGGCATTACCTTTTAGTGATACCAAACCATTACTTTACCACACCATTCAATTTTATTATTCGACCACAAATTAACCATGAAAACAAAATATCAGCAAGTACTTTGAGGTAGCTGAATTATATAAAATTTTATTATTTTATGAAAATTTATATGTTTGCCACTGAGTATCAAAATTATGGATGAATTCATCAACCGAAATAATTAACTCCAAACATCATTTTGTTACTAAGCGAAGTTTTTTTTATTTTGCTTGCTTACTTGTCAATATAATTTCAAGGTTCATTAAGTTTTTTTTTTTTGTAAATGTGAGAATATTGACATGATTTACTAAAAAAAAGTTGCCGTATCCAGGCAGAGATCTACACTGAAAATAATTTTGTACGTGTTTTAAATTTTAAAGATGTATTCATTCAGATAATGTAAAAATTCATAAGAATATTTTTCCATTTTATGATCATCGCATTTATTTTATGAAATCGCATTCATAAATTTGTTTACTATTTTTATACCCATAGGGGTATATTAGTTTTGATACATAGTTTGTAATATAGAGAAATAACTTAGCTAGTTAGGTATATCTTAACGTATATGAATGGACTCAGAATCGATAGATGAGTCGTTCTATCCATAACGCCCGTCCTTGGTGACAACCTGTTTTTGAGCCTTAAATTTTGACCTAGAATGATGAATTTTGGTACACGTGATTGTTGTTGCTCCCAGCAGGACACGTGTAAATTTTGTTCTAAATCCACTCACTGCCACTCTGTCTTTTTATAGAATCATAGTTTTAGGCCAAACCGTTACAGATTTTGAAAAATTGTCTGAAGAACATATCTAGACAATCCTAACGTCTAGATGTCGTTTTTCGGTTAATTTTTAGACATTTCGAAAAAAATGTGATGCAACATCATTGGTTATGATAATATAAACATTTCGTTTTGTTTTAACCCACGCCCACTTTTTGGGGGCGTTTTCATACAAAAACCATTTGTATGCACTACCTCATAGCATAACCAGGCAAAAAACTTTTTTTTTTGTTGAACCATAACAGTTTTTTTTGATAAATTTTTGCATGAATTTATCATAGAATGTATGAAACCGTATTCATTCACATATTTTGGTTTAAACTTGTAAGGTGAAAATCAACAATCCAAATGCATTATGATCGTAACCGATAAAAATATGTATGAATGCATTCATCTCATCATCATCAATCTATTACCTGCTACATAAAACGCATGAAACTATTCATACTTTGCATGAACAAAATCATTGTAAGTGCTCATTGTATGTCATACACCTAATTTTTGTAATCAAACATATACTCCACACTCACTGCAAAAATAGCATGAGGATAATAATAGATATAGTACAAGGTGGGCCAAAAGTGATCACCCTATTGGAAGGTGCTCTTATTTTTGCAAATGGCCGCCAATGTCAAATCTGTTTTGACATTTGTGGACTAAACAGATGTAGAATACCGGGGACACAGGCCATGGAGCGATATACCAAAGAACGCGGATAAATCGTGTCTATTTTTTTGCGGAACAATTCGTCTGTAGTGTTGGCGCAGAGCAAATTCCGTCGCCGATTTCCCGGTCGTCCGACACCGACTGCGCAAACTCTGCGCCGTTTGGTCACCAACCTTGAAGAGTATGGGACCACATGAGGAGCGCCGGTTGTGCCGAGAATATCACCGCTGTTGCCGAGGCTGTCGAGCTATCGCCGGAAACATCAACCAGACGCCGTGCCTCGCAATTAGCCATCAGTCGGTCGTCCCTAAGGTGAAATTTGGTCAAAGACTTGCGCATGTGAATCTTGCTGGCATCAGCTGCTGCCTGTCGACCGCCAAACGCGTGTAACCTACGCTCAAGCCATCCTCAATATCGAGGACGAAGTGGACGATTTTTCGCTCATTTCCACCTCAGTGGGTACGTGAACAAGGAAAACTATCACTTCTGGGGCACCGAAAGTCCACGAGTAATACACGAGGAGCCATTACACTCGCTCAAAGTTACTGCACTGTTCACGCTGGAGGAGTCATCGGGCCATTATTTTTCAAGAACGCCGCTGGTCAAACGACAACAGTGGACGGTGAGCGCGAAAGGACCATTTTTACCGAGTTTTTTCAGCCGCAATCGGATGAATTAGGACTGGAGGACACTGCGCGAGCCACAACCGATAAAAATGACAGCCAAACAACCTCGGATGACTTCTTTTGGTCCACCTTGTGCATATGTCATCAGGGCGAATAAATTATGAGACTTGTTTTTCTTCGATATTTTTTCCGTTCTTTTGATACTTTTGTTCTAGAAAAATAGTTTTGAGATTTCATTACAAACATGAACTTTTTCATGTGAATTATATACCGTTTTAGTTCACTTTATATCCCATGACCCACATAACAACTGACTCCATAGTTAACCCATAGTTCACTCATTTAACAGATAAAGCTTAGCAAAAAAAATTTATGAAATTCAGCAGACTCTAAATCGATTCATCAACGAATTGCTTAAAAAAAATCTTACTTTACGTGATGAGTTTGCCCTCCGAAAATCTAACAAGACACACTTTTCTATATTTCCACAAAATGTAAATACCTCTACGTCACCTATCTAATCAGAATAGTTCCTCGACGCATTGACTATTTAATGGCTATTAAAAGTCCCACCCGGTATTGTCATTGATTGCACACATTCTCAGACAGATAAATAGCTTACTTGCTATTCACTCGACCGTCATCGCATATAACTACGACGAGGAATAGAGTCAACTAGTCTTGTGGACTTTGAACATGCACTTGCTAACTCTACTCACGAACGTCAATTGCAATTTCGTTAGGCTCATGGGCAAGAGCGATCCGGCATAGAGGTAAACAATTTGTGTGTGTTTTTTTTTTTATCTATTAAGTATCCCATCGACCATCAGGGTCTATAATTAAAACCAATCAAATTGCGCACACAGACAAACTCAACCGATAGATACAAATACATATTTGGAAAAACAAGATTTTATCTAAATTTGGATTTGAAATAAAAAATTCGAAAAAGTTAACCTTGAACATCTGATAGATATAGAAACCACCCCCGAAAAAAATATCGCCTCAATCAAGAATGTTCTCATAGATAGAAAAAAAAATCCTATGTGTGCTTACAATTTAAATATACCAACCCGGGGCTATTTTTATTTTCAATTTTCACAAAAAAAAAGGCATTCTAAGTTTTTGCTAAAATAAACTCGACCAGACGTAAACTTAGCTAGCCGCAACACATATTACACGCGTCTAGGTGTTGCAAATTGATTTTTGGCTTGTGGCTGACACTATTTCAATGAAAAAGTTTTTTATAACGATTTTTTTTTAATACCGCGCACTTGGGAAATTGCGTCATTCGGAGTGTGTATGTCTGACACCGCAGACATCTAAATTAACTTGGAATGGTATTTACATAAAATTAATGGAAATTGAAAATCCCGCTGGGGAACAGAACCAACTGAGATACATTGGATTTGATTGAAAAAGGAAGAACGAATGTTTAGTGGGATTGGTTGGTTTGAAATTATCCAAAAAGCACTAAAGAAATAGTTTTGCCATTGATGTTTATTTGAGCGTAGTCTTGCTTGCGAACTTAGATCGATTTCTATCTAGATGGATCATGTGGTATGCCCAACTACATATGACGCGATCGGCTTCCGGTTTGACTTAATTCTTCTCGAATTAATTTTTTGTTTTTTTTTGTAAATAATTATGCAATTGTATTCCTGGGTGAAGGTTAATTTCTATAAAAAAAAAAACGCAAAACAGTCTAGACAGCTAAACACGTAATGGTTTGGTCTTATTTGTTGTGTGTATTTAAGGGGCTTCCTCTTCAACTAATTGGAGGTTGGAGATACATGTATACGAACAAAAAAATCAAATATTTGTTCGCTCATGTTTGTTGCGAGAAGACAGACGAAAATGTCGTAAATTTTCGATGATAAAAACCAACCTGAAAGCGTCATAAAGTGGGACATAAATTTGCTACGAATTATTCGGAAGACAATTTCGAGTAGACTCGAGTTGACGTAAGAGGAACAGCGAGTTTGTGACTTTTGTTGTACACCAGCCAAACAACGTTTTATTTCCTTAATATTTTTCATTTTCGGTATGAATGGGGGTTATTTTTATCTTTATTTTGCAATTAGATACTAAAATGGTGATGGGTGTTAAATAAAAATATTTTTATTGGGGATTGAAATGGGTTGACTATTGGATCTTATTTTCATTTTTCTTAACTTGGCTTGTTTTTCCTAATGTATGGGACATAGGTAGATAAAAATATTTATATGTTTATTTATGTATTTATTTAAATATATAAAAATTAAGCATTTACCGCATTTACCGATTTTAACCAAACTTTTACAAATCTTTGGTATTGCTCTATATATGTTTTTTTGTGAAGTTTGGTTGAAATCGGAAAACGTATGTTGCGCGTGCCCACTTTTCAGAAAAACGTTATTTTGGTTAAACAGTAAGGAATTTTTAAAAAGGGTCTGAGCAAGATATTTAAATTTTCAACACAAAGGTTTTTCCTACGCCCTCTTTTTGGTGGTGTTTTTCGTAAAAAAAACAGTTTTCGGTCGGAAATTCATTAAAATTTTAATCGATCAAAAATATTTTTTCTTCCTCCATGTCAACTATTTTCGTTATAGAAGAACAGCGTTCAACACACAAACCAAGTTTTTGTAGCTACACAAAGGTTTTTTCCTACGCCTATTTTTGGGGTGTTTTTCTTAAAAAAAAAAGTTTTCGGTCGGAAATGCATTCACATATTAATCGATCAAAAATATTTCTCTTCATTCATGTCAATTTTTTTGATTATAGAAGAACATCGTCCAACACAAAAACCAAGCTTTCGTAGCTACTGGTGCTACTGAACTTTATCGATTTCGTTGTGGAAAATTAAAGTGAGTGTTCACTTAAAAAAATAAAAAATCGTGTCGATGCTATCCAATTGTAATCTGTTTACATTTGCTGCATCGTCGTTCAAATATTATCGATTGATTTTTTAAATATTTGAACTAATTGCGAATCCAAAATTTTAACGACTCGACGATGCTTGGTTTTTCTTTTAAACTAACTCACAAAAACAATGAGAAGAATTCCGCACACTGCCACACCTACTTAAACAAAAAACGTTGTTTTTGATTAAACGATAAGAAACTTTGAAAAAATGCCTGCGCAAGATATTTCGTCAACACAAAGTTTTTGAGGGCGTTTTTCGTTGAAAACTGTTTTTGGTTCATTTTAGGTAAATTCGAAAAATCGTTCGATGAAAATATTTTGAGTATAATAATCACCCCTATCGAGGTATCCTTTCGGAACAAAATTTTCTCCGATTTGTTCAATATCGAGCAGATCTTTCAACGAAATGCATCGCACATGATCGCACTTAATGCGTTAATTCAACAATTTTTGACAGCTACACGTTGAATTTCTTCGGAAGTTATCCGATGAATTTTTTTTGCGGAATTCTTACGAAAACGAAAACCACCCTAAAATTATGAGTTAAATAATAAATAAAATTATTTTGTGTATTACTAAATAATCGTAAAGGAAATACTTGTTTGATTTTTTTTTTTCACTCACTTTTCAGATTCATAAAATCACACAGCTGACAGATTGTCAAACGTACGCGATGGTATGCTTCATTTATTTTATTCCGCAATAGATACTTCGATGGTAAGCTGAGTTACGATTGGAACTGGCTTTCGTATCGGAAATTCTTTGAACGGATACCTCGATAGGTATCCAGCCCTATAGAGGTATCCGTTCAAAGAACATTTTATCTATAGATCATTTGAAACTATGGAAATTATTTTTGGGGGGGTAGGGGGAGGTGGTGTGTTTTCCTAAAAAAAAACACCGCATTATGCATCGTGAGTTTCGGCTGGACAAAGTGGATTCTTTTTTTGGATACATTTACTAGGTGGAAACTGGAACTGTGAAAGCTTTTCTCATTTCGCTAATTCTCGCCGAAAAAATAATAGCATCGCATTGGCCGTTGCATCATCTGGCGTTGCCCCATGTACTCACACAATCAGGCCTATCACGAATAATTTTCCCGGGAATTTTTCCCTTGTCGGCAATGTATATAAGATTGCTGATTGCGAAAAGTTTCTCGGGAAAATTTATTCGCGATAGGCCTCTATATGTCGACGATTTGAAGTTCAAGATTCAGCAGTTGTTTCAAGGCGAATTGGTATCATACAAATCGTCGATTCCGTTTGCTATGCCAACGAAGCTGTAAATTATCCAACAGAGCTAGATTTGCCAGCTATGCCACAACACCTTCTACGAAGTCTGACAGTAAGATATTGCTCCCACCTGATCCAGTGTAAACATTTTTAAAATCCGTTTACTGACACCCACTTTTTGTTATTACTTGTCAAACGGTTAGGAATTTTGAAAATGTATCTGAATATCATGTATCGTTAATTAAAGTTTATGCCACGCCCACTTTTTGGGACGGTTTTATTAAAAAAAAACCGATCTTCGGTCAGATTTAAAAGTAATTCGAAAAAAAAACATTCAATGCAAAAACACTGGTAATATTAGTATAAGTTTTTCATTTATACATTAGTTCATATCATATCAGCCCACTTTTTGGGGCGTTTTCTTATAAAAGCAATTTGGATACCAACTTTCTTCCATAGCATATGCAAAAGAAAAACGTTGTTTTTGTAAAAACATAAAAGATCTTCGTAAAGATCTTGCCAACGCCACCTTTTTGGGTATTTTTAATTTAAGGATAGAATGGGATAGGCCATTCGACGATTCGCTCAGCGGATTGTAGCCTTCTCATATGTTTTTTTTAAGCAACCAAAATATTCACTAGATATATTTTTTATGGCAAACAACGTTTGACGGGTCAGCTTGTAGTGTATAAGTTAACCCACAATCCTCTATAAAGTTTAAAATATTTCATCTTTTCCAATGTGGGAATACTCAGAAGATTTTTTTTTTCGTGTGCGCCCGGAGGTGAGTAATCCTCATAGGATACCAGTGGTCCGTACCATTGGTTATGCCCGACTCATATATTTTCGGGCCTGACAATTTCTTAAGTGTCAGTCAATATATGCCTACGGGCTAAACCTCACCCCTCAGAGAGGCACTATGAGAACCGGCTGCGCGTGCTCATAGTAGTATGGAATTTATTCCTCTCATTTTTTCATATTTTTTTTTGTGGCTTCTGTAGTGTTAATCGCCTTTGGTAGGTAGCATTCCAGTGAACGCACCTACTAATACCGTCATTACATGCGGTTTTTCCTTATGGAGCTAGGTCGAACGATCTTGTTCTTTGTAGCCGGCGCTCAAGGTTTGTCACGTCCATATATACGAGTACGAAGTTTGCGAGCAAAGTTTGTTGCTCCGTTACTCACGGTAGCAATTCCTAAATTTCTGTGAATATCACTATTCCTAATATACCATGGAGCATTCACTATTGCTTTTAGGGTTTTGTTTTGGAATGTTTGCAGTATAGCAATATTGCTTGGTTTGGTACAACCCCAAAGCTCTATACCGTATGTCCAACAAGGTTTTAGCACTTGCTTATACAGAAGCAGTTTGTTGTATATGCTAAGCTTCGAGTATCTTCTAAGTAGCCAATACATTTCTCTGAGTCTGATTGCGAGCTCGTCCCGCTTTTTTTTTTTAACGTGTGGCCTCTACTTAAGCTTTGCGTCTAGAGTCATTCCTAGATATTTTGCCTCATTTGCGTATGGTATTTGTGCAGAGTTAATGAAAACAGGTAAGTTGTTTATATTTCTGTACGTAAAATTGACATGCGTTGACTTAGTCTCGTTAAGTGCAATTCGCCAGGTTTTTGTCCACTCACATATTTTGTTAAGAGCCCGTTGGAGTTTTCCCGTTGATGATTCGACTGACTCATCCATTGCGAGGATAGCCGTATCGTCTGCGAACGTTGCTACGATGGTCCCTTCATCTTGTGGTATATCTCTTGTGTAGAGCAAGAATAGGATTGGTCCGAGAACACTTCCCTGCGGAACACCGGCGTGGATTTCTTTGAATTCTGAGTATTCAGTCTCATGTCTAACAAGAAACAGTCTGTTTTCAAGGTAGGATTCCAGTATTTTGTATAATTTTGTCCTTAATTTATACCTTAGACCTTCGTGCCATACCTTGTCGAAAGCTTGTGAGACGTCGAGAAAAGCGGAAGAGCAAATCCTTTTCCATTCTAGAGTATTTTCAATTTCATTCGTTATTCGATAAACCTGATCGATTGTGGAATGTTTGACCCGGAAGCCGAATTGATGATCTGGGATCAAGCGTCTTTCCTCGATTACTGGTTGTAATCGTTTTAGCATCATTTTCTCGAAAACCTTAGATATTATCGGCAGGAGCGAAATGGGTCTTTACGATTTCTTATCGTTTGGACTTTTCTTCGGTTTCGGAACCATAATGACTTCGGCGACTTTCCATTGCCTTGGTACATATAAAAGTCTCAGAGAAGCATTTATAAGGTAGAGCAACTTAACTAATGCTTTTTTCGGTAGCTCCTTCAGGATTTCGCCGGTAATTAAATCATATCCTGAAGCTTTGTTATTTTTCAACTTGCTTATTGTCATTCGAAGCTCGGACAGGGATACGGCTTTTACTTTATAGTTGTCGGCTGCCGTATTGGCATTTGGTTCTTCGTTCAAAGGTTGTCCAATCGAACGGCTTGAACGTTTCTTCTAGATGCTCGGCAAATAAATACTCAGAAGATGATAGTTAAACTGACATCTGACAACATATTTTTGTTCCATTTTTTTGAACAAAAATTAAAGATCTTGAATTAACGGTCCATACAATTTATCAAACATAGCTTCTCCGTTCATGTGTGCGATGTTATTTTTTTCTAACAAATCATTTGATCTCCAGCTTAACGCCGACTCGAAACGGAAAATTTGAAAGGATTCTCATAACAGCTTTAAACTCTGGATGTTTGTCAGACTTTTGAACGAGATGGGACAGTGAACAAATCAGTGTTGTTACTTCGGGAACTAAGATAACCACACTTAGTAGTCCAACGCTCTAACCACTACCTGCATCCATAGTTTTTGGAAATAATCTGCCCTAGCGAAGTATCCGTCGGAGCGGAAAATTTTCCGCAACGCATAATTCGTCGGAGGTTAAAATTCCATTCGGAGAAAAATCACTTCACTACAATTCATTCGTAAAAAAATTCCGCAAAGAATTTGTGTCGGAGGAAGTCGGAAAAAGAATTCCACTTAGCTGTCAAAAATTGCACCTGAAGGCATTTCAACGCGATTCGCCGGGGTGCGTTACAAAATGTCGGAAAAATATTCCGAACAGCTTTTCGGAAGAATACCGAATCGTGCAAAATCAGAGAATTTTCCGCTCCGGCGGATACCTCGCTAGGGCGGAAAAATGCAGGGACTGCAGATTATACACGTTGCTAGTATGAATTCTAGAAATTTATTTTCAAAATCAATGTTCAGTAGTGCGGAAATGTTTATAGAGAGCGACATCAATTTTATGATCAAAATAATAGGATAAGTAGTTTGGATATTTTCGCAGCGCATTTACTTTTTGGACTCAAATAGGATAGGTCCGCACAGACGAAATCGCCGTCGTTAGTGTATCTATCGAAATATTTATCTTAAAAAAGATCCTTATTCATCGAATCAAAAATCTTTTCTGTATACAACTACTCATCCTAATTTGTATCATGCAATCGTGTTCAGATATGAGGTTCAGTGGTACTGTGTGTTGTCTGACCTGGTATTTACTGCTGCGCAGAATATCTAAATGCCAACCGTAGAACCACCAATTATTGTATTCAATGTTAATAATCTCACAAGCAATAAGGGTAGTATCAAATTTTTATGAAAAGCTTATCAGAATTTCGCCCTTCGGATTCGACCTTAAATTGTATGTCCCATCATCGTTCAAAAATGTGTAAATGGTTGCAAGAAAAAACCGTGGTATCGATTCTGACAAGCTTGTGTACTTGTATTTAATCAGGCACGCCTTTAAATAAAATAGAATACACAGAATAACGACGGAACTCTAATAAATGGATAAATAACTTAACGTAACGTAATCACGCCTATCGCGAATAAATTTTCACGGGAATTTTTCCCATGTCAGCAATGTAAATCAGATAGCTGAATGGGAAAAGTTTCCCATGAAAATTTACTGGCGATAGACCTGAATTTAACTAGGTAGGAAGTATATTCAGCAGTCATGTAATGCTGCCAAATCACATTTACAATAGAAGGCATACATGAATGGTTGTAAGAAATAATAAGTTTTAACAATCGTTTTGCGTAAAAAATGTTTGTTTGTATTGAATGGAGTAGCGGTACGAGTGAAAGAGCACATCCCAGTAACCCTAAATCTGTTCATCCCGCCACGTTGGAGTTTGAACCTAATGGATATCTTATTGGGCTTGTTCGTATTCGTATTCGGCTATGAATCATACATTACACAAATGATAGCCAGGCTCATAAAATTTTCTCCATTGACAGATATTCAAATCTACTACTATTTCTCTGTTTGATCTTTTGACCGCATTCTTTGAATCTTCATCTTTCATTTGATTTATATATTACAAATTTTTGGTTTGAAATAACGTTGCAATTGTTGACCCTACAAACGACGATTATAGCCTATTTTTATAATAAACAGCTTGTTTCGCTTTAACTATACTCCTGCAAATAAAAAAAAAGTTCTTAGCAAGTAATTCTTGTTGATTGAATTACTCGAATTTTAAAAATTTCAAGATAAGTAATCTATCATTCACATAGTGATGCGTTGTTGGAAATGCAGAAAGTTTGCTGAATTACTGGAACTACCAAAATTGCAATTGAATCACTGTAGTCTTCTTACCCTATGATGTCATTTAAGAAATGTTTTCAAAATGTATTTGCGGAAAACTGAATTATTCGTAACATCGACTTTATATCATCCAATGTATTTTTATTAAGCCATACAGATGTAGTTCGGAAAAAGTTGTCAGCAAACATTTTGTGTGAGCTAAACTGCCCGAAATGTTATACCAATATGGCGCTTGATATTACTATTTCTAACGATATCACCAGGCGATTAAGACTTAAAATCTGCGGCCCATACTTCAGTTACTTCGATTTTTTTTCTTTTTTTTGGGTTGTTTTGCAAAAAGTGGGTCGTTAAGAAATGTTGTAAGCGCATGCCTTTTGGTAGCTTGGTAATTAAAAATAGAGGATTTGTCTATTCTATTTTTCTATATCGATATCAAACACCCAATTCCGATCGATATAGCACAATATTTATGATCGAAACTACAACAAAAACTTGTGTATAGACAACACTATTTCGGTTAGAAATTTAGCTATATCGCTTTTTCGCTATTATATTAATTTTAATAAGAATGTTATAAATACAATATTACAGATAATATTGTGAGCATACAAAATCTGATAATTAATTCAATTAGAATCACTTATATTAATTTCAGAGGAGAACGTGATGACAGAGGAATTCTTACTGACGCCATTTGTTGATTTCCCAACCAATATTTATTGGTGTTCAAACATTGATTATCACTTTGAATTTTTTCGAACGACGTGATAATATTTTTTTTATAGTTTTGATAATTAGTTTGTAACATAGAGAAATAATTAAGCTAGATATACCATGTAGTTTATCATGTTTCGACTCAGTTCTTCCATCCCTCTGTGTATCAGCGATTTTTGGGTGTTAATTTTTGAGCTAGAATAATGAAATTTGGTGTATAGACTCTATGTTCGACGAAGCATAACAAATGTTTATAACCCTCCTACTGCCACCCCCATATTTTTAATAAACGTCTTTTTTGATCAAACCAAAAGAAATTTTTAAAAAGGGTCTGACTATATCATACAGGCCTACCGCGAATAAATTTTTCCTGGATTTTTTTCCTTGTCAGCAAGTTAAAACAGATTACTGAATGCGAACAGTTTTCCTGGAAAATTTATTCGCGATAGGTCCTATTGTCTTCTTTTTTCCTGGAAAATTTATTCGCGATAGGTCCTATTGTCTTCTTTTCATCCATATTTGTGAGCGTTTTATTTAAAATACAAAGTTCGCCAAAAGTTTAAGAATGTTCGAAAACGTTTTCATACAAGAAATGAAAGGTGCATTTCGTCCATATATCATGTTAACCCACTCCCTTCTTTGGGGGAGTTTTCCTAACAATTCAAGGTAGGTACTACCCCAATGCATATGCAATAGAAAAAGTTTTTTTTGGGTCGAACCATTAACAGTCTGAGCAATATATTATGACAATGGCACGTCCAATTTTCGGGGATGTTTAATTTAAGGATGGAATGGGTATTCAAATAATATTGGGTTTTCCAGCGGATTTTTGCCTTCCCATATGTTTTTTTAACAGCTCCTCGCTAATTTATAAAAAAAATTGTAAGCACATGTCTCCTAATATCTAAATAAATAAAAAGACATGATTTGTATGTTCTACTTTGTTCTACTTGTGTAAGCACATCACTTACATTAGCTGAATAGGAAAAATCTAGTAAAATTTACATTCTCCTATGTAAGAATAATTTATTTTATCAAATACAGATCGAATAGACATAATTTAAAATGTTTTAAAAAGTAAAACAAACACTTCGCCATACATCTTCATTCATTCACGCCCATTCACTTGAATTTGTTTTCCGGTAGAACGAATTCAATTTTTTTTTTCCATTTCGAACAATAAATTCAGCAAATTCAATTACTCACGTGCTGAATACCATTTTTAAAATTCAACAACAACATGACAACAACATAAAATACATTTTACCAGAGACAACAAAGCATACTAGCAATCATTTTCTGCTCTCTTTTTACTGCTGGCAAATTGCCCGCCAGTATTGCCACCTTAGACCCACCATGTGCTCGAAAAACAACAACAACAACAACGTTTAGAAAAAAGCGGTGTGTCACACATCATACCATACCGAGGTCAGGGAAATTCTGCAGCTCCTATACGAACACCACCGGGAAATGTTCACTCGCGCACACATCCATCGAGCTGAATAAAATGCAAAAAATACTCCTGTAACGATGCAGCCACACCAACTCAGCCTTAGCAGCATACTTGCTGCCTCAGTAGCGTGTTGGATGTCGAGAAAAAAAAATCAATAATTGGGACGTGAGAAACTTTTCCGGTGCAACACCACCCAGCAGCCAACACTCAAACGAAACGAATCTATTATAGCAAGCAGTTGTTTATATAGCGTACTTGGTACTAGACATGGCTACAGAATGGCTCCCGAAACGATCCAAATGTTGCCATTTCTCATGGTGCCAAAAGCGAGAAAAAAAATTGGATCAACAAACGTGCTCCTCTTATACGTGTACGAGTGCTCACAAATCGGTTTTGGCACACCAGAAGCAGCAGCCCGTCCGTAAGCATTTCTGCAGCTTCCTATCTGGGTTATGTGTGTTTTATCGATTTGCCTCAAACATTTTTTGGTTGAAACTATTCAACCAAATGGCATCCCGAAATCCCCCCAAATGGAAAAGGATTTTAGTTTCTATTTCCAGCTCTCTGGCAATTTCCCTTGAGTGGCAGTGAATTGGATTTTTAATTTTGAACTTTTGAACTCTCCAAGAGCTCATCCTCATACAATTCTCCGGGGCTAATTGGAGTAAATTTCCAAACCAAATATTGGTGCTAATCATACGAGAATGATTCAAACCAAAATTTAATCAAACGAGCCAACAAATACATATTCTTAGTATTTTCGCCTTGGGTGTTAATAGAAATGCCATTGAACTTGACCAGATTGGAGTGATATGAGGTGACCTCTCAGCTTCTCCAAAGATTACTGCAATTTTCTAATAAAAATTTGCCATCGTGCCTTCTTTTTTTCCTTCATTGGATTAGATTTATTTTACTCGGGAATAGTTAGATTAGAGGAGATAAATAATGTATTGGGGTCAGTGGACCATTTTTTCACTCAAATTTCGATCAATTTGGACAGAGTTCTAAGACTCGAGTTAAATTGTTATTCACAGATGTCACATGCACTTGAACTTGGATGAAGAAAGTATGTAGAGTTCAATGTTAAACAAATTTGAGCGGTTTCGAAGTAAATTTATTTTGGAAAATAAATATCAAAACAATGATGTTGTCAGCACATTGGACTGACATTTATCATATACTCGAGGGTAATTTAAAATTGAAAGAACCAATTTTTGTTGAAGAGAAAGTTGTAAGCACGTCTTATACTTTATTGATAAAAAGTCGTAGTTGATCATAATGATTTGATTTTGAGTCAATCGTACCACCAAAATATTTTTTTTTTTTATATATTAGAAGTTGTGAGTACCTTTCATAAAATTCCTACAAATAGCCATAAATATAAAATTCTTATAAGAGATTTAACAAATTTGGCGATCGTATTCGGAGTTAAGTTGTAGGTCACATCGATTTGTGCCGATAAAACATCCTACGCACACAGACAAGAAGTAGCTAAATTTTAATTGTTTTCTTCTGTGTAAAGCAAATTTTTGTTATCACCGCAAAATGTTGTAAGTACGAACCTAATAGTATAAAACTGACTAAGGTACCTACTCTCATATATTGACGGCAATTCAAAACTGTCTTTAAGAATTCACTTTTAAGTCATAACTGAATTGTAAGCACATAGGGTACATGATTATAAAATAATAAACGTTACATAAAAATCGAAAGCATTTAGTTTTTGTTACTGAAAAAGTTGTAAGCACCCAATTTGCACCAACTTTCCGGTCTTCTGAAAACATGAAACATTGTAGAAATGCTTGAAAAATTGTCAGCACATCGTGGACCTTATTAAACAAATAATCAACGATATTTTAAAATTGAAAGTAAATCTCGGTAAGCACCCAATTTTCACTAGCTTTCTTGTCTCCGGAAAACATATAAAATAATTACAAAAACGCTAGGATACATCAGGTACATTAAACAAATAATGAACGATATTTTTGTTAATTTACATGATGAAATGTTGTTAGAAAAGGGGTATTAATCGAAGATGATCTTATTTGTTATTAAAAAACTAAAATAATATTTTTTTCGTGACAGTAAATTGTAAGCGCGCACCTAAATGAATTCGATTTTTCTTATTTTTTTTATGTTCACACCTAAAATTAATATAAAAAATTATTTAAATTTTTACTAACAATTATTTTTATTTTTGTTATTACAGGCTATATTCTAACAATTGTTGCTGGAATATCCATTAGTGGGGTTACTATCAGCATTCTAATTGCGATAACACATTGCTACCGTGTAACACGTCGAGCCACGACTGGGGCTCTGGCATTACCAATTCCACTTTTGCCAGAAGATCAGACCCCCTTGCACGCGGAGCCGGAACATCCTGTACCCGTAAGTATTGAAAAAAACACATAACATCAGAATTACGAAAATTGGCATAAATCTCAATCCACTGCTAGTGCAAAGATTTGCAAAAGTTTCTCCTTTCAATGGAAAAAGATTGGGACAATTTGTCGCAGGTGGACCGCGTTCAAAGCGTATTCTTGTTTGAAAATAGGGAAAGAAATGACAATGCATCGCATACCCATTGTAAAATCTAAAAAAATAAATTTAAAAACTTAAAATCAAATAAAGCAATAAACTCAAAGTTTAATTCTACCTGGCAATACTACAACCAACTCTTGAGAGACGAGGATTTGCCAATCGTGTGAAATTATTATGACCCCTGAGTTCTCCATATAAATCGCCATATTCCGACTTGTATATTGTCGGTGGTTTCATTTTGTTTTTCTCGTAGTACCAGTCCCTTAAGACTGATGGCACAAAGTGATATGGAAAGAACTTACTCCTGCGGAATGCCACATTATCAGCAATGTGATAGTACCGCGGTTCAAATTCTCGAGATTCCATATCACGATCGCCCATATTTGTACAGGGATTCTTCTCGAATGGCTTACATTTGGTTAGAAAGATTTGTGACATCAAACTCAGCTCGTTGTCCCATGTCTGTATTGAAAGAGGGATAAAATTTAATTCACAAAAAAAAAAAGTCCTTACCAAAACCACCATATCGGAGACCTGCATTTTCTCTGCTATACGATCTCGTAAACCATTTAGACCCATTAAAATGTCATCCTTTATGTGTAGCCCTTTGAAGTCATAAATATGAAAATCATCCGAGCACTTTAAAGGTTTTGCTCCAACATCCTAAAGAACAAATTACTTAAAATCGTATGGTCCTATGTCACAAACCTTCTGAGAACACAGCGTGTGTGGAACATCTCCACACTTCATATCACAATAATCCCTAATGCCGGCGAATAGAAAAATTGACTCATTATATTTATGGGTATAACAATCATAGGTCTCAATAAAAATTAGGACAACAATAACCGTTGTTATATCCACCATTTTCTCTTTTGTTAGTAACAAATTTTCTCTCGACTTTGTAATGATTAAAAACTTTTTCCGCTCTGCTGTCACTTATAGTGAAAATAATTTTTCAGTGAATAATAGATGAAAGTCTTTCCCGTGGAATCCTTTGTTTTCACTTTTGTATGTAAGTGAGGCAAAAAAAAAAATGAAACGGGAAATATTATACTTGCTAGTGAGAGGTAATTGTACTCTCATTTGGGAAACAAAGGAATAATGTTCTCATTACTAGTTCGCGTTCCTCTTTCGGAAAGCCTTTTATATTTTGCAGAGCTGAACAAAAAAAAATGGATATTTTGTTACTCTAATAGAGCAAGGAGTTCTTTTCCTCCGACATTCTTAATTTGGGATAATGCCTGCAGTGTGAGGATACGTACCGGACATATTTTATTTTCCGTTGTTCTTATTACGTCGTTATAACACTTTTATTTGGGATTCGTGGTGTAAGTTTGTTTTCAGTTTTAGTTTGTTATTGAAATGGACAGGCTAACAATGGTGAAATGTGTTATAACGGGTGATCCAAGTAGAGATACTTTTTTCAATAGCCTTTTTTGACAGATCACGTGTGAGTCGTGTCATGCTGTCATGTTATTTTTGTTTAGTATTGTTTGGCATTTCATAATGGAAAGACTTACGCGTGAACAACGTTTACAAATTGTTCAACTTTATTATGAAAATTCACGTTCTGTGAGGAATGTGTTTCGTGCACTTCGCTCAACTTATGGTCAACATAATCGGCCTACTGAGCGTACTATTCGCAACACCATCACCCATTTTGAGACCCAGCATTCATTATTGAATAATATTCGACCGAATAGACCACGTCCAGCACGCTGTGAAGAAAATATAGCGGCCGTAGCTGAGAGTGTACACGAAGACCGTAGAGAGTCGATTCGGCGCCGTTCGCAGCAACTTGGACTGACGTATGGAACGACTTGGCGCATTTTACGTCAAGATCTTAAATTGAAAGCGTACAAAATACAGCTTGTGCAACAACTGAAGCCGCTCGACCTTCCCAAGCGACATCACTTCGCTCTATGGGCTCTTGAAAAGTTCCAAGAAGATCCGACGTTTTCGAGGCAAATTTTGTTTAGCGATGAGGCCCATTTCTGGCTCAATGGGTATGTCAACAAACAAAATTGCCGCATTTGGGACGAAGAGCAACCTGAAGAGATTGAAGAACTGCCATTTCATCCAGAAAAAACAACGGTTTGGTGTGGTTTGTGGACCGGTGGAATCATCGGTCCATATTTCTTTAAAAATTATGCCGGTGCGAACGTAACCGTCAATGACGGCCGTTATCGTGCTATGATAACCGACTATTTGATGCCTGAAATTGAAGCTCGTGATCTCGGCGACATTTGGTTTCAGCAAGACGGCGCCACTCCCCACACATCGCATCAATCAATGGACTTATTGAGAGAACATTTCGGTGAGCACATAATTTCACGTTTTGGGCCGGTCGATTGGCCACCAAGATCGTGTGATATCACACCGTTAGACTTTTTCCTGTGGGGATATGTAAAGCCAAAAGCTTATGCCGACAAACCCGCTTCGATTCAGGCCTTGGAGGAAAACATGTCATTCGCCAGTCGAAATGCTCGAACGAGTGATCGAAAATTGGACTCAACGGATGGACCATCTGCGACGTAGCAACGGCCAACATTTGATAGACATAATCTTCAAAAAATAAATGCCAAAGAATGTTCTTTCAAATGATAATAAACATTCTCCATTGAATTTGAATTTTCTGTGTTTTTTTCTTTAAAAAAGTAGGGAACCTCGAAATGGATCACCCTTTATTTGGTTGGATATTGCAAGCAAGACGATTAAAATCAAAACATTGCTGTGTAAGTTTTTTATAGTACTAGTGGCGATGTTGCATTTTCTGACATATAGGATGATTGAAAAATTTATAAAATTTTCCCCAAAATGCCAAATTCATCAGCCTATGTATAAATACTTACTATCGCGTAAATTTCCTATATCTCTCTTAAGTCAGGAGAATATTTCTTTTTAACAAAAACGCATTTGCTTACAATGTTTTTCTTTAAATTTTTAAATCATCAGCCTAAGTATAAACGCTGGTAAACAATTTCTCTGTTATTCTATGGTCGTGCAAATAATTTTTTTTTTTCAATAAAATCATACTTGCTAATAAAGTTTTGTTTAAAATTTGGCATCCTAAGTGTATAAACACTTCATATCGTCAAATTCAGTAGCCTACGTATAAACGATTGTTATTGTAAACATTTCTTCCATATTTCTAAAGCCAGTCGAAATAATATATAAAATAAAATCGCACTTGCCTACAAAGTTTTCTGCCAAAATATTGAATTCAGCCGTCTAAGTAAAAAAAAAAAAATTCTATATTCGTATTCCTTTTCTCGTAAACATCACATTTTTCTGTGTGTCCCTCCCCAAATCGCATCTCATTATTATAACTCCACAATAAATCAGTGCTACGCAATTCTATTTCTATAGAAATTAAATTAGTTCCCATTCATTCGGTCCTTGTTTTGAACAAAATACATTCACGCAGCCAAAAACAACAAGGGAATATCAATGTCTAACATGGCCAACAACCATATGGCTCGTCACTTCCCTTAGGATCAGCACAAAGTATGAACATGTTGGTCTATGTACACATGCCGGACTTATGTGTCGCCCAAAGCTTCGGCCTTTCTAATAACCTACCTAGTCCTTGAATTTAAATCCTTATGGTGTTGCCGGCACTCGCCATCTCCATGATGGACAAACGACTAACGCCTCAACATTTTGTTAACATTTTAATTAGAAATTCCCCTTCAAACTACACGTGGATGTTTTGCAGTGTCCTTGAGGTGATCTCTCTTCACCCTTATGGTTTCTAATTTCAGTATTTATGAAATCTGAAAATTTTAATTAAAATGCAAATTTTATGCGATGGCCAACAAGGATAAGGAATTTAAGTCCTACCTCGACACGTTTTGGATTTGTGTGTGTATCCTGCCGCTTGCAAGAAAAAAAAATTTATTCATTCAGTTTCGAAGAAATAAGTTTGAGCCTCGTTCGGCAGAATACGATTTGTCCTATATATTCAGTGATGGCTGGGGCGTTGTTGTGTATCCCTTCTCTGCTTCTCTACATACCGATCCGAATCACAATCCAAATTCGCCCACGAGCACGCACACAACGGGAAGAAATAACTTCGATGTTTGGAAGGCTGTCTGTAGACATGAAAGTCTACGTCCTTGGAATGTGTCTGCGAATTGTGTGGCGTCTTACATAAGACGTAGAAGGAAACTTACCACTTCCGTGCCCTTAAATATTTATTTTCAAAAAAAAAACCCTTGTGTCTGGGTCGAGCGAAGGTTTGGCGCATGAAGGAAGCAGACGAAGGATTCGCAGGAATAATGGTCTGGAGAGTAAGAGAATTTTATTTCCAAATGTAATAAACCGAAATTTCGAAGGGGAAAACGACGACAAAACACCATTTTTATGTGTGCGTGTGCAATGGATGAGGAATTGGTTGCTACTAAGTGGTAGTAGGCGGATGGAGCGCGTGCATTAGTCTGGTGTTGTATTCTCCAGAGAATTTGGCACAGTTTGATTTTTTTTTACGATTTTGATTAAAATTTGGTCTTTAAGTATATTTTGAGGTAGGGAGGGAATATCCCTTACTTAAATTTTAAGTATGATGTTGCTAGGTATTGCATTTCAGTCTTGAAGGAATTATTTTTGTTAAATTCGTTAGCAATGTATGTAGATCGTGTCATTTAATTGGTCTTCTGGAAAAAAAATTTGTCAAGCAGGTATTATAGCAATATGCCCTTTGTAAAGAGGATTATGAAATCGATTCAAATGATTTGCAAACTTATGTATTTCACATCAGTGCTTCAATAAAAAATAATGATACCTACCAATGCTTAAAAAACATCTAGCAACATGTTGCCAGAAAACATGAACTGAAATAAAACATCTAACGGCCCATACAGGGCCTCCAAACTAGTTTCGCCATTCATTTGTGTTTGCGAAAATACATTTTTCCTACAAGGAATGGGACCTCCTATTTAACGCCGTCTCCGAACTGCAAAATTGTGAAGCTTCTCATGACAATTTTATACTCTAGAATAGTTATCAGAATTTCGCAAAATGTGAACCAGTCAAAAATGTTAGGTTTCGTTGTAGTTAGTAGTGTAAAACAGTTACCAAGAGGCCCCTGCTTCCACATAGGAACAGAAACATCGTTTATGTTCCACAAATGGAAACAATCTCATCAAGGATTTACGAGTTTCGTATGAACATAATTTTTAAGTCTTTTACTGTTTAATATTTAATTTGAGGATTTAGCTCCGAGTTCAAATTTTTTTTTTTTAGCCTGGAACTCCTTTAGTACTTACATACAAACTTTGCTGCCATCGTGAACCTAGATCTCAACCAAAAATTGTTGCTAGTTATTACGGTCTTGACTAACTCCACCCTATAATAACCGAGGTCTTTCTATTATGCGTCGTCCATGGTTGGGCTACGGACTTGAGCATTGTGATTTCGCAACTATCAACGCAAACCAATAGATGTTTCACAAAATGCTGCCCTTAAAAAAACTAAGTATTTCTTCACCCACTTTTGGTATTGTCCATGCTTCAGAGCCATAAGGTATGACTGGGATGAACATTTTATACGACAAGCTTTCTTTAAAGATAATAAAATCTCTCTTAGGCATGAACAAAGAGAAAGCGGTTACATTTTCTGTGGAAGACTCCCAGAACACAAAGTTTCTTTAGTGCTTGATCATACTAGATTCAGTATCGACTTGGAGACAACTCAGGAACATGTGTTTGGGGAGTCAATTTCATAGTAAATGAGAGTGAGAGTTAACTCAGCACAAAAACGTGAAAACCAGGCATAAGACTGGGGGCATTGTTTGCCCGATCCACAAAAAAGGAGACCCTCTTACTGCGCCAACTACAGGGGCATAAGTCTCCTCAACAACGCCTACAAAATCCTATCTGCGTTATATGTGAACGCCTGAAACCGTTTATCAACAACCTGATCGGCCCTTATCAGTGTGGTTTTAGGCCAGGAAAGTCCACAACCGATCAAATTTTCACACTTCGGCAGGTCGTGAAAAAAACCCAAGAAGTCAAAATAGATACCCACCACCTATTCATCGATTTCAAAGCCGCATACGACAGCATTTATAGAGACGAACTATACAGAGCCATATCTAGTTTTGGTATGCCGCCCAAACTCGTCCGTTTGTGTAGGCTGACGATGGAGAATTCTCGCTGCTCCATCAGGGTCGGAAACGACCTCACTGACGACACATTCGATACCAAAAAAGGATTTTGGACAAGGCGATGCGCTGTCATGTGGCTTCTTCAATCTGATTGTTGAGAGGAATGTGCAAAACTCACGAGCCAACACCAGAGGCACAATTTTTAAAACAAATCCGTACAACTACTAGAATACGCCGACGATATTGACATTATTGCTAGGACCCAACTAACTCCCCGAAGTTAGTTCGGACACCACCCATGGAGTAAGTCTCCACTACATCCAATATCTTTCCTATCACTCTCTTTCTTCCCCTTCTCTAGCGCTCGGACTGTGGTTACATATATTCATAACCCCTTGAGCGCGTGTAAATTATAAAAAATAGAAACACATGGGGAAAAGAAATCAATCAGCTGATAACTGAGCTGTTGCAGATTCTATACATTTCGATAACTTTTGACAGCAAAATCATTAAATCATGAGTGCTACAAAATCAAACCACCACATCCGGAATCACATTTAATCCCACACAGAAATACTGCTACATGAGTAAACTCTGGATGAAATTTATTCCGGGGTTAGTTTACCTTGGGTTAACTCAGAATAAGCTCAGCACTTAAAAACCGGGACTAAGGGCCTACACTTGTAAAAAGGCTTTTCATAAAAAATGGAACAGGCAACCACAAATCACTCTTTTGGAATAGGATTGCATTGGGAGTGTGTGGTCAAAGTTCAAAAAAGCTATTTGAACCATACAAATCTTGGTTTTGGTCATGCCTAGCACTATCCAATTGGCAATTTAGTACCGTATTCCTTTTAAAAACCATTGACCTGGGTAAAATCATTGTTAGCATTTTTCCTTTAACAAGTGATCTGCGTAGTTTGTCCATAAGCGCGTGTTCTATTATTAATTGTATCGTGCACATCCCCCCTATCAATGTTTGTAATGTCGAGTAAGATTTTGGGTAAATGTGACACTTCATCGTTAAATTCACTTTTCAGTCATCATTAACATTAAAATTTTAAGAATAACAAGCTACCCGACATCAGTTTCTTTTTTAGGTTTATATAACACTGGGCAACATGTTGCCAAACAAAGTATATAACTGTATATAATACTCCATTTCTTAACCGAACTTTAAAAAAACATGCGCTTGGAACATCACTTGGCAACATGTTTATATGAAATTCCATATACATATCCAATCGATGATGCAGCAACATAACTTCTTAACTGATATCAAGCAATTTTGCTTAAGTTGAAGCGAAATAATTCCAAGGACAATTTTTCACCACAAACTATTTGCATGGTACACCAATTTTAAGTCGAAAACTTGTTCAACTCCCTCAACTTATGCATTATGTATCTCGATACAAAAAAAAAAAAAAACGAAACAATCCAAACCCTCATCAGAAAATACAAATTTTGCGCATATCCACTCGAATATCATTTAAATTGCATACATTTCCCGCACCCCTCTTTCCTTGCACAAGATGGAATCAGTTTAACCTCACAAACCTAGTGATGTACGTACCTACTTCACTCCTCTCGCGTCACACTTATCAAGCGCAACTCCGATGAATATGTACGCTTTTATTTTGACAAATTGTTCTGGGGTCGCGAGGTCGGACATGCACAATTTGTTCGCCAAAAAAAAAACCCAAATCCGAAAAAAGTCCTCACGAAAAATAAATAAAATGAGAGAAACAGAAAAGATTGGTTGCACTTGAATTCGCTCAAATTTGTGTGTTCATAGTTTTGTTGGACATTTCAAGAGGCTCATCTTCTGGACTGATGAATTTGTTTTACTGTGCGCTGAATTTGAATTCAGAGAGAGAGAAAAAAAAGAAAAGTAAAAGTGCTTAAATCTACAACAATACATGGGATATTGTTGAAAAGGGGTTCGCATGTGATTTGTATTTTTTAACTTTTTTTTTGTGCATTTTTGCCTAAACAAATTATTGAATCAACGCGCCCGCCCATAAATGTCATTGCCAAGGACGAGTAGATGAAAGTTTTCGCAAGTGAATGATGTGATGATAATAAACAATTTTGATGGCAAAGAAACAATTTACCGAACAGGTATCCAGATGCTCCATTACGGTTATCGGGAATTCTTTTTCCCACGGATTTTTTCCTATTCAGCAATCAATTTTCATTGCTGAATGGGAACAATTCCGTGGGAAGAAGAGGTCCCGATAATCCTACATATTTCACTACATTCAGCGGACAATTAAATTTGGAAAGCTTAGCTCTATTCTGTATTCAGCAGATATTTGAGGTCTTCTACTTTATAAGCAGCTATGTAAATATCAGCAAGTGACTAGATTTGATTGTTTTCAGCAGAAAGTTTATAAGCAAGTCTTTGAAAACTCTCTCTCTCTCTCATCCTCTCGTGATGATCTGACAAATTATCCGAGCAGTATCAATTGTCATGAAAAGCTTATCTAAACTTAGCCGTTCGGACTCGGCATAAAGCAGGACGTCCCGCCATCGTGCTAAGAAGTACACATGAATGGTTGTGAGAAAAAAAAAAGCTAGGCCCTGGGTACTAACGAGCCTGTTGCGCCATAAATGTTTATTTCTTTGAAAACATCAAAATCAATTGTTTTTCATGAGGACTCTAATGAGGCCTCTGTACATTTTGTAAGCACATGTAGGAATATGTTTTATTGGGTGAAATGATATATTTTTCATTAATAATTTAATTTCCATTTGTTCGTACATATTATTTCTACTACGTGCAAATATTCAGTCCTATCGCATATAAATTTCCTCGTGAAATTTTCTCGAGTTAACTCGGGTTTTATTCCAAAACTAGGGTGATCTCACACTGAAAAACTGGACCAAAGTACTTGATTGATTCTTACAAATTGGTGTTGACCACATTTAATTTGGTGGGGCTAGTTTAAGATATTTAGGGTTCCTACCGCTGAGAACAAGTTCGGATTTGTAAAGGCTTGCGTTGAGTCCACACAGGAGGTTTTATTGCGACACGACTTGAATGTAAATCAGATTGCTGGAAACATTTATATAGCAGGATTTCATTAGTGACGAAGGGGTTAAGATCAAAAAAATAATGATCGTATGTAGACTGATTTTTGTTTGGAGAAGAGTCAGTGATGGTCGACAGGTGAGGTAGAAATTTTCGTGACCAATATGACAAGACTATCACCCTCGATCAAACACGGAGGAATATATACATATTATCTTGCTGCAACATCTTGAGAAAAAAAGCGTATGTATAGGAATGTTTTAGAAGATATCTTTCTCGCTCCGATGGAACTATCTGGTCTGCTGAATCTTGGTAAAAAAAAGTTTCAGTTCTTTCATGGCCAAGTCGATTTTTAGATCCCAACCCCATTATCAACTTCTCGAATGAGCCTAAGCAAAGAATGGACGGCTTATAATTTACAAATGCGACTTAATTGTCAGAAGTTATTCAGAGGCAAATGTATCCCATGCCAATAAATGTATTTTTTAATAATTCAATTGGAAAATTGTTCATTGAACCTTTTTCTTATTAAATTTAGTTCCTTAAAAAATACAATTAAATTGTAAATGACTGCTTCTTGGTTCATGAAATTCATGTTACATACAGTTTTATTATTGTAAGCACGTGCTGTGATATAATTTAATTGTTTGTATCAAGATATTTCTCTGGTTTTTTGATTTTAAAATGAAAATATTTTGTAAGCGCTCTTTTATTTCTGGAAAACTGACAAAAATATACCTACCTCTATTAAAAATATTTCGCAAAATGTTAAAAAATGCATTAAAAATGTGTGTACTACCTATTCAGGTCTATCACGAATAACATTTCCAGGGAAACTTTACCCATTCAGCAATCTGGTTTACATTGCTGACAACGAAAAAATTCCAGGGAAAATTTGTTCGCGGTAGGCCTGATTATGGAGACGTTAGCATGTTCTTGGATGGTATGTAGAACAAATTAAAAGCGAACATCCATTGTAAGCGCCATTTGATTTTATTTTGTCTTTTCAGCCATTTGTTAAAAGTAAATTTATACAATTTATTTATTAGTAAGAAAATTTTGTAAGCACCAATGTTTTCTTACTTTAAAACCATTTTTGCAATGATATAAATGCATATTTTCTCATTTTTGTTTTTGTTTTTGTAAGCACATATTAATTATTTATCAAGAATATAACTTTTCTCAGAAAAAAAATATCAACATTATTTTCGCCGCATTGTTTTGAAAGAATTTTATTATTTTATTTAAAGGATTATACTATTAGTTTAATTTTAGATTGCTTTGCCAAAATCTCATTTCATTTAGCATAAATAAAATACAAGAAATTATCTTATTATTAAATATAACAAAACCTTAAAAATTCAAGTTGTCATATGTATCTCTAATCTAAATAAGCAACTCTCCCTCTACTCACTTTGGGGATGAAAAAAAAACTATAATGATTGAAAAGGCTCTGTCTACAGCAGACGAAATCAGACAAAGCATAGAGAAAATGATAATGCCCATGTCTACATGGCTAGAGCAAAAACAAAAACAAAAACAAATAACTTGAGTTCTTCAGTTCCATCGTGTTCGAAGCTTCTACGAATGCCATTTGTGTCTATATGTGTGCGCTTATACCTAAAAGGCATATAGATTGTTTGGAAAACTGTGGAATTGGAAAACCCATTACAGCACACATAATAATAAAAAAAAAATATATATACATCCCGTTGAATAATATGCCTTTCAGTCTGCTGCTGTAAAATAAAACCGAATTCAGCACGTGTGCACTTTCCAGAAGACGTCTAGATCACAGAACGATGGGGGTATACACTAACATGTTTGGGAGTATTTGGATTTTAGTTCGCATTGCAGCCCTGTCTGTAGACGAAGAAACAACGACAAAGCAAATAAAAGCCTCGCAAAAGGAGGAGACAACTAAGATATAGCTTAGGGGATCACAAAGGGTAGATAAATATGTATTGTCAGTTGGGGTCTCTTGTATTCTGTCTCAAACTCTCTCTATCTCTCTGTATGTGTGTGTGATTGAAAGCATCCTTATTACGAGTATTATGAAACAACTTTTATATGATAGACTAGGTCAAACATGCGTCATCAGTGGGAGTACCCTCATACATATCAACTTGAATAAAAGACAGTCAGTGGTTGACGACGTGGTGCAAAACCTATACCATCCACGTTGCTGTAGTAGAGAATAATATAAAACTCTTTCTATCAATTTAATATTTCACTTGCTCTCTACAATGAAAAGGACTAAGACAAAACCAACGCGCAAAAAGGACGATGGAAAAATAAACAGGAACACGAAAAAAAAAATTTACAGTGACATACACTTAGACTGAATTGTATTCAAGTATCTAACACTTAGTCACACACAACTACAACTGCAGAAGAGGAAAATCGATTTTTGTTCATAAGATTGTCGTACTTATGTGAAAAGGATTTTTTTTGTGTTGTTGCTTTAGAGTTGTTTTTTTTGTCTTCCTCCTTGAAATGAACTTTGTTGGTTGTATTGGTGTATGTGATTGCAGTGATAGAAAGAAATAACAAAAAAAAATGTCCTCTTCAATTAAATTTAAATTTGAAATGAAGGTTGAAAATTTAAAGTCAGTTTTTACCTTTTTTTTGCGTAAAAATTTAGATTTTTTCCGGAATATCTTAAATATTATTATAATGAAAAATAACACAATTGGTATTCAAGAACAATTTTGAGCTCGTGTTGCTTTAAATGGTGTCGATTTTTCTAATTTTTTGATATTTCGTCAAAAAGTTGTGTTCAAACTGATAGTCGAACCAAAAAAAAAGCAATTGCGTTGCGGGAAAGTGTGAGCTTACAACTTTTTTTCGTTGATGCGGAACGCAAATCCTTTCCTAAATCTTTTATCGGGGTTTTCAACAGCGACGCTATAAAAGTTGAGCGACGGGGACGGCAAACGACGCCATATTTCTTGCCGCTCTTTTGATATTTTTCTTCAGTAAGGTTTGCCATTTTATGATGGAAAGATATACGATCCAACAACGAGTCGAAATTATTAAAATTTACAACCGAAATTCGGAGTCAGTGGCCTCAACGTTAAGAGCGCTACGTCCAATTTATGGTCTAAATAATCGTCCTAGCAGATCAACAATTGAGCGTCTAGTGGAAAAATTTGAATCCAGAGGCACAGTACAAAATGTTTCCGTGCCAGTGAGATAAAGAAGTGCCCGTAGTGTCGAGGATATTGCTGCCGCTGAGGCTTCAGTTGCAGAAAGCCCAAATGTGTCTCTCACATGTCGTTCTCAAGCGTTGGGCATCTCTGTGACGTCGTTGTGGCGAATTTTGCGAAAAGATCTTGGCCTACATTCATACAAGATTAAATTGACGCAAGAACTGAAGCCGCTTGACCACCAGAAGCGTCGTATGTTCGTGAATTGGGCTGAGAAACAATTTGAAAACGATTCGGATTTTCGTCGGAAAATCTTCTTCAGCGATGAGACCCATTTCTGGCTGAATGGATTCGTCAATAAACAAAATGTGCGGTATTGGTCATTTGGCCGTACTTCTTCCGTGATGATCAAGACCGGCACGTTACTGTGAATGGAAATCGCTACTGTTCAATGATAACCGAATATTTTTGGCCCCAATTGGATGATATGGACTTGGAGGAAATATGGTTCCAACAGGACGGCGCCACAAGCCACAGCGAATGCCACAATCAATTTATTGGAAACCATGTTTGGAGAACGTGTTATCTCACGAAATGGTCCAGTCGCTTGGCCGCCTCGGTCGTGTGATTTGACGCCGTTAGACTATTTCCTGTGGGGCTACGT
Source organism: Rhingia rostrata (assembly GCA_949824845.1). Lineage (NCBI taxonomy): Eukaryota > Metazoa > Arthropoda > Insecta > Diptera > Syrphidae > Rhingia > Rhingia rostrata. The sequence goes on from OX463757.1 coordinate 37,337,507, forward strand.
CAAGTCTAGTTATATGCCAACAAGCCAGCGACGATTGATGAACTTCGTACGAATATCGAACGTGAAATTGCAGCAGTATCGGCCGATTTATGCTTGAACACCGTCGAAAATTGGGTTCAGCGTCTGAATTTCTGCAAGCGTGACCGTGGTGACCATGCAAAAGAAATCGAGTTTCATACATAATGGCATCGAACGTATTTACTTTCACAGGAATGAAGGATTTTATTGATATCCAAAACCGTTTTTTTTTTTATTTAAAAAAACTTTTGTAGCCCTCTTATTGAAAAACCCTTTATAAACCCTTCAGCTTTCAAATGATTTCTTTCTTTTTTTTTTGTTCAAATTTGAATGCGCTTATCGAAGTTATCGTTCATCGAAGTAATAATACAAACTGCTATCAAGGTCTTTAAGTTATTATCACAAAAGAAAAATATGTTGAGATGTTGGAAGAGTATGTGCTTACAACTTTGCTTATTACAAATAATGAAATAATTGTGCGATAGCATTAAATCATTAAATGGTATTCAAATAAAATAAGTGCTTACAACGTTTTGCTGAAGGTATTAATTACGACTTTTATTCATCAGTCATTCAGTCGAAGAATTTTGTTCACAACACATTTGGTGTAGCCTGGTTCATTAATTCGTTGCAATAGCAGACTTATTTAAATATATAGTTATATTAAAAATAATTGTAACAAAAAAAAATGACGTGCTTACAACATTTTTTTGCAAAAATCATAAAATAATTCTGCGATAGCAAAAAAACATGTGAGCTAAGTCCCGTAGCCTTTGTGCTTACAAAGTTTTGTTGCCCAAATGGTATAAAGAGAGCAAACGATTAGGTATATACATTAATTTATTTTTTCGTCACTATCCAGTCGAAATATTTTTGTTTATACCCATTTGGTGTAGCCTTGTTCATTGATTCTTTGCAATGATAAACATTTTTTATTTAGTAAGTAATATTAAAAAAGCGTACGTTAAGAAAACTAATATGCTTACAACAATTATTCACCTATAACATAGGTATTAAATGAAAACAGTGCACGTTACAAAATAGTATGTGCTTACAATGTTTGGGATCGAAATTTATAAATTTATTGCTTGATAGAAGTAAACATTTCTTTTCAATCCCAGAACCCTATATTCTTACAACATGTTGTCCTTCAATTAATATAAACAGCAACTTTTTTCATGGCCTTAATTTTTTTTTTACAATCTAGTTGTTCTCAACATTTGTTATGCTTCCCATTTTGTTATTCTTTCAATAACCAAACCCACCCATATGGAGTCTCAACTTTGTTTACATCGCCAGCTGTTTTGGCCAATCCAGCAACGACGTAGTAACCATATCATATCACGTATCATAAACGTTGTCCTCATCAAACAAAATGCAATACCAAAAATGAGGTTAATCTCACTTCAGTTCCACATGGGTAGATATTAACAAGAAACCTCAAGGTCCTGTGATTTTAACCTACTTTCATTATTTTCTTCATTCCACACGAAGCACACTCAAAGAGCATATACACAAAAAAAAATGACACAGTGTAACACGATCTAAACATCCTGTTATTGCACTCACAACAAATGACAGCCGTGATATTTTGTGATTCATTAGTCTCTACAAAAAAAATATGAGACAACCCGCATCGACGATCTATGTTGATCGTGGTTATAATGCCCAGACAAGCTTTTTATTTTTATTATTCTATGGCTTTATCGACCGCAAGACAACAACAAAATACCCGGGGAATTCCCTAACCGTGTCGGGTCGACGTTTTCTTTATAGTACACTTTAGATATTTTATCGAAACGACTGCATTAGATTAGCGCACTATCATATTTCAGATATAAAAGACAAAAAAAAAAAAGTATTCCATCAGAAAAGGACCGGAAACCATTTTTTTAACATTGTTGCAGGTTATTCTTTCATGGCATCGTACTGTCATTTGCCCTCGACGTTGTTTGTTGTCTGTATGGTGAAATTAGATCCGCACGACTACTTGATATCGGCTTGTCTAGATATCGGATCTGGTTTTCAGCTCGTTTGGCCTATTTAAATATATTAACAGCGGTGCTAAGTGCAGTCTAGCGTACCCTTTCGCCTTAGTAGGCGACATACAGTCGGTATTGTCATTTGATTTTCGTTTGTTGTATTTACGTAAAAAATGGATTTATTCAAGCTTAGTAATGTCAATGTGTAGGTTGTCATATTGCATGGACATTTCGAAATGAAACGAATGAGGAAAATGTAGTTTTTTCTATTAAAGTGCTCTGGTGAATTAAGAACAAAAATAGCCAATTCAGCTGTCTATTAATGTGTGCTTACAATATTTTTGCAAACAGGAAATGATGACCTTTTTTTGTGTGTTATGTAAACAACATTTAAAATCACGAGTTCGAGTGCTTACATGATTAGAAAGCCCAAGTGGGAAGTTGTGCATTAAAATTTGGTCTTATTTTGAAGATGTTTGCTTTAGTTTGATATGGAATTTTCAACAATTTTTTGACAAATCACGTGTGAGTCGTGCCATGCTGTCATGTTATTTTTGTTTAGTATTGTTTGGCATTTCATAATGGAAAGACTTACGTGTGAACAACGTTTACAAATTGTTCAACTTTATGTAAGGAATGTGTTATGTGAGGAATGTGTTTCGTGCACTTCGCTCAACTTATGGTCAACATAATCGGCCTACTGAGCGTACTATTCGTTTTCACGTTTTGGGCCGGTCGATTGGCCACCAAGATTGTGTGATATCACACCGTAAGACTTTTTCCTGTGGGGATATGTAAAGTCAAAAGCCTATGCCGACAAACCCGCTTCGATTCAGGCCTTGCTCGAACGAGTGATCGAAAATTGGACTCAACGGATGGACCATCTGCGACGTAGCAACGGCCAACATTTGATAGACATAATCTTCAAAAAATAAATGCCAAAGAATGTTCTTTCAAATGATAATAAACATTCTCCATTAAATTTGAATTTTCTGTGTTTTTTTCCTTAAAAAAGTAGGGAACCTCGAAATGGATCGCCCTTTATGTGCTATATAACTAATTTAAGAACTTCAACTTAAGGGCCTACAAGATCTACAGACGTTTTTTTCTGGTATTTTTGGTGTTACGGTAAATTTTACCGCAACAAGGCTCACTCTCTTAAAGGAATTGGCTGGCAGCCAGGGTTCCATCAGCCACTGGTCCACGAACCTCAGATCTGGTAATGCAACCAACAACAGGTATAATGAGTGCGACACAGGGGTCCACTCAAGGAAAATATTGCTCAACTCTGTTCGTTGCAGCCCTAGGGAGATTAGGGAGACTCACGACAAAAAAACGCATCCCAAAACGTGCGACAGTAGTCCACGAGGAAACGCCTTCGTCGAAGTGGGAGACTCGCGACGGGCAGCGAAGGATGATAGAGGAAGGTCCCTCGTCGACCCCGACGATGATGACAAATCGTTTGCGCCACCGCAAGAAAATGTATGATTGCATGTAGTAGACGTTCTCCTTATTCACCCAACGAGGGAGCAACGGAGGAGCAGCAAATGCGTGGGGCGGATGGCCCAAGAGACACCTCTCCAACAAAGTCGCAACAATAGAATTCAGGTTCGATGGCAAAGAGAAGACGTTTTCTTTCCCCCCACCGCTGGAGCAACAGAGGTGCTTAGGCGAACGGCCACGTACAAACATTCTCAACACACTAAACGAGACACATGGAAACCAAAGACATGGAACATCATGTCTAAAGACAGAGAAATGACAACTGTCAAAGTGTCCAAGGGCAGCTGTCACATTATCCGACAGCTGTCAAAACGGCAAACGGCTGTCGAAGGGGCAGTGAAACGTGTTTTATCACCAGCGATACCGAACTCAAAGGCCTAGAGCACGGCAGAACAAAAATAATGTGAAGATGGCACCCGAAAGCAACCCAAAATCTGAACGCGAAACCTAAAACATAGTTCGCGGAAATTTTTTTTTTTTTACCAGTTCATCTTTGCCTACTTCCTCAAAGCTCACTGCTTCTGAGAAAATGCGGTGACCTCCTTCCTTCCTTTGGATATTAAATCTTCTCCACCATAGTTCGGGTCGTTCGGTTTTCGGATTGGTCGAGGTCAATCAAACGTATGCATTCGGGGCAATTGTTTGATTGACAGAAAATCGTTGTCCTGGATTGACACCGGGGTTTTTCTATTCAAAAACCGGTGTGATTGTAAATATCCAATTGGTATATCCAATTGGAATTAGCAAGTGTGAGGTGTCTGGCAGCGATAGCACGCGTTGGGGAAATACCGGACGTCGAGGCGTTAAAACGCGCACTAATACCAGTCACCTGTGAACGCGGGTATCTCGAAACAGTTAAGCGCGAACACACTTATCAGCTAGAGGGCAGAAAGTGTTAGAAGTCGCAGTTAACTTACGAGTGGAGAGTATTAAGTTTGAATGTATCGTTTTAACAAAGAAAATCCATTCTAGACGCGCGTTTTGAAGTTAGTAAAAATTTTGTGGAAAAGTTCGTAGTTTCGATTTAAAAAAAAAAAAATTCCGGTTATAAACTCTGTGCGACAGAAAGAGAAGAGGATTAGGTTATCAAGAAGGGAAGAAGGAAGAAGAGCAGAAATAGCAGCAAGAACAGAAGAGCGGAGGAGAAAGGAAAGAAGAAAAAAAGATAAGTAGCGTCGTTAATAGTAAAAATTCGAGTTGTGCAGAATAGTGCAAAACCAGTTGGTTGTTCCGTGGCCGATAGAAATTCCCGAGAAAATAGGGGACACACGGCCTTTCTTGTTTTTAAATAATTTTTGTTAAAACTCCGGGATTAAAATCCGTTGAGGGGCCATCTTCCTGGTCCGCCATTTTCTTGATACACGAAAAATTCGTCACAATAAAATTTAATTTGGCGCACCACCCCCATTCTATAACGTGGGGAAAACATTTTCTTTCATTTAATCGGTCTTGGCTTTTTGTTTGCTTTCTTTTTAATTTTCAGGTTTTGTAATTTTTCCGAAAATTACGTGGCGTCCCAAAACTTCTACTTCTTTATCTTTGACGTTTGCCAAAATATCAAAAATTCATTTTGGTTTTTCGATTGGGCTTAACTCTCAATTTGTTCGTTCTCTTTCGTTTGGTATTAATAATTAATCGTAATAATTTAGACTTTTGGCAAAAAGTTAAAAAAATGCATATTTGGTTTGATAATAATGTCTTTCTGCAAATAATTAAATGACGTATTTTCAATCATGTTTTACGAAAATTCTGACGTATGATCTTTCTGTCTAGCGCCAAAGATATGTTTGCGTTCATTTCGTTTGTAATTTTCAAAAGTTTATGAACACATATAAAGGGTGATCCATTTCGAGGTTCCCTACTTTTTTAAAGAATAAAACACAGAAAATTCAAATTTAATGGAGAATGTTTATTATCATTTGAAAGAACATTCTTTGGCACTTATTTTTTAAAGATTATGTCTATCAAATGTTGGCCGTTGCTACGTCGCAGATGGTCCATCCGTTGAGTCCAATTTTCGATCACTCGTTCGAGCATTTCGACTGGTAACTGGCGAATGACATGCGTGATGTTTTCCTCCAAGGCCTGAATCGAAGCGGGTTTGTTGGCATAAGCTTTTGACTTTACATATCCCCACAGGAAAAAGTCTTACGGTGTGATATCACACAATCTTGGTGGCCAATCGACCGGCCCAAAACGTGAAAACGAATAGTACGCTCAGTAGGCCGATTATGTTGACCATAAGTTGAGCGAAGTGCACGAAACATATTCCTCACAGAACGTGAATTTTCATAATAAAGTTGAACAATTTGTAAACGTTGTTCACTCGTAAGTCTTTCCATTATGAAATGCCAAACAATACTAAACAAAAATAACATGACAGCATGACACGACTCACACGTGATCTGTCAAAAAAGGCTATTGAAAAAAGTATCTCTACTTGGATCACCCGTTACCTGCCGAAAATATTTTAAGTCACTTCAGCTGCCAAATAATAGTTGCTTACAAATGTTCTATAAAATAAACATAAAACAGCTACTAATGTTTACAATTCTTGTAAAATGAATTCAATAACTAAAGCTTAAGTGCTTACAAGGTTTGCATAAGCCAACTTTTTGTTATTTCATGAAATCTCTACCTATATCGAATATATTTTCCCGGGAATTTTCCCTTGTCAGCAATGTATATCCGTTTGCTGAATGGAAAAAGTTTCCCGGAAAAATTTACTCGCGATAGACCTGATTTTGTTAATAATTAAGTTTATTTCGATTACAAAATTATTATTTCTTGTATCGACATCAAATTAAAGCTGCTTACGACAAAAAACCATTAACCAACCTGTGCTTACTAAATGTATCTATGCAAAGCACCATTAGCTGCGAAATTCATTTAAAATTCACGTCATATACTTCCGGACCATTTGCTTTTAAATTTCCCTTAGTTTTCTAACAAAGTGTGAATCGCATGTTAAAGACATACATACACCACACATTTTGACGTAAATTGGCAAAAGTCGACTATAAAGCAAACCAAAAAAATAATCATTGCCGTCTACCAAAATCGTTGAATTTCTGCCAAAAAAGGTGACTGTGCGCACACAAAATTGCAAACGCGATACGAGGTCTAGGTGATGCTTCATTCCCGCAGCCTTTTCTCGGTTGTATTCAACGATTTCAACCACTACACAGCTCCGCCATTATCGCCATCGGAACGAGTACTTCACATAAATGCAATATTCCCCGAATACATGTGTGCACATCTTTATGCCATCTAAGGAGCCTGGATACAGATGGTTTTTGGGGCTGCTGACTTTGTTAGATATCGTTCCGATATTCCTATGCATCAGCAGCAACAGAAGTCGCCTCAGTTGGATCGATGCCAATTTTGAATTCGGAGCAATGAAATGCTAGACTAGACTGCATGATGCTGTTGTGTGTTGTTGTTGTTTTGATGTTTGTTCGTCTGGTGATTTTGAATGAAATATCTTTTCTATTCTTTTTTGTTTCGTTTCTGCCGTCTTCAATATTTTATTTATTTATTTTTCTTACATTTTTCCTTTTGTCGTCTTCTTTAGTTCTGTGAGTGTATGCATCGTTTTTTTTTTTTTTTCTCTACTGCCGTGTAAAATGTATCCCACTCCCACTTCAAAACATAAGTGTTGTCTGAGGAGGATGTGCATGCAAAACAACATTTCGAGTTAAAGCGAGAATTAATATTTTGCCATTGAAAATGAGGAAATCGTGGACCGTGGACCGTGGTTTGCATTTTTTTTTTTTGCTGAATGATAGATAGATTGCTAGATAAATTATAATTGACGAGTTGCAAGTCAAACAAATTTGACATGTGGGCTGGGGGTCCCTTCGGCTTTCGATTTGTCGAAGATTTGTCTTATTTTGCTCGAAAAACTATTGAGCTTACAACTTTAAAAAATTAGGAATACGAAGAACCAGGTTCTTTTTTTTCTCGAATATTATCATTTTTTCATTGATCTTGGGATCACCGTTTTTCTTTTACCATAATTTAGGAAACTATTTATTTGATATTCAAAGTAGGATACGTTAGTACAAAACATATAAAGGGTGTTCTTTTTTAATGGTATAGAACTTTCAATTGAAGTTAAACACAAGAAAATCGTTTTAATGTCCATCAGTTTGGCTTTATTGGAAGGAAACCTTAATGCCATTGATGTTTAACTACGACTCCGGGTATGTGGCCGCAGCGGCTAGTTCGAATAAATACAATTCTAGAGGTCCAATTTTCAACCACTTTTTCGAGCATTTGGGGCCTTATGTCGGCAATAACACCACGAATTTTGTCATCCAAGTCCCCTAACGTTTCTGGTTTGTTGGCGTAGACGAGCGACTTCACATATCCCCAAAGAAAATTATCCAATGGTGTCAAATCACACGATCTTGTTGGCCAATTGACGGGTCCATTTCGCAAAATTTTGCACTAATCGAATGTTACCTTCAATAAATCGATTGTGACGTGCGCTGTGTGGCATGTAGCGCCGTCTTGTTGGAACCACATATCATCCACATTCATGCCATCCAATTTGGGAACGAAATAGTCGGCTCTCATGGCTCTATACCGGTCTCCATTAACGGTAACTGACTCTCCAGCATCATTTCGGAAGAAATATGACCTAATGACTCCACCAGCCTATAGAGCACACCAAACAATCAGTTTTTGTGGATGTATTGGCGTCTCAAGGGTCACATGTGGATTCTCTTCACTCCAAATGCGGAAAATTTGCTGGTTGACGTGGCCATTCAACAAAAAAATGAGCCCATCACTGAACAAAATGTTGCGATGAAAATCAGCATCGAGATCAATTTCATTTTAGGCCCATACACCAAAATAACGACGCATTGCATGGTCTCGCGGATTAAATTCTTGCACAAGCTGGATCTTGTAAGGTGTCGTAAGCCAAGACCTTTGCGGAGAATCTTCCATTAAGTTGATGGACAAAACTGCAAATACTTTGCACGGTGGCGAATCGATTCATTCGGGTCCTCTGCGGATGCGTATTATCACATAGAGCAAATGTAGTGCGAAAACGATCCATGGTTAACCGAATTAATTGCTCTGATGGGCGAGCTTGCTTTAAACTTCGCGAACTGAGCCATTATTTTCGAAATAAATTTTCACAATTTGCAAGCGTTGTTCATTTGTCAACCTGTTCATGATGAGCCCAATTTGACCACAAAATGTCAGTTTTATCTCTACTCGAAAAACCAACCTCTAAAAAAAAAACACCCGTTACAAACTTTTGGCGCAACATGCTCGTTAGAACTCAGGGCCGAGCTTTCTCAAAACCATTCATATGCGCGTGTGTAATTCTAACACGATGGCAGGACATGCATGTCCAGTATCATTCTAGATATTATTTTCAAATTGCTCCTTGAACGAGAATTGATATGAGGATAATACTGAGTGTAATATTAGTCCTGATGGAACTTTGGTTATTGTTTTGCTTTAGCGACTTAGCTTTCGGCTTTATGGATGAGATAAGTGCAAGACAAGATATACAAGTTAAAACGATTTCATTCGTTGTTATATAGATCATAAACATAAAAGTTTAAAGAAATATTTATTAACACGTCCTATAAGCAATTCAGCTGAGTATACATGATGCGTGCTTACAAAATATGTTGTATACTTCATACAGGGTGGGCCAAAAGAAGTCATCCGATGTTGTTTGGCCCTCAAAATATCGGTTGTGGCTCGCGCATTGAGTGCCGTGCCTCCGCCCTGTGGAAACCACATGCCCTCCAGTCCTAAATCGGGCAATTGCGGCAAAAAAAATCGGTTAACATGGCCCTATACCGCGGACCGTCGTTTGACAATCGGCGTTGTCGAAAAAAATGGCCCGACGACTCCTCCAGTGTGAACAGCGCACCATGCAGTAACTTTGAGCGAATGTAATAGCTCCTCGTGCACTACTCGTGGATTTTCGGTGCCCCAGAAGCGATAGTTTTTTTTTTGTTCACGTACCCGCTGAGGTGGAAATGAGCCTCATCGCTCATTATGATTTTGGTCGAAAAATCGTCCACTTCGATTATTCCGCGTTCTTGGGGAGTGTATCGCCATGTCTTGTTCACTTGTATTCCACATCTGTCTAGTCCACAAATGTCAAAACAGATTTGAATAGGGTGATCTCTTTTGGCCCACCTTTAATTTCGGTCTTAATGTAACGAGCTTACAACTAGTTAAGTTAGATGTACCACACATGCCAGCTTGAGTGCGAAATGATGAATGCACAATTAACATACCATATTACGTATCCAAATAAAACTCGTAAATCATATTTCGAAATACGTAATGCATGACCTGTGTCTACCCAATCAATTTATATCCAAACTTTATTTAAGTTTTCGCCCGAGTTAACATTTAGCTGTGAAGGTTCCTTTATACCCAACACGAACATACATTTGCAACCCCTTGCTAAAGCACTATGTATGCTCTAGACACCACCTACATGGCTTCCTTTATTGAAAGTCATTCGAAGGTTACGCGTGCAGTATGTCCCATCCTATGTGCGTTCATCTTCAAAAAGCACCCTACTTCCTACTGATCCAAAAATGTTACCCATCTGACTGATGACGTTGGGTATGAAATTGATTACACCCATTTTTAAGTCTTAACATTTAATTTCTACCCAACCTCACAGGACTACAGGAGTAATAATATCAAGGAATGGGAATGGATATAGAATTATGCAAACTTGGTACAGGATATTTCACAGCGGCTGTCATTCATGCGTGTGCACAGCAGAGGCAAAGCAAAAAAATTCATTTGAACCACAAATAGGGTTTACCAGATGCAATATCATGAATGCATTTCATGCAGGAAAGGAAAAAAAGCCCTTGAAAAGGTTTTTAATAAAAATTCACAGCAACAAATAGGGGAAATTCATTAAATCCCAACACGGGAATACCATGTCAGCAATAGGACTAGGGAAAATTGCTCGTAAGGTGTTGTTCGACGGTGAATTCTATTAAGAATTTTGCTGTTGCAGTGCACTAATATTTGATAGATGACAAAGGAAAATTCAAAATGCTGTATGTGCTGCAACATGCCCTATGGTGAGAATTTATGTGACACGCATGAGCCTTAGGAAGCAAATGTGTTGAAGTTTTTGGGTTTTTATAAAACTGCTGTTCTGGAGGTCGTTTTGTTGAAACTGAATGGTGTAGTCATTAATGTGTTTTAAGTATTTGTGAACAGGTAAGATGTAGAGTTGATTTAATTTGTAAGCACATGTAGATTTTTATTTTTGCTATCAGATATAGGAGGTGACATCTTTTGTACATTGATCTGGCACGATAAATGTTGTAAGCACAATTGCTTACGAGTACTTATCCGAGGAATAAAATGATAGCTGTAGTGTTCCTGTTTAAAGGTTTTCCATTTAAAGCGAATGCTCTTTCTCAGCTAATAAAAACAATGAAAAAACTATGTTACTTACTTAAGTGGCGCTACAGTCGGAAATGAACCTCTGCCTCAACCAACATGCCTCTCCAATTAGCCGGGTCCTTAGTTAACTGCCTCCTGTTGCGCACTCCAAGTTGGTTGAGGTCGGTTTCTACTTGTGCGCGCCACTTAAGGCGAGGTTTTCCTCTACTGCGTCCGACGCACGTCTGACGTGGAATCGAAGACTCTGCGAGCCGGAGTTTTGGTGTCCATTCCTTCTACATGTCCTAGCCATCTTAAACGTCCAATGGGGAGTTTTTTGAGCAGGGACATGTTGCTGTACAGCTCGTATAGTTCTCGGTTGAATCTTCGTCTCCATAGCCCGTCAACGCAAAACGGGACCGAAGAAAAAACTATGTTAGCACACTTATATTTGTATTTCTGTCACTCGGAACCACATCTGATTATCGTTTTTATTAAAAAAAAAAGTGTGTAAGCACAAGTACTGCCGAAAGAAAAAGTGCATTTCTAACTGCCCCTATTAAATGTATTCTTGCTAAAGATATTATTCTTTATTAATATATAAAATTGATAAAATATATTTGTTAGCACACTCAAATTCTTATTTCTACCACTTCAACTCACATCTAGGACATTTAATACATCGTCCAAATGCGAACATTTTTGTAAGCACAACTCTTAACGAATACCCCCGACAGAAAAATTGAAATTTTTAGTGTTCCTGGTAAAATGTAGTCTATACTAAGTTAATATTCTCTCGCAATGAATAACATCGATGAAATAAACTTTGTAAGCACACTCAAATTCTTTTTTCTACCACTTCGAATTACATCTAAAATCTTCAAAACCACGTCCTAATGCGAACAATTTTGTAAGCACAACCAATAAAACTCCAAGAACCATCCGCAAATGCTCGGTTCGTATACAAAACAACATTTTTTGCAACATTAGAGTAAACGATTTACCGATGCGCCTCATTCTGATTAAACATGCCCACTTTGGCAAACATAAATTTCAATTTCAAGTTCAAATAAACGAAGAAATTTATTTTAAGAACACAGCAACCACATGCGCGGTATTTGTCGTTCTGGAGTTGTACTGTTGTGTCTCTGATGTTTATCCATATAGTTGTTGCTGCATTCAGTGCAATCATCAGACTCGGCAAGATTTAGGTCGTACACACTCGTATACCAAAAAACGAAGTACATAATAAATAAAATTAAAGAATGGAACAACAAAAGCAAAAGAAAAATAAAACCATCCAACTGAAATGGAAACTTTTTCTGTTTATGGATTCCAAATGGTTGCAGACATACAAATAAAAACTTAAATTATCCCCCAAACACTGCAATTTACGTTAATCTTCTGTGGACATTTTTCGAATATTTAACGTCTGCATGGAATGATTTTGTGATTTCAATACTCGTAGTCGCATATAAGGCTCCTTACACCAATTTATAATCTGACATTGTAGTCTGTTGCACTACAGACAGACAGACAAATGAAAAAAAAAAAAAAAAGCAGATGTGTTTTTTTGTTGTTTTCCCTTGCGCCTTGCGATGAACAAACATGGAATCAAAAACAAACAAAGAAATATTAATGTTGCAGATAATAATAATAACAATAAATAAGGAACTGATATCGATGCATTATGTCGCCATTTCGTTTGTTTTTTTGTTTTTTGTTGTCTGATTAATTTTTTTCTTTTTTGATATTTTTTTTTGGCGCTGACGAACTTAGGGTTTTTTTTGGTGAAAACAAATGAGACATTTTCGAACAATGACATTGGGAGAGAAGTGGAATGTTCTTTTAGAGATTGCACTGGCTAGACTTTTGGTGTAAGATTATTTTTTTTTTTACAATTTAATTGTGATTTATGTGTTTGAGTAGGTACTTACAAAATTGAAGATTTGATAGCGAAATAATTGATATACCGAATAATTGTTTTTCTTAAAATTCAATTAAACATTTTGTTTATAATTTAAATAATTTAAAATTATTTACTTGTAACTGGGAATCAATTTAGCTCCTCCAATGTAAAGGGTGATCCATTTCGAGGTTCCCTACTTTTTTAAAGAAAAAAACACAGAAAATTCAAATTTATTGGAGAATGTTTATTATCATTTGAAAGAACATTCTTTGGCATTTATTTTTTGAAGATTATGTCTATCAAATGTTGGCCGTTGCTACGTCGCAGATGGTCCATCCGTTGAGTCCAATTTTCGATCACTCGTTCGAGCATTTCGACTGGTAACTGGCGAATGACACGCATGATGTTTTCCTCCAAGGCCTGAATCGAAGCGGGTTTGTCGGCATAAGCTTTTGACTTTACATATCCCCACAGGAAAAAGTCTAACGGTGTGATATCACACGATCTTGGTGGCCAATCGCCCGTGAAAACGAATAGTACGCTCAGTAGGCCGATTATGTTGACCATATCTAAGTTGAGCGAAGTGCACGAAACACATTCCTCACAGAACGTGAATTTTCATAATAAAGTTGAACAATTTGTAAACGTTGTTCACGCGTAAGTCTTTCCATTATGAAATGCCAAACAATACTAAACAAAAATAACATGACAGCATGACACGACTCACACGTGATCTGTCAAAAAAGGCTATTGAAAAAAGTATCTCCACTTGGATCACCCGTTATGTACTTGCAACAATTTAATCAAATTTATGAATTTTCTTAAAATTAAGTTCATTCTGGTTCTTCTTTAAAATATTTAAGTGTACAAAGTGCTTACAATATAAGTGTGATAAACATTAATTGACTTGCACGCATCTTCGAATCAATTCAGCTCTTATAATGTATGTGCTTACAAAAATATTATCAAATTATTTAAAATTTCTTGGTTTGCAGTTATAATTTTTTATAATTTTACTTAGTATGCTACATGCATGAGTTAGTTGGTAAAAAGATTTAAAGAAATTTTTACAGATTAAGCAAATAAAGAGTCTCGTTGACAAAGACCGCATATTTGAAACTTGGACTAACAATGGCCGTGTTTGGGATTTCAGATTTATTAAGTTTTCTAAGATGAGAACAGAAATTCATCTAACATATTTGCGAGAAAAGGAGAAAAGTACAAGGAAGCCGGTTGGGACAAATATTTGCACTTATTTTTATAGTTATTGCTATCATTTATATAGCGCAACGCATATCCCTAAACCGCTTGATTAACACCATACCACCACCATTTCGAAGAACAATGGCAACGATGCCAACAAGCCATTAGATCAGCCGCATTTGATGTGCTAGGTTTCTCGCGCCCACCAGCAAGAAACCCCTGGTTTGATGAGGAATGCCGACAGATGCTCGCAGCCAAGAACGAGGCCTACAAGGCTAATCTGCGGGTGAAGATGAGCTCTATAGGCAAATAAGAAGGGAAGAACACCAGCTTTTCAGAAAGAAGAAAAAAGAGCAAGAAAATCGCGCGATCGAGCATATAGAGTGGTGCCACTCTAGGAAACATGTTCGCAAGTTTTACCAAAGTGTACAACGTCAAAGCCAAGGATACAAGGCTCAAACAGAATCCATCCGAGATGAATAAGCCAATATTGTAGTTGAGACACGGTAGCTGCTGAGGATATGGAAGAACCACTTCTGCAGCCTGTTAAATGGCGATGACGAACAACATTCCGCTGTCAGGCAGAACGAACCGTTCAATATTGGCAACAACAGCGAAAACTGTCTACCACCCGACCTGAGTGAAGTGAGAATAGCAATATCTTAACTCAAGCTTTAAGGCTGCCGGAAATGATGGCCTTCCCGTCGAGCTTTATAAAGCCGGCAGAGATGACTTGGTAAGAAACATCCTCCAACTCAGAAGCCAAATCTGGTCGGAAGAAAGTATGCCTGAACAGTGGAACCTCAGCATCATCCGATCCACAAAAAAGGAGACTATCTGCCGTAATATTTGAACGCCTGAAACCGTTTACCAACAACCGGATCAACCCTTATCAATGTGGTTTTAGGCCAGGTAAGTCCACAACCGATCCAATTTTCACACTTCGGCAGATCCCGTAAAAAACCCAAGATGTCCAAATCGATATCCACCACCTATTTATCGATTTCAAAGCCGCATACGACAGCATTTATTGAGACGAACTATACAGAGCCATGTGTAGTTTTGGTATACCACCCAAACTCGTCCGTTTGTGTAGGATGACGATGGAAAATTCTCGCTGCTCCATCAGGGTTGGGAACGACCTCACTAACACATTCGATACCAAAAAAGGATTCAGGCAAGGCGATGCGCTGTCATGTGACTTCTCAATTTGATTCTTTGGAGGATTCTGCAAAACTCACGAGTCAACACCAGAGACACAATTTTCCAAAAATCGGCGCAACTACAAGCATAGGGCGACGATATTGACATCATTGGTAGGACTCAACGGGATTTCATAGCCATGTTTGCTAGTATAGAGAAGGAAGCGGCAAAAATGGATTTAGCAGTAAATGAGGGCAATACGAAAGGACACACAACATCGACGAATTGGACAGGACGTCAACATTGATAGATAAAACTTTGAGGTAGTACGGGACTTTGTCTATCTCGGCTCCGCTATTAACTCTGACAACAACACCTCGTCAGAAATTAAACGAAGAATTACTCTTGCCAACCGCTGTTTCTTCGAGCTACGAAGACAATTTGGTAGTAAAATCCTCACTCGAACTACTAAGGAGATCCAATATAAGACCTTGATCATCACAGTCCTGCTCTACGGCGCTGAAGCATGGACCGTATCAAAAGCGGATGAAGAAATCCTTGGTCAATTCGAGAGGAAAATTCGTCGGAAAAACTTTGGTCTTGTTTGCGTTGGCTGCATATGGAGACGAAGATTCAAACAGGAACTATGCGTGCTTTACACTGGACGTTAAGATTTCTAGGAATTGTAAAACGAATGGACACCAATACTCCGGTTCACAGAGTCTTCGATTCCAAGCCAGACATCGGACGCAACAGAGGAACACCTCGCCTTAAGTGGCGCGCACACGTAGAAACCGACCTCAGCCAACTTGGAGTGCACAACTGAAGGTAGTTAGCTAAGGACCGAGCTAATATAGAAGCATGTTTGTTGTGGCCCAGGTTCATTCCGGACTGTAGCGCCACTTAAATAAGTGAGTAAGTATCATGGGGTAAAGATTCAAGGGCGATTCATCAACGTCAATATGATACACTACTAGCACTACTAGCCACTGAGATTATAGTTATGTGCTTTCGACAGGAAGTTGCAGCCTTTCATGACCTGGTGGTTTTGTATAACAAATGAGCTCTTAAAAGTTTTATAATCTATGGCGGGGCATAACTGCTATTACCACTCGCTAATATAATTGTGATATGTATTCCCAGATGGGACTAAATTGCTGAATTCATTTGCAAGGATCGGATTCAACGTTTTTTTTTTCCTTTTTAAGTCATCATTGGCAATATGCCGCTTCAACATGCAGATTTACAGGGAAAGAATGTTTGCTATTACATGGTTTTACTTACACATTTGTGAAGCACCCTTCAAATAAGATGTTTATAAAGAATTCAATCTTTTTTTATTTGAGTTTTACTCGTGTTATTTTATTATAAATTTATAAATTTATTTTGATTAGTTTTGAAGGTATGTGTTCGTTTTTTTAGTGACCATCTTTCAGCGTTTGAAAGTTTGTATATATTTTTTCTGATTCTCGGGATTTTTCTTTGCTACTCGTCGCGCCAAGATTGATTAAATTAAGCCTTGACTTTGTCAAAATGCGAACATTGGATTAAAAAAAACATTTAGTAGTACCAGTCATGAGATTGTCATATACAAAATATTGTATTCCATTACTCTCTTTCACTCTTTCAGTATTAAACTAAAATCATAAAGTTTTGATTAAATACTGCCTTTTGTTTAAATTTTAAAAATAGCCACCCTTACAAGATTATTCTTACCTACAATAATCTAAGTGCTAATTTAGCAAGAATCAATTTATTTTTTTTAAGTAAACCACATTCTAAACGTTTACTCTAGTCCTTTGAATAGGGGCTTATAAAAAAATAATGTTAATTATAACACTACACTACTTGTACCAAACGTCAGTTTCAATTCAGCTGACAAAACATATGCGCTTACATGTGTTTTGAAACATTTAATTTACATAAATTGGATTTTATTCCATCCAAATTTTTATTAAGACCCGTTCTCTAAAACAGCATGCTGTCATGCCTTTCGGGTGCCGTCATATGTTTTACTGAAATACATGTGAATAACAAGTTTTATTCAGAAATGTGAAGAGGAAATTTATTCTGATGATGCTGCTTTGCGATGCGTAATCCCTTAAATCTTAACTCTTCCTTATGATACACCTGTAGGCTTTTGTTCTTTCATTACACGCTTTTGCAATTATTTCCATTAAAACAATGTGAAACATTAAATTAATGCAAATTTCGAGGGCGGGTCACAAACTTAAAAAAAACGAAAAAGCGGTAAATAGTATATATCCCCGAAGGTAGAACAATATTTTTTTGATGGCGTAACAGGATGTGTAGATTTATTTTCCGTGTCACTTCCCTAACGTGGAATTGGTCGTTGCTTTAGGATCTGTTTTGGTATTTGCGTAGATTAATTAGATGCCTACATCTACTACGTTGTGTGGATTTGCAGACATTTTTTAATTGTATTTCAACTCCGGACACCCGCGCATACCGAATTACTGCTTTGGATTATCAATTTATATAAATTTTCGGTTCACTAGTATCTAATTTCGGGAAATTCATATGCATATTGTGTTCTGTGTGGGGTGATGCTTAGTATATGTAGGATGCAAATATGCTGCGATTCGTTAGGTATGAAAAATGTTTAATATTTTATAATGTGACGTTCCCCCAAAATATCATCAACTGACCCACAAAATCTTGTAAGCACATTCAAAAATCTGAACTTGATTAGTGCCTTAGTTCAGCTGGAATAAAAAGTCTTGTATTAGAATATGTAAGCATTGCTTATTGTGAATTCAACAACCTTTTTTGTTTGTCGTCGTATTTTATGTTACTTAATATTAAAATAGATAAAATCGCTATTTAACGCATCATTTACTGATACATATCTACAATTCGTTATTTGCCTAAACTTCGTGGAAAAGCTTAGCTGAAGAGTTTAAAAGAATCTTGCGACTTATATTAGGGTATACAACATACAAATTTTGTAAGAAATAATCTCATTTATAAAAAAAGTGGTCCTTTCTCTTTGTCGGCACATTATGAGACAAATGTGAGCATGACTAATTTTGTAATCAATCGCTCCATAAATTCCTTCAAACGTTGTAAGCACAATTCATCGACTGTCCAAAGTTCTTGTAAGCACAACTTTGCACTTTCAAAAATCCTATTGCAAAGTATTAAAGCATTATATATACCTGACCTCTAACACAGTAGTTGTATGCCCGATACATTTCAGGGTTATATGACACATTTACACCTTTTAATATTGTAAGCACAAACGTCACTTCAGAATGTCAAATACAATACAATCGTTTAGCTTTTTTTTCTTTGTCTACTTTTACTTGTAAGCGCGAGTTATTTTACGATCGGAAGACCCGTAGAAAACTTTCTATCTTGTAAGCACGGGTGAAGCTTCGAAATTTAAATGTCAATTCTATTGTTTACATCCATCTTCTTTTTTTTGTCTTTTATCACTTCAAAGCGCGAGTTATTTTCCGATCAAAAGACCCATAAATACCTTCAAATCTTGTAAGCACAAATTCCATTGTACAATTATAAAGAAAATTGAGTCAATTAGTTGTAACATCGAGTTATGCGATCGGAAGACTCATAGAAACCTTTTAATCTTGTAAGCACAGATGAAACTTCAAAACTTAAATGAAAATGTTATCGTTTACATCCATCTTCTTTTTTTTTTGTCTGTTATCACTTCAAAGCGCGAGTTATTTTCCGATCAAAAGACCCATAAATACCTTCAAATCTTGTAAGCACAAATTTCATTGTACAATTATAAAGAAAATTGAGTCATTTGTACCATCACCTGTTACATTATGATAGACTTGTAAGCATAACAAGCTTTCAACATAATTTATGTACATGCAACTTTTATTTATGTACATGCAACTACTTTCTCTACATATAAAAGACTTAAAAGCACCTTTAATGCATTTACAATAACATCCTTTCCCTTTTTTTCATTTTAGATGCTATCGGTACAGTCTGCCGGCTGCGCGGGAATGGAGCGGCTTGGCGTTCCGGTCCGCACATCATTAAACACACCGCCCGACGACAGGTAAGCTCAACATTTAACCACCAGCTCACTTTGTACCAATGTTAAGAAGTTCTTCTTTTGATTTCGTATAGAGGACACATAAGTCGAAGGATGCGCGTTGACGCAATTCCCATACAAGCTCGTGACCTACTCGTACGAGACACAACACTACTTAGTGATAGACAAATTAGAAATAACAACCACATACACCATTACCATCGGGTAGGATGTGGCAACAACAGTAGTAGCTATAGTGTTTGTAACAGTAGCAATATTCGTGCTGGAATTGATGCGGCGATAATGACTGCTCAGCAGCATGCAGTCACAGCGAAACTAAAACCCATCAACAATGATAATCACCAACATTATCAACAACAACAGATTCGGTGTCCACATCATGTACCGCTTCCAGACAGCGAATGGGGTCAAGATCGTGACATGCAGATACGATCGCGATATCAAGTAAGTTCATTGCGATACAAATTCCCAGCTGAATTAAGCTAATCAATGAGTTTTTATATTTTCAGCAATCTGAAATAACACGTTCATATATTAAGCCACCCCCGAATAAAACAGTCTTAGACGTTCCAGAACAATCCTACAATTTTTACTCATCAACGACGATGTCATCGACGTCATCATCGGCTGCAAACTCGGGTATTTCGTGCAATTTAAGAGCCACTATAAGTAACCAACCATGTAATAATCACCAAAATTGCCACCTGCAACAACAACCATGTTCGAGTGGCAACCAACAACAACAACAATCAGCAATATTATCACAGCAGCAAAAATCAAAACCTAGTGTAATAACCAAGCTTTTCTCGCGCAAGAGCAGCCCAAAATCACCGACTGCACTCTGTTCATCATCATCGATATCGTCAAATTCCTCAATGTCATCGAGTGCATCATCATCGTCGTCCTCATCGTCATCATCATCGTCTGCTGCCTCGTCATCATCATCATCGCCGTCGTCATCATCTGTGTCCACATCGTCGTCATCATCATCACTGTGCTCGCATCCAATATCTACTGCTGCCACACTGACTGCAACAACTTGCAGCTTAGGGGCGGCAGTGCCAAATCAAAATAATCTAATGCCCACCAGTAGTAGCAATATTACCTCCAATTCGACATTTATGACGACAATCGGTGCCACATTACGAGGTTCACCGTCACCCCCATTGGCGGTAACAGTTCCTGTGGCAGCATCGTGTTCCAGCAACATGTTGCAACAACAACAACAATTCCATTTACAACAACAACAACATCAGCAACATTTGCTTCTTGTTGATAGTACAAATTCCAGTAATTTATCATCGACCTCTCTGCACTTGTTAAAGAGCAGTAGTTGTAATTTATCGCCGCACAGCACATCTCCATGCTCCTTCCTTCCATCATCATCATCGTCCACTGCTGTCGCAGCATCAGTAGATGCAACATCACCATCCCGATCATCTCTGCCGCCACCGCCGCCAGCAACATCAATCGATTGTTGCTATGTACAAGCAACAAGCATTCTACGATCACATTCTTCCTCATCAGCGATTTCACCAACAACCACATCTCAACATCAACAACAGCACCAGCAACAACAATCAATCGATAACTGTGGTAATAGTAATAGCAACATTAACAGTAACAGTAACAGTAGCATAAGTAATAATAATAGTCTGTCAAGTTCTAGAAACTATCAACATCATATTTGACAACATAGAAATGTAGTGATAATTAGCTGAAATACTAGTTCTAATAACCACCACCAGCACCAACGGTCTCAGACCTCATCAGCTGTTCGCAGCTGTTGAGAACAATCCAGTACACCTGCTGTAGATCTGTTTAAAGTTGATCATCTCGTTGGGTAATCATCCAATTCAGCAAACAAAAAATTCTACTTCTCCTATATCTCTGTCGTCTAAATGTGTATCATATTCCAAGCAAATTATGATATATTAGCGAACAATTCAGTGTTAAGATATTAGAATGAAAAATTTAGGTATATAGACACGTGCTAGATAAGGCTTGCAGAATGGGTAACGATTTTATGGGGTCTTTTAGAATTTTTCTCTTACTTTCGATTGTTTAATTGTCGTATTTCTTTCGAAAAGATTTGAAAACATCTTAAAACATAGTGCTGAATAAAGAAAAAATTTGCTGAATAAGTTAAAATCAAGCTGAATGCCAAGCGAAGTCCATGCACTTTGCGTAATGTTTAAATTCTTCAATGACCTAAAGGCACAACTACTGCGCTGAATGAGAATCACACCAATTCCAATTGACCGGCTTACCTATCAAGTCTTTCAAGCAGAATTCTTATTTGGGGTTATGAGAATCAGTTTACATTGCTGAATGGGAACAATTCCTCGGGAAAAGGAGTTCCCGAAAACCCTAATTGCCTTTCTTTCGAAATAATTGGAAAACGTTTTAAAACACACTGCTGAATAAAAAAAACTTACTGAATAGGTTTAACGAAGCTGAATGAAAGTTGGAGACCATACATGTTATGTTATTTTTGATTTACTAAAAGCGCTGAATGACTACGTTTAAACCGTGGACAATTACCGGGTGTACGTCCCATCGCTGTTATCACATCAAATAAGGACTAAATTGTTTAGGCCAGTCCACTTACTGAGGACCTTGCGCATAGATTTCATCATAAATTCAACTGACGTGTTATAGGAAATGCTATAATCAGGATTATCTCTCTCCAAAATTTTCCCGGGAATTTTTTCCGTGTCAGCAATGTAAATCAGATTGCTGAATGGGAAAAGTTTCCAGGGCAAATTTATTCGCGATAGCCCTGAATAGCGAGGATGTTTCTACTTTGCACCTTAGTTCGCTTTTTGTCCACGGTGTAAATGTAAGTATTGGTGTTGATCTTGGGAAGTATATACGACGCTAGTTCTTTACTTGGTTCAGTACGGTGTAAACAGAAAAATCTGAGATGCATATATTTAGTGCCGGCCAAATATAGTCCACGGAGTGAACGTAGCCAATAAGATTCATACCAATTCCGATTCTGATCGATTCAGCTGCCACGTCCTTCTACATTGAAACATTAATTAAATTCAGTTGCTGAATGCGTCAAGCTAGCGCTGATTACGTCAAACTGACACTGATACGACTGCAGAAAATGAAATCATAAACATGCAAAAATTCCAGTTCAAGAAAAGCAGAATTACCCGCGCTGAATGCGAGTCATACTAAATTTCCCCTGTCTGCGTCTATTTTGAGTTATCAAATTTCGAAAAATGTAGCTAAATTATATCTTATCGCAAGTAGACATTTTTTTTATTATTTTAATTTGATATATTTGAGCATATTAGGCTTATCTTCATACAGAAGATAACTATGTCCTGTCCTGCGTACAAACCAGTGACGTAGGGCGTAATTTTTTTTTGTTATGGAAAGACGGAACTAATTTGTTGTCATTTGAAATTTGTAAGGTGTATATAATAAATAGTGCCCTACATGGCATAGACACCTACTGTATTGGAACCGCGAACAACCAGAATATGTGCAAACTGCAACAATTGCATCAATGTCCTTTGCCTTAATTTAATGTTATAGTGTGTAATTTCTTCAGGCGGGATAGTTGGTCCTAAGTGTTTGGAGAAAATGAGGTCACGGTAAACGTGTATGAACACGTCTGTTTGAACTGGTTTAGGGTAAAATTTGGTTCCAATAGGATGAAGGAAAAGCTCACACTTCGATTGCTGTTTGGAGGAAACATCTTCCAGAGCTCCTAAAATCAATGAGGGGTGATTTTATCGTGCCAGCCCGCTCCAGCGATTTGGAACCTTGCTATTTTTTTCTTGAGATGCCGCGTTTACATAATAATAATACCTTTTTTCCACATTCTAATAGCTAAACTGCTTAAGAGCTAAAATTTTCTACGAGTTGTTCGAAATAAAAGCATTTTCCACACAGGTTTTCGTTTCGATTAGCAGGACTAAACTCATGTCATTAACACTTCATGCCAACAATACATGAACATGGACGCTGGGCATATGGCAATTTAAGCAAAACAAAATATCTTGGAGAGTTTTTCCATGATTATTTTATCCGTGAAAATAACCAGGCCTATGGCGAATACATTTTCCCGGGAATTTTTTCGTTGTCAGCAATGTAATAGCGTCCACACATAACACATGCATGCATGCGCAATATAGTGATTGAAATTAATTTTTTGGGGATAAATGCGCCAAATGACTGAAAATACGTATAGTTGCTGTCATTTCGTTTCATTTATGGATTTAAATATACCTGCGATTTCTTATGATGAATATTTTTTTTATTTTAGACATAGCAAGCCGAATTTGCATTAGGTAAATCGGCGGAATCAAATTATATGAACGCCACGCCACTGATGTATACCTCTTTGTAATCATTCAAACAGGTACGCGTGCAGACTGCAGAGCAGAAAGATAATCAGAAAATAAAAAAAATAGATTTCCCAACAGAAAAACAGAACCATAAACATTTCCAACTTTACATCCAATTTAGAAAAGGGTTTCGTGATAAAAGCGGTTTGACCGCTATCTATATCTGAGATCAATAATTGATCTCGATGACGCTTCCAAATCCAATGGCAACGAAATTTTCATACTAGCCCCCTATTTCTTACCATTTAGGTAGAAAGCCATTTCGGTAGTTGATTTTTACAGTTTCCCACACATATGGTCCTGAATTTAAACTAAATTTTTGTAAGCACCCGAGATATTGTTAGTATAGACGTTTTTTTTAGAATTCAAAGCTACTCCAATGTCATCCTAAGTCGTTTGTGTGTTGAACTCACACTTTGAGTTTTTGGCTCTTCTCTAGCGTAGTGAAGTGAAGTGTCTGTGTGACTCTTAAAAGATACGACTACAGATAAGAGAACTCTTTTTTGGTGGTGATCGCATGTCCTCTCGTTGTACATTGATTGAACTCCTTAAAAAAGGATATGAGAAGGCTTCAACCCGCTGTGCGAATCGTTGAATACTCTATCCTATCCTAATAATAATTGCCCCTAAAAAGTGGGCGTTGCCAAAAACTGTTGTTCATATGGTTTATCTTAATATTTTATGGATCAACAAAAAAACGACGGACGAAATATAGATATAAAGATTACTATTCAGACACTTTTTTTTAAATTTGGACAAAAACGACGTTTTACTAAAAAAGGGCGTGGCAGTCGGCGGATTTCAAAATCACTTGTTCTGCTTCTTCGAAAAAATTTAAAAATTAACGTGGCAATGTTATAACATTTGGTTGTTATTCAGACTTTCGCTAGAGCTGAGGAAAAAAAATGTTTTTTTAGAAGACGGCTTTAGTGGTGTCACATTTGATGGCGTATATGTTAAAGAAATGCAACAATTTTCTGTAATTAGTGAACAAAAACGAACATTTTTGTACTTTCCGGATTTAAAAAAGGGATTCTGCACCCAAGAATTTATCAACCGAACCATATTCGTATTGTTTCATAAGAGAGGTGTCCCTACGTAGTAGAACATTGGATAATACCGTCTCTCTGCATGACAACCAAGACATCACTAATATGAGTAATATGAGAACACTCGTAGTTGTTTGGCTTAATAATAATACGATTCTCATGCAAGTCTACTACTGAATGAAAATTTCAACTTTTTTCGCGTAGTCCTCCAATGTACTTTTCTTTGCTTCAGGTTAATTATGATCTAGTAATCGTTAATATCGTTATTCAGCATATTCACAAAAGCCTTGACTATTTATTCAGCACTCTATCCTACCTTAACAAAATTTCAATCGTAAGTCCAATTTCGTTGTTTTCAACCGAACCAATTAAAAAAATGCAGTTCCAAACTATACCTTTCTAGCCCAATTGTTACCACAATTTTATTTGCATTAGTAAAAATTTATTTGCATCTCCCCCAAAACAACGCGTAAACTAGGAATATTATTCACAACAGTTTCTTGTACATACAAGCAATTAACTAAATGCTCCCTACAAAAGGTTTCATCCATATTCTAATTATTGTCTGATCCCTATGTTGCATGCATTAAAACTAAAACAATAATAAAATTTTAATCAAGAGTAAGCAACTTATTCTCACTACACAAAGTAAATGAATGTTAACCACCCATTAAAATTAAAAACAACCAAAATCAAATATTCTAACACATAAATGTTTCATAATCCTACCATACATACCATAAGTTAAAACAAACCAACAAAAAATGTCCATTTTCCTCTTTCATACTTTCAAATTTAAATAACTATATCCGTGGTGTCATTACGCAAAATTTTTTAAAGAAAAAAAAAAACAAAATAATACAAAAAAACTCATGCAAAAAAAATTAAGATATTATTTTTTCTCAGTGTACATACAATAATCAATTATTTCCAATTAAATGTAAACTACAAAATCAACCGCATATAATATACACACCTCAGTAAACAGAAATAATAGACAATTTAGGATAAATAATAAAAACAACTTAAATACTGAAATAATTTTTTTTTTTAATTTAAAAAATGTTTTTTTTCTGCCATTTTTTATATTGTACAGCTTATTTAAAAAATAAATCAGAACTATACCTACAGGAAAATAATAATTACTACATACTAACATGGAGGTGCATCAGATACTAAATATAATTTTATTTTATTTTTGTTCTTAATAAAAATTATTTTATTTAATTCTTGTATATTAATCATATAGAAAGAAAAAAAAACTAGAAATAAAAAATGATTTTTATTTAAGAAAAAAACCAACTTACATCAGAAAATTATTAGCCGAACTACCTCCTAATATTAAAAAATAAAAAAAAATAGTTAAACTATTTGCTTGCTTTTTTTTACTCTTTTTTTAGAAGTTTTGTTTGATTTTTAATTTCCTTGTTAATATTTCTAAATAATTTTATTGAAATGTATTCCCCATATAGGGGATTTCTTGAAACAATTATTTTTTTTTAATAAAATATTGATAATAACAATTTGTTTTTATAAAGAAAATAAAACAAGAAAAAAAATCCAAGCCGTCGACTGATATTTTTATGAAATGTTAATAATTCCGAAACAACGTGTAAGCAAGACAAAGAATAGGAACTGAAAAAAAAAACAAAATACAACTTTATTTATAAAACACATACATTTATTGTATAAAGAAACCCTTTTAACTTTTGTAAAAAAAATTAATAAAAGTGAAATAAAAAAAAAACGAGCAAAATGCTATGTGAAAAGTATTACCATATAAGAATAGTTGTGTATAAAATTATTTAAGTAAATATAAAAAGATTTATATAGATATATTTAATTAAATTAATTTTTATTTAGCTAAACGCAAAACAAAAAAATATTTAATTTAAATTAAACATAAAGTACATTGTAAATTACTATGCAAATTCATTATTATTTAAATATACTTATAGAGAAAATACACGCAATTTTTTTTTATTTAAATATAAATCAATTTCATTCTGTAAAAAATACCAATGGGAAAACATATTTATTTAAAAAAAAAAAAGAATCAAAGGAAATTGATAAAAAATAAATAAATGGGGGGACTACAGTATATAAAGAAAATATAAATAAATCTATATATATTATATATATTATAATAACAAGCTACAATTTAAGCAAATGCAAAACAAATATAATTATTGATGTATAAACAAATTAGTGAAATTTTTTTAAAACAAAATATTGTTGTTGTAATAAAAATTGAAAAAAAAAGTCTATTAAAAAGATGAAAAAAAAAAATAGTGATAAAACACTCTCAAAATAAATAAAAAATCAGTAAATGAACATACAAAATATAATTTATCTGTTTTATTTCGATGGAGAAGATATGAGAAAAATGTTTAGCGACTGGCATTTTCTACTGTTGCAGCGTTGTCAAAGAAGATGTTAAAATCATCAAAATCATACATCTTTCCGTTTTTGTTCCATAAAATTGATTAAATTGGGCTTACAACTCCAAAACAAAAGTTTTCTCCATATTTATTTTACACCAAATAGTACTGCATCCAAAATTACGTTTATAAAAGCATTTTTAAAAAAACATGTTTTTTCAGGTTAAATTTTAGAGTTTTTTTTAATGTTTCGGACGTCTAGCGTGACTTGCGAATCGAATTCCCAGCTAATGCTTCCACCGATTTTGATGGTCGACCACTTATTATAAAGCTGAAGAGGTCTAGTTCACGAAAAATATACAACATTACATAAAAACTACATTGAAGCAGAAATACGCGTCATTTTGTAAATCTGAACTATCCAAAATCATCAAAATCATACATCTTTCCGTTTTTGTTCCATAAAACTGATTAAATTGGGCTTACAACTCCAAAACAAAAGTTTTCTCCATATTTATTTTACACCAAATAATACTGCATCCAAAATTACGTTTATAAAAGCATTTTTAAAAAAACATGTTTTTTCAGATTAAATTTTAGAGTTTTTTTTAATGTTTCGGACGTCTAGCGTGACTTGCGAATCGAATTCCCAGCTAATGCTTCGACCGATTTTGATGGTCGACCACTTATTATAAAGCTGAAGAGGTCTAGTTAACGAAAAATATATAACATTACATAAAAACTACATTGAAGCAGAAATACGCGTCATTTTGTAAATCTGAACTATCCAAAATCATCAAAATCATACATCTTTCCGTTTTTGTTCCATAAAACTGATTAAATTGGGCTTACAACTCCAAAGCAAAAGTTTTCTCCATATTTATTTTACACCAAATAATACTGCATCCAAAATTATGTTCATAAAAGCGTTTTTAAAAAAACATGTTTAGAGTTTTTTTTAATGTTTCGGACGTCTAGCGTGACTTGCGAATCGAATTCCCAGCTAATGCTTCGACCGATTTTGATGGTCGACCACTTATTATAAAGCTGAAGAGGTCTAGTTCACGAAAAATATACAACATTACATAAAAACTACATTGAAGCAGAAATACGCGTCATTTTGTAAATCTGAACTATCCAAAATCATCAAAATCATACATCTTTCCGTTTTTGTTCCATAAAACTGATTAAATTGGGCTTACAACTCCAAAACAAAAGTTTTCTCCATATTTATTTTACACCAAATAATACTGCATCCAAAATTACGTTTATAAAAGCATTTTTAAAAAAACATGTTTTTTCAGGTTAAATTTTAGAGTTTTTTTTAATGTTTCGGACGTCTAGCGTGACTTGCGAATCGAATTCCCAGCTAATGCTTCGACCGATTTTGATGGTCGACCACTTATTATAAAGCTGAAGAGGTCTAGTTAACGAAAAATATATAACATTACATAAAAACTACATTGAAGCAGAAATACGCGTCATTTTGTAAATCTGAACTATCCAAAATCATCAAAATCATACATCTTTCCGTTTTTGTTCCATAAAACTGATTAAATTGGGCTTACAACTCCAAAACAAAAGTTTTCTCCATATTTATTTTACACCAAATAATACTGCATCCAAAATTATGTTCATAAAAGCATTTTTAAAAAAACATGTTTTTTCAGGTTAAATTTTAGAGTTTTTTTTAATGTTTCGGACGTCTAGCGTGACTTGCGAATCGAATTCCCAGCTAATGCTTCGACCGATTTTGATGGTCGACCACTTATTATAAAGCTGAAGAGGTCTAGTTAACGAAAAATATATAACATTACATAAAAACTACATTGAAGCAGAAATACGCGTCATTTTGTAAATCTGAACTATCCAAAATCATCAAAATCATACATCTTTCCGTTTTTGTTCCATAAAACTGATTAAATTGGGCTTACAACTCCAAAGCAAAAGTTTTCTCCATATTTATTTTACACCAAATAATACTGCATCCAAAATTATGTTCATAAAAGCGTTTTTAAAAAAACATGTTTAGAGTTTTTTTTAATGTTTCGGACGTCTAGCGTGACTTGCGAATCGAATTCCCAGCTAATGCTTCCACCGATTTTGATGGTCGACCACTTATTATAAAGCTGAAGAGGTCTAGTTCACGAAAAATATACAACATTACATAAAAACTACATTGAAGCAGAAATACGCGTCATTTTGTAAATCTGAACTATCCAAAATCATCAAAATCATACATCTTTCCGTTTTTGTTCCATAAAACTGATTAAATTGGGCTTACAACTCCAAAGCAAAAGTTTTCTCCATATTTATTTTACACCAAATAATACTGCATCCAAAATTATGTTCATAAAAGCGTTTTTAAAAAAACATGTTTAGAGTTTTTTTTAATGTTTCGGACGTCTAGCGTGACTTGCGAATCGAATTCCCAGCTAATGCTTCGACCGATTTTGATGGTCGACCACTTATTATAAAGCTGAAGAGGTCTAGTTCACGAAAAATATACAACATTACATAAAAACTACATTGAAGCAGAAATACGCGTCATTTTGTAAATCTGAACTATCCAAAATCATCAAAATCATACATCTTTCCGTTTTTGTTCCATAAAACTGATTAAATTGGGCTTACAACTCCAAAACAAAAGTTTTCTCCATATTTATTTTACACCAAATAATACTGCATCCAAAATTATGTTCATAAAAGCGTTTTTAAAAAAACATGTTTTTTCGGGTTAAATTTTAGAGTTTTTTTTAATGTTTCGGACGTCTAGCGTGACTTGTGAATCGAATTCCCAGCTAATGCTTCGACCGATTTTGATGGTCGACCACCAAAGAAAATAACTAATAGGATCCACACACTTCACATGTATGCATTCGCAGTATAGCGATACGCATGCAAGCTTTTAAAATAACATAAGCTACATTGGCAAGAATATATTAATCATTAAAATGGAAATTCAATTATTAGCCTTCGCAGGTAAGAAGCTCCAACGTTTTTAAAAAGGTTAAAGGATGACATAAAATTAAAGGTACATTTAATTTTTCAATTTAAAACAGAAATAATTGAATTGGATTTAAATTTATCTAAAACAAAAACAAAATGGTTAATGAGGCGGTGTTGTTGATTCAAAACAGATTCAGATCAGGGTTGCAGCAGACAATACAATCGACCTTATAGTGCTTTCAGTGTTTTCATAAACGACGAAAATCTGCGCTAGTCCAATCGTCTTTCTTTATTGTTGCATTAATGAACACACTCATTCTGCAGAACGGGTGCAGGCCTGCTTAAGTAAAGGGTGATCCATTTCGAGGTTCCCTACTTTTTTAAAGAAAAAAACTCAGAAAATTAAAATTTAATGGAAAATGTTTATTATCATTTGAAAGAACATTCTTTGGCATTTATTTTTTGAAGATTATGTCTATCAAATGTTGGCCGTTGCTACGTCGCAGATGGTCCATCCGTTGAGTCCAATTTTCGATCACTCGTTCGAGCATTTCGACTGGTAACTGGCGAATGACACGCGTGATGTTTTCCTCCAAGGCCTGAATCGAAGCGGGTTTGTCGGCATAAGCTTTTGACTTTACATATCCCCACAGGAAAAAGTCTAGAGGTGTGATATCACACGATCTTGGTGGCCAATCGACCGGCCCAAAACGTGAAATTATGTGCTCACCGAAATGTCCTCTCAATAAGTCCATTGATTGATGCGAAGAACGTGAATTTTCATAATAAAGTTGAACAATTTGTAAACGTTGTTCACGCGTAAGTCTTTCCATTATGAAATGCCAAACAATACTAAACAAAAATAACATGACAGCATGACACGACTCACACGTGATCTTGGATCTTGGATCATCCGTTACAATTTTAAGTAGTCACCTAATGTTCATAAACGTCAGATAAAAAATTAAAAATGACCGCGAATGAAGTTGTGCTCAATCTTAATTGTGACTTAATAACAAACGAGAAGAATGGATCAACCTTTTCATGTCCTTTACAAATGAAATATGAAAAATATGAATTTTTTCTTTTTCCCAGAAATTAATTCTTTTTCCATCAGAATTCTTTTATGAATTATTAGCTTAGTTCTACAGTGCAGCTTTTTCTTCCCTTAAAAAAAGATAAATGTTATTGAAAAGACACAATTTATTAGGAAGTTGCCAATAAAACTTTTATTTTCGCACTTAAAATTGGTTTTCCTTATCTCCTGCGCTTTTGCAGTCAAAAAAATATGGATGCACAATCTGCCAGATGCTGACACTTATGACGTTTATGAACATATCATCAGCACTTTATCTGGGTTGATTCGATCAAAAATCTGACTTTATGAACACTTCTAATAGTACGTTCCCACCGGACCGAAATTCGTCATTTCATTAACGAAATTCAGCATTTGAAAATAGTGTTCCCACCCCAAAGCTCCACTAGGAACTCCTCATCCTCTCTGCGCCAGATTCGCCTATTTTTTTGTACGTTTTTGTGTCCCTGTCTATATTCTAAAAAAATATACAACAACTATTAATAAATTTATTTCAGAATATCCATTTGTTGGAGGTTCTTACCAGTTTAATTTTATCACCATAATAATAATTTTAGGATTTGTTTGTTAACATGTTTGACAGAGGAATTTGACGTTTATTGGAGAAAAAAAAAAGTTTTTTGTAGGGGAAAAAAGTAATGTTTGATTTGACATAACTCGGTTGGATGTAATTTGAAACAGCATTTCAGCGGAATGCCGAATTTCAGAATGTGAAGTTGTATGGCGGAATGCTTAGCATTTCGGCTGAAATCACGTATTTTGCTGAAATCACGAATTTCGGTCCGGTGGGAACGTACTATAACGTAGATCTTAGTTAGGCAGACGTTTATGAAAACACCCGTCATCGCGTTGAAGATTGTTTGAACGAACACACCATTTCATAAGTTCTCTATAAGTTCCACACGTCCCACAACTCGCTGTCAAAACAAATGTATTTTTTTATTTCATTTCAACTGTCGCTCTGGCTTGTAAAGCCAGATATGGAAGACCAGGAGTACCTGGTGGAGCTATGGGCAGACAAAAATGACGAACTCCTAGGATTTTATTCAATTTATATAATTTCACACACAAATTTTGAAGCTAGTATCATAGCTGAGCTGATTGAAATGTCAAACGAAACCTGGCCAAAGTTCGGTCTGAGAGCACAAGTGATTTTCGACAACTTTTTGCCGAAAACTACGTTTTTGATTCGAAATGTAAGCACTATGACTTCAGTACACAAATAGGGTGTTTTCAGAGACGTAGAAATCTGCCCCAGTACAATCGTCTATCTTTTTAGTTGCATTAATGATGAGATAATGGGTTCGGGTCTGCTTCAGTAAAACTATAAACGTCAGACAAAAATTAGAAATGACCGCGAAAGAAGTTGTGTTCAATCTTAATTGTGAACTAATAACAAAGGATTAGAACGGATTAAATTTTTTGAATGCCCTCTACAATGATTATATTTTCTGTTTTCCAGTATTGAATTCCTTTATGAATAAATAGGTTAGTATTCGGTACATTCCACCCCACAGCTTCTTATTTCCTTCAAAACAGATAAATGTTTATTGTAAACAAACAATTTATGAAGAAGTTGCCAATAAAACTTTCATTTAATCTTTAAATTTAAATTTCTTTAAATTTGGTTTCTTTATCTGCTCTTTATGTAGTCAAAAAAGTCTGCCAGCTGCTGATGACGGTCATTTCATAAACGTCCGAACATATTTTCAACAATTCATCTGGGTTTGTTCGATCAAAAGACGTTAATGAAAACACCCATACCCAGTCAATTCAATTTGCGCTGCAGCTATTCTAACATTTTTTTTTTCATCAAAATGTGTTTAAAAAAAAACTACAACATCACATAACTTGCTTTGTTACCAAATAAACGTTAAAATGTTTATTTGGTAACAAAGCATTATAACTATTTCACTGAATGTACCCACTTTTGTCAGCTCAAAATCACCCCTTTTCTATAGAGTACTTCGGGACAACGGGTATTTTCATATAAGTCGAAAATCTGCGCTAGACCAATCGTCTTTCTTCATTGTTGCATAATAAAACACACTCATTCTGCAGAACCTGCTTTTCTACCATAAATACGTTCTAACTTATATCATTTTAACTGAACGTACCCATTTTGTCAGTTCACAATCACTCCTTTCTATAGACTACATCGGGACAGCGGGTGTTTTCATAAACGTCGAATATATGCGCAGACCAAACGGCTCTTTTTTTATTGCATTAATGAACACACTTATTCGGGTACAGGCCTGCTTATGTACAATTTTAAGTCACTGAATGTTCATAAATATCAGACAAAAATTAGAAATGACCGCGAAAGAAGTTGTGATCATACTTAATTGTGAATTAATAATAAGGAAAAAAATCGTTGTAGAGGAAATGAAAAAGGCCGATCTTTTTAATGTCCTCTACAACGATTTCTTTTCTCTTTTTCACAGAATTGAATTCTTTGTCCATAAGACTTATTTTATGAATTAATAGCTTAGTTTTCGCCACATTCCAGAGTGCAGCGTCTTCATCCCTTTAAAAAAGTTAAATTTTATTGTAAACACACAATTCATTTGTACAAAACAAACATAAAATTTGTTTTCTTTATCTCCTGCGCTTCTGCAGTCAAAAAAAATAAGGATGCACAATCTGCCAGATGCTTTTGAGACTTCTGACGTTTATGAACATATCTTCTGCACTTTATCTGGATCTGTTCGATCAAAAATCTGTCTTTGTGAACACGTGTAACGCAAATCTTAGTTAGGCAGACCGTTTATGAAAGCACGTCAGATTCAAATTTTTTATTGAGACTTTTATAAATGAATCTGGCATGTTGTATCTATTTATAAAGGGTGATTTTTTTTAGCGTAGTTATTTTAAAAGTCGAATAAAACACTCAACTTTGCATCAAATATTCAAAAAAATTATTGTAATCGATAAATATACCTTTGCCATTTATGTTTTAAAGATAATTTCATGTTGTCCGCGGCTCCGTTTCAAATATTCGATTCGGAAGGTCCAATTTGCGTCACTTTTTCATGCAATTCGGACTTTGTTCCAAGAATTACGCGTGTTATGTTATCCTATAAGGCTTCAATCGTATTCCGCTTGTCCGCATAGACTAACGACTTTACATAACCTCACAAGAAATAATCAAGACGCATTAAATCGCATGATTTTGGCGGCCAACTCACAGGGCCATTTTGAGAGATAAGCTGCTCAATAAATTCATCCTTCAACATTTCCATCGTTTCACGAGCTGTGTGGCATGTGGCACCGTCTTGATGAAACCACATGTCAACCAAGTTCAACTCAGCCAACTGGGGCAAAAAAAAGTCACGTATCATGGCTTGATATCGTTCGCCATAACATGGTCGCAACAAACGGTGCATATTTTTCACAGAGCACGAATTTCGATAATGAATTTCAATAATTTGAAAAAAGTATACTGAAAACTTTTCACTTTGACAGATGACGTTTGGACGCCATTACTACCAACTTTTAAAACTTACAATCACCCGTTAAATACAGTGAATAGTAAATATTGAGAACACAAACTTCAAATGCAAGGCTATAATGGATGGCTCTCTATTTTAGTGACTTTTTTTTGATTTCAGAATGCCGAAATGACTGTTCTGGGGCTCTTTTATATAAAACGAAACGAAATGAAAAGCACCTGTTTCTTTTCGAATCTTTTAGCTTTTACTCCAAAGTAGCTAAATATATCGGGACAACGTCAGTGTTAAATGATTGCTGAAATTTGTATGAAAACGAATTCATTGACGTGTTTCAGGAGTATTTAGTTTGACTATAGATTACTTTTTAAAAATTGCTTGAAAATTCTGTAAAAGTGCAAAATAAGAAGAGAATAAATTATTATAAACCAAATAAAAATATTAAGATGTTCTGTCGTTTAGAAAAAAAAAGATCATAATAACCATTAAGTACATAAAATCTTATGAACTTGCTTTGCATTAGCATTTATGCTCACACTTTGCAATGGAACTGACCTAGTATTTTTATGTATTATTTATAATTTGTGTTTCACTTTGGACTACTAATTATTTTCATATTTCACTGCAAAAAATGATAAAAAATCGGTCCTCCCGCCATATAAAATATCCTATTGCTTCCCTACATATCGTTTTGACGTTTTAAAGAAAGAGACAACAAATTTGTAATTCAAATAGTTTTCCGAAGTACTCTGTCAGCTTTTTGTTGTTTTTATACCCTATCCCATAGGGGTATATTAGTTTTGATACATAGTTTGTAACATAGAGAAACAATTGAGCTTGGTATACCTCAAAGTATATGGATCTACTCAGAATCGCTACTTGATTCGATTAACCCATGTCTGCCTGCTCGTCCGTCTGTAGGTAACCGGTTTTTGGGCCTTAAATTTTGAGCTTGGATAATGAAATTTTCTACATGTGATCCTTGTACGTGCTGTTCGAACACGTGTACATTTTTTTGAAATCCTCCTACAATCTTAATGCCTATATTTGGGGACATTTTTCGTAGAAAAAGTTTTTGGGTAAAATTTTAAACATTTCGAAAAAAAATCGATGCAAAATAATTGGCTTTAGTAATTTCCTCTGTATATCATTTTTACCCACTCCCACTTTTTGGAGGCGTTTTCATACAAAAACAATTTTTATACCATATGCAGGAGAACAACGTTGTTATTGGTCGGGTCAAACCACACAAGATTTTGATAAACTGTCCAACAATATGTTGCGACAATTTCAATTTTAATATATCTTTGCCATAAAATCCAGCTAAAATATTTGTCGCCGATTCACGCCTAAACGCATTAACCGATTTTAACCAAACTTTCACACTTCACAAAAACCATCTATAGACCAATAGATGGGTTTTGTGAAGTTTAGTTTTAATTGGACAACGTATGTATGTAAACGTAAAACACATGAATTTCAGTGCGTTTGCGGGGCGTTTTTCCTCCGGGCGACCGCCTCACGCTGACAGTTTCTGCTGTACCAGGTGGATTCTTGTACCAGGTGGAACTGGCAAAACATTTTACATATCCGGTACAGCTGCATCCAAAATCGGTTCCATGAAGAACTGCGACACTTAAAAGTCGCATACTTTCAGTTTCAAATTCAATATGCAATTCACTTTTGATTCATGTATGCTTACGTTCGATATATTTGAGATCGATAATCGATATCTCCTGAAAATTATTTAAATTCAGTCGATAAATTCAAATTATTTTTTAATCGATTCTATGACCGGTCGCGTTTATCTATTAAAAATTATAAAAATACTGTCGATAAAATCAAATTATTTGTTAATCGATTTTATGGACGTTTGCTTATATCTATTATGAAAATTCTGTTGATAAAATCGAATAATTTTTTAATCGATGTATAAACGGTAGCGTTTATCTGTTAAAAATTATGAAAATTCCATCGAACCATTTTTTAATCGATTTGATGGACGTCAATTAAAAAACCATAAAAATTCTGGCGATAAAATCGAATTAATATTTAATAAATTCTATGAACGGTCCAATTTATTTATTGAAAATTATAAAAATACTCTCAGTAAAATCGAATTATTTCTTAATCGATTCTACGAACGGTCACATTTATCTACGAAAAATTATAAAAACTGTCGATAAAACCGAGTTCTGTTTTGATCGGTCTCTCCTTGTTCAAGGGCCCTGACTTACCCTTGAAATTCCTAGACGACCTGTTGTCCGAATATGTCGAAGCAGCTCGTCTAGGTTCTCCTGGAACAGCATACCGGGTATTCATTCCGTGCCATTCTGATCTAGCTGTTTATGGTGTTGCTGTTTTTGTCGTGCTATCAACACTCGCGCTTATCGTTTGGCAAGTCAAATCCGGTTAGATGATACCAATAACAAAATCTTTCCGTATAAGCCTTAAGGCCTCCTGTGGCAAAATCGAAAACCTTAGACCAACAGAATATTCCAAAAATGTGAAGACATGATATAAACTGGCATTCTCCCCAATCATTGATCATTTATTCGACTGATAAGAATCACTAATCAGCGAATAATGTCAAGGACTCCCTTTTGCATGCTTCCTTGCAATGTTATTTATTTGTATTTTCCCAGACCAAGCTTGTCCCCACATCCCCTTTGTTTTGGTTTTCATTGCAACCAAGCAGCTTGACCACTGCAACAAGTTAGGGTCTACAAGTTATAAAAAAAAACAACCCTCTAAATACTAACATATCCATTAGAGAGCCAACCCAACCCACTTGTCTCTATGCAGACACTTGATTGTCCCTTTTCGGATGAGCTATTACTCCATTTGTGTCCTTCGTTTTCGCCTCATTTGCAACCCCCAATGTTCCAATTGCTACTTCAAAATAATTTGGCCAGACAGACAGACAAAAGGGACCAACTAACAAAACCAATTCGGAATCGTAAAAAAGGATTCTCGTGAAACATCCAAAAAGGAGAGAACGTGAAGCTCTTTCCTATCAAACAACCACCCACCTGCTAATGTGTCCAATTCCAAGCGAAGACCAATGCAAAGGCACCTTTAACCTAAAATGTCGTAACATTTTCCTAAGGTTGCATCCCACTCTCGGAATAGCTGCAAGCACCGGCGTCGGCGTCTACCCAGATGGGCTGATGGGGTTTAAAATGTCGACTGTAGTTTGGGGGACGAATGGGACGGCGTTTTTCCAAAGTCACTCACAAGGGGGCAACGCGGGAGATACAAAGGATACAAACTACGAAGTCGTTCTGTAATGCATACAGCATGAAAAAGACTCAAAGAAGAGAAAAAGATATAAAATACGTGGAAAGCAAAGTTACGAGGAGGATGAGGGAGGTACGTTACGAATGTTTCGGTCGCTCGAACCCTCCTTGTAATCATCATCTTTTTGTTGCCACCGATAGTGCTACTGCTACTGCTGCTGCTGCTGCTGCCATCGTCGTCTAGCCGTCTGCAATCGATCCGAATGAGTTGAGTTGTAGAGAGGTATCCATTCTTCCAACCTGTCTCTCGGAGCGCTCCTCGTCGCTTTGTCTCGCTACAAGCATGTAAATGTGTGCATTGTCTCTGCTGTGTATGCTAATAGCATTACAAAAAGGGCATGTGGTGAGGAAAAACAAGGACGATTAAGAAAAAAGCCACCACCGACGTCGCCGCCGACGAGAGCAGAATGCACTCTCAAATCCATTCCCACTCCCACACCCACACTCAGAAAAAAACCCACTTGTGTAGCGTACCTTCTGCGCGGCAACCCACATCGGATACACTATTAAGGATACACTGAGATGGCATTATCTTCGAATCGGATAGTTGCAAGTGGAGCTGAATTTCACCAATCGGAAGAAGGAGGCTTTTTAGTCCACCATTATGACGGCAGTCTTGCCGCAAACAGGTCTTCGTAGGCCAGGAAGGTTGGCACGAGATTGGTACCGAAAGTACTCGTTAGCGCATTAAGAAATCGTTTATGCTCCCCCAGCGAGGACATCCAAGACGTTTCAGAAAATAAAACAACGAGCCAAATGTCGATGGGAGGCGTTTTATGAATAATCGCTCAGGATACGACAGATTAACATGTCTGGAGTCTGGCATATGACGGAATGTACTTGACTACCTCGAGTGGCATGCAATGCTATTCCTTTGGTCTGTGGTTACTTTTTTGTGAGCGGACGAATTACAAGACAAATGCCACTCGTTAATCGGTTTGAGTTTCACCTAAGTAGGCGATTAGTCGCGGCTGCTATCGGAAGAAGTGCTGGGTAATGAGGACCAGATGGCAATGCGAATACCCACATGTGGACTTGATGAATTAAATTAATAGGGTTGAGGGGCGATAAACATTGGAGTACAAACGAATGTTTGAGAAACCGTAGCGTAGGTAAGGAACTTGCTTATTTTAAGGTTTAAGAAGGATTCACGAAAATAACTTCATCAAGACCCATCATGTCCGGAATATCTTAACAACTACGCGGAGATACACCGGGCCTTGGTTTCAACAAATATACAATGGTGACTATTGGTATATAGGAAGCTATCAATATCATTGCCATACCTGAGCAATCCTTGAGCTATGTATCACCCACTTAATCTGGGACACTATCCACCACACTTTAAGAAATTGAACTACTACAGCGAGTTTATACAGACACTTACTTAGAAATCGGGTCAACCTGAAAATAAGATGCTCAAGGTGCTTGGCTAATCTTTGAGATTCTTAGATAACATGTTATTTTAATAATCCATTTCAGACGGCAGCGGAAGAACACCCAAAATGGAGTCAACGGTGGTCCCTATATAGTCCCAGTAAGGATAGACAAAGTGCGTATCCTAAATCAGCTGCTTTGACGTATTCGGGCAACTTACTTACTTACTTAAGTGCCGCTACAGTCCGGAATGAACATGGCCTCAACCAACATGCCTCTCCAATTAGCCCGGTCCTTAACTAACTGCCTCCAGTTGCGCACTCCAAGTTGGTTGAGGTCGGTTTCTACTTGTGCGCGCCACTTAAGGCGAGGTCTTCCTCTACTGCTTCCAACGTCTGGGAATCGAAGACTCTGCGAGCCGGAGTATTGGTGTCCATTCGTTCTACATGTCCTAGCCATCTTAAACGTCCAATGCGGAGTTTTTTGACCAGGGGCATGTCGCTATTCAGATCGTATAGTTCTTGGTTGAATCTTCGTCTCCATAGCCCGTCAACGCAAACGGGACCGAGGATTTTTCGAAGAATTTTCCTCTCAAATCGACCAAGGATTTCTTCATCTGCTTTTAAGAGTGTCCATGCTTCATCGCCATAGAGCAGAACTGGGATGATCAGGGTCTTATATTGGATCTCCTTAGTAGTTTGAGTGAGGGCTTGACTACTGAATTGCCTTCTTAGCCCGAAGAAACAGCGATTGGCAAGCGTTATTCTTCGTTTAATTTCTGACGAGATGTTGTTGTCAGAGTTAATAGCGGAACCGAGATAGATAAAGTCCCGTACTACCTCAAAGTTATATCTGTCAATGGTGACGTTCTGTCCAATTTTTCGACGTTGTGTGTCCTTTCGTGTTGACAGCGTGTACTTCGTCTTGCCCTCATTTACTTCCAAACCAATTTTTGTCGCTTCCTTCCCTATACTAGCAAACGTAGCTATGACATCACGTTGGAAAATTGTGCCTCTGGTGTTGGCTCGTGAGTTTTGCACAATCCTCTCTAGAATAAAATTAATGAAGTCACACGATAGCGTACCGCCGTGCCTAAATCCTTTTTTGGTATCGAATGTGTCGGTGAGGTCGTTTCCGACCCTGATGGAGCATCGAGAATTCGTCGTCGTCATTCTACACAAACGGTCGAGTTTGGGCGGTATACCAAAACTAGACATGGCTCTGTATAGTTTGTCTCTATAAATGCTGTCGTATGTGCCTTTGAAATCGATGAATAGGTGGTGGGTATCGATTTGGACTTCTTAGGTTTTTTCCAGGATCTGCCGAAGTGCGAAAATTTTATCGGTTGTGGACTATCCTGGCCGACTAATGGCCGATCAGGTTGTTGATAAACGGTGTCAGGCGTACACATATTACGGCAGATAGGATCTTGTAGGCGATGTTGAGGAGACTTATGCCTCTGTAGTTGGCGCAGTTCGCAGTACTATCGGATGGGCCCAGCAAAAAGTGAACCAAAACCTGTGACAAGTACTACGGACCGTGCTATAGCGAACAGACAATTCTGTTGTTGATTTGTTATACGTGACAGACTTAGGCGAAAAGTCATTAGCTTTCTAGACATTACCGAGCGCATTGCAAACATCCGCAACAAGGGCAAATTCGCCAACACAAGCCTTATATGCGTATATCCCCCACACCATAACAAATCAGAAATACTGTCAAAAAAAGTTATTTTCGAAAGAGTATTAGTGAAAGAAACCACCAAAGCCTTTGCAGAACGTGTATCACTTAACCTCTAGGAAATGCCACCAACATCTTATGTCGAAAAACAATGGCAAAGAAGTTTAAAAGTCATTAGATCAGCCGCAATTGATGTGTAAGGCTTGTGACCACCAGCAGGAAACTTATGGTTTGATAAAGAATGCCGACAGATGGTTACCGCCAACAACGAGGCCTATAAAGGTAAGCTACAGATGAAGACGATAGCTATCTTGATGGAGGGAAGAAAAGCAGTTCTTTTTAAATAAGAAAAAGGACCAGCAAAAGCACCTTATTGGGTATATAGAGAGATACCACTCCAGGAATGATTTTTGCAAGTTTTACAAAACTTTAAAACGTCAAAGCCAAGAATACAAGGCTCGAACAGAATCCTGTCGAGATTAACAAGGAAATATCGTAGTTGAGGCACAGTCGATGGAAGAACCTGAGGATACGGAAGAACTACTTCTGCAGACAAGGCGATGCGTAGTCATGTGATTTCTGTAATCTTATTCTTGATAGGATGTTGCAAAGCTCCCAAACTACCAACAGAGGCACAATCTTCAAAAATCGGTGTACCTACTAGCATACGACGACGATATTGACATCATTGGTAGGGCTCAATGTGATGTCATAGCAACGTTTGCTAGTATATAGATGGAAGCGGAAAAAAATTGGCTTAGCAGGGTAAGACTAAATTTAAGCTGTCAACACAATATCGACGAATTAGACAGAATGTCACCAGTGACAGATATAAAATTTATGTAGTACGGGACTTTGTCTACATCGGCTCCGCTATTAACTCTTACACCAACATCTTGTCAGAAATTAAACGAAGAATTTCTCTTGCCAACTGCTGTTTCTTCGGACTTAGAAAACAATTTAGTAGTAAAGCCCTCACTGGAACTACTAAGAAGATCCTGTATAAGACCCTGATCATCCAAATCCTGCTCTACGGCGCTGAAGCATGGACCGTAACAGAAGCGGATGAAGAAATCCTTGGTCGATTCGAGAAGAAAATTATTTGTTTGCGTTGACGTACTATGGAGACGAAGATTCAGCCACGAAATATAGAGGGACATACACCCCTTGTCAAAAAACTCCTCATTGGGCTTTTTAGATGGCTAGTATATGTAGAAGGAATGTACATCAATACAGCTCGCATAGTCTTCGATACCCAGCCAGACGTCGGACGCAGTTCAGGAAGACCTCTCTTTAAGTGGCGCGCACAAGTATAAACCACCCTCAAGCAATTTGAAGTGCGCAACTGAAGGCAGTTAGACCTGGCAAATGCATCGTTGAGGCAAAGAAAGGTTGAGGCAAAGAAAGGCTCATTTCGAAAGGCACTTAAGTATGACGACAAACATTTTTGATTGACCCTCAATTAAACCTCTTAGCTTGTGGTTCTATACTTACCAACACTCATCAGATATATATGTCAAAATGAAAAATTTAAATATTTTGTCTGAGTTTCATTGCAATGAAGACATACCTAGCTAGGCTCTCATGGCATGCAAACTGTATTTGAATTCCACATCATGTACTTCAGACACCCTCCGGCACTAGCCAGGTGGAATGGCTCAAAAAACCAAGATATGTTTGCGTATGGGGCTTTGGGGTACTGAATTTTTGAAAGTACTTGACAAAGGGTAAATAGGTACTCTGGGAATAGTATTAGCATACATTAAAAAAAAAAAAAAAAACATTGCTTATGGAATGTGTTTCACAAAACTCGAGTCACTTTACACGAGGACACGTCTCATTTTCCATCCTAATCTACACGCAACTCTGAGACTGCCGTTCATTTATTCCAGCCACTTTTGTCGTGGGTACGCACTGAATAAGCCCAAAAGAGTTTCACATATCATTTTACCACCCCTCCCTACAATGTTTAACCCTGTCGTTCACCGTCACAAACTTCAACAAAAACCCACACACAAACATAATTCCCAAAAACCCTTAAAACCGCACTCCTGTCGTCTTCCTAATGCCTGCTGTTGGCGGGGTATTTTCGACAAAGCATTTTATCACGTGGAGCTTTATATTATTCAAAGGAAATTCGTGTCTCAAGGATAACAGGGAGTGAATAAAATTGTTAAAGGTTAGGCAGACATTTGGTCGACTGAACAATTCCCAAAATGGCTAGGGTGTTGGAGGATATCATGACATCTAGGATAAACGGCCAGAGAAACAGTCACAAGAGAAGAAAGCCAACGTAGACGTAGTTTAGCAGTGCAAAGTGGAAAACGCATTTTTATATCCTTGTTTATAGGGTGGGTTTGGTTTTGACAGATGCGTTTTTACCATAGAGAAATAAATGAAGAACGTTTGCTTAACTTCAGAGCTTCGGGGGATCTAAATATCAAACATTAATATTGGTAAACTACAGGGTGGCAGATGAAAGCCGCTACCAAAAAAAAAATTTAATAACTTTTTGCCTAAAGGGTGGTTGAATATTAAGGGTAGATGTTGTTTTTGAATAAAATTATTAAGAAAGTTATCGTCATTTATGATGATATTGGTATGTTTCAAGTGTGTACGGAACAGCCGCGACCTTGGTGGCACACCTCAATCCGATGCTCCAAATTTTCAATGACGCTGAGGCGTAATTGAGGCTCCATGCCGTTAATGTGCTGAATTATCATATCCTTTAGCTATTGAATTGTTGCTGGCTTTTCGACGTAAACCTTTTCTTTCAAATAACCATAAAGAAAGAAGTCCAACGGTATCAAATCACATGATCTTGGCGGCCAAATGACATCGCCACCACTTGAGATAACACGGCCATTGTTTCGTTAGCTGTGTCTTGTTGAAAGCACATATCGTCCACATCCATATCTTCCAATTCGGGCCATAAAAAGTTCGTTATCATCTAATGAAAGCGAGCACCATTCACAGTAACTGCCTGACCGGCCTCATTTTGGAAAAAATACCGCCCGATGATGCCGCCAGCCCATAATCGCACTAAATCGAGTCACTCTTCATGGGTCCATTGGTTTTTCGACAATCACTATTGGATTGTCATTCGCCCAAACGCGGCAATTTTGCTTATTGACGAATCCACTGAGGTGAAAATTTACCTCATCACTGAAGACGATTTTCTTCGAAAATTTATCATCCACTGTTGCCATTTCTTGCCACCATTCTGACCATTGTCGACACTTGAAATAGTCAAGAAGCTTTAGTTCTTGAGTCAATTGCACCTTGTAAGCGTGTAAATGGGACTCTATATGCATAATGTTCATCAACGACGCAAATAGCAGCAATATTTTCCGCAGTACGAGCTGTACGAGCATGCACTGGTGTTTTCACATCTCCTACAGACCCGGTTTGCTCAAATGTTTGCAGCGCCCCAGGACAGTACAAATACTTCCCTGGTGCAAATCGGTAGTCATGTTAAGGCATGACCACCCTCCTTTGCCGAGGAGCGAGACCTATCTAACGCCTCTTGTACTCTAAAGGTCTTAGAATGTTAACAGACGCCCTAGAGCACCAACCGTTCCCGCGGCTTGGGATAACCACAACCACCACGATACTCCCACAAGGGGGCCTACCTCTCTAACAGGCTGAGCCAAGCAGACTGGTGTCAAAACGACATCAGAAAACCTGACATGACTC
Organism: Rhingia rostrata; assembly: GCA_949824845.1. NCBI lineage: Eukaryota > Metazoa > Arthropoda > Insecta > Diptera > Syrphidae > Rhingia > Rhingia rostrata. The sequence goes on from OX463757.1 coordinate 37,382,060, forward strand.
AGGGGCTCCTGTTACCCGTGGAACCAGAATATAGCTTCCGGTGGAGCTTCGCAACTGTGAAGTCACTTCCAGATGGGCTCCTTATAGCCCGAGGCCTGGCAACCTTTCCGTTTTCTGAGTACAGACACTAGCCGAAGCAGGAGGCCAGTGAATAGACTGAGGAAAACAGCCTGAAAAGAGAGAGGAAGAAAAGAGAAAGAGAGAAGAGAGAATGAGAGAGAAACAGAGAATAAAATAGGAAATAGCTGAATAGAAAGAATAGGCTGAAAGAAGGAAAGAATGAAAGGAAAGCTGAAAGGAAAAAGAAAAAGAAAAACAGGGGGAGACAAGGAAATATAGCATGAAATTAAAAGAGAGGAGAGAACTAAGAACTACCTAACCAACTAGCTCCTCGCGTAGTCGGAAGACTCTACCAGAGAAGACTGCAAAGTTATCAGTCGTTTCTCTTGTGAAAAGGATCGTACCGAATGGCCAAACGTCACCAAAGCGATTAACGCCCATTGCTGGGAGGTCCCTGAGATGGGAGTACCGTGGACACTCGGGTCAAACGTGTAACCAATCCTCTCTACTCGCTCCACATCCGCATCCCGCTGTTTCGGATAAGGTCCTTTTATGCAAAAATGCATTTAAAGAACCATGCCCAGTCAGCAGAAAGCCCATGTGAAGAGATAGTCCCAGATTGTTTCTAGCACAAGCCAACCTAACATCGGGAAGAAACTCAAAAGTTACCCTACCCTTGTCGCTATTAGTCCATCTAGATAGCCATCGTGAGATGACGCATTCACAATCCTCCGAGCAGAAGGATCATAAGGAGACTTGTTAACAATTTTACCATCGAAACCATTAAGTTCGACAGGAGTAAACAATCGCAACTGTAGCTGCTGCCATACAAAACAATCCAAAAGTTTCGACAATAAGCTTATCTGCTCAAATGGGTATATGCAGACAGTTATTGCAATCAATTATGCACAATTATTTGGACCTATTCCCATATAAATTTCAAATGGCCAACAAACTGAATGCAGCAGGCTTGCCGATTCGCTTGGGATTTTGCCAGAAGATGCTTCAAATAGTGGATTAGGACGGAAATATGTTGAACTGTATTTTTATGTCTGACGAGGACCATTTCGATTTAAATGGCAACATAAACAAGCGAAATTTTCGAATAATGAGTGCTTCGAACCCACAGATACTCCATGAGACGGAATTGCATCCACTTCGTGTCACTGTGTGGTGTGCAGTTTCATCGCGCTGCATTGTCGGGCTCTACTTCTTCTAAGAAAACGGTCACACCGTTACGGAGACCGTTACTTGAGCATGTTTAAAGAGTTTTTCTATCCAGAATAACGCCGAGTGAGAATTTCTTTTAACTCTGTGTGGTTTCAGCTAGATGGTGCAACTCCTCGCATAACCCGGCTTGTTATGACAGAATTGCGACGACAATTTCCCAATAAGCTGATATCCAGAAACTTCAAATTCCGTTGGCCCCCAGGCCGCCAGACCTTGCTGCACCTGACTTTTTCTTGTAAGCTTATTGCAAGCAGGAAGTCCACAAAACCAACAAATTTGAATGAACTTAAGCAATCCATTCGTGAAACAAATGCGACTATTCCTATCTCAACTCTCCCAGCAGTAAGAGCTTAAATATGAATAAAAGAAAAATGAATTACTTACTTAATAACTTAAGTGCCGCTACAGTCCGGAACGAACCTCGGCCTCAACCAACATACCTCTCCAATTAGCACGGTCCTTAGCTAACTGCCTCCAGTTGCGCACTCCAAGGTTTCTACTTGTGCGCGCCACTTAAGGCGAGGTCTTCCTCTACTGCGTCCGACGTCTGGCTGGGAATCGAAGACTCTGCGAGCCGGAGTATTGGTGTCCATTCGTTCTACATGTCCTAGCCATCTTAAACGTCCATTGCGGAGTTTTTTGACCAGGGGCATGTCGCTGTACAGCTCGTATAGTTCTTGGTTGAATCTTCGTCTCCATAGCCCGTCAACGCAAACGGGACCGAAGATTTTTCGAAGAATTTTCCTCTCAAATCGACCAAGGATTTCTTCATCCGCTTTTGATACGGTCCATGCTTCAGCGCCGTAGAGCAGGACTGTGATGATCAAGGTTTTATATTGGATCTCCTTAGTAGTTCGAGTGAGGATTTTACTACCAAATTGTCTTCTTAGCCCGAAGAAACAGCGTTTGGCAAGAGTAATTCTTCGTTTGATTCTGACGAGATGTTGTTGTCAGAGTTAATAGCGGAACCGAGATAGATGAAGTCCCGTACTACCTCAAAGTTATATCTGTCAATGGTGACGTTCTGTCCAATTCGTCGATGTTGTGTGTCCTTTTGTGTTGACAGCATATACTTCGTCTTGCCCTCATTTACTGCTAAACCCATTTTTGCCGCTTCCTTTTCTATACTAGCAAACGTGGCTATGACATCACGTTGGGTCCTACCAATGATGTCAATATCGTCGGCGTATGCTAGTAGTTGTACAGATTTTTGGAAAATTGTGCCTCTGGTGTTGGCTCGTGAGTTTTGCACAATCCTCTCAAGAATCAGATTGAAGAAGTCATGACAGCGCATCGCCTTGCCTAAATCTTTTTTTGGTATCGAATGTGTCAGTGAGGTCGTTTCCGACCCTGATGGAACAGCGAGAATTCTCCATCGTCATTCTACACAAACGCACGAGTTTGGGCGGTATACCAAAACTAGACATGGATCTGTATAATTCGTATCTATAAAAGCTGTCGTATGCGGCTTTGAAATCGATGAATAGGTGGTGGGTATCGATTTGGACTTCTTGGGCTTTTTCCAGAATCTGCCGAAGCGTCAAAATTTGATCGGTTGTGGACTTTCTTGGCCTAAAAGCACAATGATAAGGGCCGATCAGGTTGTTGGTAAACGGTTTCAGGAGTTCGCATATTACGGCAGATAAAATTTTGTATGCGATGTTGAGGAGCCTTATGCCTCTGTTGTTGGCGCATTTTAGAGGGTCACACTTTTTTGTGGATCGGGCAAACGATGCTGAGCTTCCATTCTTCAGGCATATTTTCTTCCGACCAGATTCGGCTTATGAGTTGGTGGATGTTACTTGCCAAGTCATCTCCGCCGGCTTTATAAAGCTCGGCGGGAAGGCCGTCATTTCCGGCAGCCTTATTAAGCTTCAGTTTAGATACTGCTGTCCTCGCTTCACTCAGGTCGGGTGGTTGGCAGCTTTCACTGTCGTTGCCAATATTGAATGATTCGTTCTGCCTGACAGCGGAATGGTATTCGTCATCGCGGTTGAACAATCTGCAGATGTGGTTCTTCCATATCCTGTTCGGAATGGTTCGTTCTGCCTGACAGCGGAATGTTGTTCGTCATCTCCGTCTGTAGATGTGGTTCTTCCATATCCTCAGCATTTACCATATCCTCAACATAAGAAAAATAACGAGTGGTGATGGGTCTCAACTACGATATTTCCTCGTTCATCTCGACAGGGTTGTGTTCGAGCCTTGTATCCTTGGCTTTGACGTTTTTCACTTTGGTAAAACTTGTGAACATCTTTCCTGGAGTGGCACCTCTCTATATCCTCGATCGCGCGCTTTTCTTGCTCTTTTTCTTCTTTCTAAAAAGCCGGTGTTCTTCCCTTCTTCTCTGCCTATAGAGCTCAACGGCAGCTCTCGTCTTCACCTGCAGCTTAGCCTTGTAGCCTTCGTTCTTGGCTGCGAGCATCTGTCGGCATTCCTCATCAAACCAGGGGTTTCTTGCTGGTGGGCGCGAGAAACATGGCACATCAGTTGCCGCTGATCTAATGGCTTGTTGGCATCGTTGCCATAGTTCTTCGACATTCGATGCTGTTGGTATGGTGTTAGTCGAGAGGTTTAGGGATACGATTTGCGCGAAGGTCTTGGCGGTCTCTTGCGATTGCAGTCTTTCGACATTAAATTTTTTTTACAGTATTTCTGGATTGTTGTGGCGTAGTGGATATCCGCATTCTCACCTTGGCAGCAACAAGGTAGTGGTCCGAGTCGATGTTAGCTCCTCGAATGTTCGGAGATCCAAAATACTGGATGCGTGGCGCTTGTCTATCGCTATGTGATCAATTTGCTTGACCGTTCGTTGATCTGGAGACCGCCATGTCCCCTTATGGATATCTAGGTGAGGAAACCGTGTGCTGGCTATAGTGGCATTTCGTTCCGTAGCGAAGTCAATTAGCCTAAGTCCGTTTCCAGACGTGTTGTCGTGTAGGCTATGTTTTCCGACAATACTGCTAAAGATGTCTTCTCTTCCTACCTTTGCGTTAAAATCTCCCAGCACGATTTTAGCATCGTATTTCGGTAGTCGCTCATAGGTTTTGTCAAGGAGCTCATAGAAGCAGTCCTTAGCTATATAATCTTTTTCCTCCGTTGAGGCGTGAGCGCATATAAGGCTAATGTTGGCGAATTTGGCCTTGATGCGGATCGTTACAATGCGTTCGCTAATGTCGTGGAAACATAAGACTTCTTGCCTAAGTCGGGCACTTATAACAAATCCGCATCCGAATAGTCGCTGTTTTTGCTCACTATAACACGGTCCGTAGTGGATGTCACAGTTTTTCATCCTCTTTTTGCCCGGCCCATCCCATCATATTTTCTGGATGGCAGTAATGTCTGCTTTGTAGCAGTTTAGGGCTTCCGCTAGTTGTTCGCTTGCACCTCACCATCGTTGTCCTTTTTTCGTTTAGCCATGTCGTCAACAAAAAAATCAGTCCTTTCCGAGGCTTTTGGTTGCTTCGTAACCGTTAGATTTTTCCATGATTGGGTAGTTAACCCAAAGCACAACCCCCAACCTGGAAGGCCAGTTCCAATTTATTAAATACCCCTAGGACACGGGGCCATCACGGGATTGAGTGCTGCCGTTGGCCTTCGGGTTCATCCGCCACCAGCTCTGTTAAAGGTGCCTGACTAACCCTTGAAATTCCTAGACAACCTGTTGTCCGAATATGTCGAAGCAGCTTGTCTAGGTTCGCCTGGGACAGTTTTGTTTGCTGTTTTTCGTCGTGTTATCAACACTCGCGCTTATCGTTTAGCAAATCAAATCCGGTTGGATGAGACCAGTACCCGATGGTTATCACTTGGAGGTAAAAATAAGCACTTGATATGTAGTCAGAGTTACAAGACTGGGCATTGCCAAGTTAAAGCCAATCAGAGTCTACCCTCGTTCTACAACACCCAACCATGAATGAAAAATGAATTCCATACACTAAAAAAAAATGTTACTTGTGTTTATTAATGCAATATTCATCAGCCACACTGTATTACTATTTCAATAGTGGGACCCAGTGGCGTAGCGTTGATATGAAACAATAACCACTTGGTTACCATCCTACTTAGTTTCTAATACGTTTGACAATAAATTCAATCAAACGATTAATTTTATTTTAACGCAAATATAAGGCTGCCTCAGGAAAAATCAGTATTTGTATATAATAAATTATAACTAAAGCCTTGGGGAATGGGAAAGCTTTAAAAATTTTAAATTTTTTCTACCCATTCACTAAATTTGCGGAGACCTTTACCAGCATAGCAGTGGGTATGTTGGCAATTTCTTGCCGGATGTTGGCCTTTCTGAACTGATCACTGAAATTTTTAGGAAATGTTTTTGCTGTTCTTCTTAACTTCAGTAGGTGCATCTTCAAAGTTTGTGCCAAATTCTATGGCTGATATGACATTTTAACGCAACAAGTTAAACGCTAAGTTTTCATTTAGCCCCTCTTTTATTTATGGTCGCAAATCAAGGCAATTAAGGAGTAAGCACTCATTCGACTACCAAAGAAATCCTTTGTAAGACCCTGAACATCCCAGTCCAGCTCTACGGCTGACTGGGATTAGATGATGAAGAAAAATGTGTTCGTTTTGAGAGGAATGTTGGTTGATGCCCAGGTTCATTTTGGACTATTACACCATTTTATCAAGTATACGTTACGTATTTGGGGGCGAACTTTACAGAGTACAGGATTAACATGCAGCATTAAGGTCGAAAAGACCACACCGAATCATCCGGTACAAGAAGAGATTTATGAAAAGGTTTACTTGTGTGATTTCTTCAACAAAATTCTTCTTAAGAGGATTATCCAAAACTAAGCCAAAACCAGAGCTTTTGGTCAAAATCTTGATTATAACAAACAACAAATAACGACAAATTTGAGAAGCCTTCATGACAGTTTTATACTTTCTTGGATGTCACCTGTAATTGGTTGCATTACAAGATCTGAAGGTCGTGGGCCAGTGGCTGATGGAATCCTGGCTCCCCGCCACTTCCTCCAAGTTCTTAGTTTGCGACAGAAAAGAGGGAACGAATGGATTTAAGGGGGGTTAGAGAGTGAGCCTTGTTGCGGTAAAATTTACCGCGAAAAAAGCAACGCGTTTGTAAGATATCATTGAAAAGTTGTATTCGTTTAAAAGGCCTATCAATGCTGTTATGTATGGAATATAACATTGTTCCGCTGTAGCTTCCGCTGTTCCGCTGTAGTGTCCAATTTTCCATGACTCTGCGCATAAACCAGACTGGCTTTGAAGAATGGATTATGTTGGATTTCACGGCTGCTGTGGTTTGTGGCCTTATACGCATAGATATCCGACTTCAAAAAACCCAACAAGAAAATGTCTAACGGGGTCAAATCGTAAGATCATGGTAGCCAGATCACAGATCACCTCCATGATGAACATGTCCTCCAATTGCTGCTGCAGATTTTCCAATGCGTACTGTTGAAACATGTCGTTGGTGTCCATATCATCCAATTAAGGCCGAAAGAAGTTGGTAATCATCGAAATGTAGCGCTCTTCATGGACCGTGATTGCTTGGTCAAAGTTATTCTCAAAAAAATTTAGACCGGTGAAACCATGCTCTTGGATCTCCTGTTCATTGGTATCGTCCTAAATTCGAAAATTCATCTAGAAATGAGCCTGAATATGATTTTTCGATGAAAATTAGGGTTAGGATTCCAAGTGCTCCAGATCTTATTCAGTGTAATCACGTCGTTGCCTTAGGTCGTTTACATACAGCTCCAGGGCCAGTTAAAATTTTTACGGGTACAACTTCAAATCACGACGCAAAATTCGTCAAGTTATGGACTGCGAAAGGCCAAGTTCTTGTGATTGACGCGAAATCGACTGCCTCAGAATCTCCCGCAAACTCTCACGGAGAGCGGCGCTGTTTTCGGCAGATCTTGCGTTTAGTTGACGTACGGGTGTTGGTTTATCATTAACTGAACCAATGTACCCAAATTTCTCCAAGACATTGCGAAAAGCCCTCTCGGTAGATCGATTATGTCGACCGTAAAATGTGCGAGGTGTGTGGTATAATGCCCGGTCAGAACATACATTTTGATCATTTCGATAGAACAATCACAATCCATGGCGATTTGACAAAACCGACTGAGTAAATGATAGCCAATTCGACAGATGTGGCTTTCACAACATGGCTGCTATCAACTGTCAAAGTTCGATAATCTCCATTAGACCCTTTAGTTTATGACCAAGTTAATCGCTTAAATAAAATCTGTCGATGCACCGTCCACTTTCATATGCACCTGTAAAAATAGTTACAGTCGCTTACAGAATGTGTAGGGTATTTCATGATTTCTACACACTGATTGTAGCGTTCTTATATCTGTCAACCTTGCCTTGTCCTCAGCTCTCGTATTGCTCGTGAATTTCGTATGAGACGCATTTCCACAGTCTTAGGTATGTATACATCGTTTAGGGTTGCTATCGTGTCTCAAGGTCGTCTGTATCGTAATCATTGGGTTGTTTCGCACACGCAATCCTTCGCGTTCCTGACCCAAGGATGTATAGGATTATTTTCTTGCAATTTGCTTGTATTGTGAAACATTGTGTATGTAGTGCAGAACTTTATAAGGATTCTTCTAGCAAAGAGGAAAATTCAAGGAAGTTTTAATTTTACAGTTATATCGCGAAGTATGGTAAGGCAGTAAAATACAAGCACCTACATGCGTAGGGAAATGAAACCAGTCGTTGGGTTTTACAGCCTTTGATATTAGACGGGTGATATTATGGAAGATGGCGAGCACGTGTCGCTTATATTGACCGATAAGGTCTCAAACCCTGTGTTAAATCTTGGAGTCAGCAGATGAGAGCAGAGGCAATTCCGGCATCTATATTCTGCTATAAAATTAAGAACATAAATAGCCTACCCTAACATATTCGGACAGTAGGACAATTAGAAGCTCCCAGGATAAGTCCTTTAATAGAAGTTACAATGAGTAGTGGTGAAATTGTGTAATGGATTCAGATGACGGAAAATAGGGGCTCTCGTTCAGGGGGTAGCAAATTGAATCATAATCAAGGAGAATGGCGAGACGCGTTCTGTAAAGTTTTGTGATTGGTCAGAGTCTTAGAAGAAAATATTCAAATAAGCGGATTTGAACATTTCTGCTTGACTATTAAAGTGAGAGGCATATCATTTGGCTTATCGTAAGCATATTTATTTCTGACCTCATTCTCATTCTTAAACTCCCATAAGACATCATCGTAATAGTAGGATAACTCTCACACAAACATTTAAAGGCATTCCATGCACACCAGCATTTATATTTACAATGCCAACGAACAAAAGGAAATCCTTTTGTAAAGTTGCTCTGGAAATTGCTTTCGTCTAGTCGTCTGAGTGGAGCACTTATCCTCATCCTCACCATTCAGTTCACACAAAATATCAGCTCCAAGCCTATTATGAAAAACAAAACCAAAAAAAAAAAAAAAACTACACGATAAGTGTGAAATTACACGTAGGTCCTGAAGATTACGTCTTGGATTTTGTGTGTGTGCATTTGTGTAGCTTTATTCAGAGGATTTGGAATTGTGTTTTTTTTTTTAAGCTTGACAAAGGAGCAAGGTTTCTTGATATTTTTCATTTCAAGGATACTCAGCAGTCATTTGTTTATTGCTGGTTAGCTATTGTTATATTTCTTCACGTATCCTTATTGCAGGTATTCAAATGGTTTCTTTTTTTTTCGTAATCACTAAAAATTGCTTGCAGTTACCCTTTTTTTTAATCAATAGAATCCACAGCTACCGGCGAGGGCTAGACAAATGAAATACTGTTGCAATCATTTCCATAAATCATTTGAATTCTTATCTTGCCCATTTTTTTTTTTTGAGATCGGGATGGGAAAAACATCCGCTTTGACCATGCTACAGACCGAGGTTACCATGGGGCTTAAACAACATCCTTTTTAACTCGACGGACCGTTCCAGAGATAGCTTTGAACAGCAAAAAAACTAGCCAAGGAACAAAGAACTGCGTGTCTGTGTATCGGTGGTGCACTCCGCACAACACCTTCAGCAGCACTAGACATTCTTTTTCACTTAATAGCCCTAGATATTTTCGGCAAGCAAATGGCAGCTAATTCAGCCATACGCCTTAAAGCCATCCAACAGTGTTCAAACATACAAACTGGGCATTCAAAAATTCTAAGCGAATATACAAATATTCCTGAAAACATCGACTACAACCTAACAAGGTTAAACTTCGATAAGAACCTGTGCATAATGACTCGATCCATTTCTATACCGATGGCTCCAAAACAAATAATGAAGTGGGTGCTGGTGTCTTCTCCGACAGGCTAAATCTCAGGCTATCTTTCCGTCTTCCTGATCATTGCAGCGTGTTACAGGCGGAGCTCATGGCGATCAAAGAAGCCTTATCCCGGCTGAAAGAGAATGTTATATATGCCAAGGATATTAGCATTTTCTCGGATAGCCAAGCGGCTATCAAATCCCTGGAAGCAGTCTTAACAAAATTCTAAGACAACCGTAGATTGCGCATCACCTTTGCATGATATATCAAAGCATTTTAACATTCACCTATGCTGGGTCCTTGGGCATAGTGAAATTCCAGGGCACTGTAAGGCTAATGAACTCGGCAGAAATGGAACTAAATTACCAGTTGTACCCAACACGGGTGCACTAGTTATTCCTATGGCTACATGTAAAAGCTTATTAGCGCAACATGCTGACAGTAAATCAAATATCAGATCAAGTCTTGGCACGACGTGTCAAACAACCAAATAAATTTGGCCAAAGCGCAACTATAGATTTCAGCGCTGGACACTGTTTAATAGGCAGACACGTGGAAAGGCTAGTCCTCCACTCAAATGACTTCTGTAGGAGCTACATGGGCGAAGAGGAAGAAGAAATAATATTTCATCTCCTTTGAAACTACGCGGCCCTACAAGCAAAAGGAAGCTCCATCTTGGCGCTTACTACTTTCAAAATCTCAGAGATTTGACATAAACGGAAGCGAATAGTCTCCTCCGTTTCATTAACAGCTCAGAATGGTTTTCTCACTGATAGTACTGAGAATGGACAAGATCCACTTGGTATCACAATGGACCAAACAAATCCTATCCATCTTAAACGTACGTGGCTGATTTGTAGTCCCCCAAGGTACGTCAACCCAAACGGATCCAAATATTTTTCGAAGATTTTTTTTTGGTACGGTTTTCCCTCCCAGGATTAGGCCTGTGCTCCATAATAATATCCTTAAATTTATTTTTTTTTTATAATTTACACGCACTTAAAGGGTTATGAATACATTTATATGTTTTAGCACAGTGGGGGCTTTAAGGAAATTCGGAATAGGAAGAATGGGGATACCGATGTATATTGGTTTTAAATGCCTGTAATAATATTGGAAAGGAAAGGCACATTCGTGTTGTTCGGTTTATGTACGAATCTCTATATTTCAACTTGCTGTTCTAATGCTCCGTCTAATGGGGACTACAGGGTGGGCCGAAAGAAGTCATCCGATGTTGTTTGGCTCTAATTTTTTTTCTAAATGAAAAACTTTGATTCTGTTTTTTCGATTATGTTTATTTATTGTACCTTTAGAATTTTATTGGTCAAGTCGAGAAGATGATGTTGGCCAAATGGGCGCCGTCACAATTGATTGTCATACGGGCTCGTTTTATGAGATTTTCCATCACTTCAGAAAGAACTTCGGGAGACAGATCCTCGCACTCGTGTCGAATGTCTTCCTTGAGGGATTCTATCGTCTCGGGCTTATTCACGTAAACACGAGACTTAAAAAAAAAACACAAAAAAAAGTCCGGAAATCAGGCGATCTTCCGGGCCAGTGCAAATCGGCAAAATGAGAGATGAGGCGACCCGGAAACGCCTCCTTCAGGATATCGGTTGTGGCTCGCGCAGTGTGTAGCATTGCTCCGTCCTGTTGGAACCAGATTTCCTCCAGTCCTAATTCGTCCATTTGCGGCAGAAAAAAACTTAGATAACTAACAGTAACATGTCCCTATAGCGCGCACCGTCCACTTTTGTCGTTTTACCAAGCGGTGTTCTCGAAAAAAAATGGACCGATGACTCCTCCAACGTGAACAGCGCACCATGCAGGAACTTTGAGCTGGTGTAATGGCTCCTCGTGTATAACTCTTAAATTTTCGGTGCCCCAGAAGCGATAGTTTTGCTTGTTCCACCCGCTGAGGTGGAAATGAACGTCATCGCTCATTATGGTTTTTGTCGAAGCATCGTCCCCTTCGTCCTCGAGATTTAGGATGGCTTGGGTGTTGGTGGACAGACAGCAGCTGATGCACGGACTGGACTTTTTACGGGAACATGCGCAAGCCTTTGACCAAATTTCGCCTTAGGGGCGACCGGATGATGGCTTATTGCGAGGCACGGTGTCTGGTCGATGTTTCCGGCAGTTGCAAAAGTTAACCATTCTTGGCAAAACGGGCGCTCCTGGGCCGGCCACTCTTGGCAACGTCTCATGTGGTCCCATACTCTTCCAGGTTGGTGGCCAAATGGCGCAGTGTTTGAGCAGTCGGTGTCGCGACGGAATTCGCGCTGCACGACACGATTATTCCGCGTTCTTGGGGAGTGTATCGCTCCATGGCTTGTTCACTTGTATTCTACATCTGTCTAGTCCACAAATTTTAAAACATATTTTAATTTGGCGGCCATTTCCAAAAATTAGAACATCTTCCAATAGGCTGAACTCGGTTGGCCCACGTTGTATAGGATTCTTCGCAGGCGTTTGAATCCTATCTAGGAGGTGCAATGTTGTTTTTGGTGCACCCGACCAGATGCAAGTGTTGAACTCTGGTTTAGGGCTTGGGCTAGAGGTTAAATATTTATTTCATCGATTAAGGAAACCACCACATTTCGCTTCGTTTTAAGTGACTTGGAATATGTGGTCGTTCCAACGTAAGTCGTTTCTAACACACATACCTAGCATGGAAAGTTTTTCGGATTCTTCGACGTAAGTGCTATTCATGGATAATGACTCTAGATTTTGGTTTAGCTTTAAAGACAGAAGACAGCATTATGTGTTGGAAGCATTGAATTCTACTCTGTTGGATTAACCTAATTTGATGATGCTGTCTAGATCGGAATTCAATGAACTTAGAATATTTTGTCGGTTAGAGTCTACGTTCGATGATGAGGGATGCGGACCTGAAAACGAATATGAGAAGCTGAGAGTAAAGTCATCAGTGAAGGAATCAATTGGATTAGAAGTTGCAGACAGAACATCATTCATGAAAATTAGAAAGAGAGTCGGACACAAAACTGAGCCGTGAGGGACACCAACATTTCTTTTGTGAGTTGCAGACTTGAAACCGTCCGAACCAACTTGCAATGAACGTTTCGAAAGATAATTTCTAAGCCATAGAAGAAGTTCTACGAGGGTAGACTCTGATTGGCTTTAACTTGGCAATGCCCAATGTTGACTCTGACTACACATCAAGTGCTTATTTTTTTACCTCCAAGTGGTAACCATCGGGTACTGGTCTCATCCAACCGGATTTGACTTGCTAAACGATAAGCGCGAGTGTTGATAACACGACGAAAAACAGCAACACTATAAACAGCCAAGTCAGAATGGCACGGAATGAATACCCGGTCTGCTGTCCCAGGCGAACCTAGACAAGCTGCTTCGAAATATTCGGACAACAGGTTGTCTTGGAATTTCAAGGGTTAATCAGGCCCCTTTAACAGAGCTGGTGGCGGATAAACCGAAAGGCCAACGGCAGCGCTCAATCCCGTAGTGGCCCCGTATCCTAGGGGTATCTAATAAATTGGAACTAGCCCTCCAGGTTGGGGATTGTGCTTTGGGTAAACTACCCAATCATGGAAAAATCTAACGGTTACAAAAAGCCTCGGAAAGGACTGTTTTTATTGTTGACGACACGGCTCAACGAAAAAAGGACAACGATGTTCGTATCTACACCTGGAATGTGAGAACATTAAACAGGAGAGGTGCAAGCTAGCAACTAGCGGAAGCCCTAAACTGCTACAAAGCAGATATTACTTCCATCTAGAAAATACGATGGGATGGGCCGGGCAAAAAGAGGATGCAAATCTGTGACATCTACTACGGACCATGTTATAGTGAGCAGAAACAGCGACTATTCGGATGCGGATTTGTTATAAGTGCCAGACTTAGGCAAGAAGTCGTATGTTTCCAAGACATTAGCGAACGCATTGTAACGATCTGCATCAAGGCCAAATTCGCCAACATTAGCCTTATATGCGCTCACGCACCAACGGAGGAAAAAGATGATATAGCTATGGACTGCTTCTATGAGCTCCTTGGCAAAACCTATGAGCGACTACCGAAATACGATGCTAAAATCGTGCTGGGAGATTTTAACGCAAAGGTATGAAGAGAAGACATCTTTAGCAGTATTGTCGGAAAACATAGCCTACACGACAACACGTCTGGAAACGGACTTAGGCTAATTGACTTCGCTACGGAACGAAATGCCACTATAGCCTAGCCAGCACACGGTTTACTCACCTCGATATCCATAAGGGATCATGGCGGTCTCCAGGTCAACGAACGGTCAATCAAATTGATCACATAGCGATAGACAAGAGACACGCATCCAGTATTTTGGATGTCCGAACATTCCGCGGAGCTAACATCGACTCGGACCACTTCCTTGTTGCAGCCAAGGTTAGAATGCGGATATCCAATACGCCACAACAATCCAGAAATACTGTAAAAAAATTTTAATGTCGAAAGACTGCAATCGCAAGAGACCGCCAAGATCTTCGCGCAACGCGTATCCCTAAACCTCTCGATTAGCACCATGCCACCAGCATCGAAAGTCGAAGAACGATGGCAACGAAGCCAACAAGCCATTAGATCAGCCGCAACAAATGTGCTAGGTTTCTCACGCCCAAGAAACCCCTGGTTTGATGAGGAATGCCGACAGATGCTCGCAGCCAAGAACGAGGCCACCGAGGCTAAGCTGCAGGTGAAGACGAGAGCTGCCGTTGAGCTCTATAGGCAGAGAAGAAGGGAAGAACACCGGCTTTTTAGAAAGAAGAAAAAGAGCAAGAAAAGTGCGCGATCGAGGATATAGAGAGGTGCCACTCCAGGAAAGATGTTCACAAGTTTTACCAAAGTGTACAACGTCAAAGCCAAGGATACAAGGCTCGAACAGAATCCTTTCGAGATGAACAAGGAAATATCGTAGTTGAGACACAGTCGATGCTTAGGATATGGAAGAACCACTTCTGTAGACTGTTAAACGGCGATGGCGTTTTGATATGGCTGCTGAAAATGACGGCCATAAGCTCATAAGCCGAATCTGGTCGGAAGAAAGTATGCCTGAAGAATGGAACCTCAGCATCGTTTGCCCGATCCACAAAAAAATGTGACCCTCTAAAATGCGCCAACTACAGAGGCATAAGTCTCCTCAACATCGCCTACAAGACCCTATCTGCCGTAATATGTGAACGCCTGAAACCGTTTACCAACAACCTGTGTGGTCTTAGGCCAGGAAACACAAACGATCAAATCTTCACACTTCGGCAGATCCTGGAAAAAACTCAAGAAGTCCAAATCGATACCCACCACCTATTCTCCAATTTAAAGCCGCATACGACAGCATTTATAGAGACGAACTATACAGAGCCATGTCTAGTTTTGGTATACCGCCCAAACTCGTCCGTTTGTGTAGGATGGCGATGGAGAATTCTCGTTGCTCAATCAGGTCAGAAAGGATTCAGGCAAGGCGATGCACTGTCATGTGACTTCTTCTATTTGATTCTTGAGAGGATCGTGCAAAACTCCCGAGACAAAACCAGACGCACTGTTTTCCAAAAATCGGTGCAACTACTACTATACGCCGACGCCACGCATGGCCAGTCCTAGTCGGCAAAATGGGTTTAGCAGTGAATGAGGGTAAGACTAAGTATAAGCCGTCAACACGAAAGGTCACCCAACATCGTCAAAACGTCACCATTGAGAGAAATAACCTTGAGGTATTACGGGACTTTGTCCACCTCGACTGCGCTATTAACTCTGACAACAACATTTCGTCAGAAATTAAACGAAGAACTACTACTACGCTGTTTCTTTGGGCCAAGAAGGCCATTTAGTAGGAAGGCCTCACTCAAATCCCAGTCCTGCTCTATGGTTCTATGGTGCTGAAGCATGGACCGTATCAAAAGCGGATGAAGAAATCCTTTGTCGATTCGAGAGGAAAGTTCTTCTTCTGGCTGTGGAGTTGAATTGGTGTAACTGGTAAGATATCCTAATTGGAAGGTTCCAATTCGATTTGGATGTATGTCGGTGAAAGTTGTGCGATGTGGTTACGGTGTTCTTTAAAATAACTGGACAAGTAAGTTGAGGTAATCTATGGTATCAGCAATCCTGTATTATAGTTCCCCAGATATCTATGTCGGCTTCATGTAACAGCTTGCTAAAGCTGGTGGTCTAACTCGTTTTTGTATCCATTTTCAAAGATTTTCACGGGGTTGTTGAAAGTTTTTAAAAGTTTTAAGTTTCTGACCCCCCGGTTGATCACTTTTCGCCTGCCACTCAGACTAACACCCACCTAAAGCATCGAATCCTATTAACCGAATTCGTCCCTCTACGATTTTCATTGCACCAAAACATGAAATAAAATGAATGACCCAACTTGACCGCAAGCTCAAACAAAAGGAAACAATCAAAGCGCACCATTTATAATTTTATTATCAACTCCATCCTGTTTATCCAATAAAAATCACACTGTAAGGACGTTCTGTTACTTTATTGCCCGGCATTGTTACTATCGGTGAGATATACTTTGTCGATTGTTCCCATTTACTGTAGCGACTATTTGGCCATCCTATCATTCCTGTGAAAGAGAAAACACACACACACACACAGAGCTAGAGAGGAGAAGCAAATATGATTACTTGTCGTTTGTCTGCGGTTGTAGGAAAATACACCCATGAGCTCTCAGACATTTTACTCAATTTGTAGAGAGTTTGCCAAACGAAATGTACCGCCCCCCTGGCAAGCCAGCAAAAGGTCGTAAAATTAATTACCATTTGACGTCTCCGGGATACGGCTGCGACCACCACTAGCACAACTTTGATTGTTGCCATTAAACGATCTCAAACTATCAGCCGAAGCCTTGGTGCCTGGTGCTACTCCTGCGTGCTCGTATTTGCCACGAATCCGTTTGCCTGGAACATTATCACCTGCAGCCATTGCCGATTGTGGCGGTGGCGGTGGCTGTGGCAGAAGAGGTCCTCTGTCGCTGTCATCGTTTAAATATTTGCTTTGTACTTTTTGCAGACATTTAACTGTATGCCCTTCGGTACGTAGCCGACCGCAACGGCATTTGGCTATAAGCGCTTCATACATGTCCTTTGAAACAAAGTATGAATCACCGTGCCCTGTGTACGTGTATGGCCAAATCTCTGTAAGCACAGACAGACGGTTAGACAATAGTTGGGGCTGTGTTCAGGTGGGATGGTGTCTTACCCTTAGAATCTGGTCCAAGAGGTGTATGAATACACTTATTGACATGGTCCTGATTGTAGAAACGGTTAACATCCTTGCCGGTGAGCTTGCCCCATTTGTCAGGATAACGACGTCGGGAGATGTTTTCCAGTTCAACCTGTTCCTTTCTAGAATGATGATGTGAGAAATGGAAAAACAAAAAGGTTGGTAGTTTATTTCATATGCGTGAATGAGTGTGTGTGTGTGTGTATGTATTGCTGAATATACACAGCAATAATCCTTGAAAGTTCTCCGGCAACTCTGGAGAGTGTTGTCCAAACTGCACAAAACAGTTAAGCGAACATAAAGAAAAAAAGATTACATCTCGCAGTCCCCTCGTACAGGGATAAGGACTATCGCCATTAAGAGTATTTTCACATTGGAACCGGGAAAGGACAGAGGAGAGCGGTATTCATAACTCTTGTTGGATAATCCAAGTTTAACCGACTGCTAGTGGTGGTGCTAACAATATTTATTGACGGTAGTTTGTTGCCATGACTTTGTTGGTTTCGTGAATACATCTGACGCACACACATGGCACGGAATCGCATAAGGATGTGCTATAAATGGCCCCTGGAAATGCTTTCGAATGATTGTAATAAAAGGGTATAACATGTGTGTGTATGTTTGGAATGTTTTTTTTTTAATGGGTGGGCGTATGTGTGATATTTTAACTACGAAGGTCTATATTGTATGGCGTATGCGGATTATATCGTTTCGCTCCCGGCGGATGGTGAATAAAAGATTGCGGACGAAATCTTTTCCAATCCGTAAAGGACTAACTCTTTGGTGTGTTTGTGACTTAACATGAATTTTAAACACCGAGAGCAAATAACGTTTAGCACGGTGAGTCCCTGGATGGGTGAAAAAGCTGGGATGTCTAAAAATTACCATAGTGTCCGAAATACAGGGGTAGCAATGCTATTAGGTTAAACTAGCTTATTTTGGCTGCATGCGATGCAGCCTAAGATCAAAAGGTCCATTGTGGTACTACGTGGATCTGTCAAATTTTCATAGATATAAGTCTGCCTGAGTGAGCAGAGATAACTCTGAAGTGGAGATGGTTTTTGCGATAAGTCAACTAGATCGTCAAAGAAGTGGATTCCTACATGTAGTTGTCTCTTATTGGAGAGCAATACACTCAACCTCCACGGTCTACTAAAGAGGCCTAGTCTTTTTGCGAATAGGCCTATGAGGCAGTGCCCTGTCTTTCCATTATCAAGCATCTGTGGTTTGCTTTCTTGATCGCATCCACTTTGAATGATGATTAACATGTAACATCGCACAAAAAAGGAGACCCTCTGAACTGCACCAATTGCAGAGGCATAAGCCTCCTCACATCGTCGACAAGATCCTATGTGAACGCTTGAAACCGTCTACCAACAACCTGACCGGTATTACACCTGTGTGGTGTTAGGCAAGGGAAGTCCAAAACCGATCAAACTTTGGCAGATCATGGAAGAAATCCCAAGAAGTCCAAATCGATACCCACCACCTATTCGTCGATTTCAAAGCCACATACGACAGCATTTATAGAGACGAAGTATACAGAGCCATGCCTAGTTTTGGTATACCACCCCATCTCGTCCGTTTGTGTAGGATGACGATGGAGAATTCTTGATGCTCCATCAGGGTCGAAAACAACTTCACCGACACATTTGATACCAAAAAAGGATTTAGGCAAGGCGATGCGCTATCATGTTCCTTCCTTGATCCTATTCTTGAGAGGATTGTACAAAGCTCCCAGTCCAACATCAGACCCACAATTTCCCGAAAATCGGTGCAACAACTAGGATAAGCCGGCGATATTGACATCGTTGGTAGGACTCGACGTGATGTCATAGCCACGTTTGCTAGTATAGAGAAGGAAGCGGCAAAAATGGACTTAATTTGATGTAGTACTGAACTTTGTCTTGCTTGGTTCCGCCATCGACACTGACAACAACATCTCACCAGAAATAAAACGAAGAATCACTCTTGCCAACCGATGTTTGTTCGGGCTAAGAAGGCAAATTAGTAGTCAAGCGATCACTTGAACTACTAAGTAAGAAGACCCTGATCATCCCAGTCCTACACTATGGAGCTGAAGCATGGACCGTATATAAAGTGGATGAACAAATCCTTGGTCGTCTCTAGAGGAAAATTCGTCGGTCCCGTTTGCTTTGACAGGCCATGAATACGAGGCAAGAACTTTACGAGCTTTACAGCGACATACCCCTGGCTTAAGAAATCGACATCAACCAACTTGGAGTGCGCAATTGGAGGCAATTAGCTAAGGATCGGGCTAATTGGAGAGGCATGTTGGATGAGGCCCAGGTTCATTCCGGAATGTAGAGATGGACACCAAGGATTTAATTGCCACTTGGCTGTCACTGAAAATGCTAATATTCTCTGCGGATCTCCCATTACACCTCCGCCAGGACAAGGCTTCCTTAATTGCTATAATTCCTACATACAAAAAGCTTCAATGATCGGGAAGACGAATGGATGTGTTTGAGTTAAACATCTCAGAGAAATCACCTCCACCCAATCCAGATTCTGTTTTTGACCCATTCGTGTAGACTTGAATCAAGTTGTTATCTGCAGTCATATCCGACTCCGATTCGAGGCGATTCGGATTGGTCGACTTGATGTTATGCTCGAAACTGTGTTGAGTAATGGTGTGGTCGCTGTTTTCTGTATTTTTTAGGTTATATATCACTCCTATCTTTTTATTTTCACTTTGAAAAGGGGTAACGAGGCTATCAGTGTTAGAGATGCATAAGATCCAGTCTGTTTGCAAAAGAAGTTCTAGGGGCCATAGATGTAGTATAGCAGCGGGTGGTTCTTAGAGCTCGGCTTATTTATATGTCAGCTGATCTGTTTCTAGATCCGTCCAACAGTATAACACGCCATAGAGGAGTAAGTGTCTTATGATGATCACATAAAGCCAGAGGGTGATATTTGGTTTCTCCCTAATTGCCTTGTAACATGTGTATAGGGCTACAGTGGCTTTTTAAAGCGTTCTTGAATATTAACTTTCCAGTTCAGTTTATTATCCAAGACCAGACCCAGGTACTTTTCTGGTTTTGTGAAATTGAGACTGACGCCATTAAGTTTTGGAGGGTCAATGTGGTAAATTTCCTGCTGAAAAGGACTAATCCGGTTTTTTTTAAAGATCACACCGAGTCCATCTTCGGAGACTACTGAGAGGCAATTTTGTAGTTCTTTAGGGATATTAAGGTGCTTCTCTGATGTAGCCATTGCCACCTTGCAGCCTGCTTTTTAGATTAACTAGTAGCTAGTGCGGGTTGTGTATATGTATACACAAGCAAAATAAGAATGTGTCAGTAAATTTATCTGTAATTAAGTCACGGGGAAATTTTAATTTTCGAAAAAAATTCCACGTAACTTCGAAAGTGAAATAATTTCTCAGTTGTCGAAACTCCGCTATGTATTTATTTAGGTGGCAAGTGGCGATGGCGATAGCGACTGTTTATTGTTATTTTGTTTATTTTCAAGACTGTGTTTGTTTTGTTGAAAAAATCGTGTGTTTTTCCCAAAATATCAAACCCCAGTAAAAAGTATTCACATTGTGTTTCCAAGTGTTTTTTTTTTTTATTTTTTTGTTGTAAATTGTTCTTGCACAGAATATCACGGTTCTTGCAATAAAACTAGCCGGCGAAGTGATTGAATTCAATTAGCTGCCTAAGCAAAGATCTCTGTAATGCACATAATCAGCTCAACAATTCCTCTACCTGTTTTATGACTGATTATTTCTGAAGTTTTTCACACATACTACCATAAACTTCGAATTTGGAGTCGCGCTCGCACTCGCCATCGAGGTGGTGAAGAATCGCTACCCCGATTTTTTTATTTTTTTTTTATTTTTGGATCCTTAGTTTGTATTGCTACATACAAAGAACAATTCAATGAAAAATATTTGTTGAATGACATTTTCGTGACACTTTAATTCAATTCGTAGTGACAGTCGTTTAATCTTTTATAGTCCCCGATGTAAACGTGCCCAATGAAAGTCTTTTGCAATTATAACCAAAAAGCAATGTGAAAAACCAAAATAATTTAATACCACGGATTTACTAACATTTTCCCAATTTTCTTTGAAGGATCCATTCTTGATGCGATTGATAAACGGTTACACTGTCAAAGTAGAACTGCATTGACTTTCAGTGTGATGTCTATAGTCACAACCAGAGATAAGGGAAGTAAAGAGATACCAATCTTCTCGGTTTGCCTACAAGCTAAATTCACCCATAATTACGTATCTTACACATACTATCACATTTTTAAACAAGTATGCGTGAGATAAGTTATTCCCCACATTTTTTGCTCGAAATTTTTCGATTTTCCCCCGCTACCTCGCCGACCGCACCAACAACCATCACAGAAAGGGGTGAAAATTTACATCGGAGTTAAAACAGCTGTAGCAATGCCACCACCAATGAGCGCATCCAAGAAAACTTGAAGAAATAAGCACCGCGTTCAGTTTTGAATATTCAATTTAATCAAATCTTGAAAATATATTTATTTATTTTTTATGTTATGGTTGAAAAAATATTAGTACAAAACAAACCTACTGAGAACAATAAAATATAATTCTAATTTTTCGTGTGCGTTGAATTCATTAATACTTCCATTGATTTTGTATTTGTGTTGTTACTGCATATGTAACTAAGTCCACATGTTTGCGATAAATCGTTCTTATTGTCCTATTTATCTGTCTAACTCATTCTGTGATATTTTGATATATTATCTTTGAAAAAACGGATAAGGGTTTTATTACATTTACCTACATGCAATTAACACAATGTGTGGAAAAAGGACATTTATGTTGTTTTTTTTTTCATTTTAAAAAGTACATATTGACATAAGTTCGAATCGAGAACATCGTAAATGAAGGAATATATATTGAAGTTCGATCAGAAGTTTAGCCATTTGATTTATATTGCGGGTTTATGCCATACTAAAACACATTTTTCACTTCTATATAAGCATAAATCTTACTACAAAAATTATTGGAACTAGGATATTTTAGAAGATATACATACTTTGCTTAGTTATGCCAAAAAATAACAGGAATACAGACTGTGACACAACTGTTGCAGCCGTATTAATAAAAAAATTAACAATTATTATCTAATCTTTTGATTAAAATATAATTATGAATTAAGATTTTTTTTAATACTTAATTGACGTTTAGTGACAAATCTCTCACTAAGTAAATATATTCGATATTCCGTTGTTGTTTATGTTATTTTTATTCTATATGTGCAATATAGTTTGCAATTTTATGTGCGTTAGTTTATTTTATGGTTAACAACGTAAATAAACTTATATTTGTTTTATTTTAACCTGCTCAACAGCTCGCTTAAATGTATCCAGCGGCTAATTGGATATTTAAAAAAAAATTGGTTCAAAAATGTTATGATTACATATGCTTCTGTTGAAAATAAGATCAACATGTAATTTATATTGAAAAGTAGCATATCACTGTTTTGCATGGCATGTACGGTTAACAATTGAAATAAATTGTACTTTGTTTTGTACCTACCAACCAGAAAACACGTGTTTTAATTATTTAAGGTATTCAATATTGCGTTTAAACATTGAATAATATCAGTTTCGTTGTATGTTGAATATGTTTAACATGAACAAAGTAGGGCGGAAATCTTTGTTCCGTGTGTCAATTGCGTTAATAATTTTTAACATTAGTATGGTGCAGAAAAGTCAAAAATTAAACAAAAAAAGAGGATAAAATGTAACCCTTCTTGTTTGCAGTGCGTTATTTGTGTGGCATCGACATCTTGGCCATTGTATGCATTTGTTAACTGCCTAATGACAGTTGTTAAATAAAACAGCTGAGCAGCAACCTCTGTCGTTTGGCCGATGTGGTATTTTTAAGAAATTCAGGATTTGACCATGCTCTGATGTAACTGAATGCATATCTATAAGAAAAATGTTTAGTCGTCATGAAGAATGTTTTGTTATCGATTGCTTACCTGTCCACGGTATGCTATTCCAGCACATATTGTCTGCATCTGACGAAGCGGTAACATGTTATGTATCCATTTTCATTTGTTTTTCTTTTAAAGGCTTGCGAAATATTGTTTGCACTGATTTGAATTATAAATAAACACAAGCAAAACATTTCTTGAAATTCCTGACAATAAAGTTTACAATGACATTTCTAGAATTGTGAAAAAAAAAAAAAATGTCAATTGAAATGTCATTACAAAAATAAATCTACCACACTTCTAAACAGCTGTTAATGAAAGTGTTCAAACCTCAAATTTCACGTCTGCTGAATTCTTTTAGTCGGAAATACATGTATTCACAGACGAGAGTGCATTGGTAGTGGATTACAACAAAAACAACCAACTCTTGCGGGGATTCAGGGTGAGAGAGGTAGAAGTTTGGTATCTCTTTACTTCCCTTATCTCTGGTCACAACTAACATTTTTCGTGGAAAATTGTATCTACATGACGACCAACTTTTGTTAACAAACCAACCCTAGAAACAGATGTTTCCACAACGATTGTAGAACCTTAGTTTTTAAAGGATAGTGTTGTCATAATAAAAGGCCCATTTACACTCAAGGTGTTAAAGCATTACATCCAACCTTTTACGAATTATACGAATCTTATAAGACCTGACTAGGAGGGAACTTAGGATATTCAATACACCCAAACCCAATTCATGAGCATAACATAAAAAGCGACGCTTTTATGGAAACCATCCTGCTACCATATGTTTTTTTAGTTTTAGAATATCCTTAGCGACGCCTTGTCTTATAATAGAAACACCTACTTTTTTTTGCTGTTAAGATTCCCCGAGCTAGATTTTTTTCCACGCTAGTGAATATTAGCAAATGAGTGTGCACGCATTATTCATGCTAAATGATTTCATCCTTGATATAGGAAAATTCCTGGGCGTATTCTTCTACATGCGAGGATTTCTCCGATGATTCGAACACCTTTCCGTGTGAAATATTCACATAGTCATTTTTTAAAGAAATAAAAACAAAACACGAAGGTTGCGTTTTAATACATTTGAAGGACATATTTCTTATTGAAAAATAACAGTCTACTCTGAATGCAATTTTATGTGTGGAAGCAAATTGATGATATCTACATACAAACATGCCAGATGAGTAGGCAATTTCAGGATGTGTTTACGTTTAGGTATTTTAAATTTTTTGAATATTTATATACAACTTTTGAATAATAAACAACCGTGTGGGTCATATATGGCCATGACATACCCTATTTTCCTAGGCTATTAGCCATGCCAACAAGCCATCAGAAATGCCGCAACTGACGTGGTGGAATTCACACTGCGACCACAACAAAACCCCTGGTTTGATGAGGAGTGCCAGCAGGCACATGCAGCATAGAACAATGCTGTAGGGACATGCTGCACATGCAGCAAAGAACATTGCTAAAGGGCCATGCTGCAGCGAAGAAGACCAGAGCTGCTCGAGAGGCTTAGAGGCAAAAAAACAAGGAAGGAACACCAACTTCTCCGAAGAAAAAATAAGGATTACGAGAAACTGGCAGTCGAATCAATTGAGAGGTGAAACTGCGAGGCGAGAGGTGAAACCCAAGGCTACAATGCCTGAGCAGAATCCTGCAGAGATGAACATGGGAATATAATAAAAGATTCACAGTCTGTGCTTAAGATTTGAAAAGAGCATTTCTACAGACTTTGAAACGTTGGTGACAGCCAACCTCGGTTGTCGGGCAGCATGAGCCATTCAACCTGATAATCAATAATTTCGTCCACCTAACTAATAAGAAGTTAAAATAACGATATATAACCTTAAATCCAACAAGGCTACTAGAGCAGATGGACTGCCAGCCGAGCTTTTTCAAACACCAACTCACTTGTAAATTTTGGTCGGATGTAAGTATGTCCGATGAATAAAACCTTAGCATCGTAAGCCCTATCCACAAAATGGGAGATACTCTGAACTGCGCCAACTACAGAGGAATCAATCTCCTAAACGACGCGTATAGAATCCTGTCGCCATTCTATGTGAACGGCTAAAACCGTTTGTCAGCAACCTGATCGGTCCTTATCAGTGTGGTTTTAGACCAGGAAGACAGCCATCGACCAGATCTTCACACTCCGGCAGATCTAGGAGAAAACCAATCGACCAATCCAACTATTCATCGATTTTAAAGTCGATAACGTATATAGCGACGAAGGGTGACGTTGGAGGAATCTCTGCTCCGTGAAAATCGGCAAGGACACCTACGAACTATTTACCCTTTCACAACAATAGTTGCGTATAAACAACATCCGATTGATGAAGTCGATGGGAAGTGGTGATGACCCAGGTTTTTTGGAAGAAGCTATTGAATCAGTTTTAGCTAGGAGCTAGGAGATAGCATCAGAAATAAAAAATTTCTGAAGGATGACGAATGTACAAACTGCGATTCTGATGAAGAGGTAAGTGCGGGGGTCAGTTTTAAGAAAATTGATGCTTCCACATTGAAATGGAGAAGACAGGAAATGTTGGCCGTCGATGCAACCTGGAGGGGAAGAGCTGAAGTTGATGACGTTTATGAGAAAAAAGCACCAATAGAGTATATTGCGCAGTTTTTTGATGAAGAAATTTTTGATCCATTGCATTTATAACTGATGCTATGTCACTATGTCAAGGTTTGAAAACATAACTCTTTTACCCTAGCAGCCTTTTTACAGATCGACTCATACCACCCGTTTACCTTCGGTTTGATACTCTTTACCCGGTGTGGGATAAAGGATTTCATACCCAGGAGAATGGTGTAAGTTATCGCATCAGCAGTAACATCAACGCTTCCGTTTAGAGCTTCCCAGTTGTATTGCCATACAGTTCTTATAGGAATTTGTTCTTCAACTATGTGGTTGGAGTGCAAGAAATCAGCTAATACGATACAGTGGTCTGACGTGACTAGAGGTGATTATACATTTATGGTGTACTCATCGAAGTGAGATGTTAGAAACAAGTCCAGGGTATTGGAGGCTTGAATACCAATATCTGGAATGCACGTTGGCTCATTTACAAGCTGAAATAACTCTCGCCAATTGCTGTTTCTTTGGGCTAAGAAGGTTTCTAATAAGAAAAGCCCTCTCACAAATAACCAAGGAGACCTTATAATTATAAGACCCTCATCATCCCAGGCGCAGAGGCATGGACATTGACAAAATCAATTGAAAATTGCCTCGGTTGCTTTGAAAGTAAGACTCATAGAGTGATATTCTGTCCAGTTTTTATCGATTATGTGGAGGAAAAGATTCAACGACAAGAAGTGCCGGAAAGGGGAAAGGAACTGTAGATAATCACAAAAGGTGGGAAACAAATTACCACTCGCGGACCAAAATTAGCTAGAATTATGCTCTAAGTAGCAAAACAAAAACTGTCAAGATAAATCAACGCTGGTCTACAGTCCAATCTAGTCTGGAGGAAATGAAATACGTACCTCAACTGCGCTAAGAAATTCGCACAAATGATCATTTCAAGGATTAGTCAGGCCCCTTGAAAAGAGATGGTGACGCATGGTGGCAGGGTTCAATTTCGTATTGGCTGATGGACCCTTAACCTAGGGGTATCTGATACATTGGAACTGGACCTCAGGTTAGGTGTTGTGCTTTGGGTTGATTACAAAAGAACGTAGAAAACCATTAATAGCAAGAAATCATCCTCGGATATTATTGACAATACATACATATTCGGGTGCGAATTTGTAAATAGCGACACACCGAAGCAAAAATTAAGCCTAGATTAAGTTAACCGACATGACCTATATATGCATACTCGCGTTGATACAAAAAAGGCATTGCTAAGGATTGTTGAAATAGTGCTACGAGTTTTCAAGTGAAGTGAAGACGTCTTGAGCTGTATAGTCGAAAAATACAGCCAATACAAAATCCCAAAAAGGGTCATGGTGGTCCACACTAACAATCAAATTGATGACATTTCGATAGACAAGAGGCACACATCCAGTATATCGACTGCGAAAGAACTGCTGAGGTGGAGTCAACGGTGAACCTGAACAGTGAAATTTTTTCAACTGAAGCTCGCAACAAATAACGATGCCTAAAATGCTAAGCTGCAGTTCAAGACGAGATTTTTCATGGAAGGGAAGAAAACCGGATTTTTAGAAAAAAAGAAAATGGAGCAAGAATGGACCGCTTTCAAAAATATAGAAAGGTGCCACTGCGGGAAATATGTTCGCATGTATTACGATTACAAGAATACGAGGCGCGAACAGAATTCTGCTGAAATGAACAAGAAAAAATCGTAGTTGAGACACAGTTAATGCTGGAAGAACCACTTCTGACTGTTAGTCGATGACGAATAACATCCCGCTGCCAGGCAGAACGACAGATTCAATATTGGCAACTTCAGCCCCTGACCTAAGTGCAATGAGGATAGCAATAGCTAAACCTTAAAGCTTAATAAAACCGGAGGAGATGACTTGGTAAGTAGCGTCCACCAACTTATAAGCAAAATCTGATCGGATGAAATTATGCCTGAAGAATAGAACCTCAGCATCGTTTGCCCGATCCACAATAAAGGTGACCCTCTGAACTGCGCCAACTACAGAAGCATCAGTCTCCTCAACATCGCCTACAAGATCCTATCTCTCGTAATATGTGAATGCCTGAAACCGTCTACCAACAACCTGATCTGCCCTTATCAGTGGGGTTTTAGGCTAGGAAAGTCAACAACCTTTCAAATGTTCACACTTCGGCAGATCTTGGAAAAACACAGGAAGTCCAAATCGATACTCATCCGCTATTCATCGATTTCAAAACCTTATACTGCTTTCCATACTGCATACAGCTTTTCCAGCCAGACGTCGGACGCAGTCGAGGAATACCTCTTCTTAAGTGGCACGCAAAATTAGAAATTGATCTCAACCAACTTGAAGTGTGCAACTGGAAACAGTTAGCTAAGGACAGGGCTAATTGAAGACATGTTTGTTGAGGACCCGGTGCATTCCGGATTATGGCTACTGGCACCATTGAAAATATGTCATATTTTGCGTTATTGGCGACTTTCCCTCCGTCGATGTATAAGGGCATACAAGGCTGACGTTGATGAACTTAATGTTCCAAGTGCAGACTAGAGATTTGAATGTCTTCGTCATTTTGTTCTTAGAGGTGACTTACTAACTTAATTTTCGGGCTCCCGATCCGTGAGCGTATCTCCCTGAGACAATGCAGCTCTCTCTGCGATCCACACTCGATACTTCGAGTTTTTTTTAGAACAAGCGCCTTGGCATCCGCGATGGCTTGTTCTTAAAAAAGGAGGTTCGGTCTTCCTTGCTTTCTCGGACCTGGGGGCTAGGATTCGAAGACGCTCTTAGCTGGAGCAATATTGTCCATTCGCTCGATGTATTCGAGTCAATGTAGTCGACCTGTTCTTGCTTTTTGGACTACATCCACATTTTGATACAGCTCTAGAGTTCGTGGTCGATCTTGTCCTCCATAGCCCTCCTTGCGCACCGGAAATCCGCCGAAGTATTTCTCTTCCGAAGGAGCCCGGTATCAGCACTTCCTTCCTTCTTATTGCCCAGCAGTCGGCGCCATTAAGCAGAACTGGCAGGATAAGGATTTTGCAGAGCAAACATTTCGGCCTTCGAATTGAAGTTTTGAACCCAGTTGTTTCGCCAAACCGAAGTAACAACCGTCTCCGCAAAAGAATTAGTGGATCTCCACTAGAGTGTCATTCCTGAAGTCTATGTTTACTCCGAGTGAACTATGTGAACTTCTTAAATACTTCGAAATTGCTGCTATAAATAGTGACGTTTTCTCCTAGACCGTGGATAGATGCTTTTTTGTTTGTTGATAGCATGTAATTAGTCTTGTCCTCATTTACTTCAAGGCCAACGGCTTTCGCCTGTTTTTCAATTGCCATGACCGCGACATGATGGGAACGACAGATGATGTCTATATCATCCGCCTAGCCCGGGAGCTGGTCGGACCTGTTGAACATAGTGCCTTCCGTGTGGACACCTGCCCTGCGGACTATCTGCTCCTGTAAGAGATGGAAGAAGTCGCATGATAGCGCGTCTTCTAGCCGAAATCCGGTACATGATTGTAATAGTTCGCAACTTCCAAACTGCACTGCAGCGCGTGTTTTCCAGTGTCACGCGATGTATGCTATCATATGCGCCTTATAGTTGATGAATAGGTGGGGAGTTTCGACTTGAAATCATTGGTCAAGTGAAAGTTTGGTCTATATTCGATCTGCCGGACTGGAAGCCACGTCCCGATTAGTGTGTTGCACAACGGTTTTAGACGTTCACACAGTACGTTGGATAGGATCTTGTATGCAATATTTAGCAGGGATATGCCTCTTACAAGACATAGAATCGCCATTTTGTAGATGGGGCATATGGAGCTTATTGTCCAGTAATCGGGCATGTTTTCTTCAACACATACTTGCTTGATGCTCCCTGCCAAAACATCACCACCGCATTTAAAAAGTTCCATTGGTAATCCATGAGAGCATGCGGCCTTGTTGTTTTTAAGCTTTTTTATAGCTAGGCCAACTTCTTCTATACTAGGTGGTGGAACTAGTTATTCATTGACTGGGTTCTCTTCATGACCCATCACTCTCTCTACATGATGCCCATTAAGCAGCTGCTGTTGATGCTGCTTAAGCACATCTACTATTCCCTTTGCTTCGGTGCCTAGGTTTCTTTCGCTATCTCGAAGAGCCTGCATTCCAGTTTTGTAGCCAGCAGCCAGTTGCTTGGCTTTTTTATAATACCTCCGGATTTTTTTACGATCGCACTAATATTCGATCTCTTTGAGCTGGGAAGCTGCGTAAGCCATCTTCTTTCTACGCAGGGTCTTCTATTCCTCCCTTCTCCTGACTCGATACTCGTCTCTCGATGCCGTTGTTTTGCATTGCAGCGCTTTCCTGTATGCACCTTCTGTCACCTTTTACTGTACACGCATTCACTATCATACCACGGGCTCTTTCTCAGGTGTGGCTGGTACCCTCCGTTGGTTTCGGCTACCTCCTTGATGATGTCGCGAAACTGGCATCACTGATTGTTGCCGTCTGTGGTAGGTGAGTGCACAGAGGAGAGTTTCATACTCAGGACGCTCGCTGTAGGCTCTGGCTACTCCAGGTGTGCTGAGGCGTCTAACGTAGAATTTCTTCTTCTGGGCAGTTCGCAGCTTCTTCTCGTTGGACAGTTGAGCTCTGAATTTATCCGCGACAAGAAATTGGTAAGAGTGGACGATTGTTTTGGTTTACCCGAAATTGAATTCCCTACCTTCAGGCCCACGTTTTGGAATGAGGACTTTAGTAATAGCTGAAGAATCTGTCAAACTAAAGCAAATTCGCATGGATACCCAAACTTATGTCTGCTTGGATATATATATTACCGATTAAAATATTTACTCAGTGAGTTCATTAAATTCCTCATCGTCCTATATAAATAAATAAGCAAGCACACTTACTACTTCACAGGCAATCTCATAACCCTTCCGAAACACTTTGCCTGATAGCTGGAAATCATCCCTTCAAGACGTGCTTCCGAGTGCATCTCTCTTCTGGGAAAAACAATCAACAAGACCATCAACAACAAGCACAAGTCGCGATAGAAAAGAAAAACTTTCGAAACTAAATTAATTTCAATAAATTCACAGATCGTTAATTTCTCTCGAGGAGTGCATTCTCCCACCCCGGACGGACGGAGGAAGTCGCAGCAAAGCCCCAACTTTGTATAGAGGATGTACTCGAAAATCGTTTCGATTCATCATGGAAACACTGGCGTTGCTACGAAGGCAAACTCAAGTCGAAGTCTAGAATAGACGTTCCTTTTAATTTTTTTTTTGTTTTGGTTTCTTTCCTCCTTGTCTTAGTTTTAGCGTAGTGGTACTTTACTTAAGCGAACAAGGAAGTTTCAAGTTTGTAAAAGTTCGTCGATATCTTTTTTAGAGCACACAGTCAGGGCAAGCACCAACAAAAAAAAAAGAAAATCGCAGAATAGATGAGAGTGGCGAGGCCCAAGAAGAGTTAAAGTGTTGTAAACTGACTGGCAAGGATGAGGCTGCGAAACTTGTCCTCTTCATACCCATTCTTGAACCCATACATACTACTGGTATCTGGTACTGCTGAGCGACGCATTAATGGTTTCGTAAGTTTTCCATAAGTTTTATCCTGCTTCCGGCGTGCGCATTGGTGGGTAGTTTTTAGTCTCCCGAAGATGTTTTGCAAGGAATATGGAGAACTCTTAGAGTTTGTGTGTCCTGATTTTTTTTTTTTTTTAGATTCATGGAAGACAAACCAAAAACGAATTGTGTCTGGGCCAATGATTTCCGCCACACCAGGACTTCTTTCGGCTGAGGTTCCCGTTGTTTCTTGCTTTTGCATAAACGATTAGCGGACATGGTCTGGTGGATCCTTCCAGGAAAAATAACCGCGCGATGTAATAATGAATGTTGCCCGCCAGCGACGCCCGACGGTGGTTGACAATGGGTTGGTTGTGGTTAGTTGTCTGTTTGTGTTTGGATGGCGAACATGCTAATTGGGGTGAAAGATGGTAAGTTTGGGATAAGTGGAAAACAACTCTCAGAGGTTTTCTAAACATTTCGAAAGAAAAATGGACCGGAATGTGAGCGATGGCATGGGGTTGTTACAATTGTTTTAGCAATGAAACGTCACTGGGTGTCAGGAGTATCCTATATGCTTCCATACCCAATATAGAAGGGACATAGAGCAAGGTCAAAGCAGAACATTCGACAGAGCGCTTTTAGGATTTCAAGTATACCTGTAAGCGGCACCATGCCGGACGTGGTCTGGAATTTGATAGTCAGAGGACTACTTGTTTCTCTGAGACTTGGAAAATACATCGCTGGTGCTAACTTATTCACTTCAAGATTTGTTAGTGGACACTAACGAAAGGGTGTTCTGCCTGCTCTACTCTGGAATCTTGTCGTCATAAGACTTGGATTTTCATTTTACGATGAATCAGCAGATAACATGGGTCATCTAAGATTGCCTAGCGAAGGGACAGTGTAATTTTGTCCCGAATAAGGCCCGCAAATACTATTGCACCTAAAACTCTATATAGCGACCAGCCACCTGTTTCAAGTTAGACTTATACAATAAAAATTATCTTAAGAGGACATGATTTGTCACACAAAGGAGGATACGTTTTTTTTTTTTTCAGTGTATGAAAATCTGACACAGGCAACTCGCGTACAAATAGCGTTTGAAGACGGAGATGCGATCAAACGTCAGCCATTTTATTTTGTTCTGCAGACGGAACTCCTAAAAAAGACTCTTGGTAACTCTCGGTACCAAATAGTGTGTGACTTTACGATTTTCAGAAAATTTGACAACGCAGAATCAGAAATTGACTAATGAATGAGAAGAGGACGATCAGTGAATCTGAATATTGAGTATAGGGGAGTCCGGAATTTTTTAAATAAATAAAAATGAGCAGAGAAGCTTCACTTCAAATAACCCTTTCAGAATAGGGATGATGGAAAGAACGAATCCATTAATATAAGGAAGCAATCCCTTGCATGGGGTAAAGTAATAGAATCGTACTGCGAATCTGGTGGATTGGAAAGACAGACGTTGTTTTGCAACCTAAGAGCTAAATCCATTGGGGGTAAGGTGTTAAAAGACATGATTCTGCAATGGAACAGGATGTCTCAACCGGACATGTCCATGAGGTGCATCGACGAAGGGAAAGAAGAAATAATACTTCACGCTCTTTGTAACTGACCAGCTCTATCAAACAAAAGAATGTTGCATCTTGGAGCACACTTTTTCAAAATCTTTGCGATTTTGCAAAAACGGAAGTGAAAAGCCTCCTCGCTTAATTGATAACTGAGAATTTTTTTTATAACAGGTTTTGAATTGAAACAATCTACGTGGTATCACAATGGGCCAAAAACTGCTCTAAATGTGTTTAGATGAATTCGCAGCGACTCTTACCTATCCTAACCTCAACCGGACGTTGTTTCATCAAAGACTTAAGCATGTCATAATAACACAACACATGTGGGGATATACGTTTGAGAGAGAGTACAACCTCTGATTAGCATCCGCTTGCGGAAAAAGTCGACACAAAAAACCGGCGTATTAGAGAAAGACGGAACCACGCAAACAAGGTCACAATATCACTGAAACCACCTTTCGCACCACCATGCCAGTACAAAGCAAGACTAGGACAAAATGACTGGTCCTTAAGAAATAATCTACGCACCCTGGAAATATAAGTGATTCTATCAGTTAAAAAACCGTAGCAATCGTTGTTAAGCACGCAAAGACAGCCAATGTCGGAAGATTGCGCACCAAAGCAATCCGGTCCTACGACATCTAGAGCAAATGAAGAGTTCTGCTGGTAATTCATTAGAACCGTTTACCTTTCTGTTCTTAAGGTGGTGGCAATCTCGACGCACGCGACGAACGCGACGCAGACGGTTTCGCATTGAAGTGTCAAAAATGGTGAGGATTTGAGTGGTGGTGGCAATCTCGACGCTCACGACGCGACGCGATGCGATGTCACTTGATTGACAGTTCACCATTAGCCGTCGAAGATTTTGTTTGTTTTTCAATTCTCACAGAAGAAAATTTAATTTTCTGCGCCTTAACCAACTCAATAAGTTTTTCTTCGAAATTCATCACACAACACAATTATTAATTCAGTACTTTTAATTTATTTTGTTTATTTATAACCTAGAAAGTAATCTCAAGATTCTCACAAACATACCACCTGACAGCTTTCAAACTGACATTCCAATGCGTCGATGCGCAAGAAAGTTGAAGTTGAATCAACTTTTCTGTGTAGCTAACGTCCATTGCGTCGCGTCGGCGTTCAGATTGCCCACTTATACATGTTCCCATAAGCTCGATGAGTTTTTGACATTTCAACGCGAAACCGTCTGCGTCGATACCATCCGTTGCGTCGAGATTGCCTTGGGGGTTAAGCTTATTGATTTCTGCACTAACTTCCTCAATTATAAAGGTAAGTATGGGAGGTATATCAGTTTCTTGCCCTGTCATTAATATTAAAGCTGCATGCGTTCCTACTATCAAGCCAGTTTCCAGATATTTTTTTTGCTTTGTTTTGCATTGTAGGACCTTGACATGTGCCTCCTATATCCCCTCGTTTTGGTACTTATAAAAGCACTTGCATCTTTTTGAGGGTGCCTGGTTGGTTTTTGGATTCTAAGGCAAGGAATCTGAATGCTGGTAATCACAGTTAACTGTTGGCTTTTCATGGAGGCTGTATTTTGCAAAAAAAAAAAAAAAACAGTTGAAGATGGTTTCCTAAGCTTTTTGTAAATTTTTTTAAAGCCGAAATTGAAAGTTTCGTAAAATTCCTGCTTGGTAGGGTCTTCAGTCGCATCCATTGAGGCGTGTGTCTGTATATATAAGGCTAATTGTTGCAAAACGTTTCTCTGATGGGGATCACAGCCAAACGATCAATAGCCGGCATCAATCCAATTACTCTTCATTGAAATCGGCTCCCCACAATTAATGTGTATTATCAGGACAACGCTGAAAGCATTTAGTGAATGAAATCCGTAAAGATTTGCGGCGGCCGACGTAAAGGACAACCCTGACGCATCATTTGAAATTAACGTGATCGTAACGTGATAATAACCATCGCAATCGATTCAAAGACAGCCAATGCCTCAAAATTGCGCACAAAAGCAATATCATCTGCTGCTACTATTGTCGACGAGTGGAAACCTGGTAATACTTATCTAAGCTTCAAACCTAAGTCCACGATACAGGTAAAAGTAATTTAGAGTGGCTTCAGTGGCTACTCCAGCATCTATAGTCGACAAAACGAAGATATTTAGCAAGCAGTACCTCCCCTTCGTCTATACACGTCCTGCTAAGGTTTTTAGGCATTTGACTAGTTTTGGCACGTATTATTAAAGCTATAAAAAGCGTGCTCTTTCTTGTACACCTGGTTCTTTGTCTGACAAGCAAATAGGACTTAAAATTTCATTGAATATCCTTTTAATCAGGTACCTAACAGAATATTCCGATTTGGTCTCAGAAAGAGAGGATCAAGGGTATTGAATCTCCGAAATTAAATGGTGACAGTCTAGAATTTGTACAATCACACAAGTACTCGGACATGAACTTATTTACGACCTAAGTGGTAACTAATTGCGTCCAGTTTGTTTGATGTGGCTGACATGTCTAGAAACCTGGCGAAACCAAACCAAATGTGACTTTCTGCAAAAAAAAAGTTGCTCCTTTGGCCATGTACATTTTTTAAAGCTCAATGGGTTTAAGGTTCAATAGAATCCAAAGTTTTCCAGGTAGTTCTTCTAAGGATTCCTGGCTAGTGGCTATCTACCAGCACAGTAGATACATTGGCAAAGGGTTTTCTAGAATTTTCCTGAGTCCAGCCTCGTCGATGATGGAATTCAGTATTTTTTCCAGGCTATTCTTTTAGCCTTTAGAAAGTCCACAACTGATCAAATTTTCACACTTCGGCAGATCCTGGAAAAACCCCAAGAGGTCCAAATCGATACCCATCCCCTGTTCATCGATTTCAAAGTTGCATACGACAGCATTTATAGAGACGAGCTATATAGAGCCATGTCTAGTTTTGGTATACCTGCCAAACTCGTCCGTTTGTGTAGGATGACGATGGTGAAATCTTGCTGCTCCATCTGGGTCGGAAACGACCTCAATGACATATTTGATACTAAATATTCAACTCAATTCTTGAGAGGATTTCGCAAAACTCCTAACTAACTAACTAACGGGTGAATCAAGTAGAGATATTTTTTTCAATAGCCTTTTTTGACAGATCACGTGTGAGTCGTGTCATGCTGTCATGTTATTTTTGTTTAGTATTGTTTGGCATTTCATAATGGAAAGACTTACGCGTGAACAACGTTTACAAATTGTTCAACTTTATTATGAAAATTCACGTTCTGTGAGGAATGTGTTTCGTGCACTTCGCTCAACTTATGGTCAACATAATCGGCCTACTGAGCGTACTATTCGCAACACCATCACCTATTTTGAGACCCAGCATTCATTATTGGATAATATTCGACCGAATAGACCACGTCCAGCACGCTGTGAAGAAAATATAGCGGCCGTAGCTGAGAGTGTACACGAAGACCGTAGAGAGTCGATTCGGCGCCGTTCGCAGCAACTCGGACTAACGTATGGAACGACTTGGCGCATTTTACGTCAAGATCTTAAATTGAAAGCGTACAGAATACAGCTTGTGCAACAACTGAAGCCGCTCGACCTTCCCAAGCGACATCGCTTCGCTCTATGGGCTCTTGAAAAGTTCCAAGAAGATCCGACGTTTTCGAGGCAAATTTTGTTTAGCGATGAGGCCCATTTCTGGCTCAATGGGTATGTAAACAAAAAAACTTGCCGCATTTGGGACGAAGAGCAACCTGAAGAGATTGAAGAACTTCATCCAGAAAAAACAACGGTTTGGTGTGGTTTGTGGGCCGGTGGGCCGGTGGAATCATCGGTCCATATTTCTTTAAAAATTATGCCGGTGCGAACGTAACCGTCAATGGCGACCGTTATCGTGCCATGATAACCGACTATTTGATGCCTGAAATTGAAGCTCGTGATCTCGGCGACATTTGGTTTCAGCAAGACGGCGCCACTTCCCACACATCGCATCAATCAATGGACTTATTGAGAGAACATTTCGGTGAGCACATAATTTCACGTTTTGGGCCGGTCGATTGGCCACCAAGATCGTGTGATATCACACCGTTAGACTTTTTCCTGTGGGGATATGTAAAGTCAAAAGCTTATGCCGACAAACCCGCTTCGATTCAGGCCTTGGAGGAAAACATCACGCGTGTCATTCGCCAGTTACCAGTCGAAATGCTCGAACGAGTGATCGAAAATTGGACTCAACGGATGGACCATCTGCGACGTAGCAACGGCCAACATTTGATAGACATAATCTTCAAAAAATAAATGCCAAAGAATGTTCTTTCAAATGATAATAAATATTCTCCATTAAATTTGAATTTTCTGTGTTTTTTTCTTTAAAAAAGTAGGGAACCTCGAAAGGGATCACCCTTTACTAGCATACGCTGACGATATTGACATCATAAAGACGTGATGTCATAGCCACGCAGGAAGCGGCAAAAATGGGTTAAGCTGTAAATGAGGGTAAGACTAAGTATAAGCTGTCAACACGAAAGGACACACAATATCAACGAATTGGATTAAACGTCATCATTGATAGGTTACGGGTGTTTTTTTTTTCAAGATAAGAAATTAAAGTTGGCAATACTATTTGAACTGGTGGTCAGCTGTCAATTGATTTATTTTTAGTTTGGTTTGTCATTCATAATGAATGAACTGACGTCCTACAAAGCTTCCAAATTGTGCAAAGTTATTTTGAAAGTCATGGTTCTGTTAAAAATACGTATAGCGCACTACGTCATAATCTTCCATAAGAGCAATTAATTCGATTAGGTATGAAACGTTTTCTCAGCACGTTTACTCTAAATGATGATAATACGCATCCGCAAAAACGTCATACAGTGCGCACAGAAGAAGTCATTGCTGCTGTAGAGCTTAGTGTATAGGAAGAGCTGAATCAGTCTTTCTGCCATCGTGCAAAGGAATCCAACCAATTTATGGAAGATTTTACGGAAAGATCTTGGTTTGCGTGCTTAAAAAATCCAACTCGTGCGAGAATTGAAGCCAAAGGATCACCTAGCCAGGTGGAGATTCGTTGAATGGGCCCAAAACAAGGGTATCATTGATCGCAATTTTCATAAGCGAGTTTTGATTAGCGATGAAGCTCACTTTTGGTTAAATTGATACGTCAATAAAGCTAACTGCCCGTATTTGGAGTTTAGATGATCCTCAATTGTATGTTGAGACATGGTAACATCCATAAAACTGACTGTTTGGTGTGCTTTATGGGTCGGTGAAATAATTGGTCCGTACTTCACATTTCTTTAAAAACGATGCTGGCCAGAACTTTACAGTTAATGGTGACAGCTATAGAGCCATGATTACTGACTTTTTCGTTCATCAAGTGAACACCTATGATGTTCAGGAGCTTTGGTTTCAACAAGACGGCGCAACATGTCACACAGCTAGTGCGCCAATTGATTTGTTGAAGGAAACGTTGGTTGGCGGTTCGACCGTCTGGAGAGCGCCAGGTTGCTGTGTGGATCCTTAGCCTTGGGAACCTAGTGCTTTACTTATCACCATCTTACGAGCTGCTGCAAAATCGATTAATCGGTAGCCGTTGTCTGTTGTCGTTTCGTGGATTCTGTCTTACGAACTCAACCGCCAATGATATTTTCCTTTCGAACTTTAGCATTGGAATTCCCTGAGTACGACTTCTACATCATACTCCAGACAGGCTCAATTGGCTTCATCCAGGATTTCATAAAACTCCTCCTTGATGGGATATTCAGCCACGTCGGTAGGGACGTGTGCACAAATTAGGTTTATTTTTTGGAACATAGCTTTGATGCGGATCACAGAAAGGCGATCACTTATCGGCTTGAATGCAATGACTTTTGTGCTAAGACGATTTCCCACTACAAATCAGCATCCCAATGGCCGCCAATGTCAAATCTGTTTTGACATTTGTGGACTAGACAGACGTAGAATACGAGTGAACAAGCCATAGAGCGATGCACTCCCCAATAACGCGGAATAATCGAAGTGGACGATTTGTCGACCAAAATCATAATGAGCGATGAGGCTCATTTCCACATCAGCGGGTACGGGAACAAACAAAACTATCGCTTTTGGGGCACCGAAAATCCACGAGTAATGCACGAGGAGCCATTACACCCGCTCAAAGTTACTGCATGGTGCACTGTTCACGCTGGAGGAATCATCGGGACTTTTTTTTCCAAGAACGCCGCTTGTCAAACAACAACAGTGGACGGTGCGCGCTATAGGGCCATGTTAACCGATTTTTTTGCCGCAATTGGACGAATCAGGACTGCAGGACATGTGGTTCTAACAACACGGGAAAACGGCACACACTGCGCGAGCCACATCCGATATTCTAAAGGCCAAACAACATCGGATGACTTCTTTTGGCCCACCTTGTACATGCAATCTTTTGTTGCAGCTCTAATAAATGTCGCAATTTGTTCTGTTCGTTATACCTGATCCTATCCATCGTATCTCCTCGATTGCGGTTATATCAACCTTTCACCGCATGAGGACAGAGTCAAGTTTTTGAGTAGCACCCGAGGTGTAGAGTGCTCGTACATTCCGGGTACATACTACCATGGCGTAGTCCAGTTAAGTTCCGGGTCTTGTTGCCATATGAGGAGTTTAATTATCCGAGGCTGGTTGCGTCTCTCTCATAACTAATGGTTTTTTACATGGTCGGGAAGTTACCCTAACGGCACAACTCAATCTGGAGGGCCAGGCCCTTGTTTTTTCCCTAGGACAGCGCGTCGGAAATACCGATGTCAGTAACCAATTTTGAAATATGAGCGCTGCCGTTGACCCATTGAGGGCTCCTCCGCCACCAACTCGTTTCCAACGCCCTGGCTCAGTATTGGAAATCCCTATAGACCTGGTGTTCAAACATGTCGAAGCAGCTCTATAGAGATAACACCTACCAGTTTGATCTAACTGGTGCTGTAGGCGCCACCGTTGATTCCATCTAGAGAATTCCCTCAGCTGTCGCCTGAGAGTGAGTACCTTAGTGGGAAGACACTCCTTCCCTTCTCTCGTTTGCTGCCACCAACGACCTTCCACACGGGTTTGATACCCCATCTCCAGTCGAGGTACTAGGCATCAGTAGGAGTTGATAGTAAGAGGCTAGCAGTGGCGTGGCGTCCATATAACTCGATTCCTACCGAGTTACCTTTTAAAATTCTACTTTTCAACAATGTACCAATAAAACAAGCAACATGAATCTTAATATCCCCACATAAACTTAAAATATGTGTGTTTCCCACACCTGCACAGCACACGCAGCAACAAATTCTATCAACAACTCCACAACCTGCAACTGCAAGTCATCCGCTTTCCGCTTGGAAGTGTAACCCGAAAAAAGCCGTGTTATAAAATATTTGGCTGGTTAGAACAAATTGTTTTTCTTTCCTTGTTTTACCTTTATCGTTTACTGTGTTTGACTCCTCTCTGTTTAACACACGCTGTCTTATGCAAAAAATAACCCGATGTTCAACGACTTATTTGGTGAATTTTGTGTATCTATGATTATTTCTGTTGGAAAAAAATCAGTTATGAAGCAGATTGCGATGCGTAACTTAAAGTAATTTTGAGTGTAATTATTGATGTGCAATAAAAAAAAAAAAAAACAAAGAAAAGTGTGAAAAGTTTAAATTGTGGTATTTTTCAATTAAATTCAGCTAATTTCAAATAGCTAATTATTAGGAGATAATGGCATTATTAACTGTAAATTGTTGTTTGGTAGATTTGCTTTTGGAGGAAGAAAATGCTTTTTGTAAGTTGAATTTTCTTAAAAAAAAAAAAAGTTATAGAGATAGGGCGCTCTACTCCTTCTATGAAAATAGATTATAAGCGCAAGGATGGTTTTGTTTCGCATTTTAATGCATCCATACACCAAAAATATACTTTGGTTGGCTGGTAGTTGTAAGCTTAACAAAATGTTTTGTTTTCCTTGTCTTCTTTTTTTCAAATCCCCCTAGTGTTTGGAGCCGTACGGCAAATAAACATGTCAAAACGAAGCTGTTTATCTTTGTACGAATTCGGCACTAATCGAATTGAAACCTCCTTAGGTAATTCCTTTGAAGCTCACAACAAAAACGTTGATAGAAACCGTAAATTAATGGAACGTTTTATAGATACAGTAGTTCTTTTAGGCAAACAGGAACAAGCATTTAGGGGTCACAACGAAAAGCAAGATTCTATTAATCGTGGTAATTATGTTGAAACAATTTTATAATTATCTAAGTATGACACATTAATAGACTCCCATTTAGAACAGGTTCAAGTGTACATCGGGTCTTTCAAATGACATACAAAACGATTTGATACATAGTCTCGCTGCAGTGATTAAAGATGAAATTAAAGTGGAAATAAGTGAAACGCGAATTGTGTCCATTATGATCGATGAAACACCAGACGTGAGCCATAGGGCGTTACTTATCGGAGGAAGGAATAGAGGATATGTTTCATGTTTTTTTTTTTTTGACGTGAGTGAGAGTCGAAATGCAGATGAGCTCTCAAAACACATTTTTAATATACTTGATGTATACGGTTGCAAGGAAAAGTTAATATGGCAATCTTACGATGGTGCCGCGGTTACGTACGGGGAAGTAGGTGGAGTTAAAAAAAAGGTCCTCGATGCATGTCCAATGGCTAATTTTATTTCTTGCTATGTACATGTTTTTAATTTGGTGTTATCTCGATCAATAGAAAATATACCTGAGTTAAAAGTTTTTTTCTTGCAATATAAACACTGTAGTGCGCTTTTTCAATAAATCAACTAAACGTTCAAATATTTTAAGACAAATAGCAAACCGACGCATGCCGAGAGTATCAGAAACTCGCTGGCCTTACCATTCACGAATAATTAACGTTATTTTTTAACTGTAGATTAGATATAATTAAAACTTTTAACCAAATATTAGGCAATCCAAGGGAATGGGATAATGACGCACTTGCAATGGCTGAAAGTTTATTGTTTAAACTTGTAGGGAAAGAGTTTTGTTTTATATTATAATACGGTTTCCGAGATTTTTGCTAAACCCAATGTATTGTTTAATTTAAAACAAAAAAAAAAAAACAAACGGACGTTGAAGTTGCTAAGCGAGAAATCGAGTGTTTTGAGTCTTGGCTTTGTACTGAGTTTGTAAACAAATTTGATTCCATTTTTGAAAGCATAAACGATTGTGCTGAACCTCCACGAAAACGCCGATTACTCGACATTGATTTGAAAACTCACTACAAGCGGCTTCTTGTAAAAATAAAGGACAATATTATATTCCAACTTAAAGACAAGATATAAATCTTTCACGAATTTAATTTTTATGGATTTAGTTGATAAATTCAAATACAGTAATTTTGCACTATCAAGCCCAGATGATAAAATATCTTCTCTGATTAATTTTTTTCCTGGAATTTTCGATTTCACAGCTTTGAAAAATGAACTAAAAGTTCTCTATACTACATCTTCACTTCAACAACTTGACGTTCTATCACTTAATAAACATTTGAAAAGCGAAATATTGCGTGAAACATTTTCACAGGTTTTAAAATTAAGTGCACTCATTTTAACACTGCCGCTTACTGTTGCCTCCGTGGAGAGATCTTTTTCCACTCTAAAAAAGAATTTATACATATATAAGAAATTCTCAAGGAGAAAACAGGCTCTCTGATTTAGCACTTTTATCAATAGAAAAGCGAATCCTTTTAAAAATGAAAAGTAGACTTAACTTTTATGAAAAAGTTCTTGCAGAATATGTTAAAAAAGATCGAAGAATAGACTTAGAGTACAAATAAAACAATCAATTTAGCATTGAAGCGATGATCAAAATCCCTTGGGACCTTGTCGTCGTTTTATAAAAAAAAAAGGGTTGGAAAATATTCAAAATTGTATTGGAAAACTTTATTTAAAACTCAAATGCAGGAAATAATTTAAATATTCAGTTCAGAGCCAAGCGACCAATTTCTTGTTCTACTTGTCTTCTGAGCGAATGCTAACTGACTGCACATAAATTGAATTCTTGCTGCCCTTTTATACCCAGAATTGCTACGGTACATTCATTTTTTATTTGTTGAATTCTGTGTATGCATGAGCTTACAGCTATGTGTGTGCGCAGCACTTTCAATTTACAAAAATATGTGCTTTCTTTAATTTCAAATGTGATACAGATCAAATATGTGCTTTCTTCATGAATGAATGATAATATAAGGTACATTATGTTATTTTATAATAATAATGATAGTAATAATTAATAATAATAATGATAATAATAATGATAATAAGGATGGCCGTTACAGTCTCCCCCTCTGCCTCAGAGATCGTCCCGATGATGTGGCAGGAACTGGTGACGTCATCCTTCTTGTTGTCTTCTTGGTAACACTGGGCTGTGAGGTTTCAATGGCTACCTTCACTGGTCTTCCCCTCTTCTTGATGGCAATAACTGGTGTAGGTAGTTCCTGAGAACCATCATTATATGGTGTTAGCAAGGATGCATGATATGTTCCTAGTGGAACTGTTGGATCGCCCTCACTGGCAATCGTGAAACTTGTCGAACCCTTCTTTGCAAGGATTACATAGGGACCATCCCTCTTAGGAGCGAATTTAGATGTGAAACCTTTAGCTGTTCGACTAATGGGATGTGTTTGAACAAGGACTTTATCGCCAACTTCAAGTTTACCGTGAGGCCTTCTTCTCTTGTCAGCGTACGATTTATTCTTGTCTTGTTGTTTCTCGGATGCTTGTTGAGCTTCTTTAAGAGTATCTGCCAGTCTTAGCAGATGTGGAGTTATTTGTGGAACGAAGTTTTCGGATTGAATTATGGATTTCAGATCGTTGTTAACTTCAGTTGGAGTTCTGAGTTCTCGCCCAAAAGTCAAATAAGCGGCTGAAAACCCAGTACTTTCGCATTTGGCTGTATTCATGGCAAAACGTATGGCTGGAAGTTTGAGATTCCATGACGGGTGGTCGTTTCCTACCAAAATGGATAACTGCGTCTTTAAGTCTCGGTTCTTCCTTTCTACCGGATTTGCTTCTGGATGGTATACGGGAGTAAAAGATTGTTTGATTTGTAAACAGAAAGTGAGTTTCTGCATTAGTGCTGATATGAATTGCGTCCCGTTATCACTGTGAAGTTTCCTTGGAACTCCGTATCGCAGGAATACTTCGTTCAAAAGTGTAAGGGCACAGTTTTCAGCGGTGCCTTCCTTCAACGGAAATAATTCGACCCATCGACTACACAGGTCTTCAATGATTAAAATCCACTGATGTCCCTCCGTGGTTATTGGTAGTGGTCCAAACAGGTCTACTGCGATTACTTCAAATCTCTGGTTGCTCGGAGTGGTCTGCATCAGACCCGCTGGTTTGAGATTCGAAGCCTTATAGCGTTGACATTCAATACATTTTTTAACATGTTTTGCTATATCTGATTTCATCTCTGACCAAAAATAGCGGCTGGAGATACGCGCTAATGTTCTGTCCAGTCCATAATGACCGGCTGTGGGATCATCGTGGTATTTCTGCAATACTAGGGACTTCATGGTTTTCGGGATAACTAATTGCCCCTCTTCAGAGTCTTCTTCCGAACAGTAACGATATAAGACGCCATCGTTCAAAACGTAACCACGATTGGTCCATCGAAGTAGGCTGTCGTCATTTTGTTCGAATGAGTCAATAATGATTTTCAAGTCGGGATCCGCCAATTGTTCCTCTCTTATTTCTTTGGAACCTCGTCTTGGGATATCGAT
Source organism: Rhingia rostrata (assembly GCA_949824845.1). Lineage (NCBI taxonomy): Eukaryota > Metazoa > Arthropoda > Insecta > Diptera > Syrphidae > Rhingia > Rhingia rostrata. The sequence continues at coordinate 37,426,255 of OX463757.1, forward strand.
GTCTATAGAACAAATCTCACATTTGTCCTCTTCATGCCCCTCGTCAGGACAAGGTGGTCTTGAAAGTGTATCTGCCACGGCATTCTTTTTCCCCGGATTGTATCCAATTTCAAGGTTGTATGGTTGTAACTGGAGTGCCCACCTGGCAAGTCTTCCAGTTGGTGATTTTAATGACATCAACCATTTTAACGGCTGGTGGTCCGTTAATATTTTGACTTGTGATCCTTCTATATATCCTCGAAATTTCTGTATAGCCCAAACTACCGCGAGTGCTTCTCTTTCTGTCGTAGAGTAGTTGCGTTCTGCTGGTAATAATAATCGGCTGGCGTACTCGACTGGATGTTCGTCTTCTCCCTCCCCCTGGAGTAATACCGCACCGAGTGCATAGTTGCTGGCGTCAGTTTTTAAAATAAACGGAGTATCTTCTTTGACTTGTTGCAAAACTGGTGCACTGGTAAGGAGTTGTTTAAGCTTATCAAAGGACTTTTCTTCTCTGTCTCCCCATGTCCAAGCGAAATTCTTCTTTGTGAGATCTGAGAGTGGCTTTGAAATCTTGGCAAAGTTCGGTATGAACCTCCTGTACCATGAACAAGTTTGAAGAAATGATAATACTTGTTTTGGATTCTTTGGTCTGGCTCTCTTGAGGATTGCCTCCGTTTTCTCTGGATTTACTTTGATTCCACTAGTTGTCAGAATGTGACCCAGGTATGAAACTTCGGAACAGCAAAATCTACACTTATCTCTGTTGAGCCGGAATCCAAATTCCTTCAAGCGATTAAAAATTCGTTTTAGATCTTCTAGATGTTTTTCGAAGCTTTCAGAGCAGACGATTAGATCATCTATAAATGCTAGTAACATAATGTCTGTTAAACTTCTTCGAAATTTATCAATTATGCGCTGAAAGGTTGCAGGCGCATTTCTTAATCCAAACGGCATACGTTTAAATACATAAGTGCCGAATGTTGTAATAAAAGCAGTCTTTAACTGGTCTTCTTCTGCTACCATAATTTGCCAGTATCCGGAGCGTAAGTCGAATGTTGACATATACAGAGTACTCTTAGCTTCGTGAAGTAGGTCGTCAATGCGTGGTAAGGGATAGCGGTCTGGAAGTGTTACGGCGTTCAGTGCTCTGTAATCGACGCAAAATCGTATACCACCATCACTCTTGGGAACTAAGACAACAGGAAATGCCCATGGAGATGCCTTTTCTTCAATTATGCCTTTCTGCAACATTCTGTCAATTTCTTCCTTCAACTGTATTTTCCTGGCCGGTGAGATCCTATATGGAGCGAAAGCAATATGAGCTGCTTCTCCAGTTTTAATCTGATGTTCTATCAATGGAATAGGAGTGTCTATTTCTCCAAATATTTCACAGTGTGCTACCAGTAACTCTTCCAAATTTGTTTTTTCCATGGAATCCAAGTGTTTAGCTTCTTCAGGACGTAGCTTAATGTCAAGGCTATTCAGCTCAAACCATGCATCAGCGTTTGAAGATTCAACTCTCTGCGGTTCGCTAAATAAATCACTGGATCTATCTGGAGTTTTCATATCTTTTGGCACAGCGTCGGAGAAAATAGATTGCACACCGTGTGGTGAATAATCATTTGGTTTCTTGCGTTTCGGTGTCATACCAATAGGACTTATTACTTTTCGACTTTCTACCCAAGCGAGATATGCAGACACTTCATCCATAACCTCTTTTCTAGGTGTATTAGTCACTTTTCTTACATCTGGTGGTTGGTAATAATATTGGTCCTCATTGTCAATTGGTTTCAAAACGCTACTATTAACCAGTTTGAAATCAAATATTTTTGTGGGGTCATCTATGAAATGGAATGATCTTTGTGCGATATTTAACACAATCCCACATTGTTCTAAGAAATCTATTCCCAACAATGTTCGATTTCCTTTAGCTTTGGGTAAAGCAATAAAGCGAATTTTTCGGAATCTTTTTCCGATACAAATGTCGACTACAGTAGCATACACAACGTCTTTTCGTGGAATACCATCAGCAAATGTTAACTCAGCATTTACCGGCTTGAATTCGCATCCTTTCTTTAGAAGCTGTTGATAAAGACGAGCTCCTGCTACGCTGGTTCTAGCTGCTGTGTCTATATATGCTTCTCCGCGAAGGCCATTAATGTTGACATCAACGGTAGGAACATTTCTTCCAATTACTTTGGAATCTATAAGGTTAAATTCAATTGCGTTTGGACTATTTGCATTTTTATTGCTGCAAGTGGGACAATTTGTTCGGTAATAGCCAGCGGCTCCGCAACCATAGCAATTTAAAGTAGGCTTTGTGGTCTTTGTTTGAAGTACCGACTTGCCTTGCTCACTGTCTTTAATTCTTGTAAAGCATGCGTCAGCTATGTGTCCTCTTTTCCTACAGTAAGTGCAACGCTTCTTTTCCTTACTCTCTGCAGGATGTAAAGAAGGTTTATTTTCATTCTTAAACATTTCCACTTCTCTGGCTTGTTCCAGGAGTTCTTGAAAATTGTTAATTAAGTTTCTGGGGACTTTTTCTCTAATATTAGGGAGAACTTGACCATATACCATATTAAGCATCACACTTTCAGATATCTCGTCGGATAATTGTGAAAGCAATGACCGTTTTCTGCAAATGAATTGGTCGATTCTTTCATTTACTCCCTGTTTCTCCTCAAAGAGTTCTGCATAAATTCGCCAAGAGGGTTTGGCTGGTGCGAATGCTGCTTTGAGTAGTTTTATTGCATCGTTAAAACTCTTTGCTTCTCTTTTTACGCCTTGCCACCATGTTGCTGCGAAGCCTTCCAGCAATAGTGGAATACTCGTGAGAGCACTAGCGTCTGTTACATTTTCGGAGTCTTTGTACACAGTTATTGTCGCGATAAAATCGCTGATCTTTGACGTGTTATTCTCTCCATCAAACCGAGCTGTACATTTGCTAAATGTTCCGTGACTCTCCTTCACGTGTATAGCTCTTACCAGTCGTTGTAGTTGCTCTTCTGACAAAGCGGTTAATGAGGACGCGCCCGTCGAAGCATCTGATGACGTGTCTCCAAGCATCTCTCCTTCTGGGATTACCTCAGTTTTTGGAGCTTGTGTGGTTGTTTGTAACGCTATCCGTTCACTTCTCCTCGGCATAAATTTTAAAGATGTGTCCTTGAATGAACAATCTTCGGTACAGTGCCAACGATGAACGTTAATTAATCACGAGCCAAGCGACCAGTAAACTGTTCAACCCGTCTTCGTTATTTCTTTATAAATCTCAGGAGCCAAGCGACCAGAAATATCTGTTCAACCCGTCTTCCCTTGCTTTATTATTATTTTTTTGGCGACGAAATTCAGGAGCCAAGCGACCAGAAATTTCTGTTCAACCCGTCTTCCTAAATTTTACCAAAAAAAATTTTTCCAGACAATTTCGGATGTTTCCCAATGTTTTGGGCTCTACTGTATGTTCCGACTCGTATGTCCAGCCGTGATTCCAGTAGCCACAATGTTGGGCACCAATGAAGCGATGATCAAAATCCCTTGGGACCTTGTCGTCGTTTTATAAAAAAAAAAGGGTTGGAAAATATTCAAAATTGTATTGGAAAACTTTATTTAAAACTCAAATGCAGGAAATAATTTAAATATTCAGTTCAGAGCCAAGCGACCAATTTCTTGTTCTACTTGTCTTCTGAGCGAATGCTAACTGACTGCACATAAATTGAATTCTTGCTGCCCTTTTATACCCAGAATTGCTACGGTACATTCATTTTTTATTTGTTGAATTCTGTGTATGCATGAGCTTACAGCTATGTGTGTGCGCAGCACTTTCAATTTACAAAAATATGTGCTTTCTTTAATTTCAAATGTGATACAGATCAAATATGTGCTTTCTTCATGAATGAATGATAATATAAGGTACATTATGTTATTTTATAATAATAATGATAGTAATAATTAATAATAATAATGATAATAATAATGATAATAAGGATGGCCGTTACAGCATAACTTTTCACAATTTTTGCTGTTTTTAAATTCTTACTTATCATTAAAATGTTTGTTTGGAAAAATTATATGTGGATTTTTTTTATTTATGTATTTATTTATTTAACAAAAAGTAATTTGTAAAGTTCTTTTTTTTTTCTTACTAACCATAAAATTTTTTTTCAGGTACCTACATTTGCATCTGCCAAAATGGTTTCTTTCGAAGCCATTTTTATTATACTTTAGGTTCATTGTAAAGTTTGGCTTAAGTGACTTGAAATATAAAAAATTGGCTTGAATTGCTTTACTTATATGCGAGTCGCAATACACAATATAATTTCAGAAAGCGTTTGCAGGTGCATATTTTTGCCGACTTACCATATAACATTTTGCACGCCACGCCACTGGAGGCTAGAGTGAGAACAATTGTGTTCTCATGTAATCCTTAAACACCGGTGGGCTGAAATTATAGTGCTAACATTTTATTTAAAATATTGGGTCAGGATGAACAAATTGTGATCAGGGAATAAGATTAGACCATACTTTCAGTCCATTATGGCCACCCAAATTTAAATGCGCCTTGACAACATCCCTGCAAGAAACGTAATCTTCCACAGTCCATTCCAACGAAAAAGAAATCCATCTCGTTGCCTTTGTCGATTAAATCGAGTGGAAATTGTGGTAAACGAAAGCAAATAGGACGAGGCGGTATTTTACAGCGAAAAGAAATTATGGCCACCCCTGGACCGGAACAATATTTACGAGTCGGGCAATAAACAAGCACGCGCGGAAAAACAACGACAAGTGAAAATAATAAACCCACCAACAGAACACAACAGAGAGGATATCCCACAAAAAGGAAAGGAAACTGAAAGATATCATAAAAATGGCGAAATGATAATGATTTACCGTTGTAATTTACGATGACAACAGTTGGGCATACTCCAAAGGACTGTGCGAAATGTTAAACACTGTCGAAGCAGCAGATACACACTGCATCGTCGGTTTCACATGCGTCTGTGTCCTTCTTTTCCGTTATTTTGTGGATAGCTTGTGTTATTGCAGGCGGAATTATTTTTCGTAACGCAGACAAGGGGAATGAGATAACCACCAAAAAAAATGCTCCACAGGAGGTTGGTGAAGTTAGCCCGGCTCGGTGCTGGATAAACCGGCGAGATCGTAGCTATGGATGTGTTGTGCATAAGTTTGTCGGTCAAACTACATGGAAACTCCAATGCAGGTGATTATTTTAATTCCGCTTTTAAATGTAATTTACACGGACCGGGGATTAAAAAGTCGGAAGCCAAAGTGAATTACAACGTTGGTATTCTGGAGTTGATTGTATTCCGAGAATCATGTATGCAAGTGCTGTCGATGTTAAGCCGGTAGATTTATTTTATGTCAATATGTTTTTGCTTGCAAAAAAAGGCAGACGTGGGATTTTCAACATACGTTTTCAGTGGCTGCGGTATAGGCCTATAGACTGATTATAATCAGGGTTTGACGAAGATTAGTTTCGCAGCCTCAAAGGATGTCTTTGATCTGGTAGACACGGGCTATACAATAATACCTCAGCTTCGAAAAATATTTCCGTTCGAAAACCTATGCGTAATCGTAAAAGCTGAACTACATGGTGGGCCAAAAGAAGTCATCCGATGTTGTTTGGCCTTCAGAATATCGGATGTGGCTCGCGCAGTGTGTGCCGTTCGTCCTGTTGGAACCACATGTCCTGCAGTCCTGATTCGTACAATTGCAGCAAAAAAAAAAATCGGTTAACATGACCCTATAGCGCGCACCGTCCACTGTTGTCGTTTGACAAGCGGCGTTCTTGGAAAAAATATGGCCCGATGACTCCTCCAGCGTGAACAGTGCACCATGCGGTAACTTTGAGCGGGTGTAATGGCTCCTCGTGCATTACTCGTAGATTTTCGGTGCCCCAGAAGCGATAGTTTTGTTTGTTCCCGTACCCGCTGAGATGGAAATGAGCCTCATCGCTCATTATGATTTTTGTCGAAAAATTGTCTACTTCGATTATTCCGCGTTAATGGGGCGTGTATCGCTCCATGGCTTGTTCACTTGTATTCTACATCTGTCTAGTCTACAAATGTCAAAACAGATTTGACATTGGCGGCCATTTTCAATAATAAGAGCATCTTCCAATAGGGTGGTCTCTGTATAATACGGGTACGATCATGTCCTTAAGTAAAGGAATACAAGGAAATTCAATTGTTTGACCATATTAGGTTCTATATTAACTTAATCAATATTTCACCACTAATCCCCACTTCCGAAAGAAGGACCACTCACGCGTTACCATATGGACATTTGACAGTCAGCTGAGTAGTAGCCTTAGTTAGGCAGGACAATGTTGGTCTGGACCTACATAAACCCCTGTGTTAATAAACGCTGATAAGCTAATCAATGACTAACTTGCCAGCTTTACCCATAAGAAGTACTCGAGCAAATGTCAGAAGTTAGACACTGATAGCGAGGTAAGTGTTTATTAATTCCAAAGCTAAGAAGATAGTGGCGGATGAGCCAAAAAATCAAACGCAATGCACAATTCCGTAGTAAATACTGTCAGCCTCTAGTCCTTGTGGTAATCTGGCCATCCATATTGGATGATGTATTTTGAAAGAACTACCCAATCATTTGAAAATTGCTTATGAGATGCAACTTAAAGATTTGGAAAGGAATGATTTTAAGGGAGACAACCGAGTTGAAAACGTATACAACGAAGCTCGTATCATCACCTGGATTGATAAAACCCTGAACCGAAAAGAGCAGACAAAAATCTAGCAGAGGTCTTAGACATTACTGCCATCCAATAAACACGATGGGATGGAGTGGCCAAAAGGGGATCTGAAACTGATTTGTATATATAAGAGTTAAGTGAGAGACTAAGGGCAGGAAGTCCGCATCAAATCTAATTTCATGAATACAACTCCTATATGAGGCCTTGAGAGCAGGAGTGGCGTAACCCTCATTTTCTCAATTTTGGGTTTATTTCACCATCATGACGAAAAAAAATATTTTATTTGATGAAAAAACGTTTTTCAGTTTTAACTAAAAAAAATCCAATAAAGCGGTTTTACTTTTTATAAAATTCTTAACCAATAATTTCTGTTACAGTTTGGGGTTACGCGAATACTGCTCTCAGTGCCTAATATGTGCTCATTATTCATTGTAAAGCAAAACATTTTAAAGAACTGTTTCTCTTAGATCCTGGACCTATGACCGGTTCTCGAAGTACGATGTTAAAATCGTGGCAGAAGGTTAAGCTCGGTTTCTACTTATGAGTGCCACTTAAGGGGAGGTGCTACTCTAATGCGTCTGACGTCTGGCCTGTGTTCGATGACACTGCCACTTGAGTATTGTTGTCCATTCGTTCTGCATGTCCTAACCATCTTTAACGATTTTTTACTAAAGCTATGTCGGTGTACACCTCGTATAGTTTGTGGTTGACATTGACATTTACATCACAGTACTTCGCACTACAGACAGGCCATCGGCTGGGACAAATCAAGACATTAATACAACAGAGAGAGACAGATAGACACATAGAAGAAAATACATATAACATAAACCTACGTGGCACAGAGGAGGAGACATAGATTTATATCGTCTCATATTATCGCACAGGTGGCCTCAGATAAGCTGGCAATTTTCATCATCCGATTTTGATGCAGTCCATGAGGATTCAGTACGGTATACCAAAACTAGACATGGCCCTGTATAGTTCGTCATTATATGAGGCGTTGAAATCAATATTTTGTGCTATGTGTCGATTTGGACTTCTAGGATATGCCAAAGTGTGAAGATTAGAACAGTTGTACACTTTGCTGACCCTTTGCTGAAGGGGCGATCAGGTTGTTGGTAAACGGTTTCAGGTGTTCACATATTATGGCAGATATGATCTTGTATGCGATGTTGAGGATACTTATGCCACTATAGTTGGCGCAGTTCAGAGGGCCTCCTTTTTTGTGACACGGGTAGACGATGCTAAGTTTCCATTTAGGCGAACTTTCATCCGAACAAAATTGGTTGGTGAATGTTACTTACTAAACCATCTTCACTGGCTTTATAAAGGTCGGTAACTGCTTTTTAAGCTATCCTCAATTCACTAAGGTCGGTTAGGTGGTAGTTTTCGGTGCTTCAGCCAATATTCATTCTGCCTTAGCACCAACTGTGTCTTAACTACGATATTTCCTTGTTCATCACGACAGGATTCTGTTCGTGCCTCGTTTTCCTGGCTTTGATGAACGCTTTGCCACCTCTCTATATCCTCGACTATGGGCCTGCTCTTGCTCTTAATTCTTCTTTCTGAAAACTCAGAGTTCTTCACCTCTTCTTTCCCTATAGAGCTCAATGGCAGCTCTCGTCTTCACCTGCAGCTTAGCTTGTAGACCTCATTTTTGGCTGCGAGCATACGATGTGAAAATCGTTCTTGAAGACTTCAGTGCCGAAAACAGTAAAGAAAACATTTTCGGCTGGTTAAAAAACACAGTCTTCATAAATAGAAACAAAATATTTGGTTCCGAATAATAGCCTTCTCTGATGCATGTAACAACAGCACTATGTTCCCACGACTTAAAATTCACAAAGCAACCTTACGATCTCCAGATAGTTTAACGGCCAACCAAATCGACCATCTGCTCATAGAAGCGAGGCACGTATCTAACATCCTGAATGTATACACATTCAGAGTGGCAAACGTCAACTAGTAGATACCATTTGCTAGTGGCGGACAAACTCAGAGTCCGAATATTCAAGGAGAAGAAGTTACAAATGGTCGCCTGTATTGTCAAAGGCTACCAGCGTCCCACGAAAAGATGTCTGTAGTATGCAATACTACTACTAAATAGAACCCTCCCAGGTTCGTAAGAATTACGGCGATATTCACGTGGCCAATTGGAAGCCATGCAGCCAAACTAAGGATCCCATACAAACCTCAATGCCACAGTTGCGGGAACACAAATGAGAGAAAAACTCTCTCCCATTTTATCTGCAAATGTCCGGCACTAGCAAACGCCAGATTGCGTGCGTTAGACCAACCATTTTTCGACAACCTTAGCGACATCTTGGGTAAAAGGATAAAAGATCTTATCCGCTTTCTAATCCTCACAGGCTGGATCTAGAGACCGCCTGTATCACATCCACAACAACAATCATAATACAGATCACACGAGTCGTGGTAACAAAAAGGTACATAAGTGCTACTTAGGTCCATGCCGAACAGCCACTTCTACCTACCTAGTATGCAAGTACCAAAAAGATGTGACAGAATAGGCACTAAACTACAACGCAAAACACTTGTCACACGGGGTGAATAACGAGAGACCAAAGGGAAATCGTGCTTGGTAAAAAATCAGGGTAATCGAAGAGTCTCACAACAAGAAGAATATCCTTCAACTCTCCAAAAAAGCAAAACAACAGCCAGCTCGATTTAAAGTAGGAACGCAGGATACGAGATAACAACATCAACCTAGTCACTGCCGCGCAAAGAATTGAAGATGTCTAGCAGCATTTCTAGCAGCTGTCTCATCGGGATTATGTTGAGAGAGTGATGGGCAAGAAACCAGTCCACCTCAGTCAATGAAAAGTTAACGCCCCCTCCCAGTATTGAAGACGTTAGATAGCCATTAACAAAACTGAGAACATCAAGGCAGCCAGATAGAACTCTTCAAATACGGAGGTATTGCTATAGAAGTGTGCATACACCAAACCATCAACAATGTCTGGATAGGTGAGAGCATGCCTGATGACTGGAATATTAGCTCCATATGTTTCATCTAGAAAAAAGCCGATTGCATCTCTTGCACCAACTACCCAGGCATATGAAGGACGTCTCAAGCCTTTCTGCAACCCACTTATCGGAAATCACCAGTGTGGCTTCTGGCTCAGCATAACACCTGTGTCAAGTTGTTTTAGACAACCAACGTGAACCTTCACTTCTCAGCCAAGCTTAGCATGTCGTCGGTATTGTGTTTTTTTTGGACATTGGACATCACAGTACTTCGCACATTAATGCAACGAACTACAGACACGTAACAGCACTGGCGACTGAGGCCATCGGCTGGGACAGCTCAAGACATTAATACAACAGAGTGTTATAATGGAGAGGAAATTTAGAGTGGACGTTTGCAATGTTCGTGGTTTAAAGTCGAATCTTTTTTCTGCGTACGTCCACATTTGTAAATACAAACCAGCTGTTTTGGCACTAAGTGAAACACAGGTGGGGGTTAATACTGACTTATCAGAATTAACCCTACCTGGATATAATTTAGTGCCATTATTCTTTTCTCACCGCGGTCTCGCCATATATATACCGCCAATGTTCCAATCCGGAATTGATTTTATATGGCTGAAATTCCATGTCCGTAGGCATTTAATCCACTACTGTTTCATTTATAGAAGCCCAAACCTTGACAGTAATTCAACCCTTAACGAGTTTGATGCACTGTCTGACTCCATCTCTAGAATTGTATCCCTGCATCCTCACACTAAAATCGTCATTGCGGGCGATTTCAATGTACACAATTCTACGTGGCTTCAACATTCTGGACAGACAACACCCGAAGGAAGGTATGTTGAGATCTTTGCTGAGGTAAACAACCTAACCCAGCTTGTAAATGAGCCGACACGCATACCGGATATTAACAGTCAAGCCGCCAACACCCTGGACTTGTTTCTTACCTCTCACCCTGATAAATACATCATCAATGTATTATCGCCTCTAGGTTCGTCAGACCACTGTATCATATCGGCCGCTACTGCTGCAATTTCATGTATCATGCAGCAGTATGGCAATACGAGAAAGCCAATTGGGAAGCATTAAACAGTTTTTTTAGGAATTTTAACTGGTCACTATGTTTCCTCGATAGTGACGTGGATGCTGCTGCTGATATGATATCAAATATCATTCTCTTTAGTATGAGATCTCTTATTCCCAACAGAATTAATTGTATCAGACCAAAGGCAAAAGGGTGGTATGACTTGAGCTGCAAAGAAGCTATCAGGATGAGAGAGACAAACTTTCGGTTGTAGAAGACCAACCCAACAGAGGAAAACCGAGCAAGCGTGTCAAATTCCTCTATGACCGAACATTGAGGCAAAAAATTCTACAATGTCCCAGAGGTAGTAAAAACTTTTGGTCATTTGTTGAAAACATAAAAAATTCGGCATCAGCATCAATTCCGACGCTCATTCACAATGACATTATAGCTGTCAGCTCTTTAGACAAACCCAATCTGCTTGCTGCGCATTTCGCAGCCAATTCTACGTTGCCAGATTGTGTTCAGTCTCCTCCTGTACTTGAGAACGTAGATCATTCTATGGGACAAATTCACTTTCGTACTCGTACAGTTGCAAGAGTTTTATCTGATCTTGACATACATAAATCCGCTGGTCCAGATGGTATATCCCCCATCATTCTGAAGAGGTGTTCTTCTACGCTAGCAAAACCACTGCGTAAGCTTTTCTATCTATCCTACTCATCAGGACTCTTTCCGAGTAGATGGAAAACAGCATTTTTCCAGCCTGTACCAAAAAAAGGCGAATTTTCTTCTCTCTTCAACTACCGACCAATTGCACTTACGTCCCTTCTTTCCAAGGTCATCGAAACGCTGATAAATCGTCAGCTTATGAAATATCTCGAAACACGAAAACTTCTCAATGACCGGCAGTATGGTTTTCGCAGCAACTGGTCTTCTGGTGATTTGATGACATATCTCACCGAAAAGTGGAACCAATCATTCCACCATGGTGGCAAAAGCAAGATTGTTGCGCTTGATATTTCAAAGGCATTTGACAGGGTTTGGCATCAAGCCCTTTTGTCGAAAATGCGTGCATTTGGAATCGACGAAAAACTTCTTCTATGGATTAGACATTATCTTTCGAAACGTTCAATTCAAGTTGTTTTGGATGGTTTCAAGTCTGTAACTCACCAAATAAATGCTGGTGTCCCTCAAGGCTCAGTTTTGTCTCCGACTCTCTTTCTCATTTTTATAAATGATCTCCTGTCTGTAACTTCTAATCCAATTCATTCCTTCGCTGATGACAGTACCCTCAGCTTCTCATATTCGTTTACAGGTCCTCGTCCCTCACCTTCGAACGTGGACTCTAAACGTCAAAATATGTTAAGCTCATTGAATTCCGACCTTGACAGCATTATCAAATGGGGTAAATCTAATAGAGTGGAATTCAATGCTTCTAAAACACAATGCTGTCTTCTGTCATTAAAGCGTAACCAAAATCTAGAGCCATTATCCATGAATGGCACTTACGTCGAAGAAACCGAAAAGCTTTCCATGCTAGGTATGTGTGTTAGTAACGACTTACGTTGGAACGACCACATATTCGAAGTCGCTAAAAACGCAGCGAAATGTCTAGGTTTCCTAAATCGATGTAAGAAATATTTCACCCCCTCTGATCTGGCCACAATATATAAAGCGTTTATACGCCCAAAACTTGAATTCAACGCTCACGTCTGGTCAGGTGCACCAAAATCAACTTTGCACCTACTAGATAGGATTCAAACACGTGCGAAAAAACTTATAGGAGACATAAGAATAGCGAACTCCTTAGTTCCGCTTAAACACCGTCGAAACATCTCCTGCCTTACCTTGTTTTATCGCTATTTTAACAACCAATGTTCAAATGAAATAGCCAGCTGCATTCCTCCCATTCAACAATTCAGCCGCAATACTCGTTACGCAATGAATGCAAATCAGTTTACCCTCAAGCCTATCTTTGGACGTACGCTGAAATATAGAGATTCGTACATAAACCGAACAACACGAATGTGGAATGCTCCACCAAACTCTGTTTTTCCTTTCCATTATAACTTACAGACATTTAAAACCAATGTGCATCGGTATCTCCTTTCTTCTTATCCCTAATTCCCTTAACGCCCGCACTGTGCTAAAACATATAAAGGGTATTCATAACCCCTTGAGTGCGCGCAAATTATAAAAAAAAAACTACAGACCAAATTTTCACACTAAAGCAAATCTTGAAAAATACCAATGAATTTTCAAGTCGAGACACATCATCTTTGCATCGACTTCAAGACCGCGTATGAAAGCATTCATCGCGACTAGTGCTGTTTTGTAAATTACACTCTAAAATAACGTTAAGCTTAAAAAAAGAATAATAATTAAGTTCTGCCACTGCCACACCCATGTTGATGCCACCAACACGTTCTCACTCCACTACAGGTTAAGGCTTAAGCTAATCCCTTTTCGCAGCTGAAAAACCGTGTTTTCTCTCAGACGGAGACTCCACACTCCCACTAACCCACATTTCCTAAAGCGCTAAAATTCATTATAATCAAAACATTGTCAAGACATTAAAACCACTTTAAATATGTTTAGACCTTTTGAATAAAGCGAACGTTTGATCGTTCATCAGTCATCAGATCTATAATTTAACTGGCAGCCATGTTGAATCCTCATCAGCAAAGTCACAAACCAACTAGTCAGCCTCCATATTGCAAATCAAATTTAAAATTACTGTACAACGAAAAAATACAAACAAAAATGTTTTGGCTCATCTCTTATTTATTTATTTATCTACGTAAATGGGGCTGTAGTCCGGTGTGGACCTGGGCCCCAACCAACATGTCTGGAAAGAGCCCGGTCTCCAGTTGCGCATTTGCCCATTTGCGCATTTAAATTTGGTTGAGCTCAGAATAAAAGCAAAACCCTACATTTCAAATGTGAATGTTCCAGCGTTACTCACGCCCGAAAAAGGCTATCGCGTGATATCAAAATCTCCATCTGAATACCAAATCAATATAGAAGTAGGTAGGTATGCTTACACATCCAAGAGTAAACCTGTCTCAATTGACACCTAAGTACAAACAACCATTTTTGTTTGTTTTCAAAATTCACAACTTCCCTTGTTTACAATTATGCTGAATACATTGCAACACCTTAATTGCACACAACAGTTCTCTGAATCGACCTTGACCTCGGAGAATACTCCTGCATTCCTCCGTCAGTGCGAGATCATTGAATCCAAACGATACCAGTTTAACCAGTCCACCTCGTATCTCCACGTTACCGGTCTATAAACAAACCAAGAACCAAACTTCTTCTTAAATGCGTCTATCGGACCAAACGCTTGCTAGGTGGTAGACTCGTAAGGAGAGGCCATCAACCTTCACCATTCGTTGCAATTGCATTCTCAGATACACAACCTGTATCCTAAAGGGCGTTAGCAATGGCATTTCATTTGCTTGAGTTACCTCAGCCGAAGAGGACCGTACGAAATGGGATTACTATTGAAGTTGTGTGTGATCGGTATTTTTTTGTGTTTCATTTTATCTATCTATCTACTCGCAATTGTGATCATTTCCAGGATCTATGATTCTATTGTGTTCTGGTGCAAGTGGAAATATTCTCAACAGACAACGTAGACAAGATTTTGTCTTCCCAGATGAGGTTCTTTCATTTTACGACAAGGCCCAGCTTGAGCATCAACGTTTCGAAGCAAATAAACGCAAGGAACAGGAAATCATCCAACAGAATGTAGAAGACCTCGGAACTAATCAACATAATGGATTTTTGCCATCAGCGCTTGGAGACACAGACAATTTCAATCTTCAGCAATTCGGAGGACCAAACAATGGTATTCCATCACAAGTAGAATTAGAAATACCGCCATGGACGACTGGGGCAGGATCAATAACAACCCCCTCGCCGAGCATTGAAATGTGCATCGAGAGGTGTCCAACTACTTCGGAATACAATCCAATTTGTGGAACCAATCGGCAATTGTACGGGAATCAGCAAAAATTCGATTGTGCTGTCAAATGTGGTACACGTAAGTTGGTTGACGTTTGTTGGTGTACTAGATGACATTTGAATTAATTTGCAGAGGTTGAGATCTGGAGACGCGGTTCGTGCGAGGGCTTGTTTATATGAAAAGGTGTTCGGAGCTGCGACGGTCCTGACCAACGATGAATAATATTTCTAGAACGTAAGCAAATATTTTGAGTTCGAAAATCTCTTTATTGGGTATGAAAAAATATGCATGCTTAGCTACAATAAAAGTGAAGCAAAACGATTTTTTTTCTAATTGCAGAAAGTATTGGTATATGTATTCAAAATAATGTTTTAGTAAATAATTTTTGTGTCAGCTATATATTGAAGGAAGATCACTTAAATTGCAATAAAAATATGAGCCTTCAGTGACTTTTCAAGGTAACATTTTAAACAACTTTAAGCTTACGATGGGGGTGATTTCTGTCAAATATCTGTCAAATGTTATAAAAAAAAAAGTTTAGGTATGTTTCTCACTAGTTTACGTCAAGACTCAAATATGTAAAAATTGTTTGTTAACAGAATTTATGTTCCCTACTTATTTAACTTAACGAACTCCCTATCCGTTGGTGGTCAGCCTGAGACAAAGCAGGAATATATATCCTCGTATCCTCGGTATAGTCTCCTTCATTCTCCTTCTTCGCATAAAGGACTGGAAATTCGACGAAGAATTTTTCTTCCACATTTAATTAATACCTGCTTACTGTAAATCAGTCCGCGCCGCAAAGTGGGACAGGTAGTATTAGGGTCCAGTAGAGTAAACATTGGGACCTTAGTTAAGGCGGCATAGCATCGCTTTCCTAGGGTCAGTCTTCGTCGTATCTACACACCCACTATTCGTGGGTTTGATGTTAACTCCGAGGTAGTTGAACCCTTAAATAATTAAAAATTGTTGCTGTCAACACTGACATTTTGTCGAAGATTGTGCATCGACAAAACTTTGTTTATTGATAGCATATAATTTATCTGGCCCAAGTTAACTACATCAACGCGTTTCGCCTCTTCCTTAATTGACGTAAATGCTTCTAGAGAGGCACGATGTGAGCAACTAATGATGTCGATGTCGGCTGCGTAACTCAATAGTTGGACGGATATGTTGAAGATAGTAACTTCCGTATTTGTTACATCTGTTCCATCAAAAGATTGAAGGAATAGCAAGACAGCGCGTCTCCTTGTCAAAATCCGGTACATGTATAGAAAAGTTTAGATGTGCTGTTACCAAACTGAACGTTGCATCATGTGTCATCCAGTATTAGGCTACATAACTGTATTAATTTTGTATGGTACTCCGAACTCCGCCATGGCTATAAAAAGCTCTAGGCGATGGATGCTATCATACGAGGCTTTGAAGTCGACGAAAAGATCGTATGTGCCTCAACTTGAAATTCGTTGGTCTTTTCTTGGATTCGCCTTAGCGGTATTTTATCGATCTCCCGGGTGGTTTGCCACTGGTATTTCATAGAACCTGAATTCCTACTTTGAAGCTAGCTGCCAATTGTTTGGCTTTTTAGTAGAATTAACACATGTTCTTCTTGTAGCGAGACTCTTCGATTTCACTGAGCTGGATGGCTGCGTGTTTTCCTTTTTTTCCTACGCAGGATTTTCTAATCTTTCCTCTTTCTAGTTCAATAATCTTTCCGCGAAGAGCGTGTTTTGCATTGAAGTGCCTTGATATTTACCTTTTCTGTCATTCCTTTTTGGTTCTTGCAAACATCTTCATACCACTTATCTCTTTTCGGGGCACTGGAAGCATATGTTATGCTCAGTAGTGCAATGGTTAGTGCGATGAACTGCCGCGCAGAAGGTCTGGGTTCGTTTCCCAGCCATAGTAACACCTAAATGATTTTTCACTGGCCCTCCTCTCGTGATGATTTGACAAATCATCCGAGCAGTATAAATTGTGAAGAAAAGCTTATCTAAAATTTGCCGTGCGCAGTCGGCTTAAAACAGGAGGTCCCACAATCGTGCAAGAAATGCACACGCACACATGAATGGTTGCGAAGAAGCTCGGCCTGGGTACTAACGAGCCTGATGCGCCTAAAAATTTGTATTTTTTGGAAGCAAGCATATGATGGATTCGCCTACATCTTTGATGATATTGCAATAGTCTATCCACCGAGAGTTGCTTTTGGTGGAGGATGAGAGCACGGCTAAGAGTCTCTCACTCAGTTGTTGTTTGTAGACTCTGACAACGGCCGGCGACCAACGAGAAGTCTGTTTTTTGCACGATTCGTATCATTTTCTCCGTTGACTGTCGGTCAGTGAATTTGGCTGCGATGAGGAACTGGTCGGAGTCGACGTTGCCTCTCTGATTCTATGAGCTCATGGTCGAATTGATTGTCTGCGCGACCATCTGGAGATCCTCAGGCTGCTTCGTTGATTCGAAATCGTGGGAACCTAGTGCTGCTGATAACTGTATTGCATTCTGCTACGAAGTTAGCTAGTCGGAAGTCATTTTCTATTGTCGTTTTTTTGAGGCTGTGTTCGCCAACTAACCCTCCGAAGATGAAGTCCCCAAGTATGATTTTGGACAGCGCCTTCAGTTTCATCAGTAGGGGCGTGTGCACATATAAGGCTGATGTTGCGAAATGTTGCTCTGATGCGGATTACAGCCAGGCGATCACTAACTGGTTTAAGTAAACTATTCTTGACCAAATTCGGCTCCCCACAGAGAACCCTTAATAAGTGTCGCATGTTTTTCGGTTGTGTATTCCTGATCTGCTCAAACGTATTTCTTGAATCGCCCGTTAAGGGCCGCCAAGAATGCGTATCTATAGCTGGTATCATGTATCGCTGTCAAAAGAGAGATACATTTCTTTTATTAAGTTGCCCTCCATTCAACTTCAAGCTACAGATTCCAGAAGATACACATTGTTTAAGCGCTTACGGCTTGCCTTGATGTTAACTATTGGCTCAGCTAATAGTGTTTAAGCGCTTACGGCTTGCTTTCCGTGGATGTTGCGTTTTAGGTTAATATTTGACGGTATCCGTTATCCGAGAGGCTTTCCTCTCTTATAACAAGCACAACCCTAAACATGGAAGGCATCGTTTAAAATGACAAAATACCCCCAGGCCATTAGTATCCACTACGATATTGATGGTATTGGCATTCGGCTTATCTACCACCATCTATGTCCACGGGGCCTGAATAACCCCTGAGACTCCTAGATGACCTCTTCTTTCTCATATCGCACATGTAACGGGTAATCCAAGTAGAGATACTTTTTTCAATAGCCTTTTTTGACAGATCACGTGTGAGTCGTGTCATGCTGTCATGTTATTTTTGTTTAGTATTGTTTGGCATTTCATAATGGAAAGACTTACGCGTGAACAACGTTTATAAATTGTTCAACTTTATTATGAAAATTCACGTTCTGTGAGGAATGTGTTTCGTGCACTTCGCTCAACTTATGGTCAACATAATCGGCCTACTGAGCGTACTATTCGCAACACCATCACCTATTTTGAGACCCAGCATTCATTATTGGATAATATTCGACCGAATAGACCACGTCCAGCACGCTGTGAAGAAAATATAGCGGCCGTAGCTGAGAGTGTACACGAAGACCGTAGAGAGTCGATTCGGCGCCGTTCGCAGCAACTCGGACTGACGTATGGAACGACTTGGCGCATTTTACGTCAAGATCTTAAATTGAAAGCGTACAAAATACAGCTTTTGCGACAACTGAAGCCGCTCGACCTTCCCAAGCGACATCGCTTCGCTCTATGGGCTCTTGAAAAGTTCCAAGAAGATCCGACGTTTTCGAGGCAAATTTTGTTTAGCGATGAGGCCCATTTATGGCTCAATGGGTACGTAAACAAACAAAATTGCCGCATTTGGGACGAAGAGCAACCGGAAGAGATTGAAGAACTGCCACTTCATCCAGAAAAAACAACGGTTTGGTGTGGTTTGTGGGCCGGTGGAATCATCGATCCATATTTCTTTAAAAATTATGCCGGTGCGAACGTAACCGTCAATGGCGACCGTTATCGTGATAACCGACTATTTGATGCCTGAAATTGAAGCTCGTGATCTCGGCGGCATTTGGTTTCAGCAAGACGGCGCCACTTCCCACACATCGCATCAATCAATGGACTTATTGAGAGAACATTTCGGTGAGCACATAATTTCACGTTTTGGGCCGGTCGATTGGCCACCAAGATCGTGTGATATCACACCGTTAGACTTTTTCCTGTGGGGATATGTAAAGTCAAAAGCTTATGCCGACAAACCCGCTTCGATTCAGGCCTTGGAGGAAAACATCACGCGTGTCATTCGCCAGTTACCAGTCGAAATGCTCGAACGAGTGATGGAAAATTGGACTCAACGGATGGACCATCTGCGACGTAGCAACGGCCAACATTTGATAGACATAATCTTCAAAAAATAAATGCCAAAGAATGTTCTTTCAAATGATAATAAATATTCTTGATTAAATTTGAATTTTCTGTGTTTTTTTCTTTAAAAAAGTAGGGAACCTCGAAATGGATCACCCTTTAGTACAAAAGTGTCACAACACAAAAAACCTATTTAAAGAGTCTTAAGCGCAAACAAATATTTCCAATTTTCCGGGACCTTTCTATTTAGTTGCCATTGATTTAAGTTGAATTTTTTTTTTCCAAAACGTAAAATGCCGTTTTAGATGTTGAAATTAAAATAAAAGCGGCTTTGACAAGAATAACATATTTTTAGTTACGACTGTAATTAATTAATAATAACAGTTTTGCAAAAAAATTGCAACAAAAATAAGTGTTTGAGTTAAAACATTTTTGCTGTCTTTCCCGTGGGAAAATATTTGTTTCATTTTAAGTTATGACGTTTAAGTTGATTGAGGTAATTATAAGCCCTTTGTATTATTTTTAGTTACTACACTTTGGAAAAATGAAAAGCTGAAATTTAGAGTTAAGATTATTCTGTTGTTTCAACAAAGATTTAAATATTAAAAGCTCAATTAACTACCAAATGATTCCAATTGTAAACGAAACCTTAAGCTTGGTATGCTAGATATTTTACAAACACTTTAATTCGAAACGAAACCTTTTTTCATTAATTTTTTTATGTTTTTTCGTGTTATGACACTTTAGATGAATAAATTACACTTGTTAAGAACAACTTTCATTTTGGTACTCTGACTCCGAACCTAGATTTGGAGCAGCTTGTTCGCTGAATTAATAACTGTGAACAACCTTGTTCTCATCTTCTCAACACCCTTAATCACTCCTGAAATAAGAAATTTTACATTTCATAATACAGCAAGCTTCACAGGCGAAACGCCAATACAAATTTTAGAAAGCAAAAATTTCCAAATTCACCGATGACCAGGTAAACGAGACAACTAGAGATTTTGATGAAATACCAACCATATTAAATAATTCGTTTAACAATTTTTATTAAATTTCTCAAAACCTAGAAGTCCCAACCTAAATTCGTCTAAGCAAGGCCAAACAAAAATATTGCACAGTTTTCCTAATACACAGTACTGGAAGTGATTCTGACGCAGATCCTCATTTTCACAATTTCAACCAGTTCTTCCAACCGCGCAGATGTTTCTCTGAAGTCTGAAGTAAAAGGAGGAAACGGAACTTAAGCCCCAAAAATTTTACCGGCATAAAAGTAAAGGCTTTAAGAAATTAGGGGAAAACTAAGTGTCTTCATCAAAAACAAAGAAACGATTTCCTGCAATAAAATGGGCCCACCATGTGGAGAAAAATGTTCACTTAGTTGCAGTTTTAATAAAAGTCAGACAATAGATGGGAAATCTTCAGAAGCTATTGGGTTCCTACTGAATTCCAAAAACAAATACCATTTATTGCAAGACGTCATGTTTATCAAATCAAACTAGATAATCATAGAAGTTTGACTAAAGTGGTTGAACTCGTGGCCATGTCTCAGAGGAATGCGTAGTTGACTGCTAAACCAAGCGCTGCGGGTTCAAGCCAGCTTCGGCAGCATTTGTTTTCTACGATTTGCCAGCTTATCTGAGGCCACCTGTGCGATAACATGAGACAATATAAAATCGATGTCTCCTCCTCTGTGGCACGTAGGTTTATGTTATATGTCTTTCCTTCTATGTATCTATCCGTCTCTCTCTGTTGTATAAATGTCTTGATCTGTCCCAGCCGATGGCCTCAGTCGCCAGTGCTGTTATGTGTCTCTAGTTCGTTGCATTCATGTGCGAAGTACTGTGATGTCAATGTCAATGTCAATGTGGTTGAACTCATACCCTACCCCATAGGGAAATATTAGTTTTGATACACAGTTTGTAAAATAGAGAAATAATTTTGCTATATATACCTCAAAGTATGTGGATCGACGCAGAATCGCAAGCTGAGTCGATTAAGCCATGTCTGTCTGTCCATTTGTCCGTCCGTCCGTCTGTAGGTCACAGATTTTAAGGCTTAAATTTTGAGGTAGGAAAATTAAATTTGGTACAACGGGATCTTTGTCCCTGTCTTAAGGAAAAGTGTAAACATTTTTGATATCCGCTCACTGCCAGGACCCATTCTTAGAAAGACATACTTTTTGGCCAAACGGAAAGAATTTTGAAAAAGTGCTTGAACAACATATTTAGAGAATCTTAATATCTGTATTTCGTCAATACAACGTTTTTTGCCACGCCCACAAAATTTGATACAAAATCATTGGTTAGGATAACACAAACATTTCGTCTATATAACATTTTAACCCACGCTCACTTTTTGAGGCGTTTTCCTACAAAAAACCATTTGTATACCATACCAAGAGAAAAAATTTATTTTTTGTGTCGAACCGTAAAAGATTTTGACAAACTGTCTGAACAATTCAGTTGCCATTAAGCCCACATTTTGGGGATATAAATCTTAAGGATGGAATGTGATTCGGTATCAACGATTCGCACAGCGGACTTCTAAGTCTTAATGGTTTAAGATGTAAAATTGATGCTGGTTGGTTAATAGTGCATTCCCTTTTGCAAACATTATTAAGTTCATAAATTAACTGCTATTTACATACTCAATTACTTAAATGGCGCTACAGTCCGGAACGAACTTGGGCCTCAACCACCATGCCTCTCTAATTAGTCCGGTCCTTAGCTAATTGCCTCCAGTTGCGCACTCCAAATTGGTTGAGGTCGGTTTCTACTTGTTCGCGCCACTTAAAGCTAGGTCTTCCTCTACTGCGTCCGACATCTGGCTAAGAATCGACGACTCTGCGAACCGGAGTATTGGTGTCCTTTCGTTCTACATGTCCTAGCCATCTTAAACGTCCAATGCGGAGTTTTTTGACCAGGGGCGTGTCGCTGTACAGCTCGTATAGTTCTTGGTTGAATCTTCGTCTCCATAGTCCTCCAACTCAAACGGGACCGAAGATTTTTCGAAGAAATTTCCTCTCGAATCGACCACGGATTTCTTCATCTGCTTTTAAGAGTGTCCATGCTTCATCGCCATAGAGCAGAATTGGGATGATCGGGGTATTGTATAGGATCTCCTTAGTAGTTCGAGTGAAGGCTTTATTACTGAATTGCCTTCTTAGCCCGAAAAAACAGCGGTTGGCAAGAATAATTCTTCGTTAAATATCTGACGAGATATTGTTGTCAGATTAAATGAAGTAGCAAAGGAAGACAAAGTCCCGTGCTATCTCAAAGTATCATCTGTCAATGTTGACGTTCTAACCGATTCGTGTCCTTTCGTGTTGACAGCAAATATTTAGTCTTGCCCTAATATACTGCTAAGCCCATTTTTCTGCTTCCTTCTCTATACTAGCAAACGTGGCTATGACATCATGTTGGGTCCGACCAATGATGTCAATATCGTTGGCGTATGCAGGTAGTTATACCGATTTTTGGAGCATTGTGCCTCTGGTGTTGCCTAGGGAGTTTTTGCACAATCCTCTCAAGAATCAAATTAAAGAAGTCACATGACAGCGCATCGCCTTGCCTGAATCCGTTTTTGGTGTCGAATGTTTCGGTGAGGTCGTTTCCGACCCCTAT
This sequence comes from Rhingia rostrata, assembly GCA_949824845.1. Classification (NCBI taxonomy): domain Eukaryota; kingdom Metazoa; phylum Arthropoda; class Insecta; order Diptera; family Syrphidae; genus Rhingia; species Rhingia rostrata. The sequence continues at coordinate 37,449,005 of OX463757.1, forward strand.
GGAACAGCAAGAATTCTGCATCGTCATCCTACACAAACGGACGAGTTTGGGCGGTATACCAAAACTAGACATGACGCTGTTAAGTTCGTCTCTATAAACGCTATCGTATGAGGCTTTGAAATCGATGAACAGGTGGCGGGTATCGATTTGGACTTCTTGGGTTTTTTCCAGGATCTACCGGAGTTTGAAAATTTGATCGGTTGTGGGCTTTCTTGGCTTAAAACCACACTGATAAGGGCCGATCATGTTGTTGGTAAATTGTTTCTGGCGTTCACATATTACAGCAGTAGGCGTTGTTGAGGAGACTTATGCCTCTGTAGTTGGCGCAGTTTAGAGGGTCTCTTTTTTTGTGGATCGGGCAAACGATGCTGAGGTCGGAAGAAAGTATGATTGCAAAATGGAAGCAAGCATACTTTCTTCCGACCAGATTTGGCTTATGAGTTGGTGGATGTTTCTTGCCAAGTCATCTCCGCCGGCTTTATAAAGCCCAGCTGGGAGGTCGTCATTTTCAGCAGCCATATCCAACTTGAGTTTAGATATTGCTATCCTCACTTCACTCAGGTCGGGTGTTGGCAGTTTTCGCTAGTGTTGCCAATATTGAATGACTCGTTCTGCGTGACAGAGGAATGTTGTTCGTCATCGCCGTTTAACAGTCTGCAGAAGTGGTTCTTCCATATCCTCAGCATCGACTGTGTCTCAACTACGATGTTTTCTTGTTCATCTCGACAGGATTCTGTTCGAGCCTTGTATCTTTGACATTGACGTTTTACACTCTCTATATCCTTGATCGGGCGCTTTTCATGCTCTTTTTTCTTCATTTTGAAAAGCCGTTGTTCTTCCCTGTGTATAGAGCTCAATGACAGCTCTGGTCTTCACCTGCAGATTTGCCTTGTATGCATTGTTCTTGGCTGCAAGCATCTGTCGCTATTCCTCATCAAAGCAAGGGTTTCTTGCTGGTGGTCCCTAGAAACCCAGTTGCGGCTGATCTAATGTCTTGGTGGCATCGTTGCCATTGTTCTTCAACATTCGACGCTGGTGGTTTGGAGTTAATCGAGAGGTTATGTATTTCTTGCGATTGCAATCGTTCGACATTAAATTGTTTCACACTTTTGAAGCTATTACCTCTGAAGGGCTAAGTCCACCGAACAACCGAAGCCGAATCTTTGTTTTTCTTTATATTTTAAACCGCTTATTTCTTCCACTAATCAAATTTATTTTAGTTTCTTAAAATATTTTTACTTTCACATTTTTTTTGTACCGAAATTCTACTACTACTACTTTTTCATTGCAAGTTGCAACTTTTTTACCATCGTTGTAAATTCTGTTTGCAGGTTTCCTACATTTTCGTTACTTTGTTTCTGTTTCTGTACCATTTTCGGTGGGAATCAAATATCAAAACTGAACAGACAAATGAATGAAAATAAAATAAAATATCGGTTTTGGTTGCTTGGTGGGTTTGGCCTTAACAAGAAATGCAAGTAGATTAAGGTTTATCCCGGTCGGGGTATGCTCCACAGCTTATTTCAAATGGCTTTTCAGAATGTTCTGTGCAAAATGTGAAACCCTCTTAATATTAAAAATCATGCCATTCGATTAGGTTGGTTGAGTTGTCCAGATATAATTATTCATATGCATTTATTCATATTCACATTCATATATATCAAGATCCAATTTCAGATAAATTAAAGCATATAGAGTACTAAAGACTGGATTTTCTGGTTAGCGATGACTAAGCTGGATCTCATTAAGAATTTGATATATAGGCGCATAAGCTCTTCTAAGTCGCTGCACGGGTATTGCTTTCTGTTTAAAATTTAGAAAAACACTTAAATCGTGTTGTTGTACAATTTTTCTGCATTTTTTTAAATATTTAAGGTTTTTCAAGGCTAAATCATGTAGGAGATGATGCTTCATATTTTGCTAAATATAAACCGAAATATTAAAAACGGTTGTAAGTTCGGCACGAATTTAATTCTTATAATCGAGATGTATTTACATATTTATTATGCTGACATGTATCTCGTACACAGTCAACCGCAAAAAACATACAACTGATGAATATTCAATTCATATTGACCGCACTCAATCACATAAATCACTTCAGCAGGTTTGTTTTTTTGTTTTTTGCCAAAACAAAATATTTATTGTCAGCCTCTCATCATGGTAAATAGGCCAGTACAAGACCCACGCCTCCAGATTCGAACCTCTATGAAGAGAAAAAATTTATTCAAAGACTTACTCACTCCTAAGCTATAGTAACTCACGTGCACCACATCTTAACGCACAATCGAACTTCTGCTGATTGTAGTACAACTCGCGATTGGTTCCACAAATTGGATTGTATTCCGAGGTAGTTGGACAGCTGCCTATGCAGGTTAGGAAGCTTGGTGAAGGAGTTGTGAGAACCGCGTCAGGTATGACCGTCGACGATTCCTGAGGACTGTCGATATATGCAGGTGGACCAGGAAAAACTGGCGCTGGAAACGGGGAACGAAATGATGACCCACCTACACCTAATACTGGCGGACGTTGTGGTGGAAAGAACTGCGGAAGTGGCCTTGGTCCCGGATGCTGGAATTGATTTCCGAATTGAAATGGTCCACCATTACCAAAGCCCCTTACCGGTACTTTATCAGGAAAGACGAAATCTTGACGACGTTTTCTACTAAGACTCTTTCCATCTGCACAGGAACAAATTAGAACTATCAACCCTGGTGAGTACAAAAAATCTGTTAGATAATATCTCGAATGAGCACTTTTAAGCAGATTTACCGATCACAAACAACTTTGCCGGTATAGACATTTCGGATAATCCACCTCGATTGAGAATTCTTATGCGAATGAGAGATCACCAACCGTATAGCACGGACGAACAACAACCAATGCTCGATACAAGCGGTGTCAAGCAGTGGTGGTTGATTGGTGATATTAAATCCGACAGAGGGCATAGATGTACCGAGAAACAACCACAAACATATCGAAATCCAACAATAGACAGCAAGTCTTAGTCACTTTACAGTACCGAGCTTCATACCCTAACTCTCACTGAAGGTTGATCGATGGCTATTGAGAGACTCTGACTTGTTATGTTGTAGACGAATCTGTTTGTTTATTCGACGTCAGTTAGGCTGGTAAAAACTTGTGGCAGACAGGTTTACAAAATACCATTTGTAAATAATACTGCACAAGTCGATCTAAAAACAAAAACAACTTAGCGCGACAAGTGCAATACTTATGTGAATGTTTGTAACAATATTATATATAGTAAGTGGAGGTTTATTATTTAAAGAAAAAATTTGTTTGATTGCTTTAAACGGATGCGATCAAACGGAACGGAAATAATTGGTTTAAGTAGGGTAGTTACTTATGAGACCTGATTAATGACAAATCGTGGGTTTTTAGTTGCTACAGATGGTGACTACAAAAGTATTTTAATGATCTATTTAATGGCTTTATGACGTACGCCATGAGACATAAGGTCAGCTGAAAAAAAATTAAAACCATTATTTTGCCAACTGATGGGTTTAGAAATCTGTACACTAATAGCTGTCACAAAGATGAGATTTCTTACAAAAAAAATTTGATTGGTATTTTTGTTATAAGTTAACTCAGTTTTGTTTGAGAGCGCCTTAAAGATGGAAACCAGCATGTGAAAACGCAATCCAATCGGCTCAACATGTGAATAGTATTGATTTACATTTTTTTTTCATTAGGGACTTCCGAATCTGCTTTAGACAAGGCATCCTTCCATTTCCATCCTCTCCAGTTGTTTCCAGCTATTCAGTCTGAGCGCTTTGGCTCATCACTTGGCTGATACAAGGCAGCCTTCCATTTCCATCCTCTTCTATTCTGTGCAAGTTATTTCTAGTTATTCAGTTCAAACGCTTCAAATGCAATTGCTTGATCCTTAAACTGGATGTTGGTTCTTCCCTGTCGCCTTAAACCTTACTTACTTACTGATGTGGCGCTACAACCCAGAATGAACCTGTGCCTCAACCAACAGGCCTCTCCAGTTATCCCAGTCCTTAGCTCACTGCCTGCAGTTGGGCACTCCAAGTTGGTTGAGGTCGGTTTCTACTTGTTCGCGCTACTTAAGCCGAGGTCTTCCTCTACTGCGTCCGACGTCTGGCTGGTAATCGAATACTCTGCGGGCCGGACTATTGGTGTCCATTCGTTCTACATGTCCTTTCCATTTTACACGTCCTATGCTGAGTTTTTTGACCAGCAGCATATCGCTGTACAGCTCGTATAGTTCTTGGCTCGTATAGTTCTCCATAGCCCGTCAACGCAAACGGGAACGAAGATTTTTCGAGGAATATTCCTCTCAAATCGACCAAGGATTTCTTAATCCGCTTTTGAGACGGTCCTTTAACGTTGTCAGAGTTAATAGCGGAGCCGAGATAGATAAAGTCCCGTACTACCTCAAAGTTATGTCTGTCAATGGTGACGTTCTGTCCAATTCGTCGATGTTGTGTGTCCTTTCGTGTTGACATATACTTCGTCTTGCACTCATTTACTGCTAAACCCATTTTTGCCGCTTCCTTCTCTATACTAGCAAACGTGGCTATGACATCACGTTGGGTCCTACCAATGATGTCAATATCGTCGGCGTATGCTAGTAGTTGTACAGATTTTTGGAAAATTGTACTTCTGGTGTTGGCTCGTGAGTTTTGCACAATCCTCTCAAGAATCAAGTTGAAGAAGTCACATGATAGCGCATCACCATGCCTAAATCCTTTTTCGTATCGAATGAGTCGGTGAGGTCGTTTCCGACGCTGATGGAGCAGCGATAATTCTTTATCGTCAGCCTACACAAACGGACGAGTTTGGGCGTTATACCAAAACTGCACATGGCTCTGTAAAGTTCGTCTCTATAAATGCTGTCGTATGCGGCTTTGAAATCGATGAATAGGTGGTGGGTATCGATTTGGACATTTTGGGTTTTATCCAGGATCTGCCGAAGTGTGAAAATCGGATGTGGACTTTCCTGGCCCAAGAATGCACTGATAAGGGACGATCAGGTTGTTTGTAAACGGTTTCTGGCGTTCACATATTACGGCAGATAGGTTTTTGTAGGCGATGTTGAGGAGACTTATGCCTCTGTGGTTGGCGCAGATTAGAGGGTCTCCTTTTTTGTGGATCGGAAATTTCGAAGCTGAAGTTCCATTCTTCAGGTATACTTTCTTCCGACCAGATTTGGCTTATGAGTTGGTGTATGTTTCTTACCAAATCATCTCCGCCGGCTTTATAAAGTTTGGTGGGAAGGCCGTCATTTCCGGCAGCCTTATTAAGCTTCAGTTTAGATATTGCTATCCTCACTTCACTCAGGTCGGGTGGTTGGCAGTTTTCGCTGTCGTTGTCAGTATTGAATGGTTCGTTCTGCCTTTCAGTGGAATGTTGTTCGTTATCGCCGTTTAACAGTCCTCAGCATCGACTGTGTCTCAACTACGATATTTCCTTGTTCATCTCGACAGGATTCTGTTCGAGTCTTGTATCCTTGGCTTTTTACACTTTGGTTAAACTTGCGAACATCGTTCCTGGAGTGGCACCGCGCTTTTCTTGTTCGTTTTTCTTAATTTTGAAAAGCCGGTGTTCTTCCCTTCTTCTGTGCTTATAGAGCTCAACGGCAGCTCTCATCTTCACCTGCAGCTTAGCCTTGTAGGCCTCGTTCTTGGCTGCGAGCATCTATCGACATTTCTCATCAAGCCATGATGGCGCGAGAAACCTGCACATCAGTTGCGGCTGATCTAATGGCTTGTTGGCATCGTTGCCATCGTTCTTTGACAATCGAGAGGTTAAGGGATACGCGTTACGCGAAGGTCTTGGCGGTCTCTTGCGATTGCAGTCTTTCGACATTAAAATTTTTCACAGTATTTCTGGATTGATGTGGCGTGGTGGATATCCGCATTGCCTGCTACAAGGTAGTGGTCCGAGTCGAGGTTAGCTCCTCGGAATGTTCGGACATCCAAAATACTGGATGCGTGCCTCTTGTCTATCGCAATATGATCAATTTGGTTGACCGTTCGTTGATCTGGAGACCGCCATGTCCCCTTATGGATATCGAGGTGAGGAAACCGTGTTGTCGTGTTGTCGTGTAGCCTATGTTTTCCGAAAATACTGCTAAAGATGTCGTCTCTTGTCTGCTTTGTAGCAGTTTAGGGTTTCCGCTAGTTGTTCGCTTGCACCTCTCCTGTTTAGTGTTCTCACATTCCAGGTTCAGATACTAACGTCGTTGTCCTTTTTTCGTTAACCAGGGTCGTCAATAATAAAATCATTCCTTTCCGAGGCTGTTGGTTGCTACGTCATATAGAGTTTTTTTTTCCATTGTTGGGAAGTTAACCCAAAGCGTAAACCCCAACCTGGAGGGCCAAAGTACACAATAATATTTATTTTGTTTATTAATACTTCAAATAATATAAATAATGTCGAAATTTGATTATACAACTGCTTTTTCCGTAATTGAAATGAATCGGTGTCCATGTGAGTTATAATGGTTTTCCATTATTGGCCAAAACTGAAAATTCTATTGATGTATAATTGGGCCAAAACCAATTATGTGTAATTCATGAAAACAGTAACAGTAGAATATAAATTAAATTTAATTCAATTAGGCCAAATAGTTTGCGAAAAATTAAAAAATTTCTTTATATGGCCTGTGTACAAAAATCCGTTACATGGATTATATCGAAAAAAACTGGGTACGCAGTTTTGTTGGAAATAATGTACATAAAATATATATGAAGTTTAATAAAAATCGTTTAAGGCGTTTTCGAGAAAATGTAGGTACCGGTATTAACATGGCTAAAAGCAAACAAAAATGGCCCAAAATTATGACCAAAAAAACGCTAGATACCCAGTTCGAAAAAAATCGGTCGAGTCGTTTAGGCTGGAGAGACGTGTACACACAGACGTACCGATGAACCGACGGACGGAATTCCAAAAAACACTTTTTTTGGAATTCCACTATCATCGCAACGTTAGAATCAATCAAAATCTCGAGGTCGAAAATTTTAACGAAAACAATATCTTTCTCTTTGTAAGAGGAAGTTAATTGAGAAGAGAAACTAGAAAAAACACCGTAATTCCAATATTACTTATGTCACTGCGCGTGCTGAACGAAAAACGAGTTTGTGAACGAGTAACACCAGATGATGAGGTAAAATTTTTAGTTGAAAATGCATCTCTAATGCTTCTTTACATGTGAGTGAGACAAAAACCACACTCTAATGATACATGTTCGCGAACGCATTTCAGTGTGGAACATATGGGAGTACCCAGGTATTTTGTTGTCATATTCGAGGCATGGCAACTAGAGTCCGACCGAAAGTCACTTTTTCGGCCGAAGCCGAAGCCGAAGCCGAAGGTGATGGATGGTATTGCGTAATACATACTAAGAAACCTACACAATTGTAATAACAGTAATCGTTTCAATAAAAATGGCTATTTTTCAGTAAGTAAATATTATTTATTAATTCATAACACAAGAACTTAAATTAACCAGTAAAGTAATTAAAAAAGTAATAAAAAAAAGAAGTACAAATGGTAAAATTTAGTAATTAAAATTAAACAACTTGATATTGTACGCAAGAAATAAAAGTTTATCTACATTTTCTCCGCGCAAATTAGCCCTCCTATCAGCATAAATCTGACCAGCAGCACTGAATAGTTGTTCGCTCGCTACACTGGCAGGTGGAGCTGATAAATATTTAGTTGCTACTTTTTTCAAGTAGGTATAAGGACTTGAAACCCAGAAATGAAAAATATCAGCGTTCCTTGTCAGCAACGGTTCTTTTAAATACGTTTCTAGATATTCTTCGAAAGGTGGCAAATCTTCTAAATTGGAAGATTCATCTATTGGCGGCATATAGTCATGTGAATCCCACAGATTTTCGATTTGAGGTTTGAGATTTGAAGAAGTTGAAGGAGTAGGATCATTTATTTGTTCATTTTCAGATAATTTAGAAAACGGTTGTCGTAAAAATTTCAAAATGTCAGTCTTGCAGCTTGCTACTTCATCATTAGTTAAGTATTTGGTTTTAAATCTTGGATCGATAATCGCTGCAATAGCTAACTCAGCAAACATTTTTGTGTAGGAAAAGCGTTAATTGACCGATTCACACAAGCGAGTTTTTAAAATACTTATCTCTTCGGAATCATTTTCTTTTACTGTAAGTTGTATATTCAGCATAGCTATCAACGGTATTATGATTGACACGGATGCAGAATCAGCAGAAATATCAAGTGTAGCTTGATAGAAGCATTTTAAAACCGTTATCAAATTGTTCACGAGATTCCAGTCTTCCATAGTCGGGACATGAATTCCACCACGTTCTGCCATATAGAGATTGATTGCAACTTTTTGCTCATAAAGTCTTTCCATCATTAAATAGGTGCTGTTCCATCGAGTCTCTACATCTTGGATTAAAGCATGTTTTGGTAGACTACACGTATCTTGAAATTTATTAAGATATCGATTTGCTTGTTCGTTTTTTCTGAAGTGGCCTATAATCTTGCGACATTTTTTTTTATTAAATTTTCAATTTTTTCTTCCTTGAAGATAGAATTGTGAATTACGAGCTGCAATGTATGAGCTACGCATCCTATAGATGTAAAATTTTCATAACGCATAGCCGCACCCATATTACTTGCGTTGTCCCGTATAGCCAAATGAATTCTGTCGCTAATGTTATATTCCCTGATTATTTCGTTGAGTTGTGAAGCAATATATGATCCGGTGTGATCATCGTCCAGAACCATGGCTCCTAATATTACTTTTGGTCTGACTGAGCCATCAATAAAATGTGCGGTAAAACTCAATAAGGAACAAGTTTTTGTAGGATTACTCCAAATATCTGTTGTAAAACTTATCCATTCAGCTGTAGACACATGGCTCATTACTTTTTGTTTAACTTTATCGTATGTGGCTGGCCTTAAAGATGTTCTGAAGAATTTTTCTGTTTTTTTCCTATACCGTGATTGGCTATTAGGATCGTTCAAGTAAGCCTACGAAATGCACTGCCTTCAACAATATTGTACGGCAGCATGTCGACAATTATAAGGTCCATGATGTTTTTATCAATACGTATAGAGATAGGATGATCATCGGGCCTACTGCTGCTGGCATCTTTCGTTTCATTATTTGTGGCAAAGTCGACTGCATAAGATTATCATTTACATTGCTTTCATTTGGCGATTTCATGCTTTCGATTTTTTTTATCTTAATCAAATTATGGCTTTCTGCTTCTTCATTATACTTTTTCCATTCCTCCTTATGTACTTTTTCTAAATGATTTTTTATATTTGTTATAGTTTGCTTTTTTGGTAGCGAACTGCCAAGTGACAACGATTTCGAACATATTTTGCATGGTGCATTCGCATTATTTTTGTTGAAAAAGCTCCATATTGGATTTTTAGCTGCCATTTTTGATGTTATTTCAACCTGAAACACAAATAAATTGCAATCTTTTATACTGACCATATCACTTATAATTATATTAGTTTACCCACTTCGAAATTGAAGCCTGATACAAATAGAAACTTGGTTGATTTTAAATTGTTACAATATAAATATCTGCAAAGAACAAAACAATAAAGCACACAGCTACTTGCAGTTGCAACTTCACTATTACTACTACTGATGTTGGGTAGATCTACATTCCGTAACTTTCAACGATGGTGTAGGAGACTATCTGGGTACAGTCTGTGCCATATTTGGCCGAAGCCGAATGTTTCGCCGAAGGTGATATTTTTAGCCGAAGGTGGCCGAAGCCGAAGCCGAAGCCGAATGTTCGGTCGGACTCTAATGGCAACTAAAAAATTCTATAGCCGAAGCTCTTCGATTTTCGATCTGAAAAGCGCATTTAGTACAGACATTTTTTTTGGGAAGGTACTGAAAACACTGACAAAGTGGCTTTAATGGAACACTTTTTGTTTGTATACCATCACCGGGGCGTAAGCGCATATAAGGCTTATGTTGGTAAATTTGGCATTAATACTAATTGCTACAATGCGTTCGCTAATGTCTTGGAAGCATAAAACTTATTTCCTAAGTCTGGCATTTATAACAAATCCGCATCTGAACAGTTGCGGTTCTGCTCACTATAACAAGGTCCGTAGTAGATGTCACAGTGGCTCGTTCTCGTTTTACCCGGCAAATCATATCGTATTTCCAGGATGAGAGTTGTCTGCTTAGTAGCAGCTTAGGGCTTCCGCTAGTTGTTCGCCAGCACCTCTTCTGTTTAATGTTTCCATGTTCCAGGTGCAGATACGAACGTCGTTGTCCTTTTTTCGTTTAGCTGTTGTCAACAATAAAATCAGTCCTTTCCGAGCTTATTGCTTCGTAAAAATGTTTTTTTTTAATGGGTGTGTTAGTTAACCCAAAGCGCAACCCCCAATCTAGATGGCCAGTTCCAATTTAATAGAACCCCCTATGACACGAGGTCATCAGTATCTACTACGGGATGAATTTTCAGTTCATCTGCCACCATCTCTGTTCAAGAGACCTGACTTAGCCTTGAAATACCTAGACAACCTGTTGTCCGAATATGTCGAAGCAGCTCATCTAGGTTCACCAGGGACAGCAGGCCGTATATACATTCCATGCCATTCTGACCAGACTGTTTGTAGTGTTACGGTTTTGTGTCTCGTTATCAACATTCGCTGACGGGTTCAGTGGCTCGATGGTTAGTGCGTTGAACTGCCGCGCAGAAGGTCTAGGTTCGATTCCCAGCAGTAGCAACACCTAAATGATTTTTCACTGGCCCTCCTCTCGTGATGATCTTACAAATCATCCGAGTAGTATCAATTGTCATGAATAGCTTATCTCAACTTAACCATTCGGATTCGGCATAAAACAGCAGGTATCGCCATCATGCAAAGAAGTACGCACGCACACATGAATGGTTGTGAGAAAAAAGCTTGGCCCTGGGTAGTAACGAGCCTGTTGCGCCATAAATTTAAATTTTTAAATCAACACTCGCACTTATCATTTAGCAAGCCACATTCGAATGGATGAGACCAGTATCCGATGGTTACCACATGGAGGTAAGCATAAGCACAATTTCAGAGTTACAACCACTGGGCATTGCCAAGTTAAAGGCAATCAGAGTTCTACAAATACTCTCTTGAGTACTCAGGCAAAAATTTGTAACTTGCTGCGTCAGCAATTTTTTTCAAATGGTCGTTTGAGTAATGAGAACAGGGCCTTATCTAAGATATCTAACTAAATCTGAGCTCCGGAACGTGGCCGATTTTTCTAGATATCAGTAATGATAAATCTCATTGCAGTTTAATTGTCATAATAAATTTGTTAAGAATTCATTTGAACTAATTACCCTTAAGACATGCATCTGCATTTGTCGAAATTCTGTAATTCGTCACCCTCATTATATTGTTTTCATAAACACTTCGTTCGTGTTTAAACTATTTAAAACAACAATTAAACTTAATCACACCTTATTCTCATTCAAAGCACATAAAAGCTAAGCTGGTGATCTTGAGTAATTGCTGACAGCTCATATCACACACAGACTCTTCATCTTTAAATATACGAATCAAGAAAACAAAATACTTAAAAAATAAGAGCTTTTCGAATTTCCGACAATTGATTACCCACAAAACGACAAAAAAAAACAGAAAAAAAGTCTTTCGATAACCCACGGACATGATAACCGCCTCAAGAAAAGATCATCTCTGACACAAGACGCCGCCGCGCCGCCTGTATTACGTTCACGATCATCTAATGAACGTTGATTACGATTCACAGTTGAACGTGAGATCAGTTGCGCTCTAGAGCTACCCACATCGTCGTCGAATTATCAAATCTTTATTTTTAGTTTGCATTTCGGAGAATTCAGAACAGATCATGAGATCAACTGTTTTAATTGGTGAGTTGTGCCAGTTGAGCAGAGAAATGTGATCCTTATTTTGCGTTTTTTTCTAAAGGATGCCTACTTGTGGTCGTGGTGTGTGTACACTCAATGACAGTGGAGCGATCGTCTTCAATCCACAAACGATCGCCACAAGGTTTCCAGCGTCCATACAACGGTGGCGAAAGTGCAAACAATCAGACACAATTCCAATGGCACAAGGTTGACAATCAGTGGGTTAGGAGTGATGGTACCAAACTACCAGGCTACTCACAAGCCAACGTCCCATATAATCAGAGTTCAAACCAGTGGAATAACCCAGGTCGTAACCCAGTACCAAATCAACCAAATGGAACACCACGTCCTGTCCAACAAGTACCACAGGTGCAACCACCTCGTCCTGCACCACAGGGCCCACCTAGTCGTCAAAACTCTGCAGTCGGTTGGAATCCTAATGCTGATCATGCACTCACCCAAGACATCCCGAAGACTACACCACGTCCAGTCACCACTACAACAACCACAACGACCACACAACGCCCCCACGCCCAACCACCGGTGCAAGCACCATTCGGCTCTGGAGTTGGCTACAATCAAAGGCAACAGCCCAACAATAGAAAGTACAATCCAGATGCCAGCTTGACCTATGGTCTAATGCCGGGACAAAACGTCCCACAACAACGCAACAAGACTCCTCAGAATACTGGACGGGGCGTTAACTCCAATCCTTGGGGCGGACTTTAAGTTTTCAAAATTGTAAAAGCAAGGAACTCAATAAAAAAAATCACAAAGGCGAACTCAAGCTCAGACAAAAAAATAATTTAATCACAAAAGTTTGCCGATTAAGGTCGGAACGCTTGCGTGAGCCACTTATCGTTGTTTTGATTCCACACCAAGGTGCCCTCCTCTGGGGCAGGGTCGGTTGATTTCACCACTGTCCATGTCCCAGATTTCGGATCAAATGTGAAGGTCTTGTTGTTAGACGATGGCGGCGTGTTTTCAGCAAACGATTTCGGCAACGGCTTTGGCTTGGATGGGTCAATAATCTCATACTCCAGCGAGGGGTCTGGCTTCACTTGGGGAATATCACGTGCGGACAAAAGTCCCACCAATATCGCTTTAGGGTGGTAAGAAGTATTGGTTGTAGGATGGTTACTAATGAATTATTTTGTAAATATTTACCACCTAAAACAAGCACTAGAGCTATCTTCATTTTCTTTAGAAAAGTATGTCGGATTTCTTTGTAAATAGACGTGCACGTCAGACGTAAACTGATGACTTAAGTAAGCAACAGATGAATAAAATGCTAGAAGCTGTTATGCGAAGAGATAATCGCACTCGGAGAGCTTGAGACGAGAGCTTTCGCCTTGTGATTTATTTTTTCTCTTAATCAGTGCTGATTGCTAATTAATTCTAGTGAGGCTAGTGTTTCGACTGTGAATATGTCGCGATGATGATGATCGATCGAGGTAGTTGACTGGATCAGTTACGTGACGGTTGGCGTTTACATAAATTTCGAACTGTAGAGATTCTTAAAAAAAAACTTTTATAAATAAGCAAGTGGAACGTTGTTCCATCTTCTGAAACATTTTCACGTTTTAACAAATAGTTTGTAACCAAAGGCTTTGCTTTACACGGAACCTTTGACATAATGATGGTATAGACGTGTTTTCGTGAGATTTCGCTACCAAGTGAAGTAAGATTTCACACGGAGTAAGAATACAACAAATGACTGGGAATTACTTTACCCTTTTACGCAAAGAAGATTGAGTTGGTATACCCTACTCAACATCGGGGTTCACTGGAAATTATTTTTTTAATTTCTTAGTTTGGTAACCTTTCCATAAATTGACATCTCTTTTGTATGTCGTTGCAAGAAAATGGACGGCCACAGTGGGTCAACTTCTTAAAGTCCGTTGCAAAAATTATATATCGCGCGTGCTTAAAATCCAAAACTAATTGATTTACTGGATTAGGAAATATTGGAATCTTCAAGAGCCAAAAGAAAATTAAAAATTATAAAAAAAAGCCTTTCAGAGTCTTAAGTCTCATATTAGCGGAAACTTTGATTATTGCTGAAACATTTACTAAGAAAGCCAGCTGCCAATTTGCACCTTTTTGCGTTTTAAAGAGTTTTACTCCAGAAATGACAAATTCGTTAGAAGTTGTCGCCAATTAAGTTTTTATTTATTAAATATTGTTTCGTCTTTTGTTAACAGTTTTTACCATCAAATCTATAAAAAAAAAAACAATTTTAAACAAAAATATTCTCGATTAAATCTTTTATATATGAGTAAATAACAATCTTTCAGTTGATATTTTCGTTTTTTTTACCAATGTTCTTGTATTATTTTTTTAGAAATCTTTTGGTTTATATTGGTCATCAATTTTTTTTTTCAATTGATAAAAAATTAATATTTCAACACATGATTCTGAAACACGCTGGTACCAATTTTTTTTAAGACTCACGAAATTGGTAGCAGTGGGTTTTATTAAGAACAAACGTCTCACAATTATTTTTATATTATATATACAAATATAAAAACTCGGTCAGAAGTAAAGCTTTTTGCAATCAAAAATGGAAACGGGTCCACTGTGTAATTTTACAAATTACGTCATCTGACTGCGAGTAGATGAACCAATCTTCACATATAAAATCAGATTGAGTTCGGGTTGTCTTGTTGAAAATCATTTACTTTGCTTTGTATAATTTTTATAAAAACGCACCTAATATCTTGGGTGGTGAAACATGGATGGTTGGGTGTTGAACGAGTGTAGACTCTAATTGGCTTTAACTTGACAAAGCCCAGTGGTTGCAACTTTTACTACACATCAAATGTGCTTATTTTTACCTCCAAGTGGTGAGATTTGACTCGCTAATTGTAAGTGCGAGTTTCTGATAGCAAGACGAAAAACAGTAACACTATAATGTGTTCTCAGAATATTACAAACATTCAGCCAACAGGTTGTCTAAGAATTTCAAGGGTACGTCAGGCCCCTTCAACAGTGATGGTGGCGGATAAGCTGAGGCCCCGTGTCCTAGGGGTATCTAATAAATTGGAAATATCCCTCCAGGTTGAGGGTTGTGGTTTGGGTTAACTACCCAGCCATTTAACAAAACCATTGTTACGAAGCAACCAATAGCATCGGAAAGGACGGATTTAATATTTGACGACTCTGCTAAACGAAAAGCGGACAATGACGTTTGTATCTGCACCTAGAATGTGAGAAGATTAAACAGGAGAGACGCAGTTCCTAAGCTGCTACAAAGCAGACATTACTGTCATCCAGGAAATACGATGGGATGGGCCGGGAAAAAAGAGGATGAAAAACTGTGACATCTACTACTGACCGTGTTATAGAGAGCAGAAACAGCGACTATTCGGATGCGGATTTGTTATAAGTGCCAGACTTAGGCAAGAAGTCTTTTGTTTCCAAGACATTAGCGAACGCATTGTAACAAACCTCATCTAAGCCGAATTCGCCAACGTTAGCCTTATATGCGCTCACGCCCAGATGGAGGAAAATGATGATTGAGCTAAGGATTGCTTCTACTAGCTCCTTAACAAAACTTATGAGC
This sequence comes from Rhingia rostrata, assembly GCA_949824845.1. Lineage (NCBI taxonomy): Eukaryota > Metazoa > Arthropoda > Insecta > Diptera > Syrphidae > Rhingia > Rhingia rostrata. The sequence continues at coordinate 37,464,452 of OX463757.1, forward strand.
GACTACCAAAGTACGATGTTAAAATTATGCTGAGAGATTTTAACGTAAAGGTAGAAAGAGAAGACATCTTTAGCAGTATTCTCAGCAAACCTAGCCTAAAAGAGCCACAATACGTCTGGCAATGGACTTAAGCTAATTGACTTCGTTACGGAACGAAATGCCACTATAGCACTCGGTTTTCTCACCTCGATATACATAATGGGACATGGCAGTCCCCAGATCAACGAACGGTCAACCAAATTGGTCACGTTGCAATAGACAAGAGGCACGCATACAGTATTTTGGATGTCCGAACCTTCCGAGGTGCTGACATCGACTCTCACCACTACCTTGTTGCAGCCAAGGTAGGAATACGGATATTTACTACACCACAACAATCCAGAAAGACTGCGAAAAAAATTAGTGGCGAAAGACTGCAATCGCAAGAGACCGTCCAGACCTTCGCACAACGCGTATCCCTTTACCTCTCCATTAACATCATACCACTAGCATCGAACGTCGAAGAAGAACCTGAGTGAAGTGAGGATAGCAATATCTAAACTCAAGTTTGATATGGCTGCTGAAAATGACGGCCTCCGAGCAGAGCTTTATAAAACCAGTGGAGATGACTTGGTAAGTAACATCCACCAATTCATAAGCCAAATCTGGTCGGAAGAAAGTATGCTTGCAAAATGAAACCTCAGCATCGTTTGCCCGATCCACAATAAAGATGACCCTCTAAATTGCGCTAACTACAGAGGCATAAGTCTCCTCAACATCGCCTACAAGATCCTATATGCCGTAATATGTGAACTCCTGAAACCGTTTACCAGCAACTTGATCGGGCCTTGTCAGTGTGGTTTTAGGCCAGGAAAGTCCACATCCGATGATATTTTCACACTTCGGCAGATCCTGGTTAAAACCCAAGATGTCCAAATCGATACCCACCACCTATTCATCGATTTCAAAGCCGCATACGACAGCATTTATAAAGACGAATTTTACAGAGCCATGTCTAGTTTTGGTATAACGCCCAAACTCGTCCGTTTGTGTAGGCTGACGATAAAGAATTATCGCTGCTCCATCAGCGTCGGAAACGACCTCACCGACTCATTCGATACAAAAAAAGGATTTAGGCATGGTGATGCGCTATCATGTGACTTCTTCAACTTGATTCTTGAGAGGATTGTGCAAAACTCACGAGCCAACACCAGAAGTACAATTTTCCAAAAATCTGTACAAATACTAGCATACGCCGAGACGATATTGACATCATTGGTAGGACCCAACGTGATGTCTTAGCCACGTTTGCTAGTATAGAGAAGGAAGCGGCAAAAATGGGTTTAGCAGTAAATGAGTGCAAGACGAAGTATATGTCAACACGAAAGGACACACAACATCAACGAATTGGACAGAACGTCACCATTGACAGACATAACTTTGAGGTAGTACGGGACTTTATCTATCTCGGCTCCCCTATTATCTCTGACAACAACATCTCGCCAGAAATTAAGCGAAGAATTACTCTTGCCAACCGCTGTTTCTTGCGCTAAGAAGGCAATTGAAGTAGTAATGCCCTAACTCGAACTACTTAGATCCTATATAAGACCATAATCTTCCCAGTCCTACTCTACAGCGTTTCAGCATGGAGCGTATCAAGAAACGAATGAAGAAATCCTTGGTCAATTCGAGAGGAAAATTCTTCCAAAAATCTTCGGTCCCTTTTGCGTTGATGGGCTATGAAGACGAAGATTCATCCAAGAACTGTACGAGCTATACAACGGCATGCCCCTGTCAAAAAACTCCGCATTGGCCGTTTAAGATTGCCAGCACATATAGAACGATTAGACACCAAATACCAATACTCGCAGAGTCTTCAATTTCCAGCCTGACTTCTGACGCAGTAGAGGAAGACCTCGCCTTAAGTGACTTGAATTGAAATGAAGTGCGCACCTGGAGCCAGTTATCTAATGACCGGGCTAATTGGATACAATGTACCGCCACTACATTAACTAAATAAGCTTGACGTAAACGTCGATTATATGTATATAAAATGGGAATCAGATCCAGTGGAGTCTAGAGACAATTTTTGAAGCTAGTGTGAAGGAGATCACAGCCTGACTTTGAGCACACGAATTGTCTTATTGCTATCCATCTCTTTCTATCTAAATGCAAATCTGCGTTTCTTTAGCTCAGCTTTTATTATGAATGCCTTGATACTTTAGATTTAAATAAATGGAACTGAACTGCCAATTTGTTAAACCACATACTTCCCAGTTTGACAAGGTCCACAAGTGCCAGCGGTGACAATATTATTTTGTGGCTACGTTACATCACTGTCATATAGACAATAACCCGATAACTTGTTTTTCAGTTGAACTGTAAAGGTTGAACAAGAATTGACGTCATATCGCGCTTTCAAGAACGAAGACATTCCCTGTTCAAATATCTCTTATTAGCATATATACAAGTTTAGAAGATGTTTTTCGAAACCTAAGTTTTCTAATTCGAGTTCATATGTATTCAATATAAAAATGTAACCAGCCAATCACTTGAATGACGATTCAAAGAACTGTTATAGCTACTTATCAACTTGAATAATAACAATAACATCCGCTGTCGAAATGTTTACTTTTCAATTCTATAGTTGCTCTACCACTAAACAGACTTTAGTCATCATCGCTAAAAAGCTTCTAACTGGAAGCTTGGTCTTCGAAAAACATTACTTAACCTTCGCATTTGCTGATCACTTACGCGCTTCGGTGCTGATAAGCTGATTTCTGAAAACCCAAAAAACACCAGCTTTATGTGACTATGTTTGTCGTTTTATTATTTAATTTCCTAATGTCACTTATATCTCTTCGTTCTATCTCAGTCTTTTCCTTTACAAACCAGCACAAGTTCCGCTTCGAACCGCTGATACACCTATTGGGAGATTTGTATCGTCAATGAATGCGAATTCAAAAATAGACCAGAGAAAGTACTTACTCCTGCCACATCGTACGGCACACTGCAGGGTTCCCATATTTTGATAGTTAACTTGATCACTTCCACAGATTGGATTGTACTCAGATGTTGTTGGACAGCGTCCCAAGCAAGCATAGTACGCCCTTGATGGCGTTGTCATTTGGACGGCTGAAGCAGTTGTAGTTGTCGATGGTGGGCTAGTAGTAGTTGAACGAATTTGGCCATTTACATCGGTTGGATGAAACCCAATATTCCAAACCTGCGGACGAGCAGTAACAGTTGCCACCATAAGGAGTGCTATAAGAGATATGTGTCGTTTTTTTTTTTTTTTTTTCATCAAAATCAGGAGGTCCCTTACTCACCACAACACAGAGCGATTTGCAAATGGGAAGTCATCTTGAGTTGGTTTTGTTTTTTTGGGAAGTAATCGGACCGATCCACACGAGGTGCTAGATTGAACTCACTGACATGGTAAGTTATATTTTTTTGTTTTTATACTCGGAAAGCAGAACTTATGTTCTGGAGAGAGGGAGACCCACACTGTTCCGTGCTCTTCAGCTGTATTTCGATTGTTGATGATGGACAGCAAAACAACCTTCCAATGAAAATTTATCAACTCGTATGGATCTTCAATTGAATGCTTTCTAGTTAATTTACATGACGACAAGATCTTTAGTTGTCGAGTTTACTTGGAGGCTTAGGTGAACATAGTGTAAAGATTTAACTTTTGTTAGAATGATAAATGAACACTTCTTTGCATATTAAGAACGGTTGCATGCCAATTGATTGGTAATGTTTATATGAACTTTGGCGGTGAAAAACTTAATTATGTCGAAAAGGCACTACGGAGGTAACGCACCGTTGGCTTTTAGTTATCCCATTATAGGTCTGTTCCTGTACGATTTTATTTTTTCTGATACCGTTTTTTACTTATTCTCGTTCCCGTGCGCAAAAATAAGTAAAAGAGTGGAAAAAAGTATCCCTACATAAGTCAGGAAAAATATTTTCTGTAGAAATATCTGTTATAAAAAATCAGTAAACACATATGTCCGTTAATATATGTTTTATGTCATTTGTTCATTAAAATCCAAAGAAAATATATAATTCTTACAGTTTTCTACTTTATCGCGTTCCCGTACTTGTTCGTAAATTAGTCTCTTTTCGACGAGTAAATTCCAAGAAATTTTAGGAAAAAATGAACAGAAATTTACTTCGTTTTCACGAAAAGTATATTTGAAGTTGTTGGACTATCAATCCCAACGTCCCTGGTTCAATTCCCTAAAGTGAGAACACCTAACTTTGTTTTTTATTGGAACACCTCTTCCGAAATTCTGACAAACATCCAAGAGTTACACTTTCATGACAAATTTCTCTAATTTTCCGTCCGGATTTGGCGTTGAACAGGGGCCTCTACTTCGTAAAAAAAAGTATGCTGCAACAGGCTCGTTAGCACCCAGGGCCGAGCTTTTTCTTACAACCATTCATATGTGTGTGCGTGTGTTCTTCTTTGCACTATGGCGGGACCTCCTGTTTAATGCTGACTCCAAATGGCTAAATTGAGATAAGGTTTTCTTGACAATTGATACTACTCGGATGATTTGTCAGACCATATACTTTGTTGAGAAAATAATCACTTCGCATACAGCTGGGTTTCAATCCCCTTATGGACCGAAATGCCAGGTATTTCATTTTAAAATTGATGAAATTAAGTTGAAACATTATATCGGGGAAATGGCCAACTCATGGAGTTGATGTACATTTGTGCTCATTTTACGGCATCTGACTTCAAATTGGGATTCCTTCAGTAATGGCTTTCAAGATTTTCAAATTTTATGGTTTGTTATGGTAAACGCGAGGTATATAAAAAATCCAGAAAGGAAGAACTCTGCGTCATCAAATCTGGCATTCTCGTCGGCCATTTCAAAACGTCAAAACTGAAAACTTGTTGTTACTTCGCAGTTACTGCGCCCTACTTTGCTTAGGATAGAGTACTGCTTGACCACACTGTCAACAAAAAATGTTACACTTTTTTTTTTAAATAGACATTCACGTTGAGTATAAATACATACTCAACGTGTCTACCGGCAATTTTATGGCGTTAGAAATGTTCCAACAGCACACTATTCGTGCTGTGGTGGTAAAATTCAGTTGAAGATGTGAGGCGTTCGGGTTCGTTTTGGACGATCGATCAATAACATCCCATTCGTTATGGAAAGTGTTGCAACCGATGCTGAAACACTCACACGACGACATTCAACACAGTAAGGAATACCGCGTAGCACGGTTCATCGGATTTTAAGGAAAGATCTGCAACAAAACCATCACAAAAGCCAGTTGGTCCAACAGCTAAATCTGGGTCTGTATCTGACGCCTGTAGTTCTACACATTTGTCCTAAATATCGCCGAGTATGACCAAAATTTTATGATGACCGATGAGGCACATATACATCTAAATTGTAATTGCAAAATTGCAGATTTCCGGCTACACAGAATCCCAAAAATGTCCATCAACGTCCCTAACACAGTACGCTACTTCGTGTTGATTTTTGGTGTAAAATAACCTCGCATAAGATTACTGGGCCTTGAACGCTGCCAAGCGGTTGCCAGCGTTACGGTCAATCGGTGCCGCTACATAACATTGCTTCAGGATTTCGCTTTTCCACATGTGCAGGTGGACAGTGTTGAGCTGATTTGTTTTCAGCAAGACAGAGCTACCGCTCACACCGCTTGTGAGGCAATGAACTTGTACGCGAACGATTCCCAAAACTCAAAAAACAGTGAATTTGGAGTGCCGCGATCGCCTTTTTTTTAAGTTACCTGAAGGAAAAGGTTTACATTAACAAACATATTAACCGATATGGTCTTCAATACAAAATGTAAAAAAAAAGTGTCCATGAAATAAGCTTTTATTTGTAATTTGTTATTGGTGATGTTGGTTGGATATGTGTGAATTGATGAGAATCACGGAGAACGAACTTTTGGAATATTTTCGCGTTTTCTTGTAAGCAATAGGTTTCTTGGTAATAAAATTAATAATAATAATAATTCATTTGAGTAATTTGATTCTATTTTGAGGAGATTAATTGAATCTTCAATTTCAATTACTTATAACTATATGCATTTAGATAATTGAAATATTTGTCTATAAACCTGTAAAAATCGCCAGGCAGGCGCCCGCGTCAACTGTGCTCTAGATGACCCACTTCGCGGGTCTAAATCATTTTAGCACTCTTTCTGGGGATAGTCCGTGCTCATGCAACTTCGTTGCTGTATGTAAAGTCGTCAGAAGGTGCCTAAGTCAACAGAATTAGTTTTGTCTATATATGTACTCTGGGTTGCCCGCTTTGGGAGATCATAGGATTTTGACATTCTTTCTGGGGAAAGTCTACGCTCACGTAACGTTGTTGCTCCATCCCATCTATCCTCTTTTTGGGAGGATGATCCTAATTGTTGAACCAAAAAGTTAAATAAATCCTCCAAATCTCCTTTTTCGCCCTGAATCCTTCTTTTACCCACCAATCAACCTCCTTTCCTATCGAAATTATCACACCATTGTAGCACTGCGGTGAGCATTGGCAACACGTGACGAAAACGACTGTCTGTCCAAACTAATATTCTTTTCAGATATCAAAATTTGTATGAGGCACAAGTAAGTCCATGCCTTGAATACCATTAACACAGAGAAAACATGTCTTTATTACAAAATATGTAGTAACACGAACATACGAAGAAGAGTTTGGCGATACCAGGAGATCCCTTGGTTCTTTATTCTGGTCATATAGTCCATTCTACTCTCTTAATTCTACTACCGAAGAGTTCCAGCGTGAAAATCGTGTTGTTGACGATCTTTGGGTTGTTCTTTCGATGGCTTTATATTAAAGGAGTTCAATTTTCAGACTTCAGACTTTGCAGCGAAAAAGTAGCCTATCGAGCACACACAGGTTTTCTATTTGCTTAATTTTTCTACAATAAATGCAGAAAGGTTTTACTGACAAGTTCATAAAAAAATAGTCAGGACGAAGGTCTAAACTACCATGACCTGAAGGAAGGGTTCGTATAACAAGTTCGGGGAAAGTTGGAGAGACCAAGAAATTAATTTTATTTTAGACAAATTGTGGATAGGAGACAACCACCCCAAGAATGATTTGCACACTTCTAAAGCGACATACGAGGTATGACATTACAGTAGATTACAAAAACACATGAAGAAGACTTAGTTCACATTCTGCAATAAAACGTAAAATAGAGGGTAGCGAAGCTTATCATTGGATGTATCCTATCTTAAAGCAAAGATGATAAAGTCATACAGATCACGCACTCCATAATAATAAAATTGTTCTATGGCGGGTCGTACTGCCACAGCCTGCCATATATTTATTTGGATCTCGTTTCTCATGTGCACACAGCCTGCCCGTATCATGAAGCTGGTGAACAAAAGTTTCAATAGTTGTCACGTTTGCTGAATATACAGCTATACTAGCAGTTGGCACAACAATTGAGGAAACAAATATGAAATTACAAAACGCTCTTAACGAGGTTAATGAATGGACAAATTCCTGGCGGACTGCACTTAACGAGAGCAAATCGAATCTGGTAGATTTTTCGTGTAAACGGGCAAACAATTTGCCAGTATTTCTCAATCCAGTTCGGTTCCCTTTTGCAAATGAAGCGAAATATCTCGTAATGACTCTCGATGCAAAATTAAAATGGAAGTCGCATGTAAAAAAGAAACGCGAAGAACTTAAAAATAAATACAGAGAACTGTACTGGTTACTCGGAAAATATTCGAAGCTTAACCTTGACAACCAGCTGCTATTATACAAGCAAGTGCTAAAGCCGGTCTGGACATATGGTATACAACTATGGGGTTGTACCAGTGAAACGAATCTAAATATTTTACAAACTTTGGAAAACAAAATGTTAAGATCATTCGTCAATGCGCCGTGGTATATAAGGAATGAAGATCTACGCAGAGATCTGGGTATTCCCGCGGTTAAAGATGAAACGAACAATTTTGCACGCAAACATACAAATACAAAAAGGTGGTTAAAGTTTCACACTACTTTGGGCACGTGCTCATCGTGTCTTTCGAGATATCCACCAGCCCACGGAAAAAAAAGTTACAAAGTCTTCTTGTCAATGTTTTATGACTGAGCTGCACAGAAAATTACGGAAAAGTATAGATTTATGTGTTCCATTAGAAAATAAGATCTGCGAGCCTGGTGTCGAGTTGTCAGTTTAGCTGTTTCGATTGTATTCTGTTTGATATTATTAAAATGCTTAGCATTTCAGAGCTTTGGGGTTTGCAATATTTACACCTAGGAAGAACTCCCAAAAAGGGGAAATAATAACGTAAAAAGAATATTAAAAGAAATTCTCAAAAAATATACTGAAAAATCTAGCGCAGATCATAAACGCTGTATTTAGATTAAGATATGTGCCAAACATATGGAAGGTCGCGGAGGTTATAATGATTCCAAAACCAGGTAAACCACCTAGCGAAGTAACCTCATATAGGCCAATATCGATACTACCAATGTTGTCCAAGCTATTCGAAAAGATGCTGCTAAAACGCCTGCAAAATATTATTGTAGACAAATCGCTAGTACCGAGCCATCAATTTGGGTTCAGGAATAAACACTCAACAATTGACCAAGTGCATAGAACCACTGATAAAATTGAAAATGCTTTTGAAGAGAAAAAAGTATGCTCTACAGTATTTCTTGATATATCACAAGCTTTCGACAAAGTATGGCACAAAGGATTGATCCATAAATTACAAAAGCAACTGCCGAAGCAGTATTCAAAAATACTGGAGTCGTATATTCTACAGCGATTTTTCAGAATTAAACAAGAAACAACGTACTCAACATTAAGAGAAATTAAGGCTGGTGTACCTCAAGGCAGTGTTTTAGGTCCACTACTATATCTCCTAATCACTAGTGATCTACCAGAAAGTGACGAAATCACTCTAGCTACCTTTGCAGATGATACTGTAGGAGAAACTGTCGAAATAGCTACAAAAAAGCTTCAAAAGGCAGTAAACAATATCTCAGAATGGACTAAAAATTTGGCAGATCAGATTAAATGACCTGAAGTCAGTTCATATAAATTTTACGTTAAAAAATGTACCACACATTCCAGTATACATAAATAGGAATGTAGTGGAATATTCAAATACAGCTAAATATTTAGGGATGACTCTAGACGCCAAACTGCGCTGGAAAGCACATGTAAAGAAAAAAAAGAGATGAGCTACAGTAAAATGTATTGGCTTATTGGGAAATACTCACCCTTATCCAACTACAATAAATTATTGCTATATAAGCAAATTCTTAAACCAGTATGGACCTATGGGCTCCAGCTGTGGGCATGAACATGCAAGACAAACTTACTAAAAATACAAACCTTCCAAAACAAAGTACTACGGAGCATAGTTAACGCACCGTGGTACATACGTAACACCGATCTACATAGAGATCTATATATTGAAATGGTTGAAGATGAAGCTAAAAAAGTAGCTCTAAGACACAGAGATAGGACTCTCAATCATGTTAATTTAGAAATAGCACAGCTTTTAAGAACCGACAATTTAGTCAGGAGATTAAGACGGGTCAAACCCCTTGACCTATGTAGCTAAAGATATATATATATAAAAAAAAAAATACGGAAACTTAAGTAGAATTTCAAACAAAACTCATAGAAATCCGACCAACGTCGGAATTTCTTTTAAAATTTATATTTTTATAAAATATAATACATGTGAAAAATAAATTGCTGATTAGTCTAACGACTAGGTGCGATTCCTTGAAGACATAAAAAAGTCAGTCTTCGGGAGGTTTTTTAGATCGGGTTAAAGTCCCTCACTATTGCAGAAGGTTCCCTCGCGATAAAACCTCTGCAATGTCTTTCGATGATTTTTCCTTCCAGCGAACCCCCACAAAAAAAAAGAAAAAAAGAAACGGCATGTGAACCACAAATTATGCATATTGAAAAATAGATAAATGTCATATGACATTTAGGATTCGACATACTTCAAACTAGAAAACCTTTAAGTCTGTTCGGTTACATTTATGTAAAGAAAAATGAAAAATATCAAATCCCCAATTCTCCGATTGCAACAAAAAGTAGCCGTACTTAAGTGATTTACCTATAAAACCTTCGAAGATATATTTTTAGAAGTCAAGTACAGTCCGTTCGGGTACTCATGGGCAAGAGTAAATTTTAATAAACTTTGCCGTGAAACTTCACATAGCCGTACTCGTACTGAGAAAAATCTACAAAACATAAACATTTCAGCAAGTGTTAGGAAGGAAGAATTGTTTTCTGTCAAACTCCTTCAGCAGGTTTCAATTTCTCACCTGTCGAAAATCTAGGTGAAAAAAATTCAGATAAAATGAACGAAACTTAATTTTTTCTTCGTCAAACTTTTAACGACTTTCTCAGTGCACGTACCTACGGCTTTGTACAGTTTCACATCAAAATTTAACCAAATTTACCCGAACAGACCTTTTTATTTGTCCAGGATCTCTACTTTTCAGTTATAAAAGTGTTTACTAAGTTGTTGAATAAAGCATATGAATACCTACTCATATACCATAATTTTATTTCGACATTTTTGCTGAACCACTGAAAAAAATCGAACGTTTAAACAGATATCACAGAAGATCACTTATTTGCAATCTTCAACTGCCTTATACATGCACTAATATTCTGGCTTCGTTTGTGAATTACCGGACACTGTGTAATCAAGAGAAGTGGCAAGTTTTTTCGATGTTATATTTGCACCTTGGGGAATTTCCCCTTGAACAAAGTGTCGGTAACCAGTAATGAGCAAAAACATAATTTATACATTTAATATTGAATGTTCCGACAAGAGGCAGGCAGTAGTTGACAGTAGTTGTATCGTTTTGTAGAATGGCTAACCATACAACAACAAAAACCAAGTCTCAGTTAGGGGCTTACTCTGGCTTGGCTTATAATGAGCAATCGATTTTGAATGTGAAAACTGGATAACTTTGGGGTGGGGGGAATAACTAAAAAAAAAACACAATTGACTTGTACCATCAGGTGGTAAGAGGTTAAACCGGCTCATGAATATTTTTGGAAACTACCCATGTCACATTGTCACAAATGTATGAATAATTGGGTTTTAATGAGTAAAACAGTTGAATGAAATACTTTCACAGTTAGGTATAAAGGCACTTAAATTGTTCGTTAGTGTGAAATTGATTTTAATTTAAAGTTTTAATCTCTTTATTCATATATAGCACATCAAACGCAGTATGTCGGTTGGGTGTTGCCGAACGAGGGTAGACTCTGATTGGGTTTAATTTGGCAATGCCCAGTGGTTGTGAGTCTGACTACACATCAATTGCTAATTTTATACCTCCAAGTGGTAACTATCGGCTACTGGTCTCATCCAACCAGATTTGACTTGCTAAACGATAAGCACGCTTGTTGATAACACGACGAAAAACAGCAACACATTAAACACCCAGGTCAGAATGGCACGGAATAAATACCCGACCTGCTGTCCCAAGCTAACCTAGACAAGCTGCTTCGACATATTCGGACAACAGGTTGTCCAGGAATTTCAGGCTCCTTGAACAGAGATGGTGGCGGATGAACAGAAAGCCCAACGGCAGCGCCTAATCCCGTAGCGGATATCGACGGCCCCGTGTCCCAGGGGAATCTAATAAATATTAACTGGCCCTCCAGGAAAAACGATGGGATGGGCCGGGTAAAAAGACGATGAAAAACTGTGACATCTACTACGGACCGTGTTATAGTGAGCTGAAACAGCAACTATTCGGATGCGGAATTGTTTTAAGTGACAGACTTAGGCAAGAAGTCTTATGTTTCCAAGACATTAGCGAACGCATTGTAATAATCACCATTAAAGCCAAATTCGTCAACATAAGCCTTATATGCGCTTACGCCCCAACGGAGGAAAAATATGATATAGCTAAGGATTGCTTCTTCGAGCTTGTTGACAAAACTATGAGCGACTATCGAAGTACGATGTTCAAATAGTGCTGGGAGATTTTAGAGATTTTAACGCAAAGTTAAGAAGTTAACCAGTATTGTCGGAAATCATAGCCTCCAAGACATCACGTCTAACGTAACGCAACGGACTTAGGCGATTTGACTTCGCTACGGAACGAAATGCCTCTATAGCCAGCACACGGTTTCCTCACCTCGATATCCATTAGTTGACATGGCGGTCTCCAGATCCACGAACGGTCAACCAAATTGATCACATTGCAATTCCGAGGAGCTAACATCGACTCGGATCACTTCCTTGTTGCAGCCAAGGTAGGAAGGCGGATATCCACCAAACCACAACAATCCAGAAGCACTGTTAAAAAATTTAATGTCGAAAGATTGCAATCGCAAGACCCCGCCAAGACCTTAACACCAGAATCGAATGTCGAAGAACATTAGCAACGATGCCAAGCCATTAGATCAGCCGCAACTGATGTGCTAGGTTTCTCGCGCCCACGAGCAAGAAACCCCTGCTTTGATGAGGAATGCCGAAAGATGCTCGCAGCCAAGAACGAGGCCTAAAAGGCTAAGCTGCAGGTAAAGACGAGAGCTGCAGTTGAGATCTATAGGAAAAAAAAAGGGAAGAACACCGGAAGAAGCAAAAAGATCAAGAAAAGCGCGCTATCGAAGACATAAAAAGGTGCCACTCCAGGAAAGATGTTCATAGGTGTTACCAAAGTGTAAAACGTCAACACCTGGGATACACGGTCCGAACAGAATCCTGTCGAGATGAACAAGGAAGATCGTAGTTGGGTCACACTGGATGCTGAGAATATTTAACAAACAATTTTGCAAACGTCGAACCAATCAATACTGACAACGACAGCGAAAACTACCAACCACCCGAACCCCCAAACTATATGAAGCGAGGATTGCAATATCCAAACTGGAAATGACGGCCTTCCTGACAAGCTTTATAAAGCCGGTGCAGATTATTTGGTAAGTAACTCACCACCAACTCATAAGCCTAATCTGGTCGGATGAAAGTTTGCCTTAAGAATGGAACCACAGCATCGTGTGTCCGATCCACAAAAGGGGAGATCCTTTGAATTGCGCAAACTACAGAGGCAAAAGTCCCCTCAACATTCTGATCGGCCTTATCAGAGTGGTTTTAGGTCAGTCCACAGTATACAACCGATAAAATCGTCGCGCTTCGTAAGATGCTGAAAAAAGATCCCAAGAACTCCAAATCGATAACCACCATATATTTATTTCAAAGCCGCATTCGACAGCATTTATCGACCGATGACGATGGTGTCTTTTTTTTCCAGCCCAACGTCAGATGCAGTTGAATAAGACCTTACATACCACTTAAATCAACAGATTTTAATTAAAATTAAATATTAAGCTACACAATACGAAAAAAATGTGTAACAGTAAAATGTAATCACAGACAAAAATGTGCATGCTATGATAATAATCTCCCTACTGGGAACTACCGGGTTAGTTGTTTGGCTTTGTTTCGCATTGCCAGAGAAAACTGCGTTTCTTGTTTTTCAGTTTTTGGCGGGCCATTTCATTTTTTTTTCTCTGTTCGATGTCGGGCGATACGAAGAATCCTGTCAGCTTGTCCTCCATTACTGTCAGTTTGATATCGATCACTGAGAAAATCCTTATTTCCACTGCCGGACTTAAGGAGTTAAACTCTTTAATAGAAATACCAGTCAGAGATTTGCTGGCGTTAACCTCAACCTTTTGGAGATTGAATTTTATCGGAATCAAGTGGCCAGTCTCTATAACAATGACCTCTATATAATGGCGATAGATGTCAGTAACGATTGCGCGAAAGATAATTGATTTCTTCGACTCGACGTAGCGCTTAAAGTACAAGTTGTTGCTCTCATCGCCTGCGTTCTTGGCATTGTACTTTTGATCGTTGCAAATTTGCGCAAGTTGATGAAGTTGCTCCGGAGTACGCTTAGGCGGTGGTGTCAAGTCTAATGCAGCACATAGTAATCTAGGGAGACAATAAAATGAGAAGTTGTTGCGATGTTGGGCTCGTGTTAATGGTGTGCAACTCCCCAGCGCTTTGGGTAGATGGAGCGCCATACATTCGTACTTACCTATGAACAAGTATATCGGGATAACGCCGTATTGGACTGGTAAAGTGCGTATAGATGGGGATAGCCAACGCATAGTGGCATAGTTCCGCCTCTGAGTCTACATTCTCGCTGCAAAAGTACCTGAGTATACAAGTGTGAGTACATTCAGCAACACAGGCCCATCTAAATCTACTTACTTGGCTCTCATCATTGGTTTGGTCAGCAAGTAGTTTATACCAGCCGACACTGCTTCAGGGTTGCAACTGACTCCACAGACGCTCTTAATTCCTTCGTTAATCGACTTTGAACAGCTTGTGTCTAGCTTGATGCCCATGGCATTCAACTTCGCTTGCAGGTTTCGGATTGCACTTGGCTTAGGCGGCTGATGGTTTCGTAGAAATGCAATATCCGGAAAGCGTTGGTAGATTAATTGCGCTACAGACTGATTGGCCAACAACATAAACTCTTCGATTAGAAAGTTCGCCGATAGACGGGCGGCGATTTCATAACTAACAGGCTCGCCGGTCTTGGGATCAAATTGGAAGTACAACTGCGGCTGGTCGATTGACAAAGAGCCATTATTAAAGCGATTCTGGCGCATGATCTCCGCCATAGAGTTAAGCTTGAGAACTCGCTCGACAATGTCTTCCACGGTGAAACCATTACAGATCGTCGGAAAATCGTCCATAGTGAATGCCTCTTTTGGATTGTCTATGATTTTTTGCGCGTGTTCATAGGCTAGCTGTGTGCAAGAATTGATTATGCTTCTTGCAAAACGTGTCGATAACACCTTTCCTTTGGCGTCCATTGTCCAGAACACAGAGAAGGCAAACTTATCTTCGTTCGGCAGGAGGGAGCATTTCATGCACAACGACTTGGGCAGCATGTGAATAACCTCATTGACGAGATAAATGCTTGTAGCCCGTAACTTGACAATCTCGTCTAGCTCTGAGGCTTCTTCTAAAAAACGCGTTACATCAGATATGTGTACACCGATTTCATAACAGCCGTTCTTCAGGTCCTTGAATGATACTGCGTCGTCCAAGTCACGAGCCGTGAGAGGATCAATCGTGAATATGCACTCCTTTCGCAGGTCTTCCCTGTTTACTAGATCCGCCTCGGTTATTGTCAACGGGCCGTCCCACATATGTTCAAAGCGCTCCTCAAATGGCTGGATATTCTTCAGACCATTATGCAGAAGAATCGCCTTGATTTCGTCTTCCAAATTACCAACCTTTCCTACAGCAGACTGCAGCTTGCCAATACAGCGGCCATTGTCTTTTATTTCCGTTATCTGCGCGAGGTATAAGAACCCCAAGACGTCATCGGACTTTTGGTTCGTCAGAACCTCGTCACACTGCTCCACCGGTATGTATACCATAGGGACCTTCATGTCGCGAGGCTTAAATTTAAAGAACTCCTGTTTATCTAATTGGATGGCGTTTGTAAAAGATATCGATCCGACAAACACTCGGTTTCCGATCTCTTTTGTAATGCAAATCACAAAGGCGTAAGGATTTAACTTCAACGGTATAGCTTCAATTTCCATAGTACCGTGTTCATCAACTATAGGCTTGTCATCTTCTACAAAAAAAACCGTTGAGTCTAAATCCTTCTCCTGATTTGATAACTCACCATTTTCTGGTTTCATAGCCTCTACAGCTACAGTAACTTCTCCTACACTTTCTATTGCCTGTTTTGGTAGAATCCTTACGAATGCCCTGACAACGTCGCCATCCATAGCATATCTCCTAGCTGCCATCGATGCAATAACCGCATCGGAATCCTCTTGCATGGTAATGAACGATTGATGGTTGTTTTTTGCATTCACTCGTATTTCACCCTCGACTATGTTTCCGAGGCCTGCTTCGACGCATTTTTGAGCGTAAATCTCCAAATCATCACCTAGATTGAACTGCAATTCAGGATACTCCGACTGCTGCTTGTCATATTTCTCTCCATTTACGATCCGGTTTATATCTTTCTCATATATTTTCTGTCTGTCATCGATGGGCTTCCTTTTCTTTTTTTTTTTCTTTTTCTTGTCGACCGATCCAAAAGTAACGTCTTTCGAAGTGTCGTCTTCTTCGTCTCCAGTGACTTCTTGGAATGATATGCTGCGTTCCTTTTCGGAATCTTTGCGGTAATTTTCAGTTCTTGGTTGCAGACGCATCTGCTTCAGTTTCTCTTGCAGACGTTTGATTTCTGCAAGAATCTCCTCCTCAGTTGAAAATGATTCGACTGGTTTCGGGTTCGGTGCTAATGTCTTTTTCATATTAACCAGCTTCGCCCTGACAATCTTTGTACTGTCGTGAAGTTTCTTCATGGTTTCGGTGTGATTGGAAACCATCCTACTGTGATTATTTCCGTCAGATTGCCTTGCGTTAGCTTTTTTCGCATCCTCGTTGTTTGGCAGCAATTTATGACCCCTATCGTTGGGTTCTTGAGACACTTTTGTGGGCCTTGAGATCGCAATAGATGGTAATGCTGCTTTTTGCTGCTCCAAATCCATCATAGAGGGAACTTACATAAATTTATCAAAGAAATGGTTATTTTATACTATTTCATCAACAATAGAAATTTCAAGTCCTACCGAAATAAGTATAAAGAACAAGCTGACAAATTAAACTGATGTCTGAAACATGGCAATGCCACCCTGAAGTAATTAGTTAAGGTCAGAACATAATTGATTGAAAGTGCACGAATAAGCTCTGTTCCGGTACAATTTTGTGTGTCAATTGCGTTAAATTTTAGCCAGTGGATAAATTTCGATATAAGTATGATAAATAGAGACTTCAAAATTTTAACCTGCTCAACAGATCGCCAAAATGTATCCATTGGCTAATTTTTGACATTTGTTATACCTACTGAGGGGTGACAGAGATGGAAAGCACGCTCATGGATTATTACTCATTATCAGTGTTCACATGTGGAGGGAAAATAGTACAATATTCAGATTATTAAATAAGAAATAAAGAACATATTGTAATCAGAAAATGTAATGGAATCTGTAAAATAACTAAAATTGAATTTTTTAAAATGATGGTTTTAAAAATGTTATGTTTCGCTATATGTGAAATATGATTAACATGAACAAAGTAGGGCGGATATTTTAATCATGAGCACAAATTGTACAACAATATTTCTATTACTGGCAATAATTAATAATTAAGGGTATATTTTTATTACAAGAAATTATAAAAAAAAAGGAATTTTGTACTAATTCTTTTGGGAAATTAATGAAAATAGTATTTAAATAATATCCCATTTAATCCAATTGACACAGCAAAAAGGTAACTTATTTGTACCCCTGCAGAAATGTCAAAAATTAGCCAGTGAATAAAGTTTAACCCCGATTTTAACGCAATTGACACACGGCCTATATACAAAATTTTAAAATAAATGACAAAAATTGTATCGTTGGAGAAGATTTTTTAATGGTAGAGTGATTTTTAAGAAGAAGTGATTTTGAACTGCTGGGCATCACAGTAACCACAAACCATTTAGAAGATGAGAAATGTAGCTTATGTTATTAATAATAACATATATCAGCCAATTGCAATTGTTTTTACACATTTTTTTTTTTTTAATTTTTTATTTATTTATTATTTATTGTTATTATTTTACTCCTACAAATACCCCCTTATATATTAGGATTCTGAGCGGTTGTACAGTGCATACGTATTTATGCCGCCTTTATTCAGCGTCGCACAAATTCTTTTTTATAAAATATTTCCCCTCCCATATTATAATTTTATACCGGCTTTATGTCCATAAAATTACCAAAAAAGAGGGAAATCTGTTACAATTGTCTGTTCTACAGCTCGGCAGAGTTTCCAAGGAATAATTTTTATAGATGCGAATCTAATGGTGAAAACTGTGATTTCTACACTCTTATAACATTTTGTTGACTAATGTAGGCTTAATAAAATCGTGTACAATGTTGAGTCTGTAGGTTAAGATAAAAAATCGTGTAACAAATCTGGTACAATACAAAAATACCCTGGAGGATTTTTTTTCAACTTACAATTAAGTTTATGGTGACCCTAATGCTCTGCCGTCTGTGTATACAGATATAAAATACACCTATACACTACTCAATCATCAGATGCGTTTAGGTCAGAGATAAGGGGAGTAAACTTTTACTTTCCTTATCTCTGGTTAAGGTTGTGTAGCCTCTTCTCCACGTTATATATTTTTATAATTTTTACTCGTACTCAAGGGGTTATGAACACCCTTTATATGTAACCACAGTACGAGCTTAAGAGAAGGGGAATAAAGAGAGTGATAGGAAGGATTTTGGATGTAGTGGACACTTACTCTATGGGTGGTAGCCGAGTCACTTTTTCTTGTGTTCGTTAAATTTGAAGAAATTCAAGATGATTATACTTTTAGGTATAACAACCATCATTTGTTATTTCTTTTAAATAAAAGTTAAATGAATTTTGGCTGGGATTGAACGCGCAACCTTCTACTCAACAGGCGAACACATTACTACTACACCGCGGCTACCCACTTATTTATGAAAAAGGTTTTTGTGTTTAGACTTTAGTGTCATTTTAAGGAGTGCATAACTATACACTCCTTGTTATGAGTTTATGAATAAGGCTGATAAAGTTGCGAACTCACGCTGAAGCAATTTTCTTTGCATACATCCAATGTTGTCATTTTATATACCGGCATGTACTGTTTTTAATTTAAAACTTATATATAATTGTCTCCCAAACTCGAAACCTAGCTATTTGCAAGCATTCCGAATGTGAAAGTGAAAAACTTTCTTACACGCGTTTCTGTTGCAGATTATAGACATGGTTTTAAGAAGTTCCATTGGAAAAGAAATGCATCAACTTATAATACAAGGTATGGCAATATTCAGCTATTTCTTTAGATCTTGTCTGGAGGAAAGTATTCATTAGAATTACTTTTACACCTGGAACACGGAGAAATCTGAAACAACAATCCCATACTTTCGTGTATTGGTTTTCTGATACTAGTGTTCATATCTGCACTTGGCGATGGCGAATTTAAAATGAGTGTTTGTTTTTTTTTCAAAATGAAACGGTCTGGAAATGAAACGTTCATGCCCACACCGAGAATTCATTTTGAAATTGATTCTCGGTAGATTTTTGGTCAATATTACTTTTGGTTTACATAAAATCGACTGTGTGGCCAGGGATATAATTTTCATTAGGGGTATTCATGCAACGTCGGAAAGTCGTCGTAAACGTTTTGAACTTGATAAAATTACGACGAGATAAATGAACTGTCAAAATTTGTTTGGTTAATCTTTTCCAACAATATCGGAATTTTCTCACAGGAATTGGTTTTTAAACTGAGATGGTAAGATTTGTAAACTTTTGAAATGCTATTTTGACATTTAATCAGTCACTTTCACACACTGTAAAAATTATATAGAACGGAAAGAGAACAATAGGAACAAAATTCTATCAACAATTAAATTACCTACTAAATTGAGATTTAATTGAGTGGGTTACCGCATTTTTTAGTGGTATAGTTTCAGGATTTTTTATGAAACGTCGTCGTAAAATTATAATCTTTCGCACGTAGTAAAATTAGACGTTACATAATTACCCTTAGTGCTTGGTTAGACGAGCGCAAAAAAGAAATACTTTTGTATATACACATAGAAAAGAAATTAAGTGTGCATGCAAGAAAACTTGACAGTAGTGGAACGGTCGGAAATTAAAATTCTAGAAACTTCGTTGGATATTCAGCAACAGATACTTTTTTATACTATTCGCATATAAATAATATTTTTTTATTGTTTTTGCAGTAAAAAATTAAATAAAAACCAAAAGAAGAAGAGGAGGATTTGTTGGCAGCAGCAGGATATATGTATGTAACAGCTTGTTTGCCATTTTATGCGACTGCAGAAGAAAAACAAAAAACATCAAATATTAAAAAAAGGGAATGGATTAAGACTTGGAGACTCCAAAGGAGCAAGAATAGCTCATTTAGGTTCCTTTATGACGAACTTCGTCTTGATGACAAAGACGATAATTGTCGATATTTAAGAATGGACGATGACTGCTTCAATAAAATTTTAAGATACTTGGAACCTTTGATCCTCAAAAAGACTACTCAGATGATAGATCCGATTGATGCTCGATAAAGTTTGGCCATGCTACTACGTTTCCTCTACGTTTCCTTGCAACTAAAGAAACATATAGGAGCTTGGATTTTAAAACCCGATTATCGCATTCATTAATTAATAAATGTATTCCCAGATATTGCTCTGCCGTTTATTCATCTTTAAAAGGAGAATATTTAATAGATTGTGATGCGATTACCATGATTTTACTTTGAATTATTGCGTTTTTAATTTTTAGTTTCCGAGCAGCTTTATGGAGTGGGAGGATGTGGCTGAAGAATATTCACGTCGATGGAATTTTCCATTGTGTTTGGGTGCTGGACGGAAATCACATTGTTTTTAGAGCGTCCAAATCAGATGGTGCTCTGTACTATAACTATAAAGGTCAATACGAATAACGAATAATGAACAATGAATACCATAGTTTTTTATTTCAATATATAGGGTTCAACAGTATTGTCCTGTTAGCAATGTGTGATGCGAAATACAAATTCACATTTATTGACGTAGGTTGTAATGGAGTGATGGAGGGTTCCTCAACCGAAGCGATCTTCGCAATATAGTGAACAACTCGAGCCGGTATTTTCCACCAGATGCAGTTTTGGGACGTGAAAGAAAATTGTCATGTAACATAACTGGCGAAAGCATGTAAGCAAAAGCATACCTTAAAGCCGTTTCATATACGTCAATGCATTCGATGCATTGCCATGCGAGGCAATGCATCGAACACAGCCTTGGAATGTTGGCTAACATGTTTAGGGTTCTCCAGACAACCATACACTTGCGCCCAGAAAAAGTCAAGCTTGTAGTTCAAGCTTAATGCGTTCTTCATAATTTTCTAATGGAAAATTTAGGAAAGTACGAAGAACCTCAACGTCCGCCAAGGGCAGGCATACCTACGGAAGATAACGTATTAAGTGACCAAATAAGGTCGAAACAAGTTGCTTCTGATATAAAAGACGAATTTGCGAAATATTTTACTGAAGAAGGCCAACTTCCATGGCAGGATCTTTATTTATAAGTTTCCGATAAAATTTAAAAATAGATTGTTATTAAACACAAACTTTATTTTATTGATTTATTAAGATAACGGTTGCATAGTATTGCTATTTTTTAAACTAAACAAAATAAAGTAAAGATCAAAAAAAAAAACGTTTACTTATAAAAAATTATTGTCATCAAATACTTCCTCCATTGCACTCTTAATTATGTTTTTGTATGATGACCAGAGATCAAGTTAGGATACTTCATCTCTGATGATGACCCTGTGGAATTGGAATTTTCTTCATCGGTCATTTCAGACAAAAACCATATCCTGGGATTTGTAAGGGCCGATGAAGTTGAAGAGCAAGAACGTGAAACGACGACACTACGTTCCACGTCATATATTTTCCACTTCATCTCCCGCATTAGGTTTTTATCCTTTACCATCATCATCATTCCTCTTCTAAATTGCCAAGGAAATATAGTAGAAATGATGGTGGTTTATTTGCTGCTGCATTAGCTATTCAGCAGCGGTAAGTGCCTCCTGCGCCTTTAGTACTAGAGCCTTTCCGTTTCTATTGCAAAAAAAACAAAGCATTTTTGTAGTTGAATAGAATTTTAAGCTTTTAAAAAAATATTTGATTTATACCGAAACATTAGTACGTATTGAACTGGATGTGCTTGGTAAGCTGTGCCCCTCTGGCTCGGCAATGATTTCTGGTGATGTGGGATCCAAATGCTCCTACATAAATGTTCATAATATTAACATAAAATAATTATTTAATTTGAATTCTAAATTGGGCTCTACTTTCCTTTACGTCACCACGCCAAAAAATATGAAATATGTAAATATGTTTACGATGTGGATTGGGATACAAAACACGAAAATAATATTTATTTGACACAGAAATTATTATTAACAAAGTTATGAACAACTAAAAATTGCTAATTCCCATACAAATTGGTTGCATTAAGTATACAAAAATAACTTAGAAACATAGAAGTTCTTTGGTATAGTTTTTTATTGTTTATTCTTATGTTTTATGACGGTTGTTAATAAACAATACATTATTGGACGCGAAAAAAGTAAAACGACAATTTTCTAGTCCAAGCAGCAGTTTTCGGTGGAAAACTTTCAATTGTTTGTAACATTGTTAATAAAAAAGTCCGCGCAAAACAAAATTGTCTCTGGTTTATATCCTGTTTTAGAAGAACAAAAAGAATTTTTTTAGGGGGTGACGTAAAGGAAAGTTTGCCCCTAAATTGACTTACAGACAAAAATTTGACACATTTGACTCCCCAAAAACCTCAAAACTGGTGTCATCCCATAAATTGAATTTATTGTAGCACCACAGTTTAGGTTTTCGAACAGATAATGCAAATTTTTCTTTTTAAGTATTGTGTCTTAAGCGTTCTAAGCTTAAAAATTTACTGGCGTCTCTTGCCGAAAACATTTTATTTTTTTCCACAATTTCATTTAAACTGTCCGACTTCTTAACGCGGTTTTTATAGTCCACGTGACAAATTTGAAATAAATTCGGATGTTCTTGAAAAATTTCGATTAATATAAGCGTTTGAGCTCGCGCCCAACTAGTCATTGTACAAAAAAACGGTTCACAAAACTCAAAACAAAAACATTCTCCTTCGCCAAAAAAAGAAATGAAAATTTCTGTCAAAAGGAGAACGTTTTAAAAAAGAAACATGATTTTTAACGCAAAACTCATTGTCTGAAGATGAGGAAAATGACGAAACTTGACATTTTTTTCCTTCCCTTTCCTTCTTTCCGTTCTGTTTCGTGTTTCTTTTGCACTCGTGTGACCAAGCACTTATTAATTATTTCTTAAAATATTAAAATATACCTACTCAAAAAAAAACCATCACGTTCTATTACATTTTAATTACCATCAACTTTGTTAACACACCCTGTCGTCTTTTGGCAGGACTTTTTCGCGCCATTTTCATTTTTTTATTTATTCTTTTTTGACAAGCGTACGAACAATTGAAAAAAGAATCTAATTAAGCAATGAATCAAAATTCTTTAACTGAAGATTTTTATCAATTACACCCCAAAAATAAGTGAAATTTACATTCTCTGTTGAATCTCTGTATTCCATATTCTATAGAAGGTGAAAAAAAATTCCACTTGAATGCTGAATTTCTGATGAAAAGCCTCGATAAGGAAACAAGTGTGCTCTAGCTAGTGTTCGTGGAAAGAATATATTGTGTTCCAAATCTGTGGTGTCATCAGAAAAAAATACAGTGAAACGAATCCACTTCAAGGGGGTAATATGCGTGAAATTCTCGACTTTTGTGTAAGCATTTCAAGGTTTGCTTCTATTTGCAGTAAATTTTGATTGATTCGATGAGTATTCCGAAGAAATGAGTGAAGTATTGGAGTCGTGTAGTATAGAGAAAC
Organism: Rhingia rostrata; assembly: GCA_949824845.1. Taxonomy (NCBI): domain Eukaryota; kingdom Metazoa; phylum Arthropoda; class Insecta; order Diptera; family Syrphidae; genus Rhingia; species Rhingia rostrata. The sequence continues at coordinate 37,488,000 of OX463757.1, forward strand.
CTATTACGGACGGTTTAACGGAAGTCGGCTGTAAAGGATCATTGTCTCCTGGCAGTCCTGTAGGTGGTAGTGTTGGGGATACCGCAACGACATTTCCCTATGTGGTCAAGACGCCACGTGCGGATAGTAAACTCATTCTGCAGAACATGGAGGAAGTATTGAATTCAGTAAAACGTAAGCACAAACAAAAACATCGCAGGAAAAAGGAACAAAAGAAGAGAGCACTGCAGGAGGCCGAAGAAGCGGCTGCGGCAGAGAATGCAGCGAATGCTGATGCAGCCAAGGCAGGTCAGAAGAGTCCCAAGCATCCCTTGCAAGAGAGCAAAAAGAATGTAGACAAGCTAGTAGCCGAGGCGAAAAGTCCCATAAAAGGTACAACGATCTTGGATCATTTTGTTAGGACGCCCAAAAAACAACAGGACGTAGTCGAGAGTACGCCCGCTGAGAACGGAGTGGCGAAAAAAACTAACGCGTTTGAGGTGATGATGAATGCAAGAAATAAGAGCATCGGTTCGAACACCCCTGGAAAAGAGCCACAGGCCGATGATCTTGAAGATGGACAAAAGTTTGTGAGTGTAAAGAGAAAGGTGTTCCTGCAGGATTGGGCAGAACGAAAAGGTGCTGCCAAACGGCGACTTGAAGAGGAGGCCAAGGACGTGTACATTGAAAAGGCAATGAAACATCGAGCAAAGAGGTAAGATCGGGTACATTATTGAATATTGCAAATTAATAAATGACCCCCATTTTCAGATTCAAAGCGATGCTTGCAAATGGTACCGCTGAGCAACAGCCTGAGGAAGTACAAAAAGCACCAGAGGAGAAACCTTCAACCAAAACAAACCAATCCGGCGGTCGCAAATCAAAACGCAATTCCCGGCACGTACGCCGATTGTCTTCCATGGATTCAGCTGAATCAATCGAAGCAGCAAGTCAGGAATCAAATGGTTTCCTGGCGAAACTGTCTTCTCCCATTAAGAAGCGCGATAGTCTGCTGGGATATTTTCCAAAGAAACCGTCTCCAGTCGAGGAAGCCAAAGTAAAGAGGGACCTGCTAAACGATGAAATACATAAAGATTTAACACCAAAACGCAGACGCGGTCGACCGTCCAAAGCCACAAGCGCCATCCCTATCGAAGATGTCCAAGTTGAACAGACAACTTGCAGTAGTCGGCCGAAACGACAATGTTCTGGTAAATCAAAATATGATCAGGACCTCAGTCCCGTCAAGGTGGAAACCACCACCCGTGGTAATAAGTGCTCCGCAAACGTGGAACCACAAGAACAAGATATAATCGATGTGGATAGTGAAAGTCCAAAGAAAACTCCAAAGAAGCTTGCGCCACTATTTATTAAAACCATGCCGAAGCCCAGTCTAAATCCCGACGTGCTTCGCGCAAGGCAACAGTTCTTGATGTCTGGTGTACCGGAGAAAATGCGTCTGGAAATTGCCAAGCAAAAGCATTACGAGCAATCGTATGACGAGGCCATCGAAGAGTTTCCCCGTGTCAGCCACATCAGGCAATTAAGCACTGAGGAGGAGAGGGAGGCTGGCCCCGTAGTGACATTTAAGTTGCGCCAAGATATCGAGCAAATAACTCCCACGAGGAAGGTAAAGAAACGTGTCATTGGTGCGTTCACCGCGTGTACCCCCAAAGACTTTCGAGGACAATCCAAGAACAAGGTGGACACACAGACTGTGCTCCTTCCTCTCCAGCAAATCGAAAACAAGCGCCTCATCATCAAGAACTGGAAAGTCGACTATGATAGGTTCCCCACCTACAGGTGCTACAATCAATTGCGTGAGAAATACCGCTACTTCTGTGCAATCGATACGGAACTCGAGGCAGAACAGGTGACTGAGTCATTTGTTGTGACCCGGACCAGCAGTCGGCGATCGGTGACGGCAGTTAAATTCGATCCTGATGCTGAAGAAGAGAAACCGCCACCATCGGCGCCGAATGGAGAACTCCTTTTTACCGAGAAGTACAAAGCAATGTCATCCGACCACATGTTGGTCAATGCTGGTCCTGTAAATCAGCTGAAGGAGTTTCTCTCCTCGTGGCGGGGGGCAACGCGTTTAAACGATTCCACTGCATGTTTTGACATGAATGAAAGCAACAGCAGCAGCGCATCATCGTGCAACTCAGTTGTTCTCCTAGGACCGCATTCTAGTGGAAAAACTAATGCAGTCTTCGCCTTAGCCAATGAAATGAATTTTAACGTATTGGAAGTGCACGCGGGGATGAAGCGTACAGGAAAGAAACTCTTGCAAGAGCTGCAGGAAGCGACACAGTCTCATCAGATCCGCAAAGACACCGGTACAAAGGGCAAAGGTATGTTTAAAATAAACCTTAACGGGAAGAAAAAGAAAAAGTATCAATCTTCGGAGAATAGCGGATCTGAAAATGACACAGAAAGTAACTCCAGAAAGTCTCTCATCCTCGTAGAGGACGCTGATGTAATATTCGAGCAGCATGATGCCGGATTTGTCGACGCCCTTTACACTTTGGCTACCACGTCGAAGCGTCCCGTCATTATTGTGGCAACAAACCCCAATTGTCAGCACCTCCAGCGTCTAATAAATCAGAACAAAATCGAATTCGCCGCCCCCAATGTGCTGAACATTTCTAAATACCTCTCAGTCCTCTCGCTGATTGAAAACTGTCCAGTCGAACTGAATGATCTCGTAAGCTTGTACCTGCTCAATTGCAAGCAGCTTAGAAAGACTATCCTGGAATTGCAATTCTACATCCAGAGCGGTGGTGATCGGCCCAAGGCAAAGAAATCAACCACCGCCGATGAGTCACAATACTTTGCATCGCCGACAAAGCGACGATTCTCCGAAGAATGCAGCTCAGTTTTAGAGACGGCAATTGCCGATGAGACGGACCGCGGTCGACCCCAATCCGATAGCACCGAGGTGACATACCACAAGGGCTTGTTTGAGTTCTACACTGTTTGTCAGAACATGAAGTGTCGCATACCATATCCCGTTGACTTTAATTTACTTCGCACAAATTTGACGGAAATCTTCAACGTGTCACGGAATTTGCAGGCAACAAGTGCGTCAACACGACGCAAGTCGAAGAGTCCGAAGAAGGCGTGGTTGAGTGCAGCCAATAGGCCATCAGTTACACGGTCACTGAGTGACTTTTACGAGAATCTATCGGTGTCGACAATGATCGCTGGCGTTCAGAAAGCCGAGGATCGACTGAATACGAACTTGAGCGAAGATATCTCCCATTCTCTGGTAGAACGTGCAATCGAGAAGAACTTGGCAGCTGGACATTATGCCTACAACTTGTTTGAGACGCCGCAGAATAGGTGAGTTGAAATCTGATTTTGGAAAATAAAACATTTGCAGCGTTGGTGATGCCAATGGATTGCTCATGGAGTCTTTCCACTCAAACATCAAGTTGACCTGCAAATATTGTCTTAATCCCACTTCTTCCGCCACGTCGCATGGTATTAAATTTTAAATTTGATCTACCAAACTCATAGAAATTCTCTAATTCCTCTTATGTTTCCTCTCTAATTCCTCTAATGTTTCCTCTCTAATTCCTCTAATGTTTCCTCTCTGAATTTCGATAAATGCAGTCTTCCATTGCCCATTTTGCAGGCCAAACACGTTCATCTTCCACATCGGATTTAACCTTGATGACTATGACGTCCATATAGAAAATATTCTCTATCAGCCAACAAGCTTCCATGTTGTGGTCGTTAGAAAAAATGACGTCTCTAGCACTTTACCCTAAGCAAACCTTCAGAGTTCCTTTTCCCCCAGCACAAAAACAAAAGAAGCGCGGGTTTCCGATCTATTTTCATTCGGGGGTTGATGTTGACTTCTTGGTAGATGAATTCCTTAAAATCCGCCAAAAAAGACTTTTTGTCCAGAGTGGATCGCATGATTTTCCATACCCTTGCCAAAATGCTTCTAAATTGAACGATGCATTGGGTGTCCTTCAGTGTTAGTCGCCTCAGCTAAATTTCGATGGATTTTCTATTTCCCTAACATCCAGCCGGCGGATGCTGTCTTACAATGCCTTAAAGTGATGATCCTCGACCTAATTCATTGGTCTGTTTCAGGATTAGTCTTGGTGTCAAAATTGTTAATAGCTGCAGTAATGCTTCCATACTCTGGAAAGAAGTGAGGCGGGTTTTTATGTCTCATTTGCATCTTTTCGCCTTCCCACTTTAAGACCATCTACAAATGGCTGGACTTTGTTCCTTTTTTTATAATTGCAAGATCTTCGTTCTTGTCGCAACGTAGTAGTCCAACTATTCTAACTTCGTCCACTGCCTCTTCAATACCATTTCAATAACGTTGCAGAATGTTATTCACTTCAAGTTTCTGTGTTCTTTGGGGATACTGCCTATCTCCCGTTCCATAATGCGTCCAACATAAAGTCTTATTTTCTGTAACACTTCGTAGCTTTGTTTCGTTGGATAGTTGAGCTCTTTATTCGGTTGCAACAAGAAACAGATCTGAGTAAATTTTTGCTCCTCTGAATGTACGTAAATCGAGGTTGCGTGCCTCGACCAAGACCAAAAGTGGAGGTAAAAATGTTTTCCATGTTCCAGGGTACTAAAAAACATACTGAAATCGACCTCGTCATCAACCCAACGCTTGTTTACAATAACATTACAGATGTGAACTCTCTGGAATCCAATCCGCTTGATTCTCATTTTGGAGCCAGTTTCATGTGCCATTCTCCTAATGTATTTGAAAACGTAGAAGTGTGTGATGTAATAGCAGACATTGCGGCGTTCTCCTTTCCACTTTCAGTAGGTGCCTTTGGTGCCGTAGACCCCTTTCCAACTTCCGCCTTCTTCTTTGCTGCTAAGAGATAGATCACTTTGGGGGACACTCCCCAACTATTAAGACGGCCTATTCCGATAACTTTAATTTGAAGTGCTCCTTTTCATAGTACTGAAGCCACCTGCTTTCTTCACTTAGGTAGGTTGTTCCCTTTACAGTTTGCCATTAAGATAGCTATTCCTAGGCACTTTATTGCGTTTATACTCAGCTCAGCCAACAGTGAGAAAAAAAGTCGCGTAACATGGCTTGATATCGTTCTCCGTTGACGTTTACGTTTCTGCCACGATTGTCTTTGAAAAAAATGGACCGAAAAATGGAGCAGCCCATAAACTGTCGTTTTTTTCGGGATACTTCGGTAATTCTTGTATGGAATGTGTCTGTTCATCACTCCAGATGCGACAGTTTTGCTTATTTACGTATCCGTTGAGCCATGGGTAGTGCCAAACCCACCAACACCGCTACCGTACTTTTACATTCGGCGATTCTGATATTTGTCATCTAACACCGATGACAGGAGTTCCTCGTTTTCTGTCACGTACTTCCATAGCTTCATGTGATCGTAGATGGTCGTGGTAGATGTATTGAAAGGCCCCTCGACTTGCGCTGCTTCATATGGGGGCGAATATCTTGCCCCATATGAAGTCACTTGCTAACTTCCTGCCTGTAATAAACTGCGTACGTTTGATTGCGACTAGGTATACAACTTTGTAGCCATATTCACTCTTGAGTTTTATGTCGTAATTTTTCTTGTATGTTGTTTGAGCCTGTTGTATCTGCTTCCTGCAGATCATTTCGTGTTCCAGCAACTCGGCAATTTCTTTGTTTACTTCATTTTTCATTTTAATGCCAAACATCATTTGAAACGGCGATACTTTTGTATACCACCATGTACCATTTTAACGGGTCATCTGACGATAACTTTGCTCTTATCAATCTGTTTACTCGTTCGATTTGCCCATTGCCCCTAGCAACGCCTATTGTACACAATACTCGTTCGATACCGTTTGCTTTTATGTATTCCTCGAAAGCTTTAGATGTTAATGCTGTTCCCCTGTCGCTGACCACCCGAGATGGTAAACCAAATATGCTTGACGATTCGTTAAATTTCTTCAGCACTTCCTTACATCCAGCCGATTTAGTCGGGTACAGACATACAAATTTTGTGAATCCGTCCACCATTGCCAAAATGTATTTGTACTGCTTCGACGTCGCGTCCATAGGTCCGAGATGATCGATGTGCAGAGTATGTAACGGCTTGTCTCCTTTGTCTATGCAGTGCAAATAACCTTCTTTTTGCTCAGCTTTTTGTTGTATAGTATGCATTTGATTCAACTGTTGATAACCTGACAGACTTTACCCTCAAGATGTGGAATCAAGTAGCTCTGTTAAATGGCATGAATTGTTTTTTTTACAGCAAAGTGGACATCGTTGTGCGCTTCAGCTATAATTTGGCGTTCCATCAAATTCGGCAACAAATCATTACCGTTTACAGTTTTGCATATCAGGCTTCCTTTAGTTTTGAAATTTCCATAAGCTCGACTCATAAGAATTTCTTGCACAGCTTTGATATGTGCGTCGTTCTTCTGAGCGTTCCTGGCACACGCTGATGCTTCTGTAGAAACTGTCAGTATATTTTGCGGGTAGCGATTTAGAAAGTCGACATGTTTCATTCTTTCACCAGATCCATGCTCCACGTCAAAATAAAAATCTTGAAGATATAAAATCCATTGCGTTACTTCACGTGGGACATCTTTCTTGTTTGTTGTTTGCTTTACCGTCGCGCAAACCGTTACCAACTTAATGTGAATGCCAAGCAAAAAATGAAAAAATTTCCTTAACGCAAGGTATGCGGCTTTGGCTTCTAAAATATAACTTTGCCGCTGTGACTCCTGCACAGACGTCTTTTTGCTCCAGAAGAACACCGAATGTAGCTTTCCTTCCAACATTTGCAACAGTGCAGCGCCAAACCTGTCTTTTGACGCATCAGTATGGACATGAGTAGTTAAATCTTCAAAACTGGTTCTCTGATTAATGAATCTTTCAAAAGCTGGATCGACTTGAGCTCAGTTGGCCCCATCGCGGATGGTACATGTTTGCACAAAAAGTTTGTCAACGGAAGAGCTGTGTGTGCATATCCTCTTATAAATCTTCTAAAGAAGAAAGTTAGACCTAAAAATTACTGCACAGATGTCACGTTCTTGGGCACTGAAATAATGCTAACAGCGGTTGTTTTTTATTTACTTGATCGTGTATATCCGTTCTCAACTGTATGTCCTTAAAAGTTGACTGAGTTTTAGAGAAAATGACACTTTTGCCATTTTTTTCAGCCCATAGTTTGCTGCTTCAGTATTCAGTATTCTCTTCGTTTTATAAAAACATTCATCAGCTGATATCGCATGATTATTAATATCGTCCTTGTTCAGCTCTATCACATCTTTGTTCATCAAATCCTGAAACACGTGATTGGCAAAACGAATGAACGCAGCTGGTGAGTTGCAAAAGCCAAACGGTGCTCTGTTAAACTCGTATAAACCGCTTTCCGCTGTATAATTTTTCCTGTACTACTCAACTCACACATGAAAAAAAAAAAACATTTTCCATGACTGTTAAAATTTCGGAATTCTGTAACTTTTCCAACACTTCGTCTATCAGTGGTACTGGAAAGCATTCGTTGAGCACAAGGTTTCGAAAATCGACGCATAAACGATAGGAACCGTCTTTCTTCCTTACAATGACGACTCTGGCAGCAAAATTTGACGCAGATTTGCGTATTATACCCTTGTCACGATCTTCAACTTAACTGGGCATCCTATACTTGGTTCTGCTGGCTGATGAATGGTATTTGATCATCCTTTGGACAACATCTTCAAACTGTGGAAAAGCAACAATATCAGCACTTGATTTAACAATTTTATAAATACTTATCTGATTTGTCTCCGTTGTTAACGGAGGAAATTGATATCCATTTGCAGTGAACGAAAAGAACAACTTTTTCGTAAAGTCGAATCCAAGTAGTGCGTCAGATTCAATTGCATCGTCTGGGACCACAATTAACATTTGAAAAGTGTGTCTGCCGTCTATTGTAACCTCAGCTTCAAAATATCCAATCGGAGTTGTTTGTTTTTTTCTTACCCAAGCCATGCAGCAACGAAAAACTCTTGCAAATGTACATCTCCGAGTTGCTTGTAGACACGCTTCTTTATGATGGTCACATCCGACCCTGTGTCGACCAGGCATTTGACTTTGACGTTCTTCACAATAATTTCCTTTAGGCGACAATGATTAACAACAACATTAACCCCCTTCGTCGCTAGTGGGCATGCTTTGGATATATGTCCTCTCTGGTTACACTTAAAGCATTTCTGTTCCACTTTGCAGTCTTTACGTAGGTGCTCAATAGATCCACAGTCAGTGATTCTTTTTTTCAATGTGTGTGTTACCATTTTTACTTAGTGTGCTCTGCTGTTTATACGTTTTGTCACTCTCGTTTATGCGCTGGAAAATATCGTTACTTCTCCTTTAGTTCTTTAAATGATTAACAGCTGTACATATTGTATTTTATTTCACATTTTATATTCAAGCCGTCTGCAATATAGCGTATAACGGAGTCTATGTCAACGTCATCAAGAGCAGTATGTATCATATGTAAAGCCAAAGATTATGAAGTCATACAGATGACGCATTCAGAACAAAAAACAGAAACTCTTGCTCACCAGCTTAATGATACGGGCGAGCGGTGTACACGTGCACACATGAGAAACGACATCCAAACATATGGCGTGCTGTGCCAGTACGACCTGCCGTAGAACAAATTTTCTTGTGTGTAGTACGTCATTTTTATGGCTTTATAATCTGTGGTAGTCTTGAAAACGTTGTTCTTCTAGCTTTTTCCTCTCGTTCAACTGTTTATGGACTTCTGCACTTCCATGCACGCGTTCGAATTCACTCTCTAGTAACAGTCGTAGTTCTCAGTACTTACTCACAGACACTGATTCCAGGAAAAGTTTTGCCGTATTGGTCATTTTACCTCGTGCCTGCACATATTTCTGCCTTTCACTCAGACTTGAGACCCCTCGGGCCCTTCCACACTCACAGCCGTTTTCGTTGAAGAGGTTGAGCCCCTTAATGTAAACCCCAAATGTAAAGTCAAACGAATTATATTTTATTAATAATTTTGATAATTTTTGGATTATTTACTGACTGACTGACTGCTTAACGACTTAACGACTGTACAACTTCTTGACTACTCTCCTGCTTTGAACCACCGTGTAGGTTAAGTACTTAACGTAGCCTGTGGATAGTATGGGTAGTGCTAAACCCATCGTGTTTTACATACACATCTTCCCATCTCATCACCTGGTTGAGTTTCCTCTATCTCGTGCGGTAGTTACCACGGCGATGTCGTCTCCATGCCCAGAATCTCATTATTATTTATTTTCTATACACTCTCCACTCTGTCTACACAACATGAAAATATAAATCGGTTACCTCGCAGACCGAAAAATTACTGCGTGCTCTTGGACTAAGAAGAAAGTGTGACTAATTTTCTGATGTTCCTAAAGGAATATCCTTTCTGAGCGGCTTGTAGTGCTTCAACCACCTTCTTGGTAGCTCGTATCGTAGAGTGGACCTGCACTCTGCACCTGCACTCTGAACTATTATGTAAGTCTTGATTTTATAAACTATTTCTGCTGCTATCGGGCTTGTAGATCATGAAAATTGGTCGGTAGGCTTATGGAGCATCTCAGTCTCATTATCCGTTGTTTAGAGAACTATTCACTGTATCCTCCATTCTTTTCTTTACTCAAAATCCCTTTCCTATGGCAGCATATTCAGCTAAAGCTGTGGTCATTCTCCACTCTATTGCTTTAGCGTTCAAATCACCAGCGACAAGAATTACTTCTCCGATTTCTCGAGATGTGTCTTCTAAAGCGTCTAACTAATACCTTCGTTTGGCGTGAAGTAGGGCCTGATTATTGTGACTATTTTGAAATTCACCCAATCAAAGCCCGTCCTGGCCCATGAGCTTTGAAGGGTTCTTCCGTTTCTTCGGTATGTTCTGGCAAATGGTGTAGAACTCAAACAGGCCCTCGTGGTATGTCACCTCGGTGCTGTCGGATTGTGGTCGACCGCGGTCCGTCTCATCGGCAAATGCCGTCTCTAAAACTGAGCAGCATTTTTCGGAGAATCGCCGCTTTGTCGGTAATGCAAAGTATTGTGACTCATCGGCGGCGGTGGTCTTCTTTGCCTTGGGCCGATCACCACCGCTCTAGATGTAAAATTGCAATTCCAGTATAGTCTTTCTAAGCTGCTTGCCATTGAGCAGGTACAAGCTCAAGAGATCATTCAGTTCGACTGGACAGTTTTCAATCAGCGAGAGGACTGAGAGGTATTTAAAAATGTTCAGCACATTGGGGGCGGCGAATTCGATTCTGTTCTGAATAATCAGACGCTAGAGGTGCTGACAATTGGGGTTTGTTGCCACAATAACAACGGGACGGATGTGGTAGCCAAAGTGTAAAGGTCGTCAACAAATCCATCATCATGCTGCTCGAATATTACATCAGCGTCCTCTACGAGGATGGAAGACTTTCGGGCCGCACCGAAGGAGCCAAGGTGAATGTAATAACTGCGGTGAACAAGGCTTCAAAAAACGATTCCAAAGCTAATTCGTACTGCTGCTTATGTGCTGGCTAATACCTAATCGGGTACTTTTCGGGTGTTTAAGAATGAAAAATGCAGCGAATCCTTCAGAAGCCGAATGGCCTCCTTGTCAACTTAGGTTTGATTTAAAAGTCGACACGATAGTCATTTGTGAAAAATGTAGACATATCGGCCTGGTACACTGATTTATTAGGTACACCAGTCATTTGCCAGAACATAGATGTTGCTTCTTGGAGTCCGTATCCAAAGCACATTTGGCAATAATCATTAAGGCGCCCTTCATTCATTATAAGTTAGGCTTATCGGAGAAAGGTTAAAAGCATTATGTGACCATCAACCTCTTACGTACACTGCAGTAGACCGAGCCTATTTTAATACGGGAAACTCTTCAAGATCCTCTGCCACTGGTGTGGCATGAAGATTTAGTAAAGCTAATCTATACGTATCAAGGATTTTCAGCGTTGTCTTGTTTACTGCGGATTTGTTTCAAAATCTCAATTTGTATGGGCTAATCGCCTAAGATCTCTGGCTAAATGTCTCTTCCTCCTTCTTCCTGACTTCAATAAATAAACTGTATATCCGCCTCTGTCTTGAGTTCAGCGTCCACATCAGGTCAGGTGCAACAAAAACATCATTGCACCTGCTGGATGGGATACTAAAGCATACGTTTAAACTGATATGATACTCAGTCCTGCCTTACTCATTTTTTATCCCTAATATGTGCACTTCGCTGTGTTTTGTCTCAACTTACCATCTCTTCCATAATAAGATATCTTTCTATGATCACCACCCGTCAGAATGTAACCGTCGCTTTTCTTAAAATCTCCTTCCCATTTTTTCTTCTTTTTACTCATTACGAACAACCTGCTTCCATCTTTTAATCAAAATCCATCTCTCTTTCCAGTATCACCCTAACAAATTTTACCCCAGTGACTCCACTACGATCGTGTCGCTCCCTGGCATTGGACTACGAACCGTCACTCCGTTCGATTTGTCGAAGTGAAAAAAATCGATCCAATTTCGAACGCCGTGGCAGCCGTTTCTACCACTATCTTCGCACCAGCAGCGTCAACCTTGCTTCATTTTCAACAGATCATTTCGATGCGACGTGTTTCATCTTAGCCGATCCTGAAATCGATGTCCTCTCGCAAGAGTCTTCACAAACATCATCGTCACAAAAGTCCTCCTACTGATGGATGCCCTCACAAGTGAACAAAGTTTGCAAAGGATTAACAACCAATTTAGTTTTAGTAAATGTAAATGTAGCAACTTTAGGTGTTCCAAGTCCCAAAAGGTATTTTCCGTTTCGAAATATCCTGCGAAGGTGATTCTTTTTTCCCCGGAATAAAAGAGTAGACGAATCCTTTTTCTTATTAATTTTTTTTTTTTAATTCTACATCTTATTTAAGGATCAATTTAAATAAATCTATATAATGAACAGTATGTACATAAGTTAAGGTCTTCTTAAACAACTAGGACTCTTACGTTAACTAGCAATGAAATAAACCGTTATTTTCAAACACAAAACAGGAATTTAATTTTTCTCCGCTTCTCCGACTTGGTGCTGGTCAGCGTTGCCTGACTTTCGCTGAGTTTGTGATTGTTTTCAATCTGGATGGCGGGGTTCTTTGGAATAGAAAATGAAATGCGGTAAGTAGAGTTTACTTTTGGTATTCATTGGGTTGGACTTACCTCAGCTATAACACCGATTCGATATTTCTTGAGATCTTTGCTGGCATCTGACGAGTGGCCGGCCTGATTAAATGCCTTTGTGGCATCTTTTCCGGCCAATTCAAGTATTAAGTCTCCACCGCCAGGATGTTGGTCAATAAAGTCGGTGACGTCGTAAACACCGCCTTTGATAATTATCCACACTCGACTGCCGTTCTTGCCATTGTTGCTGGCCACTTCAGCTGCAGTGTATGTCTGTTCAAGCATTTTCAAACGTTCACTCGAATGGCAGACTTTTATACGCGTACTCACTGACGATTGATAAGAAACCGCCAATAGAGGAAATGTTTCCCCTTCGTTCAGGGTATGATTTCTTCGCGTACGCAGCTACTCATTCGGGACTCTAGTGATAACGTAGACGTGACTTCCAATAAACGGTACGCTATATCTTGATAAGGGAAGTATCAGACTTGGACATCGATTTAACTGATTACCGCTGCGTGGGTACGTGAGAATCCATGGCAATGTATATTTTGAATTTTGTATGTCAGATAAGAGGGTTATCCCATCGATTTGAATTTTCAAAATATTCAAATTTTTCTATTTTTGGAGCGTGAAGCATAGTAAAGTTTACAATGATGCATGAGCATTAGTCTTGGCATTTATGTTGTAATTGGCATACTATACTTTGGTCATGAGGAATAAACGTTTTATAGCGTTCTTCAGATTAAATAATACGTTTTTGGAAAGTTTTGAGTAGTTGGTAAGCTTCATCTAATCGCGGATTCTCTTTTTTCCTTTGGCGTGTTCAAGTGGTAAAAAAGCAATTAACCGATTCTTGATAGATAAAAGCTTTCTAGTTAGACTTCTTTTGCAAGACCAACTTAAAAGAAACAAGTTTTCAGGGCAATCAGTTCATCGTCAAGGGGATCGTATCGTATGGGGGGGGGGGGGTATATTACAAAATATGTATTAAAATTTTGCGGTCAGGCATATATAGGCAAAATAATTTTTTGTTTTTTTAAATATTCGAACGAGATACTTTTTTTTTTAACGTTTATTTATTCACAAAAATTTCTTTATTTAATTAATAGCCTAAATAAACTTAAAAGCTAAACATATGAACTGTGACAAAGTAAATGACCATTATGGTTCGCAATACATTTTTTATTGATTTTTTTTTGTAAACATGAAAATGTGAATAGAAAACCTATTAGAAGACAGTCGCAACTTTTTTTTAGTTTATATATAACTAAAACTTACAAGACTAACTTAACGTATTTAAACCTATCTAAACCTATCTAGGCCCTGTCATGTGATCTTTATTCCATCGGCTTACAAGCAGAGAGTAAGCACAACGCTTACTTCTCCCAGTTATCGCTAGATCAAAAATCACATGTCAGGGCCTAGTTTTACTTAACCCTAAGTTTCGGCTTCAGCCCAGCCTAGCCACCAGTATTTATCTCTATTTAACCTTTTAGTGTTATTTTTATCGCATTCAGGTATGCTAATGCAGTATCTCATTCGATAAGTATTCCCACCCCCCGACTCAAAAGGCTCGTAATGGATCCTTTTATCTGTTGCTCTCCTTGCAGCATGGTATATTATTGGGACGTTCGCTGAGTCCGATAGGTAGCCATATGCATCCAGAAATAGGAATGTGTCTGGCGGAATAACACGCTTTCTAAGGCATTTCTGAAATACCCAGGATTCGGATAGATAATCCAGAGATTAATTCGTTTTCGCTAACATTTGCCGAACGAGCAAAGTGATTCCTTACTAGGTCGAGTATGACATTGTCAATTCTAGATACACCGGAAGCATCCAGAAGTCTTTTGTTTGAGACGTAGTGCCTAAACTCGGAATGTGCACTCCTATATATCTGCATGCAGGCTCTGAGACATTTGCGCTCGAACACTCGGAGCTTTTCCATATACGAAGGGTTAATGTTCCACCACACTGGACTCGCATAAGTCAGAATTGGACGAACGAATGCTTGGTAACAAATGACCTTCACATCGGATCTTAGATAGTTGGAATAAAATAGGCTTTTTAGCGACATGAATGCCGCTCTTGCCTTCTCTAATTGAATATTTAGGTGCTCATTATAATACAAAAACTTGTCCAAATGAACACGGTCTTTGACTCGATCTGAAGACCATTTGAACTCGTTATTTTTAAATTTCTGCAGTTGCGTCTCAAGTCTGAATTACCACGTCTTATTGGGGTGCGGAACAGTATGGTTTCACATTTCGTATAATTGATTTTAAGTTTCCATTCGGAGCAGAAACCTTGAAACCTATCAAACTTGCTTTGAAGTTGAGTTTGGATGTCTTCAATTGTCGAGCCGCTTGCATACAGTGTAGCATCGTCGGCAAATGCCAGCGAATTGTCGAGTTCCCTAAGTATGTCAGAAATGTATATATTAAAAAGCTGTGGAGCAGTAACTGTTCCCTGCAGAAGACCATTAGTGATCTTAAAAACTTCAGCTGTCGTGTATTCTCTATCTGTTACGACAAATTTCTTTCCGTGTATCATGGATGCTATCATATTTGTTAGATGAGAAGGAAATTCATATCGAATAAGTTTATAAATTAATCCGTCGATCCAAACCGTGTCAAAGGCTTTTTCGATATCTACCAGGCAGGCAGCTGTACATCTTTTGGCGTTAAGATTCCAGTTAACATCCGAAATCAGTTTCGTAATAGCATGCACTGCCGAGTGATTTTTTTTGAACCCAAATTGATTCCGCGGTATAATCTCCTTTTCATTACAGACGAACAAAATAGACTTACTAATAACTACCACAAAGATCTTCCCGATATTAGGCAGGAGACTTATTGGCCTATAATTAGAAGGATCAGAAGGACCCTTTTTCTTTTTAATTATTGGAAACACCTTTGATATTTTCCAGCAACTCGAGAAGTAGTAGTTATTTAGAAGATTGTTAAAGATAACACAGTATTGCCGTATGATGTCTACTGGTATATGCTTAAGCACGATGTTTGGAATGTTATCCAAACACTTGACTTCTTCGTATTCAGTTTCCTAAATATTTCAGTCAGTTCGTCAAGAGTCGTGAAGTAATTGTTAGTCTGTTCATCTGTTAGTTTGTCAGCTTTTAACCACTATGAAAATGTCAGTAAAGTAGTGATCTCCCTATTGTGAAATCGAAAAAAAAATTCGAACGAGATACGCTTCTGCAAAACTCTTTTAACATGTAGGTAGGACAAAAAAAAATAATTTACAGTAATCCCGCAATATTAGCTTAAACGATAAAAATGTCATTACAATGGCATGTCCTAAGTTGTTACCTTCCTTCAACAAAATAATTTTTTTTTTGTGAAATGTAAGCCGGTTTATAAATTTTATTGATGAAGAAAGGACAATGGAAACTGCTGCATAGGCAGTTGATTTCACATTAAAAGCTGGACCTGTTGAGTTTTTTTTCGGAACATTTAAATATATAATATAGGTACCAGTAGTAAATTTTTTTTCATGTGGTTAAAGTGTTTTATGTTTTCGTTACACGAAGTTGTCATTACCATTGTAAGAGTTTTTGATTGTAATAATTTAATAATTAAATCCAATGCTTTTTCTAAATCTTACGATGAGTTTTAAGAATTTATTTTAGAAAAATAACTTTCGTGGTTTCCGTAAAAGAAAATTTCCAATGAGGGTTTTAAATGATAGCTCAGTTGTTCGTTCATAAACATTTGATACGTACTTTGCAAGCATTATGCTTTGCGGTAAACTTCAAATTCTATTTGCGCAGTTTTTCCTGCTTTGCAATGCGATTGCTTTGCAAAGCTTGCATTTATGAATGGACTCCTTAATGACGGTGTTCCAATGCATGTCTATATGTCTTTCTTAAAACAAAATTAGATATATTATCTGGCCCTGAAGATTTTTTGTTATTGAGTTGGAATATTATTTTTTCTATTTCTTCAGTAAATGTTAAGTTTTCATTAATTGAAGAGATGGTAGCGACGATTTATCTTGTCGTTGGCTTCCAATAACGCTTCCAATAACGCAACGCGATCCCAGGGTTATGCCCCAGTCATCGGGACTTTTATTGGGTACCGATACCAAATACCAAATTTTATAAGAAAAATTGAAAAAAATATATAAAACACCTAATAAAAAAACAAAGTTGATGTGGCTCTATATCGATCAAAATGTAATAATCACTATTACAAAGAATCCTGCCGGTTTGGCAGGCCTAACACGTTGAGCGCCATTTTTGGTGCGACTTGTGTGTGGGACTTAACCCTTTTTAAATCGCAACAAAAAAATTTCCATGCCAGTCTTCTACGTCTAGGTGTGATGACGCTTGCGAGAAATTTGTCTAACCTCCCTACCATGGTTATTTTACTCGCCTCAATAACCCCGTATGATGCCTTCCTTCACTTCCTAATTTTTTGCCGCCATTATCGCCCTTCTCTATCCTACCATCCTCATCCTTTCCTGCTCCCGCTTAGTTCAAACACATCTTTTTATCTTTTGAGTTTATAACCCCATTAACAATTTTATTAAAATGAATTGTAGCATACTATTGACTCCAAATCTTTCATATAAAACTATTTGATTTAAATTATTTGACTTTAAATTACTTGTTTTTAATTTAAAGTCAAATAATTTAAATCAAATAGTTTGACAAAAAAAAAAATGTACGAACATTTTAACTTGATAAATTTAACTTGACAAAAAAATTGACGAAGAGACGGTAAAAACGATATATGCTTTTGCATCAAGCAATAAGACACGTCATCTATATGTATGTGTATAACATCTATATAGGCAATTGGATTTGAGGACACTTCTTATTTGTACACTTGTTTTATATATAAAAATTAATAAAGTCCTTTCTTTAAAGACTCACCGGTTTATTTTATTGGTACCTTTGTAGTTCTGCAACGTCGATCCAATGGCCACTGCATCCGCTGCTGCACCTTGTACCTATAGCGATTTTCACTCGCGAAAATTTCAAATTAATTAATTTGTATATATGTTATGTGTAGTCCTTTACCTTTTTCAGGTACGAAATTATTTTTTTACCTTTTCTTCGTTAGATTTTCTATTATTTTAATTGCCACTATTTAATAAACATTGAATTTTAATTTAAAAAAGAAAAAAAAATATTATTGGGTGGTGGGTGATACCCAAGCTCGCTGCGTGCCAATCCGCGCTTTAACGCACTCGGGCAATCCGGGTATTGGGGGTACTGCTCCCCAGAAGTGTACTAAACCTTCGATGTTCTCTTTTTAAAAATGTATTTTAATTTGAGGAACTCGAATTTATGCGTCTTCAGTAAACACTTCTGGGCAATTTTATTTCCACTATGTTTGTGGGTTTTAATCCTCAGGATTGTTTTCACACAATATGGCGGACTGTGTAAAAAAATGACTTTTTAAATTTAACGTACTGTCACTATAAAAATGTATGTACCTGAACTAATCAGTTTCTCAATTTGGATGTTTGTATATGTATTTGTGTTTTTTTGTATTTAAATGTAAAATTGTGTGTATTTTGTATGTTTGAATTTCTTTGCGAATTTGCAGTTTAGAGTTTTTTTTATGTGTTCATTGTGTGTCTTCACTTGTATGTCCACTGTGCTATCTGGTTAAAAGTACAGAACTTTTTGGCCGTTAATCTTTCGGCAATTTCATTCCGTTTTTTGGTAATGGAAAGCTTGGCTTTCTGGAATATGATTTCATAACAACAAATGACAAGTACAAATTCGAAACTGATAGAGTCTCGAACATTTGTGACACGACAGATCACAATAGCTACTTTAGTTCTGTAACAAGATCTATTACTATTTGAGAATTGAGTAAGCGTCAGGATATTATTATTCCAGGCCAGAAATGAGTTGGTTCGGGTAATGGTTTCTAGCTTCGGGTTGTGTTGAAGTATTTTCCGGGAGTATAGGTTTAAATAGAATTGTTTGAATGCCTCCTATCTTATCTTGAGCAGAGTAGTACAAAATGCCAACGTCTTTCAACGCGGTTTGGTCAGTAATATTCTTATGGCCCGCGATACGATCAATATCCCTAAAGACAGCTGAAGATGGTTTGAGTTGTTTGAGCCTGTTTCTCCATTCTCTATTAACATCAGTTTTTAATTGTTTTACCTAGACAGTCAATCTGAGATGAAAGTGATAAATTATTATTATTATTACAAACATTATTTGCGGTAAAAAAAACAAGTTTTTTACAAATTACAATTATTTAATAAAATCTTATATGTCATAATCTATGCGTTAAATAAAAAAAAGAATGCAAAGTATAAATAAATAGTCAGTAGAAGAAATTGTGTTCAAAATTTTATGAACTGGCGAAAGCCTCCACCAATACTGCCCTTTTTTTTCCGTGGGTGGTGGAAATCACAAAAGACACGATGAGCACGTGCCCAAAGTAGTGTGGGACTTTAACTCCACTAAAACCACCACCCTTTTTGTATTTTCATTGCAACGAAGTATGCAACTTATCTATCAATTTTTTTATCACGGGTAATGAATGATTGGCAGGCAACTTTCCTGTGAGAGTTCCTGCTCTCTCAATTTATAACGCGGTTTGTTATTATCGGGCCAAATCTAAGGGCTTAGTTCTTTGAAGATACCGCAATAAATTTGTTTCGTCAAGAATTTGGAATACCGTTGTGTTAAAGTGTCCCAATAAACGTTTTTTATGTTTGCGTTCAAAATTTTTCGTTTCATCTTTAACCGCGGGAATACCCAGATCTTTGCGTAAATATTCATTTCTTATATACCACGGCGCATTGACGAATGATCTTAACATTTCGTTTTCAAAAGTTTGTAAAATATTTGGTTCGTTTCACTGGTACAACCCCATAGTTGTATACCATATGGAATATCATATGTGTAAATAGGAGGTACAAGAGTGGTCCAAGGACGCTTCCTTGGGGTACTCCTGCCAATATTTCTTTGAGATCCGATTACTCGTTTCCAAATTCCACACGGAATAGTCTATGCTCAAGATATGACACGAGGATTTTATATAATTTTTCAGGCAGAACTTGTCTTAGCTTGCATTGAAGGCCTTTATGCCAAACATTGACATAAGCTGGCGACACGTCAAGAAATACGGCTGCACAAAATTTTTTTTTCTTCGAAAGCTTTCTCAATTACATCAGTGATTCGATGAACTTGGTCCACCGTCGAATGTTTACTTCTAATTGATGGTCAGGTAAAAGGCTTTTCTGATCAATAATTGGGTGTAAGCGACCAAACAATTTCCTTTCAAAAACTTTTGAAATTATTGGAAGAATGAAAATAGGCCTGTAAGATTTTATATCATTCGGTGATTTTCCTACGAACGGCGATGACGAACAACATTCCTCTGTCAGGCAGAACGAGTCATTCAATACTGGCAACACTAGCGAAAACTGCCAACACCCGACCTGAGTGAAGTGAGGATAGCAAAATCTAAACTCAAGTTTTATATGGATGCTGAAAATGACGGCCTCCCAGCTGAGCTTTATAAAGCCGGTGGAAATGACTTGGTAAGTAACATCCACCAATTTTTAAGCCAAATCTGGCTAGAAGAAAGTATGCCTGAAGAATGGAACCTCAGCATCGTATGCCCGATCCACAAAAAAGGAGATCCGCTACGCCAACTACAGCGACATGAGTCTCCTCAACATCGCCTACAAGATCCTATCTGCCGTAATATGTGAACGCCTGAAACCGTTTACCAATAACCTGATCGGCCCTTATCAGTGTGGGTTTAGGCCAGGAAAGTCCACAACCGATCAAAACTTCACACTTTGGAAGATCCTGGAAAAAGCCCAAGAAGTCCAAATCAATACCCAAGACCTATTCATCGATTATGGAGACGAACTAGAGCCATGTCTAGTTTTGGTATACCGCCCAAACTCGTCCGTTTGTGTACGATGACGATGGAGAATTCTCGTTGCTCCATCAGGGTCGGAAACGACCACACTGACACATTCGATACCGAAAAAGGATTTAGGCAAGGCGATGCGCTGTCATGTGACTTCTTCAATCTGATTCTTGAGAGGATTGTGCAAAACTCACCAGCCAACACCAGAAGCAAAATTTTCCAAAAATCTGTACAACTACTAGCATACGCCGACGATATTGACATCATTGCTAGGACCCAACGTGATGTCTTAGCCACGTTTGCTAGTATAGAGAAGGAAGCGGCAAAAATGGGTTTAGCAGTAAATGAGGGCAAGACGAAGTATATGCTGTCAACACGAAAGGACACACAACACACTGACAGATATAACTTTCAGGTAGTACGGGACTTTATCTATCTCGGCTCCCCTATTATCTCTGACAAGAACATCTCGTCAGAAATTAAACGAAGAATTACTCTCGCCAACCGCTGTTTCTTCGGGATAAGATGGCAATTCAGTAGTAAAGCCCTAACTCGAACTACTAAGGAGATCTTATATAAGACCCTTATCATCCCAGTCCTGCTCTACGGCGCTGAAGCGTCGACCGTCTCAAAAGCGGATGAAGAAATCCTTATATAATACGAGCTGTATAGCGTATATGCCCCTGGTCAAAAAACTCCGCATTGTACGTTTAAGATGGCTAGGACATGTAGAACGAATGGACACCAATACTTCGCAGAGTCTTCGATTCCCAGCCTTAAGTGGCGCGCACAAGTAGAAACCGACCTCAACCAACTTGGAGTGTGCAACTGGAGGCAGTTAGCTAAGGACCGGGCTAATTGGAGAGGCATGTTGGTTGAGGTCCAGGTTCATTCCGGACTGTAGCGCCACTTAAGTAAGTAAGTGGTTGGTTACCTGCTGGACTTTTTCTTTTGCGTCGACCAGTTATTGTGTTGAACAGGGTTACCTCGTTTCTCAGTATGCGTTTTAGGTCATCATCAGCGGATAAATCGAATAAAGGCACTCTTTTATTTTCTGGGTTTTTCATCACTCT
This sequence comes from Rhingia rostrata, assembly GCA_949824845.1. Taxonomy (NCBI): domain Eukaryota; kingdom Metazoa; phylum Arthropoda; class Insecta; order Diptera; family Syrphidae; genus Rhingia; species Rhingia rostrata. The sequence continues at coordinate 37,509,092 of OX463757.1, forward strand.
GCCATTTTTTGGTTCGCTTGGCGTCACTATCGTATTTTCAATAAGGGTGCCACTGGCTGGCACTGTATACTTTCATTCATGTGCGTTGTTAACTCACGAATCCAATCACAGTAACTCACATCCATAGTAGACGCCGATGTTGGCGAGAATTCGCCAACGCAAAATGTTCCATCTTCTCGTTATGCCTCTTTGTTTAATCAATCAATCATTTGTGAATTCAATTTTAGTCTCGTTGGATTATATCTCCATTGCAGACATGGCATTAATAATCTTCTCTGATAATTTTTCTTGAACATCTATCTGCCTTTGAAGGAGTTGCAACGGTTTTGACGGTGATTTCTTCTTTGGTGGTTCATTGACGTTGCCACTGTTCAAATTGTTCTCATTGCTGATCAGTGGTGGATCATTGTCATCATCCAAGTAAGCATCGAATTCTGGTGACAATTCTGAAACTTCAACAGGTACAGCTGCTTCACTTGTTGGGCGCACGAAAGAACTTGCTCCTGGCAACCCCTCGAAACAGTCTTTTAAACACACAAGATTAATGACTTCGTCTTCTAATGGGGTAAAAAGTGCTGCCTTATTTTCACCTCCACCTGTAGGTTTTTGCTCACGCTGATTCTGTGACAGCTTCTTCCTCGTGGTCGGACCAAACCTACATATTGTGTAAATTAAAAATTTTGCAACTTCTTTGGCAGGAGGACCCAAACTATTTAATTGTTTTCCTAGTTTTTCCCAAAACCTCTGCACTGTTTCAGGATATCTCTTTGTTAAATTTTATGCGATGTCTGTATGCTTTGTCATCATTTCCACCATTGCCTGGAACTGAGGACGGGTTGTTTGTTTTCTAAATCGGAAAGATCAATTAATTAGTTGCATATAATAAATCTCTTAACTTACTTCTTACTGTTCGTTAACATTTTAAATTTATCCAATTTTTTTTTTTCGAAAAATAAAACTTTTAGTGCGTGTATGTGATATGAACCGCGGATCGGTTGCGTTTTCAATGATATGTATGAACTGTGAACTTCGTTACCGACACCCGCTCGCTTACCCACCGGCGTTTTCAATTATAGGGTAAGTGTTCATAATATTTATTAATCCTTCCGCAGAGCATCCGGCGGATTCAATGATCGCCCTGAATTTTATTTTTACACGTTCCCGTACTTTTTCTTAATTTTGTTTCTTTCTGTCAAAATTCAACCCAAGCCAAAAAAAATACCAATTTACTAAGAATTGTGGGATTAATGCGTGTAAATTCAGCGGACTGTATGTGGACAAAAATCCACCTGTGAAGGAACATCGCGATTCGAGGAATAACCCCCTGTTTATGACCGGCATTCTCCAATAAAAACAGGGTTTACCTTGGTAACTTACTTGATACTTAAAATGGCTCTACAGTCCGGGAAGAACCTGTGCCTCCAACCAACACGCCTCGCCTCGGTCTGTAGCTAAGTGCCAGTTACGCACTTCTAAATGGTTGAAGTCGGTTTCTTATTGTACCCCTTACTTAAGGCAAGGTATTCCTCTTCTGCATTCGACGTTTGGCTGGGAATCGAAGACTTTGTTAGTCGGAGTTTAAGTAAGATGGCTCACACATGTAGAGCGAATTGACGCTATACATGTACTTCCCGTTAAGTTTTTGGTTAAACCTTCGTCTGTGTGGGAACCAACAATTTTATAAAGAATTTTTCGCTTAATATTACCAAGGATTTCTTCATCCGCTTTTTAGTCGGTAAATCGTTGCGGTAGAGCACAACTGGGATGATCAGTGTCTTATATAGGATATTCTTAGTAGTGATGCACTTCTTTCTAAATTGGGAAGAATAATTCTTCATTTTGTTTTCTGACGAGATGTTGTTCGTTTTTTGTTATGAGCATCTGTCGGCATTCCTCATAAAACCAGCTCGTCAGTTGCGGCTGATAAAATGCCTTGTTGACATCGCCGCCATTGTTCGTCGAAATAAGATGCCCGTGGTATTATGTTAATCGAAAGGTTAAAGGATGCGTGTTACGGAAATGACTTTTGCAGTCTCTTGAAATTTCAGCCTTCGACATTTAATATTTTTCACAGTACTTCTCATTTGTTGTGTCGTGTTTGATATTTGCGTTCTTACATTGCTTGCAACAAGGTATTGGTGCAAGTTCAAGTTGGCCCATTTGAATTTTTGACACATAAAATACTAGATGTGTACCTCTTGTCTATCACATACCTCTTGTCTTGACCACTCGTTGATATGGAGACCTCCATACCCCCTTGTGAATATCAAGGTGGGTTAACCGTGTACCTGCCACACGTCTGGACTTTATAACAAATCCACATCCGAAAGTCTTTGCCCACTAGAACACGGTCCGAAGTAGTTGTTACAGGTTTTCATCCATTTTTTTCCTTCCCACTGCTAGTAATGTCAGCTTTGTATAAACTTAGGTCTTTCGCTAGTTGTTTGGTCGTTGTCTTTTTTTTCGTTTAGCACACGCGGGCTTAGTGGCGCGATGGTTAGTGCGATGAACTGCCGCGCAGAAGGTCTGGGTTCGATTCCCAGCCGTAGCAACACCTAAATGATTATTCACTGGCCCTCCTCTCGTGACGATTTGACAAATCATCCGGGTAGTATCAATTGTCATGAATAGCTTATCTCAACTTAGCCGTTCGGATTCGGCATAAAACAGGAGGTCCCGCCATCGTGCTAAGAAGTACACACGCACACATGAATGGTTGAGAGAAAAAAAGGTAGGCCCTGGGTACTAACGAGCCTGTTTCGCAATCATTTTTTTTTACATGCGTCCACAGTAAAATCATTCCTTTCCGAGGCTGCCTTTTACGTGTGTGGATAGTTAGCCGAAAGCACAACTCCCAACATGGCGGACCAGCCCCATGTGTTCACCTGAGAACAGGCCGGATATTTCAAACGACCTTTGCAATTTGCTTCCTCATCCATTTTTAGGTAGTCAACAATTTTGATGGTTTTCTCTTTTTCATTGGCCTTTGAAAGTATGGACTGGATAGTGAAGCAATCTCCACTAGCAAGGTATCCGTCGGTGCAAGCAATTTTCCGCAACGCATACTTCGTCGGAGGTTTAAATTCCATTCGAGGTATGTGTCATCGAAGAAAAATCACTTCACTACAATTCGTAAATAAATACCGCGAATAAGTTGTGTCGGAGGAAATCGGAAAAAGAATTGCACTTAGCTGTCAAAAATTGCACAAAAAATGCACCTGAAAGCACTTCAACGCATTTCGCCGGGGTGTGTTACAAAATGTCGGAGAAAAATTCCGAACAACTTTTCGGAAGAACACATCGAAGCTAAAATCCTCCGAATCGTACAAAATCGGACAATTTTCCGCTCCGACGGATACCTTTCTAGGGCCGAATGTGTCTGTAGTTTTGTGATATCACAACGAACCTAAGAGTTAGTTAGATACTTCCACTAAGAATAAATCAAACAATTTGTATATTTAAATTATTAATTTCTTTTTGTTTGTAATTTACAAATAACTTTGTCAATTCTTTTTTTTTGTTCTTCTTTTTGATTGAGTTAAATATATTAATTAATTTTTGTTCATAAGTTGAAGACAATAGCAATACCTTAATCATTTACAAATTCCACTCGAAAAAATCGCCTTCCACTAGATTTTTTTTTTACAAATTATTACACTTTTGATTTAAAATATTCGCTTTGTAGAAATTCTATTTATTTTATTTTTATATTCATTTAAAACTAATATTCCCAAAAATGTTTTACAATTTAATGATGATTTCTTGTTATAATTAGAGAAGTTTTTATTTTACAAAGAGCAGCTGTAAAAAGAGATTTCTTACTTACACACTGAAATGGAATTGTTTATTTCTAATTACATTTTTTTGTTTAAATTGATGTTTTAATATTTTATTTAGTTGTCAATTTGAAAATGTAACTAACTAATTTGTTTATAAGAAAACTACCGCTGATTTTATTACATGTTATGTATAAAAAATTATTCCCTTTAAGATATTTCTATTTACATAAAATATGTATATCTTTATGTATTATATATATAGTCAATAAAATGATACTACAAAGCTCATATTACATTGAACTAATAATTAACATAATGTTAGGTAAACTTATATATAAATTGCAACACATTATTAGTACATATTTTTATTTAATAAAAAACTTCAACCAATATATTTCATGTTATTTAATTAAGGCTTATGGTTTTTTAAAAACCGTTAATATCAAATTATTTTATTACAATTGCATGTGTTTTCTTAACATTTTCTTCGATTTAATATTTGGCACTGAACATATGTTCTCATATAAAGAAAATTGATTGAAACAATGCGTATTAAATCAAAGTACAAATTATTAAGGATTAAGGATTTCGGATCCTAAAGACTTTTTTTTATTAATATGTAATACACACGACAAAACGCAAAAGGATTTACTAAAGAATTATCTGGGAAATTTTTCAAATGACTTGCAGAAACAACTAGATCGCGGACCGGACTCAGTTAAAGCCAGAGATATAACAAATAAGTCCCAAACGGAAAATAGTCGAAGCAAACACGGACATATTTTAGTTAAAAATTGTAGTTTAGGCCTTCAAGACGACCTTGAAGGCGAAGACAAGAGCTACTGAAAAAGTTGCTGTTGGGTTTTTTTTTTAGACAAAGAAGAAGCGATGATTACCTGTTTTTCAGAGGGTGGAACAGAATAAAAAAACCGCGATTAAGGATATTGAGAGGAATGATGCTGCTGTTTTAACAAAATTTTAAATCTTAAAGACAGGGTGACAGTTCCCGCGCAGAAGCTTGTCAAGATTATGCCTGTAGGCTGTTAAACGGCGGTGAAGAACAATCAGACAGTACGAACCATTTAATATTGGCGACGAAAGCGAAAACTACCAACTAAATACTTCTACTAATCTAATATTGTAAAACATCTGAACAGGGTTGCCGGAAATGTCGGCCTTCCTTTTAGAGGAAAGGCGTTTTTAGATACTTATATGTTATATTAGTAGGCCATTGGCAAATTTGATTGAACTGCTCCAACTCTCTTTAATATTCCTTATAGGTTTCTTTCTGCCGTAATTTGAAAATTGCTGAAATCCTTTAACTATAAGTAAAAGTTATAATTAAAGAGAAGAAAGCTGACTTTGCTTTCTACAGCTCCGACATGAACAAAGTCAAAGTCACAAAGTCAGAAAATGCATATGGGTACATACACAATGTTAGTCAGATTAAGGCTTTGAAATAGATGCCTCGTGTGATATGGGTGCTTATTCTGTTGGAATCAGTTTCGAACGCGATTTTCTATAATGTCTGATATGGGATGATGTAATCCCCGCATCATAAGTCTTCGGTATTAAACATTCGCTTAAGTACCAAGCAGAGATGAAACTAGTAACCACAAATATATATCTATGGGTCTAAAAAAACAAAAACAAATCGGTGTGCGCTTGTAACCGTATAACAGTAACAGTATACTCTGAAAATATCGGGCTACTCATATCACTACGATAAGCAAACTGCTTGAGTACACGTCAATCTGTGATACTAGATAGGTACCTACTTGAAGTTGTCGAATCGGCTTGGTATATCGCAAGATAGTATCTCCATGTAAGTGGGTAGTTAAGTGGGTTTAATAGTTCTGGCATCCAATATAGTCCAATCATAGGTAGTTGCTGCTCCACTGAGCTGAATGCTCTAAGTAACTAGAACCAAAGAGTATAGAACTACATAGAATACGCATCTCATACAACGAATATTTTCTATGTGGGGTACTGATATTGATACCCCAGTATTCACATTGCTACCCCAGCATCAAACAACAGCCTTGCCGACACATACGATCTAGGACGCGTCTGAAATGGCTAAAAATATTTTAGCTGTGATGCGTACTCTATGTAGTTCTATACTCTTTGCAAACTACCTGCGTGGCAGGACACAATGCCAATGTATTAAATATGAAAGAAGACGAGCTACCCTTACTATGATCGTCTTGCTAAAAATGTAATATCTAGCAATACGGCGCAATACAGAACGTCCAACTAGCTTCATCCTTCATTTGTGTGTACGAAGTTATTATCTTTGCCACACAGAAGAGGAACTTCTGTTTGCCGACTCCTCATGACAGCGTTGTTTACTCTTGTTGGATGTTTAGGTTTTTAGGGTTTAAAATATGGACTCCGCCCTGAATAATAAAACGAACTAAGTCCAATGCACCCACGCGACCACCTAGCTATACTTCCATACTCGACCCCCCGATTTTCAAAAAAAGGGGTAATAAACCAAAGAAGCACTAGCGTTGTGGCTTATTTCTAAAACTTGTAAGCATGCCAAAACATTCTAGCCGAAACTCAGGGATTCCAAAACTTACAAGCTTCTAATCGAGCATTTTCTTCAAATGGCACTGGGAAGGCACTCCAACAAAATAAATTGGACTGACTCACAGCAAATATGTAGGAAACACAACGACCCTGACGTTGAAGAACACGTCTCACATGCCTCGCAATCAGTAATAGACGTATAGGCAATTAAGAAGCAATTTATACTTAGCGGACATATTGTTCGCTAAATTGGCTGCTTAAGAGAACAATCTGTGTCCTCTGAGTAAATGTTGCTTTTTAATTGCCTACTTCTATTGCAAATTGTTTTCGTGTAACTACCTCTTCAAAACAGAACGAGCTACACAAAGCAGTATCTCTCGCTTTGTTGTTACTTTATCTATTCACGAACTGAAATCAACGGGTGTCGCTATGGGCACATGAAGGCTTATGCATCCTTAATGTAATGACTAACGTGAGAGTCCTTAAGGGTCAAAAAGAAGACCCTCTGATTCATAAGTCTACAAGATCCTATCTGTGTAATATGTGAATGGCTGAAACCGTTTACCAACAACCTGATCGGTACTTATCAGTGTGGTTTAGGCCATAGCGACGGGTGTCGCTATGGGCACATGAAGGCTTATGCATCCTTAATGACTAACGTGAGAGTCCTTAAAGGTCAAAAAGAAGACCTCCTGAGGCATAAGTCTACAAGACCCTATCTGTGTAGTATGTGAATGGCTGAAACCGTTTACCAACAACCTGATCGGTACTTATCAGTGTGGTTTTAGGCCTGGAAAGTATAAATTTTCACGACAGACCCTGCGAAAATGCCAAGAAGTCAAATCGTAAAACAACTCGATAACCAACACTTAATTTTATTTCAAAGCCACATTAGACAGCATTTATAGATCTTAGTATACAGAACAGATCCATGTCAAGTACTGGTATGCCACCTAAACGATGATAACGATGAAGAATTCACGCTGTTCCATCAAGGCTCCGAAACATTCAGGAGTTAATGCAATATTATGCGACTTCCTTAACATTATTGCTACTCTTAAGGAGACTGTGCTTTACTTCCTTACTAACATAAAAGTCTTCAACTTAAATCACTCGATGAATATAATGAAATAATAGGCCCATACTGTGAGTGACGATTGATTATTATCGACTCGCTGTGTGTCGGTCATGTCGATAGATATTAGTGTATTGAGTTATTGACTGTGATCTGGATTATTGTGAATGAAAATTGATTATTGTGAATGAAAATAGGTTTGACAGCTAATTTTGGGACATTTTTTTCATTTGTCCATCTGTTTTCAGGGATGATGATTAAATAATTTTTAAATCATTGAACATAATTATTATTTAATCAACAATCAAACATAAATTGTGTTGAGTAGGGTTTTGACGAATTGCAAAATAGGAAACAGGGAAAAGGTGTTTCTTATTCTTTTATGTAGGAGCAGACAATGATTGTTCACAAACAGCGATTGACTATCGATTAATGGCGATTATCGATCGATGATCAATATTCACAATATGTGTCACAGGTTTGGACCAAACGAGTTGTCATCACCGCGATGCCGAATGAACTAAAAAACATTTAGCAGTAGTCAAGGGCAAGACGAAGTATGTTGCCAACGAGAAGGGGGAAACAACGTCGACGAATTGGTTCTGTCACAATCCACATCTACAACCCTGATGTGATGTAGAAAGGGTCTTTGATTTTGCTCGACTTCGCAATCAGCCCTGACAACGACGTCTCGTGAGGAAGAAAACAAAGAATTAATCTTCCCAATTTTAGTTTACTCCAGCTAAAAAAACAATTTAGTAGCAAAGCCCTCACTTGAACGCCTTAAGGATGATCATGTAAAAGGCGATCCAATAAAAGCTTTCTGACTGTTTTTTTTTTTTTTACTAAAACACAATAAAATTTATATATTGCACACGGTTAACTCTTTAAAGAACCATTCTATGGGTCCAATTTTTGACAAGTCTTTCAAGCATATCAGACTGTAATCCATGAATAGCACGAGTTTTGTGGGCTTGCAAAGCTACAATCGTTTCGGGCTTTTCGACGTAAGCAAGTGACTTCACATATTCAAATAGAAAGTAATCAAATGGTTTCAAATCACAAAAACTATACTGCCAATTGACAAGATCAATTCTTGAGATGATGTTTGCATCGAACGTTTCATCGAACGTTGACTGCCAATTGACAAGATCATTTCTTGAGATGATGTTTTCATCGAACGTTTCCCTCGATTAAAAAAAAATCAATCTGAATTAAGCTGTTCCAAGGCCCACAAACTGAAAATAAAGCTAAACCAAAGTCAGTCGGCTTCATTTCTTGCACGATCTGTATTTTATATGCTTTTAAACCAAGACTGCGCTTCCCCAACTATACACCAATTTCGCTTCGATAAAGCATTACCGGAGCTATTTCCCCTCCAGTAATATTAGCTGTATAAAGCCTTATGGAAACTCGTTTGGCACAGTCTACGGTACTCTATAAAGTTTTCTTACTGAAGCCTTTCCACAACAAATAACAAACAAATCACGAGCAAAAAAAAAAAAACAATTGGTGTATTTATTTCAAATAATGTTGTACCCACCATATGTGTTTATTTAATTGTTTATATTAATGATTATTATCAACTATGCAATAATACTCAAAAATGGGTGTCTGAATATTTTTGGAATTGAAAAAAAAAAATTGGTAGTCACAGCTGATATAAGCCCTAAGTAACGAGCAGTATACATATTATGCTTCTATATTACTTCATCGGAAGCTTTATCGAAACATCTTTTGAACTGTCACATGTACACACATCCCCGGAAACTTTTTAAAAGCCTTATTCCAATTGATGTTTTATAAGCCCTGTTCATTTACCTTAAACAGTTATTATACATGCTAACTTCTCTGCACAAGTACAAAAGAGCTTAACAGAAGAATTTGCTTCTTTTAATTGGAAATTTATGCCTTATAGAAGAAAAATTGATAGTTGGGACTATCTGCTATGGCAGCAATCTTCTTTTTATTACGAGCTCTACGCACTCTAGTTGTTGGATGAATGAACACTGGTGTTAAATTTGTTCGTAATTTAGTCTTGGTTGGACGATAAAGACCATAAATGTGGGAACTCTAAACTATTTTTAGGTGAACACTGATTTTGGAAGTAATTAGTTAGCGTTCTATAGGCGTTAGTCTATTCATGATGAAATGGTAATCCATACTGAATACAAACTTTGGAAAAGCGACGCTATAGAAAAAAATTGTCTTCTATTGGATCACCCTTTATAATACACTGATCGCCTAAATCCTGCTCTACGGCGCTGAAGCATGGACCGTATGATAATGGGAAGAGGAAGTTTGTGATCATTTTGACCAAATAATTCTCCTGTCCCAATATTGTTAACTGGGTAAAACGAAGAGGATTCACCCAATAATTATACGACCTCTGCTTTGTACGTTCATGACATTTAGATTCACAGCTAGACTTTGTACACAGTAAAGGAACACCTCGCCTTCAGTAAAATCGAACTTGCCAACTTGAGTCGCGCAACTGGAGGCAGTTGGCTAAGGACCAAAATAATTGAAAAGGCGTGTTTGTTGCATAAGTACGTAGCGTTCAACCATTTTCAATTAAGCAATACAGAACAATAATAAACCTCTTCTACAAACAAAGTCTATAAAAAGTTCCTAAAAAATGATCAAACCGTTTGATTCTTTCAATCGAAATAAAAATCGATCAAAGTGAAATTTGAGATCTTCATTTAGCAAGATTTTTGGAACAACTTAGCAAGAGCACTGTGTTTAAGAAACGAGCTGAACGAGTAATGAAACCAAACATCAGTGCTCTAATTAAGCTTACTGTGTTCTAGAATCACTTAAATCGATTTCAATTTCAATTCGAGTGAAAGAGAAATATAAAGAACAATGCTCCTGGTTTGAGTGTCAAAAGTAGTAACACCTTAAATTCCTTTCCACAGATTCACCTCAAGTTTAAACTGACACCCACAACATTCATTCATCGATTTTAAAGCCGCAAACGACAGCATTTATAGAGACGAACTGTACAGCCCCATGTCTAGTTTCGGTATACAGCCCAAAACTCGTCCGTCTGTGCAGGATGACGATGGAGAATTCGCGCTGCTCCATCAGGGTCGGAAACGACCTCACCGACAACATTCGATACCAAAAAACTATTTACGCAAGGTGATGCACTGTCATGTGACTTCTTTAATTTGGTTCTTGAGAGGCTTGTGCAAAACTGCCGAGACAACACCAAAGGCACAATCTTCCAAAAATCGGTGAACCAACTAGCATACGCCCACGATATTGATACAATTGGTAGGTCTGAACCTGATGTTATAGCCACGTTTGCTAGTGTAGAGAAGGGAGCGGCAAAAAATGGGTTTCGCAGTAAATGAGGGTAAGACTAAGTATATGTTGTCAACACGAAAGAACACACAACATCGACGAATTGGACAGAACGTCACCATTGACAGAAATAACTTTGAGGTAGTACGGGACTTTGTCTATCTCGGCTCCGCTATTAACCTTGACAACAACATCTCGTCAGAAATTAAACGAAGAATTACTCTTGCCAACCGCTGTTTCTTCGGGCTAAGAAGGTAATTTAGTAGTAAAGCCCTCACTGGAACTACTAAGGAGATCCTATATAAGAGCCTGATCATCCCAGTCCTGCTCTACGGCGCTGAAGGATGGGCCGTCTCAAAAGCGGATGAAGAAATCCTTGGTCGATTCGAGAGGAAAATCCTTTGAAAAATCTTCGGTCCCGTTTACGTTGACGGGCTATGAAGACGAAGATTCAACCAAGAACGAGCTGTACAGCGACATGCCCTGGTCAAAAAAATCAGCATTGGACGTTTAAGATGGCTAGGACATATAGAACGAATTGACACCAATACTCCGGATTGCAGAATCTTCGATTCCCATCCAGACGTCGGACGCAGTACAGGATGACCTCGCCTTAAGGTGCGCACACGTAGAAACCGACCTCAACCAACTTGGAGTGCGCAACTGGAGGCAATTAGCTAAGGACCGAGCTAGTTGGAGATGTAGATTTAACCTTTCCGATAGTCTAGACATTTGTCATGGGAACTTCTCAAGCTTGCCTTCCGGAATATGCATGATATTGTTGATCCAATTCATTATACTCGAAATTAACTACGCACTCACAAATGAAAGGAGACGCTAGGTTTGTAGGCATGTTTTTGTTTTGCTTTCGACCTCTGAGGGACTTAATTCGTAAAAAGGTACCGTGATACTAAGTTTTATGATGATTGGCAACTATTTCATCTTAAGAAGTCAAAAGTTTATTACTGATTTCAATACACAGTGCCAACATAAAACCATCTTCATACTGATGACCGATGGTCCCCAGTTTCACTGAGTTAAAAAAAATCAAAACCAAGATCAACCCAAAAGTAAAATATCAAGAGAAATTAAAATAAAACTCAAAAAATTGTGTGTATACATATAATTTGTTGTATTTTTCTTTCCTTTCTTGTTTTATTATATTAAATTGTATTTCCAAGTTTAGAATAAATGTTTTAAAAAATAATTAAAATTAAAATTAATCTTAATATTTTTAAAATTATACGTTTACATTAATATAAATATCGAAATGTGGCTTAGTTAGAGGCGCTTCCTATCCTACATCAACCTCGTAACGTTTTCTTTTCCTTTTTTTAATTATTATTTTCCCGGGTCATATATATTTCATTTGTTTTTTTTTAATCAGTCGACATTAATAAGTTCATAAAAAAAATTATAATCCACTGAATATATTTATAATAATTTTATCTTTGTTTTATTTTAGATTTTAATAAAAAATTAAAATTATATGTAACTTGTTTTCTTAGCTATGAACACTAGATTTTTATTTATATAATTCTTTGCATAGTTATGGAGTTTTTATTTAATAAAAAAAATTTTTATTTCTTTTTGTAAATTTACACTACAATCTCAAGGCGCATCATTTTTTTTTATTTCGATTTGAATTGTATGAACGTTTAGATGGTTTTGTTTTTTTATTTAAAGGTCAGTGGAAATGTTTAAATATTTGCACAATAGCCTGGGGTCGAGGGATGCAAACTCTCATTTATTATGTGACAAGGAACTAAGCAAATATTGGGATCAATAATTTGAATTTGATTGCACAGGGTTTGCATCATTCGAATGGCAGCTTATTGCGGAAATTATTAAACGTTTGCAGTCATTTTGAAGGTGGTATAGCTGTCTACAAAACGTGGACCAATAGCTTTAGAAATTCACTAAATAGTGACTAGGTTTCTGTTTCTAGGCTATGATTTAAGATTTTGGGTTTTAAAAAAATCCGAGGACAAAATGTTGATTTAATATTTCGTTTATACATTTTTGGCAATAACTACGGGTGATGTATTTGTGTCCTTCTGTTCGTATTTTTATTAAATGCGGCTCAGTCGATTAAATCCAATGTTTCTTGAAAAAACAAACCTCTGTACGAGTTTGGGTTAAACCTAATTAAGTAGTTTGTTGAAGGTATTGTGGAAATAAAGATGCAGAGAGAAATCTCAGTCCAGGTAAGGGCTCACTAAATTGACATAAAAGAAAAGAAATCTAGTAGAATCGAAGAAATTAATAACACGATGCATCATGTAAAATGAAATGGAAAAGACCAATAGGGTTAAGGGTAGTAGCAGACGGTGTAAACGCTCTATTATTTCATAAGGTTATTATGAACAAGAAGCGTATGGGTTACCCATTCTCCTTTTGATTGTTAAAAGGCTGGCCAAATTATTTTAACTAAGAAACAACGAACCTTAATGTTGAGGAAGAAGAAAGCCGCCGTCCAATATTGAGCCAAGCAATTTCGAAAATAAACCCTAAAAAAGTTTCCATAAGTGGCACGGTATTTGTATTGAGCTATTTGGAGGCATATGAGTGAAATTGTTGAGGAGTAGGACATAACACTGCGCCTTCTGTCCCTAAACATATCAAGGCTATCGCAAGTTGCAATGCTTCTTTAATGAGCTTTTGCTCAAAGGATTCCCATTGACTCAAAAAAAATCTTAACAACGATGCCATCAGTGAGAAGGATTTCCTACCTACTAAAATAAAGATTAACAATGCTGCAGGTAGTTCTCGGCCCCTCTATCCAGCTATAAAAAGCTACGAAAAATTACTTGGTTACTCAATGGAGGCCCAATAACTCAAAAATAAATCTAAACAACGATGCCATCAGTGACAAGGCTTTCCTACCTATCGTTTGCTTAATAATTCAATATACTGCGCACACTGCTACTAAAAAAAAAGTTAACAATGCTGCAAGTAGTGACACGCCCCTCCTATCGAGCTATAAAAAGCTACGGAAAACGACTTTGTAAAGAGCGTACATTAAGCAATTGCTTAGTAGTACATATTGCGTGCCTTATTACCGAACTAGAGTTAAAGAAGGCTGCCGAGAGTGAAAAAGCTTTTCTACCAAGCTGTTCCTTAATAGTATTGTTTGACTTCAAACTACTCTATCCTCATACAAACAGAAGAAGACTTATATGCCGATCTTCAATTCGGGCAAAGAGTACACATCACAGCTAAATATTTTTTAGCCGTTTCAGACGCGGGCGGTAAGTGCGAAGGTGAAATTTCATCGATTGTATGCGTAAACTATGCTGTTGTTTGATGCTGGGCAGCAATGTGAACACTGGGGTATCGATATCAGCACCCCACATAGAACATTTTTGTAGTATTAGATGCGCACTCTATGTAGTTCTATACTCTTCGCTAATACAAAAACCTGTGAAGGAAAAATAAACAGCAGTCTTAAGTCGAGGAGATGCAGTGAAATTTCAGCATGATTCGCATGAAACAGGTGTGTGAAACCACCTACGCACGGATAGTATTATGATAGACGTAGTGGATACTCAAACGATGCTAAAAATCTGAGAGCCTACATTAAGCGGTTGGTAAGTAGCAGTGATCTTTAAAATCCTTTAAGGCGCATCCTAAGCATCCCAATCACCAAGAAAACTTATATCAAGTTACAAGTAAGGGATGGAATACCCGAAAACAGTCTCATTGCCAATACATCTGGAAAACCAAACCTGTCAAAACACATCCTTAAGAAACCTTAGAGGTATGGCGGGTAAACTAAACGAAAGAAAAAAAGAGGGCGAAATCTCTGGACCATAATAAGACAATGACATTAGTCAAAACGTGTGACTATGAAGGGAAGAGTTAACAGACAGTATCATATGAGTCAATAGGACAGCGAATGGTGGTTTCTAAAGCACGTATACCCTTGGGCCATGGAATCGGGAAAAATTCATACCATTGGCCCCGGAAAATCCATCCAAATCGAAAAAAACACCAAACCCTATGTTAATATACCTACGCCGATTAGCTAATCAATGACTAACATGACAGTATTTCCCAAATAAAGGTCCACACAAATGTGAAAAGTTATTCACTGATTAGATAATCAGCGATTATTAGTACGGGAGCAATAGTTCAAAATGAGATGCATTTTGCTAGAGCAAATTGAGCTGATGGCCTTTGAACACAATGGGCAACTGCGGCCATATTTTATAAAACGAATATCGTTGAAATCACTGTACTTATCTTTGAAATACGGTTACATAAAACGGGAACGTACGAATATCGTTGAAATCACTTCGTTCTCATATAATTTATTGTGACTTTTTGTTAGATTACAAGAGTTTGTAAAAGTAACGATAACTTAAGATATACTAGGCGGCTGTAGTACATGGCCTGCTATTTTAATTGCAATTTGTGTTGCCACATTGCTGTTATATAAGGGATTGGTGAACTTAGTGTCGAATTACAATGAGTGTGTAAAATGCATACGGTTTCGAATGGTTGAGTAACTACATTAACATTAAAAATTGTGCCAATCGTACTGGCACAATTCTGCTACATTGAGGTTTGATGGCTGACAAATGTCAAATGTATTGTTTTTCTGTAAATGTTATGAAAATAAATTCGTGTATTTCAAAATTATTAATTTTAAAATGAATTATTGTTGTGTTTTCACCTCCCGAGTCAGGAGATGGGCATTGTAAGACCATTGAACGAAAACGTTTCGGGAATCAGTAAACTTTACAAAATAAATTTAAATTTTCTTGAAACATATTTCATAACTTAAACTTATTACAGTTTTATTAAAAGGTTCAGAGTGAAAAAGAGTGCATTCTTGCTTAAAGGGAGCAATGCTCTATTACTGGTGACAGAATACCAAAATTCGATTCTCGAATCTCGTGTGCAATTTTCTGCTTTTACACGTTGACTGTTGAGTCACGTCTCACATGAGTGCAAAAGAGAAAGAAAGTTCGAAAAGTTGAGAGGGAAAATATTTTGCCCTGTGAGTGGTGGGTAAATTTTTCCGTTACTCTTTTTGACGTTTTCTTTTCTCTTCCTTCTTTTTATCGGTATATTGCTTCATATAATTTCGTTGCTTGGAGAGTCGGTTTAGCTACGTCTGCTTTTGCACATAGACTCTTGAGAAAAATGTCGCAGTGTATGAAGCAAAGGCTCTATTTCATAAAACGAAACGAACGGCAAGTAAACGATAAAGAAGTAAACGATAGTCACGATAAGTGCGATCGTGTAAAACGAAAAAGGCGTAAGAAAAGTGTTGCCAAATAAAAACGAAAAAAAAAAACATATATTTTTGAAGCGCAATCAACTTCAATCCTATTTAGGACTGTCAAAAATTGAATAACTTAAACAAAAAGTCGTGAAATCGGGAATAATTAAATTCTGTAAAAATGTTTTTTCATTGCGATTTAATTTTTGGATAGTGATGATGATTCCGAAGAGGAGGAAGCATTAATCTCAAGGAGACGAATTAGGGATAACTCAGACCCAATGAGCATTCCTGATTCAGCGTAAGCAATCATTTACCCATACGTCCATACTTGATGTACTTATTACAATTTATTTTAGATTTAAAAAACTAGTCCGAGTAAATAAAGAAGCGTTCGTTTATGTTCTGGGAAAGATTGATTTTTTCTATTTTCTATTTGTTTTTGCATACATTTTAACAGCTGAGGACAATCACTTGCAGACAAAACAATACGAAAACGAAAGCTATACGACTGCCAAATGTCAGTCGTAAGAAATAACGAGTATCGTAAAGCCTAGATCGATACTAGTTTTATGTAATCAAATTTCAACGAGAACGAAGTGATTTCAACGAAACTCGTTTTACGTAATCGTATTTCAACGAGAACGAAGTGATTTCAACGATATTCGTTTTATAATATAGAGCCCCATAATAAAAGAGGACTGTCAAATTTGAGTCAAGACAAAAAGTCGCAGGTGTAAAGGGCCAAACCCACCGAGCAACCGAAACCGAAACTTCGTTTTATTTTTTCATTTTTCTGTTCAATTATGACATTTCATTCCCACCGAACATAGCACAGAAACTGAAAAAAAAAATTAAACGTCACATTTGACATTCAGTGAACTCAGAATGCGGATCTATAAAAAAAAGAAAATTTTGTTATATGTTGCGTTATATTTTGCAATGCTGAAAAGAACAAAACGTTCCAAATATTGGATTCATCCCCTAAATCGAGACCGAAAAATTAATGGAGAATTCTACCGAATCTCAACAAAATTGGAGGAGTATCCGGCCCGGTATTTCCGTATGAGCAAGGAGCAATTTGATGTAATCCTTAACGGAGTGCAACATAAAAAAAGCCCGACTCCAAATAACTTTAGGAAGGACGCAATTTCACCAAATGAAAAATTGGTTATAACCTTAAGGTATTATTTTAAGTAGGTAAATATAAATGAAGTTTTATAACATCTTATCTTAGATTTTTAGCCACTGGTGCTTCATTTTATGATTTGGGTTCACGATTCCTAATGGGACCGACTACAGTTCGACGATGTATAGTACAAACTATAATTGCCATTAACGAAGAATTGCAGAGAAAAGTTTTGCCGCAGCAAAGCACAGCAAGTTGGAATAATATAGCAAAAGATTTTTTACATAGATGGAATTTTCCAAACTGTTTGGGTGCCGTGGACGGCAAACATGTTCAATTGTTTAATTCTAATTTTTTTAATTAATTCCATTTTAATTTTATTTCACGTAAGCTTTTCATCACACAAAAAAGAAGAATAAATAAAAAAACAATTCACTTTGACATAAAAAACGTCAGAAAAGTGACGTCTGCGAACTTCGGCAAACAGAAATTACAACGATGAAAAAAAAAGTTGCAAGTTTCGGTTGCTCGGTGGGTTTGGCCCTTAAAAGCGCGAGACTCACGAAAGAAAATAACAAAAGAGAACTAGAAAAAAAGTCATGCCTCCAGAGTCAACGTGTCAAATCAGATCAAATCAACATTTTTCAGTCACTAATGACTCGATATTCGTTCCGAAGTCAATCCTATTCGAAATTGGTTTTTGTTTCTCTTTGGAATTAGCAATTTAATTTCGTCGAGTCTCGTTTCATTTCTTTTGAGAATTGTCAAACAAACAACCAAATCAAATACAAAATACATGATAATAAAATAAAACCAGACGAACATTGTACGTGTAAGTCGAAAAAGGATTTTTTTTTATTTTAAAATTAAGAATTTTACATAAAAGAAGAAAATGGATTCTGTTGCACTATGGATGGAAAAAAAATAGTGAAGAACAGACTAAGCGGAAAATTAAACAAGACAAATCAAATATTATGACAATAATTGATAAAACTTGATTGGTAGTAGGAATTTACATCATCGTTGACTTTTTTTTTTTTTAGTTTTCTTGAGAACTTTCGCCGGAAAATCACCGGACTTATTTAAGGGGTATCTAAAAAGCCCAGAAGCGAGATAAAAATCTCACATGTGCAAATATTTGATTATGTGAAAATCTTGACTGAATTCCAAAACGCATTACTTCTGCATTACTGCTTAATCAAGAGTTCCAAAACGCAAACAAATTATTATGATGCAAAGCATATTTTTCTAAGACGCATTGTGAAAGCATGAACTGCGCAAACACACGCCAAAAGAGCATCGTTAATGTTTGTGATGCATAACATATGTGCAGCAGTGCAAAAGCATTCATACTTGGCATCATTAAAGCAGTGTGCATTCACAATGCGCTTTTTTTTGACGTTTTGGAATTCAGCCCTTTTCTCTGTTAGCTCCATTACGTTAGAAGTGTCTCCAATTCTCCTTCGTTCAATTTGCTCATTTCGTTCCTGATTTTCCTGTTAATCAAACCAAATTGCAGCGCTGTCCATTTTTGTAATTATTCATTTGACGATTTTTGTTTTTCCGTGAATTTCATGTTTTGTTTGATTTTTTTAAGGATTGAGTCTTGTCAAACAGCTTGAGGCACATTGGAAAGTCGAAAATTATTTGAAAAAGTTTTGGCATTACCCGCATCCGATTTTTTCTCCATAGATAGTTTCATTTCAAAGTTGAATCGGAAATAACTATCGAATAGAATCGAATACTGTGTTAGGGATCCAGAGTAGGGCCCCTGCTCTTGCTCATCAGCAACATGAATTCGTTCTCGTTGAAATTCGATTACATAAAACGAGTATCGTTCATTAATGTTCCAGGTTTAAGATTTCCTAAGTTAACTTTGCCGATACCTACACTGTTGTCATTCGTCAAGCGACTTTGTCACGTGACTAAAAATGCTCGATGGACCAATGAAAGTTTGCATCGGCAAAGTTAACTTCGTAAAACTAAAAGAAAAAATGGACACAAATGACTCCCAAATAATCAATCAACCAAATGTGGAGAACATTTCGACTTTTCCAAAAAAGAATTGACGGAAAAAAACGAGAAACATGTAAAAATACAAGCGGATGGTGCACGTTATGCTAGATAAAAGCTGTATGTGTAAATGATTGTTTACGCTGAATTCGTTGCCCAAGAAACGCAGGAACGTAACTACATTATTTTTTGATTATGTGCTGGGTATGCAACCTTACATTAAATATAGGATTTCTAGATGATTGAAGTAACAAAAAATTATACCTCTAAGGAAGCGAAATAGAATAGAAGTTAGCACTTCACACAAGTATTCATAAAACTCATAAAAATGAAAAATGTTACAAAAATCACAAAATCACAAGAAAATGGAAAATTATTTAATGTTGTCTGACATACGTTTTTGTGTCACTAGGGCGACGAACTGGGTCTGCATTATATCCGATTTTTGTTCTTGACATTAATTTACCTCCTCTTCGGAATCATCTCCACCATTGACTTATTACATATGGACTGCTAGTAGATAACTTCACGTACCTATGTTCCAAAATTAAATACTCGCCACTGTTTTCTGCGGAGAACTAAGTAAGCAAAAATAACATTTGCTTCATCCCATTGCAAAAAAAATTATGTAAATGATCACAAAACATAAGTTAATAATAAATTTGCAAAACTTGTTCAGTTTTGGGTCAATAAATAAGGAAATTGATTGTTTTTTTCAGAATCAATTTGAAATCCCTCTTTGTAGTTTTCCATCTTTTGAATATATGACGCTACGTCATGTCGCTGTGGAAATGAATCTCTTGGCACAAGATGTCGGACTTTTGCCTAGAATGATACTATGGAAATTTAAGCTTCTTTGCTAATCCGCAGTGAAAAAACGGAGCCTGTGTTGTTTTGGAACATATTTTCTCGCAGAACCGTATGCAAAGGACATTTGACTAGCAGTACATATATAATAAGTCAATGATCTCCACTATCCAAAAATGGAAGAAAATTTATACAAAATTTTAAAATTTCTGATTCCACCAATTTTTGTTTACTTCAATCAATTTTGACATTCCTAGATAAGATTGAAGTTGGTTGTGCTTCAAAAAAAAGTTTTTTTTCTTGGCAACACTTTTGTTGCGACTTTCTCCTTTTGCACATTTGCACTTTGACAAGCGTTTACCCGGGGTCTCCACGAGCAATACTTCATGGCATGCAATATGTCATTCTATGAAAATTGCTTGTGGAGACCTCAAATAGTATTCTATGAAAAATTTCTTGCTATGTATTGCTCACTCAAATGCGTTCTATGGATAGTATGCTATGGGCTGTCATTTCTGCTTGAGGTTGTAAGATTGTTTGAGATAGTAAGCAATGGAAATGCCCACCCTACATTTCATAGCATTCTATCATTATTTCATACTTTGAAAAGTGACAGATAGTAAGCTATCAAATATTGCTCGTGGAGACGCGGTGTTACTTGCCACTCGTTTCTTGTTTCGAGAAAAATATGCCAAACAATGGCAACATCCGATAATGAGTGGTTTTGTGGACTGACATTCGGTTCATCCACAAATTGCCCTAACAAAGTACTTAATGAAGTTTTAACTGTTTTTTCAAGCTCAACCGTTAACCGTACAAAGTTTGGATTTAAACGAGTGAGACAACGTTTATCAATTTTTGTTTTTCTATTTTAGCACACTCATAACGATTTTTTTTTTGAAAAATATTCATTGCGGTTATATACTCTTTTTTTATTCCATGGAATTGTTTGATTTTTATTTCTTAAGGTTTTATTTTTAACATTTCTTAGATGTATAACTTTGATTTATATATATTTTATATTATTAACTAAAAAAAAAAATATTACGAATATGTGTAATGTGTATATAAATATTTTTTTTATTTTAATTATTTTCAAACGTTAATTTGTCGTACTTTTTCACAGAAAAAATATTCTTGTAAGGGTTTTGTTTGTTTAATTTGATTTTATATTAAATTACGCCGATTTTAAGCTACTATTAGGACACAAATTTGGAAAGAGAATACGAAGTTCTTTATCATTTCGGTCGAGTCGAGTTTGAAATTACTTTTTCGAATGTTTTGCTGTTGCATTTGTTTTTTTTTATATTTATTTTAAAAGACAATGGGACACTGTACAATGTTCAATGTGTATATATATAATGATGAACATTTAATAATTATTTAAGAGAGAAAATACACAATTTAGTAGGCTAAGGCTTATAATAGAATGCGACTTGTTTGTAATTGTATCCCCTTGGGCCTTTTTACTTTCGCCAACTGAATAGTTATTTTATTTTACAATAATGGAAGTAGATGCTAGCTACGAATTTATTTATTTTTTATCTATTCTTTATTTTTAATTTTATATAAGAAAAACAGCACATACAAAATCGTAGTTAACAGGTTTAGCGAGATAAAAGGGAAACTAAAGAGTTACAAACTACTATAAGAGTAAATTACATTTATATTGAGAGGTCTACTCTCCAGACGCATTAAGACGCTCATATTTTTTTGTTTGCAAAAGATTTATAAAAAAAAAGAAGAATCGTACACGAGATTATTAAATACAAGTTTTATATTTATGTTTACTCTGTAAGTTTGTTTTTGTTTTTTTATTTTATTTTACATACACTTTCATTCACGCTGAAGATCTCAAGCTCAAGACGCAGACGCAGACTTACAGAGAGAGAGAGATAGAGAGAGAAAAAATGCCTTACAAAATAGAGATGGAATTTTTTTTTTAAATTTTAATGGAAAACCTTTCTCACAATATCCCATTCGTGTAGTACTGATAGCCATCGTAGAGTTTCGTTGAGAGACTTTTCAGTGAATCTTGGACAAGCTGTTCGACTTTGCGTTCCATTTCTTGTTCGGTAAGATTCATGTGGAAGCGTTTGCGGAGATTCTGTACGGTGCCGGAGCAGCCGTTCTTAAAGCATGGCAATTGCGCATCTAGAAAGGAAGTTGAATTGGTTTTAGGAGAACATTCTTAGAAATGATGTTCTTTTGAATACTTACTGCTGCGCATGATTTCGACAAAATTTATTATCCTGTCCATGTGCTTGCGTGCAGTCATCATGCCGATGAGTAGCAAGCGATTGAATTCAGTCCATAATTCGGATGAGGTGCCACCCATAACGTCGACAAATTCTGGTGTCAATTTGAATGGTGATTGCTCGAAACCTGCAATAGAGAGAACATGGAACATTTTGGTAGAGGATGAGGATGTGCTGGTGGAGGTATAGATCTCACCTAGATTCTTTGGCGATATGCTTAGGATGAAACCAAAATCGATGTGAATCAGATGACCATCGGAATGGAGGAGAATATTTCCATTATGCCTGAAGGGGAAGTAAACAAAATAAGTTAGTAATTGAATCGATGCTATATAATCAGTTTCGCAAGAAGAATATCAAGCAATTAAATGTCCACGGATCGAGTGGCTAGTAAATAAATAAGTCACAACAAGTACCATAAGTTGATCATTAGAGTATAGTGTGAGGGTTAGTTTTTCGTCCAACCTAATCGTAATCCCGTCGATGAAGAGAGGAAAGGAAAAAGGAAAGACAAGCTTCCATTCTTACTCATTTCGATGGCCAATGGTTACTGGCTTCAAGCTACACCGAACACGGTCAGTTCTAAGTTTCATCTGCACGAATGTCAGATCAACAACAACAACCTTAAAATTGTAAGCAAGAGATTATTCTGGCAAAAAAAACCCTCCGAGCAGATGTCAGAGATCACTGTAGTACATATTCGTTACATGTGAAGACGGTGCGCTAAGGTTGAAAGCAGTGCGCCAAGTAACGTGTAGAAGAACATATGGCCAGAGAATAATTTAGTGTTAATGAAAGCAGCGCGCTAAGTTACTTGTCGAAGAATACGTGGCAAGAGAATAAGAAGCTGGTCATACTAGTGTCCGAAAAATTACCCTCCATGATAAGCGAAATCATAAGGGCTGCTCTAGAAAATATTACCACCTTGGCTGCAAGTTGTAGCCTCGGTGTAAGTCCGAGCAAAACGGAATCGGCGCTATTCACCACCAAAACCGAAATACACGATTTCACCTTCTCTCGTCAAAATTTCCAAACACTCACAATATCTTCCAGCGCTAGGTATTTGGGTATCATGCTTGACCCACAACTTAACTGGAAACATTACATCGAAACACTTATATGCTTGCAGCAATTTCTTTGAAAATAAATGGGGACTTCAACCAATGACGAACTTGTGAAATACGTCAAATTCTCATATATGGCTCACTAGTATCGTGGCCCGCATTGAGTAAAGACAACAACCTCACAAAACTAAAATGTATAGGCACCACCGGCGCACTGAGGTCGGCGCCAACGGATGCACTTTCAGTGCTATTGCATCTTTTGCCTCGTGAACTACATATTAGAGATACCCTACTATGCAGGATGCTGGACTGCAACGGCATGGACACGTTTACAACAGGCACGCCCACAATAAGCTTCAAGAAAAGTTTCCACGTAGGTTTTCCAGAGCTCTACTGTGGTGTGTTGTACGGTGTCTACTCTGAATCACCGAATCAGTATCATACCACCTACCGGATTTTTTCAGCGTATTCTAGGCGAAACTAGAACAAAGGATTGCACTCAACTGGCGCGTGACACTGTGCAAAAGCAATATATTGCTATCCTCATAGATAGTCAAGCTGCAATTAAGGCCATTACGTCGGCTACCATATCCTCCAAACAGGTAGAGGAATGCCGGAACGAACCCGCCCGCCTGGAAGAACGCATCAGGGTCACACTTCTCTGGGTCCCAGGGCACAGTGACCAGGCAAGGCTCAGCTCTACACGGTTCACTTGCGGCAAGGGTCCATATCACGCTAGGTGCGGTTTAATGACCAATCTACTCATACTTTCTGAAGAAGGCCGAGTCCAAATGGAAAAAGTCAACATCGTTATGTCATATCGAGAAAGATATGGCCTACCTACGATAAGGACAGAACAAACGACCTACTGAATAGAACCCGCCCAGATATCGCAAGAACTACGGCGATAGACACGGGGCACTGGCTAATTATAGATCATGCGGAAAAACTAGGGATCCCATACATCCCCAATGCCGCATTGCGTGCATTAGACCAACCATTCTTCGACAACATTAGCGACATCTCGGATTAAAGATCTTTTCCCTTTTCTAAGCTTCACGGGCTATAAGCCGATGGCACATCAGTGCTACTTGGGTTCGTGATGAACCGCAACCTCTACCTACTTAGAGAAAAAGCTGCTAATAAACACTTTCAGATACCCGATTAAGGTTTGTAGTCAAACGTTTCTATCTTTCTAACTTTTCCCAACATAGTTGAAAACCAGACATACTCACGGACAACACCAAGGCTCCGCAACGACGAAATGATCTCTGATTTGTCGGCGAACAAAAAATGCAAACTTTATCCGTCGCAACATTTCATTAGCCTCACGGTTGAAAGTGCATTCCTTCTCTAAATGCGTAAAATGAGGAAAAACTGCTACAAACTGATAAGTCCTTAAAATCTGCACTATTGCTAGCGATAGTGCAGATTTTTAAGGCCGCTGCAACTACAACGCATCCGTCATGTTTCTGAAGAAGATGGGATAGGAAAATATTCAAATATTAACGAGGATAACAAAAGGACAGATCCACAAAAAGGGAGACCCTCTAAGCTGCGCCAACTACATAAGTCTCCCCAACATCGTCTATAAAATTCTATCTGCCGTAATACGTGAACGCCTGAAACCAACTTATAACCTGATGGGCCCTTATCAGCATGGTTTTAGGCCAGGAAAGTCGACAACCGATTCAATTTTCACACTCATACAGATCCTTGAAAAACATAAGAAGTCCAAATCGATAGCCACCACCTATTCATCGATTTCAATGCCGCGTACGAGAGCATTTATAGAGACGAACTATACAGAGCCATGTCTACTTTTGGTATAACGCCCAAACTCGTCCGTTTGTGTAGAATGACGATGGAGAATTCTCGCTGCTCCATCAGGGTCTGAAACGACTTCACCGACACATTCGATACCAAAAAAGGATTTATGCAAGGCGATGCGCTGTCATGTCACTTCTTCCATTTGATTCTTGAGAGGATTGTGCAAAACTCCCAAGCCAACACTAGAGGCACAATTTTCAAAAAAATCGGTACAACTAGTAGCATACACCGACGATATTGACATCATTGGTAGGACTCAACGTGATATCATAGCCACGTTTGCTAATATAGAGAAGGAAGCGACAAAAATGAGTTAAGCAATAAATGAGAGAAAGACTAAATGTTTGCTGTCAACACAAAAAGACACACACACGTTCGGACAGAACGTCACCATTGACAGACATAACTTTGAGGTAGCACGGGACTTTGTCTATCTCAGCTCCGTCAGAAATTAAACGAAGAATTACTCTTGCCAACCGCTGTTTCTTCGGGCTAAGAAGGCAATTCAGTAGTAAAGCCCTCACTCGAACTACTTAGGAGATCCTATATAAGACACTGATCATCCTAGTCCTGTTCTACGGCGCTGAAGCATGTAACTTCTCAAAAGTGGACAAGGAAATCCTATGTCGGAAAATTCTGCGAAAAATCATCAGTCCCGTTTGCGTTGACGGGCTATGGAGACGAAATTCAACCAAGAACTATACGAGCTGTACAGCGTCATGCTGTACTTCTTATAACGTTAACCCAGTTGTATAATTTCAATCGGCGTATCCTTTTTTTTCAGAAACACCTTTAAACAAACTTAAAGTTTTCACAATTCCTTAGCAAAAATAGATTGGGTGGCGCTCTTTTTAATTCAACTAAATTGCATACCCTTGAACAAACCCTCAGCGGCAGTGTAGGCGTCTTCTAAACCCCAGTTTGTTGTACTTCTCTGACGTGGGAAATTCTAGTTACTATTCCTTTATCCCTTTCATTCGACTTTCAATCTTCGGTACATTTCTTACCTTTCCCCTTTTACTTTTTATCTTAACACAGTAAATTCGTTTCCCAGGGAAAAGTATAACAATCTCCAGCGGAAAACAAGAAGACAGCTACTAGTTACGGATTAGGAGAAGACCCAGCGTATAAGGACAGTTCCAGCAGCTTAATAATCTAAAGGTTCTCGCTATCTTAACAATTTCCTTCAATGTTTCTGGAGAAACTTCATGACCGAAACACAAAATGTTCGAAAAAAGAGTATTTCAGCAGCTGCTAAATGGTCATCATGCACAGTCATAAACCATCGTTCAGTCAACGAAGAAGTTTCCCCAAACCACTAATAAAAAAATGCGACAGGCTAAGGTACCTATCAACAGAGCTCGTCGAATACAGATGTTGAATGCAAAAACTAATTGTTCCACCAAGAATGTGTGGACTAAAGCATGATAAGGCGATTATAGTACTTAAATGATTCAGCTTACAAAAATTGGCCCTGATGTCTTAAGAAAATTATTAAACATATAATATTAATAATAATATATAATATTTCGACACTCATACTCCAAAAGACAAACGAGATGTTGTAGCATAGGTTTCACCAAGTCTTTGGCAACGCATGTAGTTGATAGCCCCGAACTGTAAGTACAAAGGTTAAGCTCTACAAAACACTATTCTTGTTACTGCACGAATTTAGCGCAGAGAGATGCAAATCAAATATATATTGAGCTCTTTTAAGAGAAAAGCGGGAACAGGGATTTCAAAACATTGAACTGGTGTCTATACAGTCCAAAGACATGTTAAGTGCTGCAAATCAGGGCAGATATTGAGTTCCATAAAAAATAGATATTCTAGAAAAGAAAATGGAACAGAGTGGGTATTGTGCTGTTTCAAGAATATATAACCTGTAGAGAAGAAACATCGCCAGCAGAATCTTTACATCACAACTTCTACACGAAATGGTATCTCAGACCTCTGATCAAGGAATTGAAAATACCAAAACGCTTCTCGATCAAAACAACAAAACCCATAACCGACTTAAATCACGTGCATAATTTAGAACCACTTACCTATCCTTAACTTGCAGCAGATACGAAATAAGACAATACGCCGCACAACTTTGCACAAAATTCTTTTGTGCCGCCTGGAAGTGCTCACCATCCGCCTCGCCATACTCATCGATGAAATAGTCGCGTAAACTCTTGTTTGAGTTCTTTTTGATTTGATGCAATGAAACGGTGTTTAGAATCGGTTCGATTAGACCACTGTCATTGGACAAGCAGACGATTTTGTAGGGTCGCACCCACAGATCAACGTTTTCCTCATCCCAAATAATCTTGAACATCTGAAAGCAGATCAATGGTTTAGTCAAATTGTTCACAGATTGTGTCATTTCTAAGTGTTGCACCTGTAAAAGTTGTGTAGCCATCAGTTCTTGGCGCAAATCATCGCCACATTTAACAATCGCCGAGAGGAGACGCCAATTCGACAGATGCCCATACGGTGAGGAGTCGCGAATTTGCTTCTCTTTCTCGTGCCATGGTTCCTAAAAACAAGCACAGAATACCACCAACAAATAAATTTTCAATTTTCAAAAATTCAAAATTTCAAAATACAAACCTTTAATGCGGCCGCTGAAGGATCCTCTGGATCGTTGCTAAACGACTTGGTGTTCTCACAAGTCAAATTATTACAATGTCGCGTTCGTACATCGCCAATGTTGAACAGCGCTGGTATAGCTACTGTGGGATGGTGAAACAAACAAAAAACTCAATTAGTATACGCGCACAACTAGCAAGTGCTTTGAATATCTTTACCCCTACCTTGATCCCTTGAGTCGCAAGAGTCCAAGGACATTTGTGAAATCGAATCTCTCTCACACAAGTGCTTGTGCATATTCAGATATTGCGCTGTGATCTCATCGTCCTCCTGTGACCACACGTCGTCCTCGGTTACGTGTAACGCTGCATCCAGTCCAGTGTGTGAATCTGACGATGACTCGGACACCTTTTCGTTTTTCCTTGCACCGTTGCAGCAGTTATCCTTAGATTCCAGATGCTCCTCGCTTTTGGTATGCCTCAGGCTGGGCATCATCTTTAAAATCACTGGAGACGAGTAGATATCATTTACCTCCACCACTTCCACGTAAATGATGTACGGCGTTTTGTCCTTTGAGTTTAGGACGGCAGTCTTCTCCTCAGTGATGCGGACCACATGGTGTGGAATGTCTGAATATAGTGGTAACCATACGCGGGCGGGTAGATTCTTGTTGATAAGATTTAAGAACATTCTCAAGGCGCTGGTCTTCTCTGCTTTCGATGGCAAAGAGGTTAGGTTCTTGCCTACGTTCATCAGCGCCTTCATGAACTCCTTTTGTGGGGCAGTTTTGGGAGCGCCACACGAACACACGGTCTTGTGGCCGAGTAGGTCATTTACCGTGCCACGAACTGACTCAAAGCATGTGCATCCGTTATCGAATGCCCGTCCCGATGTCAGGTCGCCCAAGCACAACTTCGCTGGAGTGGAGGGGAAGGGAAGCGATGGCATTTTGGCAGCCGAAAGCCGTGATCCACTTAATAAAACCGTCGCATCAGACTGCGAGCGATGATGGGTCTTCTTGGCCGGTGACGAAACAATTTGCTGCGTCTTTAGCTGCTTGCGTTCCTTTTTCGAGAATATCTCCTTCATCAGCGCCAATTGGGTCTTTTTGCTAGATATGAAGTTTGTGTCCACTTGATAGTTGTACGCCTCCAGAAGCCAGAGACACTTCAAGGAGAAGTCTACTGACTTCCGACACCGAATGGTCAAATACGGATCCAGCACTTCCGCCAGTTCATCCATTTGAATGTACATCACAATCAGTTGGGGTATGTATAGGTCCACCTCCTGGTCGGGAAAACTGAAGATCTTGTTACCGATGAAGCTAAGCACACCCGGCTCCTTGGAATAGAACAGATAATGGATGGCAAAGTGTATATTGAAGACGGGCGATTCGAAGAAACGCAATAGCCCGCTTGGACCCTTTTCAGTCTTGGTTGGTTCGCTTGGTGGTTCCTTTTCGCGCACAAAGCACTTAACGACTCCGGGAACTGCCTTCAGTTTGTTAAGCGATGAAACTGATCCCGATTTCACCATTATCGGCTTTATTTCGTGCTCATGAGTCGTTGAACTGACCACTGGTGTTACGGTGACCGTGGGCAACGGTAAAACCTCATCTATGGGTGAGTTCACTTTGCTAGCCGCTGCTGCTGCTGCCTTTTTACTGGCATTCGACGAAATCAAGCCAAAGAACTCCTTCTTCTTGGATACATCTGTTGGCGACTTGACATCGTTCACAACTGCGGTGCTGCTTTCCTCGCCTGCCTTGATCTTGGCCGCATTCTTCTTCTCGTGGTTTTCGATGATGCTCTGTGCGGTGCGAAAGATGGCGTTCTTTGTAGCTCCAAAGAAATTCTTAAATAACACCTCATTGCGGATGTGCTCGGATTTGTTAGTAGGCTCTAGAGCATCGGTCTTTTGTGTTACTTTCCCCGACGATACTTGCAGGGCATTCTCCTCGCTTGAGGTTGGCGTTGGTGTCGCCAAATCACTGCCATTATCATCAGGCACTGGTGGCGGTGGACTATCGATGCATATTGGCACGCAAATTCGATTGTTCTCCATGCGAATAGCCACGTTGGACATGTTTTGGTCACGATAGCGCGTCCGTTCGTCGGTCACTAAATCTACGATTGGTGTGGTAGGATCATCGTTCCGTTTCCGTGGTCGCAGTGTATGACAGTCTGTTTCGGGTGATTGATAGAAGCATAGGTCTGACTGCAGCATTCCGTACTCCTCATCCATGGACGTGGTGTCGAGGATTTCAATGCACTCCTCTTCGGCGTCCATTTCGCCAGAGTCTAGACTCTCGTGTGAATGTCGTATGCGATTCAGTGATACCTGATCCGATTCAGAACCGCAAATTATTCCTAAAATGAGAAGGTGAAATATTTATTAATGGGTGGTTCCAAAAATATTAACCTCTATCTTACCTGAATCGTCTGATCCTAAGCTGGTGAGGTCTTCTCGTTTTTTATTGCTACACTCTGGCACGGAAACTTTGGACGATTGTATTCCAATTGAAGGCTTGTAGCTGGGATTCTCACTAGACCTTGGCCTTGGACAGGGTTCAACTAAAGGATGGAAGCAAAACAGAGCTTTCATTTTAGAAAAGCGAAAACAACTGAGTTGTGGGATTTCTCACCTATTACGCTTGAGTTACCACTGGATGCTAATGATGGCGCTACCGAGGATGTGGATGATAGTATACACTGGTTCTGTGATTGGCCGGCTAAGCCTGTTGAAGAGATTGGACTACTACTGCTCACTGTGGATGTTACTATTTTCGAGCACATTGTCGAACCGAGAATGGAATTTGTGCAGAATGTGGTTTCGCTTTCGGCATTTGGTGATGATACTTCAACCTGAAAGTGGAAGGAGGGAAGGGAATGTTAGTAAAACTGGATCGGAGCGAATGGTGGTCAAATCGTGGGATCGTGGGATACATAAACGAATACATTTCCCGTTGTCCAGAAGATCGTCGACGATTAACTCGCCAGTGATGAACCGTCTTCACCAGAAAACAAAAATAATTTAAACAAACCAACACTGACAAAGACTTCAAACCTTATCTAGGTTGCCCAAAAAATTGTAAAAAAAATTGTTTTTGTAAGTCAGGTAGAAGGCAGTAAATCAAAGCAAAACTTCAAAAGAAAGGAGTCGAAGCAGAGGGCACTGCTGCGCCTTCATAAATTTCAAGTGTCCACTTGAGCCCCTGAAACCTCAGACATTCGATTCAAGTTAAAGGAATCATCAAAGAACGTATCTGCATCTTGAAAAAGGGAATGATTAACAAAAATCCCGGGGTAGCATGGAGTAGATCTTAAAGAAATGATTTTCGATAGTCCAATGACTTCTCCTGCTGCAATCATTGTTTTTTGCAGCTGAACGAAATTTGTAGTTCGAAGAGGATGAAGCATCGTACGATTTCTATGCAATAAGAAGGCGGGCCAAGTGTAACTCAATTAGCTTTGTTTTCTATGGGATGCCTTAACTCAAGTTAAGGAAATGAAGTGCACTTTCGGTCACGTTATCTTGGATAAGGCACTTTTCACAATGCCTCGAACTGCAGAGGTTTTTTTTTTTAATAGAATAAACCATATGGAAATTCAAATGACTCCTCTTTTGCGCACAAGATACAGCTGGTGATAAATCAGATCGCACGTCTATATAGAGAATTGAATAGGCGGAAATTTATTCCATACCTATGGGATAACCAGAGAAGCTTCATGTGCGCATGTGTACTTCTCACATAATGCAGGACATTCAATTTTATTCCGAATCCTAACGGATAAGTTGAAGTTAGCTTTTTAGGACATATGATCCTTCCTGAATGAATTGCTAGATCATTGCGAGAGAAGGGCATGTAAAAAAACAATAGTAAGTGTAGCAACGGTTAAACATTTAACTCAGATTTGTGCGCATGGAATTACGACTGCGATATTATTTAGCTTAAACGGATTTATTGTTCTGATATCTAATCTATGGGAATACCTCTGATATATCTGAACGATATAAACAATAATCTGAACGTTATAAACAATATCTTCACACTAGCCTTTGATACATTTATAGGAAATACAATGAAAAAGACTTATCGTATATGGCAGACCTATAAGTTAAACGAAGCGAAGGTAGGAGATAGTCGTTGACTCTGACGTTAGGGGTAAGCCCATTGCCCTGACATAGAATGAAGTGATCATCTGCGCAAATCGAAGTTTCAATCTGGGTGGGGAAAACGCACGCTCACATGCGCACATTAAGCTAATATTAAAAAAATAACCAACTTTTAAGGACGTCTGGCCACATTTCGTTTAAGAAGGCAGGACTTTAAAAGGGCGATCAAAAAGTCGATTAAAATTAAATGCGTGTAAACTTTTTAAAGTATGTTAACAGAAGCGCGACAAGACTCTGGGACCAGATGGCATCTCACCTAGAGATCCTTTGTCATACCAGTCATTACACAGTACAGAAGGAAATATACTCCAACAGATTTAAACAAAAGGCGATTAACTTAAGCAGAGGAAAGAGGATTTTTGTAAGACCACTAGTAGGAAGAGACCCATGAAATAGCGTTCCACAATGGACACAGACAGAACCAATAAATTTGGAGAGATGGCGAGGAAAACAAATAAATGCTGTGTGACGCCTTTAACTCAGCAAAATGTTAAAGATCATTACCCAGGAAAAAATGAATGATAAAAGCAAATTTTTCAACGAACATGAAGCTTCATAAACAATATGACAGAGTAGAGTACTTTAACGCCTCTGCTGGAGTTCCAAAACGATCTAGTGCCGCTCTTATGGAAGATGATGTATGAATGAGTCATGCGATTACGCCTCTGCTGGAGTTTCAAAAGGATATGTATAGCCCCGCTCTTTTGGCAGATCATGTACGCATGAGAAAGGAGGCTATCAAAAATATCTACACCAGTTTTGGGACCGATAATTCAAAGTTTGCCAAGCTTCTCACATAAGAAGGAATTCACGGAGCACGCTGTATTCTTATGCAGACGCAGCGCAGGCACCTACTGTTTGATGAACAGTACACTTGGGGTTGTTCTGTAACAATTTCAAGATAAAGTACATGTTGTAAGAA
This sequence comes from Rhingia rostrata, assembly GCA_949824845.1. NCBI lineage: Eukaryota > Metazoa > Arthropoda > Insecta > Diptera > Syrphidae > Rhingia > Rhingia rostrata. The sequence goes on from OX463757.1 coordinate 37,541,799, forward strand.
AATTAAGCCTGATCGATAATAAAATGTAGGATTTAATCCACCTCAGAGTCAATATCAACACCACTAATGATACCGTAGCTTGCAGATGGAGGGGCCTTTAAAAACGATTTTGTTTTTGTTTGACGAAGCAATTTTATACCAAACCCCAACTTCGATAAACCTCCGGTTTAAAACGCTAGCGAATTTGATTGCTGTGCACTTTGACAATATTAAAAGTAGCTTTCCCAGAATCGGTGAGGATGAACGACTAAAATGTCGTAACATATACCCCACAACGGCTTCTATTTACTCTGGAGCGCTGCTGTGCTGTTCTTTGCTCATTCGTGGTAACTTCTATCTCCGTTCCAACCTATTGGCACGTGTCACGATTGACAACACGCATTCAACTGCAATGATTTCCCAAAAACGTGTCGCTCTCCCTCGCATGTGATTGTGAAATAACTTCACCAATCCCATTCGAAAATCGCCTTTGATTCGAAAACTATTCATCCACACGAAAATGAACCATTCTAGCAATAAAAATAAAAAAAAAATCCGAAAAAGCTCTTAAACCGAACAAGTGATAAGCGTTTAATTAGAAAAAAAAAACTCTAAACATGAGCTAACTGTCTATCATCACATTTAACAAAAGACCATTTGCGAAACAACAACAGCAGACAACGCTTTCAAAAACAACAGAAAAAGTAGTCGCTAGCGCTACGGCGATGACGTATAACCTGAACACCTTGAGTGACGTACAGAGGAGCTACACCGCATATAAAAACCAGCTGCGATAAAATTTAATTACTCAGAGGAATAAATTTGGCAATTTGTTGAGGTTCACTTTCTGGTCTTCCATTTCAATTGGATTGGAATTTTTGGGGTTTCTTGTTGTCTTTATTTTTCTTTTCCAATTTTCGAGTGGCATTTAAATCAGAATGTTGCTAATTGAAGATGGTTAGGCTTCTCAGCGTATGTGTACGTAGACGTTAAATAAACACATACTGGTAGCCATTTCAGTAATTTATTGGGAATAGGCGTTTTGTTTGAGGTTGTTACTTGTTACCGAGCGCCGGTTGATGTATTGCTGTGTGTTTAGGATTTTCTTTTGTTTATTTAAATTTTTTAAGAGGAATTGCTGAAATTTTCTCAAACATCCGGCGATGTATAGATGAAGCATCAATATCCTTTGAGAATATTACTCGACCTAGACACACTTGGATGATTGAGTGTAATGTGTCTTTATGACGTTTGCTAACAACCTTCACAGAGACTGTGTTCTGAAGCAAGGTGCATTTAATTGCTTCATTTGCTAAGAGGTTCTTACTATATAAAGTATACATTGATGAGGTTTTTGAAGAAATTCAATGTCACGATTTTATTACGCGCATGAAATTGTATGCTCAAGTTTTCTTAACTACAAAGGATTTAAGGACAAACTTCAAAAGTTTAAAATCGATAACGGGAGCAGATACATATGTCAGCTAGACATAAGGTCTATTCCTGATTTTATGCTCATGTTTTGTTAACTTCAAAGGATTTAGGGCAGTCCTCGTCCAGTTGACATTTAATGACGTATATGTATACCAGATTTAAGGACAAACTCCAAGAGTTTCGAAATCAAATGTTCAAATGTCGGCTAGACATTAAGTCTGTTCCCGTTTAATATTATTTTTACTAGTTCATACTAAATTATGAATTAGTGAACTGTCAGTTGGCGGTAGAAAGTGAATATGAATATGTATATATGTATATATTCTTTATTTTATCGGTTTTATATGTTATATGTACACTGTACATATGTCAATGTGTTGTTTGATACTACAGCGGCTGTCAAGTATTGCCTGCTTTTTCGTTACGTTACACCTTTGACAAACTGGTGGTATAAATACCATGGCATTAGTACCATTGTATTGGCATTACCAAGGGTGGTGACAGACACTTCATGTAGTATGAGCTCAGAAATGGCAATACAAAAATTAGTTCTTCAATGTACCACTTAGCAAGAATGGCCCTGCGATCAGTAGAGTTCTATGTATACCACGATAAAAATGCTAGTATCAAGCAAAGCAAATATCATGCTGCTTGCGTGTCATTAGCGTGGTATTTCATGATACATATATGGAACATCCGTATGCTATAGAATTGATACCATCAGTGTGTCGAAGGTATAGTGCGTACCAAAACAGTTGGCCAACGGTCGATTGCGCAGAGAGAGGATTTAAGAGAACAAAAATGACGCGAAAGAGATTTAATCACTAAGCGTTTTTGCCTGTAATTTACAATGCGTAACCCAACTTTACAGTGTTTAGAACTAAAATGCTGTTGAATATCTAAATAAACTTAATTTTTTATTATGAGGTCGACTTTTATACATTTCTACCTAGAAGTCCGATTGTATTTGAAAGGGTTCCCAACCCTTTTTATGGTTTATGGTGTGACACTGCAATTTACTTTACTTTGCGTGCCAATATCAGTACCTACATGATCAATATGCACGACACAATTAATAATGATCAACGAAAGCATAATGAGCAAATAAGGTTTAAATCTAAAACCGTACACCTTCATACAGACACAGTCACACAATCAATTCATGTGCAATGTTTTGCTTAATCTATCCGACCGTGATCACATCATAGTCCTACAAAGAACCGACAAGACAAAAAACGAAACAATATATTTTCCTCCAAGTAAAGTTGACATATAATGGTCTATATTTTTCCTCCGCTCCTAATTTCAGTATAAACGAAGGAAAATGAAGAAACCACCCTCAGTGAGATCGCGACAGCGATCTTGAACACAAGACAGGGTATACGTCGTTTTTTATTATAACTCCGCCCAATTTCGTCTCTTTATGCTTGTTTTTGCAATTTTAAGAGATTGTAAAACACATTTTAAAAGACCTGCGCAGTAGAATGGCCAACTGTTTTGGTACGCACTATATTAGTGTTTGCCACATGGGTTAAGGCTGAACTATAATAGAAGATGGTTGCGGACGACCACTTCCGTATAACTGTGCGAATACATGCAATTTGTATTGTACGACCATAATAGCTTTTCGCTTAGATTCGTTCAGTTTTCGTTCACTTTTGCTCACTTGCGAATAAGCGAATTCATTCGCTCTTTATCTTTTTTTGTTCTTTTATGCAAAAATTTGACATTAACACTTGCAACAGGTGTGTACATTCAAATTTATAAGTTCATAAGCAACGAAATTTTTTTTGGCAAAACGACTTTCACTCTGACACTAGCTTTCATTCACAAAAATCTACTATGGGAAACTTGAGTAATTGACAGTACTGAAAAATACTTAACGTAGAATTTTGACATTTGCTTCCAATTGCTTCCGACTGTTGTAGTTCAGCTTTTAATGTTGAAATGTTGTTTTACAATTTGTATAAAATCATAATAGAATAAGACAATTCGTTTGTTTTGACATCTATTTTATGCCATTTGTTATTTAGAAACCACAAGAAACCAATGTTTTTACTTTAATTTACTTAAAAACTTTCCCGCACTTTTCAGTAAATCTGTCTTCTGCTAAATTTAATTACCGCAACTCGATGAAATTGCTGAATTTACTAGTTTTTACCACAAAAGTATGGAAGCAGACCTACTTTTATCACATTGACCTAGAGACTATTAAAAAGATTTTAGCACGTAAAGTTTGTTCAAATCACTTTGTAATAGTGCGTTTTGAAAAGTCTGCGGTCAGGAAAATTGGTTTCCAAATGCCTACATCATTCAGGATTTTTTTTTCAAAATTTAAAAGATCCGCGTCGGAAAAGTTTTGGTTTTTTGAAGGTTTACGAGGCTCTTGAGTTGACTTGATTCTGGAAGGGTAAAGGCCAAGATCTTAACGAACAATTTTGTGGAAATGTGGAGAATCTTAGAGAATCGGGTTAAACACATCCATTCGATTGGCAACTCGTGCAGTGTTTTCCAAGCAGAGATACTAGCCATACTCAAAGCTGCCAAATCGGCTAGAGTTTTGGACATATCACAAGAGGATAACTTCATGATAGCCAAGCGGTAGTAGTTGGATGCTGTCGCTCAGAGCTCAAGGCTCTTTGTAACCAAAACAAAATCGAACTTATATGGGTGCCAGGCACAATAACATTCCAGGATTAGGATAAGATAAGACGAGCTAGCCAGACTAGGGTCGTCCAACTGGATCTCCTTACGCGACAATAGGGTTGGACCCCCACTTGCTTTCAAAAAAACAGAAAATAACCAGATTCACTCAAAACGAAACAAAATCGAGGTGGAAAAACATCAACGCTTCCAAAACACACTAAAAACATTTGGCCGGAAATATGCGGTAGAAAATCTAACAAGCTTATAGCTCTACACAGAGCTTCCATTTCTACAGCGTTGAGAGTCATAACAGGTCACAATTTGCTGAGTAAACAATCCCATAGGATTAACTTAATTGACTCGCACCGACTTTGCAGGAACTACGGAGACCCAGACCCCGAGGAGGACATCGTCCACCTAATGAGTCACTGCGAGCAATTTTTTTTTTACGGCTGTTGCTGATCGTGGGGCAAACATAAAAAAAAAGTTTATTGGGATAGGTTTACACAACGGTCCTCCAAATTCTTGACGAAAGAAATTTATTGCGTCGTCTTCAAAGATCTAAGCCCTTAGATTTGGTCCGATAATAACAAACCGCGGTATAAATTGCGGAAAAGTAGGAACACTCAAAGGAAAGTTACCTGCCAAACTCGTGCTAAAAATTGCTAGATAAGTCGCATTTAGTTGAAATACAAATACAAAAAGGGAGGTGGTTTTAGTGAGTTAAGGTCTCACACTATGAAAAATTCCACGAGCCCACGGAAAAAAAATAAGCCGTAACAAAATCCTCGGCAGCTTCTACCACGAGGATTTGACGGATCCACAACACCTATTGCACAGATCGTCAGCTTCTGTTGCACCTCAGGATAGAGCAAGTACCCATTTGAAGCTAATGGAGCAGCACAAATCACCCAAAATATTACTATCACTCTTTTTATTAACGCAGCTTTCTTTTCAGGTACAATAAAGGGTATCGCTATAGGCCCACGAAGGCCTATGCGGGTATAACGACTCACTTGGGCGCCAATAACCCATCAAACCGAACCTAGAGACTAGTTATTGTGAATGCCGTGGAATCGATTTATTTGGCTATTTTGAACTAAAGCACTTGCAGCTGCGATAGTTTATTAACTTCGACCGGGGGCGTTTTCTCACCGGGAAAGGGACTTTCGATTACCTTGTAGAGACACCAGTAACACACAGAAGGGCTGGCGGACAGACTGGCGATTATGAGTCGATCCATACACTCCACGAAATGTCTATCTAAAATATTTTTCGATATTATGTCTCTCAAAACTAATATACCCCAATGGGATAGGGTATACATATAAATAATCCTAGACACTCATGATGATTTTTGGCACAAAATTTGTCTACTTCACTGTTGATATCCAGAAGATCGTGAGTGTAAGTTAGTCCCGATTTACCATCAACAAACCGGCTGATGAACTGTCTGTACATTATTAAGGAACACCTTCAAATTTTTAACCAAAATTAACTGCAGGGATGTGCGTGGAGTGGCTAATTGCATCGCAAGGAGCCTCTACGACATCGTCAGAAGTGCTTGCGATATATTTTTTTTTTCAAATGTTTACGAATTTTCAAATCGTGAAATCAAATTTGTATGGTAAATATATATTGACGACTTCGAAAAAACATTAAATCCCATAACAATAAATTCTAGATTTTTATTTGGAACGTCAAGTGTTATTTATCGCTACATCTTAATTTAAAAAATAATGTTTCTCTGTTAAAATTATCATTCAGGCTATCACTCAACCAAGGACCGTTGAGGCAATACGATAGAATTATCCAGTAAGGAATATTTCAGTGGTAGTTTTTATTTCAATAATGTAAAATTGTGTCTAGGAACTCTACATGTACATAAATGGTGTTGAAAAGATTTTTTTTTCATTTATACAGGGCTCCCATAAGAACAAAAAAATTAAAGACGATAATCCAATCGCTAAATGGAAAACTTTGTACTATTTGACAATATAAACCTAGAAATACTACGGCCCTTTCGAATTACACCAAATACAGTCCGCTCTAATTATATTATGAGAAATAGAAAAACATTAAAATAACCAAATGTCATAACAGAACTGACATTAGGGGCCAATCGCAAAATTTATAGCATTTTCTGATAGGAGGATTACTTTTGCGCCACCTTGTATTAAAAGGGCCGATAAAGACAACAAAATTACGTTCATTTGGAATTATAATGACACGTATCTGTGCGTTTTTGTTTAAGAGCTATTTTAGCTATTGTAGCGTCTTATTTAAACGTTGTTTGACATGAAACTGCGATTTGTCACATGAAAAATTTGTTGACTTGTCGCAACTTTAAGATTGCACACAATGACTGCGTTCATTATGTGATAATCTAACTGCAACACAATATTTGATTGATTGACTTAGTCGTAGTTTTTTTTTCACATTTGGTCTAGAACTATTTGTCATCAAAATATAAATTTTAAAGTCATATTAAACACGGTCAACATTCTTTAAACATCTCAACAAACCAATGGCAACAGCACATTTTGTACTCTGTCACATAAACACACTCACACTCAACTTCATTTCGCCGTTGCTGACATTTAAGAATAAAAACAAAACAAATTTGAAAATCAATATTCAAGATAATCCACAAAATAAAACGATTTGATAACAATCGGAGGTGATTCTTTTCATCATCGTACCAAATCATGAATTCCAATGCAATTTACGATTTAACGTTACCACCACATGAGCCACGAATTCATTTGTTTAAATTAATTTTCTTTCTCATTTATATTTCTACGCGAAATCTAATCACAAAATGACTATAAACTCACCTCAGGTATTCGCTGTAGGGCACTATCTAAACTACGATTTCGATGATGTTGCGTAAGATTGATGCGAGTGTTTGTCACTTGGGATACAGGTGGCAAGAGAATTCCCATTGATCTGTAATAGAAAAAGTACAAAATTTAATAAAAAAAAAAACAAATTCATTTGAAGGAGAAAACATTTTTTTTTGTTCGTTACTGACAGCTAAGTGACTACAAGTTCGTCTAATAATTTTTGCCAACTGACAGATTCACTCTTTGTATGGCAAATACTTTAGCGAAATGTGAACTACCGATCACAAGAGCAGTGAATACTTAAACTACTACAATCATCTGCCAGTTGTACATTACCCGCCGCCATAAACACACACATAGCCACAAGAGTAGACTTTTTTTTTCGGTCGGTGAGTGAAGCTTGTTTTTGTCGTTTTTGTTTTTATTTTCGCTTTTATCAGTTTTTGAAGTACAAGCAAAACCAATGTGTCATCCACCGAGAATGGGAGAGAATACCAAAATAAACAAAACCCGTGTTCAAAAATGAGCTTTGGATTTATACGTTATCAGCCTGGAAGCTTAATTCTTTATGAAATGAAATGAATAACAAAAGAATGTTTTGGGTAATTTCCCCAGGCTTTTTGGGAAATTTCATTCCACAAAGAGCTTTTCCGGCGCCATTCGAAATTCATTATGATTAAATGATTGGTGCGTATACGCAACATTTTATTGTTAATCTCTACCATTTTTTGTAAGCTCATTTCGTACACACACAATATCGAGCGTTGGTGCAGCTCCGAGACTATAAATAAGCTCAAGGAGGTTGTACAATATTTTTTTGAAAACTTTTTGCCTAATTTGTGGTTAATATGTAAATCAAGTGATCGCAGATGGAGATCGTCGGATGTAATGCAATAAAAGCACGATTAACCATTTCAGTGGCAAATGTATTCAGATGTGAGATTCATTTATAGCGTTGCAGTTACAATGAGGCTTGTTATATGAACATTAATCGTGATTTAAGAGTATTCATGTCCGAAATTGAAGTAATTAGCCGACAGCCGGTTGGGTAAGCAACATCTAATTAGACATGAATTGGGTTTCAATTTTATTAAAAGATTAAGATAAGTTTTTACGATTAAACTATGCATGTTGATGTGTTTCTTGGTTGGGGTAATAATGACTTGATATGTGGCCACCTGGGGTAGAATTATGCAATGAAATTTTGAAATGAATCCATAACTCCCGCCATTTTTGAAGATTTATTAATTATTTCATGAGGTTATAGTAAACGCTGCATAACAAACGCCCGTGTTCAGCCTTCGAAAACCATGGTGTTCGCTTTTGATTCTTTCGAGATGCAAAATACGCACACACCTTGAAGGCAATCAGGAACTTGGGGAACATGACATTTGAAAGGTGCATTTATTGTGAATTTAATGAAGAATGGTTGATTTTGTATTATTATTTTATTTTCCTTTTTTTCTATCTTAATTTATCTTAACCTAAATAAACCTATCTAAACGTATCTAGGACCTGTCATGTGACCTCTATTGCATCGGCTAACTAGCACAACGGCTAATAAGCACAACGGCTAATAAGCACAACGCTTACTTCTCCCAGTTATCGTTAGATCAAAAATCACATGACAGGGCCTAGTTTAACCTAAGTCTGAGTTTTGGCTTCAGTCTAGCCACCAGTACTTGTCTCATTCAACCTTTTAGTGTTATTTTTATCGCATTCAGTTATGCTGGTGCAGTATCTTATTCGATCAGTATTTCCCCAGAGATTAATTCGTTTTCGCTTAAGCTTGCCGAACGGGCAAATTGATTGCTTACAAGGTCTAGTATGATATTGTCAGTTCTAGAAACACCGGAAGCATCCAAGTCTTTTGTTTGAGTTGTAGTGTCTAAAATCGGAATGTACATTCCTATACATCTGCGTGCAGGCTCTGAGACATTTGCGCTCGAACACTCGGAGCTTGTCCATATCCAATGGGTTAATGTTCCAGCACACAGGACTCGCATAAGTCAGAATTGGACGAACGAGTGCTTGGTAGCAAATGATCTTCAAATCGAGTCTTAGATAGTTGGAATAAAAAAGGCTTTTAAGCAACATGAATGCCGCTCTTGCCTTATCTAATTGAATATTAAGGTACTCATTATAATACGGGGTGTCCGCCGGGAAGGTATGCTACGTTGTTTGTTTATAATTTTTGATTAAATGAAGGAGAATGGACCTTATATTAACATATGTCTTATTTATTGTCGACAATTATGTATGGAATACAATATCAGGTAAATGTCCGCCGTTGTTAGTCTCACAAATGCGAGCCCTTTTGAGCACATTTTTCATTACATTCTCACACATTTCACGCGGTATTTCATTAATTTCATCACGAATATTTTATTTGAGTTGCTCAAGCGTTTGTGATTTGTTTGCATTAACCTTGCTTTTTAGTTATCCCCGCAAAAAGAAGTCCGGAGCACTCAAATCAGGCGACCGTGGAAGCCAATCACCATTTCTTGAAATAACTTGTTGTGCAAAGAGGTCTCGCAGTAATTCCATTGTAATCCTGGCTGTATGCGATGTGGTCTTGTTGATACCACATATTTAAAAAGTTTTTAATCATGTCACTATATCGCTCCCCATTCACAGTTACCGTTACGCCGTTTTCATTTTCAAGGAAGTAAGGTCCAATGATTCCTCCTGACCAAATTGCACACCACACTGTAACTTTTAATGTATGCAAAGGTGACTGATGAATAATTTAAGGGTTTTCCATTGCCCCTAACCGACTATTCTGTTTATGATTTTTTCATGAAAATCGGGGTTGTCATGGGCTAGCTGGAACACCCTATTGGCATATGTACGGCGGCGTAAATGGTCTTGTGGAAGAAGCTCTTGTGCCAACTGAATCTTAAATGGAAACAAATGCAAATCCTTGTGCAAAATTATGGCCAAAGTTGTTCTTTGAAAAACAAGCTCCTGAGCACGGCGTCGAATTGAGGTTGATGGATTTTTTTGAACACATCCTTGAGCAGCAGTAATGTTTTCAGCCGATCTTGCAGTACGCTGTGGTCCATGACTGGGCCTATCACCTACAGACCCTCTTTCTTCGAGATCATTCACTACACGTTTTGTTGGCACGTTGTTTCTCCCAAAAATTGTACGTAACTTTCTCATCTTCAAAGTAATCGATGATTGATATTGATAAAATGTTTTAACGATTAAAACACGTTGGTTTATCGAATATTTTTCCATAACAAATTTGCCACGTGTCTACTTCACGACTGCCAAATATGAACTGTCAAGACTAATGTTTACCAAAATGGCGGCAAAACAAAGTCGTATAGGTACCTTCCCGGCGGACATCATCCTTTATATTTGTTTTAATCCTGAAATTAAAACATTACAACTAGTGTAGTAAAATAATGTAAATTTTAAAATTTTGAACAAACAAATGCAACAGCATGATATTCAGTTGTTGAAAACCCAACTCATTGATTTGCGTTTTGTTCTCTTTTTTTTATTTACGTCTTCATAGGTATAGAAAAAGAAACGCGCCTTATATAAAAAAAATCGTTTGAATTCTTTGTGCCTTTAAAATCAATAGCTGACAATAGTTTTGGGTAAGGGTTGTGTTGAGAGAATTTCACGCATGCTCTTGATCTATGTGTAGTGAAATTTATGACAACTGCGGTTCTTCGGTATTATTAGCTACTCTGCCCTAGCAAAGTATCCGTCGTAGCTTACAATTTTTCGCAACGCAACGAGCTATGTGTCATCGGAGAAAAATTCACTTCACTACAAGTCGTAAATAAATTCCGCGAAGAATTTATGTCGGAGCAAATCGGAAAAAGAATTGCACTTAGCTGTCAAAAATTGCACAAAAAATGCACCTTTTTTTTTTATAATTTACACGTACTCAAGGGGTTATGAATACCCTTTATATGTTACCATAGTACGAGCGTTAGAGAAGGGGAAGAAAGAGAGGATAGGAAAGATTTTGGATGTAGTGGAGACTTAACTCCATGGGTGGTGTCCGAACTAGCTTCGGGGAGTCACTTTTTCTTGTGTTCGTTAAATTTGAAAAAATTCAAGATGGTGTGCATACTTTTAGGTATTACACCGACCTTTTATTTCTTTTAAATAAAAGTGAAATGGATTTTGGTTGGGATTGAACGCGCAACCTTCCACTCAACAGACGAACACATTACCACTACACCGCGGCCACCCACCTAAACGCACTTTCACGCAATTCGCCAGCATGCGTTACAAAATGTCGGAGAAATATTCCAAACAGCTTTTCGGAAGAATAGCTCGAAGATAAAATCCTCCAAATCGTAGAAAATCAGAGAATTTTCCGCTCCGACGGATACCTCGCTAGGGCTGATTGTCTGAATTGATTTTCCGGTACTGGACCACACACTTTCCTATAACAACCTTATTAATACGGTAAAGTACACATGGTCAGTTTAGATATATCATTTACTTTATAAATTTTCAGAAACTTTTCATATAAGAGAAGAACTTTGACAAGATGGCAGACGGCAAGATGTAAAGAAAGTGCCACCATATTGTAAGTTAAGGCGCGCGTTTTCGCCATGAGAAAAATGTTATCGACCGAACTTTTGTTGTTAAGAAACATTTTTAAAACGCAATTTAATTATTCTTTCTATATTTCCAATACTAATTTCACCAGCCTTATTAACGGGCTTATATTGGTGCCATATATTAACAGGCGGTACTTCTCAAACGTTTAACTATTTAAGAAACATCCTCTATGAAATAGAGTTTTATATTTTGAAACGTTGTTCAAGCGAAAGGTGCTTCTGTCACTTTATAGTGTTCGAGAAGCTGTCAGTGGCAAAATGTAACAATTTACTCATATGCACCTTCTGTACGTTTGTTTTCTCATGAAATACATTCGATTCATATCAAAACTATTCGATATCGGTTGGTAGATAAAGGGTGATCCATTTCGAGGTTCCCTACTTTTTTAAAGAAAAAAACACAGACAATTCAAATTTAATGGAGAATGTTTATTATCATTTGATAGAATATTCTTTGGCATTTATTTTTTGAAGATTATGTCTATCAAATGTTGGCCGTTGCTACGTCGCAGATGGTCCATCCGTTGAGTCCAATTTTCGATCACTCGTTCGAGCATTTCGACTGGTAACTGGCGAATGAGACGCGTGATGTTTTCCTCCAAGGCCTGAATCGAAGCGGGTTTATCGGCATAAGCTTTTGACTTTACATATCCCCACAGGAAAAAGTCTAACGGTGTGATATCACACGATCTTGGTGGCCAATCGACCGGCCCAAAACGTGAAATTATGTGCTCACCGAAATGTTCTCTCAATAAGTCCATTGATTGATGCGATGTGTGGGAAGTTGCGCAGTCTTGCTGAAACCAAATGTCGCCGAGATCACGAGCTTCAATTTCAGGCATCAAATAGTCGGTTATCATGGCACGATAACGGTCGCCATTGACGGTTACGTTCGCACCGGCATAATTTTTAAAGAAATATGAACCGATGATTCCACCGGCCCACAAACCACACCAAACCGTTGTTTTTTTCTGGATGAAGTGGCAGTTCTTCAATCTCTTCAGGTTGCTCTTCGTCCCAAATGCGGCAATTTTGTTTATTTACATACCCATTGAGCCAGAAATGGGCCTCATCGCTAAACAAAATTTGCCTCGAAAACGTCGGATCTTCTTGGATCGTTTCAAGAGCCCATAGAGCGAAGCGACGTCGCTTGGGCAGGTCGAGCGGCTTCAGTTGTTACACAAGCTGTATTTTGTACGCTTTCAATTTAAGATCTTGACGTAAAATGCGCCAAGTCGTTCCATGAGTCAGTCCGAGTTGCTGCGAACGGCGCCGAATCGACTCTCTACGGTCTTCGTGTACACTCTCAGCTACGGCCGCTATATTTTCTTCACAGTGCCAGCGTGCTGGACGTGGTCTATTCGGTCGAATATTATCCAATAATGAATGCTGGGTCTCAAAATGGGTGATGGTGTTGCGAATAGTACGCTCAGTAGGCCGATTATGTTGACCTTAAGTTGAGCGAAGTGCACGAAACACATTCCTCACAGAACGTGAATTTTCATAATAAAGTTGAACAATTTGTAAACGTTGTTCACGCGTAAGTCTTTCCATTATGAAATGCCAAACAATACTAAACAAAAATAACATGACAGCATGACACGACTCACACGTGATCTGGCAAAAAAGGCTATTGAAAAAAGTATCTCTACTTGGATCACCCGTTATTTGTGAAGCTTCGATCATCGTACCCGAAAGATTGTGAAAATATTGATTTCATGCTTCAAAATAAGAAAAAATATATTTTAATTCGAATTAGAGAATAATCGACAAACCGTTGTATACTTTCTATTTATAACGTTTTGCACCTTATCTGTTCCTCTCACACCCATTAAACAAAGATTGTTAAAGTAAACCATTAAAAGACACCAAAGAACGGCGCGCGTAGAACTAATCCCACAAAATGATACCCAAATTCAAAGAAAACAGTCACGGTTAGATCTTTATGCAAATAGAGTTGTCTTGTCAAACTGTAACCTTCAAAACGACACACTTAACATTCACTACGACGAGTATGTCTTTTAACAATGTGAACATCATTAGACGAAATTACTTGCGAAACTGAAAAAAAATCAAAAAAAAAAAAACAATCCAAAATGGCTTTCTCACATAAGACCAACGAATGAAAGTCAAAACCAAATCAGACGACACAAACATTACCACAGCGCGTCTTCTTCTTCTTTGTCTTTTCTGCTATAACAATAAGTGTAACATTCACTGAAAGACTCTCAAGCCCATCGGCATCATTAAATTGAAAAGTTTTACGAAATTGCCCGTTCATTTTCGACTGAATTTCTTCAGAATATAAATCTTTAGAAAGGTCTGGTATTGCTCCTCTCGGTGTCATCATTTGGATGGAGCAGAAAGAAGTCATTAAGGCAATCCGTGTTAAGGATGCCTATTGGGAACACTAATCACCTTAGTTTCATCAAGAAATCGGGATCAAGACATTGGGGGAGAGAATGATGACTATGACTTCCTAAATCAGGTATTTTACAATTCCCTTGTAGGAAATACGCAATTCATTAGAGGATCTATCGAAAGGACGGACTTTATTTTCATCACTTCCTTTCCTACCTAATGGTGAACGGATATGGATAACCGTAATTAAGAACCTTGCTTTGGATAGAATTTAGGTGCGTCGTTTCGAATAAAAATAGGATAAGGGATTTTTGTTTGTTATTGAAATATTCATGGGAAGGAGTATAGTTATTAAAACAAAACCGATGGGGGTATCTGGAGGTACCATTGTTTTTGGATTCAAGAGATTTTAGAAAAAAAAAAGTTTGTTTTTAATTACGTTGTGCTACAAGGTGGGCCAAAAGAAGTGTCATCCGATGTTGTCGCCGCCTTCAGAATATCGGTTGTGGATCGCGCAGTGTGTGACGTTGTTCCGTCCTGTTGGAACCACATGTCCACCAGTCCTAATTCGTCCATTTGCGGCAGAAAAAACTCGTTTAGATGGCCTTATAGCGCGTACGGTCCACTGTTGTCGCTGGACCAGCAGCGTTTTCGAAAAAAAAAAAAAATTGGGACGATGACTCCTCCAGCGTGAACAGCGCACCATGCAATAACTTTGAGCGAGTGTAATGGCTCCTTGTGCATTACTCGTGGATTTTCGGTGCCCCAGAAGCGATAGTTTTGCTTGTTCACGTACCCGCTGAGTTGGAAATGACCCTCATCGGTCATTATGATTTTGGTCGAAAAATCGTCCACTTCGTCCTCGAGATTGAGGATGGCTTGGGCGTAGGTTACACGCGTTTAACGGTCGACAGGCAGCAGCTGATGCACGGACTGGACTTTGTACGGGAACATGTGCAAGTCTTTGACCAAAATTCGCCTTAGGGATGACCGGCTGATGGCTCATTGCGAGGCACGGTATCTGGTTAATGTTTCGGGCAACAGCTCGATATCCTCGGCAACAGCGGCGATATTCTCGGCCGTCGTGTCGGACGGCCGGGGAATGGGCGACGGAATTCGCGCTTCGCCTACACTACGGACGAATTGTTAAGCAAACAAATAGACACGATTGCTTTTTCACTTGTATTCTACATCTGTCTAGTCCACAAATGTCAAAACAGATTTGACATTGGCGGCCATTTGCAAAAATAAAAGCATCTTCCAATAGGGTAAACTTTTTTGGTACACCTTGTATAAGCCTTTTGTTAATATAAAAGTTTTTGCATAGAAATATTTACCTTAGAAAACCGATAACCAAATGCTTGCTCTACCGGACCCTAATTCTACCAATCCAACTGCACATAGCTTCTTCCTTTATTTGGGACCGCATGTTTAACGCAAATCTGATCCGCAAATTTGAGAAGCTTCTCATGACAGTCTTACTCTTGGATAATTGTAAGACTTTTTTTAAGTAATGTCACTTTCGAGATTTGAACCACGTACCACGCTTAGGAGTCCAACTCACTAACCACTGGGTCACTGCACCCAAGAAGTGAATGTTTGCCAAAAGACGTTTTCTACATCGGCCACATCAAGTGCCTTCATGTGATTGTTTCTCACACAATCTAACGATCTTTGTTTCAGTACCTTCTTTCATTGTTTGGCGTTGACAGCAGATCGGGATCTGCCCATGCTTGTACCGAGTTGTTAGATTAATTGGACGTACTTTTTTTTAGACGAATAAACGAATATGCCTCCACGGAATACTTTTCGGAAAATATTGGCTTAATCCGCCACAGGACTATGATATAAACAGAGCATAAACGATTTAGACAGAAGCGCTCGTGCTATTCATGAAATAAAACTCCAAAACCATAGTTAATGTTGTGCAAAGTATTTGAATAATTTAAAAGAAATGATCATATAATATTGCCGGAAGTTTGTGCTGCTCAATAACGCATTAAAACTTAAAAAAAAAACACATTAAGAAATCAGCATAATGACACACCATTTAGTAGGATCCTTCCTGGAACTACAGATTATAACGGGTGATCCAAGTAGAGATACTTTTTTCAATAGCCTTTTTTGCCAGATCACGTGTGAGTCGTGTCATGCTGTCATGTTATTTTTGTTTAGTATTGTTTGGCATTTCATAATGGAAAGACTTACGCGTGAACAACGTTTACAAGTTGTTCAATTTTTTTATGAAAATTCACGTTCTGTAAGGAATGTGTTTCGTGCACTTCGCTCAACTTATGGTCAACATAATCGGCCTACTGAGCGTACTATTCGCAACACCATCACCCATTTTGAGACCCAGAATTCATTATTGGATAATATTCGACCGAATAGACCACGTCCAGCACGCTGTGAAGAAAATATAGCGGCCGTAGCTGAGAGTGTACACGAAGACCGTAGACAGTCGATTCGGCGCCGTTCGCAGCAACTCGGACTGACGTATGGAACGACTTGGCGCATTTTACGTCAAGATCTTAAATTGAAAGCGTACAAAATACAGCTTGTGCAACAACTGAAGCCGCTCGACCTTCCCAGGCGACATCGCTTCGCTCTATGGGCTCTTGAAAAGTTCCAAGAAGATCCGACGTTTTCAAGGCAAATTTTGTTTAGCGATGAGGCCCATTTCTGGCTCAATGGGTATGTAAACAAACAAAATTGCCGCATTTGGGACGAAGAGCAATCTGAAGAGATTGAAGAACTGCCACTTCATCCAGAAAAAAATAACGGTTTGGTGTGGTTTGTGGGCCGGTGGAATCATCGGTCCATATTTCTTTAAATATTATGCCGGTGCGAACGTTACCGTCAATGGCGACCGTTATCGTGCCATGATAACCGACTATTTGATGCCTGAAATTGAAGCTCGTGATCTCGGCGACATTTGGTTTCAGCAAGACGGCACCAGTTCCCACACATCGCATCAATCAATGGACTTATTGAGAGAACATTTCGGTGAGCACATAATTTCACGTTTTGGGCCGGTCGATTGGCCACCAAGATCGTGTGATATCACACCGTTAGACTTTTTCCTGTGGGGATATGTAAAGTCAAAAGCTTATGCCGACAAACCCGCTTCGATTCAGGCCTTGGAGGAAAACATCACGCGTGTCATTCGCCAGTTACCAGTCGAAATGCTCGAACGAGTGATCGAAAATTGGACTCAACGGATGGACCATCTGCGACGTAGCAACGGCCAACATTTGATAGACATAATCTTCAAAAAATAAATGCCAAAGAATGTTCTTTCAAATGATAATAATCATTCTCCACTAAATTTGAATTTTCTGTGCTTTTGTCTTTAAAAAAGTAGGGAACCTCGAAATGGATCACCCTTTACCTACCAAATGATAATAAAAAAAAATCATGCTAAAACAATCCACATTCGTGACCATAACCAACACCTGCCCCCCACAAACCTTTAGCAATAATATTTCACGAATTTTTAAATATATTTAAATATATTCGCATATTAATTGACTACTTTGCAAAAATAAGCACAAATAATGCAACAATCAAACAATGATTGCACAACCACCCTTTCACTTGTCCGTTTGTAAACCGATCGGGTAACAATCTATTTATTCCACATTCGCATTCAGATTTATTTTTTATTTAGTTGAATGCAATATGCCACCACAAACTATTGGCAATTATTATTTATCTGTAGTTGTATTTTGTATGCTAATTAAAATAGATAGTGCTAGATGATGAACAATAATTTCAATTGCTACAAGCGGTTTGTAGTTAAAACACATTTTCATCCAATTGAGAAGTTTTCAATAATTTAATTCCAGATTTTTGCTCTTGTTTGTGGTGTATGCATAAATTATTCTAATCGTTCGTTGTTTTTTGTTCGCTCACTAAAAAAATGCCATTAGCGGACATATTCACATATGAAAGCCAATTATTGAGGTGGAAATTCCAAACCTGATTGTAATTTTATTTGCATTTATTTATTTTTAATTTTAGCTCTAAACTCTATTTTTACAGAGTAATATTTTTTAAGATTCAAATTTGCACATAATGGATGACGTGATATCGAATTTTCTCACGTGATGGTGGGTAAGTTTTATGTTTTTTTTTTTAAATTGATTATTAAAGGAGTCAGTTGATTTTGGTTTAAAAATTTATTGAAAGTGTTAAACGTTATATACGCTAACAATTGTTATTATTGCATTGATTTATTGACAATGCATTTCCACCTTAAATTGATGTAGAATGCCACCACTCAACTGTCAGTTGAAAGTGGAGGTGATGTGAAAGTAGATTTTGATACACAGCTGTCACAAAAAATGATATCGTTGGGTGCGTTCCAAAACTAAGATTTCATTTATAAAATCTTACCTTAATGTGCAGGTAAATGTCAAACTAGGTTAAACTATGTTTTGAAATTTCATTTTGCCATTCATAATAATTATTCGTTATCCGAAAAGTAAATAATAAATTTGAGTTATTGTTGACAGATAAGGAAGTTACATAAGGTATAACTTTGTAATTATCTACTTGAACACAGTCAAAATTTCGACTTAATATAAGATGGGAACTGTATTAGACAGACAGGAGCTAACATTTTTTAAAGGCAAGCTGGCCTTACCTTCACTAGAGGGTTATCAAGATAACATAATTCATGTAGAGGTATCTGTCATCGACATGTCAGCCTCCCGGCAAAACATTTCATGGACAACCTTGAGGAGAAGATTAAACAGGAATTTGCTCTATGTGTGCTGCATTATTTCGGTTATAAAGAAAAGATTTTAGTGGGAGAAATTGATTATGTCGCAGTCAATGCTTTTATCAACCTCAAAGTTATTATCAACAAACACAAATGTTGCGTGTCCGGGATTCAGAAAAGCTTAGAATCATTTTCCACTAACAGATATGCATAAACTTCGAGTCACGGCTAGGTCTGGTATCAAGATGAAAATATCATGGGGTCCAACTTTTTTCAAAATAATACAGTTAGAGGTTGGTTTTTCGAATAGAGATAAAACTGACATTTTGCGGTCAAATCGGGCAAATCTAATGTAATTTGTGTTCAGTTTGGTTTGCCATTTCATCATGAGCAGGTTGGCAAATGAACAACGTTTGCAAATCGTGCAAATTTATTTCGAAAACAATGGTTCAGTTCGCAAAGCTTATCACAAGTTCCGTCCATTTTATGGTCGTCATAATCTTTAACCATGGATCGCTTTCGCACTTCATTTACTCTATGTGATAATACGCATCCGCAGACACTTCGAACAATGCGCACCGAAGAAACAATTGCCGCTGTAGAGCAAACTGTTGAAGAGGACCCGAATGAATCAATTCGCCACCGTGCATAGCGATCGGGGCTTTGTCCATCAACTTTATGGAAGATTTTGCGCAAAGATCTTGGCTTACGACCTTACAAGATCCAGCCTGTGCAAGAATTAAAGCAGCGAGACCATGCAATGCGTCGTGATTTTGGTGAATGGGCCGAAAATGAGATTGATCTCGATGCTGATTTTGATCGCAAAATTTTGTTCAGTTATGAGGCTCATATTTGGTTGAATAGCTACGTCAACAAGCGAAATTGCCGCATTTGGAGTGAAGAGAATCCATATGAGAGCCTTGAGACGTCATTACATCCACAAAAACTGACTGTCTGGTGTGCTATATGGGCTGGTGGAGTCATTGGGCCATACTTCTTGATGCTGAAGAATCAGTTACCGTTAATGGTGACCGGTATAGAGCTTTTGTTTTTACTTAAAATACCCCCAAAAAACGAGTGTCAAAAAATTGTATATAGACAGAATATAGATATTCCGATTGTTTAAATATCTTGTTCAGAAAAATTTTCCAAAATCATTAACCGTTTGACCACAAATAACATTTTTCTAAAAAGTGGGCGTGGCAGTAGGGGGATTTTGAAATTTTAAAATTTTCACACGTACAAATATCGCATACACTAAGTTTCAATATCTTAGCTCAAATTTTAAGTCTTAAAAACCGGTGACCTACAGACAGACGTACGGACAGACGGACAGACAGACATACAGGCATGGCTTAATTGAGTCAGCTAGCGATTCCGAGTCGATCCACATACTTTGAGGTACATCTATCTAAATTATTTCTTTATGTTACAACTATGTATCAAAACGAATATACCCCTAAGGGTCAAGAGACCTGTTAGAAGCCTCATTATTAAACGATTGAGCGATAGGTGTAAGTTTATAATGTTAGGAAGAGTTGGCGTTACTATTTCTACGTAGTAAAGCAAGATTTCAATAATGAAGACAGCCTTTAAAAATGCATATCTATACTAGAAGCTAAAATAAAAATTTCTGTAGAGGAAAACCACCGATCGTAGCTCAACGTACCTACCAATCACCTGCACGAAACTAATGCCATGAACCACAACCTTCTGGGACAGTTATATAGCTCTTAAAACTACTCTTTCTCGCAGACCTAAACGAACTACCCACCCTTAACATTATTGATAATAAAAATGCAGCATGAACAACAATGAGACTATGAGTCTTTACGAAATCGGGACAATTTCCAGGAGCACAAGTTCTTGAATTATACAAGTCAAAACTGCGCGACAGTTCATCGCGCCTCCGAGTCCTCACATAATCGTTGTCCTTGGTCGATAAGTTGAATTCATTGAGTAGAGCCTAGTGCAGTTGAAAAGACTGATTCAAACATTGTTCCTTCGATCTAGCTAAATGGCCAACAAAGGAAGTCTCGCCTTGAATTATCATCTAATCACCGCCATCAACTCCAAATCATCAACGAACAAAAATGACAGACCTGCGTAATTTGTGCTGACAATTGTGCTGAGCGTGCGCAAACCTGCAATCTCTACCACCGGCATGGCGTTACGATTTCCGTGGCGTAAAAAGTTTTAACCAATGACATCACAAAATTAGTACCTCCAATCCACAAACCACACATTCATCCATCATTTCACTGGGTATTTCCTAGAATACTCCAACCCCGCCTTCACAGCTCCATTATGATTACCAATGACTATATTTCCTGCTTGAACATTAAGGCACTTCCGATAGGATCGCTGATGTTGACTCAGTTCAAAATTACAGACCCACCATCTATGGAAAAAGATGGAGCAGGCAACATTTAAAATGAAAATTGCCAATTGAAACGCAGGTGGTGGCGCGACAGTATCGGCAGCCATCTTCAGGTAGCTACCCATAGACATCTGTGTACAAATTCGTGTACCTCGTGATTCTACTAAAAACAAGCTCCAAACTTCCACCGAGCATAAACAAAGGAAAAGGATTTGAAGAGAATTTTTGCGTGCCCCCCATTTGGACAGGTGGTACACCTGTCGCCCTTACTTCATCCACATGCATTCACACATATTACTCTCTCGAGGAGTACAGACTGCAGACCGCAAACCCAGCTGCCATGCCAGTGCCTGCACCTCGTATGGATTGGGAGGTCATGTTAATGGCCAAAGTGGCAACACGACACGTGGTAGATATAGAGATGTATATCTTTCCTGTTTCTAACATGCTCTGGCATGACGTCGTCGTCGCTGGTCGTGAGTCCGTTCTGCCAGAGCGAAAGTTAATTGTCATGTAGAATCGGCTAAAAGCATTTTTTTGCCGTTTTCCCCAGATAACCATTACTCTTGGCTGTTTGCAGGTGGTGGGACAACGTTCACCTGGTCGGACGACGGACCATGCTTGTTGCTTGGCAATTTGGAAATTGTTTTTGTTTGGATTTTGCACCATCACCACCACCACGGGCATGGTGGAGGGCAGTCTAGAAACGTGGAAACCATTGAAGTGATTTTTTTTTTTTTTTTTTTTTTGGTGGTGGTGGTGGTGGTAGGTTGGCACTTTTAAAGTGGGCTCTGGTGGGTAACTGGAGTGCATTCATACATGACCGAAGGGTGGAGTGGTTTTTGCCTTGTCAAGGCTTCGTTCTAAATTTTCGTTTTCCTTTACCTTTCAATGATGAAACAATGATTATCCTTGGGCAAGTATTTGCTCGGAACTGGCTTGCAAAAATTTGTTTGATGAAAGTGCAAGGGGACATTCGTTTCAATTTTATTGATTTACACGAGTAATCGTGTGTGCATTCGATTTGAGTTGTTCTTTTTGGAATACAAGCATTAAGCACACAGAATCAACATGGAATGAGATTGTTGAGGTTTTTCCTTGCAAGTTTCGATTTTGTACTTTGCTTGGAATGAAGCTTACCACGTAATTTACGATGTGACCCACATGTGGACCACAAGATAATGTGCATGTGTACGAGTGTACACGTGTCTTTTGTAGCATCTACCGTGATGCTTGGTCTAAATAAAATAAATAAATGGATTGAGAGGTTTCCGTTTTGCAAGTTTTGTTTGTGGGTGGATTCCAAGAAGATTTCTTGCGACGTTGTAGCCTTCGTTTCGTCCTTAAAGTGGAGCGAATACAAATTGGATAAAGAAAGGAATATTTTATGATTTTCCTTAGAATTGGGTTAAACTCTCTAGTGTTGATACAAACACTTTTGGCACTATAGCAAACGGATCTACTCAAGTTATGTAATATTTCAAGGGATATGCGCATTTATTTCATTTTTTAATGTTTTCCTAAGAATTAGAACGTTTTTTTTGTCCACAAATAAGTGAAGTAAAGTAGGATTTTGTATGTAAGTCTGGTACAATATCATACTGCTGAAAACAAAGTGGATTTCAAGTGTGAATCATTTTTCGACGCTTGAGATTCCTATTTGGTTACCGTCTCCTGTAAATGGTTAATATTGATTTAGTGCAAATATTTTGTTATTTTTCTTTTCTTTTAAAATAAATGTCACGCAAGTACCTACCAACCTTCAAAATATTGCAAGACTAATGGCGCTGCGGATCGTTTTTGTGTTCGTTTTCGAGAGTCGACTACCGCCATATGTGTCATTGTGTTCTGTCATTCGAAAACGAATGGAAATCATAAATAATTAGGAACAAGGTCTGGGGCGGGGCTTGTGCACCATATTGGCGTACAATATGGTTGAACGCAGGCTGCCGTGGGACCGAAAGACGCAATCAGGATGGCGACCCCTCGGAGCATGCGCAACGAGGGCTCGCCACCCCGATTATAATTAAGTAGTTAAGTAGTCTTAAGTTAGGCTTAAGTAGTTTAAGTAGTCTTAATTTAGTTATAATCTAGAATAAGCTTATTTATTTAAAAAAAAGTCACTATACAAAGTTTTTTATTTTTCTTTGTTAATTAAAATTAAATATAAAAAAAAAGAACCCGAAAAATTTAAGCCCAAAGGCAAAATAAAACAGCTAAATATAAGTTGACAGCGTCCACCAAGGGCCGATAAGTAAGATTAAGTAAACCAGTTATAGATAAGTTAAATTTTTTTTTACAGTTTAGCACATACGTTTGATGTGTCAAAGTGGCTGATTAAATGTCAAAATAGCATTTTAAAAGTTTACAAAGTTTACCATTAAATGTCAAAATAGCATTTCAAAAGTTTACAATGTTTACCATCTCAGTTTACACAATCAATTCCTGTGAAAAAAAGATCCGATATTGTTGGCAAAGATTTCATTGAAATGGTTAAATGTGAAACAAAGAACAGTAATGAATGTATTAATTTTTGTCTTTAAAATGAAGTCCGGAATGTTGCCTAATTATTTATGTGATAAAATAATGTATGTTGAAAATGTACACAATTATAATGTGAGAAATAGAAATGATATTCGTCTTCCACTATTAAGAACTCAAAACGCCCAAAACAGTGTTTTTTATAAGGGATTTAAGATGTATAATGAATTACCCTCAGAAATCAAAAATGAAACTAATTTAATTTAATAAGGTTTAAAAAACACATTATTACGTATGTAAGAAATAATTGTGAAAGATAAATGTATACCATTTTAGTTTTAAGAAAATATATTAAATGTTATAATAGCTTATTACCTGCTAAATAAACACAAATGAAATGAAGATTTCAAATACAAATTTTGACAGTTGATTTACAACGTCGTAATTTTATCACGTTTACAACGTTTACGACAACTTTCCGACATTGCATGAATACCCCAACATCCCTGCTGAACATCAAAAGTCTAAAAATGAGAAAGATACAGACAGATGACAGACCGACAGACATGGCTATATCAGCTTAGAAGGATTCTTTCCTCCCATAAGCGAATTCAAGCTATTTGTATGAGGACTTTCTGCGGAGACATGGTGGATTAACAAATTTTGATGTGAAAAAGAATTCTTGGAGGTTTAAAACGGCTATGGGAAATGATGACTTTTCCACATAATTTAAATACTCGGTGGGGAATTTCTGGAGAATCATATGTCAGCATTGGACAACAAAGAAAAACCACCAGAAATCCTTAAACTACAGAGTCAAACCTCACAGCCTGAAATCGTCCATCAAAAACCGGATTTTAATTTAGCGCAGGAAAGTAGACATACACATTAGTTTTTACCATGTGTCTGTCTGTCTTGTTCTCAAACCAATGTTATCCTGTTAAGATATTATTTCATTCTAAAATAGTTGACATATCCTGCCAAAGAATTTGGACTTAATTTAGAATGTTATCAACGATCTTACGGAACAGACTCGTTAGTACCCAAGGGTAGCATTTTTCTCATAACTTGTAAACGTGTACTTTTTGAACGATGGCGGTAGTAAGGATTTTATAACGAATCCAAACGGGTGAGTTATGATAAGCTTTGAATGACATTTTATAATACTCAGCGAGAAGAAAGGCCAGAAAAGACGACAATATATCAATTCTTTCCATATCGAATGATCGTAGTGAAAGGATTACGAGATTGATACTGTATTCTTAATTATTGGGCTATTACATTTTGCCTTATAGATATATGCTATCGAGAACGATGTTCGGCTTATGAATATCGCCTAATCAGGCCTATCGCGAATAAATTCTCCCGGGAAACTTTTCCTGTTCAGCAATCTGATTTACATTGCTGACAAGGGAAAAAATTCCCGGGAAAATTTATTTTTTTAATTCTTCCTGGAAGGTCTGAAGTTCGCACAAGCAAAGAATTCAAGGAATCAAGTGACCGAACAAAGCGTTGAAAAACAGTGGAACTTCGAAAGAGTGTGTCCGTTGATGAACTGACGTATGCGGCACAGATGAGTCAAAGAGCGGCGGAAAATAGCAAAAGTTATGCAGGCGGATATAGCAAAAGTGATGCAGGATGTAAAAAAAACCAAACCTTAAAACCAAGAAACACAAACCCGACTATTATTTAAGGGTTTTCGAAGCTAATTTAACTGCTAGTCAGTACGAGTTGATTCATCAGGCCAACAAAGATATAAATATATCCGTGCTATACATGTATAAAGTTAAACAATATTGTTACCAACCAAATAGCGTCAGTGAGACTGTTGCCGAAGTGAAGCGCCAAGATTTTGTGGATCACACAACATCATGATTTTGTAAATATTTGGAACCAGAACTCCAGCAGTGCCTTGAGAGCTTATTTATATGTGCGGATGCGATGGAACTACACAAATCAAAACACGCAGAAATTTGAGAATGACGACAATATTTATGCAAATATATTTTTGGGTTCCCTTCCTCTTCGTCTCAAGTATGGGTGTCAAATTATATTGCACAATATTGCAGACCAATACGGATTCGTTATGTAAAAGTAAATAAGGGTATAACCAATGAATCGAATACTTTGAAAGCCAATCCCAAAATCTGCAAGCAACAAAAATTAGCAATATATAACAATATAAGAGTCAACCATGTACCTACTGCTTCCAAAAATGGTCGATGGAAAGGTGTGTAACGCAGCTACGAATACTTAATCTACATTACGTTGTTTCATATGCGGGAAAACATCGAAAAGTTTCAACAACTTGTCGTCTACAAATCCGGAGAATCCAGAGACTTTCCGATTCGGGATATCAATATTACACGTCAGGATGATTGTTTTTTTTTAATTTCTTTTACATCTGTCGTACAAACTAAAAACGGAAGCGCATAAGTGTTGCGTTACAGAAAAAAAGTGACAGGGAAAAAACTCAAGCGTTCTTGGCCGCAAATACAAAAATAATTTTATGATAAAATGGTGGACATTCCAAAAGATGGGTATGGCAACACCTCGCGTAGATTTTTTTAAAGGCCAAGAAGAACGAGCTTCCATTTATCACTAATTAACAAATTTGAAATTAAAATAGGAGTGATATGCTCTGGTTATAAGATAGATCTTCGAAAATTCGCCAAATTCACGATGGATACTGCTAAATTTTATGTAAACTTGTATTTTTTTTTTTCATTTTTATTTTGTTTTTCTTAAAAACTAACTTAAATGCTAGACAAAGATTCATGAAAAAACTAGCCTACTTATCAACAACTTAACTAACTTACTTGCTCTATGCGGGCGCCCTAAATTATACGATAACTTAATTCTAATGCCTTTCGGCCTATTATCTAAATATATAAAAATATAAAGTAACAACATTTTTACCAAGAAAACTTTGAAAAACTTGGTTCCTCGTCTATGTAAACTTGTATTCATGACAGCCCATGTCTCAAACAGTGCATAGGATTTTAGTTCACTCTTCTAGTGTCATATTTAAGAAAGGAGACCTTCTGAACTGCGCCAACATCAGAGGCATAAGTCTCCTAAACATCGCCTACAAAATTCTATCTGCCGTAAAATGTGAACGCCTGAAACCGTTCGGCCCTTATCAGTGTGGTTTTAGGTCAGGAGAGTCCACAACTGATCAAATCTTCGCAGATCCTGGAAAAAACACACGAAATCCAAATCGATACCCACCACCTATTCATCGATTTCAAAGCCGCATACGACAGCATTTATACAGACGAACTATACAGAGCCATGTCTAGTTTTGGTATACCGCCCAAACTCGTCCGTTTGTGTAGGATGACGATGGAGAATTCTCGCTGCTCCATCAGGATCGGAAACGACCTCACTGACACATTCGATACCAAAAAAAGATTTAGGCAAGGCGATGCGTTGTCATCTGACTTCTTCAATCTGATTCTTGAGAGGATTGTGCAAAGCTCACGAGCCAACACCAGAGGCACAATTTTCCAAAAATCTGTACAACTACTAGCATACGCCGACGATATTGACATCATTGGTAGGACCCAACGTGATGTCATAACCACGTTTGCTAGTATAGAGAAGGAATCGGCAAAAATGGGTTTAGCAGTAAATGAGGGCAAGACGAAGTATATGCTGTCAACACGAAAGGACACACAACATCGACGAATTGGACAGAACGTCACCATTGACAGATATAACTTTGTGGTAGTACGGGACTTTATTTATCTCGGCTCCGCTGTTAACTCTGACAACAACATCTCGCCAGAAATTAAGCGAAGAATTACTCTCGCCAACCGCTGTTTCTTCGGGCTAGGAAGGCAATTCAGTAGTAAAGCCCTCACTCGAACTACCAGGGAGATCCTATATAAGACCTTGATCATCCCAGTCCTGCTCTACGCCGCTGAAACATGGACCGTATCAAAAATGGATGAAGAAATCCTTCGAGACGAAAATTCTTAGAAAAATCGTTGGTACCGTTTGCGTTGACGGCCTATGAAGACGAAGATTCAACCAAGAACTATACGATCTGTACAGCGATATGCCCCGGGTCAAAAAACTTCGCATTGGACGTTTAAGATGGTTAGGACATGTAGAACGAATGAACACCAATACTCCGTCTCGCAGAGTCTTCGATTCCCAGCCAGACTTCCGACGCAGTAGAGGAAGACCTCGCCTTAAGTGGCGCGCACAAGTAGAAACCGACCTCAACCAACTTGGTGTGCGCAACTGGAGGCAGTTAGCTAAGGACCGGGCTAGTTGGAGAGGCATGTTGGTTGAGGCCCAGGTTCATTCCGGACTGTAGTGCCCCTTAAGTAAGTAAGTAAGTTCTAGTGTCATATCCCATTCATTGTTGCCAATCGTCCAGTTGTCCGAAGAAGCCGCGAAAGCTAGAAATAAACATTTCCACCAACACAGTGATTTATTTTCACGAAAATTCTCTAGGACGACATCCAACGGGGATGTGTTTAACCGGCCTCTATTGACCCTTTACATCAGTCGTTTAAAGACAAACGACAAACGCTTGGTTACCTGCATACTGTGACTGAACATTTCGGGTTGTACAACAACTCGAAGAAAAAATAAATAAAGGGGTTTTCTGGAGTTTTTTTTTTTCTAATTTCTTAAGAACTATAACATTTATCGGCATAAGGTTTTTAGTATTCGACTAAAAGTTTATCAGATCACTGAATATTGACAAAAAATGTCACCCTAGCTTCTTATAGGAATTATTAGTTCGGTGGAATGGCAATCATTTCTACACAAAAATAAATGATAACTTGTGAAAAATAAAAAGTTATTTTCTGCGAAAACTATACTCAAAAATTTAAATAATTTCCATAATCATGTTCTTAAATTCATAACCATTGATTTGACACCAACTCGTCAATGATTGAATTTATAAACAAAACCACCAGAAGCAAAAGAAAATTGCAAATGAGGGTTTCCAATGATAGCTATATCTGTGCTCTAAGTGGGTTTTGGGGCATTTAAGGGGGGGTTTTTACTGTACAACAAAAATGAAAATTTACAAATAACTTTTTAGACATTTGGTACCTAATTGATGTGAAAAACGTGCTCAAATATGTTTGTCCATGTTTTAGACTAAAATACCACACTTTGCGACGGTATTAAATCAAGTTTATTACAAAAAAAAACAATACGTTAACGAAATAGATAAAACGATTGGGATAAGAGGCGGAAAAGGATAGAAATCCAAAGGTAGGAACTAGAGTACACTTTTTTTTTGATATGCAATGGCAAGCGAAATGAATGTGACTACAACGAGGAGCAAAGCCACAAAGGACACAAAAGTGCAATCTCACACTTCCGATCTTGACACGTATAAAAAAATAATTCAAAGGAAGACTGCTACAATTAAACAATACCTGAGTGCACATATACGAAGTGCTCTCAATTTTTAAATAATAATAAATCCTGAATATAAAAATTGGAACTACTCGTAGGATGCCAAGCTGTGTAGAATTGTGGTAGATAAAAGAAAGGGATTAATGAAAGGCGTTTGCACTTGCCAGTGTGCGGTGAAAGACATTTTTATTCGTTTTTTTTTTTTTATTAAATTAAGTTATTTCGTGAATTAGCATATCTGAGGAAAATCAGTAGCAAAAAGTAATGGTTTTTAGTAAACTTATAGATCTGTACGTATAAAAGTTGGTAGAAGTTTTTCAAAAAGGGTTTTTGCAAGGAAAATATTGCTTATGTCGAATGAGAGACCGTTGGAATTATTATTTATCACGTTATCCTATAAGGAAATTTATTTTTTAGCTATAGCCATTAATTTTAGTCCAGTGATGGCCTTAAGTTCGCATTATTCACGTTTTTCAATCAGAATTTGTTTAATTTAGTCACGAATGTGTTACTTCAATTTAAGATACCCATACAAGAAGATATTCTTTACGACACCAAAATATTTTTAAATAATTTCCTTGGAAACAAATATTTCAGTGAATACAAAGTAACACTGGACACATGTTATGTTGCTAAGTCATGGTTAATATAACGGGTGATCCAAGTAGAGATACTTTTTTCAATAGCCTTTCTTGACAGATCACGTGTGAGTCGTGTCATGCTGTCATGTTATTTTTGTTTAGTATTGTTTGGCATTTCATAATGGAAAGACTTACGCGTGAATAACGTTTACAAATTGTTCAACTTTATTATGAAAATTCACGTTCTGTGAGGAATGTGTTTCGTGCACTTCGCTCAACTTATGGTCAGCATAATCGGCCTACTGAGCGTACTATTCGCAACACCATCACCCATTTTGAGACCCAGCATTCATTATTGGATAATATTCGACCGAATAGACCACGTCCAGCACGCTGGCACTGTGAAGAAAATATAGCGGCCGTAGCTGAGAGTGTACACGAAGACCGTAGAGAGTCGATTCGGCGCCGTTCGCAGCAACTCGGACTGACTCATGGAACGACTTGGCGCATTTTACGTCAAGATCTTAAATTGAAAGCGTACAAAATACAGCTTGTGCAACAACTGAAGCCGCTCGACCTTCCCAAGCTACATCGCTTCGCTCTATGGGCTCTTGAAAAGTTCCAAGAAGATCCGACGATTTCGAGGCAAATTTTGTTTAGCGATGAGACCCATTTCTGGCTCAATGGGTATGTAAACAAACAAAATTGCCGCATTTGGGACGAAGAGCAACCTGAAGAGATTGAAGAACTGCCACTTCATCCAGAAAAAACAACGGTTTGGTGTGGTTTGTGGGCCGGTGGAATCATCGGTCCATATTTCTTTAAAAATTATGCCGGTGCGAACGTAACCGTCAATGGCGACCGTTATCGTGCTATGATAACCGACTATTTGATGCCTGAAATTGAAGCTCGTGATCTCGGCGACATTTGGTTTCAGCAAGACGGCGCCACTTCCCACACATCCCATCAATCAATGGACTTATTGAGAGAACATTTCGGTGAGCACATAATTTCACGTTTTGGGCCGGTCGATTGGCCACCAAGATCGTGTGATATCACACCGTTAGACTTTTTCCTGTGGGGATATGTAAAGTCAAAAGCTTATGCCGACAAACCCGCTTCGATTCAGGACTTGGAGGAAAACATCACGCGTGTCATTCGCCAGTTACCAGTCGAAATGCTCGAACGAGTGATCGAAATTTGGACTCAACGGATGGACCATCTGCGACGTAGCAACGGCCAACATTTGATAGACATAATCTTCAAAAAATAAATTCCAAAGAATGTTCTTTCAAATGATAATAAAGATTCTCCATTAAGTTTGAATTTTCTGTGTTTTTTTCTTTAAAAAAGTAGGGAACCTCGAAATGGATCACCCTTTACATGAAAACCAAGGACTTAATTCAGGTGTCAAAAAATATCAATTTTGTTGTGAAGCCATTGACAATTATAGTTACTGTAACGCCACGTGTTTATGAACAGGAGGAGTCGTAGATTCCTTTAGACAAGCCTACAATTGTGATGTCAAATAATATAAATCATGCTATGCTAGCATTTGCAAGTAAAAGTTGCTGTACGTATGCCTTTTAGTAACTTTTCGTGCAAAGGATAAGCCATCCATTTCTCCAGTTCTTATTAACAAAAAGGAAAATCCATCGGCTTCACCAAACAAGCCTTCAATTCTGGTGTAAAAATGTCAATCACGTTATGATATCGTAACTGTTACTAAAACACCCCGCCTCTCTTAAAAAGAAAGTCATCCATTCATTAAGACACCCCTAATGCTGGTGTCGATCAAATGTCAATTATGTTGCGCTACTACTGATTCACAGTAACAGTTACTGTAACGCCACGTTTTTTTTTTTATTAATAAAAAAAAGTCATAGATTCCTTCAGAAAACCGTCAATTCTGGAGTATAAAACTATCATTTCCAGGAAAAAGTTGCTACAGCGTCATACATTCCTCCAAATAAGCCTCGAATTCGGGGGAACGATACTGAGGATTCATTTTTCAGACAAATACGACCAAACTTTGCTATGAGTTGGTGATTGTTACATACTGCATCATTTTATGCAGTCTTGTTAAGCTTAAGCTTGGATATTTCAGGAGCAGGAGATCGTTCTTTATCGCCGCTTAACAGTCTGTGGAAGTTGTATTTCCATATAATTTACATAGACTCTGTCTCAGCAACCATCTTTAATTATTCATCTTGGTTTGCTTGAAAGGCAACCGTTTGTCTTCCAAACGCGCAACTTTTGTTGCTATTTTTTCCTCTTTCTGAAAAGCTGGTGTTTCCCTTCTTCTTTGCTCAAAAACCTATATGGTAGCTCTCTTCTTCACCTACAGCATAGCCTGGTAGGGCTCGTTCTTGGTTGCGAGGATCTGTTCAGATTTTTAATCAAACCAAGGTTTCTTGCTGGTGGGCGCTAGTAGCCTAATGGCTTGTTGACATCGCTGAACTTGTTTTTCCACAATAAATGCTGGTGGTATGGTGTTAATCGAGTGCTTAAGGGAGACGAGTCCTGCGAAGGACTTGACAGTCTCTTGCGATTAGAGTCTTTCGATATTAAATCTTGTCACAATATTTCTTATTTGTTTTGGTGTGCTGGATATCCGTATACTCAACTTGGCCGCAATACGATAGTGGTCCGAGTCGATGTTAGCCCTTCCGGTTATTCGGGGAGCCTCTTTTCTATCGAAATTTCATTTGATTCGTTCGTTGATCTGGAGACCGAATTGTCTGCTTTTGGATATCGAGGTAAACAAACAGAGTTCTAGGCAATCGTTGCATTTAGTTCCGCAGCGAAATCAATTAGCCTAAGTTCCTTGCCAGAGGTGTTGTCGTGTTTTTTTCTGTAAGTGGGTAGTTAACCCAAAACACAACCGCCAGCTTTGATTTATTTAATACCCCTCGGACAAATGTCAATTATGGTATGGACTACATAACATAACTGTCTAAATGTCAATTATGTCATGTATATAAGTTACTGTAACGCAACGTCATCGATTTGTGCAGATAACCTGCCAATTCTAGTTTTAAAAAAATGATCAACCGTTGTGATATCGTTTCGCAGTAACATTTACTCTTACACCACGGTTTTCCTTAACACAAAATATGTAAAAGAGTTGTAGGTCCCATCAAATTCTGGGGTCAACGAAATTTCAATCAAAAAAAAGTTATCGATTTCTTCAGAGAAGCCTTCAGAACTGGTGTCAACAAAATATCAATCATGTTCGCTATCACAACACGATTGATATTTTTTTGACACCAGTACTGAAGGCTTCGCAGTAAATGTTACTGTAACGCCACGTTGCCTTTCTAATTAAAAGAAACATAAATTCTAACAGCAGCGGATTTCAGCTGATTTTCTCTTCCGTTGTGTGGCGGGTTAGTACTTATATGCTAATAGTTACAAAAACTAATTAACCGAATAACAAAATAATGGTATGTGAGTCACGTTTTTTGCAACCAACATTTGACGTACTCGTGTAGTCGTTTAAATATTGATTTGGAAATAAAATGTTTTGTTTTAGGATAAGAACACCAGTGCCAAATATTTCAAAACAAAAATACAAACACAAATTTTTGGCGTAACATGCTCGTTAGTACTCAGTTCCGAGCGTTCTCACAACCATTCATGTGTGCGTGTGTACTCGGATGATTTGTCAGACCATCACGAGGGGATGGCCAGTGAAAAATCATTTTAGGTCTTGCTACGGCTGGGAATCGAACCCATACCTACTGAGCGGCAGTTCATCGCACTAACCATCGCGCCACGGAGCCAAAACTGAGGACAAACATCAAAATCAGGAAATGGTTTCCATTTGTGCTGTATAACCGCTGTTGATAGCAAATACTCAAGGTGTTATACGTTTAGGAAAAACAGCAAACAAGAGCTATGCTGTACTCTATATGCTTATGGCGCCATCTATTGAATTTAATTTAACCACCCACTTCTCGAAGTTTCTAAAAATAAAGTTCCCGAGTTTAGTTTGTGATGGTTGAGTGTTGTAGAACGAGGGTAGACTCTGATTGGCTTTAACTTGGCAATGCCCAGTGGTTGTAACTCTGACTACACATCAAGTGCTTATTTTGAACCTCCAAGTGGTTACCATCTGGACTGGCCTCGTCCAACCGGATTTGACTTGCTAAACGATATGCGCGAGTTTTTACACCGACAAAAAACAGCAACACTGTAAACAGCCAAATCAGAATGGCACGGAAAGAATACCCAGCCTGCTGTCCCAGGCGAACCTAGACAAGCTGCTTCGACATATTCGGAGAACGGATTGTCTAGGAATTAGTCAGGCCCTTTGAACAGAGATGGTGGCGGATAAACCGAAAGGCCATCGGCAGCCCTCAATGATGTAGTGGATACTGATGGCCCCGTGTCCTAGGGGTATCAAATAAATTGGAACTGGCCCTCCAGGTTGGTGGTTGTGCTTTGGGTTAACTACCCAACCATGGAAAAATTAATTGTTACGAAGCAACCAATAGCCTCGGAAAGGACTGATTTTATTGTTGACGACCGGTTAGACTAAAAATCGATAATGACGTACATATCTGCACCTGGAATGTGAGAACATTAAACAGGAGAGCTGCAAGCGAACAACTGTCGGAAGCCCTAAACTGCTACAAAGCAGATATTACTGCCATCCAGGAAATACGATTGGATGGGCCGAGCAAAAAGAGGATGCAAAACTGTGACATCTACTCGTTATGTGTGAGCAAAGATTGAGCTCAGAATTCCATTTGGAGCCGTACTTTCAAAGATTAAGTTTAAAGTTTTGGAATTGAAAAAAAATCGATTTTTGATCACAAATATAAAAAAAACCTGATTTTCAATGAGTGACCACGGACTTAGCTTCGAATTCCACAACGAATGTTATAGTGTGCAGAAACAGCGACTATTCGGATGCGCATTTGTAATAAATGAAAGACTTACACAAGAAGTCTTATGTTTCCAAGAAATTAGTGAACGCATTGTAACTATCCGCATCAAGGGCAAATTCGTCAACATTAGCCTTATATGCGCTTATGCCCCAACGGTGGAAAAAGATGATAAAGCTGAGGATTGCTTTTATGAACTCCATGACAAAACCTCTTAGCGACTACCGAAGTACGATGTTAAAATCGTGCTGGGAGATTTTAAGGCAAAGGTAGGAAGAGGGTACATCTTTAGCAGTATTGTCGAAAAACAGCCTACACGACAACACGTCTGGTAACGGACTTACGAATTTACAATTTTGCATGCAACGATGGTGTGCCTTGAGTTTTTTTTTTGCTTTTTCATTCAGCTACCTTTGATGGTATCCTTTTATAAAAATACTATTTTTATAATTTCATCAACCTATAATTTTACTCCAATTTATATTACCTTCCTGTGAAAGCTTTAAACTCGTTATTGTTTGTCAAGAGTTGGGTCAGTGAACAACAACGTTAGGAACATTGAAGCAGGATCCACTTGTTAAGGGGCTCAAAAAAAAAAAAAAAAAAAAACGAGTCACCGAGCCAATGCATTCAAAGAGTGTTGAAATATTGCTAACAACACTCCATGTCCTTTAAAGCAGGGCTATACAGTTTCATGTTAAATAAAATGCTGGATGAAGCCATGTTAAAATTCAAGAATTTCAGTCTATTGTTAGAGCCTTGCCTTCTTCCCACTTTAAACCTATTATAGCTTGTAACTTTGCTATAACTTCAAAACCTTTCCTTAACAAACCATTTCAAGACAATAAAAAACCTTTCTCTATGTAAAACTTGTAACGTTCTCTAAGAAGGTCAGCAACCGCACACAACCGTCCACATCCAGCACGACTAGAAATTCCTTTCTAGTTCTCCCTCTTGACTTCACTTAAAAAGAGACAAAACATCTCGCCATTGCAGTGAACTCCAAGACCCTAACCATTTCAATTAACTCGAAACACGGACATAGCTCATCCTGTTGTAGCTGTAATTGCATTTGAAAAACCTTTTTTTTTCGCACTCGTATTCGCTTCGTCTGTTGGCAATTTCTGTGCACGCAGGGAAAACTTTGACCAACCCTCGACGGGGATCATCTAAATTTAATTATGTCCTCTGGTAAGTCTCCATTCAGCACTTTTTGCCCATCGGAGTCTAGGCTGTAGACACTTTTTCATGTTCATAAATCATGAATTGGCAAATAGAGCCGAGGCGGACTATTATACCTCCCACGGTGGATAGAAGTGACACTCCATGCACTTTATAGAGGTACCTCTACCTGAATAATTGGCAACTTGGCATCGTAATATAGAAAAGGAATAAAGAGAACCCAAGTTCAATGGCATTTGGAGAGTGCAGTACCTTCCAAGTTCCACCAACAATTGCACTTCTGATCATCTACCCGTCATATAGTCGAACCGGAGCACTTTCTATCCTTTCGCCTTCTCTCTGTTTATTTTTCGCTGCTGTCTGTCTGCGCCGTCTGTTACAACCACTATCACGTTTTACTATATACAACCACTATCACGTTTTACTATATGTCGCATTGCTTACGATGTTGGTGGTGGTGACGTCAACCAGTTAGGCTATGCTCCTCGATGCATGTGGGTATGGTAGTAAATGTGGTTACAACGAACATCCTCATTGTCAGACGGGTTGGCATAAATCAATATTGTATAGTCCTTCATCCTTCTCTCCTTGCCATATCACGAAGTCACATTTTCTTTCAGCATACGAATATATTCCGGAAAACGATTTGCGAAAAAAAATCGCCACTCTGAAGTGGAACAAGCTAAACATGCAACAAACTGTTTACCCACCGAACTTAAGTAAACGACGATTTTAGAAAGCCTCTGGTGACGTCCAGTGGCGGTGGCGGCTTCACCAGTGACAGAGAATACTTTCACCACAATATTGCTTGCGCTAGGCATGGTTTGGTTTGGTTAGCGGCTGCAACGATGTGTGTTGGCAATACAGCAACCACCGACACTGGTACATCGATGATTCGATTTCCGTATACGGTAGTGGTTTCTGTGGTTTGAGGGGGTGGTAGCTGAATGGGGGTATTGACCAATCTATGAGTAGAGATCAAATTAATTTGATTTCGTTAAAATATTGTTTTTCAGTCATTTAATTTTTTTATTTTCGCTGTTTGTTTGTCAACAAGGAATCTTCGATGAGCTTACTATTTATCTATTCATTTGTGGTGGATTCGGAACACTACTTGCTGGTGCGGACATGACATGACATGACAGTGATATACACTGGCGATGAAAAGGATGAGACCACAAGTCTCCTTGCATTTTCTCGGCCTGAAAGCATCAATTTGTATACCCTATCCCATAGGGGTATATAAGTTTTGACATTAAGTTTGTAACATAGTGAAATAATTTCGCTAGATATACCTCAAAGTATATGGATCTACTCAGAATCGCTAGCCGAGTCGATTAAGCCATGCCTGTCTGTCTGTCCGTCCGTCCGTCCGTCCGTCCGACAGTGTGTCACCGATTTTTGGGTTTTAAATTTTGAGATAGAGTTGTGAAATTTGGTATACAGACTCTCTATTCGACAAAGCAGAACAAGTGTAAAAATTTTCGAAATCCGTCCAGTGCCACGCCCCCATTTAAAAAAAAACGTAGTTTTAGGCCAAACCACTTGAGATTTTGAAAAATCGTCTGAACAAGATATCTAGACAATCCTAATACCTATATTTCGTCTATAAAAAGTTCTTTGCCACGCCCAAAACGTTTTTCGGTAAAATGTTGGAACCAAATGCCCTCCAAGTCCATATCATCCAATTGCGGCTAAAAATATTCGGTTACCATTGAACGGTAGCGATTCCCATTCACAGTAACGTGCCGGTCTTGATCATCACGGAAAAAGTACGGCCCAATGACGCCGCCGGCCCATGATGCAATGATGACTCATGGAGTACGTGTGGATTGCTTTTTGACCAATACCGCATATTTTTTTATTGAAGAAGCTATTCAACCAGCCTCATCGCTGAAGATGATTTTTCGATGAAAATCCGAATCATTTTCAAGTTGTTGCTCAGCCCAATTCAGGAACATAAGACGCTTCTGGTGGTCAAGCGGCTTCAGTTCTTGCGTCAATTTAATCTTGTAAGGATGTAGGCCAAGATCTTTTCGCAAATTTCGCCACAACGACGTCACAGAGATGCCCAACGCTTGAGAACGACGTGTGAGAGACACATTTGGGCTTTCTTCAACTGAAGCCTCAACGGCAGCAATATTCTCGACACTACGGGCACTTCTTTGTCTCACTGTACACACATTTTGTACTGTGCCTGTGGATTCAAATTTGTCCACTAGACGCTCAATTGTTGATCTGCTAGGTCGATTATGACGACCATAAATTGGACGTAGCGCTCTTAACGTTGAGGCCACTGACTCCGAATTTCGGTTGTAAATTTTAATAATTTCGACTCTTTGTTGGATCGTATATCTTTCCATCACGAAATGGTAAACATTACTGAAGAGAAATGTCAAAAGAGCGGCAAGAAATATGACGTCGTTTGCTGTCCCTGTCGCTCAACTTTTGTAGCGTCCCTGTTGACAGACCTGAAGCTTGTGAAACCTCTAGGTAATGAAGTAGGGATGAATCTCACTTTAACGGGCGCCCAAAAGTAGTAACCGACATCGATCAACTGCAAAAATAAAGCTAAAAATAAGTGTAACTAGTGGGGCACGTTGTTTTAGGCCCAACTTCACCCTGGACTGTAGTACAAATAAGGTAAGGAATTAAGAAACTCGCAGGATACATGCGCTATCGTTACTCATAGTCAGCTCTAAGTGAGAACGCAATGGCTACCTTGAAGTGAAGTGGAGAGTGAAATTCATTTTCAATAAATTAAAACAAGTGAGTATTTGCCATATGATTTCTTGAGTGGAACAGGCAAATTTTTCCAGTCGTAAATTACTTGTCAAGTCACAGCCTTTGTTTTTATCAAAATAACTGAATGCATGGAAAGCAATCAATTAAAGAGGAAGACTCAGCTCAACTTGTCACAGCAATAACAAGCTTTTGATATGCCTGTGCCAGTAGTACACAAATTATCATCACTGCCGAAATTAAGCATGTGACAAATTCCCCCCGTGAAGATCAGAGTTCCGATGAAATCGAACTCGTTCGTAATTTGCCACTTCCAACGCTCACTTAATAAAAAAAAATGCAAATTTGAGATGAAAAACAAAACCGCTGACCTCCAAAATTGAACGTGATTGCTTAACAACTTTCGATTGGACCGGAGGCGGGCATTTACACTCGTATGCGTGTTATTTTTTTATTTTTTTTTATTTTTAAATTTTATTCTCGGTTTGGTTGATTGTTGCCCACGCCAGCAGTCTACAACCAATTGACACCGCATAGAGTTCATTTTAACTGGCAGTCACCCCCAGCATTGGCACACATCATATCGCACTACATGGCGGAAATTCCATTAAATAGAAATCTGAGTCAGAGAACTGCTGTAAGCCTTCAGAATGTGATTTATTATGTTTACCTATACCCATCCGCGAGTGAAACGATTCATAAACAATCGACCGGCTAGATAAAGACGCACTCAAGTGCAAGTGTCCGCATGATGGATGTGTGGCGCAGTAAATAAATCACCTAAGCACAAATTGCCTTGAATTCACATCCGACACATATCCGAGAGCCAGGGCTTTTTATCGGCAAGTGTCGTCTCCCACATGAATACGAAATTACCTGGACGAAAGAGCGAAATTTTTCAAAATTGCCATCATTTGTCGGAAGGGTCTGCTTTCACGACCCGAACCCAAATCAGTCGGGAAGTCTCCCCTTGCACCTAATCCCGGCCCAAAACGGTAGTCGATTCATGTGCGGACTTATCTCTGACGAGTGACGATTGACGACTTCTCGGGTGAGAGTTAAGAATTTTAATCGGATTTGAAGATATCGCCGATCGCATCATGGGTGTGTCTCCAGCGACTGGAATTTATTTTCACTTAAGTTGATTTGTTTTGAGATTTTATTTTATGACGCATTTAAATTTTTTTTTTTTATAAAACAAAAACATTTTCCATTTGAAAATAAAATGTCACCATCATCAAAAATACCGGCCATGAGGTGGATTGATGTATTTCTCAGAATGATTTTATTGTTTTATTTCTTTTATATTTTTTGACTTGAAATGAACGTCAAAAAAATAACAAATTGAAAAACACAGTCGCTTCGCGTACGTATGAAATATCCTTTTTTGATGAGGACGTGACTGCTTTTCATCACAAGGAATTTTTTTTTTTTGCAAATACAAAGGTATAATTTTACTGCCCACTGATTATGGGTGTGTACTGTGTATTGATTTTCAAATTGTTATTGACAGGACGACCATGGCATCGACTGATTGCGGGGATTTATTTGTGTTGATAATTTATTTTTCCTTTTGAATTTTTATTTCTTATTAACATTTCCAAATTGAAGTGAAAACGGATTTAAAAAAAAAATGGTATTTATTTTTAATATTTTCATTTACCTTTGTTTAAAATTGCAATTCAATTTGGATGAGTAAATTAAAATGGTCTGGCAAGAACGGATGTTCGGAATACAAAAGATGTATTTACATACATTTAGGGATTTTATTTTTATTTTATTACGCCATTTTATAGATAATGAACTTTTATTGTTTGAAAGTAAAATGGGAATTTGAAAGAATATTGTTCACCACAAGATATGCAAGGATGGTGAGGAGCGACCAGCGCAAACTAACAGCCATTTTGTAAAATGTCATAGATCTGTTCTGGTACAATATTAGTTTTACTTATTGATTTTTACTAATTTTAACTTATTGTCGTCACCGTATGCAAGAATTAGTACATATCGTGAGGATATAATGAGTATATAATGACTGAATGCGTTCATCGCGATTGTCAATTTGCCAAAACGAACATGTCCAAAAACGTGGACAATAATCCCCACAAATGTCAGTCATAAATTGAAGTAATTTACGGAGAAACCCAAGAAACTAAAGAAAGAATAAACCTACCAATTAAATTAGATACTTTCAAACCGATTTTATTTGAGCCGTGTTTGTGATTCCAGGGCGGGTTTCATGTATATTTCATATGTAATTGTTGAAATACCCTTTTTGTTTTTGAATCAATTAATCAATTAACTGTCAGTTGTGATCTAAAAGTGGTAAATCAGTTTAAGGCCGATCCTAGAAAAACCTGGGGATTAATAAACCAAATGTTAGGAAGGAAAAGGTCAAATATTGATGATACGATGATTAAAAATTTTTCAATTGAAATCAAAACATTATCCAACAATTGTGCACAACTTTTCTCTAAACAGACGTCGCAAATTATTCATCACTATAACTCCATCACATCGAATCATAGGAATGCACGGGTAGGGAACTCTATTTTCGCTAATGCTACAAATATTTAAGAAATGAGTGCCATTATAAGTTCCCTTGGTGAAGACAAATCGGCAGGAATTGATAGAATTAGAGCCGTTGATATCAGAAGACACGCCGAAATATTTGCTCCTATTCTATGTAAACTGTTTAACCTTAGCCTGACACAGTCAAAAATCCCGTCAACACTGAAAACCGCTGTCGTGAGGCCGATCTATAAGAATGGAGTTAAAAATCAACTGAGCAATTATAGACCAATATCAATACTTCCAGTAGTTGAAAAGTGTCTGGAAGGCGTAATTTCGCAAAGATTGCACAGTTTTATTGACAAGCACTCTCTTATTCATAAAAGTCAATACGGGTTTAAAAAAAAAACAGAAATACAGGCAAACTGCTAGGTGAATTCGTAAACTGTATCAATGATAGTTTAAACAAAAGCCATCATGTTCTAGTCCTGTTCATGGATTTCAGCAAAGCTTTCGACACTCTTAACCATTCAAAGTTACTAGAAGCGCTTAGACGGATTGGCATACGAGGAGTAATGGCTGATTGGCTCAAGGGTTATTTACACAACAGGATGTTTTGCGTAAAAATTAAGGACGTGATGAGTGAGAAAAGAGACGTGCAGTATGGAGTCCCTCAGGGATCAAAACTTGGTCCAATTCTCTTCATCCTATACACGAATGAACTACTTCGTGTTTTTGAACAAAGCATTCCTTTTGCCTTTGCTGACGACACGGCGATTGTGGTACGCCACAGGTCTCTAGACACAGCGACGAGAATTATGCAGGAGGAGCTGTACTTTTTAACCAAAACGAGCGAGAAGATAAATACATCAAATTTTATTCTCAGCAATTCGAAAAAAAGTAAAAAGGTTTTTCGGAGACCTTGGAGACCTCGGAGAGATCTGTTAGCGCAACTGATTTAATAAATAATAATGACGACCAGTTTCAGTCAGCAATGAGCGCAGGAATGAGAATTGCGCAGTTTGCATTTATAGTAATGGGTGATCCAAGTAGAGATACTTTTTTCAATAGCCTTTTTTGACAGATCACGTGTGAGTCGTGTCATGCTGTCATGTTATTTTTGTTTAGTATTGTTTGGCATTTCATAATGGAAAGACTTACGCGTGAACAACGTTTACAAATTGTTCAACTTTATTATGAAAATTCACGTTCTGTGAGGAATATGTTTCGTGCACTTCGCTCAACTTATGGTCAACATAATCGGCCTACTGAGCGTACTATTCGCAACACCATCACCGGCCGGCCGATTGGCCACCAAGATCGTGTGATATCACACCGTTAGACTTTTTCCTGTGGGGATATGCAAAGTCAAAAGCTTATGCCGACAAACCCGCTTCGATTCAGGCCTTGGAGGAAAACATTACGCGTGTCATTCGCCAGTTATCAGTCGAAATGCTCGAACGAGTGATCGAAAATTGGACTCAACGGATGGACCATCTGCGACGTAGCAACGGCCAACATTTGATAGACATAATCTTCAAAAAATAAATGCCAAAGAATGTTCTTTCAAATGATAATAAACATTCTCCATTAAATTTGAATTTTCTGTGTTTTTTTTCTTTAAAAAAGTAGGGAACCTCGAAATGGATCACCCATTATATGGAGAAAGCGTAATTGTGCATGATTGTGATTGTACAAGGTGGCGCAAAAGTAATCCTCCTATCAGAAAATGCTATAAATTTTGCAATTGGCCCCTAATGTCAGTTCTGTTTTGACATTTGGGAAGTAAACGCATGCAAAATACACGTTAATAAACAATGTTACGCTACACTGCTCCAGAACGCGGAATATTGGTGACTATTTATTTGAGCAATAATCGGTCGGTGACTTTGGCACATCGTGAATTTCGCCGCAGATTTCCTAGCCGTCCAACGCCTACTGGGGAAACACTGCGACGTTTAGCCGCTCGCCTCGAATAGACTGGCAAAACACGAGATGCTGCCAGGCGTGGCAGACCCCGGAGTAACCGTTCTGCAGAGAATATTGCTGCTGTAAGCTGTAAGTGTGCTGTTTTCGCTGGAGGAGTCATCGGACCTTTTTTCTTCGAAGACGTCGCGGGCCAAACGGTTACTG
Organism: Rhingia rostrata; assembly: GCA_949824845.1. Classification (NCBI taxonomy): domain Eukaryota; kingdom Metazoa; phylum Arthropoda; class Insecta; order Diptera; family Syrphidae; genus Rhingia; species Rhingia rostrata. The sequence goes on from OX463757.1 coordinate 37,584,679, forward strand.
TGAATGGTGAGCGCTACAGAGCAATGATCAACGAGTTCTTTATGCCGCAACTTGACGAATTGGGATTGGAAAACATTTGGTTCCAACAGGACGGTGCAACGGCACACACTGCACGTGCCACAACCGATATGCTTAAGGATGCATTTCCCGGGTGCCTAATCTCCCGTTTTGGCGATTTGCACTGGCCAGCAAGATCGCCTGATTCGACCGCTCCAGACTTCTTTTTGTGGGGCTTTTTGAAGTCGCGGGTTTATGTCAACAAGCCTCAGACTCTTGTAGCTCTTAAAGACAATATCTGTCAAGAATGTCAGGACCTATCGCCGGAAGTTTTGTCCAAAGTGATGGAAAATGCCATAAAAAGGGATCAAATGACAATCAACTGTGGCGGCGGCCATTTACATGACATCATATTCTCGACTTGATGTAAAAAAAAATTAAAAGAAAAAATAAAAATAATCCACAAGAAGAATCAAAGTTTACAGTTAAAAAACATCGGAAAGTTATTTTTGCGCCACCTTGTATATGCACGCATGCGTATTAAATGGATCCTGTTAAGGACGTAGACTTACGAAGCATCTGTTAAAATAGATTAACAAAGAAAGAAGGTTGCTATACGTAAATCGTGACACAAACTTAATGAGTATTTCGTTCATTTTATGTGGACTAAAACGTCGAATATTTACAGGTAATTTTCGTTGTGAACGGAAACAGCTGGATATCTCTTCGACCAGACGATTTATTAATAGGATGGTGTTGTATGTCCCTCCTACTTGAAATCTAGTACAACATTTTGCCCTTCGTAGGCTTACGAGACAACTTCTGTTGAAGGACATTTAATTTTAGGTTATGATCAAAATCATCAAACAAAACTTGGCACTTCTTCTTTAAGCGGATAACATACGACTGAAATAAAAATCTAGGAACTAAAGACAATCCCTGGGCAGCAGGGCTTGTTATCTTCCTATTACATCAACGATTATAAGTAAGTCACCATCAATGCAGCGCTCTTACCGATGAAACAAAAATCCAGAATATATGTTCGGGTCCTTAGAAAACACAATTTGTGTGTTACCTGATAAATTAAGTCCTGAACCTACCCAAGACAGTTGTTCGAAAAGTCAATAAGATGTTTAACTATTTTTGTGAAAATATAAAGAATTATGGGCTTGTTGATGGTCAATGCAGCTTGAGTGAGTGCTGAACCATAAACCGGTGTTTCAGAATCATGATCTTTAGTGAGCAGTGATGAGGGTATAACAGAGGGAAAGAAGTCACAACAGCAGGGACAGTTGGGATTGAATAACTCCAAAGCTTTCGGCACATACCGATGGTTGACCTTTAGCAAGAATGACTGTCATTTTTTTGCTTAGATATAGACTGTTGAAATGCCCAATGACTATGAACACTCTTTAATATGCAAACACGCCATTTTGCAGAAAAGGCCTCTCAATTTTAAGCCTTACCTTGAAACCAACTGCCTCAAAATCTTTATGCCTTGTACCTTGGAAACTCAGGATGATATGAAATGAGTGGATGGAAGAAACCCATTATACGATATCACAATGGATCAAACCTGGACTGCGTTTTGACCTTAAACCTAATTTAAGTAATAAATTAAAGGCCTGATCATTGCCATACAGATTCATTAAGGGTTTTTTGTTTCATGCATTTACAGTGCTAAGAATGTTTTCATTTCGACATGCTTTGTCATTTAAGCTGCATAGGACGACTCCAGGAGTCCTGATACAAGTTTAGTTGGAAGCCATTCAAACCCAGCTTGTATTCTCGATTTTAGCGTTTGATATTGAGTTTTCAACACGTGATCATATAAACCTATTACAATTCTCCAGATTTATACTGTCGGCATTGTCTCGACTAATGCTATATATTCCCTCTATTATCCTTAGTGAAAAGAACACAAGAACATCTCCCATCCTGCTACCACTTTCATTCCCATACAGTTCAAGGCACAAAGATATTACGAACGAAAGCTAACTGAATATTGTTGACTTTCAAAGACATCCAAACTACGTGCAACAGCGTTCTTGTTCCTGTCGTCTGCAAACTTTATCATTACGCTTGACAGTGTTGTTCGTTTGTATTAATTTTTTTTTTTTTTTTTTTTTCAAATCGCAATATGCACATGACGGTCAACTACTGCAATTTTACCACCCACCCAGACGATAGACAATATTGCATGCCAGACCTTACTCAAGAACTCACACCCTTCGGGTATATGGTGCTCTTATCCAAGTACAAACAGAAAGGGACCGTAATATGGCATTGAATGCAAGGACGGGATACAAAAATCGATAAGGAAAATATGAAATAGAAGTGAAAAAAAAAAAACATCGTTCAGATCCTTGTATAGTACGCTCTGTGTAGTAGTAGAACGAACCCCTTGCTTGTTCGCTTGAATCAATGCCAAAATATAGCTTTTTCCTGTCTATCGGGGTTTGTATATCCTTTCGTCAATTGAGGTAGGGTAGGTAATAAAAAAAAAATCGTTGACTCATTGCTGCAAAGGTATGAAGAGCGAATTACGAGTCCCGAACAAGGATGAAAATACCACAATTTTTACAGATTGAGGATTTACCTCGTCTGTACGGTATATGCCAACATGAATTTTCACGAAGGGATGAACGACTTTCCTTGAGCATTTTCCAGTAAATAAATCCCTTTCTTGAGAAAATGTGAATTTATAGCACCCAAAGGGTGGGTGGTTACTCGCCCTTGGGCTAGGTCTGTCTCATGGGATATTATGGTGTACAGGATTTTACGACGTAATGTCTGAACAAATTAAGCATTTTTCTGCTGAAGAACTGCCAAAAGGAAGGATTTCGGAGAAATATATGCTTGGGAAGGACAATTTCCGTTTTTCTTTTTAATGGAAGAGGGTAAGTTTGTCAAAAAATGAAATTTTTTTAGTGAGCTATTACGATTATATTTTTGAGTACTTGCAGCCTTCGGGAAGACTAAATTAAATTGTTAAATTGAAGGACGATCACGTTAAATGATGTTGGACATGTTTTTGTAAAGTAATAGATGCTAAGGACAAGAAGATGAATTTTTCTTCATCCTTTTTACATTTTGACAGAAAGCAATCGTACATATATGTCCGACAAAAGGGATGATTGGATATAATTGACTTCGAGTAGGTTTTTTCTCCAAAAAAAAAAAGGTTGATTGGAGGCCATTTGGGTTTGGGTGCGTTTGAGAGTCAATTGAAAAAAAGTATGCAATCCCCATTTTTTTTTATTTATACATACGTAGTTGTCACATTTTTTTCAACAAAATTGACAATAACGTTCAAACTGTTAAAAAGCTGAATTTGAAATCGACTGACAGATGCAAAAAAAAAGCTGAATAACAATTGGCAATTGATAATAATCAGCAACAGATGCAAACATCTGTCAAAATATTCATGTTTTCGTTATCGCAATGACGCTTTTTACTTTGGCTTACATTTATTGTTTGCTTGCGAAATTATCTAATATTTTGAATAAATCCATCTCCCAGTTATCCAATGTGTTTATGAGATGAACTTAGCAGTTTGGTTACAAAAAAACGATCATGTATCCAAACACAAAACCAAACACCGAGTTTTGAAAAACTATGATTTATCAGTTCATTGAGAGAGGATCACCATAAAAAAAAAACAATAATTGGTGTGTCTAGGGTTGGGAATCGAAGTAATACCAAAAGGCGATAGCTTATACAGTTTCCATACCGAACCGAATACAGAATTTTCGAAAACTACTTAACTCTTTTATACTACGTTCTCACTGGAGCTGAAATGAGAACATTTCCGAATTCACCAAAAGATGTTCTCACAAAGTTTTCAAATTACGTTTGACAGCTTGCTATATTTCCGAATTTCCTGTGACAGTTTATAGTTGACATTTATATTGTTAAGAAAAGCAAAAATACCGAAGTAGATGACAGTAATTCCAAATCCTTTACAATGTATTTTAATAACTTAATTGGTGGTCAACTGAGTAAAATGCAAGACTTCTGTTACGGATTCATATGTTGTTGACCCTGACTACATTATAATGGAATAGTCCGAGAAGATTCTGAACAAAATAAGAGATGATAATACAGAGCAATAAATGCACCATAAATTGTATGTATAAATAGCAGACTCGAATAAGAACATTTTTTTTGGAGAAAGTTTCTAATGTTTACATTTTTATAATAGCTTCTCATTTTTTTGTCATATGAATTCCAATTTGACACTTTAGGTGTTCCATTCCAATGAAAAAAGGTTTGTTCGTTTGTTTGACCTCTTTTTTTTTCATATTAGAAACCACATTTTCCACAAATGTTATGGTATTAACACATTAAGGAAATTTTATTTTGTATGGGAAATTAAGTCGTATTTGCAAATTAAATGCCGAAATGAGCTTCTTTGGTCAGTGAGATTACACCAAAAACTGACAGATTTCGTTTGGCGTTTAAAAATAAATCCAACAATCCTCCGTTCACAAACAAATAGAAAAAAGAAACTGAAACTGAAATGTTTCCGGCAAAACATTTTGTGGAATATTTGGACTTTGTTTAAAAGATGTGTTCGCTCAAATAATCGTTCACAAAATGAAGTCTGCAAGGAGTTTTCGAGACGGTTGCTTTAAACCTACAAAACTGAAAATGTTTGGAAAAACTTTACTTTACGATGAAGTTTTCCGGTATTCTTGGCGAAAAATCAGCCAACTATTTCCAAATCTTTAAATTGGGATAACACACGTAATAATGAAAAAGATAAATTAGAAACCTTATAAAATAGAAGGTCAAGATCTAAGTTTGAAAATTGTACCAATTCCGTTGACAGCATATCTATTCTGGAATTGAAATAAAAAAAAAATAAAACAGAAAACCAATTCATTTCGAAATTGCGACAGAAAACAATTGGAAACAAATAATAGACAATACAAGTGACGGTAGTAATGACACTACAAAAAAAAACAACTGAACGAAGAGTTTAATTTCTAAACGTGAAGTGATTATACACATGACAGTAACATAATTTAGAGAAAAACCTTGAAGTACTGTCATAATCTAAGCCCATACTTAGAGTTAATATTAAACAACTGACACTTTCAACGTATGTCAAATGTTGAATACGAAAATTGTTTGACACAAATGACAGCTGATAATAAAAGGAAGAAAATCGAAATGTTAAAAATGATTTACAAGCAAATTGTAATAAAATTGTAAAAAAAAAAGTAGAAAATAAATTAACTAAAAGTATATGCATATTGGATTTGCCATTGCAATGGTGACAGCTTAAATGATAAGCAGAATCCAACAATTAAACAAACTTTCTGAAGAAAACTTATAATAATCGACAACTATCAATACAGAACAGTGCAGACGGGTGACATTTGCAACTGTTGTTGAACGTGTTACTCTACATAAGTAGGTATAGAGAATTGTGACACTTAGCAAACAGACTTATTGATAAAATCCGATGCATTTCTCACCAAATTAAATCTGCTCTTCTTAAACCTAACCACAAATATACGCAATCAATGTGATAAATTAATTTGCTTATTATTTCTGCTGCCAAATAAAACTTGATAAATCCAAAAATGAATTACAATCCGATCCTAAGCAAACATCAAAATCATTTAGTTATAATTATAACTAACATTGACAAGGGCAAAAATCAATCATACACCCACCTGTCAGTCGCTTGCAAGTCATCTGTCAGGCTTATATGGAGTTTCAATGAAAATGCCATTTAATCTAATTTAAGTTTGACATTTCTCCCACTGCTGTTTTCTAGTTTTCTTCGCTTGACACTTAGCCGAGCAACACAAAACCACCGCATGTCAAAAGTTCGAAATGTCATGACACGCAGTGGCAAAAAAAAAAAAAAACAACAACGGTGAACGAAAACATTGGAATTTAATTAATGACTAGCGGGTGAAAGAATATGCGTAAGACATAACTAAATGTGTGTAGTTTTCTTTGACATATTTTGTGTCAGCGTAGATTTCAACAGACAGCTGCAAGAGGGAAGAAATTTCCTCTGCTCTGTCATACTATCTTGTGGATGGAGAAACAAGGTGACAATTACATTACACCGACTAGAGTTTATTTTTAATTTTTTGATTTAATTAGCAACGTCAGATGTGACCCTATGTCAGAGTTGTTTATTTTGACAGGTGGGCGGCAAATCTTCACTAACTCAATTAAGGCTGATGTCACACTTTCTTGTCATTGACCTTTTGGTATAAATAACATTTCCATTCATTGTCACTTGGATATTTACTACAATTTGACACAAATGTCAATGAGAAGACAAAGAAAACAAGTGAGGGAAATCAGCCATTTTTCAATTGAGTACAGAGGCGCAAAGTTCATTAACATGCCCACAACCAACCGCCACCTTTGCATGCTTCATAACTTCCAATCGCTTTGATTGGAGGCGATAAAACGCGAAACAGAAGAAAAAAAAAAACCCCGACTTTTAGCTGGTTTTAACCCGTATTTTTGCGTGTGTGAAAAGCAGCAGCAATCATGATTGCACCTTTTTCACCCGAAGGTCGACTGGTTTGCCCCATGCAAGCATGCAATCCGTACACCGCGCCACCACACCGTCATCATCAAACAAATCTCACACAAAATACTTACTCAACTAAAAATGGCAGTGTGCAGTTTTTTGTTGTTGTTTTGATTTTGGAATGTATCTGTTGGATACCTAACCGTGTTAGATACCAAAACCATGATATTGGGAAAATTCCATTTACAGGTTGCCATTGCACACTGGTTAAAAGTGAGAGGGAGATGGAATATCCAACAAGCAACAAGTTAGGCGGCTTCACAAGACTTCTTGGCCATACTCGTATTTGCATTCGTGGCGATGATGCTGTGGCTTGGTCTGATTTCAGTTTTAAGTTTCACTTATGTGCAATGATTCGGCCGATATAACCAAGTTAAGTTGCAACCATGTGGTGTATCCAATTTAAGATGCGATTAGACGGCGATCTACTTTGGTGGTTTGATTCGGGCCTAGTACTATTTGGGAGATAAAAAAAAAAAAAAGTTGATGCAAGTTAGATTAATTGGACCGGACAGGAGGTTAAGTTGGGTGGATGTTATTGCGCCCTGGCTTGAACGGCTTCCATGGTGATTGCGGAGGAAGCCGTTTAAACGAGTTTTGGTTTTGTTTTTGCCTATCCAATCAGGAAATTTGAGTGCGACACGAACTTGTTGAATTAGGAAGCGGTGTATGTATTTCCTATTTTGCAAGTAAATTTGATTTAATTAACTATGGGGGATGTTAGGAGATCCATTTTGGACCGATGTTTATTTGAGTTGGATTTTATAGTCCTTATCTGATTTGCAATATCTTTTTTTTTTCATTTCCTTTTCTATTTTTTGAAGTTGCTTTGAATTGTGTAAGGGGTTCCTCAAGAGATGCACTTAGGGCCCTCGTTGGTTTATAATTCTCAGTTCTACTCAGCCATTAGACAATATCGAAGCCTCGAATGTTGTCATTACCATTTTAAATATTATTTGCTCGCACTCAAGTGGGTTTATAATATGTTAGTGCACAATATGGACTTTAAGGAAATTGAGCCTAAGAAAAAAGAAGGCACATACGATTAGTGTCAGCTTAAATGGAAAGGAAAACAGAGTTTGGTATAGCACTCCGCATTCAAGTTGGATCTTGTTGGAGCAAATCCTTATCTAGCCGGCCATATCCTATTGGGTTTTAACTTTCTATTTTTGAAGTTATTTTTGTGGAAGGTGTTCTTGAAGAGATGCATATAGAACCCACGTTGGTTTATAATTATTAGTGATGATGGATTTAGTATGACTTCGCATCCTTCGCATGAATATTTTTTTTTATAATTTGCAAACAGTCAAGGACGTTAAGTGTATTGATATCAGAAGCAGGTTCTAGTGATACACATTGGTTTTAAATGAGTGCAAACTATAATGAAAAAGGAAACCAAAGTATAATAGAGCATTCCACATTCGTATAGTTCGATGCAGCTGCGGAGCTCTATATTTCTGCGAACGTCCGAAGATAGGCTTGAGGAAAAACAAACTTTGTTATCACAGCGTAGGGAATATTGTGGCTGAATTGTAAAATGGATGGAATCAAACAGGCTAGTTCGTGTTCATAATTCTAAGAGCAATGATGTTCTCGGTGCAACGGGCCCGACTTGAAGTTAAATTCATGCCACTTCAGTAGGGATCGATTTAGGAAACCTTAGACATTTCGATGCGTTTTCATGGTCTTGGAATATTTGGTCGTTCCAACAAATTTTGTAACTAACACACAACCACCATTGACAGTTTATCGGTTTCATTCATTCATGGGTAATCTCTTTCGGATTTAACTCATTTGACAATGAAGACAAGGAAAACCAACTAGCTTAACATATTTTGTCATTTCAAGTCCACGCCCTTAGATGAAGGGCGTTAACCTAAAAAAAGGAATAACAACGTCAATAGTGCTGTGTTGTCCGAAACATCTCAGATATCAGATGCCCCAATTCACTCTGGTTCGTGTGTCCATAGTTCAGAAGGCCGTAGAGCCTCAGCAGTTATACGTCTTGTTTAAGGATGCATTGAAACAATGAAGACAGTCGAATGGATTGAATAAGAAGTTACAGAGAGGAGATCATTTATAAAAATGATAAAGAGATTTGGAGAATAAAGGTACCCTGGGGCAAAACCACCATTTATTGGGTGAATGCGATGACAATCTTCAAAATAAACGCTGGACGAATCGCCTGGAAAGAACAAGTTAGCAACAAAAAAAAAACCAGACAGAGATTAAATCGCTAATGAAAAAGAACTTTTGATCCGAGCAGCCGTCTTATCATACCAGCATCCATGCGGCAGGACATTCTAAACAGACTATGTGCTTGTCATCAGGATATCGTGCCAGAGTTCGCGATTCTGTCTGGTGATCTGGACTTTCAACAGACTAGATGTCCTGGATGTATTAAGGATCAAACAGGAATTCAAGAAAAATTGATGCCAATGGACTTCCTACTTCGTCAACGGCAAAATGTAGCTATGGATCTTTTCAAATACCAAGAACACTGGTACTTGATTATTATTGCATTTCTCGGATGACTTTTTAAGAGTTAAGTTTTTCAGGTTGGCAGCACTGGTTAGTAATGGCGACCAAACGTCATCTGTTAAACTGAAAAGTTTTCAGTATACTCTGCCATTTGATCATGGAAAGACTTACAAACGAGCAACGACTGCAAATTATTGAAACTTATTATCAAAATTCGTGCTCTGTGAAAAATGCGCACCGTTTGTTACGACCATATTACGGTTGTCATAAACGACCTGGTAAATTAACAATTCGCACTGTTATCACCAAATTTCGCACCAAATTACTTCTTTGAACATTAAACCATCGACTCGCACGCGTACAGTGTTAATGAAGATCGTGAAATGGCAACTCGTTGCCGTTCTCAGCAATTTGGCATGTGTTACTCAACCACATGGAAAACTTTACGCCTCGATTTGGGTTTGAAAGCCTATAAAATTCAACTTGGGCAAGAATTGAAGCTGAATGACCTACCACAACGTCTAATTTTAGGTGAATTGGAATTGAAAAACCGCTGTTTTATCGAAAAATTCTGTTCAGCGATAAGGCTCATTTCTGGCTCAACGAATACGTAAATAAGCAAAACTGTCGCATCTAGAGTGATGAACAACTACATGTCATCCAAGAATTACCGATGCATCCCGAAAAAAAACGACAGTTTTTGTGGTTTATAGGCTGGTGGCATCATCGGTCCATTTTTCTTCAAAGTGGAAGAAACTTTACCGTCAACGGTGAAACGATATCGAGCCATGATACGCGACTTTGTTTTTGCCCCAGTTGGCTGAGTTGAACTTGATTGACATGTGGTTTCATCTAGACGGTAAAGGCAGCTCGTGAAACAATGGGAATGTTGAAGGATGAATTTGGTTAGCAGCTTATCTCTCGAAATGGCCCAGTGAGTTGGCCGCCAGGATCATGCTATTTAACGCCTCTTAATTTTTTTTTGGAGTTATGTAAAGTCGTTAGTCTATGTGGACAAGCCGAACACGATTGAAGCCTTACAGGATAACATAACACTCGTAATTCGTGGAATACAGGCCGAAATGCTGGAAAAAGTGACGCAAAATTGGACCTTTTGAAAGGACCATTTGAAACGGAGCCACGGCAACATTTGCAGTAGGATGTCTTTGAAACGTAAATAGCAAAGGCCTATTTATCGATAACAGTACAATTTTTGAATATTTGATTCAAATTTGAGTGTTTTTTTTCGATTTTTAATAAAACTAGGCTTAGAAAATCACCTGTTAGAAGGTCCTTACGGCGAGAAAAATTACGAAAATGGCATAGAAAATTGGATAAACTGACATGAACACACACTTCTCAAAGCCGAATGTAAGCAAGGTATTCGAGAAGATAGTCAATAGGGCTCTGCTTGAGTGGGTCGAGGAAAATAAAATTATCCCGGAAAATCAGTTTGGTTTTCGAGCGAGGCATGACACTATTCATGCCGCGTCGAAACTAGTCTCCGACATCCAATGGAATAAATCCAAAGGACAATGCACAGGGGCCTGTCTGGTTGACTTTGAGAAGGCCTTCGACACCGTATGGTTAGAAGGGCTTTTCTACAAGCTAACCAGACTTGGTATGCGTAAACCCATGCTATATATGATTTATGAAATGCTTATGGGAAAGAAGTTCGTCGTCAAATGTGGCAACGTAACTTCGAGTAAAGTCTTTGAAATTAAAAACGGTTTACAACAGGGGGCGGTGAACTCCCCGATATTGTTTAACATTTATACAAGTGATCTTGTAGGTTCCCTTAGTCACGCTATAGCGTATGCAGATGATCTGGTGGCGTACAGATCAGGTCCGAAAATCGGAGTCATCAACATACTTTTGCAACGTGACTTCGATCACATCAAGGGATATTGCGACGATTGGAAATTGAGGATCAATTTCCAAAAAACCGAAACAATTCTGTTCAGGACCCCAGTGCAGAGGGCATCTTACGATACCAGAAAAAACTGGAAAAAATTGTGCATCATTGGACAGCATGGACGGCCGTTGGCGCTGAGAACTGAAGTCAAATACCTTGGCATCTGACTTGACAAGTTTCTGTATTTTAATAAAAATGTGGATGCTTGTCTGGCCAGGGCTAGGGGGGCTTATGCTCTGACAAGAAGATTGTTTTATAGCAGTCAACTTGATTCAAGGGTGAAAGTCATTTGCTACATGGCCCTCATAAGGCCGATCATCGCCTACGGTTGTCCTGTGTGGTTCAATATTTCACCATCCTACATGGAAAGGATACGGCTGTTTGAGAGGCGTTGTCTCCGATCCTGCTTAGGATTGTACCGAACGCCGGACTCCGAGTACATAAAATATTATCGCAACGAGGTTCTTTACAGTGGGGCTCAGCTGAACAGAATCGACAATTTCCTTATTAAGGTGATTCGAAGGCACGCTGCAAGGGCTATGGCTAGCGACAATTTAGGTGGCTACATGAGGGAAGTGATTCTGCACCTCCGCCTGACTTTGCGGACTTTTAGTCCACTCCTTAATTGTAAGATAAATAAAAATTAGGAACGAGGTCTGGGGCGGGGCACGTGCACCATATTGGCGTACAATATGGTGGAATACATGCAGCCTGGGGGCCAAAAGTCTCGATCGGGATGGTGACCCCTCGGGTTATTATAATTATAATTTAGTTAGGTGTAAGTAGTTTTAAGTAGTCTTAAGTAGTATTAAGTAGTCTTAAGTTAGTTTTAATCTAGTTTAAGCTTTTTTATATAAAACAAAAAATGTTACTGATCAAAGTTTTTTAAATTTTCTTTGAACAAAAAAAAAAATGATCTACATAATAAAATAAAATAAAAACGACTAAAGCTGAAAAGCAAATAAAAAAGTTAATTTAAGCTTAGAGCGCCCGCTTAGGACCGATAAGTTAGTATAAGAAAAAATGTTAATAATAAGTTAGATTTAGTCAGTTTTGTCTAGTTTTAAGTTAGTATTTTAAGATAATAAAAATGAATTGAAAAAGTAAAAAAACACACTTCTTAAAAAAAAAACTGGATAAACATTCCGATCGAATCGACAGTGCAGTTAAATTCTTTTATTAAAAAAAAAGACAGGATTACGTCTGTCGGGTAAGCTATTTTTTGTATAATTTTTGCAAAGAACTATAAAATTTGTAGAGGCTGCAGTAAAAAATAAATAACGCCGACCCTACAAAAAGCGCCATTGAAGTACCTTGCCAGCCAGCTTTACAACTTTTACGTCACGAAATATACTTTCTACTTGAAAACAAATCATCTATTACCATAAAGTGAACATTATCAAAATCTGGTGCTGAAAATACTAATAAATTAGTCAAAAACTTAAAAAAAATTGGTATAGATTGCGCAAAACATGTCTCAAGTTTGACAGATAGAGTGTTCTCTACTGAACAAATCAGTCGTTCCCTTGAGATTTGACTTCCACACATGTGGAAGGTAAATTTTTCTCAAATCTCACTTAAAATTCGTTTCTATACAACAAAAAAAACTAGTTCTGATTTGTTCACAAAACTGTTCATTAAGGGCCGAACAGAATGCGTATCTGTAGCTACGTGTATCTCGTATCGGTGTCAAAAGAGAGATACATTTCTTGCATGAAGTTGCCCTTCATTCAACTTTAAGCTACAGATTCATGAAGCTACACATTGTGAAAGCTCTTACGGGTTGCCTTGTTTTTATCTTCTGACTCAGAAACAAGTGTCAGCTTCAGATATGCATTCTGGGCGGCCCTTTAGTTTGCGAGAAATTTGGGTCTTTGGTCTTAAAAACTTAACAAATTAACCACCCAATAACAGAAAAAGAATTCAATATTAGATTGAAAAAATCTGTTCAGTGGTTTTCCTAATCTTTTTAAATAATTTAAAAGTTAAAAATAAATTTAAAAAAAAAATAAATAACTCACCGAAAGTCCAAGCTCAAATTCCTCTGATGTGTCGAAAGTCGCTTCGGTTGTGCGCCATTTGTTGTTGTGCCATTGCAGCCATTTGCAATACTATTGCTGCCATTCATTGTGCTCGCATTCGGTCGACCATGCACTGAAGGCATTGAGTGATTTATAAACCGACTCAAACTTAATCTCGGCTTTGTGTAGCGCACACTCTTCGGCGTTGTTGTTGCTGAATTTGACGACGTAATACCGTTACATCCTCCCAAACCGCTATTTCCATTCGGCATTATAATGGGCAATGTAATGTTTGTCGTCGACGCTGAAGCTTCGCTTGGCATTGCAGCAGCAGCATCAACAGTACTACCATCCTCACTCGAGTTCCACTCATTTTGAGTACTATTCACACCGGCTGTCGTCACAGTCCCTACGGTAGTTGTCGACGGTGTATCCACGATTGTCGTGATGTCACAACTACTATTGCTGGTACTACTACTACAACTACTGCTGCTCAGACTTTTCGCAGGACTACCACTCAACGGCTGTGGTATAATGACAGTGCTCTGACTCAGCTCACTCGAACTGCTGGTACAGGCGGCTGACGATGACTCGTCATCGTCTTCGTTCGTCGTGTAGTTACTGCTGTTAGTCCGATGCGGGCTACTATCACAATTTTGTTGACCTAAACTACAAGTGCTGCCAAGCACGTCGACAATCAGCGGTTCGATGATGGACGCCGGTGCAACGGTAGCATGATCCACCACATCAACGCACATGCGCGGCCGAAAATTCATTTTATCACCCTCGAGGAGGTCATCTGGACTGAGGGCGACTGAGGAGAGCATTTTCGTCGCCGTATCGATTTCACGTATGTGCCTTAGGTACTGGTAACCGTTCTCTTGCGGACTCAAATTGAGCTTTTTCCCATTTGGTGTGGAGTGGTTTGAGTTTGAGCTGTTGCTGCCGCCGTTACCACCGACACCATTGCCGCTGCCGGAGCGATGATGTTTGTCGTTGGGTGAGGTGTTGTTGTTGGTGATGTTGATGACGCCACCTGCACCGGGGTTTGACGATTTTTTCGTTTTAAACGCCGAAATGACGGAATTCATTTTGAGTCGAGTGTGTGAGTGAGTGTTTGTGGAGTGGAATTTACTTGCACTTTGAGTGAGACATAAACATTGAGTGTGATTTAAGGAGTGAGATTGATGAAATGAGTTTTTATTATTTTGTCACTAAATCCTTTGAGTGAGTTTTTTTTTACTTTTTTTTTGCTTGGAGTTATTTTTCCATTTTGGCAAACTTTTGTCAAATGAAGGAGTGCATCACAACCATTTATAAGAAAAATTCGTCGACGTTTGTGTTTTTTTTTTTAACTCATTAGATAGTCAATTGTATATCGACCCAAGGTTGACATCATTTCGTCATCAGTCGCCTAAAATTAGATGCAATTCGCAAAAGAAAGTGAAAAAAAAAATGAAAATTATTAGAAACCCTTTTTAGCATAAAAATGAGAAAATAAAAAGAATTTATAAAAAAGCAGTGTGGATGCAGGACGAACCAAAACAAAAAAAAAAAAAACTGAAAGAAAAATGATTGTACGGAGGAAAAACCTGATGAAGGCGCATGTGGCTAACTCATTATGACACGATTAGTGAGGCCTACAAACACATCCACAATGGGGTCGTCCTTGAAATGCGCCGCTCGTTTAGCGTATGTTGTTATCTAAACGGAACGCGTGTTTGTTTGTGTCCAACCCCTTCTCGATTTAAACAAACTGGAGTGGCAAAATAAAAATAAGGACGATTTCCTCATTGTGAGTTAAATTAACATGAAACAACTGAGAGTGTATAGGAAGAAGGTGTGTGAGTGAATATGGATGTCATACATGTGAATTTAGGTCACATAAGCAAACAACAAAAGAACGGCAAAAGAAAAAAAAAAGTTTTACAACACAATTAATAGGGCGCAGGTTAAAGCAGTGCACGAGGGGGTTGGTGCTGTGTTCAGAAGTGAAGAGGTGCGTTTTAGTCTTGAGAATAATTCTACAATTATGTTGCCTAACCACATTTATGACTTTATTTCAACATTTACGAAGCCGTGTATTCCAAAAATGAATTCTTAACATGTCACCACAATCAGAATAGGTACCAGCAATAAATCGTTTTGTATGCAATATTTATGGGCCTTAAGCATCGGATTGAATCTCCAAGGCATGGGTTCTTGCGGGAAATTTAATTAAATCTACAAAAGCCGTTTGGGTAACAAATGTCTTTGCCTGTCAGCCCTACGTTGGATGGGAATTTACTGCGGTCCTAATCTTTTTCTTACCAAATTTTATGTTTATTTCGAAGTAAAATCTGGAATTGGATAAGGTCTAATCGAATGTCTTTCACCTTCTTTTAATGGCTTACCTCCTGACGCTTTCGCAGATTAATGATGATGATGATGGTCGACCATCAATATCTGTTTTAAGGATATGCAAGTAATAGTTGATGACTTGTACGTATCCTCGTGTGAAATTTACGAATTCAGGTCACGATGTGATGTATTGGGAAATTACGATCAATAAATTTATAAGCGATGCGGTGAAGAAAACCAATTCGCATGGGGCGAATCGAAATGTAAGATATAAATGTTCCTTTTTTTTTAAATAAAATGGGTCGACGACATAGGGTGTCCATAAAGAGGGCGTCATTACTTTTTTGGCATATACGCCTAGGAAATGTGTGTTTGCATGTGTAGAGGAGTTCAGTTGAACGGAAATAATAAATGACTTTAAGGGAATCTTGAGGTATTATATTTTTATTAGCCTCTCTAGTGGCACAATGGCATTTGAGAACATTAAACAGGGCAGGTGCAAGTGAACCAATAGCGGAAGCCCTAAACTGCTACAAAGTAGACATTACTGCCGTCCAGGAAATACGATTGGTATGGGCCGTTCACCGAACTGAGACTTCAATAACTCGATTTTTGCACCCGATGTGTGGCTTGTGGCACCGTATTGTTGGAACCACATATCACTGATGTCCACTTTATAAAATTGCTCAAAGAAATATCGTTCCAACATGTTTCTGTGGCGAATATCGTCAAAAGAAACGTGACAATCATTTTCATCGATAAAAAAAAAGCGGCCCAATGACGCCACCGGCATAAAAAAAACCGCACCGAACAGTGACTTTTTCGCGGAAGAATTGCTTTTCTATGAAGCACATGAGGGTTTCCACCTGTCCAGTAACGCATATTTTGCTTTTTGACGAAGCAAGCTGTTTAACCAAAAATGCTGACGATGATTTATCGATGAAATTCTTCATATCCTTCCATCATGCTCAGAGCCCAATTCGACAACGTACGTCGCTTCGTACGATCAAGTGGCTTTAGTTCATGATCTTCTAAGGGTGTAAGCCAAGATAATTACTAGATCATTAGATCTTGAGAACTTGAACGATTTGGCTCGTTTGCGACGGACGCGTATACGGCAGCAATATTCTCCACACTTCGGGCAAAACGTGGTCTCACTGGCACGGCAACATCAAGCAGCGAATATTTAGACTAAACATTTTCACTTGACTATGAATTGCTTGAATACTGTGACGAGAATTATAGCAAAAAAATTGCGTCAGCGCTCTTAAAGTTCCGACGATCGACTCGGAATTTCCGTAGTAGATTTTAATTATTCGTAAATGGTGTTCCATCATGTCCTTCCAAAATGATCAAAATTACTATTTTACTGAATAGTTTGACATTGACAGTTCGGTAATCGGTTTAAGGATGCGTTCATACTGAAAGTTTAAAGTTTTCAAGTCGCTAACGAAAGACCCATTCTTTAGAAAAATACTTGTTAGCCCTTACTCAGACTTCTTTTGTACAATGAACCATTACGCTACAGAACTGAAGGTCGATTCTTTTAGATCCTAGACTATTTCCGTTTTATGAAGAAAGGAAACTTACCATTTATAATAGGTTAAGGGAATAAAAATGACGAAACGAAGATGCAAATTATCAGCTTTAAGTCGGGTTAATCCTTTAAAATTGAAACTAAGGCTATATGGTCTTGCGACAAATATCCATAAACTACTTGCTTCTATAGGTTGTAATCGCAGACCTTATATTTTCAAGAAATAAATTTCTTGCTTCATTATATATGAAGAGGCAGCCTTTAAACGTTTTTTTCTGCTTTCTAGCAGTTTCGATGTTATATCCTCTTGATGTCCTTTGAAGCAAGAACGCTTCGAGCATATATTTATACAAACATTTCAAAGGTCAAAGAAATCATGACGAATTCTTTGGAGCTTTAAAAAGACGGGCCCAGTGGCGCAATAGTTAGTGCGATGAACCGCCGCGCAGAAGGTCTGTGTTCGATTCCCAGCCGTGTCAACGCCAAAATGATTTTTCACTGGCCCTCCTCTCGTGATGATTTGACAAATCAAATGCCAAGAATAGCTTATCTCAACTTCGCCGTTCGGAGTCGGCATAAAACAGGAGGTACCGCCATCGTGCAAGAAGTACACACGCACACATGAATGATTGTGAGAAAGATAGGCCCTGGGTACTAACGAGACTGTTGCGCCAAAAATTTGTATTTTCGTGTTTTAAAAAAAAAAACCACGGCAGCTTTTGAAATTACTTCAGCAAATATGAAAGCTGTGGACGTAGAGCAGGTAATTGTTTTTGAATTAATGGATGTTGAATAATGCAAAGATTTTAAAGTCATACAGATGACGAACTGCATACAAGAAAAACTTTTCTATGGCGGGTTTTGCGGCACAGCCCGCCATATATTTGAATCTCGTGTGCACTTGCCCGCCCGTACCATGGAACTGGTGAACAAAAGTCTTTGTTTTTTTTTTCTCAATGCGTCATCTGTATGGCTTTATAATCTTTACTCCGACGTAGTCTAATCTGGGGGTACAATTTTCGATGACATTGTCCAACATTTGTGGCCGTATATTGGCAATAACGCGGCGAGTGTTGTCCTCCAAGTTTTGGGCTTATCGGCGCAAAATACCGACTTCACATATCCCCACCGAAAATAGTCAAGCAACTTGAACGCGGCTACATAGATACATGGCTTCTGAAGGGTTTTATTGATTAACCGTGTTCTTACAGGGCATGGTTAGAGAACTTTTGAAGACATGTTACCGAGATCGCAGAGAAACCGCAGAGCCAATTTAAAAATCTACCCAAGATACACTAAAAATTTTACCATGTCAGTGTTTTTTTTTTCGCTTGTTTTAAGAATTTGTCTATATAGCAGCATTTTAACCCACACCCACTTTTTGGGATGGTTTTCGTTTAAATACGATTTTTAAAGGATATGACATAGCTTAGGTCAGCCTAGAGTGTAGTGGAAGAAATTGGTTTTCCAAAAATCCCCACGGATTGCAGCCTTCTCATAAGTATCTGTCTAGGTAAACGGTGCTTTTTTTTATAGAGATATATAACTTGGAAATGGAATAAAACATGACGATTTTTTTTTTCGAAAGATAATCTTTTAGCAATTTAATTTTAATATTATTTCTGGCATATGACCGTCACGGCTGGCTCGGACCAAAGATTATAAAGTCATACAGATGACGAACTGCATACAAGAAAAACTTTTCTATGGCGGGTTTTGCGGCACAGCCCGCCATATATTTGAATCTCGTGTGCACTTGCCCGCCCGTACCATGGAACTGGTGAACAAAAGTCTTTGTTTTTTTTTTCTCAATGCGTCATCTGTATGGCTTTATAATCTTTACTCCGACGAAGTCTAATCTGGGGGTAAAATTTTCGATGACATTGTCCAACATTTGTGGCCGTATATTGGCGGCGAGTGTTGTCCTCCAAGTTTTGGGCTTATCGGCGCAAAATACCGACTTCACATATCCCCACCGAAAATAGTCAAGCGGCGTTTAATCGCACGATCTTGGAGGCCATTCCAGAGGACCAAAACCTGAAATTATGTGCTCACCGAACGTTTCCTTCAACAAATCAATTGTGACACGAGCTGTGTGACATTTTGCGCCGCCTTGTTAAAATCATTTTCACTTGACTATGAATTGCTTGAATACTGTGACGAGAATTATAGCAAAAAAATTGCGTCAGCGCTCTTAAAGTTCCGACGATCGACTCGGAATTTCCGTAGTAGATTTTAATTATTCGTAAATGGTGTTCCATCATGTCCTTCCAAAATGATCAAAATTACTATTTTACTGAATAGTTTGACATTGACAGTTCGGTAATCGGTTTAAGGATGCGTTCATACTGAAAGTTTAAAGTTTTCAAGTCGCTAACGAAAGACCCATTCTTTAGAAAAATACTTGTTAGCCCTTACTCAGACTTCTTTTGTACAATGAACCATTACGCTACAGAACTGAAGGTCGATTCTTTTAGATCCTAGACTATTTCCGTTTTATGAAGAAAGGAAACTTACCATTTATAATAGGTTAAGGGAATAAAAATGACGAAACGAAGATGCAAATTATCAGCTTTAAGTCGGGTTAATCCTTTAAAATTGAAACTAAGGCTATATGGTCTTGCGACAAATATCCATAAACTACTTGCTTCTATAGGTTGTAATCGCAGACCTTATATTTTCAAGAAATAAATTTCTTGCTTCATTATATATGAAGAGGCAGCCTTTAAACGTTTTTTTCTGCTTTCTAGCAGTTTCGATGTTATATCCTCTTGATGTCCTTTGAAGCAAGAACGCTTCGAGCATATATTTATACAAACATTTCAAAGGTCAAAGAAATCATGACGAATTCTTTGGAGCTTTAAAAAGACGGGCCCAGTGGCGCAATAGTTAGTGCGATGAACCGCCGCGCAGAAGGTCTGTGTTCGATTCCCAGCCGTGTCAACGCCAAAATGATTTTTCACTGGCCCTCCTCTCGTGATGATTTGACAAATCAAATGCCAAGAATAGCTTATCTCAACTTCGCCGTTCGGAGTCGGCATAAAACAGGAGGTACCGCCATCGTGCAAGAAGTACACACGCACACATGAATGATTGTGAGAAAGATAGGCCCTGGGTACTAACGAGACTGTTGCGCCAAAAATTTGTATTTTCGTGTTTTAAAAAAAAAAACCACGGCAGCTTTTGAAATTACTTCAGCAAATATGAAAGCTGTGGACGTAGAGCAGGTAATTGTTTTTGAATTAATGGATGTTGAATAATGCAAAGATTTTAAAGTCATACAGATGACGAACTGCATACAAGAAAAACTTTTCTATGGCGGGTTTTGCGGCACAGCCCGCCATATATTTGAATCTCGTGTGCACTTGCCCGCCCGTACCATGGAACTGGTGAACAAAAGTCTTTGTTTTTTTTTTCTCAATGCGTCATCTGTATGGCTTTATAATCTTTACTCCGACGTAGTCTAATCTGGGGGTACAATTTTCGATGACATTGTCCAACATTTGTGGCCGTATATTGGCAATAACGCGGCGAGTGTTGTCCTCCAAGTTTTGGGCTTATCGGCGCAAAATACCGACTTCACATATCCCCACCGAAAATAGTCAAGCAACTTGAACGCGGCTACATAGATACATGGCTTCTGAAGGGTTTTATTGATTAACCGTGTTCTTACAGGGCATGGTTAGAGAACTTTTGAAGACATGTTACCGAGATCGCAGAGAAACCGCAGAGCCAATTTAAAAATCTACCCAAGATACACTAAAAATTTTACCATGTCAGTGTTTTTTTTTTCGCTTGTTTTAAGAATTTGTCTATATAGCAGCATTTTAACCCACACCCACTTTTTGGGATGGTTTTCGTTTAAATACGATTTTTAAAGGATATGACATAGCTTAGGTCAGCCTAGAGTGTAGTGGAAGAAATTGGTTTTCCAAAAATCCCCACGGATTGCAGCCTTCTCATAAGTATCTGTCTAGGTAAACGGTGCTTTTTTTTTATAGAGATATATAACTTGGAAATGGAATAAAACATGACGATTTTTTTTTTCGAAAGATAATCTTTTAGCAATTTAATTTTAATATTATTTCTGGCATATGACCGTCACGGCTGGCTCGGACCAAAGATTATAAAGTCATACAGATGACGAACTGCATACAAGAAAAACTTTTCTATGGCGGGTTTTGCGGCACAGCCCGCCATATATTTGAATCTCGTGTGCACTTGCCCGCCCGTACCATGGAACTGGTGAACAAAAGTCTTTGTTTTTTTTTTCTCAATGCGTCATCTGTATGGCTTTATAATCTTTACTCCGACGAAGTCTAATCTGGGGGTAAAATTTTCGATGACATTGTCCAACATTTGTGGCCGTATATTGGCGGCGAGTGTTGTCCTCCAAGTTTTGGGCTTATCGGCGCAAAATACCGACTTCACATATCCCCACCGAAAATAGTCAAGCGGCGTTTAATCGCACGATCTTGGAGGCCATTCCAGAGGACCAAAACCTGAAATTATGTGCTCACCGAACGTTTCCTTCAACAAATCAATTGTGACACGAGCTGTGTGACATTTTGCGCCGCCTTGTTAAAATCATTTTCACTTGACTATGAATTGCTTGAATACTGTGACGAGAATTATAGCAAAAAAATTGCGTCAGCGCTCTTAAAGTTCCGACGATCGACTCGGAATTTCCGTAGTAGATTTTAATTATTCGTAAATGGTGTTCCATCATGTCCTTCCAAAATGATCAAAATTACTATTTTACTGAATAGTTTGACATTGACAGTTCGGTAATCGGTTTAAGGATGCGTTCATACTGAAAGTTTAAAGTTTTCAAGTCGCTAACGAAAGACCCATTCTTTAGAAAAATACTTGTTAGCCCTTACTCAGACTTCTTTTGTACAATGAACCATTACGCTACAGAACTGAAGGTCGATTCTTTTAGATCCTAGACTATTTCCGTTTTATGAAGAAAGGAAACTTACCATTTATAATAGGTTAAGGGAATAAAAATGACGAAACGAAGATGCAAATTATCAGCTTTAAGTCGGGTTAATCCTTTAAAATTGAAACTAAGGCTATATGGTCTTGCGACAAATATCCATAAACTACTTGCTTCTATAGGTTGTAATCGCAGACCTTATATTTTCAAGAAATAAATTTCTTGCTTCATTATATATGAAGAGGCAGCCTTTAAACGTTTTTTTCTGCTTTCTAGCAGTTTCGATGTTATATCCTCTTGATGTCCTTTGAAGCAAGAACGCTTCGAGCATATATTTATACAAACATTTCAAAGGTCAAAGAAATCATGACGAATTCTTTGGAGCTTTAAAAAGACGGGCCCAGTGGCGCAATAGTTAGTGCGATGAACCGCCGCGCAGAAGGTCTGTGTTCGATTCCCAGCCGTGTCAACGCCAAAATGATTTTTCACTGGCCCTCCTCTCGTGATGATTTGACAAATCAAATGCCAAGAATAGCTTATCTCAACTTCGCCGTTCGGAGTCGGCATAAAACAGGAGGTACCGCCATCGTGCAAGAAGTACACACGCACACATGAATGATTGTGAGAAAGATAGGCCCTGGGTACTAACGAGACTGTTGCGCCAAAAATTTGTATTTTCGTGTTTTAAAAAAAAAAACCACGGCAGCTTTTGAAATTACTTCAGCAAATATGAAAGCTGTGGACGTAGAGCAGGTAATTGTTTTTGAATTAATGGATGTTGAATAATGCAAAGATTTTAAAGTCATACAGATGACGAACTGCATACAAGAAAAACTTTTCTATGGCGGGTTTTGCGGCACAGCCCGCCATATATTTGAATCTCGTGTGCACTTGCCCGCCCGTACCATGGAACTGGTGAACAAAAGTCTTTGTTTTTTTTTTCTCAATGCGTCATCTGTATGGCTTTATAATCTTTACTCCGACGAAGTCTAATCTGGGGGTAAAATTTTCGATGACATTGTCCAACATTTGTGGCCGTATATTGGCGGCGAGTGTTGTCCTCCAAGTTTTGGGCTTATCGGCGCAAAATACCGACTTCACATATCCCCACCGAAAATAGTCAAGCGGCGTTTAATCGCACGATCTTGGAGGCCATTCCAGAGGACCAAAACCTGAAATTATGTGCTCACCGAACGTTTCCTTCAACAAATCAATTGTGACACGAGCTGTGTGACATTTTGCGCCGCCTTGTTAAAATCATAGCTCGTGCACATCACGGTTGTTCAGTTGATGTACGAAAAGGTCAGTAATCATGGCTCTATAGGTGTCACCATTGACTTTAAGGTTCTAGCAGCATCGTCCTTAAAGAAGTACGGACCAATTAGTCCACCAACCCATAAAGCACACCAAGGAGTCAGTTTTTGTGGATGAAATGTTGTCTCACTTAAGGATTATCATCACTCCAAATACGGCAGTTTAGTTTATTGACGTTCCATTCAATTACACGCACGAGTTGTTCGCATTAGGAACAATCGCGAAGGTCAATCCAACCGAAAGTGCAATGGCCAGACCTCACTCCGGGGGAACCGCCTTCATGATCACGGTAAGCCCTAAGCCAGGTTTATCAAAATTGGGATCAACGGCAGTCTTGTTTTGGGCCCATGCCATGCACCGAATCTTCGAATTGCTAGGTGATCCTGTGGCTTCAATTCTTGCACGAGTTTAATTTTGTAACAAAGATCTTTCCGCAAAATCTAATTCCTGTGAACGATGGCAAAGACTAATTCGGGTCTTCCTCTAGCCACGCTCTATAGTAGAAATGACTTCTTCTGTGCGTACTGTACAACGTCTCTCTGGATGCGTATTACCATTTAGAGTAAACGTTATGCGAAAGCGTTCAATACTTAAAATTGCTCTGATGGACGATTATGTTGACCGTAAAAATGGACGTTGAGCGCGATACGTATTTCGAAGAGAACCATGATTTTCAAAATAAATTTACACGATTTGGAAGCGTTGTTCAGACGTCAGTCTCTATTTATGTTGAGCTGCCAAACCGACCAGCTGACAAAATGGCCGGCAGTTTAAATAGCGTTGACAACTTAAAGTTCTTTACCTCTAAAAAAAAACACACCCTTTACATCAAATGTGTTACGTTCCATTAAAAATCCTAAAATCGAATCTAAATCATAGTGGTAATCTTAAATATATCTCTAGATACTTACACATTTGAAATGCGACCTTTCGATTGTTTCTGGTTGTTGTTTAGCTTTTCTATTCAATATATGCCTAGATACTTCAGAAGTGTTTGAAAAAAGTCTAGCAAATCCGATTCAGTCTAAGAATCATCTGCCAATGAAATGGAATTTCAATCGAGTATTACTGCTTCAAAGACATTGACATTGACATCACAGTCCTTCGCACATGAATGCAACGAACTACAGACACATAACAGCACTGGCGACTGAGGCCATCGGCTGGGACAAATCAAGACATTAATATAACAGAGAGAGACAGATAGACACATAGAAGAAAATACATATAACATAAACCTACGTGGCACAGAGGAGGAGACATAGATTTATATCGTCTCATATTATCGCACAGGTGGCCTCAGATAAGCTGGCAATTTTCGTAGAAAACAAATGCTGCCGACGCTGGGGCTTGAACCCGCAGCGTTTAACTTAGCAGTCAACTACGCATTCCTCTGAGCCATGGCCACCTGCGTTGTGGTTGAATATTCGTCTCCATAGCCCGTCTCATCATCCGCTTTTGATACGGTCCATGAGGATTTAGTACGGTATACCAAAACAAGACATGGCCCTGTATAGTTCGTCATTATAAAAGCCATCGTATGTGGCGTTGAAATCAATATTTTGTGCTATGTGTCGATTTGGACTTCTAGGATCTGCCAAAGTGTGAAGATTAGAACAGTTGTACACTTTGCTGACCCTTTGCTGAAGGGGCGATCAGGTTGTTGGTAAACGGTTTCAGGTGTTCACATATTATGGCAGATATGATCTTGTATGCGATGTTGAGGATACTTATGCCACTATAGTTGGGGCAGTTCAGAGGGTCTCCTTTTTTGTGACCCGGGTAGACGAAGCTAAGGTTCCATTTAGGCGAACTTTCATCCGAACAAAATTGGTTGGTGAATCTTACTTACTAAACCATCTTCACTGGCTTTATAAAGGTCGGTAACTTCTTTTTAAGCTATCCTCGATTCACTAAGGTCGGTAAGGTGGTAGTTTTCGGTGCTTCAGCCAATATTCATTCTGCCTCAGCACCAACTGTGTCTTAACTACGATATTTCCTTGTTCATCACGACAAGATTCTGTTCGTGCCTCGTTTTCCTGGCTTTGAAGAAACGCCTTGCCACCTCTCTTTATCCTCGACTATGGGCCTGCTCTTGCTCTTTATTGTTCTTTCTGAAAACTCGGAGTTCTTCACCTCTTCTTTCCCTATAGAGCTCAATGGCAGCTCCCGTCTTCACCTGCAACTTAGCTTGTAGACCTCATTTTTGGCTGCGAGCATACGATGTGAAAATCGTTCTTGAAGACTTCAGTGCCAAAAACAGTAAAGAAAACATCTTCGGCTGGTTAAAAAACACAGTCTTCATAAATAGAAACAAAATATTAGGTTCCGAATAATAGCCTACGCTGATGCATGTAACAACAGCACTATGTTCCCACGACTTAAAATTCACAAAGCAACCCTACGATCTCCAGATGGTTTAACGGCCAACCAAATCGATCATCTGCTCATAGAAGCGAGGCACGTATCTAACATCCTGAATGTATACACATTCAGAGTGGCAAACGTCAACTAGTAGATACCATTTGCTAGTGGCGGACAAATTCAGAGCCCGAATGTTCAAGAAGAAGAAGTTACAAATGGTCGCCTGTAGTGTCAAAGGCTACCAGCGTCCCACGAAAAGATGTCTGTAGTATGCAATACTACTACTAAATAGAACCCTACCAGGTTCACAAGAATTACGGCGATAGTCACGTGGCCAATTGGAAGCCATGCGGCCAAACTAAGGATCCCATACAAACCTCAATGCCACAGTTGCGGGAACACAAATGAGAGAGAAACTCTCTCCCATTTTATCTGCCCATAAATGTCCAGCATTATTCTGAAATAAAATAATTATGACACCGGAATGTCTATGTGTTGGGTCAACCGATTCTAAGAGGCTCTTCCGCCTTATTGAGTAAAAGGTTTAAAACTGCATTTTTATTAATCACTACGACCACGAATGGCAATCTATACATCATATTAAATCAAAAGTATAGGTCTTACAATGGAATCGTCGGGCACTGCATATCGATTAAATCCTAATGGATCTTAGCTGGGTCTTAAATGAAATATTGTTCATACATAGCATTTTTCTAAAGTTCAACGCCATTTATAGGATAAATCATAATAAAAATCTCTTCACCCTGCTCCCGATAATTCGGTAGTAACCGCTAATCCTCTACCTTTTCCCACAGCAGTTTGTTGATTGTCTCGCCTCTATTCCAACATTCTCGATTCATAACGAAAATATGACATAAAGAAAAGAAATCGATAACAACGATAAAAAAAAAAACGTAAATCCCTGTGGTGGTTAAGTCTTATAAACAAACATCTCTCGGTACACAATTGTAGTTACGTGCCCGTACTCAAAGGAAGCCAACAAAAGGCTTTGCTTACAAATTGTGGTCCGACGCTTCCTTCTTAGCCATGGGTAATCATCGTATGACTGGACTGGGTACCTACACCGATTGCTTCATATACGAAGAAGCTTAGATTTAGGTTAATTGATAAAAAGTGGATTTAACACGCCTTCTTTTTTATGACGGATTTTTTTTTTCGTATTTTTCCTTCCATCTTTTCTCGTGGGTAACTGTTATCGTTAAGCCGAGATTATTGGGTTCTCCATTCCTAGGTGGTTATCTCACCTGGGTTCGGTCTATCATTTTCAATAGCTATTGTGACGGACGAGGGTTTCCTTTGATAATAAATGCTGCTTGCTGCTACTCAAGGTCAATTGCCTTTGAGAACTGAAATAGTGGCTAGCAGATGTTTTCTAATTCCATCACCAATTAAGACAAATACGTGGCCAACAGGGGTGTTGCGGTGGATTTTAATTCACCGAGGCATCCTCCTATCCAAGGCGGCAGTGAGCAATATTTTTCGACTCTTTCAGTGGGAAGGGGGCTATAAAAAGATACAAAAATATGTTCCATTTCAACAAGCCTAGAAAGACCGCGCCGTCGTCGTTGCCAATTAATTTCGCAAAAAATTACATTTCGACTCTTGGCATAGAAGTAATTGTATGACGTGTGCTGCTGAATCCATGTGCGTGGTGGCATCAGGCAACACAAACAAATTCGCCTCTATAAAATGAGAACTTGGGTATCCATCGTCGTTGGTGGTAGTTCGGTGTTTTATTATGAAAAATAGCAGACACGTGTCTCGAGAAGTACCACGAGCAAGTATCCATCCCAATGGTGAGTGAAAAACTGTTTCAAGGTTGCCCAGCAAATAAAGTGGAAGAACTCTCTACTTTTTCTGGTACACGATGTGCGTAAAGTTCACCAAAACAAAAAAAAAATTAATCAATCGAAATAGTTTCTGAGGTCATCGTGGTTCTCGGAATGTGGGTGAAGAATTTGTACGCCAGTGCATGTGTCCTAATGAAGAAAATTCCTATTTTCAGAGATAGTGTTTTCTATTTTTTTGGTCGAACTTGTTGCCAAGTGTAGATAATGACTCAGTGAGGCTTCTTACGAGTTAAATTATCTTCTTTTTTTTCAGGAGATGATAAGCGTTTGAAACGTGCACGTTGAAGATAGACCTGGCCGTAATGAAATAAATAACATGAGCTATATAAAATGCTGACACACGGTTGACGACAAGCTCTCAATTCCAGAGCAGCACGAGATGATTCTTACAGACCTTGTTTGACTGAATTGTTTTAAATTATACAGGGTGTGTGATTTTAATGTCGGTTTGTAAACATTGGATAAATTTAGTAGAATTGTTTTTGAAACAAAGATTCAGCATAATTTTAACGTCGAGAATATCGTGGCCAATAAGCATTCTGCGCCGGACGAGACTATTCGTCGTTTGGTGTGAAATCATAAATTGACTCAAAGAATATTGGCGACAAACAGTTCACGTCGAGCGAATTGTTGACACTGGACCTTATTTTTGATAATCGAGGCCCATTTTAACAGTTTTGGCCACCATTTACAAACAAATTTGTCATGTCTAGAGATAATTTCTCTAAGCACACCTGAACGTCATAAGGGACAAATTTCCTACAAGTCATCGCAGTGCCAGATAAAGCGCCTATAAGGCGGTTTAATCGTCATTGTACACAGCCAAGCTAGTAAAGTGCATGTTTTGGGACAGAACTCCAAATATGAGAACAATGTTAAAGACCTGATCTTATTTGTGCTTTATATGTATCGGGTTTTTCAACAGGGACGCTACAAAAGTTGAGCGACAGGGACAGCAAACGACGCCATCTTTCTTGCCGCTCTTTTGAAATTTCTCTTCGGTAAGGTTTGCCATTTCATGATGGAAAGATATACGATCCAACAACGAGTCGAAATTATTAAAATTTACAACCGAAATTCGGAGTCAGTGACCTCAACGTTAAGAGCGCTATGTGCAATTTATGGTCGTCATAATCGTCCTAGCGGATCAACAATTGAGCGTCTAGTGGAAAAATTTGAATCCACAGGCACAGTACAAAATGTTCCCGTGCCAGTGAGACAAAGAAGTGCGCCCGTAGTGTCGAGAATATTGCTGCCGCTGAGGCTTCAGTTGAAGAAAGCCCAAATGTGACTCTCACACGTCGTTCTCAAGCGTTTTGCACCTCTGTGACGTCGTTGTGGCGAATTTTGCAAAAAGATCTTGGCCTACTCCAAATTCCTATGGCCTATGGACCTATGGCACCTGATTTTTTCCTGGGAGGTTATTGCAAACAGGAAGTCTACAAAGCAAAACCATCAAATTTGAATGAACTGAAGCATCATTCGAGAAACAATTGCGGCTATTCCTGTCTCAACTCTCCATGCAGTAATGAACAACTTTTTGGTAAGATGACGCACATGAATCAACGAGCAGGGGGGCATTTAAATTCCATTATTTTTAACGCTAATTATGCGATGTTTAATAAAATCGAATTAATGTAACATGAATAAAAGAAAAATGAATTCCGTACACTGAAAAAAAAAGTTATTCTAGTTTTTTTAATGTAGCATCGCCACCCTGTACTTTATAGAAAGTGAAATGGTACAGAAATTTAAAGCTTCTGAAAAGTTTCCGGGGATATACGTACACGTGACAGTTCTAAAGATGTTTTGGTAGAGCTTCCGCCGAAGTAGTATGGAAGTATAATATGGTTAGACCTCCTGACTTAAAGCTTAAAGCAGTTTTTTTTTGTCTTTAAAAAAAAAAACTTTGACATACAAGAAATTGGACAATCTGTACCCACACAAAAGAAAATCAAGATTTTCTAAAACGCATGACTAGGTCGTAGTGCCCCCGAAAGCGATGCATTATTAAAAGTTTTTGTAAAAACACACAGAGTTTGACTTATCAAAGGTGAAGCCAAATAATTTCTTCAAGTTATCACGACATTTGAGTAATAGAAGCTTTGATTATCAAATAAAAATGAAATGTAAAGTTTAATATTGGCGCTATTGCCAACCAATGTTCGAGTTATCGAAGTTCGACTGCAATCAATAATAAAAAAAATTAAGTTTACAAAAAAATGTGACAAAAGGAGGAAATATGAAAAAAATAATTAAATTTTCAATTTCGTTATTTTTGAGTTTCGGTAATGCTTTGGTAATGCTTCGGTAAGGCTTCAGTAAAGAAATCTTTGGAGTGCTGTATAGTGTGCCAAAAAATTTTCAAAATACTTGATACAGTTAATATTTCTGGAGGGGAAACAGTATCGAAAGTGTTTTATCGACGCGAAATTGTCAGTTGGGTTTGCTTGATCTAAATGCTTCCTTAAAATTAATATGTGAATGATTTTTTTTCGATTTTTCTCCGTAGAACATGGTCACCGAATCTGCCATATGATTTACAAATAACCCAACATCTGTATGCAAATCCTTTAAATTAAAAACAACGAATCAAACTCCAACTGAACTTAAATCAAACAACCATAAATGATTACTTGCTATTCTCGTACTAAAACGATAGCAAATTATCTCCTCGTGTTTGTATATCTTTTACAATAATATAACAGACTCTTACATTATTTAAGTAGACATTGAATAAGCACTTGACCTTGTTCAGATAACAATCAAGCACCTTAAGGTCTCTGTAACAAGTACTTAATTGTATTCACGAGTATTTACTTAACGTTTGCTTTTGAGAGTAAGTTCACTAAGAATAAAGTCAATATCCCCCAAACATTGTCACTTCTGAAATAACTTCCAATGATAAGGAAAAGATATTTACTTAGTTTTCAATTGTATAAATCTGGTTACGTAATAATATCAACGCGTACTTTTATAGTTCCAATAGCGCTTCATTGTGAGAGTTGATTGATTACTTTAGAACTACTACTTTAATTTAAACTAAAATTAGCATGTCCTATTTGGAAAATCTGAATTAAAATAGACTTAAGCAAAAGTTTTTTTTTCAATGACGATTTTATCGGGAACGACTCTAACAATTTTAAGTGGGAAATACAGAAACTAAAGCCTAAAAAAGCTCCGGGTGATGACCAGATTACAGGAGAACTTCTAAAAATGTTGCCCCGGAACACATTAACTAAACTCCTCTACATTGTAAATGCAGCAATTCGATTAGAATACATACCAAGACAGTGGAAAGTCGCGGAAGTGATTATGATTCTCAAACCAGGAAAATCACCGAATGAAATAAATGATTACAGACCAATTTCACTTCTTCCAATAATTTCAAAAGTTTTCGAAAGGATATTACTCGGTCGCTTACACCCCATTATTGATCAGAAACGCCTTTTACCTGACCATCGAATTGGGTTCAGAAGTAAACTATTCGATTGTGGACCAAGTTCATCGAATTACTGATGTAATGGAGAAAGCTTTCGAAGAAAAGAAAATTTGCTCAGTCGTATTTCTTGACGTGTCGCAAGCCTTTGACAAGGTTTGGCATAGAGGCCTTCAATACAAACTAAGACAAGTTCTGCCTGAAAAGTTATATAAAATCATCGTGTCGTAACATGAGCATAGACTCTTCCATGTGAAACTTGGAAACGAATATTCGTATTTTAAAAAAATATTGGGAGGAGTACCCCAAGGAAGCGTCTTTGGACCACTCTTGTATCTCCTATTTACACGTGCTTCCCAAAAACAAACGACACAATAGTCGCCACGTTTGCTGAAGATAAAGCTATACTAGCAGTTGGCACAACAATAGAGCAAACAAATATGAAATTACAAAACGAGGTTAATGAATGGACAAAATCCTGGCGGATTGCACTTAACGAGAGCAAGTCGATTCATGTAGATTTTTCGTATAAGCCGACAAACAATTTGCCAGTATTTCTCAATACGGTTCGAGTCTCTTTTGCAAATGAAGCAAAATATCTCGGAATGACACTCGATGCAAAATTGAAATGGAAATCGCATGTAAAAAAGAAATGCGAAGACAGAGAACTGTACTGGTTACTCGGAGAACATTCGAAGCTTAACCTTGACAACAAGCTGCTATTATACAAGCAAGTTCTTAAGCCGGTCTGGTGATATGGGATACAACTATGGTATACAACCAGTGAAACAAGTCTAAACATTCTTCAAACTTCCGAAAACAAAATGTTAAGATCATTAAGATCGAATGAATATCTGTGCAGAGATCTGGGTATTCCCGCGGTTAAAGATGAAACGAAAAATTTTGCACGCAAACATAAAAAACGTTAATTGGGACATGTTAACACAACGGTCCTCCAAATTCTTGTCGAAACAAATTTATTGCGGCGTTTTCTAAGAACTAAGCCCTTAGATTTGGCCCGATAATAACAAACCGCGCTATAAATTGCGGAAAAAGCAGGAACTCTCAAAGGAAAATTACCTGCCAAACATTCATTACTCATTGCTAAATAGGTCGCATACTTAGTTGCAATACAAATATAGGGTGATCCAAGTAGAGATACTTTTTTCAATAGCCTTTTTTGACAGATCACGTGTGAGTCGTGTCATGCTGTCATGTTATTTTTGTTTAGTATTGTTTGGCATTTCATAATGGAAAGACTTACGCGTTTACAAATTGTTCAACTTTATTATGAAAATTCACGTTCTGTGAGGAATGGGTTTCGTGCACTTCGCTCAACTTATGGTCAACATAGTCGGCCTACTGAGCGTACTATTCGCAACACCATCACCCTTTTTGAGACCCAGCATTCATTATTGGATAATAGACTTTTTTAGACTTTTTCCTGTGGGGATATGTAAAGTCAAAAGCTTATGCCGACAAACCCGCTTCGATTCAGGCCTTGGAGGAAAACATCACGCGTGTCATTCGCCAGTTACCAGTCGAAATGCTCGAACGAGTGATCGAAAATTGGACTCAACGGATGGACCATCTGCGACGTAGCAACGGCCAACATTTGATAGACATAATCTTCAAAAAATAAATGCCAAAGAATGTTCTTTCAAATGATAATAAACATTCTCCATTAAATTTGAATTTTCTGTGTTTTTTTCTTTAAAAAAGTAGGGAACCTCGAAATGGATCACCCTTTACAAAAAGGGTTGTGGTTTTAGTGCGTAAAAGTCTCACACTACTTTGGGCACGTGCTCATCGTGTCTATCGAGATATCCCTCAGCCCACGGAATAAAAAAACATTTTTTTTCGCTAAAAATGGTATAACGGTAATTCATATTCATATATTATTGATTCATAAATTTATTGATTGATACAAAATTTTAAGCATTTTAAACAAATTTTTGCCAATTGTTTAACCCTTTGCGAATTATTGTTTTTTTTTTCTTATTTTTGAAAACAAACAATAAAAATAGATTCATGCAACCTTGGTTATTTTGTGTTAACCAAGAAATAAATTGTGGTTTTCTTATTTTGTACTGTTATTAACATTTAGTACGTGGTTACTCTGAGAAACCACTAGCAGTCCTGCATTTTTTCCGTTTTTATTTCGCATGGTATTTGGCAAAAACTGCAGACTGAGTAGCACCATTTGGAACGATGAAATTTACTTTTTGTGCTGCAATATGCACATCTTCGTGTGCAAACTGTGAAGCACTCTTGTTGTCTAGCCCTTATAGAATAGAATTTAGTCTTCAGACTCCCAATCAGATTGACTAGAATCAAAACCATTAGAAGCAACTGCTACACAATCTACATCATTCTGAAGCAATATTGTCACATCCAGTTCATCTTCCTCGTCCACATCTCCAGTGTCGGAATCCGGATAAGATGGGATATCCTCCAAAATATCGATAATATCAGTCAAGTGGAGTGAATAACCCTTCCGAGTTCCAACTAAGGGAAAAAAACGATCTAACTATAACTAAGACAAAAAAAATATCTAAATAACGGGTGGTTAAATTTTAAGGGCCAATGTTGAATGCGAACCTCACCTAGTCGTCAAGTTTTTTTTCTGCATTTCATCTGGCATTTCTCAATTTCAGACTAAATCAATTTGAACCATTGAAAGATACACAGTCGAGCAACGCGTTTAAGGTATTCAGGCTTATTATGAAAATGGGCGTTCAAATCAAAATGCATATCGTGCACTTCGTGAGTTTTTCTGTCAATCGGAAAAATCGTGGACAAATTTGAGCAAACCGGGTCTTTAGGAGATGTGAAGGCACCAGTGCATGCTCGTACGGCCCGTACTCCAGAAAATATTGCTGCTGTTCGCGATAGTGTGGCTGAAGAGCCGTCTATCCAACTCGTCGTCGTGCCCAACAATTGCACCACTCACGCTCGTCGTTGATGAACATTATGCATCAAGACTTGCATTTACACGCTTACAAGGTGCAATTGACACAAGAACTAAAGCCTCTTGACCATTTCAAGCGTCGTCAATGGTCAGAATGGTGGCAAAAAGTGGCAACAGTGGATGATGAGGCACATTTTCACCTCAGTTGATTCGTCAATAAGCAGAATTGCCGCATTTGGGCGAATCCAAGAGTGATTGTAGAAAAACCAATGCACCCACAAAGAGTGACTGTTTGGTGCGGTTTATGGTCTAGCGGCATCATCGGGCCGTATTTTTTCTAAAATCAGGCCGGTCAGGCAGTTACTGTGAATGGTGTTCGCTTGGAGTAACCACCCAAATAAAGTACACTACATCCATAGACCAATTGAGTTTTAACACATTTAAGTCAAAAAACACGAAGGAATATCCAAAAAAAACTCGATTTGTATCGAACTTACCACTCATTTCAATTTAGAGTACCAAATTAACAGTTTTACTTTGAACACTCTTCAAGCTCCCTTCACAGCAGATGACTAATTCACAATGACCCCCCACTCATCCCAAAATGCATAAATGTTGCACATGAAAAAAATTCCTGTTGCTCTACGAATGGACAGGAACAAATGCGACATGTTGGTTTTCCATTTAAACCACCAGGAAAACAGGAAAAAATTATTGATTAGGTGGTTTCATGATAAAACCACGGGGCAACAAAGGGTTTGGTGTGCTTAAGAACAATTCTGAATCTGAAAATATCATACTTGCATTTAGTTTCTAAAAGAATTAATAAATTATCAACGAAAATGTAATGGAAAATAATTGCTTGCTTGCTATTTTATCATCTGATAATTTAATCCCAGGGTTAACTCACCAAACTTGCGCGGTTAAGTCGAAGTTAACTCTGGACTGAAATTGACTGAAAAACAACTTTCTTAAGTTAATTCGAGTTTAATCCCGAAACTAAGATTACCTCGCACAGATAAACGGGTCTTAGAAAACAATATATAAAAAAAGTTTTTTTTTTTATTTTTACCGCATAGAATAATGCCATTGTGACATATTACAATCGAAATTTGAATTTCACCTCACCTGCAAAAAAAAAAAAAAAAATTAATTAATAATGGAAAATTGAATTTAAAATCTTCATGTATTTAAATAATTTAGTGATCTACATTAAGGCCCTGTGTTAGGGTTACATTTCATTCACTGGCTGAATTTTGACGTTTCCTTTCCTCCTACGGAAACGTCAAAAAAAGGATTGAAGAGATTGTTTTGAGAACATGTTTTCATTAATTTCTCATTATATAGAGGCCTAAAGCAGACTTTCCATAAGCACACGGAAAAAGAGAGAAAAAAAAAGAGAAAGAGAGAGAGGGACATAATTCAATCGTCATATCCTGGAAATCCTTTTTGACAGCAACAATTAGTGAATGGAGATTTTTCAAAGAAAATGGTATCCAATGAAGATCTTTTCGAATTGAAGTCTATGTCAACAAAGACTTCTATCGCATTTGAGGAGTTTAGAATCCAAGAGTTATCATTCAATATCGCATATATTTTCGTGGTGAAAAGGTACTGCTGGCGATATTGTTGAAAATGGTTAATGTGCACTTCTGTTCATCAATGTGCCTACGGATTACTCCAACTGACGAGCACTGGTGTGTGGAAATGTTCAAAAGGAACTCTAAGGGCTGATGATGCCTACTGCTGTCTGCGAAACAAATCTAGCAATTGCGAAAAGGTCTGTTCGTAGGCGGTAACCTTGCGTTTGCGACTTGTGCAAAAATGGAACGAGACGAGGTAAGTGCTTTCACAGCCACGGTTTCTAATGTGGATAATATATGGGGACATAATAACGGGTGCGTTTTTAAGCGTTTCAATCGTTGAAATTTGGTATATGGGCTTCTTGTCAGAAAATGCGCTGCATATTGTGCTTGACAGTCTCTGTAATGCATAACCCCACAAGAAATAATCAAGAGGCGTTAAATCGCATGATCTTGGCAGCCAACTCACACGGCCATTTCGAGAGATAAGCTGCCCACCAAATTCATCCATCAACATTTCCATTGCTTCACGAGCTGTGTGGCAAATGTCAACCGATTTCAACTCAGCCAACTGGGGCAAAAAAAAGTCGCGTATCACAGCTCGATATCGTTCGCGGTAACGTTTCTTCCACGGTTGTCTTTGAAGAAAAATGGACCGATGATGCCAGCAGCCCATAAACCACACCAAACTTTCCTTTTTTCGGAATGCATCGGTAATTTTTTGTATGACATGTGTCTGTTCATCACTCCCGATGCGACAGTTTTGCTTATTTACGTATTCGTTGAGCCAGAGCCTCATCGCTGAACACAATTTTTCGATAAAACATTTTGCACAGAGCACGAATTTCGATAATAAATTTCAAAAATTTGCAATCGTTGCTCGTTTGTAAGTCTTTCCATGATTAAATGGCAGAGTAAAATGAAAACTTTTTACTTTGACAGAGTACGTTTGGACGACATTACTAACCAGTGCTGCCAACCTAAAAAAAAAAAGTTACCTTAAAAAAAATCACCCTTTACGAATAACGGGTGATCCAAGTAGAGATACTTTTTTCAATAGCCTTTTTTGACAGATCACGTGAGAGTCGTGTCATGCTGTCATGTTATTTTTGTTTAGTATTGTTTGGCATTTCATAATGGAAAGACTTACGCGTGAACAACGTTTACAAATTGTTCAACTTTATTATGAAAATTCACGTTCAAGACGGCGCCACTTCCCACACATCGCATCAATCAATGGACTTATTGAGAGAACATTTCGGTGAGCACATAATTTCACGTTTTGGGCCGGTCGATTGGCCACCAAGATCGTGTGATATCACACCGTTAGACTTTTTCCTGTGGGGATATGTAAAGTCAAAAGCTTATGCCGACAAACCCGCTTCGATTCAGGCCTTGGAGGAAAACATCACGCGTGTCATTCGCAAGTTATCAGTCGAAATGCTCGAAGGAGTGATCGAAAATTGGACTCAACGGATGAACCATCTACGACGTAGCAACGGCCAACATTTGATAGACATAATCTTTAAAAAATAAATGCCAAAGAATGTTCTTTCAAGTGATAATAAACATCCTCCATTAAATTTGAATTTTCTGTGTTTTTTTCTTTAAAAAAGTAGGGAACCTCGAAATGGATCACCCTTTACAATTTTTTGGCGCAACAGGCTTGTTAGTACTTAGGGCCGAGTATCCTTTTTTACACTATCTGATCTGTCTCCACAGGCGCATCATTTAGTGCATTTGCAAGTGGAATATCACAGAACATAGAAGTTATTCAGTTTCATGTGTGTGTGTACTTCTTGCACGATGGCAGGACCTCCTGTTTTATGCAAAATCCGAACGGCTACGTTGAGGTCAGATTTTCTTGACAATTGCTACTACTAGGATGATTTCTCAGATCATCACAAGAAGGGGGTAGTAAAAAATCATTTATGTGCAGCTTAGGCTGCAGCCAATCGCAGCCACTGGGGACATGCTCCACCGAAATTTTATCTGTGTAGAATCTTCCTTTACACACCTTGGGAGTTTTGATTTCTACAAAGTGAGGATTACTGAATTGGCTGCCATTTTGCTAAAAATAAAAAGCAAATGATATCGTTGCAACGGCCACTTTCTGCGCAAGCTCATGCATATTTGTCCTCGTTTCACGTCGATTTAAAATGTTGCTCGCAATTGCTACCAATGTTGGCTTACAAGACTTATGAACAAAGTTATGGTAATCACGAGATGAAGAAAAGAACCAAAGATGGTCTGCCAAAATGTACACTTTACTCTCAAATATTCTTAGCATAATAACTAATAACATCTGACGACATTTAATTTTTCCCCATACAAAGATTTTTTAAGGATTTCAAGACAAATTTTTACTTAAAACCATTCTGTATGCATTTTTGTTATGTAAATACATTTCTACCGGAAAAATTAAATGGAATCAGCAATAATAATATTGTACGGGAACAGATCTGTTATAACGTTTCCTTTGACCCACATTGTACGTTGATCAAACTTTTCAGAACCTCCTGAATTGCATTTGACATGCTAAATATAACCAACTAATTATTAAGTAGATATATAGTACTAGCTAAGATATAAGCAGTGAGACTATAGCCGACGGGCTCAAATCCAAGCAGGGATAAACAATTCTTAACTACCGATCAAAAATAAGAATACCGACTCCAGTGACTAAATTACAGTCGGTATAGTAGCGTGCTAATTTTTGGTTGCGAATTCACTTCAGGACGCGGAAAGACTTTGGACATAGTGTGGCATTTGCTTAAAAGCTACCAGCCTAGCTGACCAGGATTCATAAAAATGACAAAGAAAGTCTTGACTACCTACACAGCCATTACTGGAAGTATAGCGGAAGCGTGTTAACACTTTTATTTAACTTCCGGCTCAAAACCAGTTCCGATTATCACCAGTGATTGTGATCTTTCGAGGCAATCAACCCGTGAAAGGTAGTATACTGCATCTTTGATGGCTAACAAAGCCAACGAATATGCTCTTCCACCTTTCGATTGTTAAAACGTCATTGGTAGATGGTTGATACTCTTATGACAAGTACTACACTTTTTATCTGTGTTTCTTGGGAACCATGTTTCCACAAATTCTTAGTCTTAATTAAAGATATACAAACACTAAAGCACACCTTACAATTGCAACGGGTTAGATAACAAATATCTCGTACAGATTAATCGCTGACTTAACGATTCGTAACATTTCATATCCAAGACTTACGTCTACCACTCGCTAAGTATACAAGGCGCCAATTAATTGTTCTTATTTTGCAAAAGCAGCACTAACGAGAGAGAAAAAACAGATTAATACCCGCGACTAGTTCCCAGCAGAATTCCAAATAAGACACGTTTTATCACCCTCTATACCCGTTGTCCATATTAATTTATTCCATCTACAGATTCGTCACGTAGTCAAGTGTTGCATCACCTGTGTGCTTTGTCTCCGCATCACTTCTAACGATCTATTTATAAGGTTCTGCAACTCAACCTCGAAATCAATATCTTTTCGCACTCAAAGGGATGACATTCCATACGGACTGACAACGAACATACGTAAGAAAAATTGCAATTCAAAGCAATGCCGTTGCAGCAACACCGCCATGCAATGTCACGCAAAAACGAACTCAATGAACAACAGTTGTCCTTAAGCAATGCAACGGCAACGGCACCAGCACCAGCACCAGCAACAGCAACAGCACCAGCAACCCTTCAACTGTTACCACATAACAAGTGCGTAATTGAGAAAACGAAAAACTTCGCCCGCTTACGTAAAAACGAAAATGAATCCACTACTCTATTGGTTTGGCATTACCAATTCAGCGGGTTAACGCAACACATATCCAAACTCAAATGTAAACCACAACCGAAACCGTAAAAAAGAAAACAAAAGAAACGCCAAAATAAAAGCCACTCAAAGAGGTAGGTAAGGTAGTAAACCTCTGTCGCTTCGAATGAATGGAAATTGTTGTGCGGGGTCTAGTGTTGAAAGCGCATATGAAATCCCAATTAGCCGACAGGGTGGTCTTTGAAAGGGCATTAGTCATTGTTTTGCCGTGGTTCACATCATACACAGCCCAGGGTTTTGACCGCAAAAAAAAAAAAAATAGAAGACCTACAAGTCAGTTGAGTGATGTGATTGCCTTTTTGGGTTTCGCTTTTACTCATTCGTTACATCAGATCCACCCAGTCCTTAATAAACAATGACTGCGCGTACGGATGTTTTGTTTTTATTTGATTTGTTTATGTCAACCCTGAATCGAGAGGAAAATGTGACTTAATAACGGTTTGTTTTGGTAAATTAAATTCATTCAATCGAATAGGGGCGGGTAAATTTGTTTATGGTTTGGGATACCACAGGAGATTGCTGTAGGTGGTGTGTTTTTTTTTTTTTTTTTTGAAAAAACTCGTTTAATTTTAGTTATAAGGCTTCTTTGATATGGAATGTATACAATTCTATTCTTCTAAATAATGTTTTATGTTATTTTTTTTTTTGGGTTTCTTTTTAATGCGCAAAGCAATTTGGTTATTTTTTAGACAACAGATTTTGGGGTACTATTGAATTAACTTGGGTGGTACCTCTGGAGACTCATTTCGTTTTATTCATTGAGCTTGTTTTGTGTTAAAGAACATCAATTTAATTTGTAACGGAGATACACATCTTTTACTACATTACTCACTTTGTTTGCAAATAAGTAAAATACGCGCTACGACGGTGAAAAATGAAAGTATGCTAGAAAGTAGAAAGGACTATAAATCTAGTACATACGACGATAACAAATGCTGTGAGCACGTGTAAAAGCTGCAGTGGACCATTGATGGGCAACAAATTGTCTTCAACTAGACGACTGAAGGCTCGTTTATAAAGGGTGATCCAAGTAGAGATACTTTTTTCAATAGCCTTTTTTGACAGATCACGTGTGAGTCGTGTCATGCTGTCATGTTATTTTTGTTTAGTATTGTTTGGCATTTCATAATGGAAAGACTTACGCGTGAACAACGTTTACAAATTGTTCAACTTTATTATGAAAATTCACGTTCTGTGAGGAATGTGTTTCGTGCACTTCGCTCAACTTATGGTCAACATAATCGGCCTACTGAGCGTACTATTCGCGACACCATCACCGGCCGGTCGATTGGCCACCAAGATCGTGTGATATCACACCGTTAGACTTTTTCCTGTGGGGATATGTAAAGTCAAAAGCTTATGCCGACAAACCCGCTTCGATTCAGGCCTTGGAGGAAAACATCACGCGTGTCATTCGCCAGTTACCAGTCGAAATGCTCGAACGAGTGATCGAAAATTGGACTCAACGGATGGACCATCTGCGACGTAGCAACGGCCAACATTTGATAGACATAATCTTCAAAAAATAAATGCCAAAGAATGTTCTTTCAAATGATAATAAACATTCTCCATTAAATTTGAATTTTCTGTGTTTTTTTCTTTAAAAAAGTAGGGAACCTCGAAATGGATCACCCTTTACATGGCCAAACAGAGAATATGTTTTTGACAGCTGACAATGTGTTGAATTTTAATTTTGAGAGAATTTAGTGAACAGAAATCAGTCAAGAGAGATAGTTTTATAATTCAATTTAAAATCATTAAACAAGTGGGTATTTGAGAGATTGCTTTGTGAGTGGCGCAGTTCCAGAATTGCCACCAGGGAGCACAGACAAACTATTCCAGTCATCGTCAATTGAAAACTCATTTAGTGTGCTTCAAATTCTGGTCCCCATTGGGCGCTGTGATCAGCTGTCAATGTCAGACAAAGGCAATGATTTCATATAAAGAGTTTTGTCAATAAGAGCGCTACAAAAGTTTTTTTTAAATAAAACAAAAACGGTTTTGGATATCATTGAAATTCTTTATTCCTGTGAAAGTACATTCGATGCCATTATGTATGGAACTCGATTTCTTTTGCATGGCCACCACGGGCACGCTTGCAGAAGTTCAGACGCTGAACCCAATTTTTGACGGTTTTCAAGCATAAATCGGCCGATACTGCTGCAATTTCATGTTCAATATTGGTAAGAAGTTCATCAATCGTCGCTGGCTTGTTGGCATAGACCATAGACTTGACGTAGCCCCACAGGAAATAGTCTTAGGGCGTCAAATCGTACGACAGAGGCGGCCAAGCGACTGGACCATTTCGTGAGATAACACGTTCTCCAAACTTGGTTTCCAATAAATTGATTTTGGCATTCGCTGTGTGGCTTGTGGCGCCGTCCTGTTGGAACCACATGTCCTCCAAGTCCATATCATCCAATTGGGGCCAAAAATATTCGGTTATCATTGAACGGTAGCGATTCCCATTCACAGTAACGTGACGGTCCTTATCATCACGGAAGAAGTACGGCCCAATGACGGACGCCGCCGGCCCATAAACCACACCAAACCGTAATTTTTTGGGATGCAATGATGACTCATGGAGTACGTGTGGATTGCTGCCTGACCAATACCGCATATTCTGTTTATTGACGAAGCCATTCAGCCAGAAATGAGCCTCATCGCTGAAGATGATTTTTCGATGAAAATCCCAATCATTTTCAAGTTGTTGCTCAGCCCAATTCACGAACATACGACGCTTCTGGTGCTCAAGCGGCTTCAGTTCTTGCGTCAATTTAATCTTGTAAGGATGTAGGCCAAGATCTTTTCGCAAAATTTGCCACAGCGACGTCACAGAGATGCCCAACGCTTGAGAACGACGTGTGAGAGACACATTTGGGCTTTCTTCGACTGAAGCCTCAGCGGTAGCAATATTCTCGACACTACGGACACTTCTCTGTCTCACTGGCACGGGAACATTTTGTACTGTGCCTGTGGATTCAAATTTTTCCACTAGACGCTCAATTGTTGATCTGCTCGGACGATTATGACGACCATACGGATGTAGCGCTCTTAAAGTTGAGGTCACTGACTCCGAATTTCGGTTGTAAATTTTAATAATTTCGACTCGTTGTTGGA
This sequence comes from Rhingia rostrata, assembly GCA_949824845.1. Lineage (NCBI taxonomy): Eukaryota > Metazoa > Arthropoda > Insecta > Diptera > Syrphidae > Rhingia > Rhingia rostrata. The sequence continues at coordinate 37,626,943 of OX463757.1, forward strand.
TCGTATATCTTTCCATCATGAAATGGCAAACCTTGCCGAAAAGAAATGTCAAAAGAGCGACAAGAAATATGGCGTCGTTTGCTGTCCTTTGTCACTCAACTTTTGTAGCGTCCCTGTTGAAAAACCCGATACATACTTTACTTAGGAATTCGCCCAAGTTGGTCGAAGTTGTTCATTGCTTATGGATATCTGTGCCAATCAAAAACATTTTTTTAAAACAAGGGAATTTGAGGTGTCGATCTGATGGAACAAAAAAAAGGTTTACAATGAGTATGATAGCAGAAGCAAATGGCGGTTTTAGATTTTTCTTCGTTCATTTTGAAATGTGAGTCTATGATAGATATGTGATACACAAAAAACTCAAGTCGGCCAACAGCTTTGCGAAGCACATGACTTCGGTTGATTTTCGGAAAGCTTTAGCAAAGGACTTGACTCCTGTTCAAGAATGCGCACATTCCCAGAAGCAACCCAAACTTGAAACGCTGCTCTTCCGTTACGCCAGAAATAGCAAACATAACCGCACAGTCCACAGGCAAACTGTGTTTGTCAAGCCTAATGGGAGGCAAAGAGAGGACGTGGGGGATCGACAGAAAATGTTTGGTGAAATCGTATATTTTTGGAAGACAGAAATATGCTTCTTGGATCACTTGAACAGAAGAAGGTTTTATCAAGATTTTGAAAGCTGAATATATCTCAATATCCCATCTACTCAGCACTGGAAAGTATCCTTTGACTTGTGCCCGAAATAATGATCCGTCGAGAAAATTCCACCCTTCCATAAAGAAGACGTTACACGAAGATGTAACGTTTCCCACAACAACCAAATAAATTTTGTTTCTTCTTTCGGGGTCGAACTGTCTTCTTCTCAATCATCTTGTTGTCTTGTTCTCATTGCTAATTACGTAGTAAAAGATTAAGCCTTAAAGTTAGCCTAAGGCTTACATTTTAAATCCCGCATAGGTGACTGGTTTTAAAAAAAAATCTCCTTTCCCATTTGAAGGCCAGCTATTTACTTCCATAACACAAAAAAAACGAGAACCGTGTTTCAAGTCTCGAAAACACTGAAATTCGACCTCCAATCGTATAAAAATACTGGCAAACCTCTTAACGAATGGCTGTACATCTATAGCTCGTCATATTTCAAAAAGTCTCTCATCACCGTCATCGCAGAAAGTGGTTTCTTACCACATCATCTATTCACATCCATCCCTTGTCAGACTTTACCCTTTATTAGACATAAATATATCCCCGAAGGACATAACTATTTCAGAGAGGACAAAATTCTAAAAATAACTTGATGATCAACTTGATGAGTGCTAAGTGTGAACTAAACTCTAATAATTCCCAAGATAGAAGGTGGTTTAGCCAACCTTGACTTGGTGTTGTTATTATTCCCCGTTTACAGCTTTTACTTTATTTCTATTAATATATTAAAGTTGAACTTCCCGTGGTGAGTTATTATATCCTTAGGCTTTATGAAACTTTTGAAACTGGCGAAGATATATTTTCAAGACTTTTGCAATATTTTCAACAGATTGCTGATACAAAGCACAAGTCGTAAACGAAAATGTGGAATTCCGTTCGCCGAAAGTGGAATCTGCTGTAAAAATATCGAAAAACCCACCACTGCGTTCACTCCATAGCGTAAAACCAATGGATTGCACTTAGCTATCATCAGCTGTCAGATTGGATGATAGTTTTCATGTCAGGTGTATGTATCTATTCATAGAATCTCATACGCAGAACCAAACACGAGATTCTTCAAATTCCATGGAAACGTAAACAAATTCCTCGGTTTGAGTGTGTCGGGAACCCACTCCAAACCAGTAGCATGTCCAACTATTCACTAACAAATTTTCGATTGCACTTGCATCGCAATACCGCCCGTACAATGTAAATGAGCAATCACTCAACGATCGCATATAATGGACTATGGAAATTTTCAGCTAAGTGGAGACTCCCAAAATACAATCGCCTATAGCTGGCAACCTCATCGATTATTAATTAGCAACCATGTCACGTATTTTTAGTGAGTTTTCACGCAACTCTCCACCCTGCGCACGATTTTGGGAGGGGGATACACAGTATATTCTTGGTTTGGACTGTGAACCTTGGGTGTCCATGCGTCCATAGAACGCGATATAGTTACCTCCAATCGTGAGAGTATATATTCGCCACAATGACAAGCGAATATATACTCTCACGAATGAATATGGGGTACGCTAGTGGGACAGAAATGGGGGCGAATGCCAATGACACCGTCAATTTGTGGTGTGTGAATGCGAGCCGAGGTCGAATTATATTGATTTTCTGTCAGCTTTTCGGGTTCCTTTTCACTCTGGCCCTCTCCTTCTTTGTGTGGCAGAGATATCTTTTTGTTTTGTTCCCTACTTTTGACAGACACACATTCGATAAGTAGATACTTAGCTTTCTTTGTTATCGCATTTGATTACTCAATTTCTAGGCGGCTTTGTCACATTTGCAGCTATTCGCAGAGAGCGGGACACACGGAGAATGACACTTTTGCAACATGTCAAAGTAAAGCTGATTACGGATGACAACACATGTGTTGGATGGAGCGTTTGTCCAAATCCGACGTTGTGTTGTCGTTAAAGTTTTATGTAAATTTGCGTGTTGAATCTGCATTTGAAAAGAAATTTGTAATGAGTTCCCCCTGGACGTATTTGGCGATGGAATGTTGTTTACTGTTTGCAAATGGCGGGAAACTATTTTTGTCTAATATTTTGAGAGTCAATTGATTGATTAATAACTTGAAGTGTGAAATGCGGATAATTTGCACAAAGGATGTAGTTTTACAAAGATTTGGCATCACTAACACAGACTTTGACAGTCGATTGGATGTTAACTGTAATCATGGTTAATAATTTAAAAATAAAGTTCTGATTATTTGGCATAACTTGCACATCCATTCGAGATTTTGGATAAAAACGTATCCGTAACATACCGTATTGGCGACCTTTTTTCCGAATGACTTTTATTGTAATTATCTCCTTTAAAGGGTATATCTGGTTATTAGTTTAAGTTTTGTAAAATTTTTTTATTAAAATTCGCTGTAAACTGCTTTGTTAAAATCTTAATTGCTGAGAACGATGGTGAAAGGATTCGCATCAGGTGAATAGTAAAGGGTGGCCCAACCATAATGCACGATGTTGATTGTGAGTCACACCTTAACCCTTTATCGCATACCAAGCCACATATGGTTTCCTTCAATTTTTTTTTCAAGCTTTTTTCGTGATTGTTATCAATAATTTTGTTTGGTTAACGTTCACTCTTAACAAAACATATGTTTGTGTAACGGAATTCCGTTATTGTCGATGCAACGCACAACTTGTCAAACTATTCGAGAACTTGTGAAGCGTGTTCGGAGGCAAAAGCAAAGATCAATTGAAGGTGCATTTCAAAATTAAAAAAAAATAAGAAAACGGTGAGTGAAAATTAAAAACAAAATTCAAGAACTGGCAATTATAATGGGTTTTGTGTTTTTACTTGATTGTTGATGGTTTTTTTTTTTAAACTTGCCATATCTGGCTTCAACTGCCGCAACTGATGTGCTAGGTTTCCCGCGCCCACCAACAAGAAACCCCCGGTTTGATGAGGAATGCCGACAGATGCTCGCAGCCAAGAACGAGGCCTACAAGGCTAAGCTGCAGGTGAAGACGAGAGCTGCCGTTGACCTCTACAGGCAGAGAAGAAGGGAAGAACACCGGCTTTTTATAAAGAAGAAAAAAGAGCAAGAAAAGCGCGCGATCGAGGATATAGAGAGGTGCCACTCCAGGAAAGATGTTCGCAAGTTTCACCAAAGTGTAAGACGTCAAAGCAGAGGATACAAAACTCGAACAGAATCCTGTCGAGATGAACAAGGAAATATCGTAGTTGATACGCAGTCAATGCTGAGGATATGGAAGAACCACTTCTGCAGACTGTTAAACGGCGATTACGAACAACATTCCGCTGTCAGGCAGAACGAACCACTCAATATTGGCAACGACAGCGAAAGCTGCCAACCACCCGACCTGAGTGATTAGAGTGAGATTAGAACTGAAGGCGTCGATCAAAAACATCAACCAATTGATCAAGGAGAACTATCGGTTGTCCATTAATTTGTTTTGGAATAACAGAATTCGGGCCGTAAATTCCAGCGACCCGAGTATGTTTCCACAAATTAATAAGATCTTTAGGAGGAAATGTCATAACGACCTTCCGTGTATTAAGCTCCAACGAACAACTGCCAATATATACAAACATACTTTTGACAGCAGGAATTGATCCGACGAACTGTGGATAGGCGGCTCCAACAGGAGAACCTGTTGTGATGGTTGAATGATAGATAAAGATAGTTGACTTAAAATTGTTATTTTATGGCCGACTTACATAGTTTTAGTCTTAGGTTTAGGTGCAAACCAGCCATGGTGGCACAAAAAAAAAAAAACGCTTGCTGTGGCTGTTCTATTTTTTAAGTTTTAAGTTATCGATAAGTAGTTTTAATTAGTACGTAAGTTTAAATAAAATAAAAAAAAGACAAGGAACCAAGTTTTTCAAAGTTTTCTTGGTAAACATTTTGTTACTTTATATTTATATACTAGATAATAGGCCGAAAGGCATTAGAATTAAGTTATCGTATAATTTAGGGCGCCCGTATAGAGCAAGTAAGTTAGTTAAGTAGTTGCTAAGTAGGTTAGTTTTTTCATGAATTTTTGTCTAACATTTAAGTTAGTTTTTAAGAAAAACAAAATAAAAATGAATTTAAAAAAAAAAAAAGTTTGTTACGGCTGTTGCTGATCGCGAGGCAGTGACATGAAACCACCTCGACGTCAGGATCTCCGCTCAATTCTCAATTCAGACCTATACGTGTTCTAACGTGGTTGTTTTTTTTCGTTTCGCATTGTCGTCAACAGAAAATGAAATGAAACGTCTGGCATTAACGGCACACAAAAGGTCTGAAACCTAGCTTCTTCATTCGTTTATGTGTACGATGTTTTAATTTTTCCACAAATAATGGGACCGATTGTTTAACGCCGACTCCGAACGGCAAATTTGAGAAGCTTCTCATGATAGTTTTATACCCTTGGATGTTTGTCAGACTTTCGCAAGAAGTGAGACAATGATACCTCTTGGACAGGAACATTAGTATCCACTAACAGATCGAACGATGCAGTAGGCCTTTCAGCCAATTCGAAACCATCTCTGTTCAAGGTGTCCGAGATTCATGGATGTCATAGATGACCTGTTTACCGGCTGTCGGGGAGCAGCTCATGTAGGTTTGTTACATTTGTATATTCTTCCTGGGACTTTAAACGCCTACTTTGACTTCATCTTGGGAATTTTTTCCGCTGCTGTATTTGAAAATTAAGAGTTGCCTTGTTGTGAGGAGTAGCCAACTAGTAAAGGGAATAGCTGATCAAATTTGTCCCCCTTTTGTTTGTGGACAAATCTCGTTCGCTTTTTGTTACCAATTGCTTTAAAAATTTGATAATGATAAGATGATAAACTTACAAACAAACATTATCTGACGCAAAATACAGGAATGTTGTTGAGGTCAGCCATATCTAAATTGATTTGCAAGTTATCTATCCAACCACATCACTACTCGTCCGCAAAACTGAATTGATGGTATATTCTCCTGAGTATCTTTGATATAATCATCCCAAATTGGATTTGCCATACTAAATCCCATCGCAGATAACTACTTCAACCTTAATTAATTCCATTTCGTCGGCAATTACTCAACAGTGAATCACCCAACTGTGAACACATCCCGATCTATAACTGATACTCAAAATAAAAGTCCTCCCCTCAAAAATTCAAATAAAATCAACATCCTCCCTGATATAAGATGAAAAATTGTAAGTCCCGTTCCACATACAAATATCTAATCTACTCTGAAGAAGTGATTTATGTCAAGCCATATGGGCAACGGAAAGAGATTCTACAACCTAAGGGTCGAAGAAATCCGAGACAAGAAATGGTCACACACAGAAAAAAAAAAATCTCAAAACTGTCTGTGACAAGAGATAAAGTCGTTATTCTGATATTTTCTCAAGAAGGGGGACAAGTTGGTCCCGCAGCAGTCTTTGTATACAATTTCCAATATTTTTTTTTTTATTTTCACTGCTCTTTTCATTTGAATTTGTATCTCCTTGTGTTTGGAAGTTGCTTTTACGATTATTGTACTTTATGCAACAAACTTCTGGAACCAGAAGTTGGAAACTCTCTACAGAGATTGTATTCTACAAATTTCTGATATAGCTGGGCCGCCATTGAGGTTGAAACCTTCTTTTTCCAATACCTTAAAGTAGATGGAGATGTTCTCCTCTTTTTCTCGTTGTTTAAGACACGAGTATATTGATGGAGCTTTGGTAGCAAGTATAGGGCAAAAAAAAAAAAAAAAAAAAATAGGAAAATGCGATTTCAACAAAACGGAAACGTCAGACGAAACGAGATATCCGTTTCCATTTTTTTTTTCTGTTCTGTACTGTGTTATAGGATTTTTCATCATCTGCATCTTTTATGTGCACATTCATTTAAGTAGAAAATGAAAATGAAAATGTATCTGTATATCTTTATGTTATGCAAATGGCGATATAGATGGTGGACACATTTCAAAGGGCAGGAGAAGATTGAAATTTGATGTCCTTTTTGTATTGCAGAAGACTATACCTATGTTACTTTGCCGATTCTAACAAAAGGAAGCAAACAGTAAACTGCAACAATGTTGATGCAGCAATCGTAAAGATTTTCTCATTTGATGTCTGGATGATGGCAGGGCATTGTGTATTTCCCTGCGTGGGAAATTGATTGTGTGATTGTAGTTTTTTTTTTTTTTTTTTGCCAGCGGCACATGGCGGTTTTTTTGTTCACTATTTTTGTGCCTTCGTACCGGTCCGATGAGCTCTTTTGTGTGTTCTCAAAGGGATATGGACGTGTGTTTCGGTATGACGAAGTGAATAAATTGCATACAGAGGTTTCAGTTTGATGCATTTGGGATTTATTTGATCGTCTTATTGCCTTTGGTGGGCTCCTCCATTGAAGGGGGTGTTCACTCAAGTGACACCGTTGCAGAGAGTGATTTAAGTACGGGGAGTAGATTCATTCGAATTAACTTCACCCGAATGGTGGAGTTTTGAAAGTCAAGAGTAGATATTTCTTTGTGAGATTGTGACGAACAGACAAAGAGTTTTTCCGTAAAGGATTTTGATTGATGTATGTACTCAAGTTTGTTGGCATTTGAGGTGGGGATAAGTTGGTTGCGTTTGCTCTTTGTTTTCTGATGATGGCACACAGTCAATTTATTTGCCATTATTATCTAACGATACAATTTTTTGTTTTTTGGTATCCTCTTCATTATTTTTTTAAAGGAAATTTACTAGATTTTGTTGTTAAAATTGAAGGGGATTTTAAAATTTATTAAAAAAATTGTTTTTGTTGCATACTAACATCATCACCATCATCAAACATACGAGATTAACCCATCCCAGAAGTAATTAAGGGGGATTTTTGAAGAGTTAAGTTTTTCAGGTTGGCAGCACTGGTTAGTAATGGCGTCCAAAAGTCATCTGTCAAAGTGAAAAGTTTACAGTCTGCCATTTAATCATGGAAAGACTCACAAACGAGCAGACATTGCAAATTATTAAAATTTATTATCACAGTGTGTGGTCTGTGAAAAATGTACGCCATTTTTTACGAACATATTACGGTCGTCATAATCGACCTGGTGAATCAAAATTTCGTGCTGTTATAACCAAATTTCACACCAAGTTTGCTTTGTTGGACATTAAACCCTCGACTCGCATGCGTACGGTGCTTACCGAAGATAATATAGCAGTCGTAGCTCGTAGCGTCCATTTTGATGAAGATCGTGAAATTTCAATTCGTGGCCGTTCTCAGCAATTGGGCATGTGTTACTCAATCACATGGAAAGTTTTACGTGTCGATTTGGGTTTGAAAGCGTATAAGATTCAAATTGTTCAAGAATTGAAGTCGAATGACCTACCACAACGTCTAATTTTTGGTGAATGGGCCTTAGAACGGCTCCATGTAAATCCGATGTTTTATCGAAAAATTGTGTTCAGCAATGAGGCTCATTTCTCACTCAAGGGATACGCTAAGGGCATAGAAAGCTGTAAGCTAATCCAGCTGTACAATGCTACCGGAAATTTTGATAAGTAACATCCACGATCCACCAATTCATAAGCAAAATCTGGTTGGATGAAGATCTGCCTGAAGAATAGAAGCTCAGCATCGTTTGCCGATCCACAAAAAAGGTAATCCTCTGAACTGCGCCAAATACAGAGGCATAAATCTCCTCAACATCGTCTACAAGAACTTATCTGCCGTGATATGTGAACGCCTGAAACCGTTTACCAACAACCTGGTCGGCCCTTCAAATCTTCACATTCAGCAGATCCACACAACCTTATTCATCAATTGGCTAGGATTGTGCAAAACTCCCGAGCCAACACCAGAGGCACAATTTTCCAAAAATCGGTACAACTACTGTTATAGAGAAGGAAGCGGCAAAAATGGGTTTAGCACTAAATATGCTGTCAACACGAAAGGACACACAACATCGACGAATCGGACAGAACATTACCATTGACAGATATAACTTTGAGGTAGTACGGGACTCTGTCTATCTCGGCTCCGCTACTTACTCGGACAACAACATCTCGTCAGAAATTAAACGAAGAATTACTCTTTCCAAACGCTGTTTCTTCGGGTTAAGAAGGCAATTTAGTAGTAAAGCCCTCACTCGAACTACTAAGGAGATCCTATATAAGAGCCTGATCACCCCAGTCCTGCTCTACAGCGCTTAGGCATGGACCGTGTCAAAAGTAGATGAACTTGGTCGATTTGAGAGGAAAATTCTTTGAAAATTTTTCGGTCGCATTTGTGTTGACTGCTTATGGAAACGAAAATTCAACCAAGAACTATAGGAGCTGTAGAGCGACAAGCCCTTGGTAAAAAATAACTCCGCATGGCTAGGACATGTATAAAGAATCAACAGTAATACTCCAGCTTGCAGACTCTTCGATTCCCAGCCAGATGTCGACGCAGTAGAGGAAGACAAGTAGAAACCGACCTCAAGCAACTTGGAGTGCGCAGCTGGAAGCAGGTAGCTAAGAACCGGGCTAATTGGAGGGGTATGTTGGTTTAAAAAAAAAAAACGAAAAACAGCAACACTATAAACAGCCAGGTCGGAATGAATACCCGGCCTGCTGTCTCAGGCGAACTTAGACAAGCTGCTTCGACATATAAGGACAACTGGTTGTCTAGGAATTTCAAGGGTTTGTCAGGCTCTTTGAATAGCGATGGTGGCGGATATACCGAAAAGCCAATGGCAGCGCTCGATCCCGTAGTGGATACTGATGGCCCCGTATCTTAGGGGTATCTAATAAATTGGCACTGGCCTTACAGGTTGGGGGTTGTGCTTTAGGTTAACTACCCAACCATGGAAAAAGGTATTTGTTACGAAGCAACCAGTAGACTCGGAAAGGATTGATTTTATTGTTGACGACCCGGCTTTAAAAAATGGACAACGACGTACATATCTGCACCTGGAATGTAAGAACATTAAACAGGAGAGGGTCAAGCGAACAACTAGTGGACGCCCTAAACTGCAACAAAGCAGACCTTAACACCATCCAGGAAATACGATGGAATGGGAGGGGCAAAAAGAGGATGCAGAACTCTGTCATCTATAACTGACGGTGCTATAGTAAGCAGAAACAGCGACTACTCGGATGCGAATTTGTTATAAGTGCTAGATTTAGGCAAGAAGTCTTATGCTTCCAAGACATAAGCGAACGCATTGTAACAATCCGCATCAAGGCCAAATTCGCCAACATAAGCCTTATATGCGCTCACGCACAGGCGGGGGAAAAAGATGACATAGCTACGAGCTCCTTGACTAAACCTATTAGCGACTACCGAAGTACGATGTTAAAACCGTACTGGGGGATTTTAATGCAAATTTAGGAAGAGAAGACATCTTTAGCAGTATTAACACCATACCACCAGCATCGAATGTCGAAGAACAATGGCAACGATGCCAACATGTAGAACAAATGGACACCAATACTCCGGCTCGCAGAGTCTTCGATTTCAAGCCAGACGTCGGACGCAGTAGAGGAAGACCTCGTCTTAAATTTCGCGCACAAGTAGAAATCGACCGCAACCAACTTGGATTTCGAGCTGGAGGCAGTTAGCTAAGGACCGGGCCAATTAGAGCGGCATGTTGGTTTAGGCCCAGATTCATTCCTGTAGTGCCACTTAAATAAGTAAGTAAGCACTTTTTTTTGTGTTCCCTATATTTAGCATTAAAACATGAAATATTATTCATGAATTCATGCATTCAATCCATGTGTTCTGAGGTTCGGTCTTGTTTGTCGCCCCGGACCTTAAGGTAGAGTGTCATCTTTTGATAAAATCTCTGACCTGTTGGTTGAAAGACGAGGCAGGTCATTTATTTAAACAATCACTTCATTCCATGATGACCATGTAACGTGTAAGTCTTATATGTAAGTTGAATGTGTTCTCTCAAAGACCAAGTATCTAACTACGAAGAACACGCAATCAAGTTTGAGAATCGCTTATACAATTCCGCAATTACACTTGTTTAAGACAAAACACGGCGCCAAAAAAAACCCACTCCATCCTTATGTCAATTGTTTATTCAGAGGACATGACCAAATTAAGTCATTCCGTTCGCTGTTCTTCAACTTTCACGGTCTGGTCTATTCTCCCTCTACAATGCAAACACAGAGACTTTAGAATCCCATTGTGAGGACTTTTTAGTAATATTTTTGTTGCTGCCACACCTTTTTCACCGCCCCTGCATAATACAATTAAATATTTGACTAGAAAAAAAGTTCTAAAGTTTTTTGTTCCCACCAATTCCTTAACCAAGGATAAGTCACCAAGTGCAGTTCTTCTTCCCGGCATTAAAAAGCCTCATGAATGACAACAATGGTTGGATTTTTTTTTTCATACTTTCTCCATTTGCGTTACGATATTCAGTTGAGTGATTTTTTTTGTATTTCCACTCTTACAGAGAATTGTTATATGTCTGCAGTTTTGTGCGCTTACTTGATGGTGGTACCAAACTACCAGAATCATGGTCGTCGTCGTCGCCATCATCATTAATAGTGCCTAGTCTACACCTCCTTCTCATCGTTGCAGGCTAGTCGGGATAGTAAAGTTCTTTTCGTTTGTATAGCCGGTTTTTTTTTTGTGTTTACACTTCTTGCAGGCTTTGAGAATTCAGCCTGCAGCACAGGAAATCCACTCCATTTTTAGTTTTTACTGTAGAAATAGTTTTCCTCTTGTGGATAGTATTGCAGAAGAGAAAAAAATCATTTGCGGTAATGATGCGGTTTCTTTTTTTTTTTTTGTTCTTCTATTCCACTCTGTAGCAGTATTCCTCTAGATTTTCATTTGTATTTTTCTTGTAGGATTTCTTTTTTTTTTTGCCAACACTAGCTGACTTTTGTGCGTTTTTCAGGAGGAAAACCACCACAAAGTGATTGACGTGGAGGTTTTTTTTTAGTTCTGTTTGTTTTGTTGTTCCTTCTTCTGTTGAGCTGTCGTCGAGGCTGACTTTCTGCAGCCTCACGACACCACGACATCAACAGGAGATAAAAAAATCTTTGCAGAGTATCTATGTACTCCATCAACGAGTGTTGATGGTGGGTGATGATAGGTGATGATTTGCAATATTTGTTCCCCATAACGTAAGTTTGACTTTGCAAATTGAAGGTATTTCTGCTAAGTAGGGGGTTAGACGGGAAAATTACGAAGAAATAGACAGCCAGCGTTAGGTACTTGGAAAAGGTATAGTCGTCGATGTGGATGTTGGATGTTGAAAGAGTCTTAATTGGCGTTTTCGGTGTCGGATTCAGAAATAAAGTGATGATAATAAAATTCGCAATTTGGAAATTAGAGTATCTACATTGGAAATAATCTCAAATAGTAAAATTTAATATCAACAACATAAACGCAAAGCAGTATTATCGGAAAACCTAAACGACGACTCGTCAGCAACGAGATTAGGCTAATAGACCTCGCTGCGGAACGAAATGCCACTAGAGCTAGCATATGGTTTCCTCACCTCGAAATACACGGAGGTCTCCGTGTTTCCAAAGCAGTATTATCGGAAAACCTAAACGACGACTCGTCAGCAACGAGATTAGGCTAATAGACCTCGCTGCGGAACGAAATGCCACTAGAGCTAGCATATGGTTTCCTCACCTCGAAATTCATAAGGAAACACGGAGGTGTCCAGATCAACGAACGGTCAATTTAGTTGATCACATTGATACAGACTAAAGGCAGGCATCCCGTATTTTGGATATCCAAACATTCCGACATGCTAACATCGAATCTGACCACTACCTTGTAGCAGCCTTGGTAAGAATGGGAATATCCACACAGCAAAGCCGAAATACTGTGCAAGAATTTAAATGTCGTTAGACTACAATCGCAAGGGGCCGCTTTCAAAACTTGTATTCCCTAGCCTCTCCATTGACACCATACCATCAGCATCTATTGTCGAAGAACAATGACGACGATCAACCGCAAGAAACCCTTGATTTGACAAAGAATGCTGACAGATACTAGCAGAACAAAACCATGACTACAAGGCAAAGCTGCACCGGCTTTTCGTAACAAAGAAAAAATGTCAAGAAAAGCACGCGATCGAAGATATAGGGAGATAAACTCACTGGAATGATGTTCGTGTGTTGTACCAACGTGAGAAAGGGCAAAGCCATGCTTTTAAGGCGAGAACATAGAATCTTGAAGTGATGAACAAGAAAGATCGTAATTGAGACACACCCGATCCTGAGAATATAGAAGAACCACTTCTGCAGACGATGGTTTACAATCTTCCACAATCAGGCAGAACGAATCATTCAATATTGGCGATGAAAGCGAAAACTACCAGCCACCCGGCCTAGGCGAAGTGATGATGGTCCAATCTTAACTTAATCTTGACAAGGCTGTCAGAAATTACAGCCCTCCTTTGAGCTTTATAAAGCCGATGGAGATAATTTGGTTAGTAACATTCACCAAATCATAAGCAAAATTTGGTCGGATGAAAGTATGCCTGAAGAATGGAACCTCAGTATCGTAAGCCGGTCCCCAAAGAGGCATAAGTCACCTCAACACGCCATTATATGTGTGAGCTGGAAATCGTATTCATATAACAGAATCGAGAATTGTCAGCGTAATTTTAGCCCAGGAAAGGCCACAAACGATAAAATCTTCACACTTCGCAGATTCTGGAAAAAAAAATCCCAAGATGTCAAAATCGATACCCACAACCCATTCATCGATTTCAAGACGCATACGACAGCATTTATAGAGACGAACTGTACAGAGACAAGTCTAGTTTTCGTCTTGATCCGTCAACCGATACCAAAAAAAGACGAACTGTCATGTGGGTTATTGAGTGACATTTAAAAAAAAAAATGCAAAGTCCCTATATGGGGGATTGGCAACACCGAATTCAACTTGTTTAAGGTCTCTGGGCAGAATTCTCTAAAAAAAAACATCCATTGATGGCATTGAAGTGTCAGCCGTTACTCCCCCCTGTTGGAACAAAATGTGGCTTAAGTCCAACCCATTAAGTCGTCTAACAAAAACATGTTCACATAGTGAATTAATTGTCACTGTGACCTCATTTTCTTCAGAGAACAAACCTGCGCGACCAAAAATCCCAGCTGAAGAAATGGGACACCACGCATTGACTTTAGGTGGGTGCAGATTTGTAAAGTCCGTTGATGCAATTCTCGTGGATTGATGTCAGTCCAATAGCGATACAAAAATTGGAATCCATCACAGAAAATACGCTTGCATCGTCTGGAACGTTCCGAGGATTTAAGATGAGCCAATAATTTTTTTTTTCACTAAATGATCGCATATTTGCAATCACGCGCCATTGAGATTGCAAGATTCTCACTGGTTTTCAGGAGATCTGATGCTGCGTGGGACTATGGTTAATTTTTTTTTCTTCATATTTGGGTAGTCAAAATGAACACAAAGGTATTACAGCCGACGGTTGGATAGTACAAAACTAATATTGCAGTACGGAGCGCACATTCTGCGTGAGAGACATGTTTTCAGCAGCCCAGAGCACCGTTACACACGTCCAAAACGTCTCTGCCACGAGTTCGTGAAATTTTCTCTAGCGAATTAATTTGCGGATGATGAGGAACCGCTTTGGCCAACTCATCCTTTTTGTGGACTTTGAGTTTGATAGACTCAAAGCCATAACTTATAAAGCCATTTCTCTCTTTAAGGGGAGCAAGGGATTCTTTATTGATCATGATCACAATGAGCGCATCTATAAAGTCCCTGCACTTGGTCTAACATGACCACCTTCCACGACAAAAGAATTAGTTGGCAGTAGGCTCTATAATGTTAATTATTTCATCCGCGTTCGAAGGTTAAGCTGGGATCCAGGTACGCGATCGTTTAAGAATTGGTATGTCATCCTTCGCAACCACCTCTAAACTTCGAACCATGCCACACCTCACCGAATTCGGTTATGGCAATGCGATAGAGATCAAACGATATCTGATCCGCACAAGTGATTGTCTTGATGCCAGACGGTATAGGTGTCGCTGCGATCAATCCCCGCTAGCATGATGTTGATTTTGAGCACTTCACTGAAAGACTTGGATGTAGCGCTGGCGGGCTTGGAGTAACTTTTGTTATTTGTCACTTTGGCTCGTTTGGGGTTCGCTCCAAACATCTCTGTCGCTTGGAAATAGTGTCCTTGCTCTATACAGCGGGCACTCCATTGGCAACTGTGGTTGCCAAGGCTAGTTTGACCTCCTGCTTGATTGTTCTGGATTCTTCCGGAATCCTTTGTAAAATTCCATTTGTCTTGACGCTGCGCTGTGTTGTCTGCAAAGAATCTTGTAGGAGATGGAATTGGGTGAACCGAGCTCGTGGCTTTACAGTACTTTTTCCGAGGAGTGCTAAAAGGACGATGGATGGGGTTCCGAACCCCTTAGCTCCACGCGGCAATTGGTTGGAACTGCGAGCTTAAAGCTTTACAGTTTGACTTCCTATCCAGCTCTTCAGGAGCTGTTGAAACAGCAGATTCTAGACTCCTGCTGTTGGCAGGTTTGGAGGGAAAACCGATCTCTTTTATATGTTTTTTTTTTTTTTAAATTTTTGTTCATGTTAATTCCAAGAGTGGCGAAGAAACGAAGTCCACCTGCATGGAGATCCACAATACGCACGTAAGACTAGCTAGTCCCAAGGTGTTCAGGTATTCAGATACTTCGTTCGCGAGTTGAGTGGGTCCATAGTCAGGCAGGTTATCTGTCGTACGACACACCTTAATCAGTCCCGGTCAAGGTTGGAGGGAGGAGGATATAAAAGGCGAGGTGGTAGAAGGGGATGACTTACTATTGGCTTCTGATCTCAACTGGTGATATTCCCAATTATCTTTGGTTGTACTGAGCTCCTACACCGCGGCAAGGTAGAGAGTCTAGTAGAAGCAGAACTGATTCAAAACGAATGCTCTATTACATGAATGTTTGAAAAATTTACGATAATAAATCGACTTTCCTGAATATATTCGATACCAAATGGCATTCATCGTCTATTGCCGAACCGTACTTCGTCATAAGGAATTTTATTGTTCGACTAATTCAGTGACACGGTTGTTAGTGTGTTGAACTGATGCCTATATGGGTGCCGTGAAATAAAGCCAAGCAAAATAACGCTGAATTCCAAAATTCGGGGTTCGAATCTATACAAAGGTATACAAAGCTTGAATATGCATGCAACCAACCTGCTTGGGCTCATTGTTGGCGGGGGCTTATTTTTTTCATAAATCCAACCTCGCACGCAACCCAAATCCAACAGTGATTTGCAGGATTTGCATGCGTATTCAACGTTTACATACACCTCGCACTCGGAATTATTCATATTATGTGCGAAGTCGGCTATATTTCACTTTAAAAAAAAAGTTAAACAAGACCGAACTTGGAAATTCGGCGTTATTTCGCTTTTAATTAGGTAATTCGGCGATTTGTCACTAGGCCTTATTTCATGGGACCACCCAAATGATTCTTCACTGGTCCTGTATTTGAACGCGACAACTCACACATTTTTAAGAAATAAATTCTCATATGGTGTAAATTTTAAACCATTTTTAAATATATGAAAACCATCTATTTAGTTAAATTAATGCACTAAGCAATAATTTGTTTTGAGACACCTTGTGCAACTAACCGGAAAGCTCCCTCAAAACCTGTATCTTAACCATAAAATAACAATCAAATCAATTCTACACTTCTAAAAACCGGCTTTAAAATAATCACCAACAACTCACACACACACACACAAGCACAAAAAAAATTAAATAAAATTGTTTAACAATTTATTTATCGAAAGTAAATCCAAAGTGCAAGCAACTATCGTTATCTCCTCTCTGAAATCAAGCACAAGGTCATTCACGTTATCGCCCCCGGATAGCTCTAAATTATCAGCAAAATATTTTCAGAAGATTAAGTTTGGATTTTAATTTGACACGCGTCAAAAGAACATCACCCCAAACAAAGAAAACGGGCATTTGCAAAAGAGAAAAAAAAAGTTACGTGAAAGTATGCCACAAAACTCGTATCTGCAAGGGAATTAGTGATGATAAGATACAGAAAAACACTTCTTAAGTCAGCACAATGTTAGCGCAGACACTTTGTATGTTTTCATTTTCGACTTGCTGTCCACAGATATAACGATAATGAGGTAACGAATTGCCTGTTTGTATATTTGAATCAAAACTCAGCACAGCGTGTAATTGTTACAAAAACTCTGTTAATATGTCAATTTGTGTGTGTGTAATTCTGTCAAGTTCAATGTTACTCTTATGTCAAGTGGTTGCGTGTACGTTTACGGTTGACGAAAAGTTCAAGGAAATCTCAAATAAAATGCAAGGTGGCGCAAAAGTAATCCTACTATCAGAAAATGCTACAAATTTTGCGATTGGTCCCTAATGTCAGTTCTGTTTTGACATTTGTGTAGTAAACACATGCGAAATACACGTTAATAAATGCTACGCTACACTGCTCCAGAACGCGGAATATTGGTGACTATTTATTTGAGCAATAATCGGTCGGTGACTTTGGCACAACGTGAATTTCGTCGCAGATTTCCTAGCCGTCCAACGCCTACTGGTGAAACACTGCGACGTTTAGCCGCTCGCCTCGAAGAGACTGGCACAATACGAGATGCTGCCAGGCGTGGCAGACCCCGGAGTAGCCGTTCTGCAGAGAATATTGCTGCTGTAGCCGAAGATGTCATTGAAGCGCCGTCGACATCGACCAGACGACGTGCCACGGAAATGGGTATCAGTCGACGGTCTTTACAGCGAATTTTGGTACCAGATTTGAAGATGTTTCCGTACAAAGTCCAGACGGTGCATCAGCTGTTAGCTGCTGACCGCCAATCGCGTCTAACATACGCTCAAGCCATCCTTAATCACCACCAAGAGGAAGATGATTTTTCATCAAAAAAAATCATGAGGGATGAGGCCCATTTCCATCTTAGCGGGTACGTAAATAAGCAAAATTTACGCTTCTGGGGCACTGAAAATCCGCGTGTAACCCACGAAGAGCCATTACACCCGCTCAAAGTCACTGTATGGTGTGCTGTTTTCGCTGGAGGAGTCATCGGACCTTTTTTCTTCGGAGACGTCGCGGGCCAAACGGTTACTGTGAATGGTGAGCGCTACAGAGCAATGATCAACGAGTTCTTTTTTCCGCAACTTGATGAATTGGGATTGGAAAACATGTGATTCCAACAGGACGGTGCAACGGCACACACTGCACGTGCCACAACCGATATGCTAAAGGATGCATTTCCCGGGCGCCTTATCTCCCGTTTTGGCGATTTGCACTGGCCAGCAAGATCGCCTGATTTGAAAGCTCCAGACTTCTTTTTGTGGGGCTTTTTGAAGTCGCGGGTTTATGTCAACAAGCCTCAGACTCTTGCAGCTCTTAAAGACAATATCCGTCAAGAATGTGAGGACCAATCGCCGGAAGTTTTGGCCAAAGTGATGGAAAATGCCATAAAAAGGGCTCAAATGACAATCAACTGTGGCGGCGGCCATTAACATGACATCATATTCTCGACTTGATGTAAAAAAAATTAAAGGACCAAATAAAAATAATCCACAAGGAGAATCAAAGTTTTTCTTTTTTTTTAAATTACAGCCAAAAAACATCGGAAGGTTATTTTTGCGGCACCTTGTACAACGATAATGAGGTAACGAATTGCCTGTTTGTATATTTGAATCAAAACTCAGCACAGCGTGTAATTGGTACAAAAACTCTGTTAATATGTCAATTTGTGTGTGTGTAATTCTGTCAAGTTCAATGTTACTCTTATGTCAAGTGATTGCGTGCGAGAAGTACGTTTACGGTTGACGAAAAGTTCAAGGAAATCTCAAATAAAATATAGAAGCAAAAAATTTATGAACTCAAACTTCATCGTATCTACTTGCTAATGTGAAAACTAAACCCTCATGAGATGGGAATAAAGATCCTTTTCTTTTTATAGGATATAATCAGAGATTCAAATGAATTAAGCAAACACAAAGGTGACAAAGATGAAAACTTCTATTATTCAGTTTACCACTGACATACCTTAGTGTACCATAAAATTGTCAACCGAGTGACATTAAGGTAAATGTATGTGGATACATTTTTATTCAACTCTATCTGTATAATGTGACCACAGTGACCCACTCGCAGATATGAACGTATACGAAGAATTGGCCTTGAGATTTGTGCAATATGTTAGTGTGATATTATATGCGGCCTCAAAAGAATTCACAACTTAATTAGACACAGGGTGGCACGTCAGATGCATGTGTTCGACTGTGATGTGGTATTTCTAACAAAATCAGTTTTGTGTGACTAATGGTGGCCTTTGAGGAGGTTTGGTATAATTAGATCGGGACTGCTGTTGTGTCTGGAGTTTGATTGACGGTGGGTATCTTACTCTATCGGATTTCGAAAACTTGTTCTTAATGTGTTTGTTATTCAAAACTACGGAAGCAAATTTGGACTCAATTGTAATGAAGTCAAATGCTACGGTCATGTTAATTCTACATCACATCAATATTTCACCATTTATCTTCCTACTAAAGTCAAAGGACTTAAAAGATCAAATGGCAAGGAACGCGATTATATGAAACCTTTAGTTGTCACTAAGCCTACAAACTCCAATTATCAACCTTCTAGTGGCGATCGCCTAGTATCTTGATCGTCGATAGGGTTTGAGCGCTGTGTAAATTCTTGGCGAGAGCAGATGAAACCTGGGGAAGATATGTGTACTTACATCAAGGCACATATTCCATTCTACTGGGCCAGCGGTAGAATTCCCAAGATTGAGTCAACCGTTACGTTTACATTTCCAGTTAGGATGCACTAGCAAATACAAATTTTTGGCGCAACAAGCTCGTTAGTACCCAGGGCATCGTTTTCTTACAGCCATTCATGTGTGCGTGTGTACTTCTTGCACGATGGCGGGACCTCCTGTGTTATGCCGACTCCGAACGGCGAATTTGAGATAAGCTTTTCTTGGCAATTGATACAACTCGGATGATTTGTCAGATCATCAAGAGAGGAGGGCCGGTGAAAAATCATTTAGGTGTTGCTACGGCTGGGAATCGAACCCAGAGCCATTGAGTTAGGATAGACTAAGTAAACAACCTACTCGAGGTGCTTTGACATATTCGGATAACAGATCATCTAGGAATATCAGAGTAAGTCAGGCCCCTTGAATAGAAATGGTGGTGGATAAGCCAAAAGACCAACGTCAACGCCCAATCTCGTAGTGAGTACTTATGGCCCTGGTTGAAGGTTGTGGCATCAAGGTAACTTCTTAACAATGTAAAATATACTTAGTTATGATAGAGACAACAGTCACGGATAACGAATCCTCTCTCTGGATTCGTCTTTATTTCACAAACAATGTGCGGCGTTATTTCATTGTGAAATAACGCCACATTTTGGAATTCGGCTTTATTTCGCTCGGATTTATTTCATGACACCACCCCGAACGACCACGGAAAACGATCTGGAACGTATATGCACACTGTAACTTGAATATGTCTTCGTGCGCTACAGGGCAAACATTACCTTGATTCATGAAATACGATCAGGAATCGAAAAACTTGCGATTCAAACTTAGGTCAAGGCTTTAAGCCGATTAGCGGTTTCGCATCAGAACACATTTTTTGACATCACACACCGCCTTAGCCGAAAAGACTAAATACCCTATGGTAGACGAATTTTAGGACCTCCTCAACGAAGGACACGTAGCCTATCCGGAATACGATGTAAAAACTTACTTGGGGACTTCAATGCGAAAATTGGAAAAACATCTGCATCGGGTTACTTGGAAAGCAAAGCCTCAATGAACAACAGCAGATATTGTCTTTCGACTAATAGCATTCGCTGCAGCATGTAATACTGTGATCAGCCTGACTGGGTTTTCAAAGCAACCTGGCGATCTCTATATGGTCGAACCGACAATCAAATCGATCATGTGTCATGTGGGTCATGCATCCTGAATGTGCCCACACATTCAGAGGGGTCAACGTCGACACTGAACATTTTCTTGTCGCCGCTAAATTCAGAGACCGACTGCCCAAATAGAAGAATCTACAAATGGTGCATAGAAGGAGACTTCATGGTGGTCGCGTTAGCGAACAGCAGAGATTGGCAAATTCTGAATGGAACCACTAAGTGTCCCTCTATCTACCACCATCAATATCAACACCCAGTGGATACAGCAAAGCAATATCCTCTAAAAGTAGCGGAAACCGTCTTAGGCTACAAGCCATCCCGAAAAGTATTAAGCTAGATGAAGAGAAGGAAAAAAAAAGAACCCACAAACTCCTTACCTATGGAAATTATAGAGTCCCTACGAAACTGTGCTTCACACCTCACTCTCCTTTGGCCCAATGTTGTAACTCCAACTACACATCAAGTGCTTATTTTTACCTCCAATTGGTAACCATCGGATACTGGTCTCATCCAACCGGATTTGACTTGCTTAACGATAAGCGCCAGTGTTGATAACACGACGAAGAACAGCAACACTATAAACAGCCAGGTCAGAATGGCACGGAATGAATACCCGGCCTGCTGTCCCAAGCGAACCTAGACAAGCTGCTTCAACATATTCGGACAACAGGTTGTCTAGGAATTTCAAAGGTTAGTCAGGCCCCTTGAACAGAGCTGGTGGCGGATGAACCGAAAGGCCAACGGCAGCGCTCAATCCCGTAGTGGATACTGATGGCCCCGTGTCCTAGGGGTATCTAATAAATTGGAACTGGCCCTCCAGGCTGGGGGTTGTGCTTTGGGCTAACTACCCAACCATGGAAAAATCTAACGGTTACGAAGCAACCAAAGGCCTCGGAAAGGACTGATTTTATTGTTGACGACACGGCTAAATGAAAAAAGGACAACGACGTTCGTATCTGCAACTGGAATGTGAGAACATTAAACAGGAGGGGTGCAAGCGAACAACTAGCGGAAGCCCTAAACTGCTACAAAGCAGACATTACTGCCATCCAGGAAATACGATGGGATGGGACGGGCAAAAAGGGGATGAAAAACTGTGACATCTACTACGAACCGTGTTATAGTGAGCAGAAACACCGACTATTCGGATGCGGATTTGTTATAAGTGCCAGACTTAGGCAAGAAGTCTTATGTTTCCAAGACATTAGCGAACGCATTGTAACGATCCGCATCAAGGCCAAAATTGATAACATTAGCCTTATATGCGCTCACGCCCCAACGGAGGAAAGAGATGATATAGCTAAGGACTGCTTCTATGAGTTCCTTGACAAAACCTATGAGCGACTACCGAAGTACGATGTTAAAATCGTGCTGGGAGATTTTAACGCAAAGATATGAAGAGAAGACATCTTTAGCAGTATTGTCGGAAAACATAGCCTACACGACAACAAGTCTGGTAATGGACTTGGGCTAATTGACTTTGCTACGGAACGAAATGCCAGTATAGCCAGCACACGGTTTCCTCACCACGATATCCATAAGGGGTCATGGCGGTCTCCAGATCAACGAACGGTCAATCAAATTGATCACATTGCGATAGACAAGAGGCACGCATCCAGTATTTTGGATGTTCGAACATTCCGAGGAGCTAACATAGACTCGGACCACTACCTTGTTGCAGCAAAGGTAAGAATGCGGATATCCACTACGCCACAACAATCCAGAAATACTGTAAAAAAAATTAATGTCGAAAGACTGCAATCGCAAGAGACCGCCAAGACCTTCGCGCAACGCGTATCCCTAAACCTCTCGATTAACACCATACCACCAGCATCGAATGTCGCGGAACTATGGCAACGATGCCAACAAGCCATTAGATCAGCCGCAACTGATGGGCTAGGTTTCTCGCGCCCACCAGCAAGATACCCCTGGTTTGATGAGAAATGTCGACAGATGCTCGCAGCCAAGAACGAGGCCTACAAGGCTAAGCTGCAGGTAAAGACGAGAGCTGCCGTTGAGGCCCAGGTTCATTTCGGACTGTAGCGCCACTTAAGTAAGTAGGTATACCAAGATTCATTTCCTATGATACATAGGCTATAAGTAGACTATTTAGGTATAAGATGGGGAAGTATTCAACGTTTATTGCTTTTTTGCTAATGACAAGGCATTTCGATTTTCGATGGATTTAGAAAAAGACCATTAGATGCTGACCAGCGCGAGATGACTTCAAGATCTTTGTTGATAATAAGAGCGCAATCTTCGATAAGTCCAAGTGGACAGCTTTTGTAGAGTTGCACATCATCTGCATACATTTGGATTGATGAACCTGTAATTTTATTTCGAAGTTCATTTATATATAAGGAAAAAGAAAAGGTCCTAAAATCGAGCCCTGAGGGACTCCTCTAGTAGTCGAAAGAAATTTGAAATTGTGTTGCCAATACAGACTGCCTGTTTTCTATCTCGAAGATAGGACAACAAACGCACTGCCGATGATGAGAAACCGTAATATACGGAGAGTTTGCGGCATAAATTCGCATGGTCCACAGTGTCGAATGGAATGCTTTGGAAAAGTCCAGTAGTACTAGGAATGTAACATGGTTGTCATCGAGCGAATTTATTTTTGTTTTCCAAATTTAAAATGTATTAATGAATTTCCTACTCGGGTTTTTTTGAGCTGGTAATGACGTGCGTACAGTTCGAACTCCAAATGTCAATTACTTATGCATATCGTGTTTTGCACCATTTTGTTTCGAGACATTACCACGTTGACCGCAGCAAGATTCCCAAGGTTCCTACCAATGTAAGAATGAATATATTTTCCTTTTTGTATTTTAACGTTTTTGTCTTTAGAAAATAAAATCAAGCATTTGAATCATCTTTTAAATTCATTTGGATATTTATTTTTGGAGAGGGAATTTTCCAGCTAGCCGCGGGCCAACATCATTTTATTTTATTGAACGAGTTTGAGTTGTAAACGTTTACAAAGGAAAATGCCGGTAGACGTTGAAAAGAGCTGTGCTTTGTCAAGTTGCAGTCTGCCCGATGACGACGAGATGGTTTCGTGTGATGCTTGCAGACGCTGGTGGCATTACGGTTGTGTGGATTTCAACCCTTCCTTGTTTGATACTGCTACTCCTTGGTTTTGTCGCTCGAAAGAATGCAAACGTGTTGGTCAGGGAGATCAAATTTTTGAAGGCGAAGAAGGAAATATTTCACCCGACAAGGATACCGACGCTGATGCATTGGCTTCGGTAGATGCTCTTATCGAGGCGGCAAAAGTTGCTCAATCGGTCGTGGAGAAGCGGAACAGTGAAATTGAGTCACTAAAGGTTGAGATGGATAAGCTCAAATTGCAGTTGGCCGCAGTATCTTCAGTTCCCGCCCAGAAAGATGTAGGTGATGTCAAGTCTGCAGTTGCAAAGGATCTTACCAGCGCTAGGCTGCAAGCGATTCGTGAAATTGATCGCACACATCGTCAATTGTTGGCTAGTTCTCATCAGGCAACGTCTCCCACACCACTGTCCGTAAAACCTGATCACCAAGAAAGCTTCCACGGCGATTTGTGCAATCAATCCGACATGGCGAATTTATTGACGATCTTAAATCGTAACCAGGTGCAGGAGTTGCCGTCTTTCACTGGGAACGACAAGAGAGAGTGGCCATATTTCGAAGCTGTATTTAAGTCAACCACGACAGAGGGCAGGTATAATGGTAAGGAGAATGTGGCTCGGCTTAGGAAGGCATTAAGGGGTGAAGCCTGTCATTTCGTAAGTGATCGTCTGCGATATTCGACAGATGCAGATGCAATCATGGATTCCCTGCGGGCAATCTATGGTAGACCCGATATATTGGTACACAGTCTAACAGGAGATCTCCTTAAGCTGCCTGCGATGGGTTCAGGTAGCGACGTTAAGCTACGTCAGTGGGCTGTGACATTGAACGGTTTCGTTGCGGATATTCGATCAATGGATTTGGATAAGGAGCTCGACAACAGCTACGTTTTGACGGATCTCGCAACTAAATTATCGCCAAATTTGTACCACGACTGGCAGAGGCGTAAATCCAGCAAACCTTATGTAAACTTAGGGGATTTCGCAGTTTTTCTCACCGATAGGTTGTTGGATATGCCTCCGGAGATGTCTAAACCGTCGAAATCATCCGTTTGTGAGAAGGTTACTAGCGTCGCAGGATCATCACGAAGAGTGCTGACACATCAACCTGTGTGTGCAAGTGGTATTTGTGTAAAGTGCGGAAATTCCCAACATAAGTTAACCGAGTGCAGGGAATTTAATGATTTGACCGCGGATCAAAGGTTTGCCTTTGCCAAAGACAAGGCCATCTGTTTTAGATGTCTGAACCCGGCACCTCATAAATGGAGGGGATGTTCGCAAGAGAAGACATGCGGTGTTGAAGGTTGCTCAAAACGTCATCACCCTTTACTCCATCTATCACTTTCCAAATCCTTAAATTCATCTGCTCCTCCGTATGTTCCAAAACCACAGTTTCAATCGTCGCATGTAGGAGCTAAGCTACCAGTTCTATTTAAGGTTGTTCCTATTCGCTTATACGGGAATAACGATAAAACTGTTGACACTTTCGCCTTCTTGGATGATGGTTCCTCGATTACGATGCTTGAGAAGGAGATTTTCGACCAGCTTGAATTGACAGGTGATCCAGAGCAGCTTACACTTCAGTGGACGAAAGGAGTGTCAAGGGTTGAGGATTCAGTGCGCACCAATTTATGTGTTTCGGCCGTGAACAAACGTAAGCGACATGTGCTAAGGGAGATATACACTGTGAAGGGTCTTGAACTGCCGTCTCAGGATATCGACGCGTCAGTTTTGAAGACAATGTATCCATATCTAAAGGACCTACCATTACCGGATCTCCGTAATGCGAAGCCAAAGGTTTTGCTTGGTTTAGACCAAGCCAAGTTTCTTGTGGGTCGTGGTAATCGATCTGGGAAAGATGAAGAGCCACATGCTCTTAAGACAGTGCTGGGTTGGACTGTTTTTGGAAGGTCAGGTTGTTTGTCCAACGTGTCATGTGTTAACCCACCAAAAAGGCCTTCGCAAATATTTTGCCATGACATTGTCAAGCTGGATGATGAACTTCACGACCTTGTTAAACAACATTTTACCACCGAGGAATTTGGAGTGCGACCTCCCAAAGGAAATTTTGTATGCCAGGCAGATGTTCGTGCTTTAGAAGTGATGGAGAGGACTCTGCGCCAGGTCGGAGATCAATACGAAATCGGTTTACTGTGGGACTCAGATGAGGTAAAGCTTCCAGACAGCTACCCTATGGCGATAAGACGGCTTATTAGTTTGGAGAAGTCATTGTCGAAAAATCCTGAATTGCTTGAGTGGAAAAACCAGCATATGCGTGAATTGGTAACCAAGGGATATGCTAGGATCGCATCAGATGACGAGTTAAAACGAGAATGGGCTAGAGTTTGGTACGCTCCAACGTTTATAGTGTTAAACAGGAATAAGGACCCTCCAAAGCCCAGAGATGTTGCGGATGTTGCTGCGAGAGTCAATGGAATCTCTTTGAATTCGCACTTGTTAAAAGGGCCGGATAACCTTGTTCCTCTTCACGCTGGACTGTTTAAATTCCGGGAGCGTCGAATTGCTGTGAATGCAGACGTTAGAGAAATGTTTCATCGCATAAGGATCAGCGAGGCAGATCAACAGTGCCAGCGGATTCTCTGGAGAGATGGTGATACTTCTCGAAAACCTTCGGTCTACATCATGGAGGTAATGATGTTTGGTCCTCGTTGCTCTCCCACTTGCGCGCAGTTTGTCAAGAACTATCATGCTGTCAAATTCCAAGTAGAGTGTCCGGAAGCAGTCGATGGACTAGTCAATCGAACTTATGTGGACGACTATTTTAATAGCCACAATACGGTGGAAGAGGCTCTAGCTGTGAGTAGAGATGCCATTCGAATCTGTAAGGGAATGAATTTCGACCTGGTGGGTTTTCAATCGAACAGTCAGGCATTTTTGGAGCAGATGCCAGAAGCCAATATCAAACCAGGCCTGGTCAGTATCGACTTAAATGAGTCTGAGGGCTATGTCACCAAGATTTTGGGAATGTTTTGGCATCCTTCTTCGGACCATTTGCTTTATAGGCTATCGAATGAAGAACACTGGAATAAGTTAGCGGATCCAGAAGGGAATATTTCAAAACGCGAGATTCTTAGAACAATCATGAGAGTGTTCGATCCACTTGGCTTTATTTCTTGTATCATCATTCGCGGACGAGTCATCTTACAAGAGATTTGGAGAGAGGGCTACGATTGGGACGAGCCGATATTGGGTCCGCTGAAATATCAATGGTTGGACTTCTTGAAGTATCTAAGGGAAATAGAATTAATAAGGATTCCCCGAGCGTATCTATCTTGGACACCCGAATCTTCTACAATTAGCTTGATCACCTTTGTCGACGCGTCGGAGAAGGCGTTTGCAGCTGTGTCTTATTGGCGTTTTGAACAGAATGGAGAAGTGGAGATAGCGATTGCTATGGCTAAGGCCAAAGTGGCTCCAGTTAAGAAGTTGTCGGTGCCTCGCTTAGAGTTGCAAGCGGCTGTGCTCGGTGTGCGAGTGGCGGAGACGGTCCTGAAATCACACACTATTCAACCTGCTGAGCAGATTTTCCTGTCGGATTCTAAGACGGTGCTCTCGTGGATTGGTTCCTCTACGTTCAAGTTTCCATCTTTTGTTGCCGTACGTGTTGGTGAGATTTTGGAGTCTACTGCCTCACATCAATGGTGGTTCGTTGGATCCGCGGATAATGTTGCTGATGATGGAACTCGATGGACTGAGTCGTCGAGTAGTTTTGTAAGCCAGAGATGGTTTAAAGGCCCTGATTTTTTAAGGCAGTCCAGAGCTAGTTGGCCTATATCTCCGGGCAAAGATGTTATTCATCAGGTAAGCCATTTTGCTTTAAATCCCATTTTTCTGGTAAACGTACATCCGAGGCAAATTTCCTATGAGATTTTTAATGAGTTGAGACCAAGGTTCCGGTCAAGATGGTTTTCGGCAGTAAGAGTGCTGGCGCTAATACTTCGCTTTAAAAACATTTTACAAGGAAAGGCAACTGATCAGGAAGTTTTCGCAACACCGTCAGAGATTGTACAAGCTGAGAACTGGATGTTTCGGAAGATCCAACAAGATGCTTTTCATGCTGAAATTGTTCGTCTTCAGGCAAGACTAGGCTTAAAATCTACTAGTCATTTGCTGAGTTTATCGCCGTTTCTAGATGAGGAGGGTACGATGCGATTAAGTTCGAGAGCACAGAAAGCGAACCTATCATACGCTGCGCGTAATCCAGCGATTCTACCCAAATCCCATCCGTTAGTTGATTTACTTGTGCAACATCACCATGAAGCCAATTTGCACGTGGCGACAGCTACAACTATTTCAGATATCAGGGAGAAAGCCTGGATAATTAGCATCCGTGGAGCTGTAGCCCGAGTCAAATCAAGGTGCTTTATGTGTAGACGACTTAAGGCAAATCCAGTCATGCCTCTTATGGGCCAGCTCCCTGAAAGCCGGTTAGCTTTCGACTTGAGACCATTTACCCATGTTGGGGTCGATTGTTTCGGGCCAATGTGTGTCAAATTTGGAAGAGGCACTGCTAAGCGTTATGGTATGATTTTCACCTGTTTGACTTTTCGCGCTGTACACATCGAAATGCTCAATGATCTCAGTTTGGACCAGTGCACTTAGGCAGTGCGGCGATTTCTCATCAACCGTGTAGTTACCCGATTCATTTATAGTGACAATGGTCTCAACTTCGTTGGAACCAAAAATAGACTAGATAAGGACGTTAAGGAGATGGAGGCAGCTCTTGGAGAGTACTGTTCGAAATATGAGGGCATTCTTTGGCGTTTTATTCCAGCGTATTCGCCTTGGATGGGAGGAGCATGGGAGCGACTGATCAAGTCTATCAAGGTCAGCTTGGACTTCATTCTTAGGGGAGTAACTCCGCGGGAGGACGTTCTTCTCAATGCGCTAGTCGAGGCTCAAGGGCAGATAAATAGACGTCCGTTGACTCACATACCCGTAGACCCAGAGGATCCAAGGCCACTGACCCCGAATTCGATTCTTTTTGGCAACGCTGATCGAGATGCCACCGCGCCTGGAGTGTTCTCCGGTCGTGACCAGTGGAGTAAGCTATACAGTAGGCGTGCGCAACATCTTATGATAGAATTCTCAAGACGTTGGTACACTGAATACCTTCCAGAGATTACGCGACGCTCGAAGTGGTATAAAGATACGAAGCCAGTGGAGGTTGGGAGCATTGTTCTTGTGGTGGAGCCGGCTGAAGGTCGTTCTGGATGGAAGCTTGGAAGAGTTACAACTGTTTACCCAGGACCAGATGGTATTGTGCGGACTGCGGATGTCCGTCTGGCTAACAAAGTTTTGATGGTGAAAAGGGCCGTTGGTAGGCTCGCTGTTCTTGATCTGGAGTCTTCACCCTAGAGCTTCAGACGGGCCCCGGAGTGTCATCGAGCGAATTTATTTTTGTTTTCCAAATTTAAAATGTATTAATGAATTTCCTACTCGGGTTTTTTTGAGCTGGTAATGACGTGCGTACAGTTCGAACTCCAAATGTCAATTACTTATGCATATCGTGTTTTGCACCATTTTGTTTCGAGACATTACCACGTTGACCGCAGCAAGATTCCCAAGGTTCCTACCAATGTAAGAATGAATATATTTTCCTTTTTGTATTTTAACGTTTTTGTCTTTAGAAAATAAAATCAAGCATTTGAATCATCTTTTAAATTCATTTGGATATTTATTTTTGGAGAGGGAATTTTCCAGCTAGCCGCGGGCCAACATGGTCATCATCTAAGGCAAGCCTCATATCTTCAAAGATGTTTAAAATGGCGGTAGTGCAGCTATGCTTTTGGCGAAACCCTGACTGCTTGGTGTTAAGGATATTATCTGCTCTAAGGTGGACATTGAGCTGTTTTTGCACAACCCTCTCGAAAACTATGGACAGAAAAGGGAGCACTGAAATTGAACGGAATTCATTCCCACTCGCATTTTTTGGGATGGGAAGAACTTTAGCTAGTTTCCAAAGGGTTGGAAATAAACCCGTCATTAAGATAGTGTTGAAGGCGAGTGTGATATAAGGCAGGATGAAAGGTAAAAAGGTATCGAGCTAATTCCAACAGCATTCGACTTGAAAGATAAAATACATTCAAGAAAATCCATAAAAGAAAATGACAGCTGGCTTCAAAATACAAAATAACAATGGCAACACCGTTAATTACCTTTGACTGAGAAAAGGAAGCCTTTCGTCATAATCGAAACTGAGCAACTTGCTTCCAGTTATTCAGTCTGTGGCACTTATAAATGGTACCACAGGTTGTTAAATATTTAAACAACTAGTAAAACCTTAGCAAATACAAGCTGTAGGTCAAACTTGATGGCGTTTATAAAAATTATAGAGCGTTTGAAGAGAATTTGGAGGAGCAGCTTAAGCAATATGTTCCACAAGGTGTCAAAAAGTTAAAAAAGTAGTCCAGCCTTAGCGATTGATTGAGACAACATTATGTCAATTATAAAGTTTGCCGAAGAGTCAAATAAAAACACAGAATAGCCTTTAACGATTGATTTAGAAAAACTTGCTGTCAATTATAAAGTTTGCCGAAGAGTCAAATCAAAACACAGAACTGTCTCAGAAGACTTGAAAACGTTAAGGAAAATCAGAGAAAAATGAAGTCAAGATCTTAACGCAAATAATATTACGAAGACACAGAACTCTCAGCAAGTAAGTAATTTAAAAAAAAATCATTTTGTAGCTAGCTCAATCACTCAGAAATCTCCTAAATCAAGAAAGAAGGCAACCTTTCCCGCATTAATAGTCCTTCCTATGATAGCATTCTCTTTTTTTTTTTTCCTCTCTTGTTTTAAATGTCCTTTTAAAAACGCCTTCAATAAAACATCCACACCACACTTTAACATAAAAAAAATGCACCATTTGTGTAAAAGCATACGGTACCCTCCAAATGCACTCGTATTCGGAAATAAAAACAAAAATCCCTCCACATCCCATTTTGGAAAACAATTTTCCACAACGTTAAATCTCTTCACAAATTTTTTATGCGTCAAGGAAGAAGTTCGTAAACAAAATGTTTAATAACAAAAAAAAACCCTCGAAAGGACTTTTTTTTAGAGAGCATTAAAATCGCCTTAAATTATTTTCGAACTTCCCCGGTAGAAGCGTCATCGCTTGGAGTTATGTTTGGTGGGGGTAGAAACCAAACAAAATTTGACGCCTCAAGTCGTGATTTCCCATCAAATCGTTTCCATATGCAAGTCGTCCGTCCCCGCACTTGGCGCAGTTAAATTGTGTAAAGTGTAAGGAACCCTTGACACCGGCGCGCGCGCACACACGAGTACGTAAATAGATTAAAAAGAAAATATACGTGAGATGTTATGAACCGCAGGTTTCTCGTACCGCTTCTGCTGTCATCAGCATCACCGTCGTCAGAGGCACCATCATCATCAGCATCAGCTGGAGATTTGTGACCATAAATGGGCGGGTGGTGAGTGAACGGGGGCTATGGCTTAGGTGCGAAAGCAAGACCAGATGACAACTATACCGGCACACACCCAACGACGACGACACAACCTTTTACAGAGATCTTCGTTCGCATTCAACTTCTAAATTTAGGTATCGTTATTCACTTTTCGTGTTGTTTGCAGTATCTGTATACACACACCAATTCGAGTTAGAGGATGAGTATGGGTTTTCCTTGTTCGTGGCTTGGAGGGGCTTCTTTATATGACGTCGATGTTGTACTGAAAGTGTCCGCAAAGTGTTAAGTTCTTCCATGCGAGGATAATGGCAATGAAAATGTATGCTGGCTCAATTTTTTTTTTTTTTTGATAACAAACTCAAGTTGCATGCTGATTAAATCAAAGAACATGTGCAAACAGTTGGGAGGAAATTTGAAATGCAAATCATTTCCTGTTATTTTGTGTTATCCTGGATAGTTTTGCATATTCAAACATGGCGTATCAGGATGTTATTTTGTGAAAAATGGAAGATCTGGAAAGAGATTTAAACATTTAGTTAGTCAAATGTACATCTGTTCAAAGGTTGCAGCGGTGTAGTGGTAATGTGTTCGCCTGTTGAGTAGTAGGTTGTGCGTTTAATCCCAGCCAAAATCCATGAAACCATAATTCAAAGAAATAACAAACAATGACTAACGTCATCTTAAAAAAAAAAAAGATTCAGTGAATTTATTGAACACGAGAAAAAAAAAACGAGAAGGCTGGGCGAATCGTGCAATACCCTATCCTATTTCATCCTGAATGAATTATAAAATGAACACTAAATCTTGTTCAGAAAGTTGATCTTAATCTCTTATACCTTTGGCACACTGGTGGTATAGATACCATGGCATTGGTAATATTGTATTGACAATACCTTGGGTTGTGACACACGATTCGTGTAAAGCCACCCTTTACAACCATAACGTACGATGTCGATTGTGAGTCACACTCACACCTTAAGATATATTAGCAGGAATACCCCAAGGAAGTATCCTTGTACCACTCTTGTACCTCCTATTTGCACGTGATATCCCAAAAACAAACGACACAATAGTTGCCACGTTTGCGGACGATACAGCTAAACTAACAGTTGGCACAACAATAGAACAAACAAATTATGAATTTATAAACGAGCTCTTAACGAGGATAATGAATGCACAAAATTCTGGCGGATTACACTTAACGAGAGCAAATATGTTTATGCAGATTTTTAGTATAAACGGACAAACAATTTGCCTGTATTTCTCAATACGGTTCGAGTCCTTTTTGCAAATGAAGCGAAATATCTCGGAATGACACTCGATGCAGAATTAAAATTGAAGTCGCATGTAAAAAAGAAATGCAGAGAACTTAAAAATAAATACAGACAACTGTACTGGTTACTCCGAAAATATTCGAAGCTTAACTTAAGCCGGTCTGAAGATATGGTATACAACTATGTTATAACGGGTGATCCAAGGAGAGATACTTTTTCAATAGCCTTTTTTGACAGATCACGTGTGAGTCGTGTCATGCTGTCATGTTAGTTTTGTTTAGTATTGTTTGGCATTTCATAATGGAAAGACTTACGCGTGAACAACGTTTACAAATTGTTCAACTTTATTATGAAAATTCACGTTCTGTGAGGAATGTGTTTCATGCACTTCGCTCAACTTATGGTCAACATAATCGGCCTACTGAGCGTACTATTCGCAACACCATCACCCATTTTGAGACCCAGCATTCATTATTGGATAATATTAGACCGAATAGACCACGTCCAGCACGCTGTGAAGAAAATATAGCGGCCGTAGCTGAGAGTGTACACGAAGACCGTAGAGAGTCGATTCGGCGCCGTTCGCAGCAACTCGGACTGACGTACATTTTACGTCAAGATCTTAAATTGAAAGCGTACAAAATACAGCTTGTGCAACAACTGAAGCCGCTCGACCTTCCCAAGCGACATCGCTTCGCTCTATGGGCTCTTGAAAAGTTCCAAGAAGATCCGACGTTTTCGAGGCAAATTTTGTTTTAGCGATGAGGCCCATTTCTGGCTCAATGGGTATGTAAACAAACAAAATTGCCGCATTTGGGACGAAGAGCAACCTGAAGAGATTGAAGAACTGCCACTTCATCCAGAAAAAACAACGGTTTGGTGTGGTTTGTGGGCCGGTGGAATCATCGGTCCATATTTCTTTAAAAATTATGCCGGTGCGAACGTAACCATCAATGGCGACCGTTATCGTGCCATGATAACCGACTATTTGATGCCTGAAATTGAAGCTCGTGATCTCGGCGACATTTGGTTTCAGCAAGACGGCGCCACTTCCCACACATCGCATCAATCAATGGACTTATTGAGAGAACATTTCGGTGAGCACATAATTTCACGTTTTGGGCCGGTCGATTAGCCACCAAGATCGTGTGATATCACACCGTTAGACTTTTTTCTGTGGGGATATGTAAAGTCAAAAGCTTATGCCGACAAACCCGCTTCGATTCAGGCCTTGGAGGAAAACATCACGCGTGTCATTCGCCAGTTACCAGTCGAAATGCTCGAACGAGTGATCGAAAATTGGACTCAACGGATGGACCATCTGCGACGTAGCAACGGCCAACATTTGATAGACATAATCTTCAAAAAATAAATGCCAAAG
This sequence comes from Rhingia rostrata, assembly GCA_949824845.1. Lineage (NCBI taxonomy): Eukaryota > Metazoa > Arthropoda > Insecta > Diptera > Syrphidae > Rhingia > Rhingia rostrata. The sequence continues at coordinate 37,660,729 of OX463757.1, forward strand.
AATGTTCTTTCAAATGATAATAAACATTCTCCATTAAATTTGAATTTTCTGTGTTTTTTTCTTTAAAAAAGTAGGGAACCTCGAAATGGATCACCCTTTATAACAAACCGCGCTACAAATTGCGCAAAAAGCAGGAACTCTAAAATGAAAGTTACCTGCCAAAAATTCATTACTCGTGAAAACAAAATAGCTAGACAAGTCGCATACTTAGTTAAAACAAAAATACAAAAAGGGTGGTGGTTTTGGTGAGTGAAAGTCTCGCAATACTTTGAGCACGTGCTCATCGTGTCTATGAAGATTTCCACCAGCCCACGGATAAAAAAAAACACCTTAACGTCAAGTTTTGTGCCGAACTTAATTTGACTTTTTTTTTTTTGTTGCAGTGTTTGACAAATTTAATCATGTCCATGGAGAGGTATACAATTAAGCAGCGTGTTTAGATTGTCGAAGCCTTTTACTTAAATTGGCGTTCAAATCAAAATGCATTTCATGCACTTCGTGCTTTTTTTGTTCAGCATAAACGACCAAATGTATCCGCAATCGGGGGAATTGTGAGCAAATTTCAGCAAACCGGGCCGCCAAGGTCGACTTGTCATCGTGCTTAACAATTCAACATCTTACGAACATCACTGATGCGAATTTTGAATAAAGATTTTAATTTACAAGCTTACAAGTTTCAATTGACTTAGGAATTGAAGCCCACTGACCATTTCAAGCGTTGTCAATACAGTGGAGTGGAATCAGTGGATGCCTTAACAAGCAGAATTGCCGCATGGGAATCCACGATTGATTGTTAAAAAAGGCGATGCATCCACAAAGAGTGACTGTTTGGTGTGGTTTCATCGGCTCGTACTTCTTTGAAAATGAGGTCGGCCAAGCAGTTACCGTAAATGGTGTTCGCTATCGCCAGATGATAACGGACTTCTTGTGATCCGAAAATGAGGATATGGTCCTCGACGATATTTGCTGTAACAGGATCGTGCCACTTGCCACACAACCAACGAAACAATGACTCTTTTGCGAGAAATTAAAGACCGTGTTTTCTCACGTGTCGAGGCATTGTTACACAATGACTACGAGACATAATTGAAGTTCAGTGTCGTTATTGTGCCGATTTATCTCATCCTTTAGCTCTTAAATTGTTCTTGGCTTATTTACGTATGATTTTTGTTTTTTAATATCCCCAAACAAAGATGAAAGATGATTTTTCACTGGCCCTCCTCTCATGACGATCTGAAAAATCATCCAAGAAGTATTGATTGTCAAGGAAAGCTTATCTCCAATTCGCCGTTCGGAGTCGGCATAACACAGGAGGTCCCGCCATCGTGCAAGAAGTACACATGCACACATGAATGGTTGTGAGAAAGCTCGGCCCAGGGTACTAACGAGCATGTTCGTCAAAAAATTGTATTTTATTTGTAACTCCAAAATTTACCGCCTGAAACCGTATAACAACTTTCTGATCATTATCGATGCTGTGTTAAGGCCAGGAAAGTTTACAAGTCAAAACTAATTAAATTTTCACACTTCAGCAGATCCCGGAAAAAAACCCGCTTAGTCCAAATCGACACCCACCATCTAACCATCGATTTCAAAGCAGTATACGAAAATATTTACAGAGACGAACTTTACAGAGCCATGTCTAGTTTTGGTACACAGCTCAAACTTGTCCCTCTGTCTAGAATGACGAGGGAGAATTCTCGCAGCTCCATCAGGGTACGAAACGACCTCACCGACACATTTGATAACAAAAAGGATTTATCCAAGGCGATGAACTGTCATGTGTCTTCTTTAATCTGATTCTCGAGAGAATTGTGCAAATTTCCTGAGCCAACACCAAAGGCACAATTTTTTTTTAAAAAATCGGTACAACTACTAGCATACGCCGACGATATTGACATCATTGGTAGGACCCAACGTGATATCGTAGCCACGTTTGCTAGTATAGAGAAGGAAGAGCCAAAAATCGGTTTAGCATTAAATGAAGGTTACTAATGTTGTGTGTCCTTTCGTGTTGGCCGCATATACCAACAAGAAAGGACACACAACATCGACGAATTGGACAGAACGTCACCATTGACAGACATACCTACCTCGGCTCCGTTTTTAATTCTGAGAAAATCATCTCGTTAGAGATTAAATGAAGAATTACTCCTGCCAATCGCTGTTTCTTCGGGATAACACGTCAATTTAGTAGTAAAGCCCTCACTCGAAGTACTAAGGTGATCCTATACAAGGTCCTGATCATCACAGTCCCGCTATACGACGCTGAAGCATGGACCGTATCAAAAGTGGGTGAAGAAATCCTTTGTCGACGCGAGAGAAAAATTCTTCGAAAAATCGTCGGTCCCGAAGCGTTGGCGGGCTATGGAGACGAAGAATTAACCAAGAACTATACGAGCTGTACAGCGACATGTCCGTAGTAAAAAAAAAAAAGCCGCATTAGACGGTTTAAGGCTAGGACATGTAAAATGAATGGACACCAATAATCCGACTCGCAGAGTCTTCGATTACCAGCCAGATGTCGGACGCTGTAGAGGAAGGAGAAATCGACCTCTACCGACAGTTAGCTAAGGACCAGTCTAATTGGAGAGGCATGTTGGTTGAGGTCCTGGTTCACTCCGGACTTAAGCGCCACCTAATTAGGTATGTAAACCAATATTTATTGGTTGAGGCCCAGGTTCATTCCGGACTCTAGCGCCACTTTAGTAAGTAAGTAAACCGATTTCTATTAGAAGCAATTAAAAAAAAAAAGTTAAATGAATTTTCCAAAAAAAAACAATTTACTGCCAAAATTCATCCGGTAGAATGAAATCTCGACAATACTTGTGGTTGGTGGATGAATAATGGTTCCTTTGGTCAAATTAAATCTTATTAACATTGAAAGGGTTTCAAAAGGGGGAATCATCCCCCTTTAAATACATCACCAATCTTTTTTACAAACATAACCAACCATTAAGAATTTAACGCCCCACCGATAAGGGTGTGTAGAAAATGCTCAACTTACTACAAGAAGCTACCATCCCCTGTTGCATAAATTGTCATTAACCCCAACACTATTGACGACCTCTCCCACATTCCGGCGTCTCGTCGTATCCACCCTGCACAGAGACACATAAATCCACTCTAATTTTTCTGAACCAAACCGCCTGTCATTAGTCACTCAAGAGCAAGAAAAAAATGTTAAATTCACCCCCCGTAAAAGCTGTTGCGTGTGTCTTTGTCACTCGTAGTACAACACTGCACCCCGTTTAGATCGCGTTGGGGGTGATATTATGCAAATTAAATGATTACTCCCCTGTTCGCGCATTTACCACCTTTTTACCAAATATTCGGCAGTAAAGCAATACATTAAGTTCCCTATAATTTATTTAGCTCCTGTCAGTTTGACAGAAATCCGTGCACCGTTTCACATTTAATTTGACAAAATGCCACCAAGGCGCTGTTTTCACAGCAGCAGAACATTTCCTGTTCCAATTGATTGGATATATCTTTGGTGTTTATTGCAATTACTACCGCCCGAAGGATTGCCCGTCCCCTCCTTACCCCATTTCGCGCAATTAACTAAAAATTAATTTTTAATTGAATAAATTTCCACAACACTATTAGGCTACACGGGGAAACGCTAGTAGGTGCTCTCCAGGTACACACAGGTTCTGGGATATAATGATGACAAGGCAATTATCTTCAACCCAGCATGAAACGGCGTATGTAACGTCGACTGAGAATAACCATTTAGCGGTAATGAGTTTGTGGTCGCGTATAGGAAGAAGAGCCCTCTCTTGCAACTGAAGCCTAATTATATATGCCATTGGGTCCATTATTGGAATTCCATTCGTTACCTCATGAATGAAAAAAAAAAAAAAACACAATCTGACGATTCTTGTAAGATGGTCAAGCTGGGTAATGTAATGTGCACCAAGGCGGTACTCTATCTGAGTCTTGAGATTAGGAATGAATGTGGCGCACATATGGTGTGCACAAATTACGTCTATAAATAGTTAAGCGGTAATGTGAACTTCTTAGGTAATCATTTGGGTCTTTGAAAGTTCAGTTAATTGCTTAATTAAAAGTAAGGACTTTCGCAAATGCGTCAGTTGGGACGACTACACGTGTGTGGTTACTTAATGTGTGTCAAGGAAAATTACGTGAGATTTAACAGTCTTCGTGTTTAGTCAATGATAGCAAAGAGCATGTGAGAAGATGTAGTAGAAGCTATTAACCGACCTTCAACTAAGAACTGAGGTGAATTCTTATATTTATTTAGTATAGAATTTTAAAACAAAACGATGTAAGTTTAAAAAAAATAGGAGCTCCCCTAATTATTGTTGCATACAAACCACTTTTATGGTGTTTTTTTTTTGTTATTTGTGATTAAAGTCCAACATACCTGAAAATAAATTAAAAAAAAAACAATTTTGTGTTAAAATCAATTGTACAAGTACATACAGAAAATTTTTAAAAATATCATCAAACGTAATATGATACACAAAATATGTTTAAATACATTTGTAAGTTTTAGTTTAGTGTAGTTAACACCGGGGAAAGAGGAGAGATGAACATACGATCGAGTAAAAATTTAGTTTGTATACGACGGATATCCCGTCTTAACAGAGAGCAAATTCTTTCCTAGACTTAGCGCTTATAGACGTTCGACTAGAAATAACGAACGAAATAACGAACACACGCAGAACTTTGTACGATAGTGACCACTTCGGGCTCGCTGCAATATTCAGGATCCCCAACGAGCAAACTCAGCTGGGGGAGTTCGACCAAGTGCGTTCTTTTGACTTACGGAGGCCGAACTGGCCGCATTTCGGCAGAAGTGTAAAGCGAGAAATACAATCAATTTAATAAAGTGGCGCTACAGTCCGGTATGAACCTGGGCCTCAACCAACATGCCTCTCCAATTAGCCCGGTCCTTAGCTAACTGCCTCTAGTTGCGGATTCCAAGTTGGTTGAGATTGGTTTCTACTTGTGCGCGCCACTTAAGGCGAGGTGTTCCTCTACTGCGTCCGACGTCTGGCTGGGATTCGAAGACTCTGCGAGAAGGGGTATTGGTGTTCATTCTTTCTACATGTCCTAGCCATCTTAAACGTCCAATGCGGAGTTTTTTTGACCCGGGGCATATCGCTATACAGATCGTATAGTTCTTGGTTGAATCTTCGTCTTCATAGGCCGTCAACGCAAACGGGACCGAAGATTTTTCGAAGAATTTTCCTCTCGAAGGATTTCTTCATCCATTTTTGATACGGTCCATGTTTCAGCGGCGTAGAGCAGGACTGCGATGATCAGGATCTTATTTAGGATCTCCTTAGTAGTTCGAGTGAGGGCTGAATTGCCATCTTAGCCCGAAGAAACAGCGGTTGGCGAGAGTAATTCTTCGTTTAATTTCTGACGAGATGTTGTTGTCAGAGTTAATAGCGGAGCCGAGTTAGACAAAGTCACGTACTACCTCAAAGTTATATCTGTCAATGGTGATGTTCTGTCCAAATGCGTCGATATTGTGTGCAACTCGGACTAACGTATGGAACGACTTGGCGCATTTTACGTCAAGATCTTAAATTGAAAGCGTACAAAATACAGCTTGTGCAACAACTGAAGCCGCTCGACCTTCCCAAGCGACATCGCTTTGCTCTATGGGCTCTTGAAAAGTTCCAAGAAGATCCGACGTTTTCGAGGCAAATTTTGTTTAGCGATGAGGCCCATTTCTGGCTCAATGGGTATGTAAACAAACAAAATTGCCGCATTTGGGACGAAGAGCAACCTGAAGAGATTGAAGAACTGCCACTTCATCCAGAAAATACAACGGCTTGGTGTGGTTTGTGGGCCGGTGGAATCATCGGTCCATATTTCTTTAAAAATTATGCCGGTCCGAACGTAACCGTCAATGGCGACCGTTATCGTGCCATGATAACCGACTATTTGATGCCTGAAATTGAAACTCGTGATCTCGGCGACATTTGGTTTCAGCAAGACGGCGCCACTTCCCACACATCGCATCAGTCAATGGACTTATTGAGAGCACATTTCGGTGAGCACATAATTTCACGTTTTGGGCCTGTCGATTGGCCACCAAGATCGTGTGATATCACACCGTTAGACTTTTTCCTGTGGGGATATGTAAAGTCAAAAGCTTATGCCGACAAAAACGCTTCGATTCAGGCCTTGGAGGAAAACATCACGCGTGTCATTCGCCAGTTACCAGTCGAAATGCTCGAACGAGTGATCGAAAATTGGACTCAACGGATGGACCATCTGCGACGTAGCAACGGCCAACATTTGATAGACATAATCTTTAAAAAAATGCCAAAGAATGTTCTTTCAAATGATAATAAACATTCTCCATTAAATTTGAATTTTCTGTGTTTTTTTTGTTTAAAAAAAGTAGGGAACCTCGAAATGGATCACCCTTTATTTGTTGAGTAAGATTTTATTAGTACTTTTCAAAGGTAACCCAAGTTTAAATGTGCTCCCCTACCCGTGATTACTACAGAATATGATCCATTACCATAAGTTACCATAAATAAGTCAAGTCGTTGAAGGCATCACTTGTGAAAATGCGAGTGACTTTATTATTGTCCAACACTACTTGATTACTTTACTACACAATCTGATTCATTACCATCATTTATCTGACCCGATTGATTACTTTACTACACAATACGATCCATTACCATCAATTACCACAGGTAAGTCATTACCGTTGAATAAGAAAAAAAAAGAAAGAAAAAAATTGCCGTTGTGAAATGGCTACGAATGGTTATTATAAGATTTTTGCGTCCGCAAATAAGTATTTTTCACTATTGATTACCTAAGTATTTAATTACCCTGTAATTATAAATACCAAGTTTATGAATTTTCATGAACTCCAGATGACTGGTTATCGTTCGTTCAAAAAATCCGTCCGTTCCAAAACTATCACACCAATAATTACCAAGGGTAATGTATGCGAAACATATAATTTATCACACATGTGATGTCTTACGCTAAATTCCATGATTCTATGACATTCGTTCTGAGCTTCCATATATGCGTTGCATTTTTCTCGACTACGATGGGTATTTCAAGGAAATGAATTTATTTCCTTGAAAATCTGATCAGATCTAACAAAGGTTCCCAGGCATATAACCCTTATCCTCGGCCAACCGTAAAATCCTAGATTTTCAATCATCCTCCTCCCGAAAAAGTAAAAGCTTCTCTCATTATTTTCGGTAATTCAACTCAACCGGGAAGATACTCATTGAACTCCATCTAGGGCACACCAGCTTAAGGTAATTTCTGGCAAACAACCTGAGCAAATTAAATCATTAATGTGCCAACTCAAAACACTTCAAATGAGGCATGCTGTACTATACATTCAACCCAGCTTAAGTCCTTACAGAATCCACACACATATACATCTGGCACGCATTCAGAAGCCAGCTTACTTGGATACCAATTTCCAAAGGGCACTCTTATTCATTTCACTTAATTGTTCAACATATATACATCCACTGTGCTAAATCTTCTCCTCCCGTTTCTCTCGGCGGTCGTGCTGATAAATACGAGATATCCTTTCGCCTTGCGCACATATTCACACTAATTTTGTACACAAACTCTAGCCAAGCCTACACACCATTACACACCCACAGACAAAGTGAAATAAATTTCTCTCTCTCTCTCTCTCGAGTGTCCGTTCCATTTTGTATTCTCCATTTTCCATTTTCCTTTTTTTTTTTAATTTATTCAAGGATTCTTAGCGTATACACAAGGAGGCACCTACCGTAACGTACCGTAAAGAGACGACCCACCCACAATTCCTGGCTGGCTGTTGTTGACGTCGTCGTCGGTGTATGGTTGTGTTGTGTCATGCAATTCATTGCCTCGAAGGGTGTAAATGTCTGCCTGGTTGCTCGGGATGTTATTCATCCTAACTTGACACACATTTTTCTCCTTCTGTGGTATAAGTCCACAAAAAAAAAACCCCGTTAATTCTGTAAACAACTCCAGATACATTTTTCTCGTTTTCCCTTGTTTCAGTGAATTACGAGATAATTTGCAGCTTCATCGGGCGCATTCACTTTTTTTTTTTTGTGGAAAAAGGAAGAAATCCCCGACAGCAAAATTAATGAGTTGTCGTCTGTGACTGTCATTAATTTGCGCTTGTGTTACGCTTTGCTTCCTCGTTTTAAAAGAAATTTAAACAAAATGCAATACACAATTATTGTCCTGCGCTTTATAATGAATTTGGTTGACGGTTATGAATGACTTGGTGTGAAGAAAGGAGGTTTTTATTTTCGCTTTAAAGGGATCTTTTTTGGTTTGTTATCCTTTCCGGGGTATAATGCCGGGAGATGACTCGATTTGGGTCGCAATTGGAGCTTTTTTTGACATAATTTGTACAAGGGTGTCACTTTCATCGGTTTGGGTGTCGGCTTTCGCACATCACAAACGGTGGAGCTCGGCTATTTTTTTGCTGCCAGACTTTAAGCTATCACTTCCGAATTCATTTTGGCATTCGCATCTGCAATAACCAGTGTTAGCTCCCGAAAACGAGTGTTGTGTGTTTTTTTTTAAATTTTTTTCTAGAATTGTATGGGATTGACGACAGCTGAATTCGGAAGAAATCCCTTAATTTCAAATGAAGGAAAGGGAAGATACCACTGACCAGCAGATGTAGTATGACCAGATAAGAACGGTAGGATACAAAATTTTTATAAAATAAATTCTGGCTCGGTTTTGCAGCTAAAGTGTCTTCCAATAGGGACTTCCGAGCTTTGATAGTTGATAGCGGTGGTGTTGTTGAAGCTACCGAGAGGAATATTCGTAGTGTGGAGCGTTCAGTAAAACAATAAACCAACACCCGTACGTGGATGAAACGCATGATCTGCCGAAAACATCACCGCTGTCCGTGAGAGGGTGCAGGAGAATCCTATACAATCGATTTTGTGTAGCTCATAAGAACTTTAGCAGACCACAACTTGGTGTAGTGACTTGAGCCTGCATCCGTACAAAATTCAACTGCCCCAGAGTTGAAGGCAAACGGCGAGTGTTCGCTGAATGGGCTCTGGGGCAGTTGGTAAATGCCCCTTATTTTCATCGAAAAGCCATCTTCAGCGATAAGGCCAATTTCTGAATGAACAAACTATATTGCCAACTTTGGGGCGATACCAATCCACATGAGATCCAAGAGGGTCCAATGCAACAATGTTTGATGTGGATTTGGCTGGCGGCGTCATCGGTTTTTTTTTTTAATTAAAAAAAATTCAACTGAAACACGGGATAAATCATCATTTGTGCGGCGTCATCGGTCTATATTGCTTTGAGGACGACGTTAGTCAGGCCATCACCGTCAAAGCCGAGCCGAGCGCTATATGTTGATGAATACCAACCACTTTTGGCCTGATTCGGATGATATGGACACCAACAGCATATGGTTTCCACAGGACTTCGCTACGTTTCAAGCAGTTCACGATGAGGACATGGTCATCTCACATGGAGGTGAAACTGACCACCGATATCCCGCGATTTGACCGCATTCTGAAGTCGCAGGTCTTTGCGAATAAGCCACAAAAAACCCTCAATACATTTTTTCTTTTTAATTGAAACGCGCTTAAAGGATTTTGAATACCTCTATAGTTTTTTAGCACAGCACTGGCATTAAGGAAATAGCGGAGTAGAAAAGAGGAGATACCGATGTGCGTTGGTTTTGAATTTCTGTAGATTGTAATGGAGAGGAAAAACTGAGTTTGGAAAGGCATTCCACATTCGTGTTGTTCGGTTTAGGAATATTTCATAGTACATCCGAAGATAGGCTTGAGGGTGAACTGATTAGCATTCATTACACTGCGAGTATTACGGTTGAATTGTTGAAGGGGTGGAATGCATCTGGCTATTTCGTTAGAGCATTTGTTCTTAGAGGTATATAACTTCGAATTGGAATAATTCAAAAGAAAATCGTATTAATGTCCATTAAATTGGCTTCTTTGGCAGGATAATTTTATGCCATCTATGTTTCAATATGATTTCTGGCATGTGGCCAAGAATAAAGCCAAGTGTAGAGGTCCAATTTTCAACCACTTTTTCGAGCATTTGGGGCCGTATGTCGGCAACAACGCCACGAAAATTGGCTTCCAAGTGCCCTAATGTTTCTGATTTGTTGGCGTAGACGAGCAACTTCACATATCCCTAAAGAAAATAACCCAATGGTGCAAATCACACAATCTTGGTGGCCAATTGGCAGGTCCATTCCGCGAAATTATGTGCTCATCGAATTTTTCCTTCAATAAATCGATTGTGACGTGCGCTGTGTGGCATGTAGCGCCGTCTTGTTGGAAGCACATCTCATCCACATTTATGCCATCCGATTTGGGAACAAAATAGTCGGTTATCATGGCTCTATATCGGTTATCATTGGCGGTAACTGACTCGCCAGCATCATTTCGGAAGAAGTATGACCCAATGACTCCACCAGCCCATAGAGCACACCAAACAGTCAGTTTTTGTGGATGGAATGGCTTCTGCAATGATGTTCTGCCTGCACCTGACCATATGTGGGCGTTGAACTCGAGTTTGGGGCGTATGTACGCTTTATATATTCAGGCCAAGTTTAAGGAAACCTAGACATTTTGGTGCATTTTTAGCGATTTCAAATATGTGGTCGTTCCAACGAAGAACGTTTTTAACACACATACCGAGCATGGAAAGTTTTTCGGTTTTGACGATGCAAGTGTCATTCATGGAGAACGCCTGTAAATTTTGGTTTCGCTTGGAAGATCGAAGACAGCATTGCGTTTTGAAAGCCTTTAAATTCCACACTTTTAGATTTACCACATTTAATTATGCTGTCGAGGTTGGAATTAAATGTCCTTAACAAATTTTGACGTTTTTCACATCCGAAGGTTAAGGGCGTGAATTCTCGAACGAATATGAAAGGGTACTCTCATCAGCGAAGGAATGGATTGGATTAGAAGTTGCAGACAGGATGTCATAAATAAAAATGAGAAAAAGTGTCGCAGACAAAACGGAGCCTTGGGGAGCACCAGCATTTATTTGGTGAGTTGCAGACTAAGACCGTCCAAAACTACTTGCATTGAGCGTTTCGATAGGTATTTGCTAATGCATTGAAGAAGAATATCGTCGATACCAAAAGCATGAATTTTCGACAAAAGGGCTTGATGGCAAAACTCGTCAAATGCCTTTGGAATATCAAGTGCAACGATGTTGTTTTCGCCACCAAGGAGGATTGATTGGTTCAACTTTTCGATGAGATTTGACATCAAATCACCAGTAAATCTGTTGCTACAAAAACCGTATTGACAGTCATTGAGGAATTTCCACGAATCAAGATATTTCTGACGGTTTATCAGCGTTTCCATGACCTTAGAAAGATGGAATGTAAGTGCAATTGGTCGATAGGTCGATTCGCCTTTTATGGGGACGGGCTGCACAGATGCAATCTTCCATCGACTCGAAAAGAGTCCTGATGACTGATTCATCAGGACTCCGAGTCGATGGAAAACTGGATTTGGAACAGCTTACGCAGTGGTTTTGCTCACCTGAACACCTCTTTAGAATTATGTGGGTAGTACCATCTGGAGTCTGTGCTTATGCACAAGATCCGACTTATCATTTGTTATTGAAACCTAGTCGAAAAATATTGAAGCTAACATTTGTTTCCCTTATAGCTGAGCCATTGATAACATAGAGCCAGAAACAGTAAACAATGTCTTGGAAAATTGAATTGATAGGAAGCGCCCCTGAGACATGGCTAAGTAGAGTCGAATTTTTCAACTGAGTACACGTCTAGACTAGCATTCAAATGTATTGGGAGTACCTACAAAAAAATACCAAGTAATTCGTCGTAATGTCTTTCAAAAACTGCAAACAACTTGTCACAGAACACACCCCAGCCATAATGCTCAGTCCTTATAGTTGTCCCCTGCTAATGTAAACTTATTAATAACAACTGAAGCACCAAACGAAGCTTCAATCTACTCGTTACATTAGAAGTTATCTGCGAGTGTTCATCTATATTATAAACGACTCCAAATTGCTTGCAATTTATCTGCACCGAATTGCTTCTGCCAGTCAACTTGAACCGCTAAAAAGAAACCAAAACTTCGACTGTGTGCTACATAATACACCGCCAAGTGGAGTCGTCATCATCATCCACAGCATTGCAGAACAAACTACCCTTGGCCCTTCCCCGGCCATTTCGTTACTCGACACTTAACGACAATTGGGGCACACCCAGTCCATGTAGTCAAGCGTCAACGACGACGACAACGACGACTCTTGGTGTCATCAGATACAATTTACACTAAAAGCGCGCAATATTGCATTCCAAAGCATAATTGCAGCACCAGCAGCTAGGACCGACTCTATGCGCTTGTAGCACACACATAAGACCATCACTCTCAAGACCCAGCATAACAACAACAATGCCACCACCAAGAACCATGGTGTTCAACCTCCCGGCCACCACTTTGGCATTCCGGCACGCTACGGTGTATGCTCTTTTGTGTTGTTATTGTTGTTGTTTGTCATGTACACGCAGTGTACATCTCATCGATGTAATTTAGCGCAAAAATGAACTTTACCCGGCGCCGGAATCCAAGTTCAACGAACTGGATGACGCGCGCTCTGCATGCGGCGTCAATGAAGGAGTACGAAGGCTCGTATACGCGAATAGTCTAGTAGTCCGGTATTTTTTTTTTTTGTAGTTTATGTGTCCTGGATTTCGTTTTCCATTTGGAGTTGTGAGTATGTACGTCGATTTAGTGCTATTTCAACTTTTGTCACAACTCTCCAATAGAGGGCGGTGTTCTTCTTTTTTGTTCTCCAAACCCGATGCGATGATTCAATTTGACTGTCGGTATTGTCGCTAGAAATCATATCGAGATACACGACCCCTTTTCATAAATTTCATTCGATTTGTATATGTACGCGTGTATAATAACAACGCGAGTACCGTTATCTTCTCTTTTTTGCATTTCAATGCGTTCCTCTCGTCCAATCCAGCTTCCTTTCACCCAGCTCTGTATGGTTAGTGAGCAAAATAGCAGATTTTACGCTTTGTTGGGTTTGTGGCAATAGTTGTGCGGTTTTATTTTTACCGCCCCCTTGGTTTTGCATTGGCAAACAGTGCAATGGGGCGAAAGTTCATCGCAAAACAGAATGAACAAAAAAAAAACACACACACAAATTAAACCAAACAACAACAAAATAAACACAAAACAAACAGGAGATACTCATACAACCCCACAAGCAAAGTGAAGTGGGAAATCCATGAGGTCCACACGAACCGAGCGGTATTCCGGTGCCAGATAGTTCCTTCCCTTTCCCATAAATTTTTATTTTTTTTTTTTATTTTTTCTGTTCTCGGATTATACTTTTAATTATTTAAAGTAGAAAATGTAAAACGCTCAACACAATCTGTGTGCGGATATTAAAGCACAACTACGAGTCCTTTTTGGATTGAATACACGATGCTGGGGATTGGGTGCAGTTGGTTGTGAAAAAGGGCGGATGGAAAATTAAAATGCAGATACTCCTTGTAGCAGGTGGTGGAAGGGGGGTTGGCGGAAATGCATCCGAGAGATTGACGCCACTGTAATGAATAAAGCGTAGATATATAAAGTTGCTGTTGGCCATTGTTTGCTGATGAGAGGGTATTTTTTTTTTCGCAGGACATGTGTTTGAGTGTGTGTGTCTCTGAAACTGAAAAACTTCACTAATTGAGTTGCGAGCGACTGATTGGAAACAAATTGTAGTGGAATATGTAATATGTACGGGACAGCCGTGTAGTCTTTATGTTGGATGGGTTATTTTTGTGCGCCAATAGATGGCAGCAGGTATGGTATTGCATAATTAAACCTCAATAGAAGGCGTTGATTAAATTTGGTGCAAAAAAAACGAACTTTATATGGTAATGAAGGAGCTTTTACAGACCTTGGACATATCGCGAGATTTATTTACCCTAATTTATGCCTGTGTAAAGTGGGCGTGGGTGTTACGACTTACCGCTTCAATTCGTATTACAGAATCATGGTACATAGCGTGAACCTAAGCGTCCATTAAGCTGAATGGACAGTCTACCGCTTTTCGCTTAGTAATTACCTCTAGGAAAAATCGCAGTGATTTCGAAAGCAGTGGTTATATATGAAAACACAAGCGTTTTTACCAAACTGATGCGTTCTAACACCGACTTCCGCCGTCGCATGAAGACCTCCGACCTTCACTATAGATAGGATTTGTGTAAACCCTTGGCTGCAGCAGATGAGGCACATAATCCCTTTCCAAGACGGCAGGAAAAGAATTCCCAAGATGGAGACAAAGGTATCGTGTACATCTTTAGTTACGATGGACAAAGTGAACAACCTACTTGAGCTATTTTGACATATTCGGTCAACAGGTCATTAGTGATCTCAAGAGTCAGCCATGTCACTTGAATGGTAATGGTGGCGTATAAGCGAAAGGGCCACGGTTACGAGAGAGACAATTACCTCGGATGACTGATCCCCTCCAATATCAACCAGTCCCAGAACGACCACGAACAACGTATGCACCTTATCGACCGCACGCTGTACATCCTGATGCTACCTAAGAAAATTTAGTCTGTCCTCACTCGGTACAGGAAATATCCAAAGAAATGTAAAAAACTAATTATGCGACTTTTGCTCTGTCACCAAAGGCTACACATACCAAGCCTAGGATTCGTTTGGTGGAGCCGAATAATTCACTTTGAGCCGTTTAGTGATCGCCTGGCTTTGATCTGCATCAGAGCAACGATTTTACAACACCACCCTTATTTGATTCCCTACCGATGGGACTGAATATCCTATCAAGGAGGAATTTTATGACCTTCTGGGTGGAACCGACCCACGAAACGACAACAGATAATGGAAGCTCTTAGAAGATGAAGGGGCAAAGCGCACCTACGGAGCCTGTCCGAAAAATTGTACTCGGAGACTTCAATATGTAAATCAGTAAGGAAATCCTCTTCGCCGTATGAGTTGGAAAGCACAGCTTTCACGAAACGACAACAGATAATGGATGCTCTTAGAAAATGAAGGGGCTAGGCAAACCTACGGAGCCTGTCCGAAAAATCGTACTCGGAGACTTCAATATGTAAATCATTAAGGAAACCCTCTTCGCCGTTTGAGTTGGAAAGCACAACTTCCACGAAACGACAACAGATAATGGAAGCTCTTAGAAGATGAAGGGGCTAGGCAAACCTACGGAGCCTGTCCGAAAAATCGTACTCGGAGACTTCAATATGTAAATCAGTAAGGAAACCCTCTTCGACGTGTGAGTTGGAAAGCACAGATTTTACGAAACGACAACAGATAATGGATGCACTTAGAAGATGAAGGGGCTAAGCAAACCTACGGAGCCTTTCCGGGGGCTAAGTGATTTTTTTTTTAATTTGCCATTACAAAACACTTTAGTTTTGTTTACTTCAAAGTATCTGTTTATAATTTTTATTGTTTTTATGAAAAGAGTTACAGATAAATAACTTTAAACACTGATAACTCAAATTTTTGAAAATATCGCTCCAACTCCTTTTTCATGCGCACTTTGCGGCAGCGTGTAGCATTCTGATCAGCAGATTTGGGTTTCCACAACTTTGAATACATAAAGCAACCTTGCGATCTCCATTCAGAGTCGACTCTGACCACTTTCTTAGTTGCAGCTGAATTCAGGGCTCGAGAGTACAACGAAAAGTAGCTACTAATGGTGCAGGAAAAGGGACCAGTCTTATTGAGTCAGAGATTGCCAGATTTTATAAGGAATAACTCAGTAGTAAAGCCCTCACTCGAACTACTAAGGAGATTTTATGTAATACCCTGATCATCCCAGTCCTGCTCTACGGCGCTGAAGCATGGACCGTCTCAAAAGCGGATGAAGAAATCCTTGGTCGATTTGAGAGGAAAATTCTTCGAAAAATCTTCGGTCCCGTTTGCGTTGACGGGCTATGGAGACGAAGATTCAACCAAGAACTATACAAGCTGTACAGCGACATGCCCCTGGTCAAAAAACTCCGCATTGGACGTTAAAGATGGCTAGGACATGTAGAACGAATGGACACCAATACTCCGTCTCGCAAAGTCTTCGATTCCCA
The DNA here is from genome assembly GCA_949824845.1 of Rhingia rostrata. NCBI lineage: Eukaryota > Metazoa > Arthropoda > Insecta > Diptera > Syrphidae > Rhingia > Rhingia rostrata. The sequence goes on from OX463757.1 coordinate 37,676,837, forward strand.
GTCAGACGTCGGACGAAGTAGAGGAAGACCTCGCCTTAAGTGGCGCGCACAAGTAGAAACCATCCTCAACCAACTTGGAGTGCGCAACTGGCGGCAGTTCGCTAAGGACCGGGCTAATTGGAGAGGCATGTTGGTTGAGGCCCAGGTTCATTCCGGACTGTAGCGCCACTTAAGTAAGTAAGTAAGTAACTTTGTGAGTTATTCCTTACCAATTTCCTTACCAGTACCTAAAACTACCATAATGATGGGCGGGCTATGAAATATTAAGCTGCTCCAATGCAAAACACTCGCTCCCCTGGAAGGATTTTCGACCCAGAAGGGAAGATAAGAAAACACAGCCTCCCAGCTCAGGGAAATCAATGAGTCTCGCGACAAGAACATCCACTAATTCTGCATAAATGCCAAACAAGTGGCAGACCAAAAAGGCTGATACAGCTATGTCGTCTAAGGCTGCGCGTAAAAGAAAGAAAGAGAAGCGATGCGACAAGCACTTTCGATCACTCGTTCGAGCATTTCGACTGGTAACTGGCGAATGACACGCGTGATGTTTTCCTCCAAGGCCTGAATCGAAGCGGGTTTGTCGGCATAAGCTTTTGACTTTACATATCCCCACAGGAAAAAGTCTATCGGTGTGATATCACACGATCGTGGTGGCCAATCGGCCGGCCCAAAACGTGAAATTATGTGCTCACCGAAATGTTCTCTCAATAAGTCCATTGATTGATGCGATGTGTGGGAAGTGGCGCCGTCTTGCTGAAACCAAATGTCGCCGAGATCACGAGCTTCAATTTCAGGCATCAAATAGTCGGTTATCATGGCACGATAACGGTCGCCATTGACGGTTACGTTCGCACCGGCATAATTTTTAGAGAAATATGGACCGATGATTCCACCGGCCCACAAACCACACCAAACCGTTGTTTTTTCTGGATGAAGTGGCAGTTCTTCAATCTCTTCAGGTTGCTCTTCGTCCCAAATGCGGCAATTTTGTTTGTTTACATACCCATTGAGCCAGAAATGGGCCTCATCGCTAAACAAAATTTGCCTCGAAAACGTCGGATCTTCTTGGAACTTTTCAAGAGCCCATAGAGCGAAGCGATGTCGCTTGGGAAGGTCGAGCGGCTTCAGTTGTTGCAAAAGCTGTATTTTGTACGCTTTCAATTTAAGATCTTGACGTAAAATGCGCCAAGTCGTTCCATACGTCAGTCCGAGTTGCTGCGAACGGCGCCGAATCGACTCTCTACGGTCTTCGTGTACACTCTCAGCTACGGCCGCTATATTTTCTTCACAGCGTGCTGGACGTGGTCTATTCGATCGAATATTATCCAATAATGAATGCTGGGTCTCAAAATGGGTGATGGTGTTGCGAATAGTACGCTCAGTAGGCCGATTATGTTGACCATAAGTTGAGCGAAGTGCACGAAACACATTCCTCACAGAACGTGAATTTTCATAATAAAGTTGAACAAGTTGTAAACGTTGTTCACGCGTAAGTCTTTCCATTATGAAATGCCAAACAATACTAAACAAAAATAACATGACAGCATGACACGACTCACACGTGATCTGTCAAAAAAGGCTATTGAAAAAAGTATCTCTACTTGGATCACCCGTTACAATGAGTACAAAAAAGATACATTTTTCGAAAAATTATAAAAAGCTTCAACCTGTTAAAATTTTGCGAAAAAAAAAATTCCCCCTTATATTCACTGCTTTTCGGGCGTGTCTTGAAAATAACATCAAGAAGGTACCTCAACAAACACGCTAGTATGGGGCAAAGTAAAACCCTCTAAGGCCCATTGCATAACCCTCCACTAAACGTGATTTAACTGCGGCTCTTAATTTTTCTTTTCTTTTGATTTCGTGTTTGTTTATCTACTTTCTCCGAGCACACACAAATGAGCATGAATTTCCCAGAAAATGCACTTTTTATTCACCCCACAGTGAGTTCCAATTATTTATCTAAATTTAATGCTCGCCTAATGAGCGTGCGCTTTCAATTGAATTTCAACGCAACAATAGGCTCGTTGGTGCTGCTCTAACCTCCACCTTAATTGCCATATCATCGTTGACGATGGCATCGATGGCGTCGTCTTTGTTGTTGTCTAGCTGTTGGTTGTTGTGGTAGTCACCGCGTTGTTGTTAGCACCCGTTTACACGAAACGTTTTTAAGTTTCCAAGTGATTCCATTTCGCATTCCATGACAATTGAACCGATCAACTTGTCCCCGGTGTGTGTGTGTGTTCTGCTCAGAGTTTGTGATTTTCACACCGCACCGCCAACCAAAAGGTATGCCCAGGGCCCCAGAGGAATCATAAAAAGAAACCAATTTGTTGGCCAAATAATATCTTGGAAATCCCTCTGAATGGAGTAGTTGCCACATTGTAACCATGGAAGAGGCTGATGGAAAACAACACACCGGCATTCATGGCAAAGAGAAACGCGCCCACTCTTACTCGACTCGCGCTGGGTATGTTGATGTTTCATCTCGAATGAAAGTGTGAAGTGAGAAAAATCGTATTTCCCCAAGTCGACGTCAACGATTGTTTACATTTTTAATCCAAAAAAACAAACAGACAAAGCTATATCTCAAGACTGATTAGCAGGTCGCATCTGAGGAACAGAAGAGGCCATATTGAGTGGAAACGTGAAAATTGATTTGCTCTGGTTTTTCCTCCTCTGTGAAAGTTGCTTTCAATCTGGATGAAGACAATGTGAGGGAAATGCTGGTACACACACATCAACCGGTCGTCGTATGGAGTCCTCCTTTCTTTGTCAATCTCAAACACCTGATTATAATCAGAAGCGCTATGTAAACGGGGTGCAATATGTGCAGTGTGCCACATCGCGGCGTTTTATAGCCAACCAACCGACTTGTATGCGCGCCTATTGAGGGCAATTGAATGCGCCTAGTTATGGAATTGAGAATTGAATTCAATAATTCAAGTGGCAAAAGGAGGGAGGAAGCTGCAGGTCAGGAGTAAGACAGTAAGCCACAGCCCGCCAGCAGAAAGAAGACAAATAAGTTATGTAAAAGCTGGAGACGTTCATTGTTTTCTCGGCATCTTTGTGTAGCTCTTGGTATTGATTCAAGCGGTTTGCCATGAACGATTTATTGTGCGCAGTTAAGAGCGTCAATTTTGTTTTATTGCGTGAGTTTGTGCAGCAGTGTATGGCAAGGAGTCATTATTCAAATGTTTGATTAAAACCAAGCTGAACAAATGAGGAACAGACTTTTTCTATAAAGAACTGAATAGGGTTTACATTTGTGTGCTACTAATTGTTGCATAAATAGAAAGCAATTGGCAGGGGATGGTAATGGTACCCTATCTATAATTTTATCCCGTTTTTATAATGTGGGAGGTTGGTGCCTTACTTTGCATGTATCCTCAGTGGATGCAGATGACTTCTGTTATCGGAGGACTTAATTAAAAAAAAAATACCACGCTTTTGTGGGCAAAGTTTACAATTTTACAAAGTAAAAAACCAGCCTCCTAAATTTGTCATAAACTATGCTCCTTTTTCCCTTTTCAAATTACCTTGTTTCAGTAGCTGTCAAAGTTTCCAATGACACCTAGCTGTCAAATAAAGGGTTTTTTCAATAAGAGCGCTACAAACGTTTTTTTTTTTTCAAATAAAACAAAAACGGTTTTGGATATCAATGAAATTTCTTATTTCTGTGAAAGTACGTTCGATGCCATTATGTATGGAACTCGATTTCTTTTGCATGGCCACCACGGGAACGCTTGCAGAAGTCCAGACTTAATTTTCTGAACCCAATTTTCGACGGTTTTCAAGCATAAATTGGCCGATACTGCTGCAATTTCACGTTCGATATTCGTACGAAGGTCATCAATCGTCGCTGGCTTGTTGGCATAGACCATAGACTTGACGTAGCCCCACAGGAAATAGTCTAACGGCGTCAAATCGCGGCCAAACGACTGGACCATTTCGTGAGATATCACGTTCTCAAACTTGGTTTCCAATAAATTGATTGTGGCATTCGCTGTGTGGCTTGTGGCGCCGTCCTGTTGGAACCACATGTCCTCCAAGTCCATATCATCCAATTGGGACCAAAAATATTCGGTTATCATTGAACGGTAGCGATTCCCATTCACAGTAACGTACCGGTCTTGATCATCACGGAAGAAGTACGGCCCAATGACGGACACCGCCGGCCCATAAACCACACCAAACCGTAATTTCTTCGGGATACAATGATGACTCATGGAGTACGTGTGGATTGCCGCCTGACCAATACCGCATTTTTTGTTTATTGACGAAGCCATTCAGCCAGAAATGAGCCTCATCGCTGAAGATGATTTTTCGATGAAAATCCGAATCGTTTTTAAGTTGTTGCTCAGCCCAATTCACGAACAGACGACGCTTCTGGTGGTCAAGCGGCTTCAGTTCTTGCGTCAATTTAATCTTGTAAGGATGTAGGCCAAGATCTTTTCGCAAAATTCGCCACAGCAACGTCACAGAGATGCCCAACGCTTGAGAACGACGTTTGAGAGACACATTTGGGCCTTCTTCAACTGGAGCCTCAGCGGCAGCAATATTCTCGACACTACGGGCGCACTTCTTTGTCTCACTGGCACGGGAACATTTTGTACTGTGCCTGTGGATTCAATTTTTTCCACTAGACGCTCAATTGTTGATCTGCTAGGACGATTATGACGACCATAAATTGGACGTAGCGCTCTTAACGTTGAGGCCAATTTCGGTTGTAAATTTTAATAATTTCGACTCGTTGTTGTATCGTTTATCTTTCCATCATGAAATGGCAAACCTTACTGAAGAGAAAGGTCAAAAGAGCGGCAAGAAATATGGCGTCGTTTGCTGTCTCTGTCGCTCAACTTTTGTAGCGTCCCTGTTGAAAAACCAGATATTTAGTAATGTGTGGTCCAGAGATTCACAAAGTAAGCCTAGTTAAATCCTGCTTTGCGCAGTTGTAAATAAATAAATTACGTAGTAATGTCGGTCATGATAATGGCTACAGTGTGCAGACTTTTTAACATTAAGTCCCCAGGAAGATAGCGATTGGTCCGAACTAAAGAAAACAGCCGTGATAGCGGTCGCTATCGAAGTAGACCCAGAAAAGTCGATTTAATGCCGATCAGCTGAATTGCGCTTCGCTAGAGAGTTGACCTGTCATAATTCGCGGATAGATTAGGGCTTCCATCCGTACAAATGTGTTGGCGCAAGAACTGAAGCTGCACAACCATAATGGGGCACAATGGGGGCATTTGTATGGTAGAGCAGAAAAAGGCCCGTAAAAACCGAATCACTTAATCGATTTGGAAAAAAATTTCAGGAAAGAAAGGACCGCAATTAATTTAATTTAACAACTGCCACGCCCCCTTTTCATTAAAACGATATTTTCGGTCAAACGGTTAAGAATTTCGAAAAAGTGTCTGAGCAACATCTTTGACCTTAAAAGATCCCAAAAAGTCCAAATCGATACCCACCAACTATTCATCGATTTCAAAGCCGCATACGACAGAGCCACGTCTAGTTCTGGTATACCGTCGAAACTCGTCCGTTTGGATGACGATGGAGAATTCTCGCTCCACCATTATGGTCGGAAACGACCTCAAGGACACATTCGATACCAAAAAAATGATTTAGGCAAGGCGATGTGCTGTCATATGATTTCTTCAGTTTGATTCTTGAGAAGATTGTGCAAAACTCCCGAGCCAACAGAGACACAAATTTCAAAAAATCGGTGCAACTACTAGCATACGCCGACGATATTGACATCATTGGTAGGATCCAACGTGATGTCATAGTCACGTTTGCTATAATAGAGAAGAAAGCGGAAAAAAGTGAATTTAGCAGTAAATGAGGGTAAAACTAAGTACCTATATGCGGTCAACAACATCGACGACTTGGACAGAGTCAGACAGTCACCATTCACAGTTATACCTTTGAGTCAGTACGGGACTTTATCTACCTCGGCGTCGCTATTAAACGAAGAATTACTCTACTTGCCAATTGCTGTTTCTTCGGCCTAAGAAGGTAATTTAGTAGTAAAGACCTCAGTCGAACTGCTAAGGAGATCCTATATAAGACCCTGATCATCCCAGTCCAGCTCTACGGCGCTGAAGCATGGACCGTCTCAAAAATGGATGAAGAAATCTTTGGTCGATTCGAGAGGAAAATTCTTAGAAAAATCTTTGATCGCGTTTGCGTTGACGGGTTATGGAGACTATACGAGCTGTACAGCGACATGTCCCTGGTCAAAAATAACTACGCTTTGGACGGTTTAAGATGGCTAGGACATGTAGAATGAATGGACACAAATACTCCGGCTTGCAGTCTTCGATTCTCAGCCAGACGTCGGACGCAGTAGAGGAAGACCTCGTCTTAAGTGCCGCGCAGGGTGTTTTTTTTTTTTAGAGGTATAGAACTTCGCATTGAAATAAAACACAAAAAAATCGTTTTAATGTCCATTAGTTTGGATTTATTGGAAGGATAATTTTAAAGTAAAGCCAAGTATAGAGGTCCAATTTCCAACCACTTTTTCGAGCATGTGGGGCCGTATGTCGGCAATAACGCCATGTTGGCTTCCATTTCCCCAAACGTTTGTGGTTTGTTGGCGTAGACGAGCGACTTAACATATCTCCAAAGGATATAATCCAATGGTGTCAAATCACACGATCTTGGTGGCCAATTGACAGGTCGATTCCGCGAAATTACGCGCTCATCGAATGTTTCCTTCAATAAAACGATTGTGACGTGCGCTGTGTGGCATGTACGCCGTCTTGTTGGAAACACATCTCATCCACATTCACCAATCATCATCGGGACCAATCCAATTCGGGAAAAAAATAGTTTGTTATCATGGCCCTATACCGGTCTCCATTACCGGTAACTGAATCTCCAGCATCATTTCGGAATAAGAATGGCCCACTGACTCCACCAGCCCATAGAGCACACCAAACAGTCAGTTTTTGTGGATGTAATGTCTTCTCAAGGGTCTCATGTGGATTCTCTTCACTTTAAATGCGGCAATTTTGGTTGCAATTCAACCAGAAATGAGCCTCATCACTGAATAAACATTTGCGATGAAAATCAGCATCGAGATTAATCTCATTTTCGGCCCATACACCAAAATCACGACGCATTGCATGGTCTCGCGGCATTAATTTTTGCACAAGCAGGATCTTGTAAGGTCCTCAGCCAAGATCTTTGCGCAAAATCTTCCATAAAGTTGATGGACAAAGCTCCAATTGCTGTGCACGGTGGCGAATCGATTCATTCGGGTCCCTTTCAACATTTTGCTCTACACCGGCAATTGTTTCTTCGGTGCGCAATGTTCGACGTTTCTCCGGATGCGTATCATCACATCACAATTAATTGCTCTGATGGACGATTTTGTCGACCATAAAATGGACGGATCTTGCGGTTAACTTCGCGAACTGAACCTTTATTTTCGAAATAAATTTGCACGATTTGCAAGCGTTGTTCATTCGTCAACCTGTTCATGTTGAAATGGCAAACCAAACTGAACACAAATGACCTTAGAGTTGCCCGAAATGTCCAGTTTAATCTCTATTCGAAAAACCAACCTCTAAAAAAACACTCTTTAGCATGGGATCGGTATATTTATTTGTGTTAACATATAATTCACAGAATATTGTCCATCTGCTTATTCTTTACCAATCGGCGAGGCTATAGTCTTCCTGCACTCTTCCACGTTAAAACATTCGGGTGGTATACCCTAATACAGTATGAGTATTGGCTAAAATTTGGTTGCCTTTTGTCATCGATTTGGTAGTTAGAAAATCGCCGCTGTCGACATCAACATCTGAATCTGAACATATTATCAGCGCCCCACGGTATTCCATAAGAAATGTTTGTCCTAAGAGGACCTCATTCTTAACAGCTATCCATCATCTGTTCCACGCCAAGTGACCTCATGATACTAGCAAATGCTATCGCCCTCTAAGCGACATCTAACAACATCCTGTGCGTGTTTTTTTTTTCTGCTTGGAATGCAGTTATTTAACATGAACTCTCTATACACCACCCAACAACCGAGTTATTGGAACGTAACCCTAATTGAAATCACCCATTCCATCTGTCCAATGAAACCATGCCTCATAAATACCCATTCCCATTGAGTACAACTGGTGTCCAACTATATATCTCTATTAAAAAAAAAAAAAAAAAACATCTCGCAACAAGATATAATAACAAAAATTAATTTCAAAAGAAAATTTCCAATTAAGCATCGTTCCCCATAGTCGGTATGCTGCACCAACATGCCTGACCCCACATCACCCGATATGCTGCACCATCCAGTCATGGTATACTGACTCTGGTCTGTGGAATGTGTCGGCGAGTAAGTAATAAGGGCCAATTAATTTTACAAGGGTCCCGAGTAACAGCGAACAAAACTTTCTCAAAAAAAAAAAAAAAAAAACGAAATATCTCTGTGTGTGCGTGCCTAGGCATTCAATTATTCATCTCAACCATGCCCCCCCATCACAGAATTCACTCAAAAGCTTTTGTAAGAAAAATGTAAAAATTGATAAATGACCCTTGAATATTCAATCTCGAGAATTGACTTGACTTTTATATGCGTCCAATCTAACGAATCAATTAAACTGTGACAACCCGAAGCAAGGTAAACCGTCCCAAGCGTACGTCATGGGGAAAAGAAAGCCCGAAACAATATATTCAAAGAAGTTTTTGCATCTCAAACGGAGATGCGAGACTCATTTCCGTTTGGGGTTTTGGCCTTCAGTTCCCACATTATGCATCACTTAAGAAGCACGGATTTTTAGAGTACCCGAGAACCCGAATCTTTTGGTAAATTGTTGTGTGAAACTATAACTGCGCACAGGAAGTCAACAATTTTCGTAAATTGATTTAAATACCTTTAATTGGTTTCAGAATGGGACATGCAAGACAGACATCCATCCCCCCATGTCAGTGGTGTTTACCTGTAATGATAAAAGAAAAAACTGTTAACAAACTGGATTTACAAGAAATAAATAAAAAAAAAAAAAAACCATGAATTAAGTTACATAATCTGTGAGATCAAGTGAACCAAAAACATCTTCCAAAAGGGTGTCAATTACCACGCCATAAAAAAAAAAACAGCAGCGACCAAAATGATTGCGCCATCTTCTCTCCATCAAAGTCTTGACTTGTCTCTGATCTGTCGTTGGCAAGACAATTACCAACAGAACAGAAGATATAGAATTACATGGGACGCATATTCAGTTTCAGAATAAATTGACGAAAATATAATGAAATCCAATCTCGCACACAGTTGGGAAATAAATCGAAAGAAAATTGATGATGAAACTGATATACATATCGATAAAACAATATGGCTGCTGAATTGAAAGATTTTTTTTTTTTGTTAGAAACTCACCCGCAATAGTTTTGATAAGTGGTAACACTTACACACTGCAGAGTGTAAAAGAGAGTCTTAATTACGCAATTGTTGGCTGTATTGCAACGGGGTGCCACAGGGTTGGGTAAGGGTCGCCCATTTATTTCACTAAGCATGGTGTTCGGTTTTCGTTTAAAATTGATTTCCTTAGATATTTATTAGCATCAGAAGTTGAGTGATAAAAACGTACCAAACAACGCGCCAAGGGCAAGCCTAGGTACATATATGGTGCGGCGTCATGACTTCCTTTTTTTAAAGCCGCGACATTTAGGCTTTATATGTTTTGCGGCTGTTGTGTCAATAAAAATGGCTACTTCTACAGTTTTTTGTTCTTTGTTCACAGCCCATCGCCTTCGGAAATCTTTTAAATGTTACCCCGTTGGGCCCTGTTGCCAACGGTCGGAAAGAAAATCAATTGTTGCATGGGTCACTTTTTTCAGACACTGTACTCTTCCGTAACTTTCAAAGCAATAGTCGCTGACGATAGTGAAGGAGACCGTCTCTGTACGTAACGTGTAATTTGTATACATGTGCACACACACAATATAAAAATTATACGCTACGTACCTAGCAGTCTCCTATACTATCGTCAACGATTATCGTTTTAAAAGATACGAAATGAGTACCCAGACCCGAATATGACAAGAGGAAGCACTGGAGTACATTTGCCCATAAGATCACTTGAGAATATTTGTTCAGTGAGTGCTTCAATCTTGCACAACCCCTATGCATCCTAAGAGAAAACTATTACGACAGGACAATGCGATACTAGCGCTGGTGAATGTTTTGAGCATGCGAAAAAGTTGTACGTGAACATGACCCAGACCCGGAATATGACAAGAGGAAGCACTGGAGTACATTTGCCCATCAGATCACTTGAGAATATTTGTTCAGTGAGAGCTTAAATCTTGCACAACCCCTATGCATTCTGAAAGCAAACTATTTCTACAAGACAGTGCGATACTAGCGCTGCGGTGGTGAATGTTTTGAACATGCGAAAAAGTTGTAGGTGAACATGTATGCACCAATAAGATGGACGCTCATTCAGTATATTGGGCGCTGGGATCGGCGATAAAATGTCATACCTATGCAATACATATTCTGCCCTTGGACTTTCTGATCGGCAAGTGATGCAAATTCTGCACGATGACCTGAATCAGTAGTTGGCGACATTGTAGAAATTCTCCAAACGCGACTTCGTTTCAGAGGACGCAATAGGTTTTTTTATGTGCTTAAGCCAATTTTAAGTTGAGTGGATGGGCTCAGCGGCACGATGCAACAACAACACATAAATGATTTTTTGCTGGCCCTCCCCTAGTGATCATCTGACAAATCATTCGTGCAGTATCAATTGCCAAGAAAAGCTTATCTCAACTTGGCAGTTCAGATTCGGCATAAAACAGGAGGTCCCGCCATCGTGGAAGAAGCACACAAGCACACAGATATGGTTGTGAGAAAGCTTGGCCCTATGTACTAACGAGGCTGTTGCGCAAAAATTTGTATTTTTGTATGGATCAACAAACAGAACATGCGCTACTGGGCGGACCTTAATACCTGAAAATTCCCACAAAGCCATTTGCATAAACCTAAAGTCAAAATGTGGTGTACAACTTCGTCAGATGGAACATGAAGTCACAGTGACTGGAGAATTCAGATTGTGTGAGCATGTTGGAGGATATTTTTTGTCCAGGACTTGATGAATTGGGCTTTGGAAGTAGTTCTCTCCAACAGGACGAAGCATCACCTCACAAGCACTGATGGTTGTTCTGCGGGAACTCTTCCCGGAGCGGATCATTTCAATACCGACCGATTTTGAGTGGGAAGCACCATTGATTTGGTTCGTTGCTATTTTTTTTTTAATCCTGATTATGGCTGCCGTTTAAGACTACAAGGTGGATCAGGCGTTAAACAGAAGCTTCCATTCTTTTAACTTAAATTAAACTTTTCACAAACAAATGAACTAAGAAGATCGGTTTGACACCCTGTATTGGCCGTTAATCCCAGATATTTTTTTTTCCACTATACACATGCTCGACTGCGCAACTGGAAGCAGTTAGCTAAGGACCGGGCTAAGTTGGTTGAGGCCCAGGTTCATTCTGGACTGTAGCGTAGTACATGCTCGACTACTACACATACGCCTTAATGAGAACCTTGAATTTTAGGATAGCATAGACCTATTTATGAAAGACTTCACAAAGAACTCTTCTATGTGAAATTCGGTGGCATTCATTTCCTGAAGCCATAGCAAAGCCTAAAAGCCGACAAGTTTCGGTTTCATAGAAGCTCTGGAAGCAGTCTTACAAAAAACCATCAATCTGTGTAAGAAGACCCATTCCATAAGCGGAAAATAGTGTCATCATCTGATGAAAGCATCAAACGAATGATGAATAATCTAGGGCCAGGAGTAGTTGAGAAGTCCCGTACATATCCAAGACATGCTGGCATGATTGGATAAGGTACAAGTTATAGATATATAGATCCATTTTTTGTACAAACTTTTCTCAAGTGGGTCGAAACTGAAGGGATCCAGGAGTGCCCTGAGATGATGCTTGCTGATTTGTAAAGGGCATCACATTACCAGTAATATTTGGTTTAACGTTGACGAATGAATATCACACATGAAGAACTCACACAGGTCCCAAGAGTCTAGCTTCGCGTGAAGTTATATTTCAGGGAACAAATTAAGGGACTTAGATTTTACGTCGATTCCAAAAAGCAACTCGCATTTTAGACTTTTGGATTTTTGTCAGACTTACGCAAGATGTGGGGCTGGATTTACGATTTTGTTAACGGCTGGTTTTGAAACAAGATATCCCACGGTTTCTATGAAAATTCGAAAAAAAAATTAGCACTCTGAGACAAGTTCAACTAGAACTCTTTGAGTCAGTTAAGTTGGAGCCGATCCTCTATAAACAGGTGGTTATTTAAAAATAAAAAAAAAAAAAATTGAAATTTTCGCAACACATTGTTCAGACAATTTATCAAAATCTTGTATGGTTCGACCAAAAACAACGTTTTTCTCCTGCATATGGTATCCTACGCCATATACAAATGGTTTTTGTATGAAAACGCCTCCAAAAAGTGGGCGTGGGTAAAACTGATTTATGAAAGAAATGTTTATATTACCAAAACCCATTACTTTGCATAAAATTTTTTTTGGAAATGTTTAAAATTTTACCGACAAACGTTTTTTTTTTACTGAAAACGCTCACAAAAAGTGGGCGTGACAAAAAAAACTTTATGTAGACGAAATATGGACATTAGGATTGTCTAGATTTGTTGTTCAGACACTTTTTTCAAATTTTTTAACGGTTTGGGCTAATATAAGGTTTTTCTACAAAGAGAGCGTTGTAGTGTGCGGATTTCAAAAATGTTTACACTTGTTCGGACAGCACGTACAAGGATCACATGTACCAAATTTCATTACCCAAGCTCAAAATTTAAGGCCCAGAAACCGGTTACCTATAGACGGACGGACGGACGGACGGACGGACAGACATGGCTTAATCGACTCCGCTAGCGATTCTGAGTCGATCCATGTACTTTGAGGTATAACAAGCCAAATTATTTCACTATGTTACAAACTATGTATCAAAACCCCTATGGGATAGGGTATAAAAAAACATTTCTGGAACACCAAATGTTGACTAGCTCGAGGGTGCAGCTTTTATCCTTGAGCAGAGACATTAACAATGATTATAGGCAGACTGTCAGCCACTGTTTGCCACAAAAGAAGAAACACAACCAATTTTTTTTTTTCAAAACCATCATTACGGGACTGAAGTTTGTTTAACCAGGGATTGATCTGATCAACATTTTATCTACTTCTTGACGTGTAGTTACCTGTGGCTTTATCGAATTTGGATGAAGAGTCCTGGTGCTTTCTCGTTTTAATTCCATCTTTAGTATTCTGTTTCCCTATAATGAGGGTATACTGATAGAGTTTACTTCATGACTAAAATTTGTTTATCCAGGATTGGTCAGATCACCAGAAAAAGGATTTAGATTAAGAGGCCTGGTGATTTATCAGTTCAAAAACACGTTTCAGAGGATACCCTAACCTAACATTATGCAACTAAAACCTTCTCCTCTGGAATCTAGTGGTCAACAAGCAATTAGTGAATCTAGAAAGAAAGGGATGCAAAGTGATTGCCTACGCGGATGACGTGACAATAGATTTAACAGGGAAATTACTTAATACCCTTAGAGATCTTTTACAAAATGGCCTCTCTGTACTCTCTAATTGGACCGCCGAATGTGGACTCGGAGCGTACCCTCAAAGTTGGTCATTTTCAGCGGGGAATATAAAGATCCTCACATTGACCCTCCCAAACTTAATGGCGCAGTCTCAAGTTCGCAGAATCAGCCAAATACCTGGATCTGGTTTTGTATAAGAAACTTAACTGTAAAGCCAACATCCAAGAGCGCGTTGAGAAAGCCACCGTAGCCTTGTACTATTGCAAAAATGTAATCGGAAAGAAATGGAGTATGCAACCAGATATCTCTTCCTGGCTTTACGTGTCTATCATTAGTGTTAGTCTGATGGGCGGCTTTAGAAACAGATTCCAACTACAACCTACTAGGTAAAGTTCAATGATCAGCTTAAAAAAGCATTAGCGGAGCTCTTAGAACAACCAACTCCGTATTCCTTGATGCTATCCCACATCTTGTGCTGCTAGAGATCTAGGGGAAACAGACCGCAGGTAGTGCAGCTGTAAGATTGAGAACCTACTCACAATGTACACCGAATAAGGATGATTCTGAATCGCCTTAAAATTACAGAGAATACATAACAGACCACACCATTACCCAACTCGGTTTTGAACATAACTTCAGGACAATCATTCCAAGTCGCCTAGAATGTGAGTCGGATTCGGCCGAAACCAATAACTCAATTCACATCTACACGGATGGGTCCAAAACAGAATCTGGAGTGGGTGAAGGTGTTTTCTCCGAGATGCTTAAGCTAAGCATATCTTTTCGCCCTCCCGACCATTGTAGCGTTTTCCAGACAAACATCATGACAATCAAAGAAGCCTTGGCTGAGAAGGAATGTAATATCTGGAAGCAATCTCATTCAATTCGAAATCAGCCCACGAATGCCGACTGTCTTTTCCCGAGATGGTGGAGCATTTTATTATTCCCCCCTCTCTGACCACAGAGACATACCAGGAAATTTCAAGGCAGATGAGCTTGAAAGACAGGGACCTACCCTTGATATTCTACCGCCAGTAAATATGTTGATACATGTAAATTGCTGATCAAACAGGATACGATCAAAAAAGCAAACCGCAGATGGCTAAACGTCACAAAAGCGTGCCAAACATCCAAACAACTATGAAATAGCTTTAACCAGAAGCGCTACATCTGCTTTACAATGCTGACTTCTGTAGAAGCTGCATGGACGAGGAAGAGTAGGAAAGATACTCAACTTCTTTGCTCTTGTCTAGCTCTCTCAGAAATAAAAAAAGAAAACTTCTGCAGGAAGACTACTTCTTCGATAATCTAGGTGAGCTGGATAGATTCAGTATAAGAAACCTCCTACACTACATAGTTAGCTCTGAATGGTTCAATTTGGGGAACGAAAAAAAGAAAACTTCAGCAGGAAGACTACTTCTTCGATAATCTAGGTGAGCTGGCTAGATTCAGTATAAGAAACCTCCTACACTACATAGTTAGCTCTGAATGGTTCAATTTGGGGAACGAAAAAAAGAAAACTTCAGCAGGAAGACTACTTCTTCGATAATCTAGGTGAGCTGGCTAGATTCAGTATAAGAAACCTCCTACACTACATAGTTAGCTCTGAATGGTTCAATTTGGGGAACGAAAAAAAGAAAACTTCAGCAGGAAGACTACTTCTTCGATAATCTAGGTGAGCTGGCTAGATTCAGTATAAGAAACCTCCTACACTACATAGTTAGCTCTGAATGGTTCAATTTGGGGAACGAAAAAAAGAAAACTTCAGCAGGAAGACTACTTCTTCGATAATCTAGGTGAGCTGGCTAGATTCAGTATAAGAAACCTCCTACACCACATAGTTAGCTCTTAATGGTTAAATTAGGCGAACGAATATAGAGGAGTCGACGGATCCACGTGGTACCACAACGGACCTTTATGGACTAAGCCACTACAACCCAACCTAACCTAACCTACAACCTTGTAAACTGAACACATCTTTACTTTGTATACAATGAGTCGAAATATTCAAAAACCACGTCCATCAAGTAGAAGTCCAAATTAATCGTCAATTTACGACCGTCAACCAGAATTATTGTACCAATCTCCGCATGTTAATTTTCTACGAGAATTTCGCCTTAAGAGGTTTACATTTTGACATTCCCGAGTTGTAACATGAGGCTGCCCTTGAATGGAATTGTTTATCCAATAAGGATCGAAAATCCTACAACTACAAAGATGTAAGTTTGTCATGACACGTGCCTGGATGGTTTTCCTTTCATAACCTCCCGTTTTAGATAATTCGTGATGTAAAACGTCGACGTGCGAATAAATCGATTCGGCAGCACTTAGGAACACACCAAAACCAAAACGTCCAAGAAGTCTCAACCCACGTTCGGTACAAAGAAGAAGTTGTACCCGTTGAGGAGGCTTACAAAGCACAAAAGGCGACTTGGAAAAGTTCCACCGAATAGGAAAACTGAGAATCTTCATGAGAGAGCATTAGTTGAGGGAATCCGCAAGGCTCTTCCACCGAATAGGAAAACTGAGAATCTTCATGAGAGGGCATTAGTTGAGGAAATCCGCAAGACTCTTTCAATGCGTAAAAGTGCGCCTAAGCGCCGACAATTAAACTCAAAGTCCCGCTAAAGTTCCGGCCACATTCGACAATCCAATCAATAAACGTTTGTCAACAAAAATTAATTTATTAGCCATTTCGACAAGACGTCGTCGGCGTGTATCTCACGCAAAGGCCTTTAGGTCGAAGAAAAACAAAAACCATTATCCCCCACCCCTCCCAATCGTCCCATTGACAATAAAACGCACCCATATCCAATTAGTATTCCCTAATGACCACCATCAGCAGTGTGTAGTCCGTGAGTGGGTTGAATTGGATTCAATTTCAAAAGACTGAAACAGCATCGAATGTCGGAAGTCATTAAAACAACGATGGGCACCCGTCTTCGTTGTTGTTGTTGTTGTTGTTGTTGTTGTGGTGGTGGTTTTTGTTGTTGGTGACTTGTGTTTATGTGTCTTTCCCCACGACCTATGAACAGGGAACATGATTTACTATTTCTAGCACGTTCTGAATCGAAGACTGCTGCGCACATTGTGTGCACTTCCCGGAACAGTGATGCACACAACTTTGGCCCGAGATAAGTTGAACGCTGGAACTTCGTGCCTTTGTGTGATAAGAACAGTTTTTTCTTTAGTTCCGTACAATGGAGGAAATAGACACACCCGCCCACTTTGGGTTGAAGGAAAAATGCCTGCCCATGAGCACTTGGACAGCATAATTAATGTTTTCATTTAGTTTGGGGGTTACATCTGACCTGACCCTTTTCTTTTCGGGCTTTATCTCGTTATGTTTTCTTTGCTTTTGTTTTTTTTTTTTTTTGTCCTAAGGGACCACTCATGGTCCTCAAGGGTTATCCCGTGAATTGTGTATGATTGGTCCGTGGAGATAAGTTATTTGGTGGACCCTTTTCTGGAGGTTTTCGTTAATCTTTAGTTGAAAAGGCTGTTTGTGCGCTACTACTTACTTGTGGCGGTTCGTTGGTTATCTACGAACGCCTACGCATCTCTGCGGGTAATTGTCGTGACTTTTGTTTTCTTAAATTCTTCTAGAAAGCGCATGGATGGTGTTTAAATGGAGCTTTGTCCACACTATTTTGTTAATTCTTTAAACCTACATTGACTCGGTTACATTGGAGAATGAAGGATATTCACCACTATGGAGGTATCTGATCGGAAGAAAATTTTCCCCGAATTGTTCGAAATCGGAGAATTTTCGACCGAGATATTCGTCCCGATTATCATTTTGAACAGATCTTACGACAAAATGTAAGACACGTGATCGCACATCGGCGATATGCATTAAGTCAACAATTTTTGACAGGCTATGCGTTGGATTTATTCTGGAATTGTCAAACGAAGAATTGCTGCAGAATCAAACGAACGCGATTGTATGTTTTTTTATTTTGTTCCGCAACGGATACCTCATAAGCAAATTGAGTTCCGATTGGAAATGTCTTCAGTTTCGGAGATTGTTGGGAACGGATACCCCGATTGGGGTGAATACTCCAGCCATGAGCATATTCTGAGAACAGAAAAATGTATTCATAGATCACACCATCATACTAATTCTAGAGCCCTGACTAAACAAATGGAAGAAGATGACTTGTGTAAGGTTCAAACTTTCAGCTGCAATAGCCTTAACTAAAAATATGTACTTAAATTTTTTTAGTTAAGGCCATTGCATCTGAAAGTCTGAACCAAACACAAGTCATCTTGAAACAACAGGAATTAGTACAGGATGCTAATAATCAGAATATAATACGATTTAAGAAGGCAATTCACAAAATTGGTTGAGGTAGATCTTGTATTACAGGGAGATCCTGTATTAGACCTTGATCATCTTAATCAAGCTGAATCATCTTACGAAGCCGGCCATCATAAACGGGACATCTCGAATCCCGTTTATGATGGCCGGCTTTTGAGGCGACGATTTAGCGACGTATTCTACGAATAAGCAAATGAAAGATAATTCTAAAATGCAGAGGATCTTACAATTACAGCTTCTAGGTTCAAAGAAAAAATGAGGACTTAACCTCTGGTTCGACATGGTACAGGTAAAAAAAACTTCCCACCTAGGGGTTAAAGGTGGCAAGAACGTATATGAAGTGAATGGATTCCAATGTTCCTACTTCCAGTACTTAACTCCCAGCCGAATGGTGGTCGCAGTAGAGGAAAACATCGCATTAAGTGGGACGTACGAGTAGATCCCACCTCAAATAATATGCAATGTGCAAACATAAGCAGTTGGCTATTAAGACCGACCTTAATGCAGCCCAGACTGTATATTTTTTTACATTCTGAGGGCAAGAAAACTCGTTTTGGTTGGTCCACTTTTCAACTGGGATAGACAACATATTATTACGAGTCTCCTGGGTATGGCAATACTCCTATGTTACAGCATTCAGAGTAACAGTGATTGGAAGAATAATTTTCTCTTACTAAAGTGTTTTTCAATAAGAGCGCTACAAACCTTTTTTTTTTAATAAAACAAAAACGGGTTCGGATTTTCTTTATTCCTGTGAAAGTACGTTCGATGCCATTATGTATGGAACTCAAGTTCTTTTGCATGGCCACCACGGGCACGCTTGCAGAAGTCCAGACGCTGAACCCAATTTTCGACGGTTTTCAAGCATAAATCGGAAGATACTGCTGCAATTTCACGTTCGACATTCGTACGAAGTTCATCAATCGTCGCTGGCTTGTTGGCATAGACCATACACTTGACGTAGCCCCACAGGAAATAGTCTAACGGTGTCAAATCGCACGACCGATGCGGCCAAGCGACTGGACCATTTCGTGAGAAAACACGTTCTCCAAACTTGGTGTCCAATAAATTGATTGTGGCATTCGCTGTGTGGCTTGTGGCGCCGTCCTGTTTGAACCACATGTCCTCCAAGTCCATATCTTCCAATTGGGGCCAAAAATATTCGGTTATCATTGAACGGTAGCGATTCCCATTCACAGTAACGTGCCGGTCTTGATCGTCACGGAAGAAGTACGGCCCAATGACGGACATCGCCGGCCCATAAACCACACCAAACCGTAATTTCTTCGGGATGCAATGATGACTCATGGAGTACGTGTGGATTGCTGCCTGACCAATACCGCATTTTTTGTTTATTGACGAAGCCATTCAGCCAGAAATGAGCCTCATCGCTGAAGATGATTTTTCGATGAAAATCCGAATAATTTTCAAGTTGTTGCTCAGCCCAATTCACGAACATACGACGCTTCTGGTGGTCAAGCGGCTTCAGTCCTTGCGTCAATTTAATCTTGTAAGGATGTAGGCCAAGATCTTTTCGCAAAATTCGCCACAACGACATCACAGTGGTGCCCAACGCTTGAGAACGATGTGTGAGAGACACATTTGGGCTTTCTTCAACTGAAGCCTCAGCGGCAGCAATATTCTCGACACTACGGGCGCACTTCTTTGTCTCACTGGCACGGGAACATTTTGTACTGTGCCTGTGGATTCAATTTTTTCCACTAGACGCTCAATTGTTGATCTGCTAGGACGATTATGACGACCATAAATTGGACGTAGCGCTCTTAACGTTGAGGCCACTGACTCCGAATTTCGGTTGTAAATTTTAATAATTTCGACTCGTTGTTGGATCGTATATCTTTCCATCATGAAATGGTAAACCTTACTAAGGAGAAAGAGCGGCAAGAAATATGGCGTCGTTTGCTGTCCCTGTCGCTCAACTTTTGTAGCGTCCCTGTTGAAAAACCCGATATTTGCATCGGTGTGGAGTGAAAACTCTTCGTATCCGATTGCCTTGACAGGCTATGGGGACTGAGATTCAATCAAATAATTTACGAGCTGTGCTGCGACATAAAGCAGGTCAAAAATCTAAGCATTGAACATTTAAGATGGCTTGAGCATGTAGATTATTCAATTCCCATTCAGAAGACCTCGCTTTAAGTTGCCTGCAGAAGTAGAAACCGACCTCAACCAACTCAAAATTAGCAACTAATCGCAGTTAGCTATGTACCGGGATATTTGGAGAGTAATGATGGTCAATCGCTTATTCTATTTAGCTTAAGTCTTCTGTTGCTGTCGTGCGAAGCATCTTCATTTCGTCAAACGTAAATCTTCATTCTTAAAACAATGGAAAGTCTGATCAATATCCGTCTCCGCAAAAGTTGCACCAGAACATTGGTAACTCGACAAACCTTTAGGCTTATGATGATAAGTCGTTATTCTGTTCGGTTTCTACTTTGATAACTTTCATAAAAAAGGTGTATTGGCAATTTTTATACCAATGGCAATCGTATCGCATATGTTATATATATCTACTTACTACTTGTCAGGCTCCCGACTCGTGAAGAGTCTTTGCAGCCTTCCATCCTCTACGATCCGGGCTCATTGCTTCCAGTTTTCTAGACCAAGTGCTCTGGCATCCGCGATGGTCTTTGAAACGGAGTTTCGGTCATCGTTGCCTTCTCGAACCTGGGGGCTGGGATTCGAAGATCCTCTTAGCTGGAGCATTATTGTCCATTCGCTCGATGTGGCCAAGGCAATTAAGTCGACGTGTTTTGGCTTTTTGGACTACATCCACATTTTGGTAAAGCTCACAGAGTTCACGGTTATATCTTCACCTCCATTCGCCCTCCTCGCGCACAGGACCGAAAATCCGCCAAAGTATAATTCTTTCGAAGGAGCCCAGTACCAGCACTCGGCGGCCGCCATAAAGCAGAACTGGCAGACTAAGGGTTTTATAGACAGACACACATTTCGTCCTTCAAATTAGGAGTTTTGAATCCAGTTGTTTCGCCAAACCGCAGTAGCAACGGTTTCCAAGCGTAATTCTTCGCCGGATCTCCACTAGGGTGTAATTCGTCGAGTCTATGTTTACTCCGAGGTAGATGAACTCCTTAACTACCTCGAAATTGCTGCTATCAATAGTGACATTTTGTCCTATGGGTGGACAGATGCTTGTCCGTTTGTTGATAGCATGTACTAAGTCTTGCCCTCATTTACTTCAAGGCCAACGGATTTCGCCTGTTCTTCAATCGCCGTGAACGCTTCTATCACGGCACTCTGGGATCGTCCGCATAGCCCAGCAGCTGTACGGACCTGTCGAAAACAGTGCTTTTAGTGTTGACAGTTGACACCTGCCATTCGTACTATCTGCTGCAGTACAAGATTGAAAAAGTCACATGATCGCGCGTCTCATTGATGAAATCCGGTGCTTGTTTGGAATAGTTCGGAGGAGCTTCTTCCAAACTGCACGTTGCAGCGCGTGTTTTCCAGCGTCACGCGACACAGCTGAACCAGTTTTACCGCGATTCCAAATTCGGCCATCGCTATATATAGCTCCTGACGATGTATGCTATCATATGCGGCTTTGAAGTCGATGAATAGGTGGTGAGTTTCGACTTGAAATTCGTTGGTCGTTTCCAAGATTTGCATCAGTGTGAACATTTGGTCTGTGCTCGATCTGCCGGGCCGGAAGTCACACCAGTACGTGCCAATTGGTATGTGACAGATCGGTTTAGACAGTACGTTGGATAGGCTTTTGTAGGAGACATTTAGCAGGGTATATGCCTCGATAGTTGTTGCAAGATACAGGATCGCCTTTTTTGTAGATGGGGCATATGGAGCTGATAATGCAGTCATCGGGCATGTTTTCTGACACCCATACTTGGTAGATGATTCGGTGCATGTTCCCTACCAAAACATCACCACCGTATTTAAAAAGCTCCGCTGGTAAGATATCAGAGCCTGCGGCCTTGTTGTTCTTAAGCTTTCTTATAGCTAGGCCAACTTTTTCTATACAAGGTGTTGCAACTAGTTCTTCATTGACTGGACTTGGGTTCTCTTTAAACCCCTTCCACAGGGAGGTGAGATTAGGAGTTGATAGTGAGAGGCTAGAGTAAAAACGCTTGTGTTCTCATGTAATCGCATCATTACCCTGACAGTCAACCCATAGAATGTTAACTAGTCGTTTACAGCTGGCGCTGATTTTGTCAGAAAAAACGTGTTCTATAAGTACACCATAGGGTAACCTATCCTTTCTATTTCTTTTCCTGCCTTTCTATGACTGGGGATCAAGAAGACAGCTTGACAAATAAAATGAAAAATAAATATCTGCCCTGTAAAACACATACAAGTCCTAGGTACCAATCTTCTGCAAGAAGTTAGCTTATCATCGTGTAAGTTTATCTTTTAGAGAACAAACTAAGGGCCTTACCATTTAACGCCGATCCCACTAAACAAATGATATTTACCACTTCTGGATTTTTGTCAGACTTCCGCCAGATGAAACAACAAAACCCTAGGTCAGTAGTCAAATGCACCAAGTAGTTAGCTACTGGAGCAAGTTTCTTTGAAAACTCAAAAATATTTAGCTCTCTGAGATAAGTTCAAATGAAACTTGTGGAGTCAGTTGGGTTGGTCTCGATCTTCCTATGAAAAGGCGGTTATGTGGAGAGGTTTTACCAAAACGAAATTCCTGTAACCCCAAATGAGTGATAGGCCAAACCGAATATTTCCTTACTCGAGTTATCTAAGCAACCAGAGTTTTATTTATAATGTTTCGATAAAAAATATGCGACGTTACGTTGCCACTTTGAAGGTTATTCCATTATGTTTCTTTCATAGAATCCTTGTTCTAATTGGCAAAGAGCCTAGGCTGTCGTTTTTTACAAACCTCCACTGAGATGACGTCAATCTTAGCTTGGTCACCAATTGAGCCAACCACGACCGTGTTCGCTTGACCTTAGTGATCCACTTTTCATCACCAGATACCATCGGTTACAGAAATGTGTCAATTCAGTTGAGATTTAGAAGCGATTCCCAGATTGAAATTCGGTCCGTGACTTTTTTTTAAGAACTCGTTGATAATATCGAGGCACCATTCATCGAGCTTCTTTTTGTAAGCAGCCTTGGTGACTATCTATTCAGAGAGTGCAGCTATCCTGATCCTTGAGCATAGACATTAACCGCCATAAAGGATTATAGGCAGACTGTCCATACCATTAACTACAAAAGAGGAGATACCGCCACATTTTTTCAAAACCATCATTGCGGGTTCTATTGTCTGAAGTTTGTTTAACCAGGGATTGATGTGATCAACGTTTTACCTACTTCTTGACGTGTAGCTGAATTGCTAAGTAACCAGTGGCTTCACCGAATGTGGATGAAGACGCCTGGTGCTTTCTCATTTGAAAAAGCGTATCTCTAATGCTGGCAACATCGTCCTGAAGCCCAGTTTTCCAGTGCAGATTATATGCTTGCCTAACTATGTGCACATGCAAGAGCCAATTGCAGTTTAGATTTCAACTAAAACTGTCTTGCAGACTTCTAAAGCGAAGAAAAGGAATTTTGACATGTACAAGATTGTCAGGTCTATCCGAAGAATTATTCTCAAATGTCTAACACCCATGTTAACTGAGCAAAGCTTTAATTTTTCTAAACTCAGACATGTCTCAGAAATTTACTTCAAAAAAATGTATGAAACACAAAAATAAGGAAAAATTGTTAATTGTTCCAAATCTTTGTCTAAAATGAGTCGAAATATTGAAACACCACGTCCATCAAGTAGAAATCCAAATTTATCGTCAATTTTCGACCGTCAACCAGAGTTATTGTACCAATCTCCGTATATTAATTTTCTCCGAGAATTTCGCCTTAAGAGGTTACATTTTGACATTCCCGAGTTGTATCATGAGGCTGCCCTTGAATGGAATCGTTTATCCAATAAGGAACGAAAATCCTACAACTACAAAGATGTAAGTCTGTCATGACGTGTTCCTGGTTGGTTTTCATTTCATACCCTTCCGTTTTAGGTAATTCGTGATATAAAACGTCGACGTGCGAATAAATCGATTCGGCAGCACATTCCTAAGAAACCAAAACCAAAAATACCAAGAAGACTCAACCCACGTTCGGTACAAAGAAAATATAAGAAGAAGTTGTACCCGTTGAGGAGGCTAATAAAGCATAAAAGGCGATTTGGTAAAGTTCCATTGAAGAGGAAAACTGAGAATCTTCATGAGAGGGCATTAGTTAAGGAAATCCGCAAGGCTCTTCCAATGCGTAAAAGTCCGCCTAAGCGCCGACGATTAAGCTTAAAGTCGCGCTAAAGTTCCGCCCACATTCGACAAACCAATCAATAAACGTTTTGTCAACAAAAGTTGACAAGGCAACATAAGCTTTGATAAGTTTCTGTGCATTATATCGATCAGAAAATAGCGACTCTCCGAACCAACCCCGACTAAGTCTTCACTATCCTCAACAGATGTGCTTTCTCTTTTTAATTTTAAAATTCCCAGGTTGTGCAAAATACTATAACGTTTCATATTTTTTCAGCGTTTGTAAATTTAAAAAAAAAAACTTATTCAACCATAGATGGCGCTCGCAGCCAGTGTGGAAACGTCAACGTCCTTCAACAAATCATAAAAAAAAACACTGATACTCTTTTGAGGTTTAATTTATGGTTGACTTTTAACTTTTAAACAAACAATTAAATCTAGAATTCGAATATAAATACTCGTACCTTCACTACCTCTTTAAGGGCATGTCCCCCTTAACACTTGTCACAAGATGCACCTTTCTAAATGCGGATATTTTCCATGCAAAATAAACGTTTCTTTGAAATACCAGCCATCAATCAAATCAACACCAATTTCTGAGGTTAAATGGACAAAATAGAACAAAAACAAGTCTAATGACAGCTGTCAAACAAAATAAAACATAAAACATAAAGTAGGAATCACAAAGTCTTGATTTTATTGATGCTCACTTTTAACTGCCGCATTTCGAAGCTATTTTTACACAAATTATATCATGCGCAAATATTTTAGTGAACGTGTCAACGCCTAAGGCCTTATTCACATCTTTTTTTCAATTTTTCAATTATTTTGATTATTCACTATCTGTCAGTACCAGTGAGTGCCAATCGAATGAATTTGTTCACTTGGTTTGGTGGGACAATCGATTGCGATTACGACGTGTAAAAAGTGTAAACAAAAGGCGTAGACAACTGAATTAGCATGATGATTCTCTGACATGTGTCAGACAAGTAAAACATTTCTAATTAATCGAGCGAATTCCACGCACTTGTCATCGGTGAATGTGACAAGCGGCAAATACATGACATAACTATGAAATTAAAGTTCCGATTTGTAAAGATGTGTCAAAAGTAAAATCATCATGCGGAACGTGAGTCAATAGAAACGCATTTCCGATTGAACAAATGTCAGATAAGTCGCTACATAATTGTGATTTTATTGTTGTTGTTGTTTATTTTTAGTCAAGAAACATTTGCGGGGTCCTATTTCGGTTGCATTTCATTCAACAGAGCCGAGTGCAGTGTTGTGTCAGAGCTCTCTGTCTTGATAACACAATCAAAAATGCATTCTCGGTTCGTGGGGACGGGGAATAGAAGACTCTCGGTTCTCGATTCTTGATTCGCTAGCCTCGTCTAGTTGTCGCGCCAATCTATCTTTAGACACTTAGTCAGTGTGCCTTAGAATTTTTATTATAGACTGAAATACCGCGTTTCTATATAGAGACGGGAATGATCTTTTGTTTGTAAGGTCGTGCGAACTCTTCACCGATTTTACATTTCCAACGGTTGGGAGTGAGTATTATTTTTTTTTTTATCTGCTGATGTAGACACATTAGTCACTTAAAATTGTATCGCCAGGGGATTGTAGATTTATGCTTTGAAAGTATTTTTTTTTTCGCAAACAACCATTTATTTTGTTTATCAAATTTGCGGGTTTTTTTTTCGGGGGGTGGTTGACTTTATTTTAATGACGTCTGAGAGCGGTGATTTGGTGTACTACATGGATGTGTGCAAATATTTATTAAGGCGGGCGTACATCCATCATCATGCACTGTGAAAGCAAGAGCATGACAACATTATTTTAGATTGCGGTCGCAAATTGTAGTGACAGCATCCACAGTGACATTGAGCGACATTTTGAAAATGCTGCCATTGACATATTTGTTAATTGAGTAGTTCCTGGGTTGGTTCCTTTTTTTTCTCTTATTTTTAGATAATGATACGTGACGGAGATAGTTGTACTTGAAAGTTTGTTGCAAATATGTAAATGGAAAACATTAAAACATTTTCCATTAATTTATGTGTGGGAAGTTTTATACTTGCCAGCCTGAGAACCTTCTCATGACAGTTTAGATGGTTGTCAGTTTTTCACAAGAAGTGAAAAACTTCTCATGACAGTTAGATGGTTGTCAGATTTTTACAAGAAGTGAGATAGTGAAAACATTGGAGATTAATATTAGAAACAAAGTGGACAAACTGACCAACAGAAAAAATTAAGATAAAGGAGCGGCGGTAACCCAAAAATTCAGGGGTCATGATGATTTAGAAAAAAAAAGTGAGCTGAAGCTTTATGCACTGACACTCTCAAAATGAACAGAGGAAGGAAATGATTTAAAGGTGCTAGATGAAAACGTCAACAAGATCAGGAAGAGGTTGAGGTGTATATTTGTCCTAGATCCAAAGAGAAAAAATGACGTAGTTGCATCAAAGTTTTAAGCATAAATGTCCATAGTCCTCGAAAAGGCAGCCAAAGTGGCATCTGTCACCAAACAACGGTTGAGATGATTTTTTTAAGCTAAAATGTCCATACTCCTCAAAAAGGAAGCAAACGCGACATCTCTGTCACCAAACAACGGTTGAGATGGATAAAGCAACAAGAAAAAAAAAAAGAGCTTAGTCTGAAAATGCCAAATCAACTAAAAACATGAAAAACCAACTGAAGAGGCTCAAATCCATTCGAGTAACAAGAGATGAGATGCCTAAGGCCCTTATAAGCCGCTCGGGGGATGTAGCCAACAAAATCAACATCGCTGCGAAACGCCCTTTACACTTCGGGGCAGATGTAGCCAGCAACTCCAACTTCGCTGTGGAAAGGTTAAATATTAGATTGGTAAGGTACATGGGTAAACAACAAGATGCTTAAACAAGACCCAAGGAAAGAACGAGGGAGAACGAGCTCTTTAAGTTACCAAACAGGAAACTGTTAAACCCAACCCAACCCAACAAACAATTTCGCTTCGATGAAGCACTTTTCCTAGCAGCTATTTCCCTCGCAGCAATATTACCTGTAAGAAGTCTTTTGGAAAAAAAAATGTGGCGCACTTTAAGGAAGCTATTTACTTGTAAAAGACCTCTTTAAATACTTCTAAAAAGCCTTACAGAAAAAACTTTGTTTGCCGTAAAAGGCTTAATAGAAGCAAATTACAGGCTTCGCAAAGAGTCTTTTAAAAAATATTTTATTATTTCCTTCTTGCTAAGTTCTATCGAAACATCTTAATATATGTTACATGAAAGCTTAAAAACTTAACACAGGTTACCATTAGGTTACCATCATAGCTTCGCTTATGTTTGTGAATTTTCCTGCATAATGTCTTAAACAGGCATCTACCCAAACAATCGACTGCAAAAATGCTCAACCTCCGCGCACAAGTACTATATGAGGTCTAAAGAAATAATTTCTTGTGGAAATTAAATTAAATTACTTAAGGGAACGATGTAGAAACGAAGGACCAGCAGAATCGTTGGGTTTAAAGCCAAAAATGACATCCCTCCAACGAAATCGCAAATTCGTTGGGCAGAGACTTCGATAACCTTTTCTTAAACGATAGAGCAATTGAGGAACAACCAAGAGTCGGTGCAGGATGACGAATTAGAATTCCCGCAGCTTCATTAGGGTCGGAAACGACCTCACTAACAGATTCCATATCAAAAAGGGATTAAGGCAATGCTCAGGACTCATTGTCATGTGACTTCTTTAATGTCATTCTTGAGAGGATTGTGCAAAACTCCCGAGCCAATACCAGAGGCACAATCTTCCATAAATCGATGCAACTACTAGCATACGCCGACGATATTGAGATCATTAGTAGGACTCAACGTGATGTCATAGTTACGTTTGCTGGTATAGAGAAAAGAGCGGCGGAATGAGTTTAGCAGTAAATGAGAGTAAGCCTAAGTATATGCTGTCAACATGAAAGGACACAAAACACACACGAATAAGATAGAACGTCACCATTCACAGATATAAATTTGTGTTAGTACGGCAATTTGTTTATCTCGGCACCACTATTACCTCTAAGAAAAACATCACGTCACAAATAAAACGAAAAATTACTCTTGCCAACCGCTGTTCTTTTGGGCTAAAAAGGCAATTTAATAGCAAAGCGCCCTTAGACGTTTAGGGAGATAAAACCTTCGGACCCGTTTGCGTTGACGGGCTATCGAGAAGAAAGATTCAACCTAGAACTATATGAGCTTTACAGCGAAATACCCCTAGTCAATAAATTCCGCAACTTTTGGTGGTAGACTTTGATTGGATTTAACTTGGCAATGCCCAGTGGATCTAACTCTGTCTTCATGTCAATTGTGTTTATTTTTACCTCCAAGTGTCCCAGGCACACCTAGATGAGCTGCTTTGTCATATTTGGACAATAGGTTATCTAGCGATTTCAAGGGTAAGTCAGGCCCCTTGAACAGTGATGGTGGCGGATGAACCGAAACGGCAGCGCTCAATCCTGCAGTGAATAATGATGGCCCCGTGTCCTAGGGGTATTTAATAAATTGGAACTGAACCTCCAGGTTAGCGGTTGTGCTAACCTGGGTTTTACAAATTTAAAAAAAAAACTTCAACAAAAATTTCTTCGATTTTTTTTTGATTTTTTTAGGACAACAGTGATGAAGAAAACACGAACGAGCAAGTTAAGATACATTCAAAACAAGCCTTCTTCGAAGTATTGACCAAAATCGAGACCAAGTTGAAACCGATCAAAAGCCAGCAATCCATCCCAAATATTCTTAAGCTAGCTGTAGCTTTAAAATTCATTGCTCAAGGAAGTTACCAGCTGAGCGCTGGATATGACTTCTACATTGGCATGGCACGTCCAACGGTAATCGTTCTCAGTGAAGTTCCAAACCTAATTTCATTCCTGGAGGTCAACACAGGTAGTTAAATTCACGAGGCGATTTGCAGCCCCTTCGGTGTCTAATTGTGTTAGTTGTGAACGTCAAAAGTGGTAACAAGGCTGTTGGCATCAAAAAACGATGAGTGAGTGGCTCAATATCAAACTGCGGAAACCGCAACAATGGAATGATGAAAGAACCTTTCCTACTTATGCGCGACTCTAAAGGCGAGATCTTCAATTTGGTGATAGTTTGACATGTATGTACGTGCCCGCTAGGCAGGTTGAAATACGCGAATTCTGCCGTAAAAGACTTAGCACTATGAAACAGTAATTGTGCGGTTTAAGTGTGTTTATGAAAGCCAGAAAGATATCCCCTACATAATCTTGGTATGCCCTGCAATAAATTTGGCAGACGTTATGGAGATCAATGAAATCGAAATACCTTACGGTAACGGCAGTTACAGGGTCTGAAACCTAGCTTCGCCAGTTATACGTGCGGAGTAAAATTTTGTCTACAATGAATGAGACGTCCTGTTTACCGACCTTGACAGTGCTTTACTGTTTGTCAAATAATGAAAAAAAACTTTAATTTTGTAACTTTTCGATTTAAATCAGGGAACCTCCGTTTAGTAATCCAATGTATTAGCCACTAGGCTACTACATCTAGAGATGAGGGGGAAGAAATAAACAAACGACTATTTCTATCGAGGTGAGGATCTAAACAACGTCAGTACGGCCGACCTTCGATTTCCAGACATATGGTGGATGAAGAAGAGGAAGATTTCTTCTTAAATAACGTAACACAAGTAGAAACCGACCTCAAGCTAAATCTCATCGAGGGCAATTGTAGAGTCATGTTGGTTGAGGCCACAGTTCACCCCGAATTGTACCGCCAATTAAGTAGGTAAGCAAGTACGTAAAAAAAAAACTCTTGTATCTCCGTCCGTCTTATTAGAGGCTAAAGAAAATAAACCTGCCGACTACTAATAATACCGAACAAGTTTGACACGAATGGAAATAAATGTTTATGGCCTATGTGGACCTTTCCTATGGAATCAGCTGAGCCGAGATCACGTCTTTTTAAGGATCGTTCAAGCAAACAATTAACACCTGCAAGCATCATATCAGGGCGCTTCTGGAGCGATTAACGACATTAACGGCAACGTTAAGAATTCTGCTTACCTTGCTGTTGCTTCCGAACGTTGGTAATGTTTGATGTTCTTTACCAAATACACCAGCAATACAAATTGTGCTGTGCCAATGTGTTTCTAGCATTACAGAGCTCTGTCTAGAGGTTTTCACAGCTTTTGTTTTATGTGCTTTTGATGTTCACCGTTTCACTTGAGAGTGAAATGCCGTCGTACTTTCATAGAAAAACCCTACAAGCTAGTTATTTAAGATCCTGGGTTTCGGTTGTGTTCTAACTCGTTAGCCAAGTAACTTTTCAGGAAAAAACCACTACCCTGTAAAAGAAATCTAAGCATCGCAATTAATTGCCCAATTCCTGTCACATTCACTTTGGCGTGATGACTTAGCCTTGGTGGTCATAAAAAAATACCATAAATTCAGATTAACCAAAGTGCAAAACCTCACTTACTCCACAAGTCGGACCAAATCATCCCCTTGAGGCAGTCTATACTAATTAGGCGGAAACTTCCGCATTTCACAAGAAATATCTTGCAAGTTATTATCTGCCGCAGGGTACACCTTACCCCTCCTTTAACGAGGTGTATCATAACTTCTAAATATAATATAATGCCCTGTTGAAGCACTTTTCCACCACATGTAAGCCCATTTACTATACACACTGCCTTGGCCAAAAGCCTATTAACAACATAACCACATCAGAAGCATACCATCTACGGTTCACCCCATTCGTCGGCTTACCAACGAACCGTAGTCCAACTTTCCATCCCTCCATCAATGAGTGAGTGCTTCATAGTGATGGCCATGTCAGAGAGAAGACTACACGTATAGGTCTTTCATCTGTTTTTTTTTTTTTTTTTTAGTTATTGTTGTTGTTTGTTACTGCCACCATTTCGAACAATAACAAGGGTCACATGGTGGACGGTATAATAATAAATCGCCAACCCTGCAAATAAATCACCATCCAAGCATAACTTTACACACACACCGATATACACATTTTGTATCGTTATCACCCTATCATCGATAACTCTGGCTACAGACAACAAAGTGGTCAGGGCGGTTATGCTGCTCTCTAAAAACAGTGAAAACCACTAAAACCTCCATAAACCGTATCGCTATATCAATCATTCTCACATGAGCCTGAGCCGGTCAAAGGAAGTGCACATCAGCAAGGGTCAAGTTCCTCCGACAGAAGCCAGTCACTTGGACACCGACTGACTTTGGACACATACACAACCACAGCACCAAAAAAAAAAACAAAGGAAGGCCTCTTCAAGTAATTAAATCCTCTCTACAATAACATCGTAAAAACTGACAACACCGTTGCCGCAACTGCACCGAGATTTATTATGTCAGTATGGTGGTAGGCTTTTTGACACAAGGCGACAGCCGCTGCACGCAATGGCTTTCGGATTTGTTTTACGTTGCATGTTGCACAAGCGCGGGCTAAGTGAGGAAATGTTCTGCAATTCACTGCCACTGGATATGGATGCATGAGTTCCGCCAGTCGAAGCTGTGCGACTGAGCGTTTCCTCAGATAAGCAGCCATGTTGTCATCATCATGTACAATTTCCGTCTTCATATCGGCAAAACAAAACCAACAACAACAACAGCAGCAAAACGACATAAAACTAAAAAAAAAAAACACTCCAAGCTGGTAATCTTGAGCGCAATGACATAGTTGTTCAACTATACTCTTGTCTCGATGCGATACGGTGCCAAGGCGGCGGCAACAAGAGCCTCTTGTTGTGTCGTCGTCATTGCCGCCGCCGCTGACGTCTCTGAAGCCGCAAGCCACCTCTATTGACAAAATTAAGTTGTTTTTAGGTTTTCAGGTCTGTTGAGTGATGATTGGAAAGACAAACAAGCGCGACAAGGTCGTGTTGTTTTTGGTTGTTGCGAGTTCGTTATTTCGGAGGAAACTAAGAGAGAGAAAAAGTAATAGAGTGTGAAGGGAACCTTGTGGTACGCGTCATTAATCTGGCGAAACGAATTAAAAGCAGAAAATCGAATTATATGAGACGTGTTGGGTAGTCCTTTGAAGGGGAATCCAAATATCAGGACCACTTTAACTTTATTGCAGTAACAATGATCTGATTTAGGTCATATATTCTTTCTCAACGAACAGGGAGAGGTGGTAGTCACTTTCGATATATGTGGCCTGGTGTTGTCCTGATGGAATACAATTCCTTTCCAATCGATCGTTTTCTGACCTGAGAAAGACGGGACGTAAGTAAAATCGGTCGGTAGTTGCAGGGAGAAGAAGATTAATCTTTTCTTAGGGACGGGCTGGACTAATGCTATTTTTCATCTACTCGGTCCCGAGTCCTGATGAATATGACAAATAGAAAAGCTTACGCAATGGTTTTGGCAGCGTGGAAAAACTCCTCTTCAGAATTATGGGGTCCTCCCCCATAATACTCTTGTGACTGTACTAGATTGGTCATATAAAATATTCTACGTTCAGGAGGCGACTGGGCACAATATGGCAAAGTAGAACTGGCTGCAAAATGAGAAGCGAGCAGGTTGATGATGGTTGATGAAACCACATGTCAACCAAGTTCAACTCAGCCAACTGGCAAAAAAAACGTTAGCGTTTCTTCCACGGTCGTCTTTGAAGAAAAATGGACCGATGATGTCACCAGCCCATAAAACACACCAAACTGTCGTTTTTTCGGGATGCATCATAATTCTTGTATGGCTTGTGGCTGTTCATCACTCCAGATGCGACAGGACAGTTTTGCTTATCCGTTTAGCCAGAAATGAGCCTCATCGCTGGTCGTCATAATATGGTCGTAACAAACGGTGAACATTTTTCACAGAGCACGAGTTTTGATAATAAATTTCAATAATTTGCAATCGTTGCTCGTGCGTAAATCTTAAATGGCAGAGTTTTCAGAAAACTTTTCACTTTGACAGATGACGTTTGGACGCCATTACTAACCAGTGCTGCCAACCTGAAAAACGTAACTCTTAAAAAACACCCGTTAGTTCTAAACGATTTGTTGGTGCAATCTTTGGCTTTTGGACAATCGAAACAGTATTTACATGACGGTTGGACTGAACGATTTTTACGGTTTTATCGACATTTTTGGCAGTCGCCCTTCCAGGGCGTGGTGGATCTTAGTCATCAAAATGGAATCGGAATGGAATCGACTGTGGAAGTGTCAGGACCGTCAACATTATTCATATTTTCAAATTGTTTCTCTCTGAAATTGGATTCCTTAGTTAATTTGGGTCAAACATTGTCCATTTGTGGTCGACGGGTTTACTATTACGGGCAATACCAAGTGTTCTCATTAGATTACATCTAATAAAGTCGCTAACTAGAAAGTCTATGAACCCTTAGTTCTCTGTATAAATCTTGAAATAACTCTGTTCCTTAAATTAGGTTTAAATTTGTGCTCAACGGCTTGGATTTTACTCGCCCATTATTTCTTTGTCCAGAGTCTGGGGCCGACCGAGTACAGATCCCGCCTGTGGTCGATTCTTGTCGCTAGAGGTAAGGAATTTTTGCAAATCATGTCCGCATTATCAAAAACGACTTGACAACATTCGGTTCATACGAAGCACTGAAATTATTCGCGAATGAGCTCAAAAGCTACAACTGACAGGAGCTCATACAAAAAAAATCCTCGCCAAATATAAGAAAAAAATCGAAGAAGGCAGGGTCATGCCCGTAAATTGCAAAAAGACTTCTAAGGCGTCTAGAATAAGAAAAAATCAAAGTTCTACCTACTACAAAATAGTCTTGGGAGTGGGTGCTGGTTTTTCTTTAAACTAGTTTCAGGTGAAACTTAGGGCAAGAAGTCTGATACTCGATGAAGGAGGGTGTTAGAATTTTCTAAGACAACCAGGCTGCTGTTACGACACTGTGATGACACCAAGTTCTAGTACACGTTTGATGGAGATCTGTTGACGACTTTTTTTAACTTAACGTGACCTAAGCAAAACAAGCGATTGACATCGGTTTTTGGAAGAAAGTCTAACAAAACATTAGTGAACCTTTATCAGACTTTTTTCGGAAGATATTCACCCCCTATCTTGGTATCCAAAAAAACACGTACAAACTTTTGGGGGAACAGATTCGTTCGTATCCAAAACCTACCTTTCTCACAACCATTTAGGAGTGCGCGTGTAATTCTTTCACGATGGAGGGACCTCCTGTGTTATGCCGACTCCGAAAGGCGAATTTGAGATTAGACTTTCTTGGCAAATGATACTACTCGGATGATTTGACATATTACCACGACAGGCCAGTGAAAAATCATTTTGGAGTTGCTACGGCTTGGAATCGAACCCAGACCTTCTGCACGGCATCGCGCCACTGAGCCGAGGTATCCGTTCGAAGAAACTTTTTCTTCGATTTTATCGAAATCCCGAGAATTTTCTATCGAGCTATTCGTTCCGATTGTCATTTTCAACAGATCTTCCGACAAAATGTAACGCACATGATCGCGATTCGGCACTATGCGTTAAGTCAGCAATTTTTGACAGCTATGCGTTGAATTTCCTCCGAAGTTGTCCGACGATGAATTGCCGCGGAATTAATCAAACGCGATTGTATGCTTTTTTATTTTGTTCCGCAATGGATACATCGATAGCAATTTGAGTTGCGTTTGGAATTGAATTTCGTTTCGGAAATTATTCCGAACGGATGCCTTGATAGGGGTGATAGTACTGCCTCCAACAAACCGTGGCTGATTGCAATCTTTAACCGGCACTTATGGGTGAAAAACAACGTTTCGGAATTTATCTCGCCGAATGAAACGCTGGCAGTCCAGACGTGATAAAATTTGATTTAGATGATAGGACCTGCTTTTTAAAGCTCTGAAATATGTAGTTTTTAAAATGGGATTAGGTGCGAACAACCTTCCAAAGCATGTGGTGTATGTTCGCTTTAACAAATATGTAGTTCATGCAGGTCGAGCAGTGGTCTAGTTGTAGGACTACTAAGCGCGGGACCCGTGGTTCAAGGCACAAACTTTTTTTTTCCACCGCCAAAGCCTTTGCAAAAGTCTGAGAAACATTTAATCCGTCATGAGAAGCTTCTGAAAGTTTTGAGTTTCATTCTTTGAGGCATAAAATATAATTTCGCACGTACAAATAAATGGAGAATTCTGATTTGAGACTCTCTAAGGGCGGTTATTCCGTTTAAATATTTGCAGGTAGTGAGAGGACCCAACAATACATAAATGCTCCAATGCGACACAAATTTGTCCTTGTACGTTTTGACTTAAGACTTCTGACGCTGTCCCTATCGACGTGATAGTAATAATGCACTGAGATAGGAGGGTTATTGATATTGTTATTCGGATCATGACCCCTTCCAACCCCCTTGATTCGACACATGCTTATCCTTTATCCTTCTTTTTTCCAATGGTAATATCTTACCATGTTGGGATTTGAGCTTTTTTCAGTTGAATCGCAATATTACCTGAAAAAGAAAGAAAGATAAATTAGTTAAATTATTTCTCAATTAAGTTTATAAATTGTAGGTTAAATATCAAGCGCCGTTTTTAAGCATTTAGTAGCATAAGACTAGACCGAATTCAGAAATACCAGAACCGATGGGCTAGTTTTCTTTCCTCATGTGTGGAGAACTGTTGATTCAAAATGGCTCGATAAATAATGACAGCAAATACATGCAGCCATTGACCAAAAAACTATGTAAGGATAGCAACATCAACATATAAACTAAGCAAGACAGATGGACATGAAAGGTCTTCTTTGGTGTCGTATTAAAACAACCGAAGATCCGAACTACATCTACGTACAGATGAGCATATGACCCATACGAGTATAAGATACAGTCGGGCAAAATTTGGTGTACACCAGGGAAGCATCGTTAGTCCTTTAATTTTCATTAGAGTTCTTGAATTTCAGCTTGAAAATAATGTTCCGTAGGTACTTCAATGGTCACCGGGCTAATGTTCGAGGTGTCATAAGCGAGAATCAAAATGAACGCTTAACATACGGGTGGGTGTTTTTGGAGGGATCCTATTATTTCAGAAATGCAAAAGCCTCTCTTGTAAAAGACCAACGAATTTCAAGTCGAGACACATCTGCTGTCACACACCGATTTAAGGTCGCGTGTGTTAGCATCCACCGCCTTGTGCTCTATAGAGCGATGACAGAATTCGGGATATTATCCAAACTGATACTGCCAAACACGTACCGGATTTCGACAAGAAGACGCACATACCACAATTTTTTCAATCTCGTGCTGGAACAGATGGTTCGATGGACAGGTGTCAATATTTAACACGGAAGTCACAATCTTCAAAAAATCCGTTTAGCTACTGAGATGGGACACCATGCAGTTGCAGAAACATTAACAGCAATTGATGATTGGGCGAGTCAGTATAGAAGTTTACAAGGACAAGACAATGAATATGCTATCAACCAACAGTCGAGGGAAAACTGTCCTCCCGAAGAGACTTTCCTCCGCTGCCTCAGCTGCGATTTTTTAATCAGTTTAACAATATTCTTAGCAGAGGGCGACTTATTCAAAAGCTGTTTCCCTACTTCGCAGGTTATAATATTGATGTGCTGGGGATCCATGGTTCAAATTCTGACAGTAACAAGACCTTAGGTGTTTTCACAGTTCCACCTTTTGCTAAAGTCTTATCAATTGTCCGAGAGTAACACTGTCATGAGAAACTTCGCAAATTTGCCGTTCGTCATCGGCGTTAAACAGAAGATGCGCTTCTTTGTGGCAGA
The DNA here is from genome assembly GCA_949824845.1 of Rhingia rostrata. Taxonomy (NCBI): domain Eukaryota; kingdom Metazoa; phylum Arthropoda; class Insecta; order Diptera; family Syrphidae; genus Rhingia; species Rhingia rostrata. The sequence goes on from OX463757.1 coordinate 37,713,793, forward strand.
AATAAGGGGTGTATTTTTAGAGGTATAGAACTTCGAATTGAAATAAAACACAAGAAAATCGTTTTAATGTCCATCAATTTGGCTTTATTGGAAGGATAATTTTATGCCTTTTTCGAGCATTCTGGGATATATGTCGGCAATAACGCGACGAATGTTGGCTTCTAATTCCCCAAACGTTTGCGGTTTGTTGGCGTAGACGAGCGACTTAACATATCCCCAAAGAAAATAATCCAATTGTGTCAAATCACACGAACTTGGTGGCCAATTGACAGGTCCATTCCGCGAAATTATGCGCTCATCGAATGTTTCATTCAATAAATCGATTCTGACGTGGAACCACATCTCATCCACATTCATGCCATCCAATTCGGGAACGAAATAGTCGGTTATCATGGCTTTATACAGGTCTCCATTAACGGTAACCGACTCTCCAGAATCATTTCGGAAGAAGTATGGCCCAATGACTACACCAGCCCATAGAGTACACCAAACATTCAGTTTAGACCAAAAATGAGCCTCATCACTGAACAAAAATTTTCGATGAATTTCGAGATCAATTTAATTTTTGGCAAATATACCAAAATCACGACGCATTGCATGTTCTCGTGGCCATAATTCTTGCACAAGCTGTAAGACAAGATCTTTGCGCAAAATCTTGCATAAAGTTGATGGACAAAGTTCCAATTTCTGTGCACGGTGACGAATCGATTCGTTCGGGTCCTCTTCAACACTTTGCTCTACAGCGGCAATTGTTTGTATTGTGCGCACAGTTCGACATCTCTGCGGATGCGTTTTATCACAAAGAGTAAACGAAGTGCGAACGCGATCCATGGTTAACGATTATGACGATCATAAAATGGCCGTAGCTTGCGGTAAACTTAGCGAAATTAACAATTGTTTTCGAAATAAATTTGCACGATTTGCAAGCGTTGTTCATTTGCCAACCTGTTCATGATGAAATGGCAAACCAAACTGAACATAAATGACATTAGGGTTGACCGATTTGACCACAAAATGTCAGTTTTATCTCTATTCGCAAACCAACCTCTAAAAAAACAAACACCAGTTAATAAATTCACATACACAAATCAAGGACGAAGGTAGAGATTCCCAAATGGTACACACAAAATAACCAGTTGTAGGTAGGTAATCTTCTAGCAGCACAGATGAGGGGCTAATTCAAAAAAACAGTCTCAGCATATATTGCTAAATATCTCCGCTTTGCCAATTGAGGAATTGTGTTCCACTTACGAAGATCTATCTCAAATATCGGTTGGATCCGTAGGTGGAAAACGAGTACTGGCTAGGCGAATGAATGAACGAATGAATATTAATGCTCCAACCAATGAATTTTTGAATCCCAACCGTCAGACTCGAGGCGTTCCTTACCTTATTACGTACCCAACATAATCATAGAAAAATTCTATCCAATAGTTGGCGTCACTGACACTGCCACTTGCAACTCCATATTCTATCAACTAATCAGCATCACTGACACTGCCACTTGCGACTCCATTTTCTATCAACTAATTGGCATCACTGACACTGCCACTTGCGACTCCATTTTCTATCAACTAATTGGCATCACTGACACTGCTACTTGCAACTCCATTTTCTATCAACTAATTGGCATCACTGACACTGCCTCTTGCGACTCCATTTTCCGTTTTGCCAACAATCCCCCAATAAAAAAAAAACCATTCACGATGGAATTCCCATCAATTCCGCTGCGAAAATATTCTCGAAATCACAATATTTTCCACCAAACCGTTGTGCAAGATTTATTTTGCTTTTTTCCATAAAAAACAAGAGTCGTCCGCAAAGTAAACACTTCGCCCCTAGTAAAAATGAAAAAATTTATTTAAAAAAATACAAATTTCCCTCAAAATGTTTTCATTCTGAAAATTCACAAAATTAGCTTGTGCTTGGTTTATGGTATCCATGGTCAGTTTTTATTACACATACGTATGTTGGTGTATACAAGAAAAACTAACCACACACAAATTTACGTAATTTTCTGACGTTAGCATATGGGTTTTTGCCCCCCTTCGGTGTCTGCTGCCATGCCACCACTACCTTGAGCTCCCCCTTCCAAGGGAGTCTCCCAGCCAGCGGATAGATGCGAAATTAAAAGCTTACGCACAGACACATAAATGACCGAGAAACACCTTGAACCTGGTCATATAGATACACGTTACGTAGGTTAAATTGAATAATGAAAAAAAAAAAAAAAAAAACACCGACCCACGTCATGATAGTATCACCGTCGTCAACGGCATCGTGATAAACCTCATCAACAATACCAGCATCCTAATCATCTGTATCCGTGTAGCTGTATCTCGGTTATTAGGGTGGATGATGATTTTTTTTGTTGTCTAACAATTTTGTTTGTTTTTTTTTTGTTAAAAAAGGGGTGGTTTAGCAACGGATAACCACACTAAGATAAAAGTAAAAGTTGTGTATCTCAACCACCGCAATACGAGTGTTAAAAACGCTGCCGACAAACAAACGAAAATATATTCAAATGAGATACTTCATCTATAACAACGGTCCATGGGTAACTCGTAACTAAGTGCCACGGTTTACCGACAGATACGCGGTTTCTATATTTTATTCATTCGAAGAGCTAAAGAGATACATGACGAGGTGGAGGTATGTTGTGATAATGATGGGGTTGCGTGAATTAATTTTATTTTGTGTTCGTTTAAATTTCTTCTAATTTATTACAACTATTAACTATTCTGGCTGTTGAGTTTCTTTTTCATCTACACAGACATTAAAATTTTTTTGTTTGTCTGCCTTGTTGAGAGATATTGGTTCGATGTTTAGTTTGAGATAAGATAACTCATTTTATGTGGCGGATAAAACCGAAGGTGTTTTTAATTTTTTTTTTTTTAATTAAATGCGCTTGGGAAAGTGTGTGAAGATTAATTTCATTTTTTCATATTTAACAAAGCAACAGTAAACTGTTTTCATATTTCAAGTTGTTAGGCACTTTTATGATCTACGGCTATGACGGTTGGGTTAAGTTATGTCCGCTGCTAATGACCATCGTAAACTTTGATTGAACCGCCAGAGTTTAATTGAGGTGCTTCGGCTGGAAATACATTTTGATACAAGTGCTGGTGTTAAAAGTTTTTTTTTTTCAGTCGATAAAATTTGAGCCTGATGAGGGTAGGAATATATACACGTTTAAACAGAATTAGTGAGAGGCTATAGATATCTATAAAGTGGTCACCTTGAGAAAAGTTGTTTTCAAAAAACTTGATCCGGTCTAGAAATTTGAATTCCAGAGTCACAATAAACTTTAGATCATGTTCCCATGAGTGCCAGATTCTTGACCACTTTGGTGTTGAAGAGTACACTAAATGATAGGAAACTATTGGAACGTATAAAACGACAGAATTTACGTAGGGATGGGTAATTTAGCTTGCCAGGTAAAAATGTATTACGGGTGAATTATCTGAAATTCTGATTTTTTTCTGTCAGTTAAAGTGTTTAGGTTCATTTATTTTGAAAACGTGTTGAAACATTAGCTGCCAAAAATGTTATTCTATCTGACATTTAATTGAAATTATAGTCGAGTTAGTCAAGGCACGAGTTTAGTCAAGGCACGACGGGCTCAGTGGCGCGATGGTTAGTGCGATGAACTCTCGTGATGATCTGATCAGGGTGCTAGTGTATAGGTACGTTTCTGATATCCTAGACAAATACAACAAAGTTAGTGTTTACATTCCGACGTAAAATATGGTCCGAATGTAAAGACTGAATAACTTTGAAATTTATCAATCGATTGACTTGAGTAGACTTGTTTTCAATTGAGAACAATTTTAAGCATGAATCGCCGAAACAGCGCCCTAATATAGTGAAATTTTACGTTGAAAATAGTCACTCAGTTGCATTCAGTTGTAACCAACAATCACCGTCTGATGACACTATTCGGCGCTTGGTGTCAAATTAGGGACAGTAAGAGATCTTCAACGACGTTCGTATCTGCACCTGGAATGTGAGAACATTAAACAGGAGAGGTGCAAGCGAACAACTGGCGGAAGCTTAAAACTGCTACAAAGCAGACAGAACATGGGCCGAGCAAAAAGAGGATGAGAAACTGCCGCTATACTGCCAGCATACGATTTCCTCACCTCGATATCCATAAGGGGACATGGCGGTCTCCAGATCACCGAACGGTCAACTAAATTTATCACATTGCTTAAGACAACACACACGCATCCAGTATTTTGGATGTCCGAACATTCCGAGGAGCTAACATCGACTTGGACCACTACCTTGTTGCAGCCAAGGTAAGAATGCGGATATTCACCACGCCAAAACAATCCTGAAATACTGTGAAAAATGTAGAATGACTGTAATCGCAAGAGACCACCAAGCGCTTCGGACAACGCGTATCCCTTAACCTCTCGATTAACACCATACCACCAGCATCGAATATCAAAGGTCAATAGCAACGATGCCAACAAGCCATTGGATCAGTCGAAACAAATGAGGTTTCTCTCGCCCACCAGCAAGAAACCCCTGGTTTGACAAGGAATGCCGACAGGTGCTCGTAGCCAAGAACGAGGCCTACAAGGCTGAGCTGCAGGTGAAGAAGAGAGCTGCCATAAGGGTCGGAAACGACCTCACCGACACATTCGATTCCGAAAAAAAGTATTTAGGCAAGCCGCTGCGCTGTCATGTGACTTCTTCAATTCGATTCTTGAGAGGATTTTGCCAAGCTCCCGAGAGAACACCAGAAGCACAATTTTCCAAAAAATCGGTGCACTAGCATACGCTGACGATATTGACATCATTGGTAGGACGCAACGTGCTGTCATAGCCACGTTTGCTAGTATAGAGAAGGAACCGGCAAAAATGGGTTAAGCAGTGGGTGAGGGAAAGACTATCAACACAAAAGGACACTCAATATCGATGAATTGGACAGAACGTCACCATTGACAGATATAACTTTGAGGTAGCACGGGGCTTTGCCTATCTCGGCTCCTCTTTAACTCTAACAACAATATCTCCTCCAAAATTTAACGAAGAATTACTCTTGCCAACCGCTGTTTCTTCGGGCTAAGAAGGCAATTAAATAGTAAAACTTTCACTCGAACTACTAAGGAGATCCTATATAAGACCCTGATGATCCCAGTCCTTCTCTATGGAGCTGAAGCATGGACCGACTGCCTCAAGAGCGGATGAAGAAATCCTTGGTCGATTCGAGAGAAAATTTCTTCGAAAAATCATCGGTCCCGTTTGCTTTGACGGGCCAGTTTTACAAGTTGTACCACGACATTCCCCTATCCAAAAAAAAAAAAACTCCGCATTGGACGTTTAAGATGGCTAGGACATGTACAACGAATAGACACCAATACCCCGGCTCGCAGAGTCTTCGATCCCCAGCCAGACGGTCAGGCACAGTAGAAGAAGACCTCGCCTTAAGTGGCGCGCAGAAGTAGAAACCGACCTCAACCAACTTGGAGTGTGCAAAAGGCGGCAGTTAGCTATGGACCGGGCTTATTGGAGAGGCATGTTGGTTGAGTCCCAGGTTCATTCCGGTCTGTAGCGCGACTTAAGAAAGTAAGTAAGTTGAGTCTGAATAGGACTTAATCGGTATTTAGCAACGCCCACTTTGTGGGGACATTTATTATTAGGATAGGATCGGATAAAAAAAAAAAATTTATGGCGCAACAGGCTCGTTAGTACCCAGGGCCTAGCTTTCTTCTCGCAACCATTCATGTGTGCGTGTGTACTTCTTAGCACGATGGCGGGACCTCCTGTTTTATGCCGACTCCGAACGGCTAAGTTGAGATAAGCTTTTAATGACAATTAATACTACTCGGATGATTTGTCAGATCATCACGAGAGGAGGGCCAGTGAAAAATCATTTAGGTGTTGCTACGGCAGCGGGAATCGAACCCAGACCTTCTGCGCGGCAGTTCATCGCACTAACCATCGCGCCACTGAGCCCGTCGGAGGATCGGATACTTAAAGAATATCTTAAGCCTCTAATTCTTTAAGACCCCATTTTGACAGGTTTATTTTCTTAGGGTGTGCTATAGTGATATTCATAGCCGATCTTGTAAGGCCCAGTTTTTCAGTGCGCAATCATTAACCCTCGAGTTACCTACGATGCAGATTGAATAATCTGGTTCAGCACAGACTTAGATTGAATAATCTGGTTCAGCACAGACTTAGATTGAATAATCTGGTTCAGCACAGACTTAACACAGAATTTAAAAAAAAAAACGCCCACAAGACTTTGTTGCTGATCTTAAGCCCATCAAAAGATATCGGTTGCTGTAAATTTTGTGATCAATTGTTTAAGAAACGTCTATCTCATCTATGTATGTAATGTTACATAGCCTTGTTGCAACCACAGGGAATTTTATTCTGGTGCTAAACAATGTTATCAGTCGTCAGCAACAATTACCATGACGCCACAAAGTAGGAGCCAATTTCATTAAGCTTAAGAGAATTTCTATTGCCCGAAACTGACCAATTTGTTAATCTAGGTATCCATTCTAATGAAGAATGACATATCGAGGTATTTGTTAGGAAGGAAACTTTCTCCTATTTTTTTTCAAAATCGGAAAATCCCCACCGAGGTTTCCGTTCCTATCAGCATTTCGAAAGATTTTCCGAAGAAATTTATCGCGGCGACATAATGCGTGAAGTCAGATACCCGTTCAAGGCACTTTCCCAAGTAAACTGAATAAACTTATGAAGGTTTATAAAGATCATAGGCACAGCTTCCTCTCCATTGCCCATCAAGACAGTGTGCAATCAAATCTTGATCCAAAAATCTACAAATTTGTGTCTCAAAAGCATCGTTAGTATCTACCTAGCTTTTTCTTAAAATGGTTCATATGTGCGTGTAGAAGAAGAACTATCACGATGGCGGGACCTCCTGTTTTATGCCGAACTCAAAAGGCTCAGTCAATAGGAGCTTTTCTTGACAATTGATACTATTTGGACGAATTGTCAAATTATCGCGAGAGGAGTATCTTCCTAGGGCTGGGACTCGTACCTAGAGGACTTCAAAGCAGCAGTTCATCACACTAATCATCACGCCACTGAGTCTGTCAAAAAAATCTTAGTCTACCTACAAGTAACATTAAGCCAGAGCTAGGATTAAAGACATTTTAACATGCACATAACCCTATGACGGGTTTAAATTAGAAATCTAGAGGAATCTTGAACAAACACCGGATCATCCAGGTACATCTCGGTGATTGTGTTTACTAAACTGACTCTCTCGCAGGACATTGGGCACAACTATACTACCTCAGGCTTAAAGAAAATTTTGCCATAGGTGTATGGGGAAAGCGATTGAACGTATTGGTCAGCAAGTTAGGACTATACCTACTGGGAATGAAAAGTACAGGACGGTTATTAGCATAACAAGTATACCCCTCATCTGTCTCCACAATGTTCATAAAAATAACCCAAACCGGTCCCTCTAACAGAGTTTTCTCCTCAACAACAGGCGTTTAACAAAGTTATGACAGATACAATTTAAGACGCCTCTCACGGTGTGTAAACGAGTATTATGAATTCAAAACTGTCATCCATTAACTGACAATATCAGTCTTTTTAGCCAGTCACAGAGTGACAACCAATTTTCTTGTAAATTGTCTTGTTTACTTGTGTCATTACCATTTTTTTTTTATTTTTTTTTTTTTTTGCAAACAGACAGTTTAATTGTTGCTCACTTTCACTTTCTTTGGTATGTCCAAAGTGTGGTATTTATCTTCACACGCGTTGCATGAATTAAACAAAAAAAAAACCAACAATACAATGGGTATAACCATTTTTTCGGTTAAAAGGCATTTTTTTCTAGAGAAAAAAAAAACAATTTGAATAAGGAAATGACAATAAAGGAGGTCAATGCGCACCTGGAATTCCATATTAGCCAAGAGACTGCTTGATGCAAAACATGCGCTGCCACTTCGCATACGGAATGAAAAATATCCGCATGGAGTGGTGCGTGTTACCTTATCTTAAAAGTTTTTGTTGGCTCTGATATCGATCAGCATTAGATAACACACAGCGAATAGCTCTAAGAATGGCAACAATTAAGTAAAACAAAGGCAAAATGAAACGACAGAAAACGAAAGATTTTGCGATAGTAAAGCGTTTTCCATTTTTTACTGTCAATTCTTCTTTTTTTTTTTCTTTTTTTGGATATTTAATTCGAAATGTTATCGCTTTTTGTATTTACGTCAAAATTGCATAAGTTGTACATACTTTGGGGATTTTTTTTTTTTTTGATAAAGTGACATTTCTGAAAAATTAATAACCATAGACATTGGAGTGGAAACATGCTGATAACATGGTCTTGTTGTTGGCAAAAAAAAAATTAAAATGTTTTGCAAAAATATTAACAGAGTGTCAACTGTCAAGATGAGTATTTACTTTTTTTTTGGCGTGACAGTTAAATAGGATTTCAGAAATTAAGTAGATTTATGAGGTGGTCTTAACGTAGTTTTACATGTTTATATACATTTCGGTGGTTGTGTTTGCGATTTTTGGACAAAACTGAGTCGATTATAAGTTAATATCAATTGGGTCCTATAACATACAGAAGACTTTACAACTTATAACATAAATTCGTAACCCTGGTGACACAAAAACTTACTTACTTAAGTGGCGCTACAGTCGGAATGAACCTGGGCCTCACCCAACATGTCGCTGTACAGCTCGTATAGTTCTTGGTTGAATCTTCGTCTCCATAGCCCGTCAACGCAAACGGGACTGAAGATTCTTCGAAGAAATTTCCTGGGATGATCAGGGTCTTATATGGGATCTCCTTAGTAGTTCGAGTGAGAGTTTTACTACTGAATTGCCTTCTTAGCCCGCAGAAACAGCGGTTGGCAAGAGTAATTCTTCGTTTAATTTCTGACGAGGTGTTGTTGTCAGCGTTAGCTGAGCCAAGGTACACAAGGTATATCTGTCAATGGTGACGTTCTGTCCAATACTTCGATGTTGTATGTCCTCTCGTGTTGAATGTCTAGCCTGCTAAACCCATTTTCGTCACTTCCTTCGCTATACTAGCAAACGTGGTTATGCCATCACGTTGAGCCCTCGCTAATAATGTCAATACCGTCGGCGTATGCAAGTAGTTGAATCGATTTTTGGAAAATTGTGCCTCTGGTGTTGGCTCGTGAGTTTTGCACAATCCTCTCAAGAATCAGATTGAAGAAGTCAGATGACAGCGCATCGCCTTGCCTAAATCCTTTTTTGGTATCGAATGTGTCAGTGAGGTCGTTTCCGACCCTGATGGAACAGCGAGAATTCTCCATCGTCATCCTACACAAACGGACGAGTTTGGGCGGTATACCAAAACTAGACATGGCTCTGTATAGTTCGTCTCTATAAATGCTGTCGTATGCGGCTTTGAAATCGATGAATAGGTGGTGGGTATCGATTTGGACTTCTTGGGTTTGTTCCAGCATCTGCGGAAGTGTGAAGATTTGATCGGTTGTCCTGGCCTAAAACCACACTGATAAGGGCCGTTTCAGGCGTTCATATATTACGGCAGATAGAATTTTGTAGGCGATGTTAAGGAGACTTATGCCTCTGTAGTTGGCGCAGTTTAGAGGTTGAAAACGATGCTAAGGTTCCATTCTTCAGGCATACTTTCCTCCGACCAGATTCGGCTTATGAGTTGGTGGATGTTACTTACCAAGTTTTTTCCGCCGGCTTTATAAAGCTCGGCGGGAAGGCCGTCATTTCCGGGAGCCTTATTAAGCTTCAGTTTACATATTGCTATCCTCACTTCACTCAGGTCGGGTGGTTAGCAGCTTTCGCTGTCGTTGCCAATATTGAATGGTTCGTTCTGCCTCACAGCGGAAGGTTGTTCGTCATCGCCGCTTAACAGTCTGCAGAAGTGGTTCTTCCATATCCTCAGCTTCGACTGTGTCTCAACTACGATATTTCCTTGTTCATCTCGACAGTATTCTGTTCGAGCCTTGTATCCTTGGCTTTGACGTTTTACACTTTGGTAAAACTTGCGAACATCTTTCCTGGAGTGGCACCTCTCTATTTCCTCGAACGCGCGCTTTTCTTGCTCTTTTTTCTTCTTTCTGAAAAGCCGGTGTTCTTCCCTTCTTCTCTGCCTATAGAGCTCAACGGCAGCTCTCGTCTTCACCTGCAGCTTAGCCTTGAAAGCTTCGTTCTTGGCTGCGAGCATCTGTCGAAACCGAGCACATCAGTTGCGGCTGATCTAATGGCTTGTAGGCATCGTTGCCATTGTTCTTCGACATTCGATGGTGGTGGTATGGCGTTAATTGGGAGGTTAAGGGATACGCGTTGCGCGAAGGTTTTGGCTGTCTCTTGCGATTGCAGTCTTCCGGCATTAAATTTTTTTTACAGTATTTCTGGATTGTTGTGGCGTGGTGGATATCCGCATTCTTACCTTGGCAGCAACAAGGTAGTGGTCCGAGTCGATGTTAGCTCCTCGGAATGTTCGGACATCCAAAATACTGGATGCGTGCCTCTTGTCTATCGCTATGTGATCCATTTGATTGAGCGTTCGTTGATCTAGAGACCACCATGTCCCCTTATGGATATCGAGGTGAGGAAACCGTGTGCTGGCTATAGTGGCATTTCGTTCCGTAGCAAAGTCAATTAGCCCAAGTCCATTACCAGACTTGTTGTCGTGTAGGCTATGTTTTCCGACAATACTGCTAAAGATGTCTTCTCTTCATATCTTTGCGTTAAAATCTCCCAGCACGATTTTAACATCGTACTTCGGTAGTCGCTCATAGGTTTTGTCAAGGAACTCATAGAAGCAGTCCTTAGCTATATCATATTTCTCCTCCGTTGGGGCGTGAGCGCATATAAGGCTAATGTTAGCAATTTTGGCCTTGATGCGGATCGTTACAATGCGTTCGCTAATGTCTTGGAAACATAAGACTTCTTGCCTAAGTCTGGCACTTATAGCAAATCCGCATCCGAATAGTCGCTGTTTCTGCTCACTATAACACGGTCCGCAGTAAATGTCACAGTTTTTCATCCTCTTTTTGCCCGGCCCATCCCATCGTATTTCCTGGATGGCAGTAATGTCTGCTTTGTAGCAGTTTAGGGCTTCCACTAGTTGTTCGCTTGCACCTCTCCTGTTTAATGATCTCACATTGCAGGTGCAGATACGAACGTCGTTGTCCTTTTTTCGTTTAGCCGTGTCGTCAACAATAAAATCAGTCCCTTCCGAGGGTTACGAAGCGGTTGCTTCGTAACCGTTAGATTTTTCCATGGTTGGGTAGTTATCCCAAGGCACAACAATTTATTAGATACCCCTAGGACACGGGGCCATCAGTATCCACTACGGGATTGAGCGCTGCTGTTGGCCTTTCGGTTCATCCGCCACCAGCTCTGTTCAAGGGGCCTGACTAACCCTTGAAATTCCTAGACAACCTGTTGTCCGAATATGTCGAAGCAGCTTGTCTACGTTCGCCTGGGACAGCAGGCCGGGTATTCATCCCGTGCCATTCTGACCTGGCTGTTTATAGTGTTGCTGTTCTTCGTCGTGTTATCAACACTCGCGCTTATCGTTTATCAAGTCAAATCCGATTGGATGAGACCAGTACCCGATGGTTACCACTTGGAGGTAAAAAATAAGCACTTGATGTGTAATCAGAGTTACAACACTGGGCATTGCCAAGTTAAACCTAATCAGAGTCTACCCTCGTTCTACAACACCCAACCGTGTTGTTCTTCCGTTCTTCTTTAAAAACGATGCTGGCCAGACCAGAACGTTACATTCAATGGTGACCGCTAAAGACCCATGGTTACTGACTTTTTCGTTCATCATTTGGACAACCATGACGTACAGGAGCTGTGGTTTCAATAAGACGGCAACATGTCGTGCCACAATTGACTTGTTAAAGGAAACGTTCGGTGAGCGCATAATTTCGCATTTTGGTCCTGTGAATTTGCCGCCTTGATCGTGCAAATTAACGCCGCTTGACTATTTTCTGTGTGGATATGTGAAGTCGGTAGTCTACGCCTAAAAGCTCGAAACGATTGGCCACTTGGAGGACAACATTCGCCTCGTTATTGCCGATATGCGGCCACAAATGTTGGAAAACTTCCAGAATAATCTTCACTGCCGGCAGCCGTTATTGACATATGCCAGAAATCATATTTAAATTATAATGCCAGACGATTGTCTTTCGAATTAAGTAAATTTCATGTCAATTTAAAAAATCATCTTTGATTTATTCCATTGTAAAGTTCTATACCTCTAAAAAAAACAAAAAGACAACCTTTATGTACAAACAAATTATTTGTGCAATAGGCGTGTTAACTTCTTCCACAATGGACGGATCCTTCTGTTTTATGAAGAATCCAAATCACAGTCGATACTACTCATAAGATTTCTCATATCTTCGCGACACGAGGACCAGCTGCAAACATTTTGGTCTTGCTACGACTGGAGATCGGAATCCCATCCTTTTTGCATAACTCCTCGCAATAACCACAGCGCCACTAAGCATGGCGCACAACTGGATATCGGAATCCCATCCTTTTTGCATAATAACTCCTCGCAATAACCACAGCACCACTGAGCATGTAAAAATTGCAGACCAGTACTGATAAGTTGCCAACCCTTGTGAATAATGTCTCCTTCCAGAATGTTTGTATACCCTGATGTGTAATAAAAAGTAAGAAGGTACCATTTGCAGGTATTAACCATAAAAGGCAACACCTGAGGTCTTCCTCAAAAAAAACATTCTAGTCTGTATCCTCAGAGCCTGTCTAGTGGTAAGTATTATACCGAGTGGCGTATGTGAAATCAATTGTTTTTGTTTTTTTAAAAGCCGGAAGCTTAGAAAAGTTTAAACACACTAAACTATCATGCTAGATTGTCGGTCAGACAATACCAATCCTTGAATAGTAGGTCTTTCTCGCATCTAAACTTATCAATTCCATCTATTACCTCACCGAAACGACTATACGTGCTTGGTATATTTATCAATTCGAATTCGACTTCCGCCGACAGTTCACCGGTTCACATTAATTGTGGGCTGGCTTACTAAGACTCGTCTCACTTAAAATAAACACCATCACAGGCATGTTCTCCTAACAACATTATTGGGCTGTGATCGATCTTGAAATAGTTCGTTGGCATTGGGTGTTGCTGCTGTTCTTGCCGCTCACTGTTTTACTGCCTCCGACACAGCATTGGGCCTACTAATACACACACTTGACTCAATTAGACATCTGAAAAGTACGTAAGCTGGTCGAACTTGAATCCAATTCACTGATTCGTATCTAACCTTGGATATATGGATAACAAACACAAACATTTATCACTTCAACTTTTGCTGAGGAGTAGGTATATGATCTGTTTTTTTAGGGTTTAACAAACTCACAAGGCTCTGTGGCATTCCCACGTTTTTCAGATATATGACATTGCCTGAGATTGTCTATTCGTATGTTTACGTCACACAAATACTTACAAATAGTGGGAACTGTGTAGCTGATTTGTGTTCGTTTATTGCGATTTGAAATGGAGGAGATAAGCGCTAACATGGGGACACTCTGTGGTCGCATGTAAACACATTTCAAAGTGCGTTTCTAAAATTAGATTTGAAAAATATATTTTTAATTATCTTCTGTTTATTTAGAAGAACAAGTACATGCAACAAGTTTTAGATACACAACGGAGGAGTGATTTTAATCTGGAATGGATATCGTTTGGTTGATAAGCCGCAGTAGAAAAGTCGGTGGACCATGAAAGGGAAGCCATGCATGCGTTAAATGAATGCAGGGTCTTTAAATTGGGTTTTGGACACGCATTCATGCAGGAGGGAAGATTTAATGACAAACAAATGTGGGTAAATCGTTTTTAGGTAATTAAAATATGGCGGCAACGGCGCGTAGCGATTTCGTAGAGCCTAGGTTCATTTATTGTTGAGTAAGGTCGGAGCTCAGCCCTTACAAAAAAAATCTTATAAGGCCCCTTAAGTTATTTTTAACAACATTAAGTCAAAGTGAATATAAATCCTGACTTTCTAATTTGTTTTTTTTTTAATTGTACCCACGTGTACCCACTATGAGCTGATGGTGCTGTTTTTTTTTAACTTTAAAAGCATCCATCAGCTGATGGTGCTAATTTTTTAATTTCAAAAGCATCCATCAGCTGATGGTGATATTTTTTTTATTTCAAAATCAGTTGACAACACAACTCTCTGTATACACACGGTTTTTTCAAGAATTTTAATTTTATGCTTGCTCGACATGGATGCTACTTCTAATGCGACAACGAAAACCATTCTTTTGGATAGGAAATTTTTTACACCTTATCGGGTAAAGAGTATCAAACTGGTGGTATGACTCGAGCTGTAAGGAGGCTGTTAGGTCGAAAGAGTTTTGTTTTTGGTCATATAAGACAAATCCTACTTTGGATAACCGAATAAAGTTCAAATGTGTCAAATTCTCCTACGATCAACAGTAGTAGCAAAAATTGTTACTTTTGATGGTTTGTAAGAAAAACATTAAGAATTCCACCTGAACTTCATTCCCAACTCTCCTTTATAATGGCATTCCAGCTGTGACCTGTCTAGACAAAGCCAATATGCTTGCTGCTCATTCTGCAGCCAGTTCCACGTTGCCAGATTGTCTCTGTACTTGAGAACGTAGAACATTCTATGGGACCAATCCACTTGTAGACTCGTACAGTCGCAATGGTATTTCGAGCATAATTCAGAAGATGTGTTCTTCCACTCTGGCAAAACCACAAATTAAGCTTTGCCATCTGGTCTGGTCATCACTCTTCCAGAGAATATCGAAAACAGCATTCGTCCAGCCCTAAGAGGCGAATCTTCTTCTTTCTCCAACTATTGCACCTACCTCCCTTCTATCTAAGATGACGGAAGCTATGATAAGTTATCAGCTTATGACATATCTGGAATCAAGAAAACTCTTCAATGACCGATAATCCGGTTTTCATAGCAACACGAGCAATGGTGATTTGATGGCATATCTCACTGAAAAGTGGAACCAATCTATCCACCTTGGCGGCTGAAACAATATGATTTTTCAAATTGCATTGATTGCATTTGATATTTCATTCGACAGGGTATGTCATCAAGTACTTTTGTCGAAAATGCTTGCTTTTGGAATCCTTGAAACTCTTTTTTTGATTTCGATTAGAAATTACCTCTCGTTCACGTTCAATTCAAGTTGTTTTGGATGCTTTCAAGAGTTCATCAAATAAATGCTGGTGTTCCTAAAGGCTTTTGTTTTGTCTCTGACACTCGTTTCATTTTTAAGTGAATGCAACTTCGAATGCATTCATTTGCTGATTATGACAGAAGTCTCATCTTTTCATCTTCGGACGTGGAAAAAAATGGCAAAATATTATTAAATTTCGACCTTGACAGCATAATTAAATGGGTTTAGTCTAATAGGTTGGATTTTAGTGCTTCTTCTGTCATCTAAGTCAAACCAAAATTGTACACCCATTATCCATGAATGACACTTGCGTCATCGAAAAAAATTCCATTCTCGGTATGTGTGTATGTAACGACCTTCGTTAGAAAGACATATTCGAAGTTGCTAAAAACGCAGCGGAATGTCCTTAACCAATGCAAATATAAACCTTAACCGATCAACATATAAATGCGTGACCACATCTGGTTAGGTGCAGCAAAACCATCATGGATAGGTTCCCTACCAAAGCATGCGTTCAAACTGATTAAATACTCAACAGTAATGAATTCTATAGTCTCTCTTGAACATCGTAGGAATGTCACCTGCCTAGCACTCTTTTTCCGACATCTATATAGACAGTTCAATCAGGCTTCCTGAACATTCCAAAAAAGGAAACAATCTTCCTAAGAACCCTATTTCTAAGGGTTTTGGCGATACCAAACTAAATAAAACATTTGCCATCATTGGACAACGTGGACAATCGTTGGCGGTGTGAAATTGTAGTTGAAAGTCTTAGCATCTGACTTGACTAGTTTCTATATTTACAAAAATGTGGATATTTGCCTGGTTAGGGACAAGGGAGCTTACTTAAAAGACTCAAGAAAGAAAGCATTTCAGTGCTCAATTGATAGCATTCATAAGCATACGATTCCGTATCCAAAAGCTTTTGGAACCCTTGATTACATTTTGTAATTCATCCCGGCGAATTTCGTTGAAGTGCGGTCAGGTGCATTTTTCGTGCAGTTTTTGACAGCTAAGTGTAATTCTTCTTCCGATTTCCTCCGACACAAAATCTTCGCGGAATTTATTAACGAATTGTAGTGAAGAGATTTTCTTTCCGATGACACATACCTCAAATGGAATTTTTACCTTCGAATGCGTTGCGGCAAATTGTCCGCTCCGATTGATACCTCTCCAGGGCAGATTATTGTTCTTGTCGTTTTTTTTTTTTTTTCTAGAGCTCGATTTTGTAGAAATACTTACTTATGTAAGTTGCGCTTCAGTCTGGAATGAACGTGGGCCTCTCCAATTAGCCTGGTCGTTAGCTAACTGCCTCCAGTTGCGCACTCCAAGTTGTCTTAGGTCGGTTTCCACTTGTGCGCGCCACTTAAGGCGAGGACTTCCTCTTCTGCGTCCGACGTCTGGCAGGGAATCGAAGACTCTGTGAGCCGGAGTATTGGTGTCCATTCGTTCTACATATACTAGCCATCTTAAACGTCCAATGCGGAGTTTTTTGACTAGACGCATGTCGCTGTACAGCTCGTATTGTTCTTGGTTGAATCTTTGTCTCCATAGCCTCTCAAAGCAAACGGGGGAAAAGATTTTTCGAAGAATTTTCCTCTCAAGTCGACCAAGGATTTCTTCATCCGCTTTTGAGACAGTCCATGCTTCAGGATGATCAGGGTTTAGTTATTATTTAACTCACGATTTTAAGGTGGTTTCCATTTTCGTAAGAATTCCGCAACAATTTTTCCTCGAAGAACTCCCGAAGAAATTCAACTCGTAGCTGTCAAAAATTGCTGACTTAACGCATTAAGCCGTAGCGCGATCATGTGTGATGCATTTCGTCGGAAGATCTGTTCGAAATGCAAATCCGAACCCTCGGTACAAAATTCTCCGATATCGAACCAATGAGTGAGTGAGTATGTTGAGATATTCTCTAGCATAAAATTCAATCTACCTATCCTTTTCCTGTGGGCTTATATCAAACCTAAAGTTTATGCCATTAATCTGACTTCCATTGCGAATTTGTTGCAATCGATGTAAACTTCTTAAACACATTGACAACAGTTTCCTTACTTCCCAACTTATTTCATATACTAAATGGTACAACCAATTCAGACTCCAGTGGAAAGTATACATTCATAGGACAACAAGGATGTTCAGTCATAGATTACTGCTTGGTACGTGGATTATGGATATCCTTAGTAAATGATCTTGTAGTTTTGACGCAACAGTTCTCAGACCATATGCCTTTTGTTGCCGAGTTTGGTACTTCACCGACAGAAAGAGAAGATACAAGAACGATACAACTACCCCATAAGCTGATGTGGAAACAATCATTTATGCATCGGAGTATAGACAAAAACTCGACCTCAACTTGCAGACAAAAAAAAAAACAACAAAAAAATTTCCTACACGCCAAAAATACATGCTCATCAAAAAAGAAACATTTTTAAAGAAAAATGGTTTGACACCGAGTGTGAAACAGCGAGAAGAATATCTTTTGGATGGCTAAAAGTTTTTCAAAAGGTTGGAGATCATTTCTTCAAAAGAATGTACTGCCAAACAAATACAGAAAAGATTTTTTGAAAACGAAGCTTTAAAATTAGTGAACTGTAAAGATACAAAGGAGTTCTGGTGTGCAATTAAAAAATTCAACTACAGAGCACCCCAAATTGGCACTCAGCTAGACGCAAGGACACTGATGAACCACTTCCAAACGCTATTGAACCCACAAAGTAGCATACTGCCGTTTCACTACGCAATCCCATTAATTGAAAATGAAATTCTAGATGCACCTATTACACAAGGAGAAATATGTAACGTTCTAAAAAAAACTTCAAGATGTAAAGGCACCTGGCGCTGATCGGATACCCGTTGAATTTTTTAAGTATGCGAAAAACAATTTTATCGACAAAAAAAGCGGTGATTTTCAATGGGATGCTGGAAACAGGCAACCAACCCCAACAATTCAAACAAGCCATAATATATCCGATTCACAAAAAAGGTAATATCGCTGATCCCGAAAATTATCGTGGAATATCATTCCTAAACTCATCTTATAAGATTTTCACAAAACTTTTAAATGATCGTGTATGCCAATTTGGATCGAAAACAACCATTTGATCAAAGAATTCCAAGCAGGTTTTCGGAATGGTTATTCAACCGTAGACAACATTTTTGTACTGCAAAATATAGCTGGGTCATTCATCGAACAAAAAAAAGAAACTATTCACCTTTTTCGTCGATTTCAAGGCAGCCTTCGATAATATCGATCGAAAAGCTTTAATATTCAAACTTTATAACGCTGGGATGAGCCAAAAGTTCGGGAAGGTTATCGAAAATATATACGAGGACAACCAATCGAGTGTCTGGAGCGGGACCGAAACATCAGAATGGTTTGAAACAACTATGGGAGTAAGACAGGGATGTACACTAAGCCCATATCTTTTTGCTTTGTACATCGATGACCTCACCGACTTTTTACCTGGAGGAATAGAGATCGCGGGACATTTAATAAAGGCACTTCTATTTGCAGACGATGTGGTTCTATTTGCATATTCGCCAGAATCCTTACAATTAATGATTAACCGTCTTGATTTGTACTGCCAATTATAGAATCTTACGGTTAACCTTACAAAATCAAAAATTATGATTTTTAAGAAGGGAGCTGATAGATAGTGCAGAAATGAAAAATGGCATCTCAACGGACAGCCCATTGAAATTGTGAAAACCTATAAATATCTCGGGGTGACAATAGCTAGTAATCTTAGTATGGAACCACATCTAAAGGAAAGACTAATAAAAGCTAAAAGTGCCATATCGGCTACATGGAAAAAATGTTTTTCAAATCAACTAATTGACCACAGCGTAAAATACAAGGTCTTTCAAGCTGTATCAGAATCTGTTATGATGTACGCAGCGCAGTCTTGGGGATATTGTCAATATGAAACAGTAGAGAAACTCCTTAGATACTACATAAAACGATGCTTTAACTTACCAAGCACAACACCAAATTATATGATTAATATCGAAACAGGACTATCACCGCTTTTCATTAAATCATTGAAATTGCATGTAGATTATGTAATTAAAGTTTTAGAACTGTCGGACGATAGACTTCCAAAAATAATTGCCAAGAAGGTAATAGAAAGAAATACGCTCTGGTATAAAAAAAACTCGAGGAGCTAGCAACATACTGCAGTTTCGAATGCAATTTAGCTTATGGAAATGAAAGATACCATAAGGATGTGATTGGCAATCTTATTGCCAAAATAGATGAACAATACAGAGCGGATTGCGTAAATATGGCTTCATCATCCGTTCACCGAGCTACATACAGCGGTTCAAAAAAAACACAATCTGTCTGAAAAAAATTACTTCCACAACGACAACAGCAATGAACTGATTTCGGCTCTCTTTAAGATGAGAGGCGAATTATTACGACTCAATTATATCCCACATCGTCCAGATCTACCAATTTATTGTAGTCTTTGCAACTTATCCGCGAGAGAAGACGTTTTACATTTTATAGGAAGATGCCCCCCATCCTTAAAGAAATAAGAAGATATTTTCTAGGAAACGACGTAAAATCTCAGGAAGAAATTATAGCCTACCTAAACTGCGAAAGCGATGTAAAACAACTCTTTTATTTCTATAAAGCTGCAACTAATTACCGTTGTAAAATTATAACTGAGAACTTTTAACTTTTTAGTATGTTTTGCTTTTCATATATTTTTTCAATCTTTTTAAATTCAAGAATATAATATACATTGAAACAAACTTGTTATTAAATGCTTAATCTCATGTCAGTCAGGCAGACGGCAAAGCTATGCTTAATGATTTTTGTAACATAAATTATTTGTATTATAAACAAGAAAACAATAAATCTAAATCTAATCTAAATCCAATCTAAACTTCCCAACTTATGATAATGATGAATTCCTTTCATGAAACATATAAAATAACCAACTTTTCTCTTTTATCAGAAAGGGAAAAATGAATCGTAGATTTTCGGCAGATCGTAAAAGGATCCTGACGCCTACCTGGATAGCAGGTGTACCGCAGTAATAACCCTGGTCAAAGCTGGTGTTGTTGCCAAGAATTTATATATTTTTAGTTTTGATTGAGGATGCTTTGATAGAAAAAAAGTTGATTTCCTACATGTGGTTTTCTAGATTCTAAATCCGAAAAAATATTTTTGTTTAACCTTAACGCCACGCAAATTAACACAGCAGAAGTAACAGTCGTCCAAGTAATTTGTTTCTTCTTTCCAATGCACAGGCACTCCGAAACTCATATGGGCTTCTTTGAAGATTGGACAACTGCCTCAATTGTTCACAGCTTCCAAACAATTTTGGGTATCCACGGCTTGTATACATTCACAATTTCCGACTTAAAGTAAGAAAAATAAGCACTTTTGATTAAATCTGTTATTGGAACACAAAACACGGCGGAACTGCAATTTTACCTCCATAGCTGCTTATTGGAATCACTGGAAAATTTCGTTTCATTTCGGTGCAATTGCGAACGTTATTTCACTACACTCCAAATCGTGATCAGCGAAAAATTAAAATTGATTTTCTGCGAAAACTAGATATAATTAAAATTTTAAATATTTTTGGATAATCATGTTTTAAATTTAAAAGGTTTGTTTTGACACCAACTCGCTAATGATTAAATTTATACAAGAGCTGCAAAAAGTAAAAAAAAAATTCCAATGAGGGTTTTCAATGGCCATGTTCCTGGTTTTAGTTTTACGAAGTAAACTTTGCCGATGCACTATTCTCATTGGTTAATCGACCATTTTTAGTCACGTGACTTGTCACAATGGCAAAGTTAACTTCGGAAATCTTAAATCCGGAACACATCCAATGATAGCTATAACTGGATCTTAAACTCCGAAGATCTTCGGTGTTTTGATTCCATGCTTCCATTGTACATTGATGCCGAAAAAAAAACAGGGGAACTTTGCCGATGCACTATTCTCATTGGTAAATCGACCATTTTTAGTCACGTGACTTGTCACAATGGCAAAGTCAACTTGGGAGATCTAAAATCCTGAACGCGGCCAATGATTGCTATAACTGGATCTTTAACTCCAAAGATCTTCAATGTTTTGATTCCATGCTTCCATGTACATACATTGATGCCGAAAAAAACAGGGGAACTTAGCTCGATTTAAAAAAAAAACATCCCGTATGCTGACTGACGTTCGTCTTTAAGGAATCAAACCTAGTATTTGGACTAATCAGCAAATTTGTTTTGCACTTGTAACGACGCACATTTTAAAGAAAAGATGCCGTTGGTCGCATTTTTTTTAACGTTTGATGTAAATTTGTTTACTTTGTTTTTGTTTTTTTACCAAAAAAACGTCTACATGTATAGTTAGTAGGTAGTTAAAATAAAGATATAGAAATTGTTCCCGCCTCAATATTCTGAGCAGGTAGGTGCATTGCCAATACTTAGTAGCTGCAATATGTCTAGATTCATGTTCGATCCGTCATATTTCGAATTCGAACAACTACCTACATTTCACATACTCGAATCTACTGTCAAAACAATGTCTGTCAAAACGTCCGTCGAATAGAATGTCAGTCTCAAATCTCCACTTCAATACCTAATTAAATTCGATTCAATCAAAACGTTGACCTACATCTGTGAATATTTCCAGTGCTAGTATTGAAATCATCGCACTTTAAAGGGAAACCGACAAATGCTCGTCTTGTCCGTTATTTTCTTACTCACAATCTATTAATCTGACTTGAGTACAATCAGCCCGTGAGCGTTTGATGAATTCCACATTTATTACAAGTTCGTTACATTCCACGTATTTTGGTGTAAAAAGAGATATCCGGCGCACACATTAAACGTTTGTTTTTTATTTTAATACTATAAACGACCTACATGTTGTTTTTTTTATCCACTCATCAATCATCAAAGAGACTCGCGTGATAGATCTACCTATCACTTCCGAAAAGAATGCTCGCATAGGTACAAGCCGAAAAAAAAACCTAGGCCCAATTCCTTCAAAACATAAAACAACAACAGCAAATTTACATAACCCTACAAAAAATCCCACATTCCACTTCATCAGCACACACACAAACAACAACAACAACAAAATGTAAATAAAAACACCAAATTGCAACACAGTGAGTGAACAAACCCCATCGCCATATTGATGAGTAACAGAGACAACGCCACAAGAGAAGGGAAAAAATTCTTCGAGGCGATCTCATGATCATGCTGATGCTGGCTGTTTTCGCCTCACTGAGTTAGAGTGAGAAAGTTCGATTTTGCAAAAGGGGAAAACAAAAATGGAATTTGAACTCTAAAGTGGAAAATAAAAAGAAAAAAGAAAAGCAAGCAACAAATATTTGTAAAATTTAAATAAATTACATAAAATGCAAGGAAAAATAAACAATTCAGTGTCCACTGGCTGGGAAATTACTTGATTTTGCTCGAATTTGCTTGAAATGATGTCAGCGTTATTTTGCTTGTCAGACGTCAGTTTCAGTTGTCACTTGTACTTGGCTGTGTGGCCAGTGGTTGTTGGGGTCGCTTTTTTGTGTCTAGCACGTCACCTTCGAATAATTTTTTTTTTTACCTTTGTTTGTTCCACTTTTTTGGTACGTAGGTATTTCCATTTTTAAGCAGATTATCAACTAGGCGTGAGTTGCAAAAAGGAAATGCAAACAAAAACAGGAGGAAACAAGAAATATTGCAAATAGAAACCACTGTCTGTCGTCCATTCAAGGTGTGCCCAAAATGTTGCCATACACAACTTCACAATTTATTGCATGCACAGATATTTTTTTTGCACAGACACAAGCTCCTTCCACATGTTGATGTTGTTGCAGAGAGAGAGAGAAGTGACATTTTTTTTGGAGGAAAGAAAACGCAAATTTCCTGGAAAACATTTCCCAAATGTAGGTACAGATATACGGAATAAATATGGGTGCAGAACTGCAGAATGCAGATGATCGAATAGGGTATACAAAATACAAAACAAGAGTGAAAGAAGTTGCGAAACTAGGATATTGTGGAAAATGGAAGACCTGGCAAAAAAGGAATTAGGGGAAAAGTACATGGAATTACGTTGTGGAAGTAGTGTTGCCGATGGACGGAATTGTTAGCAAGCATTTTTAACTCGTTTTACTTTAGTTTCGAAATGGAATCCTGTTGGGGTTTTCAAATTTTTACATTCCCCAAACGATAGCGTTTTTTTTTTTTTTTGGGTTCATTTTTCCCCAATTGTTGGTGACGGGCTTAGTGGCGCGATGGTCATGGTTAGTGCGATGAACTGCGTGCACATAGTAGGTAGTGTAAGAATCTTACTGGCTAAAATCAACACCTTTCGATATGAATTTTTTAATTACTGCAACTGAGATAAAGCTTATTAAGCAATTTTTCTATCAGGAATCTCTTTTGGTAAGTTGCTTTCCACAAAAATATCCTGCATTTTCGAAATTTGGGCGCGAGTAATCCGTTTCTCGTCATAGTCTAAAGCCCCATTTAGACGATCAGTTTCAGTTTCAGTTCTCAGGTTCAAGAGCCAAACCCACCGAGCAACCGAAACCGAAAATTTGGTATATTTTTTCATTTTCCGGTTCATTTTTGACATTTCATTCACACCGAAAATGGTGAAGAAACAGAAACAAAATACGAAACAGAAACAAAATACGAAAATGTAGGAAGAGATGAAAAAAAAAAGTTGCGAGTTTCGGTACGAAGAAATCCAAAACTACAAAATGAAAAAGTAGAATTCCGGCACAAAAAAAAAATTAAATCGATAATTAAAAAAATTATAACAAAACGATTTTAAGAAATTAAAAAAATATATATAAGTGTGGTTAATCTTTTATTTAAGAAGAAAAACCCAGAGAAGTGAATGACGTCTCCAAAAAAAAAAAGTTTCGGTTTCGGTTGTTTGGTGGGATTGACCCTTGAGTTTCAGTTAAACGCTTCCAGTCGTGTTTATGAAGAAATTTTAAGCGGTTTTTTTACTCTGAAACACCTCTAAGTACCACCAAAGAATTTAAAGCAATACAGATGACGCACTGCTTACAAGAAAAATTGTTCTATGGCGGGTCGTACTGGCACAGCCCGCCATATAATTTCGATCTTGTTTCTCACGTGTACACATGCCCGCCCGTACCGTGAAGCTGGTGAGCAAATGTTTCTGTTTTTTTGTTCTCAATGCGTCATCTGTATGGCTTTATAATCGTTGGTATCACTTAAATGTAAAATCGGTATCTAAAGGGTGATCCATTTCGAGGTTCCCTACTTTTTTAAAGAAAAAAAAAAAACACAGAAAATTCAAATTTAATGGAGAATGTTTATTATCATTTGAAAGAACATTCTTTGGCATTTATTTTTTGAAGATTATGTCTATCAAATGTTGGCCGTTGCTACGTCGCAGATGGTCCATCCGTTGAGTCCAATTTTCGATCACTCGTTCGAGCATTACGACTGGTAATTGGTGAATTACACGCGTGATGTTTTCCTCCAAGGCCTGAATCGAAGCTGGTTTGTCGGCATAAGCTTTTGACTTTACATATCCCTACAGGCAAAAGTCTAACGGTGTGATATCACACGATCTTGGTGGCCAATCGACCGGCCCAAAACGTGAAAACGAATAGTACGCTCATTAGGCCGATTATGTTGACCATAAGTTGAGCGAAGTGCACGAAACACATTCCTCACAGAACGTGAATTTTCATAATAAAGTTGAACAATTTGTAAACGTTGTTCACGCGTAAGTCTTTCCATTATGAAATGCCAAACAATACTAAACAAAAATAACATGACAGCATGACACGATTCACACGTGATCTAACACGGTTCGTAGTAGATGTCACAGTTTTTCATCCTCTTTTTGCCCGGCCCATCCCATCGTATTTCCTGGATGGCAGTAATGTCTGCTTTGTAGCAGTTTAGGGCTTCCGCTAGTTGTTCGCTTGCACCTCTCCTGTTTAATGTTCTGACATTCCAGGTGCAGATACGAACGTCGTTGTCCTTTGTTCGTTTAGCCGTTTCGTCAACAATAAAAACAGTCCTTTCCGAGGCTTTTGGTTGCTTCCTGCGAATAAATTTTTCCGCCAATTTTCGTCACCAATGTAAATCAAATTGCTGAATGTGAACAATTTTCAGGGAAAGTTTATTCGCGATAGGCCTGATTATTATTTAGGATTTTACTGAAAGAAATATACCAATGGCATTAATTTTCAGTGTCAGTTACAGGAAAAGTGAAATTTTTTTGTCTATTCAGTTATTTTCACTTGTCATGAAACGAAGACAATTGTACAAATCATCCCATGGAAGTCCTCTCAAAGCAAATCTCATGAATTTACGTTGGACTTCATACTCCAAATGAGGGCGAACGTTAAAAATTATATAGCGAAAAAGCGGTATAAGGTTCATAAAACTCGTTTTACCACCTTTTATAAAGATAATATGATTATTAAACCGCATTTTAGGATCAAAATAAATTCTAAGTTCTTTACAACTTTCTACAAGAAACAGAGTGTGCCAGGGCAGAGTACAATAAAAATTCGAGGGAACACGTTTTTGCAATAATGCCATGTGCTGGAACTTTGTAGCGTTCTGACTCGAACAGTTTTTAAGACACCTTACCATATGGTGTCTTAAAAACGGTGTCACTACAAACGACTATTTACGTCGGTTTGTAGCGAAAGAGAATGTTTGAGATCTACTACGAATTTAAAATATTTATGTCATCAGCAGAATATCAATGGCTTTCTCGAATATAAGCCCTTGCATCGGTTATAGTAAGTAAAAAAATGATAGGGTCCTATTGACTTCCTTGAGGTAGCAACCCTTAATTGGGCAAATTGGAAGCTCTTAATTTTACCTGATAAGTTTTCAATGAGAGATATGATTGAACCCAATTAATAAAACCTGGAGGGAACCCCTATTCCACTGGTAAAAAGCTTTGGAAAAGTCAGTACTTTTATTGTATTTCCCAAACCATTAGAACTGGAACAATGATGTATGAAAGTTTCTGACAGTGGATCGATTTTTTTTCAAAGGCAAACTGTTCTTTACAGATGATGTTTCGACAAAGTATGACTAGTTTTTCACCAATAGTATGTTCAATCGGGTAGGTTTCTTTTGCAAGATAGTTTTTAAATTTTCGAAATGGTCTATAATTTGATATAATCACCTTGCTCACCTTTTTTAAAACACATGTCATAACTGCATTTTTCAATTGATTTGAGAATACTCCTGTGGCAAGGGAGTTTTCAAATATATACTGAAGGTATGGCAAAAGCGCATTTTTGAATTGCTTTACGACTACTGGTGGGATTCTATCGTCACTATTAGAACAGAGATAAATTTAAGTAGTGTCTCGTCGTCAAATATATCGTTTCTGAAGCCAACTTGGGGATAGTCATTGAGACAACTGATAAAATGTTAGTCGAAGACTAGAGAGTATCAACAAATGATTTGTTAAAGTTTTGTGCTCGATGTTTTTGAATAATTGTAAGAGAAGTTGGTTGGATACCGCTTCGTTTTTCTCTCTTGGAATTGACAAATCCCCAAGAGCGGTTTTAAGAGCGTTCTCCATATTGACTATACATATAGTCATTATATAACCTATTGGATATCCCATAGAATTCATTTAAATATGTTTCTTCCCAACTAACAATTATTCCTTCAATTTAATTCCCACAAGCAATTATTTCTGTAGGCCGTATATAATGGGTGATCCAAGTAGAGATACTTTTTTGAATAGCCTTTTTGACAGATCACGTGTGAGTCGTGTCATGCTGTCATGTTATTTTTGATTAGTATTGTTTGGCATTTCATAATGGAAAGACTTACGCGTGAACAACTTTATCATGAAAATTCACGTTCTGTGAGGAATGTGTTTCGTGCACTTCGCTCAACCTATGGTCAACATAATCGGCCTACTGAGCATACTATTCGCAACACCATCACCCATTTTGAGACCCAGCATTCATTATTGGATAATATTCGACCGAATAGACCACGTCCAGCACGCTGTGAAGAAAATATAGCGGCTGTAGCTGAGAGTGTACACGAAGACCGTAGAGAGTCGATTCGGCGCCGTTCGCAGCAACTCGGACTGACGTATGGAACGACTTGGCGCATTTTACGTCAAGATCTTCAATTGAAAGCATACAAAATACAGCTTGTGCAACAACTGAAGCCGCTCGACCTTCCCAAGCGACATCGCTTCGCTCTATGGGCTCTTGAAAAGTTCCAAGAAGATCCGACGTTTTCGAGGCAAATTTTGTTTAGCGATGAAGCCCATTTCTGGCTCAATGGGTATGTAAACAAACAAAATTGCCGCATTTGGGACGAAGAGCAACCTGAAGAGATTGAAAAAACAGAGGTTTGGTGTGGTTTGTGGGTTGGTGGAATCATCGGTCCATATTTTTCTAAAAATTATGCCGGTGCGAACGTAACCGTCAATGGCAACCGTTATCGTGCCATGATAACCGACTATTTGATGCCTGAAATAGAAGCTCGTGATCTCGGCGACATTTGGTTTCAGCAAGACGGCGCCACTTCCCACACATCGCATCAATCAATGGACTTATTGAGAGAACATTTCGGTGAGTACATAATTTCACGTTTTGGGCCGGTCGATTGGCCACCAAGATCGTGTGATATCACACCGTTAGACTTTTTCCTGTGGGGATATGTAAAGTCAAAAGCTTATGCCGACAAACCCGCATCGATTCAGGCCTGTCATTCACGCGTGTCATTCGCCAGTTACCAGTCGAAATGCTCGAACGAGTGATCGAAAATTGGACTCAACGGATGGACCATCTGCGACGTAGCAACGGCAAACATTTGATAGACATAATCTTCAAAAAATAAATGCCAAAGAATGTTCTTTCAAATGATAATAAACATTCTCCATTAAATTTGAATTTTCTGTGTTTTTTTCTTTAAAAAAGTAGGGAACCTCGAAATAGATCACCCTTTACTAGAGATATTTGTAAATTCTACTACTTCTCTTGACATAACCTTCGCCTAGTTAGGCAGCAATGGACAATTGATTTTATAGATACAAAATTTAGACAACATTGACTAGAGGCAACATAAATATTTAGGCATGTCTAACTAGGCAACCTCTGAGACCCCGCCTAAGGAAATCTAATAAATACGACTGCAAGTGTTCATTGCCCGTAAACAATATGAATATTAATTTATCTAAGACCTTCGAATTTCACATCCATCATACAAAATACTTATCACAACATCTACGAAACCTAAAACACCGATAAAATCCGCAAAAATACAGAACAAACAAACACAAATCGTTACTCGGCAACACTGATTACGCTCAATTTCACTGGAAATTCGTTTGGAAAGTCAGGAGAGGGATATTTTTTGACAGACAGCAACAATGGAACAAGCAAAGCAAAGGCAAAAAAAACGAGATTGAGGTAGCGCCCTTTTCCTATCCCATTCCAAAACAGACACCAACAAAAAATGGCAAAGTCCTTTTACGAATACGAAGAAAGAACAAAAATGACTGCCAACCTCTGTTTCATCAACACGAACACGCACTACAATTGCATATGCAACGTTTGCAATGCTCTGGGGACTCACCTTAATTTATAAATCTAATTAAATCCATCCAAAGGAAGACACCACAGCAAACTAATTTTAAACAAAATGTGCCCGACCGACGTGTACAGAGTGGGAGGCGAAAAAATCCAAGCGCCACTCCTTTTTTCCTTTTCTCAACAAACCGTGTATATGTGTATGACTACTCGTACTCGTATCGTATCCAGGGAATTTATTTATCCTTGTTCGGCACAAAGTTGGGATATCACATGAAGAAAATATTTATTTATTTTTTTCTTTTGCTTTAAAACAAAATATTTGTTTCACTTGTTTTATTTCTCTTTTTTATTTTTTTTATTTTAACTTTCTACTATTCGTGTGTGTTACTTGGCACAAAATACACTTTTTTTCGATCACAAAAACAATTTTTTTTTTCGATTTAATTTTGTTCACTTTTCTTGGTAGAATTTTTCACTTTTTTTTTCGATAGACAAACAGAAAATAACGCACAGATCAACGAACGGGATGAAGAGACAGATTTTGGTGGGGAAATTATTGTACAATATTAAAAAAAATTTTTTTTTTTTGTAAATTAAAAAAAAAAGAGAAACGAGTGGGAAAGAAAGAAATATTTTCACTATTTTTGGTTGTAAGAAGCTGATGTTTTCTTATTTTCGTCGATATAAAACTTATCCACTTGGGTTTGGTCACTTTTGTTTTGATTTTTCGATAGATAATTGATCGGTTATTTTGTTATTGAAACACAACACATTTGGGAGAGTGTACAAAATAAAGAATAGACTTTGCAAAGAAAACTGTATTCCGCGATACTAGGACGACTGCTTTAACGCTGCGTCTTTCACTGCGCTCGTGTCAGCCATTACTACGACAGAAAATCCCATTCGACCTCGCTGGACTGGAATTCGATTGGAAATTTGTGAGGGGAAATTATTTTGTAGGCGATAATTTCCCTTGTGCGGATTAAGAAACGCGGGAATGCGATGAAATTGGAATGGGATATTTGATTTTGTTTTGCATTTTACTGTGGTGATTTACTGATTTGGTGAATTGTGGCATGTGTATGTGTGGTGGATATTTTGTTAGTTTGACAGCGTTGGGAATGAAAGTGCTCAATGAAGAGGGATATTTGATGGGGCGAAATTGTATTCAATTTGATTATCATTTTAAGGACATAAATTTTAGTCATCATTTTTTTTTAATGAATATCGATATTAATTTTAAATGTTCACTTTTTTTATTTTTATAGGTAGTGATTAAATATGTAAATTTTATGCATAAGGCAATCTCGACGAACCACACTTATCGAAAAAAAAACATTGGGTTTATGAAAAACATATCGAAATAAAGCTAATTTTTCAAATATAGTTTTCCAAAATGTACCTATTATACCTCACATTTTTATAATATATACAAAAATGGGTGGGACTGCCGTTTCAATTCAAAAATTAACATTAATCATCAAGAAGGCGGAAAATATCAATCGTAAAAATTAAAACTAGCAGCGACTATATAACGGTAGACCCAGTGTATTGTACTCCTAGCTACAAAGAAAGGGTGTTCCATTCCTCACGCAAAATTTGAATTTAACTCAATTTGTGTTGCCAACTTAAGAAATCTAACAATGTGACAACTGGCAGTTCGGGGTCAGTGAAGTTGAGCGCTATACGAAAGAACGACGCATTTTCAAAAAAAAAAGACGACTTTTTAGTGCCAAAATTACAACCTAATGTATGTGACCAACATGTAGTTGACGTAGTAGACGTTGCCTGATGCCACAGAGCAAGGGAAACAATACGATTACTGTAAGAATCATTTCTATTTTGTGAAAACCCTAAATGACCTTAGCAATCATTTACACATTAAGTGTGTCAAGTGAAGACGTGTGCACTGTCGATCGATGATTGGAACCGTATTGTCGGTCATAGAGGAGTTTTCGTGATTCATTTATGCATTTATTGAAAACGTGGTTAATGTTATAATCAAAACATAAAGAAATTGTGTAAAAATAAATAAAATACAATCAACTGAACAGACAATTAATATCGAACAAAAGCAGCAGTAAATCCGTTATTGAGTTAAAAAAGTAAACATAGCCCAATTGAGTGCAGTGTATGTCACCAACACTAAAGCATTGATATGAGTAGCCGGTGCAAAGAGTGCGATGGATCCCTGAAGGGGGGAACTTATTTACCATGCAACGGAATATGTGGAACTCTTTTTCATTTCAAGTGTGCTAAACTGACTGAATATGATGCAAAGATGATAAGTGAGAAACCAGCGGTTCTTTATATGTGTAGCGTTTGTAGAGACTATATAAACACTATGTTTAAAAAGGTTGGGGACTTGGCAAATGCTATACAAGAAAACAAACAGCAATTAGAGAATCAGAACTCTAACATCGAAAAAATATTATATAATGTTAATAAATTAAGTGAAGAAAAGTAAACAGTGTTGAGTGAAGTTAAGAAAGCATGTAGTAGTAAAAATCAAAATGCTAGTATCGCAAAAATTTTACATAATGTAAACAAATTAAGTGAAGAAAAAGAATTAGTACTGAGTGAAGTAAGAAAAGTATGCAACAGTGAGACAAGGATAACATATGCCGAATCTGTTAGAAGAGATCAACATATTATGATAAAACCTAAGAAAACTCAGGAAAATAAAAAAACAAAAGAAGATCTGAAGGAACAAATTGATCCAGCCTCACTAGCAGTAACAGTAAATAAAGTTATTAATAAGAAAGATGGAGCTATTCTCATTAGCTGCGACGATGATAGTTCACGGAAAATAATTGAGAAGGAAGTAAAAGAAAAGTTAGGAAGTGAATACGAAATCTCGGTACCAAATTTGCAAAATCCTTGTATAAAAATATGTGGAATGAATGAAAAGTTGAGTGAAGAAGAACTTTTGTCAGCCATCAAAAAACAAAATAACATTAACTGTGACCTTAAGTGTGTTAAAATGTATTGTGCTAAGAAAAATGGAAAAAAAAGTTACAGTGCTATAATATCCATCGAAACAGAAGGATATAGAAATGTTATGGAGAGAAAACGCATTAATTTAGGTTGGGATAGATGTATTGTATACGATTTTATTTCAATTAAACGGTGCTATAAATGCTGGGGATTTAACCACAAGGCAAAGGACTGCAGAAATGAATTAGTGTGTGCGAAATGTGGTGATAACCATGATGCAAAGAACTGTAAGAGTGTGTCATTTGAATGTAAGAACTGTATTTTAGCAAACTCAAGATTAGGGTTGAATCTTGCCACAAATCATGATTGTAGAAGTGATGAATGCAAAGTTTATAAAAAAAAATTGAGATTCAAAAAACTTCAATAGTTTCTTTATTCGAAGTATAGTCGAAATAATAAATACAATTCCATTAGCTCCTTATGTGAATCATGTACAAGAAGTGGAAAGTGTGTTTAAATTTAATAATGTTTCGTTGAATGATTTAAAAGAAGCGATAAAAGATATAAAAAACAAACGCGATTTTCAATTTATGAGCCCCAGTGTCTACTTAGACCAATTTGAAATTGTTGGTCCAATTTTGTGTAAAATAATTAACGGATCCCTGTCTTCAAGTAAATTTCCTGACTCCTGGAAAGAATCGTTAGTTACTCCAATTAAAAAAATTGTTAATACAGTGAAATGCGAAGAATTCAGACCCGTAAATGCTATGCCATTGTGTGAAAAGATATTTGAAAAAGTGGTATTTAAACAACTTTATCAGTATTTCGAAAGTAATAACTTAATAGTGGACCTTCAATCAGGCTTTCGAAAGGGTTACTCGTGTGAAACTGCCATCAATATAGTTGTTACATCGTGGAAAGAAGAGATAGCAAAAAAGAGAAGTGTCTATTGCGTATTTTTAGATTTGAAACGTGCATTTGAGACTGTGAGTAGAGACATTTTATTAATGAAAATAAAAAAAATATGGGATTAGAAACAAAGAATTATTATGGTTTGAATCTTATTTAAAGAATCGGAAGCAACGGGTTAAAGTCAACGGAGAAGTGTCGGACGCGAGAGAAGTAGACTATGGTGTCCCACAAGGGTCTGTCTTAGGGACTCTTCTGTTCAACGCATACATAAATGACATTAAAAACGTTCTAAAATACAGTGTATTGGCCTTATTCGCGGATGATGCAGTTGTATATATCTCTAGTGATAATGATATTGACAGTAAAGATAAATTACAAGAAGACTTAAACTCTATAAATCAGTGGCTTATGCAAAATAAATTGAAGTTGAACATTGAAAAAACGAAACTAATGGTACTAAACGAGAAAAGAAATGACAACGAAATCAAGATCGGTGGTATTTCAATCGATAAAGTAAACGAATTAAAGTATCTGGGAGTGGTTTTAGACAAAAAATTATCATTTGGAAGTCATGTTGAGTACATTTGTAAAAAAATAGCTAAAAAAATAGGATTTATTAAAAGAATAAGGAGTCAAATTTCAACTATAAGTGCAATAAATATATATAATGTCATTGTAAAACCTCATTTCGAGTATTGTTCCACAATTTTGTTTCTATGTAATGAGAGTAAAATCTTAAGATTGCAAAAATTACAAAACAAAGCCATGCGATGTATTTTAAAGTGCAATAGATATATGTCAATCCGTTTTATGTTGAACTCGTTGAAGTGGCTTTCTGTTAAGCAAAGAATTGTTATGAATGTTTTAGTGTTTGTATTCAAAATTGTAAACAAACTTATGCCAAATTATTTACTTGACTACATACAATTTATAAGAGACCTTCAACCATATTCTCTAAGGAACAGAAATGATCTTAGACTTCCTAATTTTCTTAATGCAAATACCCAAAATTCCCTTATATATAAAGGATTCAAATTATTTAACAGCTTAAACAGCTTAAACGCTCTAACTAAAAACGAAACTAATTTAAACACATATAAAAGAAATGTTATCCAATTTGTTAGATCACAATACTAGTATATTATCAATACGTATATTCACAATTATTATTTATAAAAAAAAATCAATTATGTACAAATGTAAATTATGAAAATGTAAATAGTTTAAACTAAACTAAATAAACTTAAACTTAACTTAACTTAACTTAATATTTTAAGTAGGTATATTCGCAAGACAAATTGTTCAGGAGGAACAAATTCTGGGGATCAAAATAGACAAATGCTAAAGGATGAGAAGTTTTTCAATCTAAAAAAATAACGCCATGTATCATCCAACAGCCTGCAGATAAAAAATGTGTCCCAGATGTTAGGGACTTCAAACTTTGATTAAATACTACCAAAGTAGATCATACTGTAAGAGAATAACTCTCTTCTATTAGACGAATTGACGGACTGAAATTATTTCACACAAATGATGGAAGAATGCACTGAACTTTGCTCCTTTTATAAATTAGATTATGAAGTAGATACAGGCTTTCAATGTCGACATAATAGTAATCAGCTTGAGTTGCAGCGCCTAAAAATAAAAGTAAATGTCTACCCTGTCTTTTAAGTTTATTTAGGCTATTTGTTATTAAATAATACATAGAATGTGAATAAAAAAACGTTGGAAAAAACCTACCCCGAGAACTTACCAACATTACAAACTTTAAAACTAGAAAAAATGATTAAAAATTCTTCTTGAACAATAAAATATTTATTCCAATCGAAATCTACTATAAAAAATTATAACTTTAGTCTTTAAAATCAAAATAATTTTAAAATCATAAAAATAGTTACGTTTACTTAAATGAAAAATGATCAAATAAAAACGTCATCTTCTGTAGACAAGACAAGGCTTCGAAGATACTTATACAAAATGTTAAGTAATACTTTAGTACTCGTATCTATGAAAAAATAAAAGTTTTTTTTTTTTAGATTGAACCTAATGTGGTTTTTCTAAATCCTAACGTTGAGAGTGAATTAATTCCTCCAAACAAAACCACGATGCCAAAGACTTTAAAATTTTACCCAAGGCAACAATGCATGCAACGTCATCACTGCCACTTTCACCGCTGAAATAGACGTTATCGACGCGTAATTATCCGCATCCGCAACAGCAGACATTCTGGTAGCACCAACGGTGCATGGAAATAACTCCAACGATGGGATATAACCTCACAAAATGTACCCTTTGAAAAAGTGAAGTTATTTCCCATCTGTGAAGTTATTTCCCATCTGTAATTTATGAACATCGCTTGGTTTTGGTGTTTGCAAACATTGAATGCGTGTTGCATGCTGTCTCCCTGCAACCCCTCTGCTTGGGCTCATAGTTGGATTTGGGTTGCGTGCGAGGTTCAATTGTGAGCCCAAGCGGAGAGATGCATACACATTCAAGCTTTGCATACATCCAAGCCAGCACGCAACCCTATAATCTAACAGTGAGCACAAGCAAGGGGGTTGCATAGGGGCAGCATCCCCACTCATTGCTCACTTTTTCTGAGTGAAGTTATTTCCCACTTGAGGTGAAGTTATTTCCCTTGTGAAATTATTGCCCGTGAAGTTAATTCCCTGCACCGCACCAATTTACCTCATCACCTAACGAGGCAACAAAGAAAGAGGCATCAAACATGATATGGATGGACGAAGTTTTTCACTTCGATAACACTGAACTTCAGAACGAAATAGAAGATGGCGGAAATCGCTTCGCAAATTTTCAACAACGTAAATTGCAGGACAAAGCCCATGCTGCTAAAGCGCAACCAACAGAATCAGTGGTCTGACCATACTAATAAAGGCCGATCAGGTTGTTGGTAAACGGTTTCAGGCTTTTACGTTGTACGGAGATGAGATCTTATAGATCTTGTTCAGGAGACTTATGACTATGTAATCGGCGCAGTTCAAAGGGTATACTATTTTTGTGGATCAGTCAAAAGATGATGATGTTCCATTCTTTGGCCCTACTTTCTTTCCACCAAATTTAGCTTGTGATTTGGTGAGTGTTACTTAACAAATCATCCCCACTTAACACTTGTTAAGCTTATGTTTAGATATTGGGTGGTGTGAATAAAAACTGAGGGAACACTCCGAGTAAACCCTCTTGAGGGAAGTGCTTTCCTAAAAGGGAACACTCAGTTCGGTGTGAATAAAAATTTCCCTCAAGTAGGTTCATCCCCTCAAGTTGAAGTTTTAACAATTGAGTGTAGGACTTTCAAATTGAACTGGCAAGTTGCTTATAAAAAAAGCGAAATATAAAAATGTTTTTAAACGTACAAACGCGAAAAATAAAAAATTATAGTTCTCGGCGTTTCGGTTACACGGGTGATAACTTTAAGAGCCTGTATAGATTCGAGTTTCACAATGTGGAGTGGTTAAGCACTCATTTCCTTTCTGGGATTACTGAGGAAACCCGTGGTGGTGCCATACCAAACTTTGAAAAAATTAAAATCTTTTTAAGATACATTGGGGACCCGGGCTTCCAAGTTGGAGTTGGTGAGGATATTGGAATTCATAGATCCGCCGTATCGAAGATAGTGTGGCAGGTGTGTTGCGCTATATGTGCAAAAGCAGATTTATGGATCAAATTTCCATCGTCCATGGAGGAAATGAGAGAAGTAAAACAAGAATGGCGATTTAAAAATAATTGTACATTTTCACCATTAAAAAAAGGCTTACCAGGTATTTTGTTTAGAATAGGATTAGTTTTATAATCCATGAGATTTAGCAGCTGCTCTTCATGAGATTTCAATATTATTGGAAAATTTCCTGTCTTTTTTTAATCTCCTTTTGCTTTGATGCGCCCCTTCATATTTTCAATTTTTTTTTTTCTTATTTGGGAGCTATTTAACTGAATGGCATACACGTGCTTAACTTTTTCTTCCACAGCTTGAAGAGCATCTAGCTTTTTCATTTTCATCGCTGGAGTTTGGCTTTTCTCAAAAAGACACGGATAAAATTGGATTATTTGTACAAAATCTTCTTCCTCCATGCCAAATCTCTTTTTTTTTTGTTTCTTTTTCTCTAATTTCGCCCATGTACTCCTCGTCCGAATGATTGTCCATTTTCTTGTTTAAAAAAGTTCCTCTCAAGCACCCTCAACTTTTACGAGTGTTCCCACAATACAATGCAATTTTATTCACACCAAAATCAGGGGGACCCTCAACTGTCAAAATGTGTGAGGGGAGTGTTTTCGTTAAGTTTATCGAAACAAATTTTTATTCACCTCAAATGGAGTGTTCCCTCTAAAAACTTGAGGGAACACTCAAACTCAGTTTTTATTCACACCACCCATTGCTGTTACTTCACTTAGGTCGGGTGACAGGTGGTTTTCACTGTCATCGCTAATTTTGAAAGGTTCGTTCTGCCTGACAGCAAAAGTCATTGCCGTTTGACAGTCTGCAGAAGTGTTTCTTCCATATTCTCAGCATCGACTATGTATCAACTACGATATTTTCTGGTTCATCTTGACAGGATTCTTTTCTGGCTCTTTATGCCTGGATTTGACGTTTTGAACTTTGGAAAAACATCATTTATCTATATCTTCAATAGCACTCTCTTTGTTCTTCTGTCTATTTTTGCCTATACAGCTTAATGGCTGCTCTCGTCTTCAACTGTAGCTTTTTGTAGGACTCGTTTTTGAATGTGATCATCTGCCGGTATCCTTTATTAAACCAGTGGTTTCTTCCTTGGAGGCACATTAGTTTCGGCTGATCTTATAAATTGTTGATATCGTTGCCATTGTTTTTCGGCATTTCATGCTGGTGGTATGATGTTAATCGAAAAGTTAAGGGATACACATCCTACAAGGGATTTAGCAGTCTTGCGAATAGAGTATTTCTACATTAATTTGTGTCATGGTAGCTGTTGATATCGGCATACTTCAATTTTTTTAACTTCAACTAAGTTTTGCTACTAAAGTTACTAGAGAGGTAAATTGCAATAAGATTTTGGGTTGTCTAGCTAAAAACGACAATCTAGTAGGTTGATAGTTTGATACGTTTGAAATTCTTTACTAAACAAAATTTAAACATCAGGTGTGGGAGGTTGGCTTAAAACTCTCAAAAATCAAATTCCAATCTGTTTCTTCTAATAATGACTCAGTAGCAATGTCCTGATAAGCTAATTTGATTACCCACCCCCTATGTATTCCCGAATTCAACTTCCTATAGAACCTCTTCAATCACCCATAACCGACGCGTGTCACTCATCCCCTTAAGCTCTACTAACCCCCGAAAAACAAACGAATGTAATCCAAACAACCATCCCCACATGGACTACAAAAACAACATCATTTAAACCAATAGAAAGCCAACCCTGCATTGAAGGGTATGTCCATCGGTCATGCTCATCAATGTTCATCCCCGAATGCGTGTGTGAGTCATCGATAGGTCCATAAAAAACAATTTATTGCGAAATAAGTTTCAATTCGCATGGTTTTAGTTAAATTGTCAACGACCCAGCTGAAAAGCTACTGCGAGGGTGTTTAAGTAAACGCACCATAACCTCACTCAGATGTAGTCCTTATTCGTGAAAACGAAAAAGGCCAAAGGTTTTTGTTTACATCCTCTTTCCCCCAGATAATGTCAACTCGATCCATGCTCGGGGGGTTGAAGTACCGCAACGAATGCAATTTTACTTTCATCGTTACGAACAATGCGCACATTGTGCATGAGTTGTATCCGACGAGTGGGATGAGATGTATTCGGCTGCTGTAAGGCTGGATGGTATTGGGATATCACAGGCTCTGAGGGTTGGAGTATCATTCCTCTGGGACAATCAGGCAAATGGCCAAGGACACTGAGTCTGAAATGCTTGCTGTACTTGGGTGTACACGACTGTACGTAAACACAAAAACTGTCGGCCCGTTCTGTCCGTAAAGAGTGAAGTTGTCTGCGAATTAAATGAAAACGCTCACTCGGCCTGAATGAGTAAATTGCCAAGTCCTAAATAAAGTTGTTATGATACCCAGAGAGGGTCACAGATAGAGAAAGAGAGACCCGGTGTTTATTTATTTTATTTTTTTAAATTCATTTTTCTTAAAACTAACTTACATGCTAGACAAAAATTCATGAAAAAAACTGGCTTACTTATCAACTACTTAACTAACTTACTGGCCCTATGCGGGCGCCCTAAATTAAATGATAACAACTTAATTCTAATGCCTTTCGGCCTATTATCTAATATGTAAATCTTTAGTTCTAATAATGGTTACCAAGAAACATTTTTGGAAAAACTTGGTTTGTTTTCTTTTTTTAATTTTATTTGAACTTACATGCTAATTAAAAGTTCTTATCGACTAACTTAAATTATAGAGCATTCTCAGAACTGGGAACGTTTTTGTTTTACTCAAGAGCCCATAATCATGATACAGGATTAGCTTGCGGAATTAAAGGAAATGTTTTACTCCTTTTTTCCAAATCTCCTGTGGAACGAGTTTTACGGAATCCAAACTAGTACCCTGATAGTGCGTCCCTCTCTTCAGCTATTGCTATTTATCTAGCATAGATGAGCTTTTCTGCGATTTCCCCCATCGTTCCCAAAAGGCAATTGGAACGAAGTTGGGACGTTGCAGTTTCTCGTGGTCTGGGAATATCCCTTTCTTCAGACAGCTCTGTATGAATTTCATGAGAATTTCAGGTCTGGTGCTAATTATCGTGGACTCGGTGTCTTCATGCCTCCAATCTTTTTATACGTCAATAGTAATTCCTCCTGTGTAACTGGTATGATAACTTCGTCGTGTCGTTACGATATTGTTTTGAATGACTAGAAGCGTAAGCTGAGGTGATCTGTGACCTTTCAATTTCACCATAACAATCCTGTATGCAGTTGTCCTGCTTTATCAGGGTGTTCCTAGGGAGTTATATGTTCGCATTAGCTGAGAAAAGCTAATAAAAAGCAGCAGCTGCTCTCACTGCTTTTTATGGCCAATTTGAAAGATTTCCTGGCGTTCTTGAAGGTTTTAAAAAAGCAGCAGCTGCTCTCACTGTTTTTTATGGCCCATTTGAAAGATTTCCTGGTTTTCTTGAAGGTTTCAAGCTTCTGATTGGTTTCGGTTGTACCTGGAGCGGTGTACTTTTCACCTGGCACTCATAAAAATTGATCGAAGTGCTTTGATAACATCGTTTGACCAGTAACAAGGCAAGTGAAAGTGCTATGCTTTCTTGTTAGATGTTAGATGCACGCAGATGTCATCAGTTTTGGAAATTGTGGGACTAGCTCATAAGCCGTTCCCGGTCTCAATTGAGTATTTTTTTATAAATAGTAAAAGACTGAAGCTGCTAAAAATAGGCATCAAAGTCTTCCCAGAAACATGATGGCATGGGCCTAACAAAAAATTGAAAAACTACCAAACACCCTAGTTTTTCGGCATCGACAGTACCTATTCGGATAACATTTGTCATGACCTTCGCACTTTGGCAAGAATACTTAAACTTTCGGATAATCACAAATTTCGAGATTCTACATGAGAGATTTATTAGCCAACATTCGCCTTCCACTGGCGACGAATGCGTAGTTTTTGACGAGGTAAACTGCATACTGTGCAATTCGTAAAGTTCGTCGTGGAAGATAAAAAAAATCGCTTAGCATACATGAGGGTTTCAGGCTGTTCTGACGCAAGAATGCTACCGATACAATTTAACAATATACTCCAACAAGTAGTAAAACATCTTTTGGATTTGCACACCCACTCAAAATGTGTGGTCCTACCCCAAGACCTAAGATGTCTTAAGTCTGCACGACGTTCGTTCTTCTCTCGAAACAACGCAATACAATTCTCATTCATATTTTAAGAAGACCTTTCGACATCCTCACTTATCCTGATACCACTCCAGAAAAGGCCCATCGCTTCCTGCTGTTCTTTTTCAAAAGAGAAAATAATTTCCGCAACCAATTTATGAAACAAAATTTCCCAATTGCCACCCCAATGAGCCACCATCAAGTAATTAAAAACAAATTTTCAATTTAAACGAACCTACCATTTACCCACATCCAAATGTTTCAAGCTTGATCCAAACCCATGACCATACGCCGACACACAGACACAACACGAAATTCATCCCTTCCTTCCTCAGCTAATAAAAGTAAATAATTAATTTTGGCAGCGACGAACAAGTCCCCTCTTTAACCTGGCGACCAACCCGGTAAGACCAGACCACAAACAGCTCGTTTGCTCCCAATCAAACACACATTTTACGGCATTATCCCTCATACGCCTGACCCACATAGCGAACACACCCAAAGGACTCTCAAAGGAAAATTAGAAAATGTTCGAAAAATAATGAAATTCCTGCGTAGCACTTGAATTCGGGATGGCTCGAGCCTGTGTACAGCTGTGAGGCGCTTCAGCGCACCCTTCAAACAGGGTGTGTGCGTGTTCATTTCTTCAAATCCCCTGTGCAGCGTGTCGTCGTCAATCCGACCCTCAGTGCTCTATCTAAATCTGCCCGCAAAGAGCTCTATAAAAGTCTATATGGCATCGGCACACGTCAAATAACATTTATTATCCTTATTCCGTTTGTGTATCCTCGGAAATACACATATTGTTGAGTTCACCTCGCATACAAACTCCATGAGCAGGGGAACACAGCGACAGAGATGGTTGAGCATATATCAATCTAAGCATCAATGTCGCAGCATGAGCATAAGCAGTCAGGGAGATAGACAACCCATATTGGTAGTCCTGTGAAAGGGAATTGAGGTGAAAGCCACAGGATTCTAAAGCAATTATAGATCCATCGACTCACACAGGATGGCATTATGCGGGACATGTGTTTCGTGAAACGGTACAGTCACCATACACCACATGCTGTTGTTATACACGAGGGTTCGTTTTGCAGCAAGGAAACACCCTTTGAAAGGATACATCATTCTCAAAAAAAAAACGAGGATATTGAAATAGGATTATTATCACTTCAACCTACATAAGGACAACAAGACGTCTCGTGATGGTCTACCAACACGGTCACGCTTTGGAGGCATTGGAGTTCATAGGTATTCATAATTTTCCATTCACCCAGGACTTTAACTCCTCTCTTGGGCATTAACTAACTGCCTGCGTGTGTTGGTACATCATGTCCCGAATGACATCTTCCGTGATTGATGACCCAAATTTATAGTGAATAGTGGCTTTCCTGCCTCACGTGCCGGACGGAGCTTATCAGAGCATAAAATAAAGGATACACTGGCATTCACATTACACGGCGCGACGTGCCGGTGGGTCGGTGTCGTGTGCATTACCTATCGCAACAGGACAGACACACAGGGAGGACATTTTAAAAACCGCCACAAAAAGGACTTACAGATAAATTCCATGACTAAATGACTGCGTATTGTGGCTTTGACAGGAGTTCTTGGGCAAGGATCGTGATGAATTTCGAATGAGGATATTCGTAGGTGCGTGGTGTACGTGGGTTATTTACAAACATGGTGATTCGTCACGGTCATGAGTCTTCGTGGAGAGGCGAGGTCTTGTAATTAGCAGTTTGTAGGTTAATTGAGCTGCACGAGGTGTCCCTTAAACATAAATGAGTGCGGAAAGCATAGGGGCAGTGTTTTTTTTTTTAGGCTGAGATTTGTGATAAAGTCGTCACTTTTATGGATCGTTTATAATTTTAATTCTTTCGGTAGGGTGTTGGTTGGCAACAACAAGGTTACAGACGCTGCTTTTGCGCTAGCTTCACGGACTTCAAAACCGAAGAAAGAAAATCAGAATCGAAGTCAATGACGAACTTCACGGGTAAAACACCACAGAGCTATGGTCAGCAAAAATCACACATATGGTATTGAAAATGGCGAAGACATGCAAACAACACGAACTTTTCTACCCGCAGAATCTTTGATTTCGAACTGAGGTAGCTGAGGAATCTCTCGCCCTAAGTGGCGGGCAGGAGAAGAAACCGATCTCTATCAATTTGACATACGCAACTGGAGGCAGTTGGCTAGAGTCCAGATTGACTGGATTGCCACATTGGTTTAGACCCGGGTTCATCCCACACTGAAGGGACACTACCTGGTTCTCGAGTGTGGAACTGATCTTGCTGCGGTAATGCCATTACTCGAGAAATCGTAACTATAAGTGCTATAGTGGAGAAAACTCAGATGTCTAACTTCATAAATGGAAATCATCCCTATAGCATTGGATGGGTATCTATGGAGTTTTATGAAATAGGACGGGCTCAGATGAGATGAGTGCCAAGAAAAGCTTATCTCTATTCAACCTTTCGGAAACGGCACAAACGAGGAGGTCCCGCTATCGTGTAAGAAGTACACACGCACACATGAATAGTTGTGAGAAAGGGTTAAGCCTATAGTGGCAGCATTTTGTTTTTTTTTTTTTGACAAAGTTAAGCCTGTAGTGGTTGCATTTTTTTTTTTTTTGACTAAGAGGTTGCCATGCCATCCCATCTGGTAGTGATCTTCGTGGTTGCGAAGCTTCACCAGAGGCTATACTTTGGTTTCACGAAACGACATGACAAGTTTGCGGATTGCTAAACTAAGGCTGTTTAGGAGGATGTCCCCGAAAAAACACGTGTTACTCATAGGAGTGGTAAAGCTTAGGGTACAAAAGGTACTAGATGGACTTCGGTTATTGACAAGGATAGTGGTCGTGCCGTATTATAATCACTTGTCTCATCGTAATAAGGTGTCCCTACCCTGGTGTGTTAATTCACACTTTTATATGATTCTGATGAAATAAGAGCTGTGATGGCCACATGTTCAACATGTTAAATAACTTAGACCTCTGGTCTCAAGCTCATGAGTATGACGTCAAGTTACTTTATGCACGGTCATATTCAGTCACCATATATTCTAATAAATGCAGACCTGGCATGACAAAATCGACGATATAAATAGGCGTATGGCCAATCCTCTCAGGACTTAGATACAAAAAGGATACGATCTACTCTCAAATTCCTGACAGCAGGAAAATAAATATTTTTATGCGAGTCTAAGCACAGGACAGATCCTGCTAAAGTCTGTCAAACATCCAATAGTATAAAACTGTCATGTGAAGCTTCTCGAATTCGCCATTCATAATCGGCTTTTGTCATATTCTTTGTAGCAATAATTTCGAACACACATATGAATTGAGAAGCTGGGATTGAAGATCTGTATGGGGCATGAGTATTTTTTTTTATTTCTTAACGACAAGCCAGCCGAGATGAAATCAACTAAGGCATTGGCCAAGCAGACCAGTCTGTCAAACCACCACTATGTGATCTCAAATATTGGGTAGGACAGAAAACACTGAATATTGCCAAAAACAGCTGGTACTCCCTCCCCACCTGCGAAACTTCCAAATGGATGTGGCCTGAGTGTGACTAAGCCAGAACTCATAAGCTACTTCGAAGAAACAGGAAATATGTCTCGATTCTCGATATTAGGGATTCTTACTGGACACAACTTACTAAAAAACCACAAACTGAAAATGCATCTTATAGATGATGACCTCTGTAGAGGCTGCGGTCATAAAGAAACACACGAGGGTATCCTTTACATTCTGTGCCACTGCCAAGGCCTCAGCCAATTAAAAACGAGAACCTTAGGAAAATACTTTTTCCATGACCTCATGGATCTATCGGGAATCACTCTCTCTAATCTTCTCAGGAACTCAGGGACTAACAACAATGAATGGACAGTAACGGGATAATGAAGGAACCAAGCACACACATGGACCCCCAACGGGCATCACAATGGGTCTGTATTGACCTGAGTGTGATGAGAAAGACGAACGCCGACTACCTCATCAACACACCAACCTAACCTAACCTAAGGCGTTGGCAACTTCTGACAATGAAAACGCAAAAGACCTGCTGCCTATCACTAAAAAAAAGGTCCAAAGGATCTATACGACAGTGAAAAGTCTTGTAATTTCAAAACTCTTACCCGATTCTGGATGGACGAAAGAGTGCCCGATGATTGGAATATCCTCTCCATATGTCCCATCGACAAAAAGGGATTTCTAATGTCCTGCGCCAACAGCCGAGCCATATTAACAATGAATGACTCTTGCTTTACCCAATCCAACGTCTGAATCTGA
Organism: Rhingia rostrata; assembly: GCA_949824845.1. Lineage (NCBI taxonomy): Eukaryota > Metazoa > Arthropoda > Insecta > Diptera > Syrphidae > Rhingia > Rhingia rostrata. The sequence continues at coordinate 37,758,513 of OX463757.1, forward strand.
AGACATTCTGCTACACACTTTAGTATCGGCACATACCAATTGGGCTTTCGGTCCTGCAGATCGACAGTATAGACCAACATGTCAATTCTGGGAAGACCAAGTCGAGACAGATTAACTTTTCATTGAATTTGAGACAACGTATGACAGCATCCACCCCCTGGACCTCTATATAACTAGAAGGATGACCAAATTCAGGATTCAAAGCAGTTCATCTAAACCTCTGCAAACATGTAACTGATTTCGTCATGCGATGACTCTACTGTTCGGAAACCCGTTAAGTAAGTAATGTTTGTATGTTTGGTGGAATAAGATCAACACGATTCGGCCGCGTTGGAAACTTTCCCAGAACGCCTCGCTTCAGTACAGCTTCCTTCCCACCTGATATCTTCATTTTTGAGTCGAACATAACATAACCATTCATGTGTGCGAGAGTCCTTGTATCGAGCGACTTCGTTTTTTTTTGTTTTAATAAGTTTTTCATCGGATAGTTATTTATCAGAACACTACAAGAGGGGGGTAAATGTGGAGATAACCACTATACCCCTCCAGTTAGCATAGTTCTTAGCTAACTGCCTCCAGATGCACATTTGAAGTTGATTGCGTTCGGTTTCCATTCTTTTACGATCTGCCTACTATTTTTACGATCTGAATGGTATTTGGTTACTCTTCGAGCAGCAATACTGGGGTTCATTCCCTCTACATGTCCTAGCCGCCTTAAACGTCCATTTCCGGTTGTTTTTTTTTTAACCAAGTCTATGTCACTGTACAGCTTGTTATCCTCTCAAAAATGTTGTTTAAGAAGTCACATCACAATGTGACTCCTTGTGTAAATCCATTGTTGGTATCGGAAGTTTGGGTGAGGTAGCTGCCGAGCCTAAAGGAGTAGCGATGATTTTCTATCGTCATCCTAAACAGAAGGACGGATTTGGACGGTATACCAAAACAAATCACTGCTCTGTACAATTTCCCTCTTTCAATTCTTTCGTATGCGGCTTTGAAATCGACGATCTCCCAGAATCACACCAAGTGTGAAGATTCGATCAATTGTGTAATTTTCTGACCTAAAACCACACTGCTAGAGCCAGATCAAGCTGTTGGTGAACTTACTTACTTAAGTGGCGCTACAGTCTGGAATGAACCTGGGACTCAACCAACATTCCTCTCCAATTAGCTCGGACCTTAGCAAACTGCCTCCAGTTGAGCACTCCAAGTTGGTTGAGATTGGTTTCTATTTTTGCGCGCCACTTAAGACGAGGTCTTCCTCTACCACTACCGATGTCTGGCTGGGAATCGAAGACTATGCGAGCCGGAGTATTGGTGTCCATTCGTTCAACATGTCCTAAAAATCCTAAACGTCCAATGCGGAGTTTCTGATCAGGGGCATGCCGTTGTACAGCTAACGTACTTCTTGGTTGAATCTTCGTCTCCATAGTCCGTCAACGCAAACGGGACCGAAGATTTTTCGAAGAATTTTCCTCTCAAATCGACCAAGGATTTCTTCATCCGCTTTTGATTCGGTCCATGCTTCAGCGCCGTAGAGCAGGACTGTTAGTTCGATTGAGGGGCTAAATTTCCTTTTTAGCCCGCAGAAACAGCGGTTGGCAAGATTAATTCTTCGTTTAATTTCTGACGAGATTTTGTTGTCAGAGTTAATAGCTGAGCCAAGGTAGACAAAGTGTCGTACCACCTCAAAGTTATACACTGATAAGGGCCGATCGGGTCGTTGGTAAACGGTTTCTGGCGTTCACATATTACGGCAGATAGGATCTTGTAGGCGATGTTGAGGAGCCTCTGTAGGTGGCGCGGATAAGAGCGTCTCCTTTTTTGTGGATCGGGCAAATGATGCTGAGGTTCCATTCTTCAGGCATACTCTCTTCCGACCAGATTTGGCTTATGAGTTGGTGGATATTTCTTATCAAGTCATCTCCGCCGGCTATATAAAGCTTGGCGCGAAGGTCGTCATTTCCGGCAGCTTTATTAAGCTTGAGTTTAGGTATAGCTATCCTCACTTCACCCAGGTCGGGTGGTTGGCAGTTTTCGCTGTCGTTGTTAATATTGAATGGTTCGTTCTTCCTAACAGCGGAATGTTGTTCGTCATCGCCGTTTAACTGTCTGCAGAAGTGGTGCTTCGATATCCTCAGCATCGACTGTGTCTCAACTACGATGTTTCCTTCAAAGCACCCAAGGTTTAAGAGCATAAATACAGTTTTACGAAGTTTGGGAAATTTGGCATAGTAAGACAATTAACGATATTGACGAAAAGAGTTTTTTCGATAAGACGACATTAGAGGTAATGGAAATGTGAAGAGCTGTCCATACTTCAGTTGCCGATAACCTCTTGCGCATCAGTCGGCTCTGGGTTGTTCTATATTTCAAAAATAAAATATTTATGGCTATATGAACAAGTTCTTTCAAAATAAGAATGCCTATGAATCACTTTTTTAATACCAAAAGAACTCTTACCAGCCTACATGCATTATCGAGCTGTCATATCCACACCCCGGAAACGATGATATCATCAAAGTGTCACTATAACTCACCCACAACATTCCCAAAATCTAGTTTACATAAGCGTAAAATTACAATACCGCTATATACCAACCCTACATCCTTTCAAAGGACGTTTTCCATTCCAAATCCAAGAAACAAAATTTTTAACAATAACAATAAAAACAGGAAGCACTCCAGAAATAAAACAGTTTTCATGGAAAATCACCCAAAATGCTGATATAAACAGTCATCGGCATTATCCGAGAAAGGATATACCACCAGCACCACTTAAGATCGAAAAATACGAGCACACAGAGAAGAGAACACCCTGCTTGCGCAGCACCTACTTGAATTTCAATTACGATTATGCGAAGCAGACGCCTTTCTGACTTTTTCTACATGCCCCTAGGTTAAGGTCGTCGAAATGTAATTTACTCACTCGAAAACTGTAAACACCCGAACTGTACACAGTATTGTACGCTAAACTCATCAGTGTAGCAGGGCTAGTGCTAGAGCTAGAGGTCTGCTGCATATTTGAATGCATTGCGCGTTTAGTGACTCGTGAGTGTGAGCATTAAATTTACGATTTCCAAATGATTGACATGAACACGATACGTTGCCGAGGCGGTGGTGTCGGCTGAGTTACACAGTACATACACCATCTGCCACTTGAGAGGGGAATTTTTTTTTTTAAACTCAAACAACCCCATTCACGGGGCAGGGCATGTACTCTGTACAGTGACCCTTCTTATGTTCGTAGCTCGTACTTTTGAAAAACAGAAAACGTTTTTGAAAGCACACGAAACCAAGTTTGGTCGTGCGAGTGTTCGGAAATTTAAATGAAAAGCCGACGTGCGGCAGTGAATTGTAATAGATTTCAACGACGGAATTATGCATTCGTGAGATGCGTGAGGGTGTGCCATAAGTTTTGTAAAATACTCATCTGAATGATGGTTGATGGGTGAAACGATAATAATTAGAGTTGATGAAATGTTTTCGAACCGTCTTTTCGGGGAAAATTGTTTATGAGTATCCTGCCTGAGACGAGTATTATCCTCGCACCCTTGTGGATTCAAATGAAGTGACACATCGTTAAGCCTTATCAGATTTTGGTTTATGGATTCATTGTTTATGCTATTGCGTGCTGTGAGAGGATGGGGTTACATTTTGGAATTTTACGGGTGAAAGAAATTCTATTGTTTGATGGGGTAAGTCATAGGTATCGTTGTTGTTGCCAGCGTTAAGATGCTCATGGTAACCCTCTCATTATCCATAGGTTGGAATAATTCTCCTTAACACATTGAAAACATTTTCCATAACTGATTACTTATTGAGTTTTAGGATGTTGGAGAGTTGTTTCACGGTTTTAAGTTTGCCTTACCTCAGAGAGGTAGTAAAGTAGCCTGTTGCTGACACCCCTTCAATGATTTGAACGTGGACATTAATATAACATTTTACCATATTGTTTGTAATTTTTTTTTTCTTCAAATGTGGTTTACACACAATGACTAGACCCGCTTTTAAAGGTGACATGACGGTGTCCATTGCGATAGACAAGGGGCACGCATCTAGTATGTTGGATGCCCAAACATTCTGTCGGTCTAACATGGATTCAGACCACTACCTTAGTTGAGGTCTAGCAAATAATGATAGATAACCACCAGGCGACAACCAATGCGAAATGCTGTACAAAATATTGGGTTAGGTTAGAGTGGCTACCAGCATCCGCCAGCACATTTAGACAATTTTGGATCCACCACGTGCATCTTGTCCATTCTCCTTACTATCCGTGAGTAAGCCATTCTAAGCTTTTGATGAAATCACTGAGATTTTGAAAACAGTAAGCTCCAAGATGGAGTTTCCTTTTGTTTGATAGGGCTGGTCAGTTACAGTTCTTCCTCTTCGTATATGCAGATTCTACAGAAGTCGCTTGAGTAGAGGCCTAGACTTTCTGCGTGACTGCCTATTAAACGGTGTCCCGTGATGACACCTATGGTGGGGAGTTTCCTTTTGTTTGATAGGGCCGGTCAGTTACAAAGGAGATGACTATATTGCTTCTTCTTCCTCTTCGTATATGTACCTTCTACAGAAGTCGCTTGAGTAGAGGCCTTGCCTACGTGCCTGCATATTAAACACTTTGACATATCCTGCATAGATGACAGGCAATCTAGGCTTGTCTTTGAATTTGTTAAGACTGATTCCAGGGATTTTATGGCCGCTTGGCTGCCTAAGAAGATGCTTCTCTTCTCTCTTTCTCTTTCAGCTAGGAAAAGGCTTCTTTGATCGCCATGAGTTCTACATGGTATACGCTACAATGAACAAGAAGACGGTAAGATAGACTGAGATTTAGCATGTCGAAGAAGACAAGAGCATCCCCTCCGTCATTTTTTTTGAAACCATAAAAATGGATCGAGTCGTTTAGCACAGATTCGTTACTCTCCCATAACGATCTGGCTCTGATTGGGACCCAGAAACTCTTGTCAAAGTTGAACCTGGTAAGGGTGTAATCGGTTTTTGTTAAGACTAATTCCAGGCTGATTTTGGCCTCTTGGCTGCCTGAGAAGATGCTAGATCCTTACTTACTTACTTGCTTAAGTGGCGCTACAGTCCGGAATGAACCTGGGCCTCAACCAACATGCCTCACCAATTAGCCCGGTCCTTAGCTACCTACCTCCAGTTGCGCACTCCAAGTTCGTTGAGGTCGGTTTCTACTTGTGCGCACCACTTAAGGCGAGGTCCTCCTGGCGAGGTCTGGCTGCAACAAGGTAGTGGTCCGAGTCGATGTTAGCTCCTCGGAATGTTCGGACATCCAAAATACTGGATGCGCGCCTCTTGTCTATCGCTATGTGATCCATTTGATTGAGCGTTCGTTGATCTAGAGACCACTATGTCCCCTTATGGATATCGAGGTGAGGAAACCGTGTGCTGGTTATAGTGGCATTTCGTTCCGTAGCGAAGTCAATTAGCCTAAGTCCGTTACCAGACGTGTTGTCGTGAAGGCTATGTTTTCCGACAATACTGCTAAAGATGTCTTCTCTTCCTACCTTTGCGTTAAAATCTCCCAGCACGATTTTAACATCGTACTTCGGTAGTCGCTCATAGGTTTTGTCAAGGAGCCCATAGAAGCAGTCCTTAGCTATATCATCTTTCTCCTCCGTTGGGGCGTGAGCGCAAATAAGGGTAATGTTGGCGAATTTGGCCTTGCTGCGGATCGTTTCAATGCGTTCGCTAATGTCTTGGAAACATACGACTTCTTGCCTAAGTCTGGCACTTATAACAAATCCGCGTCCGAATAGTCGCTGTTGCTGCTCACTATAACGCGGTCCGTAGTAGATGTCACAGTTTTTCATCCTCTTTTTGCCCGGCCCATACCATCGTATTTCCTGGATGGCAGTAATGTCTGCTTTGTAGCAGTTTAGGGCTTCCGCTAGTTGTTCGCTTGCACCTCTCCTTTTTAATGTTCTGACATTCCAGGTGCAGATACGAACGTCGTTGTCCTTTTTTCATTTAGCCGTGTCGTCAGCAATAAAATCAGTCCTTTCCGAGGCTATTGGTTGCCTTGTAACCGTTAGATTTTTCCATGGTTGGGTAGTTAACACAAAGTACAACCCCCAACCTGGAGGGCCAGTTCCAATTTGTTAGATACCGCTAGGACAAGGGGCCATCAGTATCCACTACGGGATTGAGCGCTGCCGTTGGCCTTTCGTTTCATCCGCCACCAGCTCTGTTCAAGGGCCTGACTAACTCTTGAAATTCCTAGACAACCTGTTGTCCGAATATGTCGAAGCAGCTTGTCTAGGTTCGCCTGGGACAGCAGGCCGGGTATTCATTCCGTGCCATTCTGACCTGGCTGTTTATAGTGTTTGCTGTTTTTCCTCATGTTATCAACAGTCGCGCTTAGCATTTAGCAAGTCAAATCCGGTTGGATGAGACCAGTACCCGATGGTTACCACTTGGAGGTAAAAAATAAGCACTTGATGTGTAGTCAGAGTCACAACACTGGGCATTGCCAAGTTAAAGCCAATCAGAGTCTACCCTCGTTCTACAACACCCAACCATCCTTGGCAGACATTAAATTATCTTTCAGACAGAAAAAGACTTCTTTGATCCCCATGAGTTCCACCTGGAACACGCTTAAATGATCAGGGAAGACGGTAAGATAGGCTAAGATGTCGGAGAAGATACCAGCACCCACTCCGTTATTTGTTTTGGAGCCGCACCGTGTGACGAATATTTGAATATTTGAGTGGCCAGATTGAATATTTGACCACTGTTGGATGGCTTTAAGACGTATGTCTGAGTTAGCTGCCATTTGCTTGCCGAAAATATCTAGGGGTTGTAGGTTAAAATGAATGTCTATTGCTGCTGAGGGTGTTGAATGGAGTACACCACCGATACATAGATACGCAGTTCTTTGCACCTTGACTATTTTTTTTGCTGTATAAAGCTATAACTAGCGCTGTCAACCATACTACCACTCCATAAAGAAGTACCGGTCTTATAACCGAGACTATAGAGCCAATGCGTGATACGAGGTTTCAAGTACCTGCTTTCTTGCAGGTATAAAGTGCGACTGTTGCTTTCTTTACTCTTTCTGTTATGTTTAGCTTCCAGTTTAGCTTCCTGTCCAAAAGAATTCGCTGGTATTTTGCTTTGTCTGAGTAGAGTAGCTCGATTCGGTTTAGGGACGGGGGTTCAATGTGATAGATTTTATATTTCCCAGTGAACAGGGCCACTTTGTGGGGGTTGACACCCAGTCCGAGGCTGACTACCCATTTGGAAAGTTTTATTAGTGCGTTTTGGATATACTCAGGTTCTTCCCTGAGACAGCGATAGCAACGTCATCAGATTGCTGATTTACATCAATGCTACTGCGAAGATGAATATCAATCAATCTTTCCAAGGTTTGTTTTCGAAATAATGATGATAAGCTAATCGGTCTCAGGTCTTTAGGATTGACGTGAGAACTTTTACTAGATTTGGGTATGAATACTAAAAACACTTCTCTTCAAACCTTGGGAATTCATCTCAGCGTGATGCAACATCGTAGGATGAGATCCAAAGTGCGCTGTAGCTCGGCTGGTGCAATGCCGTCAGGTTTCTTTGCTTGAGGTCGTCCAAGTGAAATCTGTTTTTTTTTTTAGATAGCTTGGAACAGTTGGAGTAGTAGATAGGATTTTTCAGAGTCTTGACGCTTCAGAGATCCCTTCTATTTTTATCACAAAAGAGTCTCCAGGATTTGCGCTTGGACTTCCTCAGTTCCTAGTTTGTATGAAAGGATCTCTTTGTGGGAGATCCAGAAATAAGATTCATACAATCTTTTAGCTTGAAAAGTTTTCTATATTTCTGCCTAAGCATTCCTAGATTTTCAGACCACCATGTAGTTTTTTGTTACCCTCTAGGTTTCCTAAATTGAAAAGAGGATGACAGTGATTCGTCAAAAGCGGATGTTAGCTTATCAACAAGTTTATCAAGCTCCCGGGTACTTCTAGGAGGGCTAGGTTGAGCAGAAAAAACTAGTCTCTTCATAGATTCCCTGCATTTTAGCCAGTCGGTTTTTCGATGAATTCGAAAAATCGGTTTGCTTGGGATATCTAGACCGAATTATATGTATCTGTGGTCGGAAAAAGAGAGATACCTTCCAGTTTTTGATCATGTGATGGATGCAATTTGTGACAAGCGTGATGTCAAGGATTGCTGGTCGATGAATGTTGGTTCATTACCATTGTTGCATAGCAAGAAATTTTTTACCTAAAAGATAATCAAAAAGCATCTTACTTAGTTGGTTAATGTCAGAACTGTCACAGATTGTGTGGTGGGCGATAGCATCACTTCACTAGGACGAGTCGAGCTTTTTGTCTCTTCGCATCTGCGATCGTCTTCCCCAGGTTTTTCTTAGGAAAAGGACGGAGAAGAAGTGTGGCCGAAGCCATTTTGGAGTGGTGGAGATTAATCTGCTTTGATCGCTGCCTTTTTCCTACAATCAGATCCCTCCACCAATGTGGTATTCGTGTCCTCCAAGTCCGAGCATGCCAAAAGGTCACCCTCCATCAGAGAATCACAGTTTAATGATTCTGTCTCCATCAATGTGGTTTCAGATCTCTTGATAGGCAGATTATTGTTATATGTTTTCCCCTCTGGATTTTTTGAAGCCCATCCATCTGCCAAATATGGAAAACTCACACCAGCACCATATTAAATCGATTAACGTCATAACATGATTCAACCAACCAGCAAAAGCCCTTGAGAATGTCAACTTATCCTGTTAAACCACTTTGGTTTGATAAAGAATGCAAATAAAGTTCAGCAAAAAACTTCAAGGCAAGGCTGCAAATGAATAATGGGGTCGCCATTGAGAAAGAAAAAAGTGCAAGAGAAACGCGCAATCGAGGATACAATGGGGTGCGACTCCAGGAATGATGTTCGTAAGTTTAACCTCAGTATCATTTGCCGATCCACAAAAGGGAGACCATCTCAACTCTGCCAACTATAGAGGCATAAGTTTCCTCATTATCGTCAACAAGATCCTATCTGCCGCAACATGTAAATGCCTGAAACAATCTACCAAAACCTTATCTGCCTATATCAGTGCGTTTTTAGTCCAGGAAAGTCCACAGCTGATCAAATCTTCACACTTTGGCAGATCCTGAAAAAAAACCCAAGAAGTCCACATCGAAACCCACCTCCTATGCATCGATTTCAAACCCACATACGATAGCATTTATAGAAACGAACTATACAGAGCCATGTATAGTTTTGGTATACCGCCCAAACTCGTCCGCCCGTGCAAGTTCACGATGGGGAATTCTCGCTGCTTCATCATAGTTGAAAAAAAAAACTTCACCGAAACTATCGATACCAAAAAAGGGTTTATGTTATCACGCGACACACCGTCTTGTGACTCCTTTAACATCATTCTTGTGAGGATTGGACGTTGGACTGGGACAATTGTTGGGACCTGTAGAGCGAATGGACACTAATACTCCCGCTCGATTAGTCTTTGATATAAAAAAGCAGGCGTCGGATGCATCATAAGGACCGTCGCCTTAAGTGGTGCACACAAGCAGAAACCGACCTCAACCATCTTTAAGTTAGGTACCGGGGTAATGTTGGTTGAAGCAAAGGTTCATTCCTCGATCTAAGTAAGTAAGGAAGTACGGTACGGTCTTGCATTATATTGACAATGATCCTGTTGGATGGATCTGTTTCATGCATGGATATCAGTAACGATATACCAACCCATTTCTTTCAGCTTAATACTTTTTTTTACCTTTCGGCATTTTGGACCTTAGGTAAGGCTAGGTTTGATGGGTTGTTGGCGCTTTGGTAGTCGTCAAACTCGCATAGGCCTGTGTGGGCCCGTAGCGAAACCCTTTGTGGAGAGATTTTCTGCCTGAAAATAATTAAAGTAAGCGTGATACTTATGTGGTGGCTGAGTTGTTTCATCCGCTTCAAAGCGGTATCTGCTCAATCTTGATTTGCAGCAGAATGGGACGATCTGTGCTATAGGTTTTGTTGATAGTTCCTTCAAGGCGTCGTTGTAGAAGCTACCAAGGAGTTTGTTACGACTGTTCTCCTCGGCTTCTGGGTCGGGTTTTAACTTTGTTAGATGCCAGAGATTTTATGACCGCTTGAATATTAACGTAAGTGGATATATTCCTTCTGTGATATGTCCAGTACTCTAGCCGATTCGACAGCTTCGCGTATGGCTAGGACCTCTACTTGGAATACGTTGCACGAGTTTGCTAGTCGAGGGATTTGGGTTAACCGGTACACCCCAGAGCCCACTCCTAGTTTCATTTTAGACCCATCCGTATAGATTCCCATTTCAGTGATAGATAACACATCGTTTGACAACCATTCGTCTATTATTGGTATTCTGATTGAGTGTTTAATATCAACATCGTAGCCGGATACCATATACTCGCATCCTACTAACTTCAATATTGTGCTGTGACGAAAGGGCCTGGTATGTACAAAGGTCAATTGGTGGAAGGTTTAGAATTGTTTCCAAACCTGCTGTGGGGCTGGTGCGCAGGACAAGGAGCTATACCTGTTATGAGAACACTTGCTTTTCTTTGAACCTTTGTTAGTGCAATCATATGCTTCGTCTTTTTCATGGAATTCCACCAGATCCGTCAACCATAGCTTAGGATTGATCGGACAGCATAGCCATTTCATAATCTCAGGGTAGGGGCCAAATTTCTTACCGCGAATTCTGTTGCAGCTATGTTGGATTTCTTTTCCCTTATGTTGATGTTAAGGTTTTAGTTTAACTTGCTATCAAAATCACCCCCAAGGCATTTGGCCACTAAGAGGTTGGACCCTCCCAGAGTCGGTACCACAAAATCTGTGATTGATCTCTTGTTAGTAAAGAAGACAAAGTTGGTTTTTCTTCCGATTTACAACCGCATGGTTCCTTTTATTTTATTTTTTGCATGGTTTTGACCTTCTACCGACTGTGTTTAGGCTTTTTTGCATGATTGCGTCTTAGAGTCGATGGGAATTTCACAGATTTTCAATTAGACAAACCAAACTTGCTTCGCAAAATCAAACAATTTTAGTCTAGGCTTCGGATATAAAATTTCGGAGGGATCTCTAAGTGGTACAAGCCTACTTAGTGCTTCTTTTCTCTGTATAGGCTTTATCCTTCTCACATACTCAACTGCGTTCATAAGGGGTTTAATGGCATACTCTTGAAAGCAGATTTCCATAGGACTCCAATGTCGTTAGTTGTCACAATACACAGTTGGGCAAAAATCATAACTTTTAAACGGGTTAAGATATTTTGGTATAAATTATTAAAATAAAGGTGAAACTCACAGCTGCCGATTTCGTGAATTTTATCTGTCGTGAACAGATTCCAGTTGGTCATTTTAGGTTTACGGAATGGAACAGAGTTGATTATTTTTCCTGCTATGGAGAATTCTATGATCCTTTGGCCAGAGAAACTAGATTAGCTTGAAACTTTTCAGTCCAAAATTGTTAAGGTGTTTGAATTAGAAGCGAACAGTTGAGAACGTTCCTTCTATTTTTGGACCTTACTATCAATTATACATTTCGAAAGTTTTCGTGTCCCATTTTTTACTTTATCATTCTACTTTTCCACCAGGGTTTATATTTTATTGCGTCCCATTGCCTTTTCCATTCTTTCTCAGCGAATTCATTAATTTTATTATTAAATCTCCTTCGACAAAAGGACATGTCTGCATTTCCATCTTTATATACAAGGTGGCGCAAAAATAACCTTCCGATGTTTTTTGGCTGTAATTTAAAAAAAAAAGAAAAACTTTGATTCTTCTTGTGGATTATTTTTGGTTTTTTAATTAATTTTTTTACATCAAGTCGAAAATATGATGTCATGGCCGCTGCCACAGTTGATTGTCATTTGATCCCTTTTTATGGCATTTTCCATCACTTTGGCCAAAACTTCCGGCGATAGGTCCTCACATTCTTTTGACGGATATTGTCTTTAAGAGCTGCAAGAGTCTGAGGCTTGTTGACATAAACCCGCGACTTCAAAAAGCCCCACAAAAAGAAGTCTGGAGCGGTCAAATCAGGCGATTTTGCTGGCCAGTGCAAATCACCAAAACGGGAGATAAGGCGCCCGGGAAATGCATCCTTCAGCATATCGGTTGTGGCACGTGCAGTGTGTGCCGTTGCACCGTCCTGTTGGAACCACATGTTTTCCAATCAAAATTCATCAAGTTGCGGCAAAAAGAACTCGTTGATCATCTGTAGCGCTCACCATTCACAGTAACCGTTTGGCCCGCGACGTCTTCGAAGGAAAAAGGTCCGATGACTCCTCCAGCGAAAACAGCACACCATACAGTGACTTTGAGCGGGTGTAATGGCTCTTCGTGGGTTACACGCGGATTTTCAGTGCCCCAGAAGCGTAAATTTTGCTTATTTACGTACCCGCTAAGATGGAAATGGGCCTCATCACTCATTGATTATTTTTGATGAAAAATCATCTTCCTCTTGGTGGTGATTAAGGATGGCTTGAGCGTATGTTAGACGCGATTGGCGGTCAGCAGCTAACAGCTGATGCACCGTCTGGACTTTGTACGGAAACATCTTCAAATTTTGTACCAAAATTCGCTGTAAAGACCGTCGACTGCTACCCATTTGCGTGGCACGTCGTCTGGTCGATGGCGACGGCGCTTCCATGACATCTTCGGTTACAGCAGCGATATTCTCTGCAGAACGGCTACCCCGGGGTCTGCCACAACTGGCAGCATCTCGTGTTGTGCCAGTCTCTTCGAGGCGAGCGGCTAAACGTCGCAGTGTTTCACCAGTAGGCGTTGGATGGCTAGGACATCTGCGACGAAATTCACGTTGTGCCAAAGTCACCGACCGATTATTGCTCAAATAAATAGTCACCAATATTCCGCGTTATTGAGCAGTGTAGCGTAACATTGTTTATAACCGTGTATTTCGCATGTGTTTACTACACAAATGTCAAAACAGAACCGACATTAGGGGCCAATCGCAAAATCTATAGCATTTCCTGATAGGAGGATTACTTCTGCGCCACCTTGTATAATGACCTCCACCCCAATGTAGTTATTTTGTCCGCAATTACTCCTACTGTAGCTCCAAAAAACCGTTCAGTATTCATAGCATACAAAACGCATGTTACATTTATGGATCCCTACCAGATCACCGATAGAACTCCTTACTTGGCAAAGCGGAGATTTTCTGCAATGTCCTTAGACTAAAATTTGTTAGATTCGTCGCGTAACCCTATAGGCTAGAGAGTATCTTGAAGGGAATTCATCATTGTAATAAGCTGTGAAGAAAGGAAATCAGTTTTTGACGGAAAAATTTCATCTTGTTTGGAAGATATTGCTTCGCGAAATCAAACAATTTTAGTTGAGGCTTCGGATATAAAAGTTCAGAGGGATCTCTAAGTGGTACAAGCCCACTTTGTGCTCCTTTTCTCTGCATAGGCTTTATCCTTCTCACATACAACTGCGTTCATTAGGTTTTATTGGCATACTCTTGAAAGCAGATTTCCATGGTATTTGCCTAGACATTCCATCTTTTGTTTGGCTGGGTTTTTCACTCATCTGGGGGCATCCTCGGATGGTGGATAGAAGAAGCCGCATAGGCTTTATCCTTCTCACATACAACTGCGTTCATTAGGTTTTATTGGCATACTCTTGAAAGCAGATTTCCATGGTATTTGCCTAGACATTCCATCTTATGTTTGGCTGGGTTTTTCACTCATCTGTCATTCGGTACTACGGCGATTTGCGGCGAATGGTGTTATAGCAGGTGATCTGCGAGGAACCATCTGAAACCAAACCAAGCCGGCTTCATAAAGGTCCGCACAAATATGGTAAATGATTGCTAAATTTTTTTATGAGAATAGAGTTTTGTTAATCGTGACCTAATGTTCGATAAGCAATAATTACAGACATTTTTTAAAAACTTAGTATGGGTTCATGAAGTGGGCAAGTTACTAAGTGTTGCTGCTGACCACTTACCTCGGTTAGCAGAGCTGCTGAGTAAAGTATTAGAATCTGGACTGGATTGTTAGGGACCCATAAAGATGATCGTGGAGAGCCTGACCAGAGGCTATAGTCTGGTGCCACGGGAACCAGGAGCCCGTTTGAGAGCTAGGCCCTTTTGTGAGAGTATCGTGGTGGCTGTGGTTATCCGAATTGGCGGGAACGTATGATGTTCCAAAGCCTATGGAGCGATAGACTTTGTAATACAAAGGTGTTAGATCGATCTGGATCCTTAGCAATGCCTTACACATGATTTTCAAAATTGCACCAATATAACATATCCCACGTTGGGGTGTTAACCAACGCTTTTCTATGGTTCTGATATTGTAGACAGGCCAACTGTGATATATGAGTTGTAATGTCTAGGTGTTCACGTTTAGCATACTTTACATTACCACCTCAAGATGATCTCTAAAGTTAACTCTGTTGTCCAAAATTCTTGTCTGTGGGCATTGACGTGTCATCAGCCACCTTTATTCGCGGGTGCTAAACTTTTGTCCGGCTACTAATGAGGAAGGCGTTTTTTTTTAATAATCCGTCAGGTCAAGCACTGCTGATTCTTAACTCATCTTCTCTTGTGTCACTTCCTAAATGGTTTCGGCCACCACTACCACCGCGGTTTTCGTAATCGTATCCGATCATGGACCTACAGGGGACCAATTGGGCTACATATAAAAATCACAACTAAAAATCAAACGCCATTAAGCGTTTGGTGACTGTTTTTTTAAGTTTATCAACCTTTGCCGAAGATAAGCTGCTTAAAATATTTGAATAACCAAAAGCTGGTTGTATCTCAAGTCTTTTCACCACAAATTCAACTAAAATGAGTAAAATAACCCACTAAACAGCTCACTCCTTCCCGGCTAAAAGATATCATAAAGCAAAGTACAATTTGGGTCTGGCGGACGGAGGCGACAAGCCCCTTAATGTCATCAAGTATGATCGGGATTATGGTGCTTGCAACATCTTTCAACCACATGTGGCTCGGATTCAAGGCAATTTATCACTCACACGTTTTCCACACCCGCATATGCCATGTATCTTTCGACTCGCATAGTTTTTTTTCTCCGTGCGAGAAGAGGATCTCCAGGCAACATGAAATATTTGTTTATTGCCCCAAATTGAGTGGATCTGATAATGGGCGGCTGCAACAGTCGACGCAGTTTTTTCTGTCGGAATATTTCGTCTCATCTCAGACAATCAGATGCATTTATCTGATCTTGTGTTCGTTTTTTTTTTTTTTTGTATGAAAATTCTTAACAGAGATCCTCTGTTGTCTAGTGCATTGGATGGTGTCCAGAGTAGGCTCGATCGACTTAAGTCTGCAAGTGGAACTCTTCTATACAGTGATGTGGCTAATCTAGGGATTTACAAATTTAATGTCGCAGTACAGTGTGTGGTTAAAAAAAATTCCATTTAGACATATTCGATGTTGGGAATCATTTTTATTTTTCAACTGGCCTTTGAAAAGAATGCAGGTGTGTAGGATTGTGGTTTCAATCCGCAAACATTGAAGAGTTACTCAACTGCACATCACAAAAGTTTCATGACTTTAGCTCAGCTGAAAGTGCTGGCTTTTAGTAGGCTATTGACGCTCGGTTAAGTCGCCTAGCTCGTATGGCCTACGTGAGCTATAGCTATACTGTCTTGGATTGAAAACGAATACCTGAAAAATAAGGTTTGTAATAAAGTATAGGTAGATCTAAATCGTTTGTGTCAAAGAGGTAGTTTCCCTGTTACGAACTTTTGCAACCTGACGATCAATGCTATGGGAGTAGAACCTAGTTGAACCCAATTGACTGATTGAGTGATGAGGCTCATTTTTGGTTGCGTGGCTACGTCAACAAGCAAAATTGCCGCATTTAGAGTGAAGAGAATCCACATGAGAGCCTTGAGACGCCATTGCATCCACAAAAACTGACTGTTTGGTATGCTCTATGGGCTGGTAGAGTCATTGGGGCATACTTCTTCCGAAATGATGCTGAAGAGTCAGTTACCGTTAATGGAGACCCGTATAGAGCCATGATAATCGACTATTTTGTTCCCGAATCGGATGGCATGAATGTGGATGAGATGTGGTTGCAACAAAACGGCGCTATATGCCAGACAGCGCACGTCACAATCGATTTATTGAAGGAAACATTCGATGAGCGCATAATTTCGCGGAACGGACCTGTCAATTTGTCATCCAGATCGTGTGATTTGACACCATTGGATTATATCTGTGCTATGGGAGTATAACCTAGTTAAACCCAATTGATTAAATGAGTAATTCATATTAAAATCGTGATACGGAGTGATGTAATTGGATGTGTCATTCACTTGTTCTGCTGGGAGCAACAACGAGCACGTGTACCAAATTTCATCATTCCAAAAAATACAAATTTATGACGCAACAGGTTCGCAAGTAACCAGGGCGGAGTTTTCTCACAACCATTTATGTCAACTCCACACGGCGAATTTGCGATAAGCTTTTCTTGACAGTTGATACTAAAGGGTGATCCATTTCGAGGTTCCCTACTTTTTTAAAGAAAAAAAACACAGAAAATTCAAATTTAATGGAGAATGTTTATTATCATTTGAAAGAACATTCTTTGGCATTTATTTTTTGAAGATTATGTCTATCAAATGTTGGCCGTTGCTACGTCGCAGATGATCCATCCGTTGAGTCCAATTTTCGATCACTCGTTCGAGCATTTCGACTGGTAACTGGCGAATGACACGCGTGATGTTTTCCTCCAAGGCCTGAATCGAAGCGGGTTTGTCGGCATAAGCTTTTGACTTTACATATCCCCACAGGAAAAATTCGAACGGTGTGATATCACACGATCTTGGTGGCCAATCGACCGGCCCAAAACGTGAAATTATGTGCTCACCGAAATGTTCTCACAATAAGTCCATTGATTGATGCGATGTGTGGGAAGTGGTGCCGTCTTGCTGAAACCAAATGTCGCCGAGATCACGAGCTTCAATTTCAGGCATCAAATAGTCGGTTATCATGGCACGATAACGGTCGCCATTGACGGTTACGTTCGCACCGGCATATTTTTTAAAGAAATATGGACCGATGATTCCACCGGCCCACAAACCACACTAAACCGTTGTTTTTTCTGGATGAAGTGGCAGTTCTTCAATCTCTTCAGGTTGCTCTTCGTCCCAAATGCGGCAATTTTGTTTGTTTACATACCCATTGAGCCAGAAATGGGCCTTATCGCTAAACAAAATTTGCCTCGAAAACGTTGGATCTTCTTGGAACTTTTCAAGAGCCCATAGAGCGAAGCGATGTCGCTTGGGAAGGTCGAGCGGCTTCAGTTGTTGCACAAGCTGTATTTTGTACGCTTTCAATTTAAGATCTTGACGTAAAATGCGCCAAGTCGTTCCATACGTCAGTCCGAGTTGCTGCGAACGGCGCCGAATCGACTCTCTACGGTCTTCGTGTACACTCTCAGCTACGGCCGCTATATTTTCTTCACAATGTGCTGGACGTGGTCTATTCGGTCGAATATTATCCAATAATGAATGCTGGGTCTCAAAATGGGTGATGGTGTTGCGAATAGTACGCTCAGTAGGCCGATTATGTTGACCATAACCACGAAACACATTCCTCACAGAACGTGAATTTTCATAAAAAAGTTGAACAAGTTGTAAACGTTGTTCACGCGTAAGTTTTTCCATTATGAAATGCCAAACAATACTAAACAAAAATAACATGACAGCATGACACGACTCACACGTGATCTGTCAAAAAAGGCTATTGAAAAAAGTATCTCTACTTGGATCACCCGTTACTTGGATGATTAGTCAGATCATCACGAGAGGAGGGCCAGTGAATAATAATATAGGCGTTGCTACGGCTGGGAATCAAACCCAGACCTTCTGCGTGGCAGTTCATCGCACCGAGCGCGTCATCATTTCGTCATTCTAGTTCAAAATGTAAGGTAAGGTCCGAAAACTAGTGACGTACGGACGGACGGACAAGTGGACCAAAAAAAACTAAACTAGTTCTTTTTACTAGTAAGAGATCGAACACTGTGGTATCCAACACTAAAATGACAATTTATACCGATGGGTTTGAAAAAAAAATTAGTGGGCTCTATGGTCTACTCCCATAAAATCCGGTTAACTACATCCCTTCGATTAGCAAGCTTGTGCAGTATATTCCAAGCAGAGATCGTTGCCATACTAGAAGCTGCCGAATCTTCTAGAGTACTCGAAATATCACTAAAGGGATATCTCCATTTACGTAGCTATTCAAGCGGCCATAGAAGCTCTGGCATCGAAAATAATAAAATCACAAGCTGTTGGAAGCTGCCGCATAGAGTTAAGGGCTCCAAATTTTCTGGGCTGACATAATAAGAAATGAGAAAGCAGACGACCTAGCTAGCCTAGGATCGTCCAGCTGCATCTCATAATTAGACAGTAGGGGTATATTCCCAATTGCTTTTTAAAAACGGGTATAATAACTAGATACACGCAAGTGTAACAAAATCTAGGTGGCGAAACATTAAAACTTGCAAACACACAATAGACTCGTGGACGGAATTAAGCGGCAGCAAATCAAACAAGCTTGTAACGGGTGTTTTTTGTTAGAGGTGGGTTTTCGAATAGAGATAAAACCGACATTTTGTGGTCAAATCGCCCAACTCGAATGTCATTTATGTTCAGTTTGTTTTGCCATTTCATCATGAACAGGTTGACAAATGAACAACGCTTGCAAATTTGTGCAAATTTATTTCGAAAATAAAAGTTCAGTTCGCGAAGCTTACTGCAAACTCCGTCAATTGTATGGTCGACATAATCGTCCATCAAAGCAATTAATTCGGTTAACTATGGATCGTTTTCGCACTACGTTTACTCTATGGGATAATACGCATCCGCAGAGACGTCGAGCAGTATGCACCGCAGAAACAATTACCGCTGTAGAGCAAAGTGTTGAAGAGGACCCAAATGAATCGATTCGCCACCGTGCACAGCAATTCTAGCTTTGCCCATCAACTTTATAGAAGATTTTGCGCAAAGATCTTGGCTTACGACCTTACAAGATCCAGCTTGTGCAAGAATTAAAGCCGCGAGATAATGCAATGCGTCATGATTTTGGTGTATGGGCCGAAAATGAGATTAATCTCGATGCTGATTTTCATCGCAAATGTTTGTTCAGTGATGAGGCTCATTTTTAGTTGAATGAAGAGAGAATCCACATGAGACTCTTGAGACGCCATTACATATATCGGGTTTTTCAACAGGGACGCTACAAAAGTTGAGCGACAGGGACAGCAAACGACGCCATATTTCTTGCCGCTCTTTTGACATTTCTCTTCAGTAAGATTTGCTATTTCATGATGGAAAGTTAAACGATCCAACAACGAGTGGAAATTATTAAAATTTACAACCGAAATTCGGAGTCAGTGGCCTCAACGTTAAGAGCGCTACGTCCAATTTATGATCGTCATAATCGTCCTAGCAGATCAACAATTGCACGTCTAGTGGACAAATTTGAATCCACAGCCCGCAGTACAAAATGTTCCCGTGCCAGTGAGACAAAGAAGTGCCCATAGTGTCGAGAATATTGCTGCCGCTGAGGCTTCAGTTGAAGAAAGCCCAAATGTGTCTCTCACACGTCGTTCTCAAGCGTTGGGCATCTCTGTGACGTCGTTGTGGCGAATTTAGCGAAAAGATCTTGGCCTACATCCTTACAAGATTAAATTGACGCAAGAGCTGAAGCCGCTTGACCACCAGAAGCGTCGTATGTTCGTGAATTGGGCTGAGCAACAACTTGAAAATGATTCGGATCATCTTCAGCGATGAGGCTCATTTCTGGCTGAATGGCCTCGTCAATAAACAAAATCTGCGGTATTGGTCAGGCAGCAATCCACACTCACTCCATGAGTCATCATTGCATCCTGAAGAAATTACGGTTTGGTTTGGTTTATGGGTCAGCGGCGTCATACTTCTTCCGTGATGATCAAGACCGGCACGTTACTGTGAATGGAAATCGCTACCGTTGTATGATAACCGAATATTTTTGGCCGCAATTGGATGACATGGGCTTGGAGGACATGTGGTTCCAACAGGACGGCGGCACAAGCCACACAGCGAATGCCACAATCAATTTATTGGAAACCAAGTTTGGAGAACGTGTTATCTCATGAAATGGTCCAGTCGCTGGGGCGCCTCGGTCGTCCGATTTAACGCCGTTAGACTATTTCCTGTGGGGCTAAGTCAAGTCTATGGTCTATGCCAACAATCCAGTGACAAGTGATGAACTACGTACGAATATCGAACGTGAAATTGCAGCAGTATCGGCCGATTTATGCTTGAAAACCGTCGAAAAATGGATTCAGCGTCTGGACTTCTGCAAGCGTGCCCGTGGTGGCCATGCAAAAGAAATCGAGTTCCATACATAATGGCATCAAACGTACTTTCACAGGAACAAAGAATTTCATTGATATCCAAAACCGTTTTTGTTTTATTTAAAAAAAAAAACTTTTGTAGCGCTCTTATTGAAAAACCCTTACAGAAACTGACGATTTTGTGTGCTGGTTGAGTCATTGGGCCATGCTTCTTCCGAAATGGTGCTGGAGAGTCAGTTACCTTTAATGGAGACCGGTATAGAGCCATGATGACTGACTGTTTTGTCCCGAATCGGATGGCATGAATGTGGATGAGATGTGTTTCCAACAAGACTGCACTATGTACCACACAGCGCACGTCATCAATCATTTTATTGAATGAAGCATTCGATGAGCGCATAATTTCGCGGAACGGACTTGTCAATTGACCACCAAGATCGTGTAATTTGACACCATTGGATTATTTTCTTTGGCGATATGATAAGTCGCTCGTCTACGCCAACAAACCAGAAAGCCATCATTCGTGGCGTTGGACCTCTAGACTTGGCTTTATTCGTACCAGCCGCGGCGGCTGCATGCCCGAAATTATATTTAAACATTAATAGCATAAAATTATCCTTCAAATAAAGTCACGATTTTCTTGTGTTTTATTTCAATTCAAAGTTCTAGACTTTTAAACAAAACACTTGTATGTCATACAAGGACATACAACATGGGGTTGTACCAGTGTTGAGAGTTACGGAATTAGTACCATGGAGTGTGCCTCTTTATATCCCCGATTGCATGCTTTTTTTCTTCTTTTTTTTTCTTCCTTTGTCCTTCTTTGCCTATAATAGTTAATGGCGGCTATCGTTGACATCTGCAGCTTTGCTTTGTAGGGTCCGCTTTGAGCTGAAAACATCTGTCGGTATTCTTATACTCACATGGTTGCGGCTGATCTTATGGCTTGTTTACATCGCATCTTCGCTATTGATCTTCAACATTAGATGCTGGTGGATACACATTCTGCAAAAAAAAAAAAACTGTGGACGGTCTCTTTGCATCGCTGGCATTTGATGGATGACACCAACTGCAATAAGGAAACGAACAGAGTCGATGTAAGGGATTCGGAATGTTCGAACCTATAATACAAGGTGGGCCAAAAGAGATCACCCTATTGGAAGATGCTCTTATTTTTGCAAATGGCCGCCAATGTCAAAACTGTTTTGACATTTGTGGACAAGACAGATGTAGAATACAAGTAAACAAGCCATGTAGCGATACACTCCCCACGAACGCAGAATAATTGAAGTGGACGATTTTCGACCAAAATCATAATAAGCGATGAGGCTCATTTCCACCTCAGCAGGTACGTGAAGCATCAAAACTGTCGCTTCTGGGGCACCGAAAATCCACGAGTAATGCAAGAGGAGCCATTACACCCGCTCAAAGTTACTGTATGGTGCGCTGTTCACGCTGGAGGAGTCATCGGACCATTTTTTTCGAGAACTCCGCTGGTCAAACGACAGCGGTGGAAAGTGCGCGCTGTAGGGCCATGTTAACCACAGCTAAGCAGTCTCAGAGTACGAGTGAAGTGCAAGATCCAAATGAAAGCCAATATCAAGCGGAATTCCTTTACCACCTGTGACACAACAAGAAAGTTTTTTTTATATGATTGCAACCGAAAGTAAGAACAAACATCTAAGATGAAATACCATTACTGTTGGTAGGGACTCTTGCTAGCCACACAATAAAATTAAATATTAAGGATGATTACATTTATAGAGACTGCGGTGATGAAGAGACGCAGGAGGATCCATCTCAATTTCTCTATTCACTTGAGGAACACCACAACTTCCATGTTTTCGAAGAACTTTTCAAAATCTTTCTTCTTTGTCTTTTTTCCTTAGGTTTCTAAGGACATTGATTTGACTGGATACCGCTTTTTTTCTTTAGTATTCTAAGGATATTGATTTGACTGGCTAGGTACCCTAAAAAGAGCAACAGAGGACAAAGCAAGGACTAACCCATGAGTATTTAATTCCAAACTTTTTATAAATTTGAATTCCTTTGTGCTATGAAGGCTCTGTTTACAATTTTATAATCCCTTCATCCATTGTGAGCTATTTCTTGACTTTTCAAGCCACACTGTATCTGCCGGACTCAATTGGCATCTAGATTGAACTATCAAGATGTCCCACTTCAAGTGTACTCCTGTGTTCCGACGAGAGAACGCATTCTCAGCGCGCAAATTAGCTTCAAGTAAACGCATTCTAAGTGATCTATATCTGTCCCCATATGCATAGCCGGATACTAGGCAATTTTATGCACTCCAAGTGACACTCTACAGAGCAATGCAATGACCCCACGTTTTCTTCTCTTTTCAATTCTATCACACCAACACAATGGATCTCCCTCTTGAGAGTCGCCACAGAAAGAAGCCCATCTCACAAATCAGAATGGATTTTTATTGTCCAATAAAAAGATACAATTATGTAATAATGAAAATAAATTTTCCTTTCACATATGGGTATCAACTATAAATTTAAATCCCACACACATTCACATAAAAAAAAAACAGAGTTAGACACGTCTGAATTAAGGCAACAACGGGACGATTGAAAGGAACCCTAATAAAAGTGCCACTGTCGACAGTCCATGAGAGTGGTTATCTGGAGAGAAACAGCATCAGGCATACCCTTCTCCACATGATGTGCATTTCCTATTATTTGATGAAGCGGGGATGTGTGTGCGTTCCAATAACGACCCTTTTTCTAACAGACTTTTCATTTCGATATGTTTTTGTTCGTCCCTATAACATGCCCTCTGGTGTATTTGCTTTTACCAATCGATGGTATTCACCCAAAAGTCTATTTTGGAATATTTATTACATTTGATGTTGTTGCGAGTTTAATTGAGATTGATTCGATGCGGGGCTAGAACCCCTCTGGGGCGAAATTTGAGAGCGGGCAGATTGTTTCGATTTCCAATTAGGAGACATTTAATGTCAAGCGTTTTATTAGTTTGAGGAAATATGTCGAAGTACAATAGGGTTCTGACCGAAAAAATGTGATTGGGACTAAGCATAGCTCTGTGCAGATCCCGATCCAATCGAGCGTGACCTGTTCGGAGTGTATTTGGATTGCTCAACTTTTATTTTGAGTGCATAGTCGATGCGATATTTTAAGAAACGCAACTGGTACACCCTCTACCATGAGCTGTTACATATGTTTGAGAAAAAACCTATAAAAGTTTCAATAACTTTGATAACATACATGGGGAAGATCCCCAATGATTAAGATTCGGCTTGTCAATTCCTCATGCTAGAATCTGATTATTTGAAACCACATTTCACCTTTCATTCAAACTTTCTATTTAAAAATGACAATATGAATGAAAATAAAATATCTGGCATTACTTACCTACTTAAGTGGCGCTTCAGTCCGGAATGAACCTGGGCCTCAACCGACATGCCTCTCCAATTAGCCCGGTACTTAGCTAACTGCCTCCAGTTGCGCACTCCAAGTTGATTGAGGTCGGTTTCTACTTGTGCGACGTCTGGCTGGGAGTCGACTCTGCGAGTTGGAATATTGGTGTCCATTCGGAGCCTTTTCACCAAGGGCATGTCGCTGTACAGGTCGTATAGCTCTTTGTTGAATCTTCGCCTCTATAGCCCGTCAACGCAAACGGGCCCGAAGATTTTTCGAAGAATTTTCCTCTCAAATCGACCAAGGATTTCTTCATCCGCTTTGGAGACGGTCCATGCTTCAGCGCCGAACAGCGGGATTGCGATGATCAGGGTCTTATATAGGATCTCCTTAGTAGTTAGAGTGAGGGCTTTACTACCAAAGTGCCTTATTAGCCTGAAGAAACAGCGGTTGGCAAGAGTAATTCCTCGTTTAATTTCTGACGAGATGTTGTTTTCAGAGTTTATAGCGGAGCCGATATAGACAAAGTCCCGTACTACCTCAAAGTTATATCTTTCAATGGTTACATTCTGTCGAATTCGTCGATGCTGCATGTACTTTCGTGTTGACAGCATATACTTCATCTGGCCCACTGCTAAACCCATTTTTTGCCTCTTCCTTCTCTACACCTGCAAACGTTGCTATGACAGTCGGTTGAGTCTTACCAATGATGTCAATATCGTCGGCGTATGCTAGTAATTGTACCGACTTTTGTAAAATTGCCTCTGGTGCCCCTGGTGTTGGCTCGGAAGTTTTGCACAATCCTCTCAAGAACCAGATTGAAGAAGTTACATGACAGCGCATCGCCTTGCCTGAATCCTTTTTTGGCATTTAACGTGTCGGTGATGTCGTTTCCGACCCTGATCGAGCAGCGAGAATTCTCCATCGTTTTCCTACACAAACGGACGAGTTTGCGCGGTATACCAAAACAAGACAACGACGCAAATGGCATTAGCATTGAATTAGGGTAAGACTAAGTACATGCCGTCAAGACGAAAGGACACACAACATCGACGAATTGGCTAGAACGTCACCATTGACAGATATGACTTTGAGGTAGTACAGGTTTTTGTCTACATCGGCTCTGCTATTAACTCTGACAGCAATATCTTGTCAGAAATTTATCGAAGAATTACTCTTGCAAACCGCTGTTTCTTCGGGCTAAGAAGGTAATTCAGTGGTAAAG
Organism: Rhingia rostrata; assembly: GCA_949824845.1. Taxonomy (NCBI): domain Eukaryota; kingdom Metazoa; phylum Arthropoda; class Insecta; order Diptera; family Syrphidae; genus Rhingia; species Rhingia rostrata. Next base: position 37,783,501 of record OX463757.1, read on the forward strand.
CCCTCACTCGAACTACTTAGGAGATCCTATATAACCTATATAACCCTGATCATCACAATTCTGCTCTATGGCGCTGGAGAATTGACCGCCTCAAAAGCGGATGAAGAAATCGTTGGTCGATTCGAGAGGAAAATTCTTCGAAAAATCTTCGGTCCCGTTTGTTTTGACGGGCTATGGAGACGAAGATTCAACCAAGAACTATACGAGCTGTACAGCGACATACCCCTGGACAAAAAAAAACCCCGCACTAGACGTTTAAGATGGCTGGGACATGTAGAACGAATGGAGACCAATACTCCGGCTCGCATAGTATTCGATTCCCAGCGTCGGTCGCAGTAGAGGAAGACCTCGCCTTAAGTGGCGCGCACAAGTAGAAACCGACCTCAACCAACTTGGAGAGGCCTGTTGGTTGAGGCCCAGGATCTTTTCGGACTGTAACGATACTTAAGTCAGTAAGACTTTCGAAAAACATACCTAAATAAGGAATCAATTTCAATAGGGGTGAGAGTGATAACAAGTCATAACCTGTTAGGTAAGCAGTCTAGGTTATTGATGGTATGTGCCAGTGGCATGCAATAAGCAACAGCAGAGGAAGAATTCTAGGCAGGCACCATACTTCAATGATCTACAGGATCTTTCAAACACCCACATAGTCCAGATAATCCACTTCTGCACAAGATCTAGCTGCAGTAACTATATTTTTCAGACACCCGCAGGACCACGTCTAGACCCACCTAGGTATCATTATACCCTCGCATCAGATCGTCTAAAGCTTAAAAAATTTTATTTAACTTTGGTTAGTCTGAAAGACTGGCTGTTAGCCAAAAACACAAAGTCAACCTGGAGGGAGAATTCCAGGTTATTGGATACTCTAGTATGCGAGGACCACAGTATTGACAAGTGGAATACGAGCTGCCGCTGGTCTACTATTTAACCACTTTCTTCTCCTCAAACATGGATCTTATTAACCCTTAAAATTCCCATATGGCTTGTTGCCAAAAATGTCAGAGTAGCGTTGTAGGTTGTTTACTTCGTCCAGACTAACAATGGGAATGTAGACGCAGAACAAACACCAAATAAATACAAATTTTTGGAGCAACAGGCTCGTTAGTACCAAAGATTATACATTGAGAACAAAAAACATAAACTTTTGTTCACCAGCTTCATGGTACGAGCGGGCGGTGTGCACTTGGACACATAAGAAACGAGATCCAAATATGTGGCGGGCTTTGCCAGTACGACCCGCCATAGAAGAATTTATCTTGTATGCAGTGCGTCATCTGTATGACTTTATTATCTTTGTAAGTACCCAGGGCAGAGCTTTCTCATACAACCATTCATGTGTGTGTGTGTACTTCTTGCACGATAGCGGGCCCTCCTGTTTTATCCCGACTTCGAACGGCGAATTAGAGATAACTTTCTCTTGACAATTGATACTACGCGGATGATTAGCCAGATCATCACGAGAGGAATGCCAGTCAAAAATTATTTAGGTGTGGCTGCGGCTGGGAATCAAACACAAAACCTTCTGCGCGGCAGTTCATCGCAATAACTATCGCGACATACCGCATTGAGTATTATCCGCTGTCGACATGGCAAACGCCATAGTCGCCGAGCGAAGTGGGTCTAGTCCCCTGTTAATCTCGAAGGTGGAACTCCAGATCATCTTCGATTCCATAAAGAAAAAGAAGTCAGCGGGAGTCGATAGTATACCCAACATTGTACTGCGACACTTACCACCTGAAGCTGTGGACATTTATGCCACGCTGTTCAACAACGAGCTGAATAATGCATATTATCCAGTGCGTTGGAAGACGGCGGTGGTTCATCCTCTCCCGAAAAAACGAAAGGACATTTCCAATCCGGCGAATTTCCGTACGATAAGTCTCCTTCGGAGTATCAGCAAGGTTTTCGAAAAGATTCTCAATCGAGCACTGTTCAAGTGGTCTGAGGACAATAATATTATACCGGAGAACCAGTTTGGTTTCAAGGCCGGACATGACTGTATTCATGCCGCCTCCTCGTCTCTGATATACAATGGAACAGAGCCAAAAAACAGTGCACGGGTGCATGTCTGGTTGATTTAGAGAAGGCTTTTGACACCGTATGGTTAGAGGGCCTCTATCCAAAGCTGCTGAGACTTGGCATAAGTAAACCACTGCTATATATGCTTCATGACATGCTGACTGTTAGAACGTTTGTTGTCAAAAGTGGCAATTTAACTTCTACCACAGAATTTTGCATTATGAATGGTCTGCAACAGGGAGCGGTAAGTTCGCCGATTCTCTTCAGCATTTACACCAGTGATATGATAGGTAGTCTTACTCAGGCAACTGCGTATGCGGACGATCTTATCGCGTACAGAACAGCCCCTACCGTCGAGGTCATTCGAACTCTTTTGCAGCGGTACTTCGACAAGATCCAGAGATATTTTGATGACTGGAAGTTGAAAATCAACTTTCAGAAATCAGAAACTATCCTGTTTAGGACACCGTTGTCTAGGGCCTCTAGGGATACGAGAAAGAACTGGCGAAAGCTGGTGATCGTTGGACCAAACGGACAGCCACTGGCGAGTAAAAGTGTAGTAAAGTACCTTGCCATCTGGTTAGATCAGTATCTATATTTCGGAAGACATGTAGATGCTGCTCTGGCTAGAGCTAGGGGACCATTTGCCCTGACAAGACGATTGTTTTGTAGCAGTCGTCTTGACAGCAGGGTGAAGGTGATTTGCTACATGGCCCTCATTAGGCCGATGATTGCCTATGGGTGCCCGGTGTGGTTCAATGTTGCCCCATCTCAAATGGAAAAGATACGGGTGTTTGAGAGGCAGTGTCTGAGCCTGAGGAGCTGCCTTGGACTTCACAGAACACCAGTATTTGACTACACAAAATACTATTCCAACCAGGTCCTATACAACAGGGCCAACATAAACCGAATAGACAATTTTCTGGTGAAACTCATTCGGTTTCACGCGGCAAGAGCGATGACTTCGAACAATAGTCTCATCTTTGGGGCCTTCTATCCCAATGATTAATATTTTGAGAGTGCGCATTTAAGTGGCTTTATTCCGCCCGAAGCTTTCCAATATTTGGATAGTCGAGGGCTAATACAGGATAGATCGGCGGTTCCGCTAATCTACCACGTCTTCCGACGAACTGTGAATAGGCGGCTCCTATACGACCGAGACGTCGTCGCTCAGGGCGGAGGAGAGCGCCTACGGTTCAGCAGGAGTGTGTCCGATTGGGACCGTCGGAGTAGGTCACAACAGGAGGACCTGTTGTGGTGGTTAAATTAGGTAAAGGAAGTTGACTTAGGCCCGTTTGCTGATTCGGAACATAAATCTTATGCATAGCTAAGTTCCACATAAATTCTATACGATACTTAAATGTATGTGAGTTGCACGAACAAATATATGTTCAACATAGTAAGCGACCACTTTTGAATTATAACTATCTTCAAGTCGGTTTCTGCAAACGTCAAATTATTGTCAGTTTTGGTTTGTTTCTGTTCAAACGTATTTTGCGGTACATATTTTGATTTGAAAAATGTCTGGAAATAAAAAAAGAAACCCAAATTTTTCGCAAAATGAAAAAACGCTTCTTCGTCATTGTGCTTTTGATGAAAAAGAAGTCATCGAAAATAAAAAAAAACCGATGGCGCAACGTGGAGAGATAAAGAAAATGCTTGGAATCGAATTGAGAACAAATTTAACAGCCAGTCGGGATCATGCTTTAGGAACAGCAAATCGCTAAAGAGGTTTTATAACAACTACAAAGCCGAAATAAGGAAGGAGGGAGCAAAAGAAAAAAGTTCTGCTATGCAAACAGGAGGAGGTAAGCCATTCACACCTTCTGACCCTAATTTTGAACTGGCAGTAACAATAATGAATCCGAAAACAATTTATGGTCTGGAAAACGAATTCGATGGTGACGGCTTTGTGGAACAACAAGAAAGCGGCAAGGTAACATCTAAATAAACTATAGAAACTATAAACTGTTTACTATATTTACAAATCTTTTGTAGTGCGACGAGAATGAAAAATCCAACAACGACTGGAGTGATTACAAGCCCTCAATGCTAAAAAAAAAACAAGTTCACCCGAAGTTGAAAGCCTCAGCCCACAGAGCCGAAGACATACTTGTTGAGGATGAAATTTCGCCTGATACTGAATCCGGTTCTACACAACAAATAATGATGACAAAGGGCTTTAAAAAAACAATTTTGTAGTTCCGAACCACTGGATAATGCTCCATGGACTGCAAGACGAAGACCAGTCGCCTCTACATTGCACAGCAGCAAAATATCCGAGCAGTACTCCGAGCTTTCAAAGATTAAAATTGAACTAGCCAAACTGCAATTTGATACCTTAAAAGAAGAAGCAATACAAAAAAATATCAAAGCAATGTTGAGCATCAATTAAAGCAAAAATCTCTGGAACTAGACATCGCAATTAAAAGTGAAGTTTTAAAAAAAAAATACAAAAAGAAGAGTGCACAACAAAAGATGCCCATAATCTTTTAAAAGACATTGAAATGTTTTTAAAAGAAGTTAATCGTTGACTGAAGTAAAACTAATTTTATTTTGAGTTGAATTTTTTTTATATTTCTGTTTTTGATCTAAGAAGTTTGATATAATGTTTACAATCCTGCGAAATAGTTATTTATCGAATCCGTACGCTTTTGCATATTAAAATTCAACGTCGAGCTTGAACTGTTGTTTTGAGAGGGGTTTTCAGTATGTATCTGTCCATTAGTAATAGCACGTTGTAGATATTCTTCACTGAAATCGAAGCTTTCAGGAAGGTCTTCAAATATACCCTTATGCCTCAAAATATTGTGCAAAGTGCAGGTAGCAATTATAATTGTTAATACTGTACTCAGTTTTAATCGAGCACCATAAGCCAAAACGGGAAATCTTCTTTTTAAAATCCCAAAAGCTTTTTCTATTACACCTCTAGAACGAATTTGAGACTCATTATACAATTGTTCTGGTGGACTTCTTGGATTGACAATAGGAGTCATCAAATAAAATTTTTGACGATAAGCTGAATCTCCTGTTTTATAGAAAAAATAAAACCTACAAATTAACAAATTTATATGAAACCTACCCAAGAGAAAGCATTCCACATTTGCATTTGACTGTCTCTCCAAAGCATTTTTTATTGCACAAATATTGAAAATTGTTGCGTCATGAGTAGATTCGGGCCATCTAGCCACCACATTAGTAAAAATCATTTGAGCGTTGCAAATCGCTTAAACGTTGATAGAAAAATAACTTTTCCTGTTGCGAAAAACTTCTCCATCAGGCCCACCTAAACGTACCAATAGATATTATTTTTGGAGTCAATCTTATGTAATAATATACCGAGCGACTGAGTTTTGATGTGAGTGCCGTCAATAGCTCCAACTACATTTGGAAACGACGCTATATCAACAAAATCACGCTTGGTTTTTGAAATGTCGGTGGCAGTTTCAGGAAATTTTATATAATCATTTCCCAGTTTAGCTATTGCTCTTGAAACTCTCAAAACTATTCTTGAAGCTGTTGAGACATGCATTCCACCAAAATCTGCTATACTTAGGAGATGGCTTCCCGTGGCGAAAAAGCGTAGCGCAACCAATAGTTGGTTAATAGGAGCGATTGAATTATTCCTTTAGGAAGGCAAATACTTTTATATATACAAACTAACTTTAATGAATATAGTTCAAGCGTAACGTACCTGTTGGATGGACATTCTAAGGAGTATTCTATTTGGTTTAAAATAGTTATGGTTATTTCCTTTCTTAATCGAAATCTTTTGTAAAAGGAAAGTTCGTCAAAAGAATAAAAATATTCATTCCTCTCGTAAATTTGACGTGGAACTCCTACTTCTAGAATTTCAAGAACTTGCACATCATCTTCGATCAAGTCCGGGAATTCAAAATCCATTTATATTTACTTTTTAATTAAATTATCGTACCAGTATCTTCACAATTCATGAAAAATAAGTCAAAAACAATAGTAAACGAAAATAAATGTCTGACTTAAATATCTTATGTAGCACTTTTTCTTCTACCTTAAGGATTTTTGTGTTTGAGTTTACTTTTGGTGCAAAGCAATAAGTGTCACTTAAGGGTTTATGTGAAACATAAGTATTTATGTTCCGAATCAGCAAACGGGCCTTAAAATTTTAATTTTATGGCCGACTTAGATAAATTTTAGTCTTAAGGTTTAGGTGTATAACAGTCGTGGTGGCACAAAAAAAAAAATATATATATACAAAAAAATTATCCGCTGTCTTATGAGGGAAGGATGGATATGTCAGAAGATACATTACTTCCGCTCTCATCGGCTATCACCAGTACATATGTCGAAAAAGGGTTAACACTCAATAATCTGTTTAGATACTATAGACACCAAGCGGAGGCTTAAGTGTTTCAAGGTGGTAGGCGAGGTAAACATTTTTGTGTATCTATGTTGACCACAGATGAGTCAAGCGATACATTAAGCATTTTATACAAATTTGGTTAGTCCAGATATCTATTCCGCAATAATTCCCACATATCAAAGTTCACATAATATCGTCACCTGAGTGCAAAAACCAGCTAACTCGATTTTTTTCATTTTTGAGATATCTGGGTTTTCTGCTTCGTTGAATCGATTTTTTTAAACTGCAATAAGCAGCTATTTCGATTTCCGGGCCTGCTGCCATCTATTGGGTTGTGAAAAAAACAGACCACTAGAACAGCCAATGAAAATTCAGTGCAAGAAGTAGATATCTTCAGATAGCTGTTTTTTGCATGATTTTATGTATCGATCTGGTGTGCAATAAGCAGTTAACTCATATATTTGAACTCCAACATGAATGCCTAAATCAAGTGTTCGCTGCATTTTCCGTTAGTTGGCCTACTTTTTAATTCTTTTTCTGTTTTACTGTTTGATCCATTAAATGTTCGGTTTTACTTGCGTTTGGTTTAGTACTGTTGTGATAATTTTATTTTTCAATTTGTTAGTGTTAAGTTAATTGAAATGATCTCAAGGGGAAAGAAGCTTGTTAAACTTGCATTACAAAAGAATCAAGATAAAGGTAGTAAGTACAAGTGAATTGTATTAGAGTTGCGCTAAGAATAAAGCATTGTTTTACAGAGCCGAATACTTCAAACGCGCTTGATGAAAGAGATGAGCAGGACAGCGTCTTTGAAACAATGATGGTTCATTCGGATGTTGCTGGTGATGGTTTAGTAGTTCAATATGTTGCTGAACAAGAGGTTGAGCTTAATACAGATGAGGATGATTTTTCACCAGATGAGTCTGAATATCGCCCAAATTCTAGGGACAGTAGTTCATCTTCTGACATGGACGATGATAACGTGTTAACAGGCATGCAGGAGTTCCCTCAAGTAACATCCAAGCCGCGGAGGAAGAAAAGGCAGAGTGGCCAATGGCAAAGAAATATACGGAAACAAAGAAGACTCGAAGGAAAAGATTACGTTTCTACTAACGGTAGGACTATACCTGCTGCTTCCATGAAGCCGGCTTGCAATGTTAGTTGCATATTCAAGTGCTCGTCAGCAATTTCCGAACAAGATCGGAATTCTGTTTTCAAAGCCTACTACGAATTGGGAGATTACTCTCGTCAGAGGGATTTTATCAACTCAAACACTGAACAACTAACAAAGAAAACAACAACCACTGTGAACACTTCCAAAAGACAATTTTCAGTGAAGTACTTTCTTCCTGTAAATAAAAACAAAATTAAGGTATGCAAAACAATGTTTCTAAATACATTAGGCATAAAAAAAGGGTTAATTGAATACGCTATGCAAAAGAGGTCGAATGAAAATTTAGCACCGTCCGATGAAAGAGGAAAAGGAAGAAGTGCTAGTCTCGATCCGGTATTAATTGAAGGAATGGAGGAGCATATCAAGAGCTTTCCTTGCGTTCCGTCTCATTACTGCCGAGAAGGGACTGCTCGAAAGTATTTTGACTCTTCTTTAAATCTTGCTACAATGTACAGGATGTACCAGCAACATTGTGAAGTAGAAAACGTGCCATCCGCAAAACGCTCAATGTATAGAAAGATTTTTAAGGACAACTTCAATCTAGGATTTCACAGTCCAAAAAAAGATCAATGTAGACTGTGTGTTGCATTTGAAAACAACTCTAATAAGACTGAAATAGATATTAATGAGCATGAGGCCCATATAAAAAAAAAGAGGAAGCGCGAAATGATAAGAAAAAAGACAAAGATGAAGCAGCAAAAAGTGGAAACAATATTGTCAGCTGCAACATTGATTTGCAGCAGGTTCTGCTTTGCCCTTGTGACCCGACAAACAACACACTTTTTTATAAGCGTAGATTAGCAACCTACAATTTTACAATCTATGACGTAACGTCAAAGCAAGGAGACTGCTATATCTGGCATGAAGGACAAGGTGGTAGGGGAAGCTGCGAGGTGGCAAGTCTCCTCTTTCAGTATTTCAAAAGTCTCCCAGAAGAAGTTGAGGAAGTAAGGTGCTTTAGCGATCGATGTGGTGGGCAAAATTTGAACCAATTTGTGTTCGCTATGTGTATGTACGCAGTGCAAGCAATCAACAATTTAAAAACAATAGACTTAAAATTTATGGTGTCGGGGCACAGTGAAATGGAATGTGATTCAATGCACTCAGCGATCGGGACAGAATCAAAGCGTGTTGGAAAGGCTTTTTGGCCTGGGGACTGGAAAACCATAGCTCGCGGGTCAAGAAAAAACGGACATAAGCCCTATATCGTCCACGATATATGCCCTGAAAAAATAATTGATTGGAAAAGATTTGTTGACGAATACCTACCTCACTATTAGGAAAGCCGACACATCCAAAGAAACTGTGCTTATGCAGAAAATGTGTTGGTTTAAGTTCAAAAAAGAATGCCCATATAGATATGAATGTAAGGAGTCGTTCAGTACTGAAACTTTAAGAACTGTTGATTGTTCGAAAAGGGCCTCAAGAAGTCAATTGGTTGCGAACATAAAGCTCCACACTTATTACCCCGAAGGCCACCCTATTACAAGTGCTAAATACAAAGACTTGATGTCTCCTTTTTTAATGAAGCCTCCAGCAATGAGTCTAGACTATTTTGATTTTTATAAAAATTTACCGAATTTGTAAAGATGAAGAAGACCAATGAGAGCAATAAATTTGAAAATGAAGATGGTTCTGTCAATTTTGAATTCGAATAAATCAAAATAATTTCTATTTGACAAAATTTGATTTTCTGTTAATTTTTTTTTAATTTAGGTTCTGGTTCAAAATACTTCAAATGAACATCAAAATTAAATTGTCTTCTACTATTTACGAAAATAATAAAGCAAACAACCAAAATTAAATCAATACGATTAAATAGATAAATGAACTTTTAAAATTTTACCCGTTGAAAATAGTTTGTGCAAGAAGTGGTTAACTGTCTGTTTTTTTATAAAACTATTTTTTTCTCAAAATCAACTTTATAAAAAAGTTAAGGGACTTCAAATTTCAACACTTGAATAAAGCCAGTACCGCAGAAAAAAATATAGTGTTGTTTTATCAGTATTTTCAAGTAAAAAAGGGAGCCTGACCAACAGGTGAATAAGTTTTTTGCAGTTTTGTCAAAACTACGAAAATCAAGTTAGCTGGTTCTTGCATTCATATGGCGATATTATGTAACGCTAGAGGATGTTCCAGCAGTAATTGCCCACACATGCATTCCATTGCTCTATCCAAATCGGTAATTACCGCATTAATTGCCATCAACACAATTCATTCATGGAATTCGAAAATTGCAAAATCCACATGCTTGGGCACTCAGTCTATCCAAAATATAAAAAGTTGTGCGCTTCCTCTTACCAAATTAAATCCTATTTATACGCTTGGAGTTCTACGCTCCATTCATGCCCCAGTTGCATTGGAATCCAAAGAATTGTAGACACACATACTGCACGTATACCCACGAGAACATCTGCGTTGTTTGGATGGGCGCTTGTGGCGATACTTTGGTTATCGCATCGCACTCGAACTTCGTATTCGTATATAGCCCGACATGGTCTTCATTGTGGCTTAGCGATGATGTTCACGTTTTTGGAACTGCGTTAGCAAGAGCGTGTTGCTTTTGTGAACACATGGTTCGTAAACAATGAACATAAACACATCAACACGAAGCGCCGACGGTTAAACGAAGCTAATTGCAAAACATCGATCTTACGAATGCAGCACAAACAAGCAACAATCCGTCGCGTCGGCAACATGACTAATTGCCTCTTTGGAGTGCACATACTCCAGCCAGATCCGTTAGTAAAGGGACGGAAACCTACAATCCACATCCACATCCGATACGCGAATAAGTTTTTTATTGGAAAATTTATGTCGAACGGAAATTCGTATTTTTTTTTTGTAATTTAATGGAAAGGAAGTTGGCGGACAGTTGGACAACACATACCAGTGTATATGACGGTATAGGAGCAAAGATTATTATTGATGGAGTCGGATGGATCAACGAGATATTGATCCGTGTAGCATAGTTTCAAGAAGGCAAGTTCATGATATTTAGGATTTTAATAGGACGAAGCAACTTTATACCTGGACTTTCATAGAGTGTTTCACCGACCAAGAAAGTTTACCAAAAACTGCCAACCTTCAACAATTGGCTCGGTGGGGGCAGGTCAAAGGGGCAAAGTGCGCCATTACGTTCACATTAGAGTATTACAGGTTTTAAGTCATGAGGGGTGTTTTAGTGAGATTTATGCTATGCAAAGTTAAAGATTCTCAACAAGACAATCCAAACGCAATCTGCTATTCGATAATTGAAGATTGGTTCGCTATCTCGCAGTCAGATGACGTTAGTTTTCAAAATACACAGTTGCCAGTTATCATTTTTGGTTGCAACTATCATAACTTTTGAACAGAGTTTAGATATTTTGAAAAAATTGGTTTCAGAATCATGTGATTTTGTATACAAAAAAGTAAGCGACTAAGATCTACAGAGCTTTTCAAAAAATCCCAAGAATATTCGATATGAAACAGAAACTTACTTACTCACTTAAGTGGCGCTACAGTCTGGAATGAACCTGGGCCTTAACCAACATGCCTCTCCAATTAGCAAAGTCCTTCCAGTTGTGCACTCCAAGTTGGTTGAGGTCGGTTTCTACTTGTGCGCGCCACTTAAGGTGAGGTCTTCCTCTACTACGTTTGACGTCTGGCTGGGAATCGAGAAGTCTGTGTCCATTCGTTCTACATGTCCTAGCCATCTTAAACATCCAATGCGGATTTTTTTGACCAGGGGCATGTCGCTGTACAGCTCGTATAGTTCTTTGTTGAATCTTCGTCTCCATAGCCCGTCAACGCAAACGGGAACGAAGATTTGTCGAAGAATTTTCCTCCCAAATCGGCCAAGGATTTCATCATCGGCTTTTGAGACGTTCCATGCTTCAGCGCCGTAGAGCGGGACTGGGATGATCAGGGTCTTATATAGGATCTCCTTAGTAGTTACAGTGAGGGCTTTACTACCAAATTGCCTTCTTAGGCCGAAGAAACAGCGGTTGACAAGAGTAATTCTTCGTTTAATTTCTGACGAGATGTTGTTGTCAGAGTTAATAGCGGAGCTGAGATAGACAAAGTACCGTACTACCTCAATGTTATATCTGTCAATGGTGACGTTCTGTCCAATTCGTCGATGTTGTGTGTCCTTTCATGTTGACAGCATATACATCGTCTTGCCCTCATTTACTGCTGTACCCATTTTTGCCGCTTCCTTCTCTATACTAGCAAACGTGCCTATGACATCACGTGGGGTCCGACCAATGATGCCAATATCGTCGGCGTATGCAAGTAGTTGTATCGATTTTTGGAAAATTGTGCCTCTGGTGTTGGCTCGTGAGTTTTGCACAATCCTCTCAAGAACCAGATTGAAGAAGTCACATGACAGCGCATCGCCTTGCCTAAATCCTTTTTTGGTATTGAATGTGTCGGTGATGTTGTTTCCGACCCAGATGGAGCAACGAGAATTCTCCGTCGTCATCCTACACAAACGAACGAGTTCGAACGGTATACCAAGACTAGACATAGCTCTGTATAGTTCGTCTCTATAAATGCTGTCATATGCGGCTTTGAAATCTATGAATAGGTGGTGGGTATCGATTTTGACATCTTGGGTTTCTTACAGGATCTGCCGAAGTGTGAAAATTTGATCAGTTGTGGACTTTCCTGGCCTGAAACCTCACTGATAAGGGCCGATCAGGTTGTTGGTAAACGGTTTCGTTCACATATTACGGCAGATAGGGTCTTTTAGGCGATGTTGAGGAGACTTATGCCTCTGTAGGTGGCGCATTTTAGAGCTTCTCCTCTTTTGTGGATCGAACAAACGATGCTGAGGTTCTATTCTTAAGGCATACTTTCTTCCGACCAGATTTGCTTTTGAGTTGGTGGATGTTTCTTACCAAGTCATCTCCGCCGGCTTTATAAAGCTCGGCGGGAAGGCCGTCATTTCCGGCGGCCTTATTAAGCTTCAGTTTAGATATCCTCATTTCACTCAGGTCGGGTGGTTGGCAGCTTTCGCTGTCGTTGCCAATATTGAATGGTTCGTTCTGCCTGACAGTGGAATGTTGTATGTAATCAGCGTTTAACAGTCTGCAGGAGAGGTTCTTCCTCAGCATCGACTACAATAATTCCTTGTTTATCTCGACAGGATTCTGTTTGAGCATTGTATCCCAGGCTTTGCGGTTTAACCTTTTTGGTAAGACTTGCAAACATCGTTCCTGGAGTGGTACCTCTCTATATCCTCGATCGCGCGCCTTTCTTGCTCTTTTTTCTTCTTTCTGAAAAGCCGGTGTTCTTCCCTTCTTCTCTGTCTATAGCGCTCAACGGCAGCCCTCGTCTCCACCTGCAGCTTAGCCTTGTAGGCCTAGTTCTTGGCTACGAGCATCTGTCGGCATTTCTCATCAAACCAGGGGTTTATTGCTGGTGGTCACGAGAAACCTAGCAGTTGCGGCTGATCTAATGGCTTGTTGGCATGGTTGCCATTGTTCTTCGACATTCGATGCTGGTGGTATGGTGTTAATCGAGAAGTTAAGGGATACGTATTGCGCGAAGGTCTTGGCGGTCTCTTGCATTTAATCTTCCGGCATTAATTTTTTTCACAGTATTTCAGGATTGCTGTGGCGTGGTGGATATCCGCATTCTTACCTTGGCTGCAACAAGGTAGTGGTCCGAGTCGATGTTAGCTCCTCGGAATGTTCGCACATCCAAAATACTGGATACGTGCCTCTTGTCTATCGCTATGTGATCAATTTGATTGACCGTTCGTAGATCTGGAGACCGCCATGTCTCCTTATGGATATTGAGGTAAGGAAACCGTGTGCTGGCTGTCATGGCATTTCGTTCCGTAGCAAAGTCAATTAGCCTAAGCCCGTTACCAGACGTGTTGTCATGTAGGCTTTGTTATCTGAAAATACTGCTTAAGATGTCTTCTCGGTAGTCGGTAGTTTTGTCAAGGAGCTCTTAGAAGCAGTCGTTAGCTATATCATCTTTTTCCTCCATTGGGGCGTGAGCTCATATTAGGCTTATGTTGGCGAATTTGGCATTAATGCGGATTGTTACAATGCGTTCGCTACAGTCTTTGAAACATAAGACTTCTTGCCTACATCTGGCACTTATAACAAATCCGCTTCCGAATAGTCGCTGTTTCTGCTCACTATAACGCAGTCCGTAGCAGATGTCACAGTTTTTCATCCTCTTTTTGTCCGACCCATCCCATCGTATTTCCTGGATGGCAGTAATATCTGCTTTGTAGCAGTTTAGGGCTTTCGCTAGTTGTTCGCCTGCACCTCTCCTGTTTAATGTTCTCACATTCCAGGCGCAGATACAGGAACATACCCATTTCAAATTTTAGATTCTTCTCGAAATCTTCTGCAGTGATATAAGCCGAGCAAATTCGCGACGTTTCTGGATAAAAATTGTCTTCCAGCATCCTTAGAAAAGCGATATAACACCCAAATATTGTATTTAAAATTTTCAATCAAAACATAATTTTAGTATGCAACGGGTGGTTAAATTATAAGGGCCGATGTTGAATGTGTACCTCACCTAAACGTCAACCTTTTTTCTGTATTTCATTTGACATTTCTTTATTTCAGACTAACTAAATTTGAAGAACTAAAGCCTCTTGACCATTTCAAGCCTCGTCAATGGTCAGAATTTGGCAAGAGATGGCAACAGTGGATGATCAATATTCGAAGAAAATCATCTTCAGTGATGAGGCACATTTTCACCTCAGTGGATTCGTCAATAAGCAGAATTGCCGCATTTGGGCGAATGATAATCGAAGAGTGATTGTTGAAAAACCAATGCACCCACAAAGAGTGACTGTTTTGTGTGGTTTAATAGGCTGGAGGCATCATCGGGCCGTATTTTTTCCGAAATGAGGCCGGTCAGGCAGTTACTGTGAATGGTGTTCGCTATCGTGAGATGATAACAAAGTTTTTATGGCCCGAATTGAAAGATATGGATATGGACGATATGTTGTTTCAACAGGACGGTGCCACTTGCCACACAGCTAACGAAATAATTGCTCTTTTGCGATTTTGTCAATTGGCCGCCAAGGTCATGATACCGTTAGACTAATTTCTTTTGGGGTTATTTGAAAGAAAAGGTGTAGGTCGGTCGATAAGCCAGCAACAATTCAAGAGCTAAAGTATGAGATAATTTGGCACATTAACGGCACATTAACGGCTCATTACCGGCATGGCGTCATCGATTTTTTGACCAATGGGTGGAGGTGTGCCGCCGAGGTTGCGGCGGCCATTTGGCCGATATTTCATTCCATACGTAATTGAACCATACCAATATTGTCATAAAAAAATAAATGACAGTAATTTCCTAAATAATTTGTGTTTTTTTTTCAAAATCAACATCGGCCCTTAAATTTAACCACCCTTTATAACCAATTCAAAGTTAACGCACTGAAATTATATATCAATGCCTACTTTCCGAAGGAAATATTATGCGCTTGTTACGAAGGCAAGAAGCATAAATGTAAACAAAAATGGCGGACATTTTAGCTGACATTAGCTGTTTGGTTTCTTTTTTCCCAAGCAAATAAAAATCGCTTTTGTCGCGATCTAATTAGTCTTTTCGTTCTTTAAACCGTCAAACTCAATATTTCAAACAGTTTCGTATATCGTATACGTTTTTGGTGTCCAAAAATTTGATAAAATGTCCACAGAAATGGAATTGAAAATAATTGTTTGTTTGGTATTTTATCATCTGTCAAAAACGTCTGATCAATTAGTCCCTCGAAGTTAACTCCGGATTTAAGTTGACTGAAAAACTACTCTCTCGAGTTAACTCGAGTTTAATCCCGAAACTAGGATGATCTTGCACCGAAAAACCGGGCCTAAGATTGTCTACAACACCTAAATCATAGATTTCCGGATTCAAATGAAAAATTAAAGCAAACACATGGCAAAATGACATCGATGCTGTTAAAAAAAATTCAAATATGTACTCGAATACTTCCAAGTGTCACTGTTTGACAGATTTATGACGCGAAGATATAAAAAATATAAAACAGATATGGGTGAATGTTTTTATTCTGAATTTGAAAATGCGCGCGTATTACAACATGCACACAAGTGTCGGCAAATAAAGGATTTCATTGGAAAACTAACAAACAACGATTTAAAGGGCCTACAAATATAAATTGAAATCCCTGCTTTGGTAGCCGGAAAAGTCAACAATGCTGTTCATTCACTCGTTATTCCTAATTAAAATGATTATTGTCGTTTGTGCTATTAATACGAATACGACAAAAAAAAAACCCTCAAACCGCCATCAGGGACCATTCATACATTTGTCAGTGCTGTCAACCTACGAGTAGCTGTCATATTCTTTATCTTTTTTTGACAATTCCCCGCCAGCATCCTGCATTCGAAATACGGTATTAATTTCAGCACTCGCTCGTAAGTGCCTGCACGGACCGATTCAACAGCTTTCCATACCAATTAACACACTTCACACATAAAAGAAAGGAAATGCAACTGCAACGTCAAAGCGACTTTTTTTTTTGTATTTGTGTTGGTTTTCTTTTATCATCCCATTCTCGCTCCGGAAACATTGAATTATTTTTTGGACTTTTGTTTGCGCGAGTTAAGTATCCATAGCAAGACATATTGAGAAAAAAGATAACATTATTTGTATTCAATGATATCTTTAGTCTCTAGTACAGTCTTGCACACAACGCTACAATGATAACATATGTAAAAGAGATAATATCGTTTGTATACAATGTTGGAATATTATCTCTTCTTCATTATCAAGCAAGACGATTGTACGCTTGGGTCTCCTTGTAGATAGATAAGAAAAGTATATAAATACGACTGTATGATGAATTTATCAATAGTCTTATTGTAACTACATAGTAGCCTTAAGCTCCTTTTAGAATTAGTAAAAAGTATTTCAATAATAAAGGACATAGTTCCAAATAAATATTGTTTAATTTTAAAAGTAAGAAACAAGTGTTTTAATTGGCGATCCTGCCAGGAGGTTAAATATACTTTTTAACTTCAATCGAGCGGACCTCGGGAACAAGTAGTGAAATCTAGTATAAACAGAACACTCGCGTTACCGGTTACAAGAATTACCTAGCATAGCAGGTACAAATATAGCTTCTTCGTACGAAGCAGCAAAGCAATTCAGTGAAAGTGTATATGTGGAGGAAAAAAAACACACAAATTCGACGACAACAGACACGAGTTCAAAATGGAACAACTCGCAGTATTAATGGCAAGATTAGAAGCTTTAGAAACCAGGAGCAACACAGTAACACAAACCCTAGAGCACACACGCACAGAGAATGCAAGGTTAGCAGCAATAATAACTAACCAAAATCAAATAAACACTAATTTAGAAACAAAACTAAATGAAGTAAAATCTGGATTAGGCATAGTACCAAACATACCTGTGCTAGAGGAAATAAGAACCACATATACAGATGGTAGTGAAATACAGTTAGACGCATTTAAAAGCCTACCTATTTTCAACGGCGATCAATCAAATTATCGGTCGTGGCGCGAAGAAGCATCCAGATTAATGGACAGCATTAAAAACTTCAAAACACACAGTAAGTACGCAGCAGCATTGACTATAGTGAAAAGTAAAATACAGGGTGCAGCCGCGAATGTGTTAACTAATTATAACACAATTTTTAATTTTGAGGCGATACGTAACAGATTAGATTATACGTACTCTAATCAAGAACCTCTATACGTGCTACAAGACATGATGAAAGCCATCACGCAAAAAAGAAGCACACTGTCTGAATACCACGACGAGATAAATAAAAATCTCAATTTAATAATATCAAAAATCACTATGTCAGGTGATCCGCCGAATATAATCGACAGACTAATTAAAAATGCTAACGACGACGCAGTTCGTATATTCATTGATGGTATGAGTGACAACTTTACAAGAGGATCATTATATTCAGCTACAATAAATGATCTAGAACACGCATTCGCAATTGCTCGCAGAATAGAACATGATAATGTGCACAGGCATTTACATCTCACTCAAGATAAGCACCACAAAAATATGCCACATGAACGCAGAAACGAAAGAAGACCAAATTATTCGAGCCAAACAACGAATTATCAACCCCAGAAGCAATACGATAATATGCAGCAACACAATCAAGGACCACAGCCGATGGAGATAAACTCGAGACAAATTGTACATGCACAGCGACAAAATTGGAATCAATACAAACCCGATGTATATAATCCACCAGCGAAACGTGAACACAGCGGGAGTTTCAACACACACAACAGACCGCAACGATCTTATCAGCAGAACTTCAAGCAGCAGAGAGTAAATAACTCCCGACAACAACGCAGAGACGATGTCAGCAGTACATATGCAGAAGCAGATGAAACGGAATGTATGGTAAATAATAACATAAGAATAGATCATTTAAACTAGTAGACGGGTTGCCCTGCTTAAATTTAACTAGTACTATTTCTAAGGAAATTTATAAAATTCTTATTGATACTGGTGCAACCCATAATTACATTAATAGAAAATGCGATTCTAGCGAAAAAATTAAAATTAAACCTATAAAAATAAAAACAATGCATGGTTATTCTATGGTAGATACAAAGAAAGTAGTTAGGATATTAAAGAAAAATATAACATTTTTTGAATTAGAGGATATTCAGTCTTTTGATATGATATTAGGATATGAAGGACTTAAAGTTCTAAACGCGGAAATAAATTTCAGTAATATGACTCTAACTACCATAAGCAGTGTCGAATCTATTCAGAAAATTAATTACATAATTGGGGAAAATAATATTTATAAAGCAGACATAGATAGACTGATGAAGATTAATAACAGCATAGGACCGTTACCCTTTACAGATACTATAGAAGCAAGCATTAGGACGACCAATGATAATCCGGTTTATGTTAAACAATATCCATATCCCATAGCAGATAACGAATTCGTAAACAAAGAAATACAGAAACTCTTACATGACGATATAATAGAAAAAAGCCATAGTCCTTATAACAGTCCCATATGGACAGTACCTAAAAAAGGTTTGGACGAAAAAGGAAAACCAAAACGGCGCATGGTTGTTGATTTCCAAAAACTTAACGTTCACACTGTAACAGACAGATACCCCATTCCGGATGTCAACATGACAATTCAAAATTTAGGTAAAGCCAAGTACTTTACAACATTAGATTTGGAGTCAGGTTTCCACCAAATTAAAATCAAAACAGATGATAAAGAAAAAACAGCTTTTGCTATAAATGGCGCAAAATATCATTTTAAACGAATGCCTTTCGGGCTCAAAAATGCACCAAGCATATTTCAGAGATGCGTGGACGACATTTTGAGAGACTTTGTAGGTAAATTCGTACACGTTTACATTGATGACGTATTGATATATTCCTCATCTGAGGAAGAACATATACAGCACATAAGTCAAGTATTCGACGTACTCAATAAAGCCACATTAAAAATATCTGATGAGAAAAGTAAGTTTTTTCAAGAAGAAGTAGAATACTTAGGTCACATAATCAGACATGGTAGAATCACTACGAACCCTGAGAAAATAGCAGCTATAGAAAATTTTCCAGTCCCACAAACGGTAAAGGATTTGAGAGGATTTTTAGGTCTTACAGGTTACTATCGTAAGTTTATAAAAGGATACGCAAGCATAGCCAAGCCCCTGACATTATATTTACGAGGAGATAACGGTAAAGTAAACAAAAAACAAAGTAAAAATATTAAGTTAAATCTGAATGATTCAGCATTAGAAGCGATTAGAATTTTAAAAAATTATTTGAAAGAACAAGTCGAACTTTTTCAACCGGATTATAGTAAACCATTCGAGCTTACTACTGATGCATCCAACATAGCTATTGGAGCCGTACTAAGTCAGAATAAGCAACCTATACACTTCTTGTCAAGAACACTGAGTAAGACAGAAGAGAACTATAGCACAAACGAGAAAGAGCTATTAGCGATCATATGGTCCTTACAAAAACTCAGAAACTACATATATGGTATAGCAGACTTAACCATATATACCGATCACCAGAGCCTTATATATTCTGTATCAGAAAAAAATCCCAACACAAAGCTGAAACGTTGGAAGGGAATCATTGAAGACTTTGGAGCAAAATTAGTTTATAAACCAGGAAACCTAAATCTTGTAGCTGACGCATTATCACGTCAACGCATAAATGCTTCTACCATAGAAACAGCACATTCAGCTGAAAGTTCTTCTAATGATATAATAAAAACCGTGAATCAGCCTTTTAATGCATACACTGCACAGTTCGAACTTATTGAAGATATAACAAATAATATCGAAACACAAATCTATTTTAGTAACAAAATAAGACTCATAATAAAGTTTAAGGACAAAGACTCTTTACTAAGGCAGATGAAAGAAGTTATACAACCCCAAAAGATTGTAGCTTTGCATACGAAATTTGAAAACATATACAAATATGGTGAAAACATAAAAAAAGAATTCCCACTAGTAAGATTTATATTCACACCAAGAAAACTTCAAGACGTGACAAATTTGGAGGAACAACTAAAACTTGTAAGGGTAACTCACGAAAGAGCACACCGAGGGTTACGTAACAATATACAAGAAATCTCAGAGAAATATTACTGGCCCGATCTAAATAAACAAGCAAAGAGTTTCAACAGAAAATGCATAGCATGTCTATTTGGAAAATATGAAAGAAAACCTATCAGAGAACCTCTGAATAATTCAGAAATACCAACACATGTGGGAACACACATTCATATGGACATATACTTCAACGACAAGTATACTTTCCTTGTAACAGTAGATAAGTATTCTAAATATACAATCCTTCGGGAAATCGAAACTCGAAACAGACTGTACGACGTTATGGAAGAGGTCTTATCTAATTATTTCCCAAAATGTGAACGACTCATGACAGATAACGAGAAGGGATTCAAAACAGAAATGGTGAACCAAATGTGTTTGAAATACAACATAACTAAAGTAGAAACTCCAGTATACAGATCGACAGCGAACGGTCAGGTAGAACGTGTAAACGGTACAATAACTGAACTGTCTAGAATATTCACAATTCAGAATAAAACAAGACTTATCGAAGAAATATTTAGAACAGTGCGTGAATTAAATAATTCTATACACTCAGTTACCGGTTTGAAACCTAGAGACATTTTCTTTAATCAAAATAAATATAGCAATAGTGAAATTATAATAAATAAACTAAACTCAGCATCCAAAAAAGTGATCGAACGTCTAAATAAAGGAACTCGACACAGAGAGTATAAAAAAGGAGATAAGATAATGGTAAGAATCACAGGTCTTAGAAAGAAATCTAACGCCAGATACATAACAAGAATAGTAGAAGAAGATAAAGGAGACACTGTAATCTCTAAAGAAGGAATAAAAATTCACAAGGATAACATAAAGAATTATCATTTTTCAGATGACGAAAATATTAATATTCCTAACATTACTAGGAATTGTACAGAGTCAAGAAGGGCAAGGAAACGTTCAAATAACTGAGTTACTAAACAAGAAGTTTATACTTACGCAAACAGATGACGTGTATTTATTCAAAGAACAAACTTAATTGTTACATGCCACCAACCTGACTTCGATATTTCAACCTTACGTAAATATCGTAACTAGTAAATATCAACCTACACAAGAAGAAAAAATTTGGTTAAGTAAAATTAAGAATTTAGCAGACCAATTACAAGAACATACTAGGCATACTAGATCAATTAACTTTTTAGGAACAGCTTTCAAATATGTGTTTGGTAATCCTGACCATTATGACTTAGTTAACATAGAAACGAGTATAAATAATCTCATAGAAAACAATAATAAACAAAAAACTATAAATTCTAGATTTGAACAAATTTTGCAACAATTCGAAGGTCAGAGCCTTAAAGAACATTTAGTAATAGAACAAGTGTACGAACAATTATTATTATTGACCAGAACAATTAATGCAGCAAAAAATAATGAATATTTATCAGAAAGCCTAGACTTAGATGACATTAAAAATATTATTCAACATGAAATAATTCAAGTACCCATAATAAATATACTTGAGTACTCTAAAATATTATTAGCTAGAACTGATGAATTCTTCATCACAATATATAAATATCCAGTTCTAATTAAATCATGTAAATTGTATAAAGTAACACCTTTAAATTCAAAACATGGAAAAATCATTACAGATAAAACAATTGCCTTATGTAACCAAACTTATTTAAGAACAAGAAATTGTCAAAATCATCTAAGTAAAAACATTTGTGAAATTAACTTTGAAGAAGAAAATTGTCTTATTCCACTTTTAAAGAATATAACTTCAAAATGCAACATTAAACAAGAATACGATTACGACTTGGAAATTGAATCCGGTGTTATGTTATTAAGCGGTAAGCATAAGTTAAATAATCAAACAATTAATGGTATAAACTTAGTTACTTATGAAAATACTATAAATCTAGACGATAAAATATACAAAAACATGCATAAGCAAATTAAAGAAGTTATATTAAGAAATCATAATTCAGAATCTTACATCGACCAAATAATTAAAGAAGATACAATGTACAAATTCGATAACATAGATACTTTAAAAAAACTAATTATTCCTTTTGAAGAAAAACCGATATTATCAACTATATACACAATTGTAACACTGATTGTTATTCTAGCATTTACGTACGTAATGATAAAAACTATACAATGTATAACAGATCGTCAAAAACAAAAAAAGATTGACGCATATAACAAAACTTATGAAAGAGAAATGTTAAAAATAGCGTCGAAAAATCGGGACGATTTCGTTTAACAAGGGGGGGAGTTAAGTATCCATAGCAAGACATATTGAGAAAAAAGATAACATTATTTGTATTCAATGATATCTTTAGTCTCTAGTACAGTCTTGCACACAACGCTACAATGATAACATATGTAAAAGAGATAATATCGTTTGTATACAATGTTGGAATATTATCTCTTCTTCATTATCAAGCAAGACGATTGTACGCTTGGGTCTCCTTGTAGATAGATAAGAAAAGTATATAAATACGACTGTATGATGAATTTATCAATAGTCTTATTGTAACTACATAGTAGCCTTAAGCTCCTTTTAGAATTAGTAAAAAGTATTTCAATAATAAAGGACATAGTTCCAAATAAATATTGTTTAATTTTAAAAGTAAGAAACAAGTGTTTTAATTCGCGCTGCGCCGCCCCAAAATGTCCCCTTCGACGTCGTTCGTTGATATCTCGAAGTGGAATTGTTTGTTCCTTTGGATGACCGTTTCGGAGATTTCACAAACACACACCGAAACGATGCGTATTCTTGGCTTCCTTGCATCTCTGACATGAGACTCTCAGACGTGGACCCACGACGCGACGCCAAATGAAAAAGGAAGAGATTTATTAGGATCACCCCCCCTTTAAATTGGCTGGAGGCATGCCACCAAGCATATATCTCGAGTTTTGACAATTCAAACGAACGTTCCCCTCCGACACTTCTGATGATGATGTGGCATACTGGCATAGGCATATCATTAACGATCTCGAAATAAGGCATGCGGAGTCAGCGTTTTGCTCCCTTTGAAAGGTACTGGGTATTCATGTGGGGTGCAGTAAATGCGGAACGAACTTATGCGCTTTGATCGAGATGGATTTGAAATTTAAAAAAAACGTCTAAAACGATCTTTTGCTGGTTGAGTGGGGAAATAGTATCTAGTTCGTTTTTGTTTTTGTTTTTGGAGTTTTTTTTGGTTTTTTTTTTTTGGTGGGGGTTGGGAGCTGACTTTGATTTGCTTCGAGATATTTCTGGATAGTGTCAAAAGATGCGGATTTGGACGATAAAATGAGAACGGACTAATCTCTTGTAGATCCTATATTTCATTCTTGATGTTGGAACGGTGTTTTCATTTGATGCGACACACTTTTTTCCTTGTAACAGTTTTTGGAGTTGATTCCGTTTTCTGTTTGATGTAAAAATTATATCCTTGTACATGTCAAGACTATCGTGTATTATGAGTTTGGAATAGAAATAAATATCAGTCGTAGAGTATGGTTAAGTGCAATTCGTTTGTTTGTTCGTAATGTATTTATGATTAAGTGATTGTTTTATGATGGCGACATAGCGATGAGCTCAAGCTTTCAATATAAATTAAGCACGTCACCTTGTCTAATTCAAATTTATAGAGAAGAAGTAGTTGGAATGGCCCATCTGCTGGTTTCATTTCAAATAACATATATTTTGACACAATCAGCATCTTTACGCTCAAGTAAGCAACGGACCTGTAGATATTCAGACGATTTAATGGACCAGAAGCATTCACCTGATTTCATATACCTATGTAATGTTTTTGGACTTTCAGCGAATTTCCATTACTTTTTGAGGACGATATGGGCCAAGTGGGTTACGACGCCATTTTTGATGACCATATGGGATCTTTTAATTACGATTTTATCGTTTACTGCAAGCGAAGTTCACGCGAGATCATGTCATCTAGTGGGAAACCAGAAAGGCGACCAGCTTTAGTCGCTAAACTATAAGCGCGAGCTAGAGTAACACCATACCACCAGCGTCGAATGTCGAAGAACAATGGCAACGATGCCAACAAGCCATTAGATCAGCCGCAACTGATGTGCTAGGTTTCTCGCGCCGACCAGCAAGAAACCCCTGGTTTGATGAGATATGCCGACAGATGCTCGCAGCCAAGAACGAGGCCTACAAGGCAAGAAGAAGGGAAGAACAGTGAGGATAGCTAGGCCTAAACTCAAGCTTAATAAGGCCGCCGGAAATGACGGCATTCCCGCCGAGCATTATAAAGCCGGCGGAGATGACTTGGTAAGTAACATACACCAACTCCTAAGCCAAATCTGGTCGGATGAAAGTATGCCTGAAGAATTGAACCTCAGCATCGTTTGTTCGATCCACAAAAAAGGAGAAGCTCTAAACTGCGCCAACTACTGAGGCATAAGTCTCCTCAACATCGCCTACAAGATCCTATCTGCCGTAATATGTGAACGATAGAAACAGTTTACCAACAACCTGATCGGCCCTTATCAGTGTGGTATTAGACCAGGAAAGTCCACAACCGATCAAGTTTTCACACCTCGGCAGATCCTGGAAAAAACCCAAGAAGTCCAAATCGATAACCACCACTTTTTCATCGATTTTAAAGCTGCATACGACTGCATTTATAGAGACGAACTATACACAGGATGTCTAGTTTTGGTATACCGCCCAAACTCGTCCGTTTTTGTAGGATGACGATGGAGAACACTCGCTGCTTCATCAGGGTCGGAAACGACCTAACCAACACATTTGATACCAAAAAAGGATTAAGGCAAGGTTATGCGCTGTCATGTGACTTCTTGAATTTGATTTTCGAGAGGATTGTACAAAACTCACGAGCCACCACCAGAGACACAATTTTCCAAAAATCGGTACAACTACTAGCATACGCCGACGATATTGACATCATTGGTCGGACATAGCCACGTTTGGTAGTATAGAGAAGGAAGCGGCAAAAATGGGTTCAGCAGTAAATGAGGGCAAGACGAAGTATATGCTGTCAACACGAAAGGGCACACAACATCAACGAATTGGACAGAACGTCAACATTGACAGATATAACTTTGAGGTAGTACGTGACTTTGTCTATCTCGGCTCCGCTATTAACTCTGACAACAACATCTCGTCAGAAATTAAACGAAGAATTACACTTGCCAACCGCTGTTTCTTCGGGCTAAGAAGGCAATTTAGTAGTAAGGCCCTTACTCGAACTACTAAGGAGATCCTATATAAGACCCTGATCATCCCAGTCCTTCTCTACGGCGCTGAAGCATGGATCGTCTCAAAAGCGGATGAAGAAATCCTTCGAAAAATCTTTGTTCCCGTTTGCGTTTACGGACTATGGAGACGAAGATTCTACCTGGTCAAAAAACTTCGCATGAAACGTTTAAGATGGCTAGGACGAGTAGAACGAATGGACACCAATACTCCGGCTCGCAGAGTCTTCGATTCCTAGCCAGATGTCGGACGCAGTAGAGAAGACCTCGCCTTAAGTGGCGCGCACAAGTAGAAACCGACCTCAACCAACTTGGAGTGCGCAACTGGAGGCAGTTAGCTAAGGACCGGGCTAATTGGAGAGGCATCTTGGTTAAGGCCCAGATTCAATGCGGACTGTAGCGCCACTTAAGTAAGTAAGTAACTAGTGACACAAAAACGAATATGTCAATATTTGGTAATTTTTTTTTTTAGCTTCATAAATACTTTTGTAAAGTGCTAACTTCTATTCTAGTGCACTTAGAGGTACAATTTTTTGTCACAATACATATACATTTTATATTTTAAGTAATGTTGGGTATGCCAACCCAAAATCGTAAAAAAATGTAGTTACGTTCTTGTGTGACACAACATCGATAAAATGGTACAGAACGTCAAAATTGACAGCTTCAACTTTGAAGTATGTAGTAAGAAACTTTGTCAATCTTGGCTCATCAATAAACTCTGTCACTGACATATCGTCAAAAAAAAAGCGAGGAATTATTGTTGCCACCCGCTGTTTCATTGGGTTTAGAAGGTGCTGCGGTAAAAAAAAACCCTCATTCGAAATACCTAGAAGATTCTATATGGCTCTGCTCTTTTACGTCAAAACATGGACCGTATCAAAATCGGATGAAGAAATCTTTGGTCATTTTGAGAGCGATTTTTTTTTCTCAAAATCGTTGGTCCCGTTTGTGTTAACAGCTTATGAAGACGAAAATTATACCAATAACTTTTTGAGCTGTACAGCGACATTGACCTGGTCAAAAACACATTGGGAGTTTAAGATGGCTATGAAACTTAGAGCGGATGGACGCTAATAGTGCGGCGACGACTTGGTTTTAATTGGCGCGTACAACTGAAAACCCACCTCAACCAATTTGAAGTGCGCAACTGGGGGCAATTAGCTAGTAACTAATTGTAGAGACAAAGGTTCATTTCAGACTGTATCGCCACTTTGTTATATAAAGGGTGATCCATTTCAAGGTTCCCTACTTTTTTAAAGAAAAAAACACAGAAAATTCAAATTTAATGGAGAATGTTTATTATCATTTGAAAGAACATTCTTTGGCATTTATTTTTTGAAGATTATGTCTATCAAATGTTGGCCGTTGCTACGTCGCAGATGGTCCATCCGTTGAGTCCAATTTTCGATCACTCGTTCGAGCATTTCGACTAGTAACTGGCGAATGACACGCGTGATGTTTTCCTCCAAGGCCTGAATCAAAGCGGGTTTGTCGGCATAAGCTTTTGACTTTACATATCCCCACAGGAAAAAGTCTAACGGTGTGATATCACACGATCTTGTTGGCCAATCGACCGGCCCAAAACGTGAAATTATGTGCTCACCGAAATGTTCTCTCAATAAGTCCATTGATTGATGCAATGTGTGGGAAGTGGCGCCGTCTAGCTGAAACCAAATGTCGCCGAGATCACGAGCTTCAATTTCAGGCATCAAATAGTCGGTTATCATGGCACGATAACGGTCGCCATTGACGGTTACGTTCCACCGGCCCACAAACCACACCAAACCGTTGTTTTTTCTGGATGAAGTGACAGTTCTTCAATCTCTTCAGGTTGCTCTTCGTCCCAAATGCGGCAATTTTGTTTGTTTACATACCCATTGAGCCAGAAATGGGCCTCATCGCTAAACAAAATTTGCCTCGAAAACGTCGGATCTTCTTGGAAATTTTCAAGAGCCCATAGAGCGAAGCGATGTCGCTTGGGAAGCTCGAGCGGCTTCAGTTGTTGCACAAGCTGTATTTTGTACGCTTTCAATTTAAGATCTTGACGTAAAATGCGCCAAGTCGTTCCATACGTCAGTCTGAGTTGGTGCGAACGGCGCCGAATCGACTCTCTACGGTCTTCGTGTACACTCTCAGCTACGGCCGCTATATTTTCTTCACAGCGTGCTGGAGGTGGTCTATTCGGTCGAATATTATCCAATAATGAATGCTGGGTCTCAAAATGGGTGATGGTGTTGCGAATAGTACGCTCAGTAGGCCGATTATGTTGATTAAGTTGAGCGAAGTGCACGAAACACATTCCTCACAGAACGTGAATTTTCATAATAAAGTTGAACAATTTGTAAACGTTGTTCACGCGTAAGTCTTTCCATTATGAAATGCCAAACAATACTAAACAAAAATAACATGACAGCATGACACGACTCACACGTGATCTGTCAAAAAAGGCTATTGAAAAAAGTATATCTACTTGGATCACCCGTTAGATTCTCCAAAAGACAGTGTAAAAAGATTTGAGTAGCTATGGATCTTAAAACTATGGAATTACGAAACAATTTAATGCTAACACATGTATTTTCCACGTCTCATTTCCATGCTACCGACGGAAGAAGTGTCTCATGTTCATATAGGCCCAAATCATTGCGGTTCGGTGGTACACGACTTTTAACGGGTGATTTTTTAAGCGTAGTTTTTTTTTTTAAATTGAATAAAACACTCAAATTTGTATCAAATATGCGGAGTTGTCCGCGGCTCCATTTCAAATGGTCCATTCAATTTTGCATGTGGCATGTGGCACCATCTTGATGAAACCACATGTCAACAAAGTTCAACTCAGCCAACTGGGGCGAAAAAATGTCGCGTATCATGGCTCGATATCGTTCGCCTTGGAAGGTAACGTTTCTCCTTCGGTCGTCTTTCAAGAAAAATGGACCGATGATGCCACCAGCCCATAAACCACAACAAACTTTCGTTCGTTTTTTTCGGGATGCATCGGTAATTCTTGTATGGCATGTGGCTGTTCATCACTCCAAATGCGACAGTTTCGCTTTTTTACGTATCCGTTGAGCCAGAAATGAGCCTAATCGCTGAACTCAATTTTTCGATAATACAGCGGATTTGCACATTTTTTGCAGAGCACGAATCTTGATAATAAATTTCAATAATTTGCAATAATTGCTCGTTTGTAAGTCTTTCCATGAATAAATGGCAGAGTATACTAAAAACTTTTCACTTTGACAGATGTCGCTTGGAAGTTGGAAGCCATTAGTAACCAGTGCTGCCAACCTGAAAAAAAACTTTACAATAAAAGCAAATGTGGTACCCAAAGCTTTGTAGGATGGTTGGCTTGAATTTTCTTCATCGACCTCATCTCAATAAATAACCCAACCCAAATCAATTTTTTTTTAAATTCCAACTACTGACTTAGCACGGTCAGCATGATGGACAAAGCATGATGAACAAGCAGACCTGTCATTCATTTTGTGACAAAAACAATACGCTGAGACTGACTGCCGCTGTCATACGTCTAATCTTGTATCGTCTAATGATGAGAAAGTTTTGTGACGTCAGAAGTTCGTTCTTCTTATTACTTGTTAATATTAATATGAAGTCTATACTAAAAACCTTAACTAGGTATCTATTAAACACATTGCCAATTACATGAATAATCGTAAATGATTATAATTGATTTGTATTTCATGTAAATGAAATACCTAAGGTGGTATATGAATTTAGAATGTTAATAGTATGTACCCACCTACTTACAACAATATCAACAGTAAACGAATTTTCTATTAACCGAAAATCAATTCAAATGTCTATACGTGAAAATGCTGCAGATAAACAGTAAATACAATTTTTTGTAGGTACAAAAACAAAATCCACAAGAACCAAACAAACGTTGAAAACGCACACGAATAACAAGAACAACCCCTCTAGCAAAATGTTAAGCTCTTTTCTGTTTGCTGTGCAGTGTGCTGTTATCGGGAGCAAAAATGTGTATATCGGTTACACAAACAATTTACACGGGATTTTTATCATACGGTATTATTATTCACACTCACTTGGTACTGGAAATACCGCCATATACTGGCAATATGACTGGAAAAAGTTATCGCTTCTCGGCCTTATGGCTAAGATCAAAGTGTAGTATCTGTTCTTATCAGCTTAACATCTGATAGATCCCCCATCGGGGGACAACAAATGTTAAACTGATTTTTGGAAATAGACGGAGTGCTAGGGGCTTGCTCCACCTCTGTCGCGGGTTGGCCCGGTATTGCAGTACCGCCGGGATCGGCCCAAAAAGAAATTACAAAATACTCTCTAAGTACAGAAAATTCTAATGTTATATTGTTATGAATTACAATCGATGATTTGATATAAATATAATTATTATTGTTTTGTTGATATTCACAAAGAAAAAAACAAAACAGCGAGTGCCGTATGATTTTTTCATACGTGCACTTGCAGCGGAGCCGGAGCCCGGAGCATCAGGCGAATAGCGGCAGCGGGTCGTGCGTGACTCGTGAGCACGTAGACGTAACTCGTGAGTGATTATATTTTGTTGTCATTTAAGGCCTGAGTGATGCCAACCAGAATTTCAAAAAGTCTGTAGAAAAAAATTATAAATTCTGCAGAATTCTGTATTTATTATTAACGAAAATCTGTAGGAATACAGATTTTTTTTCACATATTAAAAAGTTCGAAAAATGTAAATTTGGGT
This sequence comes from Rhingia rostrata, assembly GCA_949824845.1. NCBI lineage: Eukaryota > Metazoa > Arthropoda > Insecta > Diptera > Syrphidae > Rhingia > Rhingia rostrata. Next base: position 37,813,584 of record OX463757.1, read on the forward strand.
ACTCTGAAACAGAGATATTTATTTGGATTATCGTTTATTCACAATCTGAATCACTCAAATCGATAATACTCGTAGTTTTGGACTTTTTTTTGAAGTCATACATATTACTATTAAATAGCTGACCGTATTCTTCAGAAAGTTGTACATCATAGCAGGGAGTTAGAAGTGCACTTTTTGTAAACAGCAGCCCCGTTAAGGTTTTCGTTGAAAGCTTATTCCTTAATTTTGTCTTCATTTGATTTATTGACGAAAACAGGCGCTCTACATTTGCACTACTATGAGGCAAACACAATAGTGTTCTTACAAATTCTGAGAGCAGTGGGAACATACAGGTTCTATCACCTTTTTCTAGTTTGGATATATATCTCCAAAAATCTTCTACTTCAACATGGTCCTCAGAAGAAAATGGTAACGTCATGTTCCTCAATACTCTCCATTCTCGATCGAATTCCGTCATATTCTTAGGTGCAAGTTCTAGAAACGATAAAAGTACGCAATTCTCAATAAAATGATTAACAGATTGAAACCGTAATTACCTGGAAATAGAGTACTCAAATGTGCAATAGAAGGTAATAGTACGTTCCCACCGGACCGAAATTCGTAATTTCATTAACGAAATTCAATATTTGAAAATAGTGTTCCCACCAAAAAAAGAAAATTCCAACTGTCAAAAAAAAAGTCATTGTGTTGATAAATGACTGTAATAATTATTTAAAAATGAGTGTTGTTGATACCCTTTTAATTTACCTTGCGAATCTACAAGAAATTGAATGCTTAATGTCCACCATGGCATGGAAAAGCAGGAAGCACAGACAAAGACGTCTTTTAAGAATTTTAAATATTTTGCGGCTGAGGAAAATGAAACATTCAATACTGCAGGGTATTTTAAGAAAGAAAACACAACCACGAAAAGTCTGGACAAGAGTAAGTGCTTTATTAATTCATCCTTTCCTATTTGCTCAATCTGTTATTTGAGTATTAATTCAGAGACGCACAAGCACCTTCTGGGAAAAAGAAGTCATTCAATACGATGAAGAACAATTCAAGGAAAATTTTAGAACAACTCGGGAAACATTTAATTTACTGTGCACCGAACTTGAATCTATGAAAAAAATGGACACAAACTACAGAAGATGCATTCCTCTACAAAAAAGAGTCGCAGTATCATTATATGCATTGGGATCCTCAGCTGAGTATCGTAGTATTGCGAATCTATTCGGCATTGGCAAAACCACTGTTTGCAAAATTTTGATAGAATTTTGCGAATGTGTGTGGAGAGTGCTACGCATTCGATACCTTAATATGTATCCACTAACGGAACAATCAGTTGCTGAAAATGTAAATGGTTTTGAAAAGTTGGGATTTCCACAGTGCATTGGTGCTATTGGTAAGTAATCAATAGTTTTTAATGTACTGTTCTGATTCATATATTACAAATGTTTAGATGGATGCCACATAGAAGTGAGACCAGCAACTGAAGATGCTGTTGATTATTACAACTATAAAGGTTGGTACTCAACTGTGTTATTAGCGGTTGTTGACTATCGGTAAGAGCTATGAAATTGAGCATTGATATACTAGTATTGCACTTATCAATAAATATAGTTATAGATTTACATATATCAATGTTGGCAGCCCAGGGCGCTGTAATGACTCACAAATATTTGAAAACTCTAGTCTTAAAATCCAACATCAAAATCCAATTCTTAAGAAAATGAGAAGAAACATATTCGGTGTCGAAGTTCCAATAGTTCTTATTGGAGATTCAGCATTTCGATTTTCTAATATTATGATGAAGCCATACCCTTATAGAGTAGACGCATCCTCAGAAGAGAAGAACTTCAACTACAATTTGTCAAAATGTCGAAGGGTTGTTGAAAATGCGTTTGGACATTTAAAAGCTAGATTCAGACGCATTGGCAAAGGTCTCGACAATCACATTAACAACACTAATTTAATAATAAAATCATGCTGCGTACTACATAATATGTTTAATGTTTTTTTATTACAGACACATTTATACACCAAATGCAAAACAACACAAATCTACACAAATTAAACATACCATATATACTAGAAGGTGCATACCGTAAAAGTCTGGACTGGAGAACGGTGGTATACAAAATTCACATCATACATTTATCATACATTTTAACACCTAAGCACACATTACAAAAACATAATTTAACAACCAAAGTCACAACACTAATCGTACACACATATATAAAACATAAACCCTGGTACTCTTTTCTCTTTGAGATACTCACCAACTCCTAATACAAGTTTCCATAAATTCAACCTAATAATATATGAAAACAATAGAAATTCATTTTTTCAACAAATTTATTATGTCTTTCTTGAATTCTTCTGAAGAGGATATAAATCTTTCAAAAAGATTATTCCTCTGCCTTTCTATCTCGAGATACTCCTTATCTGCCTGACGTATCTCCCTCAGCTCGTTTGCGATTGTTTCGTCAGCCGCCTTTAATTGCCTTGCTATCGCATTATCATCCGTTTTTCTTTTTCTTGTAGCTAATCTTGCTGTGGATGAAGATGAGCCGACTCTTGGTGCTGATGTGGATGGACCAGTGTCTACGGAGTTGTCCGATTGACTATCAGTTAACAAAAATTCAACTTCAAAGGGATCCGTCGGTGTAATTGCACCCGATGCAGTTGAATTCATTGAATCTTAAAAAAATAAAGTTGAATTCGTTACAAAAATGAATACATATCTAGTTCTATTGACTTACTCATGAAAATGCTGTCCTCAACTACAGACTCCAAGTTGTGGATCCGGAGTTCTCCCAAAATAGCATGGACTTTGCTATACAAAAGCCATCCCGATGGAGAACCTCCTGAAGGGCCAATAGCTTTTTTTTCTTTTCTGGAAATTAACAAAAAAAAAAGTGTTTATGTTTATGTCAATTTTTTTAGAATCGCAAATTACATACCTATATTTGGCAGTGAGGTTGTTTATTTTAAATTTTATTTCCTCTGGCGTGAAAAATGAACCCCTCAACTTAAATTGATTCGCCATTTCCTTGAAAATATGGTTATTTTTTCTGTTCCCGCGAAGCTCCACAATTTTGTCCTCCCAAAGCTCCACTAGGTACTCCTCATCCTCTCTGCGCCAGATTCGCCTATTTTTTTGTACGTTTTTGTATCGCTGTCCATATTCTAAAAAAAATATACAACAACTATTAATAAATTTATTTTAGAATATCTATTTGTTGGATGTTCTTACCAATTTATTAATTTTATCACCACAATAATAATTTTCGGATTTGAATTCGAATTGACAAGATAATTTTTGTTGACAAGTTTGACAGAGGAATTTGACGTTTATTGGAGAAAAAAAAGTTTTTTGTGGGGGAAAAAAGTAATGTTTGATTTGACATAACTCGGTTGGACGTAATTTGAAACAGCATTTCAGCGGAATGCCGAATTTCAGAATGTGAAATTGTATGGCGGAATGCTTCGCATTTCGGCTGAAATCACGTATTTCGCTGAAATTACGAATTTCGGTCCGGTGGGAACGTACTATACTCGTTTGGGGATTTGGTTGGGATTGGCACTTTGTGAGGAGAATGAGGGGATTTTAACATTTTAACAATTAGTGGTTTATTAATGAACGATACATTAACAAATTTTGTGATTATTGATGAAAAAATCGATTACGATGAACCAAAACGATATTTTTTTAAAATAGCACATCCCTGTATTGAAACATTTGATATTTGTGTTCAATAAGTAGGCGTCCCAACTCCCAATACCAAAGTTGATTTTAAAGTTGTAGTTCTGTATAGGTAAAAATAATGGAATTTAACGGTGTGCTACTGAAATCAGCTTCTCTATGACATAAACTTCAAAAAATAATTCGGGAAATCCCCTTTCAATCGGAAAATGGAAACAATGAGAATGAGAATCTAATGAAATACTCGCTATAAGCATAACCACGTTACGTATAGGTATATACGATTGGTAGTATTATTTTCTTGAAATTAATAATAATAATAAAGTTTTTTGTGTTGGAAAATGGATAAATGGTTGTTAGAAGTTCAGAATAAAAAACCACACGATCCTAAGGTAATAAAATAACTGAAATCGGTTTAATTTTATGTATAAGCAAGGAATTTTTATTTTCTAGCCTAAGCGCAAAGGAAACCCGAGGAGGAGATATCGGAACCGGAAGCTTTAACTTCTGCTGCAGACGCAGAGGTCAATTTTAATTCCAATTCCGTTTCAAGCGTAACGATTAGTGAGAGTGAGGCGAATCCACCATCGAAAAGGGTAAAACGCTTCTCTAAATTTAACGATTTATGGCTTAAGGAACCAGGCTTCATAAGTTGGTTACGGAAGGATACAAACAGAAAAGATGGAAATGAATTAGCAGCCTGTGTAATCTGTTCGGTGTCAATCATAGCTCACAAAAGTGACCTAATTCGTCACATGAATTCAGACCGTCACAAGCAAAAAACATCGGAAATAAAGTGTGTTTCGAAAATTTCATCCTATATGCCACCGACGGAATTAGAAGAAAATGTGATAAGAGCTGAACTAAAATTAGTCGGAGCTTTAGCGGAAAACAATATACCTATATCGTTCATGGATACCTTGGGGCCACGTTGCAAAAAACATTTTTTCCGATTCAACTATACCTAAAAATATGAATTTACATAGAACCAAAGCTAAATCCATAATAAGAAATGTACTAGGACATACGTTTATAGAAAAATTACGAATGAATGGTAACTTTTTTTCATAAATAATGGATGAAACGATGGATCAGGGAACTTTTAAACAGTGCTGTTTTACTGCCGTTGTATACCACAACGAAAGTAATAAAGTTGAACATTTATTCCTAGATATGGTTGAAGTCTCATCAGGAACTGCATCTGGACTATATGACTGTTTAATTCAAATGCTTCAAAACAAAAACATACCCATTGAAAACTTGGTTGGATTTTCTTCAGACACTACAAACGTAATGGTAGGTGAACATTGTTCTGTTTTTGCTTTTCTTAAGAAGGATTTGCCTCACATTGCACTCATTAAATGCTCTTGTCATATGATACACCTGTGACCTGTCTTCATCGAAGGCTTGTCTGAAATTACCACGAAATGTCGAAGACTTTTTACGTTTCATTGGAGCTCATTTTAGTAGGAGCTCATATCGGCAGCTTAGATTCAAAGAGTTTCAGGAATTCTTTCAAGTAGAGATACACAAAAATCTTGCACCTGCTCAAACACGATGGCTCTCGTTAAAAGCTTGTGTAGATCGTGTATTAGAGCAGTACGTTCCTCTAAATACTGATCGGGTGTTTATTTCTTAAATTTTTCTTGGATGCGCTCATTGGTGGTGGCAACCAATAGAGCTGTTTTAACTCCGATGTAAATTTTTACCCCTTTCTGTGATGGTTCTCGGTGAGGTCCTTGAGGTGGTGGGGGAAAATCGAAAAATTTTAAGCAAAAAATGTGGGGAAAAACTTTTCTCACGCACACTTGTTTATAAATGCGATAGAATATGTAAGATACGTAATTATGGGTGAATTCAGCTTGTAGGCAAACCCCGAAGATTGGTATCTCTTTACTTCCCTTATCTATGGTGAGAGAGGTAGAAGTTTGCCATCTCTTCATAAAATCACCATTCCAAAATAAACCCATTAAAGCAGTGTTACCATTTTCAAATGTTAGCAGATCGTTACTGATTTTTCAGTGTTATTGTTACAGAGGCTTTTGGGGTTTGAACTTTTGAGAACACAAATATGAGTTTGTGTGTAATAATAATGTGTGGTGGTGTTATCATTTGCGTTTTTATACCCTATCCCATAGAGAAATAATTGAGCTAGGTATACCTCAGCTAGGTATCGACTCAGAATCGATAGCTAAGTCGATTTAGCCATGTCTGTCCGTCCATACGTCACCAGTTTTTGAGCCTTAAATTTTGAGCTAGAATGATGAAATTTGGTACACGTGTTTGTTGTTGCTCCCAGCAGAACAACTGTAAACATTTTTGAAATCCGCCATTTTCAGAAAAACATAGTTTTAGGCCGAACGGCTAGAGATATTGAAAACGTGTCCGAGCAACATATCTAGACAATCCTATTGTCTATATTTTGTTTATACAAAGTTTTTGCCACGCCCACTGTTTGGCGCGTTTTTAGAAAAAACCGTTTTTCAGTGAAATTATAAACATTTCGAAAAAATGTTTGATGCAAAATCATTGGTTTTGTTAATATAAGCATTTCTTCACAAGCCCACTTTTTTGAGGCGTTTTGATACAAAAACCATTTCTATACACTACCTCACAGCATAACCAGGCGAAAAATTATGTTTTTTTGTTGTACCATAAATGATTTTGATAAACTGCCTGAACAATATGTTCTGACAATGAAATTTTCTATATTTCATCGCCAAAAAACCAACATTTTGATTTTTGATATTTGTTTTAAGGATGGGATGGGATAGGGTATAAAACGATCCACACAGTGGATTGTAGGCTTCTCATATGTTTATACCCTATCCCATAAGTCCGTCCGTCCGTTCGAATTATTATTATATGAACGGTCTATTGAAAATTATAAAAGTCTGTCGATAAAGTCGATTTATTTTTTTATCGATTTAAAGAACGGTCGATAAAATCGAGTTATTTTTAATTCATTGTATGAAAGGTCTATTGAAAATTATAATAAGTCGGTAGATAAAATCGATTTAATGAACGGTCGATAAAGTCGAATTATTTATAATCGATTCTATGAGCGGACTATTGTAGATATTATAATAAGTCTGTCGATAAAATCTAATTGTACTTTAAATGATTTCATAAACTTTCGATAAAATCGAATTATTTCCAATCGATTCTATGAACGGTCTATTGAAATTTATAACAAGTCTGTCGATAACATCGAATTATTTCAATCGGTTTTATAAATGATCGATACAATGGAACTATTTTTAATCGCTTCTATTTTTTTATCGATTTATTGAACGGTCGATAAGATCGAATTATTTTTAATCGATTGTATGAACGGTATACTATACAGCTTAAAAGAAATCTGTCGATAACACTCAAATATTTTTAATCGATTTCATTAACGATCCATTGAAAATTATGAAAAGTCTTTCGATAACATCGAATTATTTCTTAATCGATTTTATAAACGGTAGATACAATTGAAATTTTTTTAATCAATTATATAAACGGTCTATTGAAAATTTTAAACGTCTGTCGATAACATCGAATTACTTTTTAATCGATTTTATGAATGGTAAAATCGAATTATTTTTAATCGATTCTACGAACGGTCTATTGAAAATTATAAAAAGACTGTCGATAAAATCGATTTATTTTTTTATCGATTTTATAAACAGTCGATAAAATCGAAGGAACAAATATACTTTAGCGCGCACTCACTTTTTTCAATTTTTTTTATGCACTCATTAAATTATGAAAAAAATCAAGGCAAAATTTAAAATCGTCGCTCTCGATTACTTTAAAAGTTATTTAACAATAAAAATTCCAAAATTCCCCAAACAAATCGACAATTTTTGACAGTTTACACATAGCGGAATTATAAATAAATATAAACACATTCCAGTGGAGCATTTCCAGATTAAAAAACTTGAAATTATTTATATCCCAAAGGTTTTTAAATCTCTTTCTGGGGACAGTCCACGCTCACGCAACTTCATTGTTCCGCTCAGATTATGTTAAGTCGTCAGGCAGGCGCCTTAGTTAATAGTTTTTTTATTGAAATATTTTTTTCAACATGGCAATGCTGCGTCAAAGCAGAAAACAAAAATAAGCAAACAAATTCAAACCACACAATTTGTATGGAGTTATAACCAAAAAATGCAATTTTATCTTTTAAATAACTTTTGAACTAAATGTGAGCGACGATTCTTAAAAAAAAATTTAAATATCAGCACGCAGAGACGAATCCGGCTTCGGTTAACATAAAAAAAAGTGCAAAAAGTGAGTGCGCGCTAATCGATTCTATAAACGGTCTTCTCATATGTTTCTTACGTTTAAGAATTTTTCCTATGGATTTACTAAATTTATCGCCTGAACGAGTTCCAATGGGTTTGCTGAACGCACATACGTTGGTTGGCGTTATTGTGATTTTACAGATCCGTCCTGTTTGAAAATTTAAAATCCGTTGTGTATAAGCGTTTGATGCAATAATGAGCCTACTGATCCGTCCTGTTTTAAATTCTAAGCTCCGTTGTGTTTCTAGCTTTCAATAGTATCGTGAATCGACTGATCCGTCCTGTTTTAAATTCTGAACTCTTTTGTGTATATGCGTTAGATGGAACAATGAATCGACTGGTCCGTCCTGTTTTAAATTCTGAACTCCGTTGTGTATATGCGTTAGATGGAACAATGAATCGACTGGTCCGTCCTGTTTTAAATTTTTAACTCCGTGGCGTTATATAGCGTTTGATGTCATCGTGAATCGACAGCTCCGTCCTGTTTTAAATTCGAAACTCCGTTGTGATGTTATCGTGAATAGACTGCTTCGTACTGCTGTATCAGTTGTATCAGCCATACGCCAGAGTGAAGCAGTTTTTTCTCTTGCACGAAAAAGATTTATCAAGTTTTTTATTATAAAAATGAATACAATTTTAACAAACATGTCTACCGAAGAAACCAAAATACCCGTCGTGCCATGGGTGAATATTCTTCTTGCAAACACAATAGAGCCAATGTTCAGTGTCAGCCGCAAAGCTACATTCCTTCTACAAGACCCAAATGGCGGGCAAAAATCATTGCAAGAGTGCTATGAAGAGACTGAAGTATGTTTTGGATTGTTTTACATCGAATTTGTAATTTCCTACAATGGGTCCGTCGTAGCAAGTCTGGACAATTCGTATAATGGCAGAACTTTAATAGTGTGTGAAGATAAAGATAATCCTCCAGTTCTGATCATGCCTAAGACAATTCCCTATTCGAAGTTTGTTAATACGGAATATGCTGGTAAAAAATACACTGTCCTGCTTGAAAATCCGGTCAACTGCATCCTTAGTGTCAAAAACCAACTCGAGAAAATCTACCCAACTGTAATCAAGGAACTCATCACTTTTTACTAAGCCTAATATATATGTTAGCAATATATGATGAGTGTAAAAATATATAAATAAAAAAAAATATTCGCTTCAGCGTTTGATTTTGTGATGGCATGGAACATTTCAGATATAAACAGATGTAATCGTTCATTTAGTGGGATATTGAGAGCCACTTCCCCAATTACATTAAGGCAGCAAGTTAGAAGTTATCTAACAATCCAGGCATTTACTGGTGGACTGTGCAAAGACCTGAGTTGTAGACGCAATATACTGTCTAACACAATTTCGTGATAATGATATACTCTTGGTAAGGTCAAGGTATGTTTTCGGGCCTTAATTTTTTAGCTAGAAAAAAAAAAACAGAAAAGAATTTTAAAAAAGTTTGTGAGCATGAAATTTAGACAAACCCCAATATCTATAACTAATTTAATTTTTTAATTAATTTAAAAAAATCAGTTTTCGATGAACAATAAGCATCTAAGGCCGTGTGTCAATTGCGTTAAAATGGGGGTTAAACTTTAATCACTGGCTAATTTTTGACATTTCTGCGGGTGATTTCTATCTCTGTCACCCCTCAGTAGGTATATCAATTGTCAAAAATTAACCACTGGATACATATTAGCGAGCTGTTGAGCAGGTTAAAATTTTGTAGTCTCTAGTCACCATACGAATGTCAAAAGTTATCCAATGGCTAAAATTGTAATGCAATTGACACACGGCCTAAATAGGTTGCCAAAAAAACAAAAAAATTATACAAAAATGGTTGAAGTAATCTTGAATTTGCTCAATAACTAGAACACATAAAATAATTCGGTTTTTTGTGTTCGATTCAGAACTGATATAAGCATCGATCACAAAAAGCCAATTAAGCACTTCATTTCACAATTTTGAAATTTGAGTTTGCATTTTAGTTTATGAACCGTCGATAAAATCGAACTATTTTTAATCAATTTTATGAACGGTCGCAGAATTGCTCGATGAGTCGATCTAGCCATTTCTGTTCATTTGGTGAACGAACTCTTTGTTGCTCCAACAGAATAAGTGTACAATATTTGTAAATCTACCCACTTTTCACAAAAACGTTGTTTTGTTTCTTATGAAAGCAATTAAAACCAAAAGCCATTCTAAGATTCAAGTGTAAAACTTTTATTCTTATTCACGCGGATTAGGATTTATTAAAATGTAAAAAAATATGCTGCAACAATTCAAAACCAATCCCAGAAATGCACTTCAATTCTATTGAAGATGGGGTTGTCATGTGACTCAATTTTCTCGCTGCAATATTAAATGTTGACTTTCTTCTTAATCACGCAAAAACACATGCATGGTTGTCAGAAAATGCTAGGCCTGGGTAGGATGCAACCGCATAAAAGACCTTACAAATTTGTTTTCCTATTTTTGGAGGTAACCTTTAATTTTTTTGTAAAATCAACTGAGATGATGTTTCTCATCGGTTGACCACTCATTCGAAAGCTCATGCAGGCGAGCTTCGGTCTACTCAAACTTAGTTGATGATAGATTAAGTCGCGACAACTCTTCTACTGGCGCATGGATACAAAGAAGAAGTTGCCCGGACACATTCAAATAATACGAGAAAAAAAACTTTCTTTGTAAATTCAAACGTTTATTTACAGCAAAACCTCCTACGCTTACTTCCTCCCACGCCTGCCACCGCCCTTTCCACCACGTCCGCCACCCATTCCACCTCTTCCGCCTCGACCACCACCAATTCCACCTCTTCCGCCTCGACCACCTCCCGATCCACCTCTTCCACCACCTTTTCCTCCGCCGCCACCACCACGCTGTGATTTCCTCGTACTCTTCTTGCGGTTCTCTGCTTTCTGGACAATGTTCTCGTTTTCTCGGCGTTTGATGAACTCCAGACGCAGTCGACTCTTCACAATCTGATCAGGAGTGCGCAACTCCTTGTCTGTGCCCATTCGTTTCTTCTCCTGCACCTTGATGTTGTGACGGGCGTGTCTACTCACTGGATAGCGCTTTTCGTGCGTTAGGGGCTTGTGTTTACGTCCCTCGTCGTCGCTACCCGCATCTTGCTCCATTTGCTCTTCGATCTTTGACTTGTTCTTCCATTCTGTGTAACGACCAGTCTTAAAACTGGCCGGAATCCAAGCTCCCGATTCGGTTCGGATTTTTCCATTTCTTGGGTCCTGCACTGGGACCATTTTCTTCTTTATACGATCCCACTTCTTCATGCCAGGCTTGTGTTTGACTTCCGGCACGGAGGAGCGTTCCACAACACTGAATTCGGCGTTCATAGCTTGACGCTCAAAGGAGTTAATGGCGAGGCCGTCCTCAGTATGCTTGTCTGCTGACTGATAGGGGATAAAGTTTTCAGTATCCTTAACATGCACCTTCTTCTTCTTCTTGTGCTTTGGTTTGTAGAGCTCGTCCATGTTTTTGCGTTTCTTCGGAGCAACCACTTTGTCGAAAGTTTTTGTTATCTCTTCGTCGTCGAGTTCTGCTTGAGCCTGAAAACAGGAAGTGCTGGTAAGGAAATATACTTTTAAGGTACTCTGAGTAAGTTTACTTGGTTTTCCTTTTGAGTGATTTCTGCTTGCCGCTCTTCCTCCTCTTTGTCAATTTCTTCCATTTTGGAGCGGAATTTAGCAATCGTCTCTGAGTGTTGCTCACGCTTTTCCTTCATGACAATGAATTGAACTGACTTCTGGTTGCGACTCAGCTCGAAGACTGTCTACAAATGAAGGTCGATACGTAACATAACCTTCTATATGTTGAAGAATCTAAGTGCTTACCCCTGGTGGTCGGAAATTTCTCATTTGGACCACCAAATCGTGTTTTGCGTCCTCCAATCGTCTGTGCTCCTCCTCAGCACTTTCGTTTGTTGTTGATTTCTTCTTTGGATTCGCAGCAGATGCGGAATTCAGTGCCGCAGCTGAAGTTAAGAAATCCTCTAGAGGCTTCAGACTGAAGAACTTAATGGTTTTGACACGTTTATTGGCATCAGCTGATGCCACTGGACGAGAAGCGAGGTACTTCTTGTATGCGTTCTCACTAGTCCTCATCACGCCACTCTGGAATGGGAATTTTCATCAAAAAATGTGTCACCAAGTGGACAGAGGGTACATACAATATGATGGCTTTTCTTGTACTCCACCACAGTTAGATGTTCCTCTTCCAAGAGATCCTGTGGAACCACTCCAATTGAATTGTTGTCGTTGATCTTAAAAGGCCTGTTCAAAAACAGGTGCAAATCTAGCATATGTGCCTGATCCTCTGTAGAGAAAATAGAAAAAGCGGTTCCCGTGCGACCAGCACGAGCACAACGACCTACACGATGGACGAACAACTTTGGCTTTCCTGGGAAATGGACGTTAATAACGTAATCTAAGCTGGGAATATCGATGCCACGAGCTGCGATATCTGTAACCACCAGCACTGAGACCTTTTTGTACACGAATTTAGCAGTGTTGATTTTTCTCGCTGATGGATCCAAGCTGGAGTACACCGGGGCATTGGAAATTCCAGCTGTTGTTAGGATCTAAAACCAAATTTAGAGTCAAAACTGAACTCCGGCAACATTTGATCGACTTACGTATGAAATGAGTTCCACATGATGTTGTGTGCCGGCAAATACCACAGTTTGGGCGTCGCGTGGGATTATGTACTTAAGCAGCACGATGAGCGCTGTATACCGCTCATCTGGTCGGCAGTAGAGAAACTTTAGAACCAATCCTTCGGGCAACTTCGACTCGACATCTGCGAATAAAAATAAGTTTCGCAAAATACGTACCAGTTTTAGTATCATCTTACCTAATCGAATCAACACGGGATCACTTAATCCAGCCTTGGCAAAATCTACCAGCAGCTTAGGCAGCGTAGCACTGAACATCACCATTTGTCTTGATGCGGGCAATCTATTCAGCGTCTCGTTCAATTGTTCGCCGAAGCCCATCTCGAACAATCTGTCTGCCTCATCGAAAACCACATACTCTACAAAAGAAAGTATAAACATCTGTTGGACCTATCAATACCATACCACTTACGTATTGAATTCAATTTCAGGTCCATCTCCACGCACAAATGGAGGAAACGTCCCGGCGTCGCAACAATCACATCCGGACAAGTGTGTATCGCTGAGAACTGCGAATCCATTGAGTCACCACCAAGCACGAGAATTGTCTTCAAGTCCATGAATTTTCCGATTTCTTTGATGAATTTGTATGTTTGAATGGCCAACTCACGGGTCGGTGAGAGAATCAAGGCTCGAGCACCTACAGTTGGTTCACGACGTTTCAATCGCTCCAACATGGGAATAAGAAAGCACGCCGTCTTGCCAGAACCAGTTTTAGCCATAGCCACGACATCTCGACCCTCTAAAATTAAGGGAATTGTCTAAAAAGGACAATGAATTAAGGGGTCGATATGCTTTAAGTAATACGCACCTTTCTTTGAATTGGGGTTGGAACTTTATACCCACGCTTGGTGATACCTTTGAGAATATCATAACTCAAACCCATTGACTGAAAACCACCACTTTTCTTCACTTTTCCGCCGCCTTTAATCGGTTTGAGGTCGGAATCTTTGTTGCCATCATCAAGCGATGGAAAACCGGGAATATCGTCTGATTTTGGCTTTCTCTGTTGATGAAGAAAAGTAAAATTTTAATAAGCGTAAGGTAAAATGTTTCTTTGTAATATTTACCATTGTGTACGTTATTTAATATCACAGCAAATTAACGATTTGTTGCGTTTTGTGTAAATTTATTTCAAAAGCAAGTCAACATTCGGCGGTGTGTAGTCGCACGTGTTGATAAACTTCAAAACGTTTGACACTGACATACCAATGATCAGGGATGATATCAAAATGTTTTTTTCATGTGCATGTGTCGATAATACAGGTCAAGATGTATTGTGTGTGCATTTGTGATACGTTGGTAGGTTTCGTTTTACTTATTTGATTTACACGATAGGGGAAATAAAAAAAAAAACTTCTTAAAAGTAAGATACATCTGCCATATCCATTAAAAACCCCTCCTAAACTTCTCAATGAGTCATTTACAATAATTTCGAAATTGGACCACCTACTTATTTCAGGTATGAATACGAATATTCAAGACTCCCCACTTTTATTAACTTTTGTTTCATTGGAGCAAAAAGAATACAAATATAAGAATAAATCTCTGTTATTTATATAAAATTTGTAATTTCAATCTAAAAATTTAATGTTATTGACTTTTCAGTTTTTATTTTCTAAGTTGCGTTTATTCGTTGATTATTCATTAACTGATAGGGTGGTGTGTTAAGCATTCTTGGCACCGTATATAACAGATGATTGGTGGTACCTGATGCAAGCCTTCTTCTCTTTTGCGTGTTTCGAGCCGATGACTTATTGGAATCCTCAAGTTTTGATCGCTGTACATCTGCTCCTCCATTACGTTAATTTCTTTTCTGCCATTTCTTCCTAACAATTCCTGACTGCCATGTCTTGGAGGCGTTGTAGTTTGTCGATGTGATTGCGCAGCACCTCTCCCCATACCACAAGATCGACTCGATAGTCGATAGGAGCATGATATATGTATACTCGTTGATCACCAGCCTGTTGTGGTGACACCATATTCCTACAGTGTTGAATTCGGGATTCATCACCCTTGTTGCTTGTTCCAGATATGGACGACATGAAACTATTACCGTGTCAACTGCATATGTTGGAAAGGTTACGTCTTTCAGGTAGCTTAGATTCTTAAAAGCATTCCTCTTATCCCCAGCCTTTCTAAAGAATCGATAAGTTTGTTGTGGTCTAAGCTATCTAAAGCTTTGGTAAAGTCAAAAAATTATACTAGACGTTTGCTTAGGGTGTTGTTGAATAAATTTATATAAATTGTTGGTGCTTTTTCCTTTTTTCAAAATTGCCTTATTCGATCTGCGCTATTTTATCATTTATAGAAGGTGGAACTGTAGTAGATCTACGCGATCTTGATACCGCCCTTGCAAATCGGCCTTACGGTACCGACTCCTTCTTCAAGATTCTTAGACACAGTTTACGTGTTGAACTTAAATTTATTGATTTTGTTAATATAGAAGCGAATAATTTGCTTTTAATTCTGTTGCTCTAATATTTTCTTCACCGGACGCTTTTTGAACATTTTTACGACTTTGGTAACTTCAGTGCAATTACTAGCACTTAGAAATATTGAATCTTTACCGGAGGTTTTGTGATGTTCGGATGTTATATAGTATGGATAAATATTTTATTAAACTATGGATGCAGTCTGTCTTAAGAAAATATGTCCAATTTCGTTTCTTAACTTTTTATAAGTGGTTTCGTAAGATAAGTTGCTCAGGCTATTTATCCATCTACGAATAAGTTTATATTTCTTTGCAGCTTTCAGTTAATTCTCTTGTTATATAGCCGATAGCCGGCACGAACGAGCAGGTTCGGCGAGTATGTTCGTCGTTTAGGGCTACCTTTAGCCTTGTAGACCTCGTCCTTAGCTGCTAGCATCTGTTGTCATTTCTCATTAAACCAGGGGTTTCTTGCTGATCTTATGGCCTGCTGGTGTCGTGCCATTGTTCTTCGACATTCTATGCTGTCGGTATTGTTAAGGGATACACGTTGCGTGAAGGTCTCGGCGGTCACTTGCGATTACCGTCTTTCGACATTAAATTTCTTCACAATACATATTTCTGGTTTTCTGTGGCGTGTCAGGTATCCGCATTCTTACCTTGGCTGCAACAAGGTAATGGTCCGATTCGATGTTAGCCCCTTGGAATGTTCGAGCACCCAAAATACTGGATGCGTGCCTCTTGTCTATCGCATCGCATCGCAATGTGATTAATTTGTTGGACCGTTCGTTGATCTGGAGCCCGCCATGTCCCCTAAAGATATCTTCTATTCCTACCTTTGCGTTTAAATCTCCCAGCGCGATTTTAACATCGTACCTCGTTAGTCGCTTATTGATTGAGCTCGTCATGGCCTAAGCGCATATAAGGGTGAATTCGCCTTGATGCGGATTATTACAATGCGTACGCTAATGTCTTGGAAACATAAGACTTCTTGCCTGAGTCTGGCACTTATGACAAATCCGCATCCGAATAGTCGCTGTTTCTGCTCAGTATAACACGCTCCGTAGTAGACGTCACAGTTTTTCATCCTCTTTTTGCCCGGCCCACCCATCGTATTTCCTGAATGGCAGAAATGTATGCTTTGTAGCCGTTTAAAGCTTCCGGTAGTTGTTCGTCTTCACCTCTCCTGTTTAATGTTCTCACATTCCATGCGCAGATGCGATCGTCGTTGTCCTTTTTTCGTTTGGCAGGGTGCTCAACAATAAAATCAGTTCTTTCCGATGCTAATAGCCCAGTTCCCGAATAAATATAATTGACATGTTAAATAAAAACTTATATTCTTTTATTTACTTTTGTTAATTTATGTCCGAAAGGACAATACAAAAAAATCTTCTCCGGTACAAATATTTTAATTTAAAAATAAAAGTTTTACTTCGAAAAGCTGTAGACTTCAATGATTGGCTTATAAGAAAGTATAAACATTTTAAAAAGTAAAAGGTATATAGAATATAGAAATTCTTAAAGGTAACAACTTATTCCGAACAAAATAACAACGGCCGTCATGGCCTTTTTGTTTTGATTTTCTTTTTACCTAAATGTACATGGACAACCAAATGTTGGCCTTTCGCAAATAAACTTCTTTGAAATTACTTGCAGAGTTAGTAGTGACTGCTTGTTGTGTTATCGCGGTTCCGAAATGACATCAAATTGAAACAAATCAATCTTGATGTATTTAAAATCAACGATCGGGACCACGATTCACAACAGCGGTACTACATTTCCGAGTATTCCTCTTCGGCATGTTCGACCAGAAAAAGCGTTTCTAAACGCTCCAATCGATTTCGGAAGTCCTCCTTTTCTTTTTGTGCGATTTCGTATTTTCTCCGGAGTTCGTCGTTTTGTTTTCGCAACTCGAGTAGCTGCCGACATATCTCGGGTATGGTAAGGAGTGGAATCACTGGGGTGCGTTCCTGTTTGACATCACCATGCGTACTTGCCGTGGTAGGTGGCCGTGTGTACGTCGGGCGAGAGTTATTTGCCGCGGGTCCATGCCGCATTTGTAGTAGACGCGGTTCTGGCGATGGTTGTACCGGTGGGTGAATAATCGCTGTCTGATGGTTGTCAACGTCTGAGGAGTCTTCCTGTTCGCTATCCACAGACACTTTGACTATATTTGGCGGTAAGTCGTTTTCCTCTTCATCATCGTATTCTGGATTCTCAAACTGTTCCTGTTTGCAGGTGATTTCTTCATTCTGGGGAGGGAGTGGTTAATTAGGATCGTGCTTATAAGGCAGGCTATGTTCGTCTTACCTCTTCAAAAGATTTTTTACGTGAGTAAACATGTTTATCATCCGATTTTATCTTAACCACTTGAGATCTAAAATGAGAAAACGATTGTCATAAGGAAAAGCAAGTTCACCTTAAATTCTGACACCTACTTGTTTATAGATTCGATTTTCTGCAAACCTTTGAGATTGCCAGTACCATAAAGTTTCTTAAAATCGTTCAGCGATATTATGCGAATGTTCTAAAATGGAAGATCATTGGTCAAACATGTGTTTTTTTTTTGGAGTTAGTCTACACCTCACCTTATATTGCTTGTCATTGCCATTGTTTGGGGGTGGGTCCTTTGAGAAAACCTCCTTTGGCTTTGAGATGGTGTTTGGGCGAACTGGTGGTGTTTTCACTTTTACTGGGGCTACCGCCATACTGTTTTGAAGATTCATTGTTGTTTTGGCTGTTTCTGGATTTTTGCTGCCACCCATTCGTCGTGCCTCGTTCAGGAGCATTTTACCACCCTCGGATAAGACCAGCTGCCGACCGTTTTGCAGAGCTGTTGTAAGCAGATTGTTGGATGTGTCCTCATCTTTTATCATAGAGATGCCATGACTTTTAAGCAGATTTATCGCGGAGCTGTCAAGTAGTTTCTCGTCTGAAAAGGAAATTAATGTTGAAACCTAATAGTGGATCGATCTTGGGTTTGATTTACCGCTGATGTTGTCGAACTGATCCACAGATAGTTCTGTTGGACTGTCTAAGGCTTTGCATTCTTCCAGCGTCATTCTTAATTTCTTGTGCAAAGGTTCATCGTCGTCTATGACCTGGCCCATAATTGAGTTAACAGCTTCATTTGTTTCTTTCTAGATAGGGTGACAAGAGAACACGTTGAGACAGATTTAAAAGGTTTGCTTGTGTTTTGAAAGATATACATAATCAAGTTGAAAAGTAATTTGGAATTTTGAATGGAGACTTGGGACCGAATTGACAAGACTTGAAATACTATGGTTATTGTGGAATCTGATCAAAAATATACCTCAGATAATTCCAGTTTCTGGTAAGTAGGTCCTGCTAAATGCTGCAAGATAGGAAATACAAACACAATCAAATATTAGGAAGAAATTACTTGCAAACCATACAAAAAGAAATGTTAAGGTAGTCTACATTTGCAAGAAATACGGCTTGACTAACTGACTCCCAAGATCTATAAGCGAAGCATCTTAAAATGAAAACAGAATCAGTGTGTGGTCAATGTGGTGATGGTGGTGGTCAGAAGTTCATAAAAGAGTACGTTTCCATTTAATTGAGACAAGGTTATGCTAGTAATTATATGTGAGTAGCGTTACAGTTCAGAGTGAATGTGATCATTAACCAAGGTGCCTCTGTGGAGAGAACGGTCCTTTCAGAACTCCCTCCAGTTGCGTATTTCCATTTATTTCAAGACATTGTGTGCTTTATTTCTGCTTGTGCGAGATGTGTTCTTGAATCTTCGCTTCTATAGCTTGTCAACGCAAACGGGACCAAAGATTTTTTAGATCGGAGATAGGACCTTGCAGGCGATATTGAGGAGACTTATGCCTCTGAAGTTTTCGCAGTTCAGAGAGTCCCCTGTTTTGTGGATCGGGAAACAATGCTAAGCTTCTATTTTTCAGGCATACTTTCATCAGAAGAGATTTGGCTTTTGAGTTGGTGGATGTTATTTACAAAGTCTTTTCCGCCACGGCGGTTAGGTGGAATTTCCAGCAGCCTTATTAAGCTTCAGTTTAGATATTGCTATCCTCACTTCACATAGGTCGGGTGATCGCCAATATTGAATGGTTCGTTTTGCTTGACAGCGGAATGTTGTTCGTCATCGCCCTTCAAAAGTCTGCAGAACTGGTTCTTAAAAATCCTCAGCATCGACTGTGTCTCAACTACGTTATTTCCTTGTTCATCTTGACAGGATTCTGTTCGAGCCTTGTATCCTTGGCTTTGACGTTTTACGCTTTGGTAAAACTTGCGAACATCTTTCCTGGAGTGGCACCTCTCTATATCCTCGATCGCGCGCTTTTCTTCCTCTTTTTTCTTTTTTCTAAAAAGCCGGTGTTCTTCCCTTCTTCTCTGCCTATAGAGCTCAACGGCAGCTCTCGTCTTCACCTGCAGCTTAGCCTTGTAGGCCTCGTTCTTGGCTGCGAGCATCTGTCGGCATTCCTCATCAAACCAGGGGTTTCTGCTGGTGGACAAGTATTTCTGGTTTGTTGTGGCGTAATTGCTATCCACATTCTTCCCTTGATTCATCAAGATAGTGGTCCGAATCCATGTTAGCTTAGAATGTCCGGGCATAAAAAGTACTTAAAAATGTTTTCTGCATCGACAGGTTCAACGCGTAAATAATTCATACATGGAAACATTTGTTTAAATAATCCAAATGCGCATTCTAACTATTACACGTCTAGTTCGCTTATTAGCTCTGTTGTACCTGTCAACAGATCTATTACTTGGAGATAGTGTTGCCGTAGGCATTAGCAATTTTTTCAGAGGATATGCGCTGTCCCGAATATTACAGAATCAGAAAAGTCCATCCACTTTCTATTTTCTTGAAAAGATCGCTGTTGCGCAAGTCTCCCACGTCGTGCGAACTTACGGGACAGTTGACACTTGTGTAACAGAATTTAAGAGCTGGCATATACACAGCCATGCAATTTAATGAGTGATGTCCGTGGTGATGGCGATCTACGAACGTTTGTCCATTGTTTGATGGTGCGTCTATATTAATAAGTATATCGTCGACATCACAGCATACTCCCGGCATCCCTCCCTTTTCAAAAAATTCCTGAATTACTTCACTGACATTGTCCGGCCAAGACACTTGAACCGGAAATTCTACATCATTAAAAACGGACGTAACTTCGGCTACACTTCGGTATACAGCGATTTTAATAGCCCCGTGGACGTCACCCATTGTGTGGTATTGAGCGCCAGGGCCGAACCAATGTAGGGCTAGAAGGTTTTTTTTCACACTCAATGCAGGCTTTTGTTTGGTGGTGCCTTCAACTTTTTACCATGTTTACCAATGAGGTAGTCTACTGTAGCGGAAGGAACACGAAACTTTTCTATAAATAAACGTTCTTCGGCTTCAAAATTGATTCGGGTTTTATGAATTCGCGAGTTATTTTATTCATCATTTTCATCATTTTCAATCGAAAATAAACATTTCGGTTATTTTTGTTTTGTTAAAATAAGCACGCAAAATGATTTATTGTGACCGAATTTATGAAGTCCCGAGATAATACAACATTTTGTAGGAAATTCGAAATTTTGAATCAGACCTCAACTTAACAACTTACCAATTTCGAATTCGTTTGAAGTCTTAGCTGAATAAACCACTACATCGATTTTCTCAAAATTATCACAGGACCTAGCTGGATAACTCGAAGGAGCAATAGGCGATATCTCAAGGGGGCTTGGCATTTCCGGCAAAGTGGTCATTGAATCCCCACTATTAAGTAAATATGTATTGTCATATATCTGGAACACTATAATAGTGAGTCTTGAAATTTTATCCAGGCATGGTTTTAAGTCGCCGTTCAAAAAAATTGAGCGGATTCAGAAAAGTGGACATGGTCCCTCCCATACAAAAAAATATCCAAGTGTGAGCATATGAATTGCTAATCTGAGTAGCTGAGTAGAAAATGGGCATGGTAGAGAAAGTAGACGCGGCACCTCCCATACAAAGTAAATATTTAATGCCACATACATGTATCAGTAAAATATTGAGTATCTGAAAATCAAACTCCCGAAATATCCAAAACAAAAAATCCCGAAACAAAAAAACTTAATATCTCAAAAACAAACCCAGAAACCGGAAAACCCAAATTCCTGAAAATCAAAAATCCAAAATCCCGAAAATCCAAATTCTCGAAAAACCCAAATCCCAAAAACTTAAAATACCGAAAACCTAAGATCCCAAAAATCAGAAAAACAGAAAATTCTAAGAACACAAAATCCCAAAATACCGGAAACTCAAAAAATTTAACCACCCCTATCGAGGCATCCGTTCGGAACAAAATTTTCTCCGATTTTTTCGATATTAGCGAACTGCATTTCGAGTGGATCTTCAGATGGAATGCATCGCACATGATCGCGCGACGGCTTAATGTGTTAAGTCAACCATTTTTGACACCTACGCGTTGAACTACTTCGGAAGTTCTGCGACGAAAAATTGTTGCTTCTTACAAAAATGGAAACCACCCCAAAATTGTGATTAAAATAAAAAAAAACATTTTTTCTTTGTGTATTTCTACAAAATCGTGCTCTAGAAAAACAAAACGACAAGAACGCAACGAGAAAAAATTGTTTAAATATTTTTTTTCACTCACTTTTCACATTTATAAAATTACACAGATGACAGATTGTCAAATGTATCTACGCGAATGTATGCTTCATTTATTTTGTTCCGCAACGAATACCTCGATGGTAAATTGAGTTCCGAACGGAACTGACTTTTGTTTCGGAAATTCTTTCAGCGAATACCTCGACAGGGCTAAATATCCCAAAACCCAAAAATCCCAACATGAAAAAAAAAAAAAAACAAAAATGCCAGAAATCGAAAATTCGGAAAATTCAAAATTTGAAAAACCCGAAATCCTAAAAGTTGAAAACCCGAAAAACACATAATTCTAAAAATCAAAAATCCTAAAATCAAGAAAATTAAAAATCCTTAAAATCACGATAATCCAAAATCTTGAAAACCCCAAATCCCAAAAACCCAAAATCCCGAAAATCAAGTCAGAAAAACACAAAATCCAAAAAATGAAAAATCCCGAAAGCGCAAAATGCCGGAAACCTTAAAATTTCAAATCCCAAAAATCCCTAAAAAAAGCAAAAACTTCCGAAATGATAAAATTCGAAAAACACAAAATCCTGAAAACCCAAACTCACGAAAATCAAAAATCTAGAAAACCCGACAATCAAAAGTCAAAATAACACAACATCCTAAAAATGAAAAATCGCGACAGCGCAAAATGCCGGAAACTCAAAAATTTCAAATCCCAAAAATTCCTAAAAAAGCAAAAACTTCCAAAATGATAAAATTCGAAAAACACGAAATCCTCAAAACCCAAAATCACGAAAATCAAAAATCTACAAAACCCCAAAAACCCGAAAATCAAAAGTCAGAAAAACACAAAATCCTAAAAATAAAAAATCCCGAAAGCGCAAAATGCCGGAAACTTAAAAATTTCAAATCCCTAAAAAATAAACAAAAACTTCCAAAATCCCAAAATGATAAAATTCGAAAAACACAAAATCCTGAAAACCCAAAATCACGAAAATCCAAAATCTAGAAAACCCCAAATCCCAAAAACCCGAAAATCAAAAGTCAGGAAAACACAAAATCCTAAAAATGAAAAATCCCGAAAGCGCAAAATGCCGGAAACTTAAAAATTTCAAATCACAAAACCCAAAAATCCCTAAAAAGCAAAACTTCCAAAATCCCAAATATGAAAAAATTTTAAAAATTCAAAAAACCGAGATCCCAAAATGATTAAATTTGAAAAACACAAAATCCCGAAAATCAAACATCCGGAAAACCCAAAATCATGAAAATTTAAAATCTCAAAAACTTAAATTATAGAAAACCAAAAAACTTAAAAGCCCAAAAAACCCAAAATCTTGAAAATCTAAAATCCTTAAAAAAAACAGTATGAGCATATGAATTGCTAATCTGAAAAGTTGAGTTAAAAATGGGGGTAAGAGAATAAGTAGGCGTGGTTTCTTCCATACAAAGTAAGCATTAAATCTCATATATCTGAATAACTAAAATAGTGAGTATCTTTTAAATTTTTGTGAGCTCATAAGCAATTAATGTCAGTTGCTGTTGCTGTTGTTGATTCATTGAGTTATTTTTCATAAATATCTGGTTATTATACAGGCTGTCCGCCGGGAAGGTATACTACTTTGTTTGTTTATAATTTTTGATTAAATGGAAGAGAATGGATCTTGTATTGATATCTGTTTTATTTAATGTCGGCTATTATGTATGAATACAATATCAGGTAAAAGTCCGCCTCTGTTAGTCTCACAAATGCGGTCCCTTTTGAGCACAGTTTTCATTTCACTCTCAAACATTTCATGCGGTATTTCATTGAAATTCATCACGAATATTTTGTTTGAGTTGCTCAATCGTTTCTGTTTTTTTTTTTTTCATAAACCTTGCTTTTCAGATATCCCCTCAAAAAGAAGTCCGGAACAGTCAAATCCGGCGACCGTGGAGGCCAATCAACATCACCATTTCTTGAAATAACTTGTTGTGGAAAGAGGACTCGCAATAATTCCATTGTAATCCTGGCTGTATGCGATGTGGCACCGTCTTGTTGATACCACATGTTAATCAAGTATGCAGTTGTGGCGTTTAAAAGTTTCCAATCATATCACGATATCGCTCCCCACTCACAGTTACCGTTACACCGTTTTCATTTTCAAAGAAGTAAGGTCCAATGATTCCTCCTGACCAAATTGCACACCAGACTGTAAATTTTGTGGGTTTTCCTTTGCGCAGAACCAACTATTCTGTTTATTCACATATCTATTCAAATGAAAATGTTCCTCATCCCCGATTATGATTTTTTCATGAAAATCGGGGTTGTCATGGGATAGCTGTGACATCCTATTGGCATATGTACGGTGGCGTAAATGGTCTTGTTGAAGAAGCTCTTGTGTCAACTGAATTTTAAACGGAAACAAATGCAAATCCTTGTGCAAAATTGTGACCAAAGTTGTTCTTCGAAGACTAAGCTCCTGAGCACGGCCGGCATCGAATTGAAGTTGATTAATTGTTTTGAACACTTCCTTGAGCAGCAGTAATGTTTTCAGCCGATCTTTCAGTACGTTGTGGTCCATGCTGGCCTATCACCTCTTTCTTCGAAATCATTCACTACACGATAAACAGTGCGTTTTGTTGGCACGTTGTTTCTCCCAAAAATTTCACGTAACTTTCCCATCGTCACAGTAATCGATGATTGATTTTGATAAAATGTTTTAACGATTAAAACACGTTGGTTTATCGAATATTTTTCTGTAATAAATTTGCCACGTGTCTACTTCATGACTGCCAAATATGAACTGTCAAGACTAACGTTTATCAAAATGGCGGCAAAACAAAGTAAACTCCATGCAAACAATTTGATAATTTTACGCGAATGATAATGTGGGAATGGCGTTTGTACACCCTATCCCATAGCATATGGAATAAAAAACCAAAAAATGTTTTTGCCACCCCTATGTGTAGCGAAGCGCACTGGGTACCAGCTATTGGTTATATTTTGCCAACAATTTAACAATTATTTTCAACAATATGTCCGCAATTGTTGTTTTGAGTTACAAAAACTGGGAAATTAAATAATTTCCCATTTGTTAAAGATAGTTATAGCAATAGTTATCTTGCATGTTCACCTTGTTGGTTTGGTGTCTAGTCTTAAGTAAAAAATTATTTGTTGCAGAATGCTTGTTATTTCGTGGTATACGCCACAGGCTTTGAATGCTTTTCATATGTTTGGAATTCACCTGCGAAAATTGGAATGCACTAGATTAAGTTTGATGGGTTGTTGACGCCCAAGTGAGTCGTCGAACCCGCATAGGCATGCGTGGACCCATAGCGACACCCTTTGTTGTACCTGAAAAGAAAGCTGCGCTAATATGAAGAGTGATACTTTGGTAATTTGCGCTGCTCCATTAGAAGCTGACGATCCGTCAAGTCCTCGTAGTAGAAGCTGAATAAGATTTTGTTACGGCTGTTGCTGATGTGGCATGACAGTGACACATTAGGTGGACGATGTCCTCCTCGACGTCTGGGTCTCCGCACTTCCTGCAAAGTTGGTGCGAGTCATTTAGGTTAATCCTATGGGAGTGTTTACCTAGCAGATTGTGGCCTGTTGTGACTCCCACCGCTATAGAAATGGAAGCTCTGTTTAGAGCTATAAGCTTGTTAGATTTGCTAAAGCTTATTTCCGGCCAAAGGTCTTTAGTATGTTTGCAAGTGTTGATGTTTTGCCAACTTCCACCTAGATTTTGTTTCACTTTACGTGAATCTGGTTACTATCTGTTTTTTGAAAGTAAGTGTGGGTCTAACCCTATTGTCGCATAAGGAAGTGCTGCTGGGCGATCACGATCCTAGTCTGGCTACCTCATCAGCTTTTACGTTTCCTGGAATGTTATTTGGACTGTGTTCTGGTTACAAAGAGTCTTGACTCTTGAGCTCTGAGCGGCAGCATCCAACTACTCGTGATTTTATTATGTTGGATGTGATATGTCCAATATTCTAGCCGACTTGGCAGCTTCGAGTTTTCCAAGCAGAGATCTTAGCCATACATCTCTGCTTGGAAAACACTGCACGAGTCGATGCATGGAATGGATGTGTTTAACTCGATTCTTTCGGAGTAGACCCCAGAGGCCACTCCTTTTTCCATTTTAGATCCATCGGTACAGATTGCTATTTCCTTATTGGATACCACATTGTTTGAAGACCATTCGTCTCTACTAGGTATCCTGGTTGAGTATTTAGTATCAAAGTCGTTATATGGGATGGTGTAGTCAGATGCCCCATTCTCATATTCTACTGATTTCAGTATAGTGCTAGTACCAAATTGGTTGCCAGCTTCTTTGAGGCGTGCAGCGCTTTTCGCTGTCAATCCGCTGTAGGTCAATTGGGGGGAGGTTTAAAATTGTTTCCAAACCTGCTGTGAGGCTGATGCACATAGCTCCTGTTATGAATACACATGAACCTTTGTCAGTGCAGTCATGAGTTTCGTCTTTTGAATGGAATTCCAACAGACTAAGCAACCGTGCGTAGGTGAGAATTGGCCTGACGACAGCTTTGTATAGCCATTTCGTGATCTTCGGGGAGGGAGCGCATTTCTTACCGCAGATTCTAATGCAGTTGTATAGTGCAATATTAGCTTTATTTATCCTTTCGTATCACCCCAAGGTATTTGGCACTTACTGACAGTGAGGGGTCGACCCTCCTAGAGTCGATGCCGCAAACTCTGTGATTGACCTCTTCTTAGTAAAGAGGACTAGTTCAGTTTTGTTCGGATTTACACCCAGGCCGCAAGGTTCTAACCATCTGTTGGGTATGTTAAGGCTAGTTTGCATGATTGCGCTTAGAGTCGATGGGATTTTCCCACAGAACTACATCGTCTGCGTAAGCCACCGTTTTTATTGCGGTGGTTTCTAATCTCCTCAATGCTTCGTTGACTACTAGTAGCCAGAAAGTGGAGAAAGAACACCTAACTCTGGAGTACCTCTCGTCGTTACTATCGTTTTGGTACAATATACCAATGAGGTTGAGATGATGCGTTTTTTAAGCATGGTTATGATCCAGTCACTGATGACAGTATCTATTCCCGCTTTTCCAAGTGCTATCTCGATTGCTTCTGTTTTTACGTTGTTGAAGGCTTCTTCTATGTCTAGGAATGCACTTATTAGACTCAAAGACGAGCTATCCGATTATTTTCTTACTTGAAATCTCCAACATTTAGCTAAGACTTTTAGGCCATGATATAATCAACAGCAATTCAAGTGCAGAGTAAATGTACTGATGGAACCATCATCTAGATGCGCTGTTTCAATGTAAAAGGTTCGCCTTAGAAGAGAAGTATATAACAAGAAACAAACTATCCGTAGTTGTTCTAGAAAGGGCTTCACACACTTGGCGCCTTAGCCCGACGAATGAGTGATAAGCAACATTTCTGCACGTAATTTCTGTCGTCAGAATTTATAACGAAGACGAGGTAGCTAAGTGACTTACTAACTTCAAAATTCTGATACTCTTTCATTGCTAACAATAGTTCCTTCCGCATACCAGTAGCACGCTCAAGGTAATTCGAAACAAAATTCTTTCAAGAATCCACTCACCTCATGTTGTTCGTTGTATTTCTTGCTCTGTTGCATTTGCCGAGCCGTCTCTAATTCCTGTAGTATATCCGCCTGTTCGGTGAGTACGGCTAATGCGATTGGAGTCTTTCCGAATTTCGAAATAGCCGTCACGTCTGCATGGTGCTTGAGTAGTAGGCGTACAATAGACTTGTGGCGTTTCTCCACCGCCCAGTGTAGCGGTGTCATTCGGAGCTGCAAAGAAAATACTTTTGAACAATGTTGCAGTCAACGTTTGAAGACATCTTACCATATCTCTAGGATTCAACGCGCATCGGTATTCAATCAAGAGTTCTACAATTCGTTCGTGTCCATAGAACGCGGCCAAGTGTAATGGTGTTCGGTCAACCTTTGTGCGGGCATCTTTATTAATCCCCGAAGTCACAAGTAACTTGCAAATGTCATACCAATTGTTAACAGCCGCAAAGTGAATTGCAGTCATTCCAAGCTAAAACGGATGTAGTAAATCTCACTGGAGGTGATGGGTTACACTTTTACAGCTTACCCAATCAGAGGCGAATGGTGCACCCTTCCTCATCATCGCTGCTACACCGTCTATGTCATTGTCACGTGCACATTGCAGAAGTTTTTTCCCTAAATCCATTACAGACGCTTGCATACGAGTGTTGGCCATGATAATATCCGATGAATCGCTCATGGTTAGGCGCTAGAATCAGACCAAATTAAAACCAAAATAAATGTCCCCGCTCATAGTAAAATAAAACACTCACCGATTTCATATTGGCCATGTTGCTGAAGATTCCATGATTTGTATTGAGAATGCTACCACTGGTGACGCCAACACCGCCGCCATCCTCCAAGGAATACACCTTTCCGTCCGACCGTATAGCGGCGACTATTTTATTTCCCACCATACTTATATGTCGCGAATTTCGTCTCCCTTCGCAATAAATAATTCCAATTCATAAAATGATTGAAAACACAAACAAAATCAAAAAAATAATAGAAAACAAACGAAAACCAAATGAAAACAATTTAGTGTCCCTGTTGCGGATGACATTTTATTTTTGACAGTTGTTGCTGTCAAAACACAGCGGATATCTTCATACAAACAAATTCCAACCTTTTTACAAAAACTTTTAGCAAAGTTACTTGATTTTCGGTGAAGAAATCATCACTAAATGGAGAAATTGAAGCTTGCACATTCTGTTTTACAAGAACTTGTAATTTTATGTAATAAATTGAAAGTTGAAGTGAAATTTTACGGATAATCCTGCGAAGCGAATTTGACAACAATGGAGAAGCAAGTGCTTTCCAGTTCCGCTAATCGTAAAACGGAAGTCAGTAAAATTGTTAATATCAAATTTGTGCGGGATTTTTATAAATGTATTCTATCACCAAGCGATAGGGTAGAATTTGTCAAAAACGTAGATATAACATTTTTTGGGGTTTATTGTGTGTTTACTTACAATTGTTGGTGCGAAATAGACCGTCTGGGCAAATTGTCACATAGAAATGTTGTGCACTCTGCGAATGGATTTCTGCTTCAAAACTGGTTTTGACGTTTCCCGCTGCAATGGCGAAATTTCGATAGTGGTTTGTGTATGTGGTACGAGTCGGTAAGATAGAGATGAGTTGACTTGTTGGTTGGGTAGTTTGGAATATTTAATGACCTGACCGGCGTGAATTCAAATGTATATTCATTTAAATTTAAACAAAATGTTCTTATCTTCGAGCACGGAATTAAGTTGAACAATAAAACGTGTAAAATATATTGCTGTAGTGGTGTATTACACATTTCGTTTTAAGAGCTTTAAGCTATGAACGCATTTTATAACTTGTTGGAGTGTAAATCGAATATCTCGATACCAAAATTAATGATTCACAATGCACAATTAGGTATGTTTATTGTAAGGCAGGATAAGGTGAGATCACATTACCCTCGCATTACCAGCAATATTTCAAACGCAGAGCAGATCTCACGTGTTCAGATGCACTTACTTACTTACTTACTTAAGTGGCGCTACATCCAGGAATGAACCTGGGCCTCAACCAACATGCCTCTCCAATTAGCCCGGTCCTTGAGGTCGGTTTCTACTTGTGCGCGCCACTTAAGGCGAGGTCTTCCTCTACTGCGTCCGACGTCTAGCTGGGAATCAAAGACTATGCGAGCCGGAGTATTGGTATCCATTCGTTCTACATGTCCTAGCCATCTTAAACGTCCAATGTGGAGTTTTTTGACCAGAGGCATGTCGCTGTACAACTCGTATAGTTCTTGGTTGAATCTTCGTCTCCATAGCCCGTCAACGCAAACGTGACCGAAGATTTTTCGAAGAAATACAGTTAAAGTTGAAATTAAAACTTGCAAATTTAGCCCCAAGTCAACCAACATTTTTTGGTTGAGCCGTGGTTTATATTTAGCAGTATTGAAGGTATTACTTCTTTAATAGTGTTGGTTTTGTGGGGATATGTGTAACTTTCAATTAACTGCACGCATGAAATGACCTGGCATTACAATACAAATACCCAGCGGAAAAGTGACAGATATAAGATAATCGCAGAATGCACTAGTGTACAAGAGAAAACATACCAAATGTTATAATACACTCATCAGAGTTGTCGACCCATTCGTAGGCAAAGTGTTTTTCGAAAGATCAGTCTGCTAGTAGGAGCTCTCGTTTACAGATAAACTAACTTATATAAATACCATGAGAGTTAAGCCTAATATACTAAATATCAAAACCTTGGGCGAGGGGAGAAAAACTAGCGTAACTCAAGTGGTTGATTTCCCTCTGAACATCTGCTGCTTTAGTACCTGAAATAAAGAGACAGCAATCCTACAGGTCTCACTGAGCCAACGGTTGAATTTTTGAAGCGAACTCGTCTTTGGATCCAGTGTGTTTTTGGGGACAAACTCAATACATAATAACAATCTTCAAGATGAGATAATACTTCGGTCCTACAGAGAAGAAAAGGTTATGCAGGTATAAATATGTATCTCTTAGCTCTAAGGCCGTGTGTCAATTGCGTTAAAAAGAGGATTAAATGGTATCCACTGTATAATTTTTGACTTTTCTGCACCATACTAATGTCAAAAATTATCCACTGGCTAAAATATTAACGCAATTGACACACTGTCTTAGAAAATAATTTGGTTGAAACGCCGCTGATATGGCAATAGAGGTTCCATGTTGTTACCGTGATACATGTGAACCAATTGTGAACCCTAAAGTGAATTAACTCTTCTGATTTCGATTGACGAATAGCAAGTATTGGTAGATGTTTCAGGCACTAAATTTTAGTTAAAATGTTGTCCTCACTCTGTCTCTTCACCCGTCTTACCATTAGGGCGCGGTTACGACCAACGCTAGTAAGCGTTGGCGCTAGTGCGCTACAAAATCTAATGTGTGGTAGTCCACGCTGGTCCTCGTACTTTACAAAACATTGATTTTCAAGTTTACTAGCTTGTACTTGCGGATACAATCGTCCACGTTTGTATTACTAGCGCACTCTCTTACTAGCGTTGGGCGTAACGGTGCCCTTGCCTATAGTTTATGATGACTTTCGATACTGGCGGCATTTATGTCAAATTGTTAATTTGTGTATGTACAACTTCAAGTGATGTTGGATTCTAAAGAGTCGCCCAGAATGCTTATCTGCAGCTAGTATCTTGTATCGCTGTCAAAAGAGAGATACATTTATTCCATGAAGTTGCCCTTTGAACGAGGATACACGTTCTGTACGACTTACGGCTCGACTTAATTTTAACTTCTGACTCAGCTACTAGATTCGGTTACAGATACGCATTCTGTAGCAGTCAGCCGCGCTGACAGGTCATTACCTGTCTTCTAAAATCAACTTTCCTAATATTTTTATGTATAAGTGCCTGTACACGAAGGCTCTTACTCGTAAGCTGAATGTTGGAAGAAATTTTCTAACGGGTAGGTCGACAGGTAATTTTATGCCAGCAGTTAAAACTCACAAAACTAACGCCAATAAAGAAGTATAAATGTTCATTGTAGCAAATCTAAACCTAGTCCCGATGGAACTAGTCAACTAGTGTTAAAGAGAAAACAATACCCAAAACAAAGTTAACTTTCACAGTTGTCGGCCTAGTCGTTGGCAAAAAAACGTTTGCATTAGGAATGCTATTAAGACCTCTTATGCAAATTTACACGAACGCTTATAAAACTCGGGTGAAGCATACCAGTTTTGACATTTCAAGTCATCGTATCGGTGTTAATTTGTTAAATTCAACCATTTGAAATATTTTGAAGCAGAAAAATAAAATTTTACATAGCTGAACAGATTGGTTTACTTTTAGGAAAGCTATAGAGAAGTTAACGAATTATTCGTGGCACACCAGCTTCCAATTTGCACTAGTGACGTTGCATATGATTCTATAATTAATCAGGTCCTTTACCAACATGCCTCTCCAATTACCCCTATCGGCCCTATAGTTGCGGTATTCAAGTTGGTGGAGGTTGGCTTCTACTTGTGGGCGCTAGTTAGAGTGCGATCTTTATACTGCGTCCGACTGAGAATCGAAAGCTCAACAAGTCGGAGTACTGGGGTCAATTCGCTCTACATGTCCTAGATATCAAACTTTGTCTTCGCAGCCCATCAACGCAAACGGAACCTAATTCTACCTAATTTACCTAATTCGGCTCCGTACACCATGACTGGGATGACAGGCGTCTTATTTAGGATATACTTAGTAGTCGAGTGAGGGCTTCATTGCTAAATTGCGTTCTTTACCAGCTAAAACATCGGTTGACAGATGTAATTCTTTGTTTGATTTCTGATGATATATAGTAGAGCCAATGTAGATAAATCCTCTTACGACCTCATAATTGTAGTTATCAACAGTGACGTTCTATTTATTTTATTTAATGTTGAGTGTCCTTTCTTATTGACTGCATATAATTAGTCTTACCCTTAGGTATATACTTTTTAATCAACATTTACCTTGCTTATACTAGGAAACGTTGCTGTGACATATACGACCATTTTTACATTGTCGGCGTGTGGTAATAGTTGCACATACGCGTGAATAATTCTGGGCGTCTCATTTTTGTGGATCGTGCAAACTTTCTTCGACGGACTCAGTGGCGCGATGGTCAGTGCGACAAACTGCCGCGCAGATGGTCTGGGTTCGATTCCCAGCCGTAGCAACACCTAAAATAATTTTTCACTGTCCCTCCACTCGTGATGAACTGACAAATCATCCGAGTAGTATAAATTGTCAAGAATAGCTTATCTCAACTTCGCCGTTCGGAGTCGGCATAAAACAGGAGGTCCTGCCATCATGCCTTGTACACACGCACACATGAATGGTTGTGAGAAATCTAGGCCCTGGGTACTAACGAGCTTGTTGTGCCAAAAATTTATATATTTTTGCAAACTTTCTTTAGCCATAATTACATTCATCCGACCAAATATTACTAATACCACTAATACGTTGATTTATGTTGCTTCCCAAATACATATGCCTCGGCAAGAAGACCATCATTCGCAGCAGCCTTGTTGAGCTTCAGCTTAAATATTGCTTTCCTAATGTGATTTATGTCAGGTCGGAAGTAGTTTTCGCCATCACCGCCAATGTTTAATGGTTACCTTTGAGTTAAAATCTCACTTCACGACGTGAAAATCAGGTTTTATCAGACCGTATATGCCGTATACTACCAATACATACCAAATAGTAAAAGGATTTAGGTACTGCATTAATGTCAATTATGTCAGAATCAGGAATCTGTCATTTGATATCTGAAAGTGAAAAATGTTATCCTTTCGACCTTTAAAAGAAAAACGAAGCGAATAATTTAAGGGTAAGTTAGGTCGTGTGTCAATTGCGTTAAAATGGGGGTTAAACTTTTTCCACTGGCTAATTTTTGACATTTCGGCAGTTGCTATCCATCTCTGTAACCCCTCAGTAGGTATATCAAATGTCAAGAATTAGACACTGGATACATTTTAGCGAGCTGTTGAGCAGGTTAAAATTTTGAAGTCTCTAGTCACCATACAAATGTCGAAATTTATCCACTGGCTAAAATTTTAACGCAATTGACACACGGCCGTTAACCGTGCTTATGAGTTTTTCGTAAATTTGTTTTTTTTCTCTGAACGTATTTACCCCTTATTCATAAATTTTGAGAATAAACTCATTTTGACAGAAAAAGTACGGAAACAGACCTAAATACTGAAAAAAAATAGTATGTCATCCCTGCTGTCAAATAATTTATCCTCAAAAGCATTAAATAAAAACACACTCTCGAATTTTGTTCATTTAAATTCATTATATTTCTTGTTTACTCAATTTCAGTCGTATATAATATAATGTCGATTATTACATACACAGTTTACGATTCTATTTCCTTATCGTTTCTAAATTTTTTAAATCCTCCTACTATTTGTGTTAATCAATTGTTTTCCTTTGTTTTTTTTTCTACTTTGTCTTACAACATTGTGATAAGGTTAAGTACATCTCCCTCCTTTTGACTTAAAACAACAAGGGCTGGGAACTAAATAAATTCGATAGCACTCAACTAAATGCGTTTGATGTAACAAAGCCCTCTTGACAGGATCACATTTTAAAAAATAAAATTTTATTTTTTCTTATTTTTAATCAAAGTACACATTGCTTTACTATGGTGTTTTAATTTTCATTTTAAATTTTATTTTTGGCAATTTTTTTTTTTTTTTTGGCAATTGAATAATGCGAATGTCTGGAAACCAACCATTTTCTAATTGTATTTGCTTCTGTGGGAAATTTTATTGAGTATTTTATTTTTTGCTTTTATTTAATATCTGTTTTAATATTTAACTCATATTTATAGTGTTCTGTTTCAGTTTAATGTTTTCTTTTTATTTTATTTTTTTCTTATTAATATTTACAATTAAATAAAAGGTGAAATGCTTTAAAAACATTATCGCCGCTAGTATCCTTTTTTCAATATCATTATTGTAGATATCCTTAACTTATAGTTAGACTACACAGTATTATAGTATACTAAACTAATTATTTGCTTTCTTCACGAAGGGTTTTTGTTTTTGTTTCCAATTAGAAACGTTTTTTTTATCATTTTATTTTATAGAATTACTTTCTGTTTTACATAATATATATGAATATTTAGGTGTATATAATTATTAGCGGTAACGATAAATCTTATAACTGTATATAGAAATGGTAAAGTGTTGCGCTTCATTTGTAGGCAGTTGTTTTATTAATATTTTTTTTATTTTTTTTTTTGGTAAAAGTGTTTTTTTTTTAGAATAGAATTGTGTTTGCTAAGAATTTAATTTAAGGATTTTAGAAAAATATTTTTTAAACTTTTTGCTTCTTTTGTTCTGAGGATAGGTGTGTAATATTTTGTCTACTTAGACAATTTTGTGTATTAGTCTATTTTTTTTGTGTTTTAAGTTTTTTCTTGTGGGTTTTACAAATTTGTGTATGCTTGCAATTGCTTGTAACAATTTTTACCATCTCATAAAAACTGGATAGTGTTAGACAGTCTCCTATATATTTCCTTATTCAAGATAATATCTTTATGGATTTGCGTTACACGATTTAGATTCGTCTATATTTTCTTATTTTTTGTGAAAATTTATCAATTTGATTAAATTTTTGTATAATTTTCACTATATCACCAATTTTTTTTTTGTATAGACATTTTGTTAAACTTATGATTATGTATTATAATTATTATTATTTTTTGACACTCTTTTGACACACATTTATAGATGGGAGCTTGATAACTCCAAATGAGGTTTATTTTTATATTTTTTAGTTTATATTTGGTTATCTTTTAGTCGGAATTTTATTCCACTTAAGTTAAATGATTTTTATAAGTGGTATTGTGAATTGCAAATCGAACTACTCAGCCTTCAAAACAGATACAAGATAAATAAAAACAAAACTTCAGAAAAAAAAAATTAATTAGCTCTCTCTTTAGTGCAATTTTCTATTAAGCATGATACACCTACTGAAGAACCTAACAATAGCTTAAGGCCGTGTGTCAATTGCGTTAAACTTTATCAACTGGCTAATTTTTGACATTTCTGCAGGTGCTTTCCATCTCTGTCACCCCTCAGTAGGTATATCAAATGTTAAAAATTAGCCACTGGATACATTTTAGCGAGCTATTGAGCAGGTTAAAAATTTGAAGTCTCTAGTTACCATTTTAATGTCAAAATTTATCCACTGGCTAAAATTTTAACGCAATTGATACACGGCCTAAGCGTAGAACTGTAGAAAGAGACAGAGGTAGATGGGTTAGTATTTGTTCTGCTGGTAGATCTAAAAAAGAACAGAACAATGAAGTTGAAATAAAGCGGAATTGAGAAATGTTTACAAACAGTAGGTCTGTTATCGTGTAATGTTTTTTTACTGATGTATACCAGTATACAAAAAATACACATTTATGGAGCAAAAGACTCGTTCAGTTCATCGCCCTAAGCATCGCGCCACTGCGCTCGTTAGTATGGATTCAAGAAATTTGATTCAACCATTGTGGGAAAAATAACCAGTAAATGGGGAGAGATGACGGGGAATCTATTTAAAAATAGCATTGATTTTAGCAAATCGGTCATTTATTAGAAGATCACTAGCCAGCATGGAAACACATTACTACCTGCAGAGGAAAATAACGAATTACCTAGATGGATGGAGTAAAGTACGATAACGTCTTAGCTGGAATTCCGCTCCTATTTATTCCTTTGACTATTTCTGTCATGCGATATCAAAATAATTGAATAAGCCGATGTCATCGCGGCAAAACATATTCACGACATGAGACAATCACCAACTAAGCAGTGAATAAATCAAAGACTGGTTGGACGCGTCCGATTAGAACGAGCGGACTAAAAAACTAAATAACCAGTCGAAAAGTGTTACCTACGTGAATATCAAACAACGACAGATTAATTTAATTCTCAGAATACTTAGAAGTAATGATCAACCATAACGACCGTGAACTAATCAAACCGAAATGCATAAGTTAAGTAATGCAAACAGCGGTTTCCGAATACATACTGCCAAACATTTGATTACCTGGGTATCATGGAAGGATAATAATATGTAAAGGAGTTAGTTAGTTATTCAAGCCTCCGATTTTTTTGGCTTAAGTACGGTTTAACTCCTGCTACGATCCATTCACAGTAGTTAATTACTCAGAAACTGCTCTTAACCACTTACGCTTGGCTTAGCTAAACCATATACCACACTTTTAAATGAAAAAAAAACTTAAGCCTGAAATTTAGCTCTGGGTTTTACTTAACTAAGCTGCGACTTAGCTCCTATTGTGAAATCGGGCATAAGAATTCTCCATGACTAAGTGGCAAGCTCGTTCGGATAGCACCACGAAATGCAAATGGATCTGCAAGTGGATCCCGTCTGTCGAGGTCTGGAAAAATTGACTCCACGGTAACTGCAACAACCATCTTACGCTGTTCTTGTACGGCCGCGGTGGCTATCGGTTTTAGGGTGTGTGCAGTAGCCTAGTGGTTAGTGCATCGGAGTACTTAGCGCGGGGTACCAACGTTTTTTTTCACTGCTCCACATATTGTAAAAGTCTGACAAACATACAAGAATAACACTGTCATGAGGAGCTTCTCAAATTTTGCTTTGAGATTTGGCGTTGAACGGGAGGTGCTTACATGTTTGTAGTGCGATCAGAGGAATACTGGACAGAAATCTACGGGTTCGTTCAAAAGGTGATAATCAACTTTAGCATTTTACCAAATATAATGGGAAAGTCAGTTATAGATCATGTAGGTAATAAATGCACACCAACGTGATCCCATGACGGTCTCAGCGGCGCGATGTGGGTTCACAAGAAATAATTGACTCACGTGTGGCAGCGGTTATTGAAAAGTGTGCATTGCAATGGATTTGTTTACAGTCTCGGAATACTAAGAGAACGTGAAGCATGTGACAGAACTTTCTAGCTTCATAAATGCGTTTTGGTTTCAGGTAACCATAGGCTCTAAAAAATTAAGATTCCCGCCCTACAACCGACTTTTAATATATTAGTGAAGTAAATGCCAGCAAAGTTTGTCAGGAAAATATATGCCTGATGAAGGGAATCTTGAAATCACTTCCCGATTAAGAAAGTAGATACCAAAATACCTGATAAATTCACCCTCAACGTATTATCGCCTCTAGGTTCGTCAGACTACTGGTCATATCATCAATTTTCTCGTACTCCAGCCAAACAGTTAAAGAACATTCGCATAAATAAAAGACTCCAACAGAGGAAAACCGAACAAAATTCAAACAAGCCAGAAATGACTTTTATCCCCATTTGAAACCTGTCCAATTCCTATACGACCAAAAGTTGAGGCAAGAAATTCTACAATGTCCTACAATGTCCTATTGTATTTTTTTGATCATTTGTCAAAAATGTACAAAATTCGGAATCATCATCCGTTCCGACGCTCATTCACAATGACATTACAGCTGTCAGATGTTTAGACGAATCCAATCTGCAGCCAGTTCTACATTGCCAGATTGTGCCCAGTCTAGTCTCCTCCTGTACTTGAGAACTAGATCATTATATGGGACGAATACACTTTCGTACTCGTACAGTTGTAAGAGTTTTATTTGATCTTGATATTCACAAATCCGTTGCTACAGATGGTATACCTATCCCCCATTATTCTGAAGACTGCATATGTCCAGCCTATACCAAAAAAGGCAAATCTTCTTCTTTCTCCAACTAACGAACAATTGCACTTACGTCCCCTCTTTCAAAGCTCATGGAAACGGTCAAAAACCGTCAAATTATGAAATATCTCGAAACACGAAATCTTCTTAATGACCGACAGTATGGATTTCGCAGCAACAGATCCACTAGTGATTTGATGACATATCTCACAATAGGAGAAAGTAAGATTGTTTTTGCATCAAGGTTTTGGCATCAAGCCCTTTTGCCGAAAATGCGTGCATTTGGAATCGAAAAAAACTTCTTTTATGGATTCGAAATTACCTTTCGAAACGTTCCATTTAAGTTGTTTTGGACGGTTTCAAGTCTGCAACTCACCAAATAAATGCTGGTGTCGCTCAAGGCTCAGATTTTGTCTCCGACTCTCTTTCTAGTTTTTATAAATAATATCTTGTCTGCAACTTCTAATACAATTTATTCATTCGCTGATGACAGTACTCTCAGCTTCTCATATTCGTTTTCAGGTCCACGTCCCTCATCTTCGAACGTGGACTCTAAACGACAACATATGTTAAGCTCATTGAAATCCGACCTAGACAGCATCATCAAATTGGGTGAATCCAACAGAGGAGAATTCAATGCTTCCAAAACACAAAGCTGTCTTCTGTCGTTAAAGCGAAACCAAAATCTAGAGCCATTATCCATGAATGGCACCTACGTCGAAGAAACCGAAAAACTTTCCATGTTAGATATGTGTGCTAGAATTACGTTGCAGCGAAATGTCTAGGTTTCCTTAATCGATGTAATAAAAATGTTCACCCTTTCTAATCTGGCCACAATATATAAAGCATTTATACGCCCTAAACTTGATTTCAACGCCCACATCTGGTCGGGTGCACCAAAAACAACATTGCACCTTCTAGAAAGGATTCAAATGCGTGTGAAGAAACTTATAGGAGACATTAGAACAGCGAACTTTCACTCGAACATCGTTAAAATATCTTCTGCCTTACATTTTTTTATCGCTATTTCAACAAACAATGCTCAAATGAAATAGCCAGCTGCATTCCTCCCATTCAACAATTCAGCCGCAATACTCGTTGCGCTATGAATGCAAGTCAGTTTACCCTCAAGCCTATCTTCGGACGAACACTGAAATATAGAGATTCGTACATAAACCGAACAATACGAATGTGGAATACTCTACCAAACTCTGTTTTTCCTTTCCATTATAACTTACAGGCATCGGTGCATCAGTATCTCCTTTCTTCTTATCCCGAATTTCTTTTACGCCCGCTCTGTGCGGGCACTCCTTCAGTGCGCGCAAATTACAAAAAAATCACCGTTTCAGTCACTACTGGAGGAGGCCAGCCTAGTGCTTATATTTTGTGTCACAGAAACTAACAAAAAATCGCCAACGAAGAAAGTAAAGAAAAGTCCGATTGATGCATTCACAACATGTATTCCGCCGAAACACTTCAATGGCAAACGAAGAACATGGTGGACACAGAGTGTGATGGATCCCCTGCAGCAAATCGAAAATAAGCGTCTCATCATCAAAAACTGGAAAGTGAGCTATCATAGGTTTCACATCAGCAGGTGATATAAACAGCTGATTTAAAAATACAAATACTATGGTCCATTCGATTCGGAACTGGGGGCAGAGCATGTAACTGAGTCATTTGTTGTGAACCGCACCAGTAGTAGGCGAACAGCGACGATGGCTTAATGTTATAATGATGTTATGAAGGTAACCTGTCACTGTCTGCACCATATGCAGAACTACTCTTCACTGAGAAACTGAAATCCATGTTCTATAACTACGTCTGGCCAATGCAGCGCCTGCTAATCTGATAAAGATAAATGTCTGATTGTGTTTAAGCGATTCCACTGATGTTTCGACATGAAGGACATACAATTTACAGAAATTTAAAACCAACGCACATCGGTTACTCCTCCTTTCTTTTCCTCAGTTTCCTTAATGCCCGCGGTTTGCTCAAACACCATAAGGGTATTCATAAACCCTTTAGCGCGTGCTAATTATACAAAAAAAAAACAGCAGTGGTACATCATTATGCAACTCGCTAACTGAATATGCATACTAGTGTGTTCCAGATTTACCCCCGTCGAAATATCCACCACAAGACTCACACTAGTGAAATGCAAGGCACTCATAAATTTACTCCACCAATTTCAAGGGGTCTTCCACTGCGGAAGTGGTCGCTCACCCACCTCACCAACTTAACACAAAATAAAATAAAAAAGTGAAATTTAAAAAATTAAATTAAAGTTTATTAACTTTTAGTTTTTAAATAAAATTAACATTAAATAATCAAGAAAATAAAATAAAAATCATTTGTTCCTCCAGGTTAATCATAAATTTATAAACAAAACGATTAATCGCATGAAACAATGTCCCTCTTCATTGTTTTAAATTGAAATAAATTATTCTTACAAAATGTGGAAAAATCATCCATCATCCAAAGGCGAAAATATAAAACAAGGAATACGATTTCCTTAATTTAAATTAAAACGATATAATATACAATAAACATAAAGTTCTTCACAACTATACAAACAGAAAAAAAATTTTTATTAATAAAACTAAATCAAGGGTTAAAACAAAAGTAAACGGGATTAAAAAAAATGTATCTTGTCTCTGGTTTGTTTGTTTTGCTGCTTCATTTTGTGCTTACAGTTTATAAATAACGAAATATATAGATATAACACATTAACTTATAGAAATGTACATAATTTGTTTGTTAATTGACACACAATTGAATTTTGTAAATAATTTTGTTTTCAAAGTCAAACGTTTGGATTTTGTGGATTGTAGTCGAGTTCGACTCGAATACGCTCCATCTAACAATCGATACCTCCTCATGATGATGAACCTGACGAGTCCTTGGCTTTGCCTTTACCTAAGGCTGGACTACTCTGCGAAGAACTGTCCGAATTGAAGGTGATCACACTTGGATTGTGTGTTGGCGATTGATTTGGCGTGGAATTTGTACTCTTCGACTTGCGAAACCAATTGCCGATACGACGGCGACCCAACGAGCCGGTATTGTATTCATAACTCTCCTTTGAGTTAATTTGTCGAGACTTCTTTGGGAGAGTGTCGCTGTATTTCTGCAGTTTGGCTGGTGATTCAAGGGTTTTCTCATCGTAGACATTCTCCTTCCAGTTGAGTTGAACACTGCTGTAGTGACTTTCGCCGGTTGGCGTTAGAATTGTAGTCGTCGTCATTGCCTCGTAATCACTGTGGTATTCACGATCGGAGAGATTGTCCTCCTCGTCGCCAGCCAGTTCGGATATGAAGAGGTTCTTGCCGCAGAATTGCCGTTCCAAGGCGAGTGTGCTGAGGAAACGTTTTTTTCGATTCGCACTGCGGAAACTAAAGTCGAACCACTTGTTGCGAGATTCACAGTAGATTCGAAGGGCGTTCTTGACTGTGGCGCCAAAGATCTTACCATCGGGGAGGTTGAGAATACGACAATTGTCGAGGAATATCCGCCCCTTGTAGATGAAATGATTGCGCTTGAGAATGTCCTTCTTGCAGTAGATCAGCTGGTGATCGAACAGGAACAGGGTGTAGGTGTTGTTCCAGAGATTCGGTGAGACGCGAGTCGCGTCGATTTGGGTAAAGTATCGTGTGCTATGGAAGTGCAATGGTGGGCCGGTGAAGCTCTCAAAGCTAGACTGATGGCGGGCAAGGTTTTCACTGTGGCGTTTTCCTAAAAAAGAGAACCAGTCTGTAGAAAATTTCGAATTCATTGGGTTACTGGGGTGTATTACCTTCATTGACAGCTTCGGTGACCTTTTTCATCGCC
This sequence comes from Rhingia rostrata, assembly GCA_949824845.1. Taxonomy (NCBI): domain Eukaryota; kingdom Metazoa; phylum Arthropoda; class Insecta; order Diptera; family Syrphidae; genus Rhingia; species Rhingia rostrata. Next base: position 37,855,335 of record OX463757.1, read on the forward strand.
TTCAGAGACGCCTCGAGCATCTCCTTTGAATCGACAATATCCAAGAGACTAGCATCGATCTCATCGATTGGCTCGCCATTCCCTGTGCCACTACTGTACGAACTCTTGATAAGTTCGGCCAGGTGCAGAGGATAACGACAAATTCGCTGAATCGGAGCCAGTAAATGGGCGGATAATGGTAGTTCGGGGAGATTCTCTGCTTGGCGACAACTGAAAGTTAACAAAACCAAACATAAGTTGGTGGTTTTAATTGATTGCGTTGAAGTGACTTACTTTTCCAGAACAATTTTGGCCTCCTTGCTGCGTGAATAAGTCTCTAGCTCTATCAGTGCACGTGGATATGAGTTGCAATAAGTCGAATATACTAGAAATCCCGATTGCTACATGGAAACCAAACATGAGATTAGTATATAAAAAAAAAATTGTGGATTCCGTTTGAATTTGTTGCTTACATGTTGCAGAAAGACTTGAGCAATGCGATCCAATTCAATGCCACGCCGCAGGGAGTCCAGAAAACTCTGCTGGAACTTCCAAATACTTTCTATATTCGAGAATATCAAATTAAGGCTCTCAGATGAAAAGATATCGATACGCTTTCTCATTGCTGGGAGGTAGCTGTAGAGAAGACACAAAATCGTTAATTTACGATCCACATGAAATCCGCACACACCGACTCAACTTACCCAGTACACAGTGATCCGAGAAGTTTGACATAATTAATCTCCGTTTCAAGCAACTCCTTGACAGCGTTGTTCCGTAGGCATACTGCTTCTAGTTCCATCTTCTTTGGGCTAGCATCTGGTGTTGGGTGATCGACAACAATTGTGGTCACATTATTTGGACTTATACTGCATGTGGCGGCGACGAGCGTATCATCCAAAGATGGTGAGGTGAGTTTACGTTGTCTATGGATGTTGTAGGTGCCATCGGTTTCGGGAAACTGAATAACTCGGACAAAATCTTTGGGAAACCAACCGAGATTCGGTTCGAATAGCGTCTCGATGACGGCGTCATTCTTCATACGGCCATACCACCAGGGGCCGACTTCTTTGCGGAGGATTTCGACTAGATTTCCACGTTCGAGGGCGAGTTCCTGTTGACTGGCTGGAGTGAAACTGTGTAGAACTTCGGCATACATTGGACGGTGATAAACTGAAAGAAAGTAGAAGAGATGGGATTAGTTTTGGGGTGTACTCATGGCGATGTTGGCATTTAGTTGGTTGTGAAAGTGCTCAGGAAAATGTAGTCACGCGGATACATGTACCTGCAGACGAAAAAAACTGAAAAGATGACACAAAAGTCTTTTATTTTCCTATACATACGCTATATGGCTATCTACCTAGACAGTTAAAAAAGGAACGCATGAAATGTGATCAAATAGTCTGCGATGTAAAGTCCTCTTAAGACAAACAACGAATTGACTAGTACCCTTGGACAAAGTGGAGAAAGGGAAAGTGCTTGTGCTAGCTATAATGACACGGTAGAGTTAAAAAGATTCCCAAAGTTGCTAAGCATATACAGAGTCAACGTCTTGTCGAGGACTAAGCCATGCACCAAGCCGACTAAGGACACGTACGCATACAATTCGATGCAAGTTTATGGTTTGCCTCCAATGGCAAGATGTTGCTCAAAACATTGAATTTTTGTTTGACTGCATTCCACAAGCTACAACTTATCTCAACAGCTCTTAAGGTTACCAACTCCTTAACCCCATAGCTTTTTCCACTCCAGCCGTCACCCATGACCATAACAATTCCGAATAAATTAGCTGAGTTCAACTAAATTTGACCTCCACACCAATGTCTGCTCATAAGTCAAGAACACCAACTAACAGAAAAAAATAAAATAAAACAATCCTTACCTTCATGACAATCTGGATGCGATGATACACTGTCCGTGTCACTCTCATCTGGATCTGCAACGAACAAAAAAAAGAAAACAAAATCAAAATTAGTTCTGCACTTTCATCTTGTGTGTGTTCGTTCTTCCTTTGAGAGAAGGAAAAATTCTCTTACCAGTTCGCGTGACTCGATCCAATCCACTTGGCTGACTTAGTGACCTCCTTGTTGGCAACGAAGTCGGTGCCATACGACTGTCATAGCTTTCCATTTTTTTCAATGCCTTCGCCTTGGCCGTTAACGCCGATGTGGGTGAGCTTGTGGCCTTTGCCGAATTGGCACGACGTATTCTCGACTTTGGTGTTGATGTTAGTGTGGCTCCATTGATTTCCTGTCGATATATAAGAGTATTTTTTGCTGTAGAGAAAAAAATCCTTGGTTGCATGAATACCATCCCAACTCACCATTCCAGCAAAAGTTTCATCGTTCTCTAATTCAATTTGAATGCCAGAATCTCCACTGTTGCACTTATCACGACGATTGTACTTGGTCTTTCGACGCTCCTTACTGGACCGCCAAATCAATGGCCCGAAACGATACTTTGCGGTGTTGTCGACCATCTCGAGAACTGGCACCGGGATTTGTTGCAAAAGAGCTGCCGACTGTTGTTGCTGCTGCTGGTGCTGAGCTTGTGTTGTATTCGTTCCCGAGGAGTTGCTGGTACTATTGCTGCCAGCGCCGCCGTTCGCCTGTTTATTGAAATTGGAAAAAGTCCTCTTGAATTTCTGCAGGACACCGGCTGATGTTGTTGCGGATGATACTGCCGATGTACGATTGCCATTTACGATCACTGTATTGGTGGTTGATGTAAGCTGGTGGTGGGATTCGTTGTCATTGTGTAGGTGGTTGTGGTTGTGATGATGGTGGTTATTGTAATCAGTCTGGTTGTTGTTGCTCGGATTCACATCGAGTGGGTGGTCGGATAGAGAAGGACTAGAGACTGCACGTATTTGGTGTTGCTGCAAAGTATACAAAGGGGAATGGTTAATTTACTGTTTTAATTGGAGTCTTGCCAAATGCCAATATGGTGGGGGCGACACTATTTAGATATCTACGTGCTAACAATATGAAAAGCTAATGGATAACACTTTTAGATTCGAACTGATTGGTTTCTCTAGATCTTGGCTATCGTGATATCATTTTAAGGTGGTGTATTGTTATGAGTCGGAGGAGTAGGACATGTTATCGTGGTTGATGGGAAGTTGCTGGGGAGTATTTAGATGCAATTGAAATTAGTTTTTCTTTTGTTTGGGGGTTTATAGAGAAAAACTTGCAAATTGAAATCGATAACATAATGTTAAGGTCATGGGGGAAGGTTTTATTTATGTTGGAAGATGGGGGATAGGTCAGTTTTTCTTGTTTCAAATAAAATACATACAGAGGTATTGACTTGATCATAGCGAGGCTTATGTGTATAACTACAAACGTGGGATTATTTAATCTTTTTCAAAAAAAAATGTCCCTCACTCTATCTTAATTTTATAAGCGATTGCTCGTAAGATTTACTTGTCAGCAATGCCCACATGTATGATCCATAGCACTCGACAAGAGTGAGACTGGAATTGTTTATAGAAATACCTGTAGTAATCAGGTTTTTAGGCAAATTTGTCTCAGAAAACTGCTTAGTTAAGCAGGTTTACTCGTTGATAGCCTTGTAGTATTTCTGACAAAAAGAGTTCATATTTATAAGATCCTATCATCATCATTATCATCATCAAAGCAAATCTTCTTTGTGTCATAAAAAGCTTCAAACTATTTAAATCCCCTGGACCAGATGGTATCACACCTGCGGAACTTCAATACAACCTTTATATCCTGCTACCGTAGCTACTAACCAGCATGGACGATCGTAATAGTTTTATTCACCACCAAAGCAGCAAAGAGCTCTCATATAAATCCGAACGATCTCCGTCCGATCAGTCTATCATATGTTCTACTTAACTTATTAATTGATCAACACCTCGGTACTGGTAAAGAACCGATCGCACTCTCCAACTTCCAACAAGCATATTGCAGTGGTAAGTCGGTTAAAACAGCGCTTCACTCACTGGAACGCATCATCAAAAACTCACAAGAGTAAAGGAGTCTACTGTGATTGCCTTTCTTGATATAACTAGAAGGAGCTATTAACTATGCAGAAGCCATCCCAATGGCACTTTCGGATTTGAATGTTGGTGACTCGTTGGGAGTGTAAATAAATCAGCTACTCACCGGCAGAATCATTAACACAAATCTTGGCGTCTTTTCGGCACGTAGATCTGTTAGCTGCGGCACCCCACAAGGAGGAAACCCTGTCTCATCTTCTCTTGAGCTACTAAAATGTATAAGAACTAGACCTCCCACAATATTGTTACACTGTGCTCTACTTCATCATCATTGTTTGAACCACAGAACAAAGGCCACAAGACCAGCTTCCAGACTTAGACACAAAATCATATGATATGGGTAGGTCATCTTTATCCAGTCTGTAATGAAAAAGGATCTACATAATGACCGCTTCTAATCATGCACAACACTCGTATTAAGAGGCGGTCAAAAATAGAATCCAATCTCAACCAACTTGAAGTGTGAAATTGGAGCCAATTTGCCTGATTCCTAGCAGGCTAATTGGCGTGAAATGTGCAAGCCAACGTCCATTCCGGACTGTAGTGCAAATTAGGTAAGCAAGTCAAAGGTACACAATAGATGTGAGTATTTTTGGTCTACATGGCTGAATTCTCAAAAATAAGAACAAAAAAATTAGTAAGGTCAACCTCAAGGATGAGCCAACCAGGTAATTTCTTCTTAACCTGAGAAGTTGAAGACACTTTGTCGTAACAAATTTAATGTTTTGTAGGTTTTACAGAAGATCCTATTTCTGTGGGTCCACTGGCCAAGTGATAAGTTCGTCAAATATCCAAAACACACCCAAGTTTTAAGGCTGCACCTCTTGCGAAAGTCTGACAAATATCGAAAAGTAACACTGTCATGAGAATCTTCTGAAATTTGTCGTGCGGAATCGGCGTTAAAGAGAAATAGTTTGTGGCAAAAGAATAACATCACACAGACAAATTAAGGACGAAGGTAGATCTATCCAAGTGTCCGAGTTTCACTCCCTATTGATAGTATTCAATCGGAAAATCACAGAAATCCATAACGCGTTTCTTTCCATAGACCTGGCAAACCATTCCAGTATGCATGAATGGTTGTACGCAAAAGGTATGCACTGGCTTCTAACGAACCTATTGCGACGCGAAAAAAGCTTGTCTTAGTTCACATGTGGACTTTCCTTGACATGGTGTCCATCGTGTTGTCATTTGAAAAAACAATACCTGAAACGTGATAAAAAACGATTTCTCGTAACAAGTGCGTGGGCAATAGTAGTTGCAGGATTCATCTTGGTTCATTAGAGAAAAACGTAAAACTGACATTTTACTAAGTTGTCAATTCGTCGCCCTAGTGACACAAGATCGTAACTTCATTTTTTTACGATCGTAACTTCATTTTTTTTACGATCTTAGGCTGGGTAGAATCTAGAATAGAAGATATCACTTTACAAAAGTATTCATGAAACTCAGAAAAATGAAAAAATGGTAAAAAAAATCGAAATCACAAGAAAATCAAATATTTATCAAATATTGACATACGTTTGTGTCACTAAAGCGACGAATTCTACATCCGTTGTATCGGTTTCTATGGATAGACAACGTAATAGTCTTCGCAATAACAGCGATTTGGGATTTTGGAAATTCCGAAATTTTACTAAATTAAAAATAGCTCCGTTCTACAATATTATTTTTAGTAAAAGTATGTGAAAAATTAATAAAACAAAGATCTAACGAAAGAGAAATAACTCCCCTTCAAAAAATCTGTTACATAATTGGTCGTGTATCATCCGATTTCAGATAACAACTGAAAAATGAGGTAAGGTAACGTGGAACGCAAAATCTTCCTGAATACTGTAAATGTCAAACTATTTCAATCCTTATTTTGTAATTTTATTTTTCCACATTTATAGATTTCTATTAACTTTTATCTATTCAGAATAATTATTAATTATCAGCGAAGTAAAAAATAACTAAAATAAAACCTATAATATCGGGTTATTCTACTGAAATCAAAAACATCTTCATAACAGGTCGAAGAAAAATCAATTCTTTCACTCATATCTGAAGCTTCATGCGTAAATATTCAACTTGTTTTGTCTCAAATGTCACTTGACTAAAATGGTCGATTGGTCGACCAATGAGAGCAGTGCACTGGCAAATTTAAGTTAGTAAAACCGCAATCCGGAACGCAACCATTGTCAATTGGTAGTAAAAACTGACAAGTCATTTGATTTGACATACGTTTTATGTCATTTGTTCTTTTCAGGACACACGAAATGTATCATTTACGTAAACGTAAAAGTATTTGTTGGTAAATGTGTAACATTCATAGAAAATTTGCCAAACATCAAAAAGTTTGAGAATGTATTTTTTTTTAGAAAAAAATACGAGAGCAGACCTAACATGTTATTATCGGCAGTTGTGATACATTCCAAATGACAGATTTCTCTTTATTTCAAGTTTGGGCAAAAAACTTTAGATTACTTATAGTCGCTTGAAAAGCAATCTGACATAAGTCAAAATTTAACGATTCTTAGTAAAACAAAAAGACCGATTCGCAAAAAAAAAAAATACAAATTTTCTATCAAACTATCATATCTATATCTCTTAGACTGGCAGCGTGAGGGCGTAAATGTCGTTTAACATTTAAGAAAACACCCTTAGTAATGAACAACTTAAAAACTTTTCACATACGACAGTTTGCTTTTCAAGCGAAGATATGTATATCGTAAGAAAAATTAGAAAATCATTCTACAGTTGCACTCAGTACAATAGATAACAAAAAAAAATACTAAGAGTCATGACTAACATTTAAAAAACAAAAAACCCAAAACTCAACAAGACATGTCCCATGATAGAATTCCGTAGATCGAATTTAATTTTAACAATAAAATCGTCCCATTCTGAGTCACCTAATCAATAGCAAAAGGCGCGACTCTGTCGATTAAAAAAAACAAACAATTTGCGATTAAAAAATGAAAAACTTTTGTTTATTAAAAATCGATATGATCATTAGCTTCATTTTAAAATATAAACAAAGCTGATTTTTTTAAAACGATATATTAATAAAAAAAAAATTATCAAGCACATTTTGTCTCAAGATTCAAGTATCGATAACATACCGAAAAAGACAAGAAAAATATATAAAAACAACTTAAGTGTTGTTATCAGAAGTGGAACGAAATTCTTTAACAAATAATTTAGTTATGTATGGTGTTTTCGGTTGTAGAAAGCAAAATTAGCTGTGCTAGTTGGCGGCGACTATATTTTTAGGCAATAGGCGTTGTAATAAATTAAAACGTTCGATATACGAGTATTTTAAAAGATAAAGTCAATAAAGTTAACTTCTGTTGAATGGAGAAATGGATTACGTATTCTAAAGGTTTAAGCATAAAACTTGAACAACTTGAGATATCAAAAAAAAAAAAATGATTGACTTGAATGCCTATCAAGACATTTACCAATGGAATTCTCTTGTATGGGAATGTACGCAGCTCGATACGTTGAACCCAATTTTCGATGACTCGGCGGCACATTTCGACCGATACGACCGCTATTTCTCGATTAATATTGGCGCTGAGCTCCTTTAACGTCGGTCGTCGGCTTGTTGGTAAATACCATTATTAATGTAATCCTATAAAAAAAAGTCGAGAGGCCTAAAGTTACACGATCTCGGCGGCCAAAAGAACGGCAGGTCGGTTTTTTCGAGCTAACACGTTCACCGAACTAAGACTTCAATAACTCGATTGTTGCACCCGATGTGTGGCTTGTGGCACCGTCTTGTTGGAACCGTATATATAATGGATGTCCAATTCATGCGATTGTTTAAAAAAATTAAGCAGAGAATACCATTTTCCGTAAGGTGACGATCATTTTCATCGTTTCATCGACGAAATAAAACGGGCCCAATGACGCCACCGGCATAAAAACTGCACCAAAAAGTGACTTTGCGGACGAAGTGCTGTTTCAAGAAGAACATGAAAGTTCACACCTGTCCAGTTATGAATATTTTGCTTATTTGCGAAGCCCTTTAAATGAAAATGCGCTTCATCGCTAAAGTTGATTTTGCGATGAAATTGTTAATTTCCTTTCATCATGTCTAGAGCAAAATTCAAAAACATACCTAGTTTCATATGATCCAGTGTAGGGTGACCATATCCATGCCCACGAAAAAGGGGACAACTTCATAAATCTCAAATGAAAATTGAGGAACATAAAAATAACAACCAATATAATATATATATAAATATATATATATATTGTTTAATGATCTATTGACGAACATTTTATATCAAGATTACCAATTATTTTGCATTGAAAGTTTGTCCGAAAAACACATTTTTTACTGAAAACGCCCCCAAAATTTGGGACTGGCAACTATAGATATCGGAATTGTCTTTTTCAAAAATGTTAATCGTTTGGTCAAAAACAACGTTTTACTAAAAAGTATGCGAAGGCGAAAAAATGCTTTCACTTGTTCTGCGTCGGACAGAAAATTTCATCACTCTTGCTCAAAGTTTAAGTCCCAAAAATCGGTGAAACACAAATGGACTTACATACGGACAGACAGACAGACATGGCTAGATAGTGATTCTGAGTTGATCCAATATCAACATATACTAATATACCCTTACGGGATGGGATATAAAAAAGATGGCGTTGTGTTCACAAGTGAATGAGTGTAGGTACAAAACAATTTTAAGTCGCGTTCATACCAGAAATATGAAGAACATTTCTGAATTAGTTTTGATAAAAAGTTTTGTTGTATTTTTGTGATGTCGAAAAATTGAGTTGACTGAGAAAACCTAAAACGAGGACAAATTGAATGTTTTTTTTCAGAAAGGTATCGGACTTTTTTTTTTCTTGACAAAAGGAGGACATGTCCTCTTAAAAAAGGACGTCTGGTCAGCATAACCGTGTGGCTTTAGTTCATGACTCAGCTTGTTCTTGAAAAGGTGTAGGCCAAGATTCTTGTGCGAAATTCGCCATAATGCGGTCTAGAGGAGGCGCAATTCTCGAGAAAGCCGTGAAATTACTGATTTGGCAACTGTCAGTTTGACTTTCATTTTGATTTAAGATTATTTCGGTTGTGAAAAACTATTGCTAACCAATAAAACTGTAGCTGTACGATGTGAAATATAAATTAAATCAAAAAACAAACAACCTGTGTTGCTGGAAACTTGACAGCAACACGGACACGAAATTACAACAATACAACCACAGAAAAATCAACAACAAAAAAATCAATCTGAAATCGTATTCCATTGATAACAAAAAAGATAAAATTTCAGATCAAAATTCAGAATTACCAATGGAAAACGCCATAAGTGTACTGAATATGTGTATTTTACTGAATATTTTGACGTTGACAGTTCGGTAATCGGTTTAAGGGTACGTTCACACTAAAAGTTTGAAGATGTCAATGAAATACCCTTTATAGGATTTCGATAGAAATAGTGTTATTCAATTCTGAGTAAACATTGAATAACGCTCTCAATAAATTATATTTTTTCAGCTACCATTTAGTCTATATACAGATTTTGTTAATCCCGGATATCATCAAATCAGCTTGGATCAAAAATGTACTACAGAGTACAGATATACCGCCGTATTAATAAACGTTGATTAGCTTATCAGTGACTAACTTTTGACATTTGGGGGAGTTTTTCTTATGGAAAAAGCTGTAATTTTAGCCATTGATTAGCTAACTTGCGTTTGCGGGGGATAGTTTATTCCGACTTATATCGAAAACTATGTCGAATTGGCAGCACTAAAATGGTTAACTCGCGGTTAGTTCTTGACTATGTTTACCATGTGCGTTATTACATCGGTTCTGGGAAACCAAGAGGTTGTCACGCCCTCTGGTAGTGATCTTCGTGGTTGCGAAGCTTCACCAGAGGTTATATTTTGGTTTTACGAAATGACATGACAAATTTGTAGACTGCTTAGCTTAGGCTTGTGCACTTATTGATGGACATGACCTTAGTTAAGGAGATGGGCATCAAGGCCAGCCAGCGCCATCTTTTTTTAATTGATTGCGGAAAACAAGCACAGGGGCCTTTTTTATTAGAACAGGGATCAGCAAAAATATTAACTTCAACGTCGGAAAGAGAGATTTTAAATGGATCGATCATTGTCATTTGTGCCTGGCGAAGGAACTACGTGTGTTTGGTCGTACGCCGACGATTACTCACACGAGCACACCGTCATGCCGCAAAACCTACACTGATTCGGACGATGCCGTCCCACCTGATCTGGTTGCTGACTATTTCAGCATGGTGATTTTTGATGTCGGGAGTTTTTCTCAAGTAGATTACAAGAAAGACATTCGAGCTAGAAGTGTTCCAGACCCTACCACAAAAAATATGTTATGGAAACCTATTGACGTCGTTTTGTCATTTAGTTTTCTATAGCACAGAAAATAAAGAGGGACGATGACTTTACCGCTATCATGCGAGGTTATGTAGACAAATGCTATGCTCGAAAGCTCAAGGACATGGTATTTGACCACTTTGGTGTGGCTTCGTTTTTGACGCTGCCTCCAAGGTGTAGCAGGCACTGCCATCTGTGTTTTTTTTTTCAAATTTCGGAAGCTACCTCCAAACAGGACCATTAGGGAGATGTTCCAACATGTTTGAATTTATCAGGAAGACAGATGTGCCCAAAGTTTTTTGTGGTGTGATGGAGATGAAAGCAAGTAAATATGTTAACTCATTGTTTGTTGGTTGTCTTGATTTTTAGAGGAGTCAGCTTCTATTTGAAGACTTAAGGCTGAACTGCAATAGAAGATGGTTGCGGACGACCACTTCCGTAACTGTGCGTAACTTGTATTGTACAACCATAATAGCTTTTTGCTACGATTCGTTCAGTTTTCGTTCACTTTTGCTCACTTGCGAAAAAGCGAATTCATTCCCTCTTTCTCCTTCTTTTGTTGTTTCATACAAAAATTTCACATTTCACTTCAACAGCTGTGTACATTTAAATTTGTAAGTTCATTAGCAACGAATTTTTTTCTGGCAAAACGACTTCCAATCTGACAATCGCTTCCATTCACAAAAGTCTATTATGTGCAACTAGAAATTTGACATTAGCTTCCGATTGTTTCCGACTATTATAGTTCAGCCTTTATTCGACAAAGAAAATGGACGATGCTCTCCACCCCTTCCTCGTCTAGTCAACCAACCTTTATATGCCAAGGAAATCAGTAAAATAAAAAACTAATAATTACATGTCTTCCTTCACTTTCTAGCTGCTCCATGCAAAAAATAAAATTAAGAAGCTTAAGAAGCTCTGATTCAGGTTTATACCTAATCTAGGCAGTTGTCAGGATTACAACATTGCTGAGGAGTAGAATGCAAAACCATTACGCCCAAATTTTCTGCTGAAGTAAACGATCTTACGAATTCAGAAAACGCTCACTCCATCCAACTTTGGTTTTATTTCTGAAAGAATTTCGGACAGATCGTCCGGGAAAGACGGTGCTACTAAAAATTTTAAGGTTTTTCCCGGACTGTCAGAAAACTATCAAGACACAATAATCAACTTCGCTAAATCAAAAGAAGCCCCATAGACCGTATAGCCAGGGGATGGTAGAACACCTTGAGATTGTCTATTCTAAGTACAAGGGAGTAGAGACATCTAGGGAGTTGTAAGGCATACATTTTCAGGTGCAAAATACAAAAGACGGGTCAAACACGTATATTGCGCAAGGAGATTTGTCCTACGGTGAACCGTCACAATACTTTTTAACTAAATCAGGCTCGACTGATTAAATTTTGTACTTATTACAGAATCGGAGGCGAGGCTACTATTAGTACTTATCTCGGAATTAAAAAAACCATTTAATTTGGAACCTGATTTGTTTGGTACATTTGACGTCTGCTCTCATGTGAATAGTGCCTAAGACTCATTAATAAATTGTCGTAGGCCAAGACGACTGATTGCATCATCAAATTAAAAGATAGTCCTTTTGCTGACTGTAAATTCAAATCACATAATTTTGACTCGACATCGAACTGATGAATAACTGACTCCTTATGTCAAAGAAATCAAATACACGCGATTTTTTTTACGATTAAAATGGTTGCGATTATAAATGACAGCTAAACAGGGTAAATACAAAAAAGCTGTCTTTTTTTTTTGCGCAAACGCTAGCGCCACCTGATTAAGTAAAATAAAATATACACCACCTGTCCAAAATCTCATGGACTTTTCATTAGGGTAATGATCTTCAGATAAGTTTGTGGAAGATTTGTGGACAAATGAATAAATATTTGCTGTTTACGTTTTTAGCTTCGAATAAATAACTACTACAGCGAATGATAAAAATTGTAAGGGAAATAACTTCCTTCAGTTGCATGTTTATTATATATTCGTCAGCATTTAAGAAGTCATCACGTTCATTTCCTAAAACAATATTGACTCCAATCAGTTAAAAAAAATCACCTCGAACTCAGGTGATTCGTATTATTTTCGAAGTCATTTTTGTACACTGAAAACCAAACCACGTCCTATCCAGCTTTAGTCCATTCAACAAATAGAAGATATTAAAGATCGGAATGATACAGATTTTGTTTTGGAAAAAAAAAACATGTTTTGATTAAAAATCCACATGAGGGATAGTCACACTCCACTCGCGCACAAAAAGGTTTATTTTTTCTTCATAAAAATACATTTACTTGGAAAATTTGTTTTATGACATTGTGAACACAAAACCACTTCAAACATGGAATTGAGTCAAATAACAAATAGATAAGACCGACAAGGTTTGTTTGCGATTTAAAAATAAATTCAGAAATTTTGTTTCACCAACATAAGCGTAACATATAAGGCTATGCTTTCAAATTTAACACACCTCATCATCTGTAGTATTATCGAATTCGAGGAGTCTTAGATACCCATATGAATCCACTACACGAGAGAACACCATGTTCTTCATTTGTTTGCTGATAAAATTATCCAACTTTTTTGATTAAAATTTGCACCGAAAATTTGGAAAAAAAGTGTCAGATAAGACCAGTGGATAAGGTTCTGCGCTTTGCGACAAAAAAAAGGTTAAAAACACGCGTACTCGTCTTACTATTTCCACTGATAACGCGACACTGAGAGGCTAAACCTCAAAAGCGCCAGCGTTAACATGAAAAGTGAATTCTTATCAGGACCGGCGAGTGCTGTATGGATAACAGGTGATATATATGATGGATGATTTATAACTCATTAGCGTTGCGATTATTTGTAAGTTTTATGAGGTTCTTCGGGGGTGTATGTTATATGACTCGGGGAAATAGCTGTTTCGTCAGCAGATTATAGGATTGTAAGGGCTTCTATTTCAGAATGTTGTCGTAAATTGCGTACGAATTTCCGGAGCAAATGTGCAATTTTATTGGGTGGACTTAGAAAACAACGTGCAGTGAGTTTCTGTGTTGATTATAAAAGTTGATTGATGGTATCATGTACCAAATTCGAATATCTTTACCTCAACACAAGAGTTCATAGGACACTCATACTATACGCATCACCTTTCAAACCCCAGGAGCACTCGATTGGTATAAGCTTTCTTACAAACACATCCCTAATGTGAACTACTTCACCTCCACTCACCATCTAACATGGGAAAAGTGAATCGCAAAAAAAAAAAACCCTTCACGTAACGTAACTAAAAACCCCAGCAATTGATACCACTCCATCAAAGTCTCCCTACACCGATAAAACTGATATGTTCGTTGAACTTAGAGAAGACACCCATAGCCGGGTATAAAAGACATTCGCTTCAGTGTCAATAACATTGCGTCCCATCATGCCATTAACATCAACATCGGCAAGGTGTTGAATGATGAAAATCGATGAGCTCCCTCATTGATCAAATTACCTTCATAGAGAAACAATAAAATTCCATTGTTGGTAACGGAGAATGCGTGTATTCCGGTTGCTGTATACTTCATGCATCTTATGCTCCATTCAACTTACGGCATCAATTGCGGTTTCTCGGTCAACCAGACTTGTGCGACGAGTGATACAACAGCGAGTCTCTGCTGAAGAGACGAACTATCGATGCTTGGAAACCTTAGACATGCATTTGCATAAGAAATTCCATTCAAATGCGGGAGAGATTTTGTGGAACGTAGATGAAATGGGGTTGTGGGGTTCGAATGTTGCGAACTGTCAAATGGGGGTTTTTATCCGAATGAAATAGGGAAATTAAATTTGGTGTTTGATATTTTGAAAGAGAAGGCGTTGTGGAATGGGAGCTTGTGGATCGTAAGTTTTGTTTTTGACATGTTCTTGAAAAAAAAAAATGAATGTTTGGAAACCGATTTTATATTACATTCGTATGGTGGTGTTTGAATTGATATCAAGAAAATTGTTGTATTTTTGTGGATCCTCTGTGGAATCTGTTAAAAATTAATTAAATGTTGCTCTTGCACGATGGCGGGGTGATGGATGTTAAGAAACTCATTGTTTTCGATGGATCTTATTTGTATTCGATTAATTTTGTTTATCAATTGTAAGAGATGGACTCTGCTAACAACGCTAATAAAAGCACGTCACATAGATGAAACATAATTTCCCAGTCACATTGTTCTTCATTTAATTCATCACTGTTCCTATCTTTCTTGCATTCAAAACTGCTAAAAACTGTTCGGCATCCTTGAATCATAAAACATTCTTCACATGAACTCATGATTTTGCATTTTTTTTCACCCACAAATGTTCTTTAACCCCTATAACGCACACAAGTGGAATGCTAGGCAATTGAATTAAGAAGGGAAAAAATATTCTAAAGCACTTAGCTGTCCTAGATCTGCATATATGAATCATGTGGGTTTTATGTCAAGCGAAGCACTGAGTTATTCTTTCTTAAAGAAAAAAAAAACAATAAAAATCTCCGCCTAATTGGTACGATGACTGATGTTTTTCGTGATGTAGACATGGTTATTAAAGGGAAAATGAAACGTGACATGGACAAGGATTTGCTAACAATTTTCACTAACAAGCCAAAAGTTGACATTTCTCTATCGTGGAGAGGTATGTGGGCACTTTGACTTTGTAATAATTTACATTTCTATTTGAACTTGTTCCCAATTAGATACGGGACGTTTTATGTAGGATGCATTTATGTGACGGCACTTTTAGACGTGGTAATTATTTATTTTGAATAGATGTATTATTTTGAATAACTTTTATTAGTTGTTTTGAAGTTACAACTTATCGCCGGAACTAAATTGCAACCATTTAATGTATATAGGGGTAAAAAAATAGAAATACAATCCACAATGCAGTTTTTGATGATTACGATGGTCATGAAGGGTGATTTTTGGTAAAACAGATTGATAATTAACTAGTTACATAAATCCTTCACCCTTTTTTGGATCGAATTTTGGCGGGGTACAAAAAACATTTCCATGCTAAACATAAATTTAGCAAAGACACATTTTTGGTCAAAAACAATTTCGCGAAGACACCTGCATTTTATATTCTCATCGGTGTTTTTGCACATGAAGATCATGACTCTCTAATTAGATTTTAAGTAAGATATGACTTTTAGGTGGCATGGAGTTAGAACTTGCCGATTGAACTAAATCGCAACCATTAAATGTATCAGGAGAATAATGTATAAAAAATACCATCCACAGTCTTGATTTTGATTATTGCAATGGGTATGAGGTATGATCTATGGTAAAACAGTTCGGGAATTAACTAGTTTCATATATCATTAACCCTTTTCTGTTTAAGTTGAATCGATTTTTGGCGGTGGTATAAAAACATTTCATATACATAAATTTAGCGAAGACACAATTATTTATCAAAGACAATTTAGCGAAGACAACCAAATTCGATGTCCATATCGATAAGTTTGAACAAGAAGATCATGACCCTCCCATTTTACCTTCATAGCCAATTCTTAACATGCAGGGCTTCTCTGTGTAAGTTTAACCCATTTTCAGTGGTGTAATAAAAACATTACATAACGGGTGATCCAAGTAGAGATACTTTTTTCAATAGCCTTTTTTGACAGGTCACTTGTGAGTCGTGTCATGCTGTCATGTTATTATTGTTTAGTATTGTTTGGCATTTAATAATGGAAAGACTTACGCGTGAACAACGTTTACAAATTGTTCAACTTTATTATGAAAATTCACGTTCTGTGAGGAATGTGTTTCGTGCACTTCGCTCAACTTATGGTCAACATAATCGGCCTACTGAGCGTACTATTCGCAACACCATCACCCATTTTGAGACCCAGCATTCATTATTGGATAATATTCGACCGAACAGACCACGTCCAGCACGCTGTGAAGAAAATATAGCGGCCGTAGCAGAGAGTGTACACGAAGACCGTAGAGAGTCGATTCGGCGCCGCAGCAACTCGGACTGACGTATGGAACGACTTGGCGCATTTTACGTCAAGATCTTAAATTTAAAGCGTACAAAATACAGCATGTGCAACAACTGAAGCCGCTCGACCTTCCCAAGCGACATCGCTTCGCTCTATGGGTTCTTGAAAAGTTCCAAGAAGATCCGACGTTTTCGAGGCAATTTTGTTTAGCGATGAGGCCCATTTCTGGCTCAATGGGTATGTAAACAAACAAAATTGCCGCATTTGGGACGAAGAGCAACCTGAAGAGATTGAAGAACTGCCACTTCATCCAGAAAAAAAACAACGGTTTGGTGTGGTTTGTGGGCCGGTGGAATCATCGGTCCATATTTCTTTAAAAATTATGCCGGTGCGAACGTAACCGTCAATGGCGACCGTTATCGTGCCATGATTACCGACTATTTGATGCCTGAAATTGAAGCTCGTGATCTCGGCGACATTTGGTTTCAGCAAGACGGCGCCACTTACCACACATTGCATCAATCAATGGACTTATTGAGAGAACATTTCGGTGAGAACATAATTTCACGTTTTGGGCCGGTCGATTGGCCACCAAGATCGTGTGATATCACACCATTAGACTTTTTCCTGTGGGGATATGTAAAGTCAAAAGCTTATGCCGACAAACCCGCTTCGATTCAGGCCTTGGAGGAAAACATCACGCGTGTCATTCGCCAGTTACCAGTCGAAATGCTCGAACGAGTGATCGAAAATTGGACTCAACGGATGGACCATCTGCGACGTAGCAACGGCCAACATTTGATAGACATAATCTTCAAAAAATAAATGCCAAAGAATGTTCTTTCAAATGATAATAAACATTCTCCATTAAATTTGAATTTTCTGTGTTTTTTTCTTTAAAAAAGTAGGGAACCTCGAAATGGATCACCCTTTATAAATGAATTGAGCGAAGACACAATTGTTTATTAAAGACAACTTAGCGAAGACAACCAAGTTCGATGTCCATATCGGTAAGTTTGAACAAGAAGATCATGACCCTCTCATTTTACCCTTCATAGCCAATTCTTAACATGCAGGGCTAACTTTTGTGATTATTTTTTCTACGCATTTCAATTCCAACTCACTCCCATGAGAACTTCCATTCAAAGAAGTTCTTCTGTCATCTCTATATAAGCACGTGAAATATTACTCGCATACATTCCATAGACTAATGTAATTTGTCATCCTTTACGTGGTGCCTTCAGCGATACCGCCACAGCTCCCATAACTCATCCCTTAATCTCACCGTAAAAATGTCACTACGCACATTTTTCGCGCTCTCATACCTCATTTCGATATTTTTGTTCCATTCTCTGTTCGAAATGGGCTGAGTGTCTCTAGTCGCTATATTGGGAATGCATTCCTGAGACTATTTATAAAAAAAAATAACACATCTTCAGCGCCAAGTCGAGCCATGCTAAAGCAAGTGCATCTTCCCTTACAAGAAATACTTTCAGGTTGGCAAATTCTCGTAAAACATTTCTCATAGTCATCTCATTCCTCTTATCCCATCCGGCGGCAGCAGTCGTCGTGTCGGCAGGAAATTCAAAAGACGTAAAAGATGCTGGGTACCCCCCCCCCAACAAAAAAAAAGTCGCTGTGTGAAAGGAAGGAAGGAAAAGCTGTGATTCACATTCTGGTAGGGAAACTATTTTGGGTACCTATTTTTAGTGTTAAGTGCACATGCATTTCGTCTTATCTTTAAAGAACAGAGAGACATCCAATTTAAACATACCGCACACTTTAAGATGAGCAGCTGACAATAAGGAGCAGATTGTTATGGGTAAGTTTTGACCTGATTTAAGTAAGAAAAACCACAAGGATCTTCAGTCCTCCACTAGACACATATATCACCATCATTCCGATGCACAACATAGATACGTTCCACACGCTATTTTATCGATGACATTTGATATTTTTTCCTCGACACTGTTGATGGGTGTGTGCCTTGTGTCTTGCGCCATGCTGTAGGATAACAACCGGGCTTGGTTTTTGATTTACTAGATCCCTTTTGGTGTCCTTATTTATAGAAGCACTTTGTTTTTGTCATTTGTCTTGAATCGTTTTTTTTTTTGGGTTCTGTTCTGTACCTATGTACTTCTTTGTTTGGGAGGGGTGAGCAAGGAAAACCTCATGATTGATTTCAGGACATTGAATGCGATTCAATTTCATGCACGAAAAATAAGAAGAAATTATTAAGTGGAACATAGGAACATCTGCTCTCTTAGATTGGGTCATTGAAAATGTATGGTTGTTTTTATTTTGATGCCTACTTCCTGCCTTTTGGTGAGGACTACTTAGAAAGCTTCGTTTTACGAGGTTTTAATTAAATCAGTTAGTTTTAAAAAGCTAAGAGATGAAGGTATTGCATGGAATGTCATGGCCTTTATATGAATTATTTCTATTTTAATCGAGTCGATAAATCTCAAGCTGTCATTGCGCCGACTGATATAGTTTGTGCATGTGGTCTTCTATTTTTGTATTTTTTTTTTAAATTTTTGTTGAGTCATTATTTAAACGAATTTGGAATGTATTCCCTTGCTGACACTTTAGTTCGCGACTTATAGGTATTTTGAGTGACGTGGTTCTTATGTCTTTGGCAGACTTTGAACTTGAGGATTTAATTGTCTGTTTGATTTATGAATGTTCGCATGCGTTGACAGCAGTTTTGAGTGTTGTTTTCATTCATAGTGACGGTAAACACTCGATTATTCGAATGAAGATAAAAGTTTTAGGGTGAAAGGAGCTTTGAAGAACCGATAATTCATTCACAACTCGTATTGCTGCTTTGACAGTTTAATCATCATTTGGGATGTTATCATGAATGCCTATTAATATCTGGTATAGGACAATGAGAATTTTCTGAAACCTACGTGCATACGATCATTACGAAGAAGCAAATCGAAAGCAACAAACAAGTTGGTTGGTGTACACCAGGAAAGCGTCTTAGGTCCTTTGCTCTTTATCACAATACCTATTTGTATATTATTCTCAGACTAAAGTGTATAAGTTATTCGTTGCTGATGGTGTTTCATAACGTACAATCAGCAACGTCCAAACCATAACAAGGGCTTCATAATTGCGTATATACCTTGGAGGAAGAATTTTGTTCGTTCAAAAAAAGATGAGCGATGTAGTGGTTCAGCTTATGGAGTTCAATTTAAAAACGTTAACTGTAAACTTAAGTTCTTCATTAATTTGATTTTTTAAAGTTATATTTTTGCCATCAAGAATGGCAGCCCCAGGTTAACGCAGATCCCGAATGTCATATTTGTAAAGCTCCTCATGACATTTGTATACTCTTGCATGTTTGTCATACTTTCGCAAGAGGGGTGGAAAGAACTAGCTCTTAGAAAAAGTAGCTCTTAGTAGTCCAACATACTAAACACTAACTCACGAAAAATGCTAATTCTTCCCATTAATTAAGACGCTGCCTTGCGCTATCGGGGGTTATATTCCTGTCGCTGTCCCTTTAGGACATTTTAAAGGAGATTCGTAAAGCAACTACAAACCCTGGAGAGAAGAGCCGTAAATTTCATAATCGATAATCGGCCACTTAAAAAAATTATGCATACAATGAAATGAAGTTAAAAGATCACCAGATCCCAGTAAATTTGCGAAAGACCCAACAACAGGTCAGACCAGCATTAGCGAACAAAGTTGCCTTGGAAGAACCTACTCAAGCAAACTAGTATACTCAACAATCAAACGACAGAGATCGTTGAAAAAAAAAACCCTTCGGAGACCAAGCAGTCCAAAGTGCTTAGCAATTTCCACTGTGCCTGTGGATTCAATCTTTTCCACTAGGCGCTCAAATGTTGATCTGCTAGGACGATTATGATGACCATAAATCGGACGTAGCACACTTAACGTTGAGGCCACTGACTCCGAATTTCGGTTGTAAATTTTAATAATTTCGACTCGTTGTTGGATCGTATATCATTCCATCATGAAATGGCAAACCTTGCTGAAGAGAAATGTCAAAAGAGCGGCAAGAAATATGGCTCGTTAGCTGTCCCTGTAGCTCAACTTTTGTAGCGTCCCTGTTGAAAAAACCCGATATAAATGAATTTGCTGCTTCCTAAGCACTAACGGGGCAGAAAAAGTTGGACAGCCCAGCGTCAGATATAATTGCATTTGTTGACGAGACGTTAACTTTGTTTGCTATATTGAAAGTCATCGATTGGTCACCCACTTTTTGAATATACCCGAGATAAGGCATGCCTGTCGTAGAAGGCGACTAAAATCCACTTTCTGTACAACGAGTGAAGAGCGTATACAAACAACAAACATGCAACAAGTACAACAAAAAGATTTAATACCCAGTTGGCAATTCAGTTCCACTGGAAAAGCCAACTTCTTCGGAGGACCGCTTTACAGATTTTTGGGGAGAGCCAATTGTTGCAACTATGTAATTATTCGGGAAAAGTTTGAGGGTAACGAGGCCACCTATAACTGGATCTCACAAAAATATATATGTCTCAAGGAGCTCGACAACACCAGAATTGTCGGCCCACAAAAAACGAGACTCAATGAAAAATAAGAGCCTTGAGGACGAAAACGACGTTCTTCGAACAAGGCTTAACAACGTCGAACTGCTCTACGAAGAGCTTTGTAAATAAATTCTCCACCCTTAAGGATGAATATAATGACCAGAATCGCCATTTACCTGACTATCAATTTGGGTTTAGAAGTAAACATTCGACTGTGGACCAAGCACATAGAATTTCTGTTGTAATTGAGAAAAGCTTTTGAATAAAGGAAAATTTGCTCAGCCGTATTTCTTGAGATGTCGCATGTTTTTGACAACGTTTGGCATAGATGCCTTCAATATAAGTTAAGACAAGTTCTGTCTGGAAAATTATTTAAAAACCTCATGTCGTATCTTGAGCCATAGACTCTACCGTGTCAAAATTGGGAAAGAATATTCAGAATTCAAAAAATAATTGGATGAGTACCCCAAAGGTACAGTCCTAGGACTACTCTTATGCCTCGTATTTACACGTTATATGCCACAAACAAACGAAACAATAGTTGCAACGTTTGCTGACGATACTGCTATACTAGCAGTTGGTGCAACAATAGAGGAAACAAATATGAAATTACAAAACGATCTTAACGAGGTAAATGAATGGACCAAATCCTGGCGGATTGCACTTAATGAGATCAAATCAAATCAAATTTTACGTATAAACGGACAAGTGACTTGCTGTATTTCTAAATATGGTTCGAGTCCCTTTTGAAAATGAAGCGAAATATCTCGGAATGACACTCAATGCAAAATTAAAATGAAATTCGCATGTAAAAAAGAAGTGCGAAGAACTTACGAATAAAAGCAGAGAACTGTACTGGTTACTCGGAAAATATTCGAAGCTTAACCTTGATAACAAGCTGCTGTTATACAAGCAAGTGCTAAAGCCGGTCTGGACATATGGTATACAACTATGGGGTTGTGCCAGTGAAACGAATCTAAATATTTTACAAACTTTCGGAAACGAAATGTGAGCCGTGGAACATAAGAAACAAAGATCTATGCAGAGATCTGGGTATTTTCACTGTTAAGGATCAAACGAACAATTTTGCACGAAAACATAAAACACGTCTATTAGGACACGTTAACACAATGGTCCTCCACATTCTCGACAAAACAAATTTATTGCGGCGTCTTTAAAGAACTTTCCATTGATATTTTCAGCTTGTTCCGCAATTTTTAGCGCGATTTTTTATTATCGGGCCAAATCCAAGGGCTAAGGATTTGGCCCGATAGTAAAAAATCGCGCTAAAAATTGCGGAACAAGCTGGAATTATCAATGGAAAGTTACATGCCAAACATTCGTTGATCGAGATAAACAAATTGCCAGATAAGTCGCATACTAAGTTGTACTACAAATATAAAAAGGTGGTGGTTTTAGTGAGTACAAATCTCACACTACTTTCGGCACGTTCCCATCGTGCCTATGAAGATTTCCACCAAAAACAAAATACAAATTTTCGGCGCAACAGGCTCGTTAGTAACGAGGGCCGAGCTTTCTCATAAACATTCATGTGTGCGTGTGTTGTACTTCTAGCACGATGGCGGAACCTCCTGTTTTATGCCGAATCCAAACGGCGAATTTGAAATAAGCTTTTCTTGACAATAGATACGACCGGACGATCTGTCAGATCAAAACGAAAGGGGGGCCAGTGAAAAATCACTTAGGTGTTGCTACAGCTGGAAATCGAACCAAGAACTTCTTCGGGGCAGTTCATCGTACCAACCATCGCGCCACTGAGCCTAAATCCCACGAAACAAAAAATTTGCATCTTGTACTCCAACCAATTGGACCTAAAACGGACAAGGAAACTTTGTAGGTAATTATAGTCGTAAATCACACACATTTTTCCGTTCAAACTTTTATGAATTCTTCTGAAATTCATCAATTCGATTTATTAGACTTATTAAATTTTTTATAAATGTGCTTGCAACGCTCCATTAAACAAATTATATCAACTTGACTTTGCATTTATAGAAACATAATATATGATTAAATGGAATCAGAATAATTTCATTCACAAATATGTTTACTGTGGATCGTATATTACATCAACCCCTTTTCAAAGTGATAAAAAAAAAATTCCGACAGCAAAATTAAATAAATCAATTAACAAAATTAGCATATAAATACGAGAATCGTTTAATTAAAAAAAACCATCACTGTAGATTCACACGCTTGAAAATAAATAACAAATTTCAAAAATTCCCACAATGTAAATCCAATGCACGCTTTTATCAATATCCCCCCAGCACCAAGCCTCAAGTTTGAATCACTTAAAAGGCACTTTACGTTCATGACTTCAGTGTTCGATTACCAACATTTGTAGCTAAACAAGTTTTCTCTAAGCCAGTCTTACGCCGACGGTTTATTGATATTATTTCAAAAAAGCAAAAAAAAAAAAAACTCTGGACAAAAATAAATTGGGCCACACGACGGATTCACTTTGAATAAAAAATTTTATTTATTGCAGTCGGTCAGACTCAGGTGGGCTTGAGTTCCTTTGGAATGTGCGACTGCAATATTTTGCAACCTAATAGTGTCTGTCAGTCTGGTGGGTCTTAAGTTGATCCGGTTTTTTTCTTTTTGCATTTAATATTTTTTTTTTTTAAAAAGGTGCAATGCGTTCGTTTGTGAATGAATTGAAATTGAAAGTTAAAAATGTTTCTCGTCAAGTGGGTTTTCTGGATCTAGTAATCACTTGTCTACTGTCCCCCGGGTTTTGAATAATTAAGATGCTGTTCGACCCACAATGTGGACCAATTAGGTTTTGTAATGGTTGAAATATCTCTCCAAGGAGAACAATGAAAAAGACAGATGTTGCATAATAGTACGCCACGAAATCAGATCAATCTGCATTAAATGCATTTTTGAGTTTATGTGGCATAAGACCTACAACGAGTCAAGGTTACAATCAAGTGGGGTAATGCTGCGTTTGCATGTGGAATGTAAATTTTACTTTTGAAGTTGGCTGCGATTTGAAGTGCTACCGGTAACACTTGTTAGTTTGGTCATGAATCGGATATGGAATTCACTTCGAGTGGCTTCGAGTGTCTGCTTAGACAATTATATCAAGTGTGAATTGTTTCAATTGGAATTGGGATGGAATCGACCACTTGAGTACACACTACGTCTCTTAATGGGATTACATCATTTGTTGAGGGTAGCTAGACGAATATTGAACTTTAGATTGTTGTATGGGACACTTTCCGTGTTGCAATTATTTTAGGAAATCAGTGTTACTAGCAACTAAAGTTCAAATAGTCAAATAAAACACTTAAATCTCATCACTTGTCTTAAAAGCAGTACAACCAAATTCTTTCAGAATGTTGTTTATAAGCCTTTGCTGTCATTGTGTTTTTTTTTTATTCTGTCACATCTTTTTAATGGGTTAGCTGACATTTTGTGCATTCAACTGTGCAAAAATACAAATAAAAATTGTTGGCTTTCTCCCAACCATTCATGTGTTCGTGTGTATTTCTTGCGCAATGGCAGGACCTCCTGTTTTATGCCGATTCCAAACGACGAATTTGAGATAAGCTTTTCTTGATAATTTATACGACTCGGATAATCTGTCAGATAACTGAGCCACTGAGCCCGTCCAACTGTGAAAGTCACTTCGAAATTTTTAGCATTTGTATAAGGTATCGCTCGATCAACGGTACCAAATTGTCAAAATTTTCTTTCTGTGGCTTGATTTATGAAAGGCAAAGAAAATCATTGATCTTTAGGGACTTCTAACTAAACAAATTCGTCGACTTATGGATACACTTTGCATCGAATACATTTAAGGCGACCATCGTTATCACAGAAGTCATTATGTCAGCTGTAGACAAGACTGAGTCCGGACGTACACATTTATCGATTTTAATAATTGGACCTATGCCCTCTCACGACTTCTTTTCCATATTTTAGACGAGCTCAAAAGAATTTGAATTTAAATTTAAATTCCATTATTTTTTAAAATTTATTAAGCGATATTTAATAAAATTGAATGAGCTTTACTATGAATAAAAGAAAAATGAAATCCATATACTAAAATGAAAGTTATTCGAGTTTCTTAATGTATCAGTGTTCATCAGCAATCCTGTATGTTTGCACGTTCACTCCTTGTAAAGTCGGCCAAACTCAAGCTCGCCCAATGCATCTGTAAGTGCTAAAAATTGGTCAATTACCACCAAACTACCTAACAGTGGATGCAACTATCAAAAAAATTAAAATGCAAAATATTCAGCCATCTGTAATCAATTAAAATCAACACAATAGCATGTTGCCAATTAGCTCATCAACAGTTGTTCGAGTATCTACACAGACACACATAACTAGAGCAGATTCTTAAAATCTATGCGTATAATTTCCCACACCACATCACAGCTATTGATCGTGTTAATTGTTATTTCACTAGCAAATGAACGCTACAGTGAATTTAACTACACGGAAGAGTACATAAATTGCAATGGCGTTATGCGAAATACAACCACATTAACATTAACAATAACGATATCCCAAAAAGGAGTGGTAGATACATCCCACAAACCACGTTCGTTCTGCACGACTTATTCTCTAGATTGATTGACAAGTTCTGCTGTTTTTAAAAAAACCAATTACATAGGTACGGCACTTACCAAATTACTAGAGAATAGATCCCTTTTAACATCACTGCTACCGCTAATTCCAATGACACTAACACCGTCATTCGTTGTCGTTGTTTCAAATCTACAAAAGAAAAACAATAAAATTTGTAATTTTAGTTTGGAAACTTTTACAGCATCTCATAAAACTTTGTATCTAAAAGTAAACATTATTTAAAATCATCCACTTCGGGCAACCAATATCGTAAATCGAAAATAGAAATGACGAATTGCACAAAGTTAGGGTTATACAGTCTGGGTAAGGTATATTCTACTTTCTGCACAAAGGAAAATGACCTTTTCTTGGAAATTGGGATTAGGACGAATATTTCAGTTTCATTCATTGGGTTTTCGGCTTTACCTCCAGGGTAGTAGTATATTGCGTTTGAACCAAATAAACAAATTGGCAAAACGAAAGGAGGGAGGGAAAACCCAGATCCTTCGGAGAAATTCTTTTATTTAAACCACACACAGGCAGGGCATAACTGGTCCTTTTTAGAGGAAATCTTGAAATTACTTTTAAAAAAATCGAAATTCTCAAGATGAAAATGAAGAGTGATGGATGACACGAATTAGAATAAGAAATACGATCCACAAACAATGGATTCATCAAGATATTGTTTGTTTGACAGACAAGCGAGTGTGTCAATTGCAGAGTTTTGACCTCATGTCGACAGTATTTCAAAGGAATTCCAGAGAATAGCAGTTTATGGTCAACTTGACATAGTTAGAGCATGTGTTGGTCGCCGCGCAATATGTACGGAGGTTTTTTTTTTTTGAGTTTGAGATGTGGATGGTAATCAGCGAGATAGGTAGGATTTAGTGAGGGGTTATTGAAAAAACGAGATTTAGCGTCGATGAAAGGTCATACAAATTTGAATTTCCAAAAAAGATGATTTGACTGATATATGACGGGTTTTTGCTGTATGGATGGGATGTCATATTTCAACCGATTGGCTTATTTTCTTTGTTCGATAAGATGAAGATGGCAAAAGTTTATGACAAAAGTAGGTAAGCAAATGTTCATTAGTCGCCATGAGTGTCGGTTACGTGGATGCTCAAAACGTGACACAACTAAAATCGAAAAGACGATATCTGGGGCATTTACCAGGAAGCAACAAGTATTGTAGAAGAAGTAATTTTTAACATATAACTAAATTTTTTGTACGCAAGGCCCCTAGTTACTTATATCATGGGCCTTAACCCACAATTCTCGCTGGTTTGATTAAGTTGTATACATCTGGGCTACATCTATGCAAAGTATACACTTTTTGCATAAAACATAAAAAGCCTACAAATTTTATCTTAAAACAATTAACCCCTTTATCCTTATTTTGGCAAGCAAAATAATCGAAATAAGGAGAATACGGGTTCAGCGCAGGAGGTCTGGGTCCGATTCCCAGCCGTAGCAACACCTAAATGGTTTTTCACTGACCCTCATCTCGTGATGATTTGCCAAATCATCCGAATAGTATCAATTGTGTTAAGAAAAGCTTATCTCAAATCCGTCGTTCGGAGTCGGTATAAAACAGGAGGCCTTCCCATCGTGGAAGAAGTACATACGCACACATGAATGGTTGTGAGAAAGCTCGGCCCTGGGTACTAACGAGCCTGTTACGCCAAGAATTTGTGTCTTTTAATTTGAGGAGAATTCTACTGCGACGGGCTTATCAGCTTTATTAATGAATTCACTTAGATGTTTTATGTTGAACTTAAGGTCCCTCTTGTATTTTAGTCGAGGAATTAGAAAACATTTATTACGAACTCTTACCCCTTTAGTAAGGTCTTTTATACAAGGTGGGCCAAAAGAGATCACCCTATTGGAAGATGCTCTTATTTTTGCAAATGGCCGCGAATATAAAATCTGTTTTGACATTTGTGGACTAGACAGATGTAGAAAACAAGTGAACAAGCCATGGAGCGATACAATCCCCAAGAACGCAGAATAATCGAAGTGGAAGATTTTTCGACCAAAATCATAATGACCGATGGGCTCATTTCCACCTCAGCGCGTACGTGAACAAGCAAAACTATCGCTTCTGGGACACCGAAAATTCACGAGTAATGCACGAGGAGCCATTACACCATTACTACATGATGTGCTGTGTACGATGCGCGCTATATGGCCATGTTAACCGAGTTTTTTCTGTCGCAATTGGAAGAATTAGGACTGGAGGACAAGTGGTTCTTACAGTGCGGATCAACGGCACACACTGCGCGATTGACAACCGGTATTCTCAAGGCGGCGACAACATCGGTTGACTTCTTTTGGCCCACTTTTTACTCGAAATTGTACCACCTTTTAACTAGATATTTGCGTAGTCCAAAGTTTTTTTTTAAATCTTGTTAAAGTACCGGTTAACCAATTTTAAAATAAAGCGGATGACTTGTATTTGAAATTTTACGGAGCGGTACAAGAAAAGGCGAACATCTTTAAACTGGGCATACATACCTAAGATTTAAATTAAAAAAAAAAAAAAAAAAATGCTAGCGCACATGACTTGAACTATGAAACTTTGCGCAGTTTTTGGAACAAATATGACATTCTAACTTCTTTCAGAGAGGCATTTATATAATTTTGGAAAAAGGCTAAGCCACTTATTAATTAAATACTTTGCAGAACTGTAAAGGAACAGAACGATTTATAAAAACCCCCCAGCCGATGGCCTCAGTCACCAGTGCTGTTATGTGTCTGTAGTTCGATGCATTCATGTGCGAATTACTGTGATGTCAATGTCAATATAAAAACCCTCTAACCCATTAAAGAGGGGCATTTTAATCATTAAAAAAATGTAACACCATATGAACGATACAGCCTATCAACATGAAATATTGCACTGCTACACCCTAAGGGAATACTTTTTAGGATTAAAAACTTTGTGACCCACGAATGTAACGAAATGTAACGCAACAACAACCCCTCTATCGAATCAATCATCGAATTAAGCCCAAGAATGATGGCTAAAATTTGCACTTCTAAATGGAGAGAAGGAAGGGTCTGAGGGACGCTAACTTTAAGTTGAAATATAAAGAAAGTCTAATCTGTAAGTAACATGATACAAGAGTGTGATTTACCAACAGTACATTTTTAAATGAATCGCAATGTATGACCCACAGTACAGGAAGAGAAGACCTACATTTAACGTAAACCTGTCTTTTGAACATCCTTGATACTACATATTTGGAAAAGTCCACCTGTCTCGTATTTTTAGAACTCAACTGCAAAAGATTTTAAACAAAGAAAATACATGCCCTATACCTGCACCATAAGAGCACAAAATCCTATTCGAAAACGAATTTTGCAAAAAGGAAGACCTATTGGCAATTGTCCATGAGGTACCTACTCAAAATCATATTGTGCAAAAATAAAAAGGAAATGCAAAGGCTTATTGTTTGATGCAGGTAAGGAGAAGGATGTGCAGTTCTATCACAATAGCAAAAATTACTCGATTTAAGAATCTCATGAACTATGGCAAAGTGGTCAAAAAAGTTAAAATGTCGGCAACATCTTTAATGTCTTTATTGATAAACAATAAGGCCTTGAGCTGTTTGGGAAATTGTGGTTTGCATTAAAAGCGGAATAGGACATCTTTAAAGCGAGGACACAAATGGCGAAAGTAGATTCTGAATAATGTGAAGTAAGTAAAGGAACTCTCAAAGGAAATTTACCTGCGAAACATTCATTAGTCGTGATAAAAAAAATTGCTAGATAAGTCGCATACTTAGTTGCAATACAAATACAAAAAGGGTGGTGGTTTTAGTGAGTAAGAATCTCACACTACTTTGAGCACGTGATCATCGTGTCTATGAAGATTTTCAACAGCTCACCAAAAATTAAAAAAATGTTAAGTAGCTCCTTTCGTACACAGGTTACTTGTAGGCTTTCTCCAAATATACTTTTCACTGTGGAACTATTAGTCCTAAGTTTTTATTTTTATAATTAAACCAGACTCTGCGTTTTCTTATTTTTTAATGTCGTGGTTATAATGTCGATAAGGGAGTTCACGCCATTCTTACTAATTTCGTATTGACTCTCCTATATGGATCTCGAGAAGACATGGGCTACTTGAGTACTAAAAATAAAAGTTCAATGAATGATGACATATATCAGTTTTAAGTGACGCCAAGTGTCAGTTTTGAGTGACGTCTATCTGAAATAGAAGTGTCTTCTCATGTATGATTGTTGAACACACAAAACTGAACGTTGACAAACATGCATTTTAAAAAAAAAGTTGAGTGACAGTCTTAGATGACATTTTTTATTTATTTACTTCCGTAATCAATATCTGACTAACATGACAGTGTTTCCCATAAGAAATGCCCGCGCGAATTTCAAAAGTTAGTCACTGATTAGTTAATAGGCGTTTATTAATACAGGGGTATGACTAGGTATTACTATTGAGGCTAAATTAACCATAAAAATGTTCGTGTAAATGGCGATTAATAATAAAAATTTATTAATATTGTCTTACTTAGATAAATTGTAAATTCAACGCAAAAACAAATTTAAGTCGATATAAGGAGTCGCGATTCCATATATCGATTAAAATTATTTTTTTAAGTGGAAACATTGAAGTTAACTAAAAAAAGAAGAATACGTTCAAGAAAACATTTTATCGTGAATCTCAAAAAGGAGACGTAGGTAAGGAAATGATGTAGCAAAAAAATAACCAGACCAAGGAGATGAGTCCCTTTTTTCGGCAAAAATTTAAATCAAAAAAAAAAAATGCTAAAATGTTCACCCTACTCAATCATCTGGTTACTTATCCTGATTACATTCCAGGCGGTGTA
This sequence comes from Rhingia rostrata, assembly GCA_949824845.1. Lineage (NCBI taxonomy): Eukaryota > Metazoa > Arthropoda > Insecta > Diptera > Syrphidae > Rhingia > Rhingia rostrata. The sequence goes on from OX463757.1 coordinate 37,885,650, forward strand.
CCTTCCATTATCCCCAGAACAATTATAGTAGTGAACGCTTCATTAAATTAATTGTTTGTTCGTACCTATCGAGATTACATCGAAAAGTCTGAAGGACGATTTTTTGAGACAGTGATTTACGGATATGCATTCGTTTTTTTGAAAGTGTCTAGTGATTAGAAATTCGAGTCACTTTCTCTTTTGAAAAACTAATGAACAAGAATATAACTGGGTCATACAGCGCTGCCAGTTGAAACAAAATGGTTCAGATCGAGCGCCTAAAAGTTAAAAAAAAAATGGCGAAAGGGAACTGCAGTTCAAGTTGCACGTTCGCATTGCAAATAAAATACGCGAATGTTTACAGAATACCTTCCCTATACTACAAACACATAAATACAATAATCGCGCGATTATTTTTACGCAATTTAAATTTGATTTTAAGAGTGCAGGCATTTGCGATTAAATAATCGCGCTAGGTAGATAACTTTATATAACAATCGAGCTGTAGTCGGAAAAATATGTGTGGAACGTGGGTTGAAACGTGAACTCAAGCAGTAATGCGATTTTTTAGTCGCAAATTGGATTTTGCACAGATGAAGACTTTCCGTGAGATGAAGACTTTGGCTGCATTGATGATGTGTTTTTGGGTGCGAGTGCTCTTCAGCTATTGAGGTTTAGTAAGGCCCCGCGGTGCTCTCATTTTATCAAATATTTAATGTGATTTATGTCGTGATATGTACTCTAGCGCCTTTAACAAAAATAATACCTCTGAGTCTTTTTAAATAAAAAAATACCGATTACCTTCTATATATTCTGTGGCCTTAAAACAATTGACATGATTACCAAACGCAATTAAAGTTCTAAAAAGTTAAGAAAGGCACTGGAATTTATTACATTTTATAAGTAATCTGCCCTAGCAAGGTATCCGTCGGAGCGGACAATTTTCCGCAACGCATACTTCGTCGGAGGTTAAATTTCCAATCGAGATATGTGTCATCGGAGAAAAATCACTTCACTACAATTCGTAAATAAATATCTCGAAGAATTTGTGTCGGAGGAAATCGGAAAAAGAATTGCACTTAGCTGTCAATAATTGCACGCGAAATGCACCTGAACGCATTTCAACGCAATTCGCCGAGGCGCGTTACAAAATGTTGGAGAAATATTCCGAAGAGCCTTTCGAAAGAATACATCGAAGCTAAAATCCTCCGAATTGTATAAAACTGGTGAATTTTTCGCTCCGATGGATACCTTGCTGGGGCTAAATGTCTTTAGGACTTTTGTAACGCTCTGATGACTCGCCAAGCTCTCATATACTTATGTGGACACCAGCAAAAAATTGATTAACATGCCCGAAAGTAGCTTGAATTCGATTTTAAGGCAAACAGAGTTTGCCATATTAATCTAAGACCTTTTTCTGCAGTGATATCTGAGTAGGATCTCCTGCAAAAAAAATTAAATTCCAAGCCACTTATTCGAAAAATTGTTAAGGCACTAAAATACATCGGTTTTCGAAAGAACACATTTTTTATAATCAACAGACCCTAATAGGGTTATAATTTGCCTTATAGTTAGTTTTTGAGCTCAGATCAGGTCCAGATAGTATCTGTTCATTAAAAAAAATTTTGTAGGTGATCATCTCTTGACGCCCCTTAAGGGACATAGGTTCTAAAAGGTTTAAGGGCACCCAGAGGCGATGCTAGTAGATATTTTATGACTCTGCTGATAGGGGGAAAACTTAATTTAAATTCACAAAGCATTCCATATTCGTGATGTTGGGCTTAGAAATGAATCTCCACCCTACTAATTGTAGGATCAATGCTGTGGTTGATTTGCGAAATGCAACTAGCTTCCTTGATTGAGCATTTGTTGCTATAATCGGATTTAAAGGTGTAGAGCAGTAGATATTGCTTAAGTGTTCGACCGAAACAATGAAGTTCGCTGCAGTTGTGTTAACTTACTTTATAGCTTGGGTTGGATGTACTATTTATAGAATTATATACTTTTATAAGGACAAATTTATGGGTTCTTGACACTCAGAAGAGGCTTCAAAGCGAAGTTTAGATCAGCGATCAGCCACGCATTTGAATGTCTGAAATAATTTTAAAATAATGACCATAAAGAGACCAAAAAACCACTCATTTCAAAAGTACCGGGTTTTTCAACAGGGACGCTACAAAAGTTGAGCGACAAGGACAGCAAACGATGCCATATTTCTTGCCGCTCTTTTGACATTTCTCATCAGTAAGGTTTGCCATTTCATGATGGAATGATATACGATCCAACAACGAGTCGAAATTATTAAAATTTACAACCGAAATTCGGTGTCAGTGGCCTCAACGTTAAGAGCGCTACGTCCAATTTATGGCCGTCATATCGTCCCAGCAGATCAACAATTGAGCGTCTAGTGGAACAATTTTAATCCACAGGAACAGTACAAAATGTTCCCGTGCCAGTGAGACAAAGAAGTGCCCGTAGTGTCGAGAATATTGCTGCCGCTGAGGCTTCAGTTGAAGAAAGCGTCTCACACGTCGTTTTCAAGCGTTGGGATTCTCTGTGACGTCGTTGTGGCGATTTTTGCGAAAAGATCTTGGCCTACATTTTTACAAGATTAAATTGACGCAAGAACTGAAGCCGCTTGACCACCAGAAGCGTCGCATCATCATGATGTCGAAGACCAGCTTCAATTTGATTCGAAAAGTATAAAGCGTTTTAAATCACTGTGGAGATAATGATATTGGTGAGCCCGAAAAGCCTTATCTATATTATAAAAAAAAAGGCTTAGAGTGCCTGCCAAGACCAGAAACTTCAATTGAAAAAAAAAACTGATGAAGATTAGTTCAATTTAATTACATATTTCTGTCTAAAACCTATGTAAGGCTAAATTTTTTCTTTAGAAATGGATTGATGGAACGCCAAGTAGATATCACTATTTCAAAAAAAAAAAAACCTAAGCATATAGGGTCATACATTATGGAACACCCTGTTCTAAATCCAGTCAATGATTGCCTTCAATTTCAATCTACAACGCACAAAAAGTTGTGATTTTTCAAAGATAATCTCGGTATTGATACGTACATCTTCAACAAAGTTGCACCTATAGACATGTTTTTTTATTTATTTAAGTCTACCATTATTTTTACAATTTACTGACTATATAATTCTATAAACAAAAAAACCCTTAAATTAAGATAAAAATATAATAAAAAAACAAAACAAAAATGTCGAAAAGTATTTTCAATATCTGATCAGTAATGTTTTAAGTCTTAAAAGGCAGAAATACAAAAGACGTTTAAGCTTGAATTTTTGTTAATAAGCGATTTATTTGACCTCCAAAGTTTTTTTTCTGTTAAAATCAAGAAACAAACTGAAAACCGGTGTTTTTGAATTTCAAATGATTGTGAGTAGTATCAAAGAGTATAGAACTTCATAGAGTACGCATCACAGCTAAAACTGTTGTATCCGTTTCAGACGCTTGCGGCTATGCTGTTACTGATGCTGAAGTAGCAATAAACGCAGGGGTACCAATATCAGTACCCCTAATAGAAAATTTTCGTTGTATGAGATGCGCATTCTATGTAAAGGGTGATCCAAGTAGAGATACTTTTTTCAATAGACAGATCACGTGTGAGTCGTGTCATGCTGTCATGTTAGTTTTGTTTAGTATTGTTTGGCATATCATAATGGAAAGACTTACGCGTGAACAACGTTTACAACTTCTTCAACTTTATTATGAAAATTCACGTTCTGTGAGGAATGTGTTTCGTGCACTTCGCTCAACTTATGGTCAACATAATCGGCCTACTGAGCGTACTATTCGCAACACCATCACCCATTTTGAGACCCAGCATTCATTATTGGATAATATTCGACCGAATAGACCACGTCCAGCACGCTGTGAAGAAAATATAGCGGCCGTAGCTGAGAGTATAGACGAAGACCGTAGAGAGTCGATTTGGCGCCGTTCGCAGCAACTCGGACTGACGTATGGAACGACTTCCGCATTTTACGTCAAGATCTTAAATTGAAAGCGTACAAAATACATGTGCAACAACTGAAGCCGCTCGACCTTCCCAAGCGACATAGCTTCGCTTTATGGGCTCTTGAAAAGTTCCAAGAAGATCCGACGTTTTCGAGGCAAATTTTGTTTAGCGATGAGACCCATTTCTGGCTCAATGGGTATGTAAACAAACAAAATTGCCGCATTTGGGACGAAGAGCAACCTGAAGAGATTGAAGAACTGCCACTTCATCCAGAAAAAACAACGGTTTGGTGTGGCTTGTGGGCCGGTGGAATCATCGGTCCATATTTCTTTAAAAATTATGCCGGTGCGAACGTAACCGTCAATGGCGACCGTTATCGTGCCATGATTACCGACTATTTGATGCCTGAAATTGAAGCTCGTGATCTCGGCGACATTTGGTTTCAGCAAGACGGCGCCACTTCCCACACATCGCATCAATCAATGGACTTATTGAGAGAACATTTCGGTGAGCACATAATTTCAGGTTTTGGGCCGGTCGATTGGCCACCAAGATCGTGTGATATCACACCGTTAGACTTTTTCCTGTGGGGATATGTAAAGTCAAAAGCTTATGCCGACAAACCCGCTTCGATTCAGGCCTTGGAGGAAAACATCACGCGTTTCATTCGCCAGTTACCAGTCGAAATGCTCGAACGAGTGATCGAAAATTGGACTCAACGGATGGACCATCTGCGAAGTAGCAACGGCCAACATTTGATAGATATAATCTTCAAAAAATAAATGCCAAAGAATGTTCTTTCAAATGATAATAAACATTCTCGATTCAATTTGAATTTTCAGTGTTTTTTTCTTTAAAAAAGTACGGAACCTCGAAATGGATCACCATTTAGTTCTAAATACTTTGGTTGTATGTATCTGCATTTGCAAAGCTAGTTTCGATTTCATTTAAAAGACTTGTATAAATAAATAGGCAGTTTAGACACATAACGATATATACTTTCATAAGTAATATTTGCAGGTAGGAATTTTGAGATTTTTTGTGGTTATAAACTTTTCCAGGTGAGGCGAACCTCGAACGCTCTAGCAACGCAATGAAATGATGCTTCCAGATGTTTATTGATCATGCTCTAGAATTGTTGTAGATTGTATGAACCTTATAATGATGATTGCATAGAATAGAATAACTGACACTGACACTTTCTATAAAGCATATCAATGACAGTGCCTACTCTTTTTTACGAACTGGCACTTCATGTTGGAACTTGTGCTTAGAGTTAACCAAACACTAAATGTGCGGAGAGAAATTCGGTTTAGGTTGGTTTTAGCGACGATCTTGACGTTTGAAATTAATAGAACGATTTATCTTCTATTAATTTCAACTGTCAAGAAAAAAGTTTATTTCAAGTCAGTTGGCGAGCTCAGTGGCGCAATGGTTAGTGCGATGAATTGCCGCGCAGAAGGTCTGGGTTCGATTCCTAGCCGTAGCAACACCTAAATGATTTTTCACTGGCCCCCTACTCGTGATGGTATGACAAATCTGGGTTCGACTCCCAGCCGTATCAACACCTAAATGATTTTTCACTGGCCCCCTACTCGTGATGGTCTGACAAATCTGGGTTCGACTCCCAGCCGTAGCAACACCTAAATGATTTTTCACTGGCCCTCTTCTCGTGATGGTCTGACAAATCATCCGAGTAGTATCAATTGCCATGAAAAGCTTATCTCAACTTAGCCGTTCGGATTTGGCATAAAACAGGAGGTCTCGCCATCATGCTAAGAGTACACACGCACACATGGCGCGTGTGTTGGTTGTGAGAAAAATGCTAGGACCTGGGTACAAACAAGCCAGTTGCGCCATACATTTTTTTTCAACTCAGTTGGTAGGTTTTGAAACCCGGCATTAGAAAAAACTAGGCCGTGGGTCTGGCCATCGTACAAGATATATAAAGGGTTACATAAATGCCCGTGGGTAAAAGCTAGGTCCTAGACCTGGTCTTTTAATTCATGTACCTTTAGTACCCGAAGTCAAAAACCATACAACTATAACCCGATGTGTGATTTTTAAATGGCAAGCCAATAGGAATCAGGTTATATGAACACCCCGTCACTGTTGCTCATGGATTTAAATTCGCCCAGTTCCGGACTGATTAGGTTTAACATCACCATTATATCAATAGGAGTGTGTTTTAGTCTAAATTCAGTAAAGCAAATTACAAGCTCGTCACAAAAACGCATTTGAGTGAAATTTTGTAAAATTGAGTCTGTTAGAGTTTAATCGCAATTTGCTATTGACTGCGGATAAAAAACTAATTGCTGCGTTTTTGTTGATGTATTACGTGTGTGAGCTTTAACTTTTCTTAGCTTGGTTGCATAGAAACTCCAATCACAAGAGATCCTCATAAAACTCTGAATAGCGGATGCATGAACCATCCGATTGCAGCTATGTTTTCTCAGGTTGTTTGTAAACCAAATACAGCTGCGTACAAGGATTTAATGCCGAATTTGATACTATCTTCGTCTCATTAGATCCTTAGCACTAAACTGCATACATTTTCAATTGAATTATCGAACTTACAACAACTACTTGTGTACAGACAACACTATTTCGGTTAGAATTAGAATAGCTATTTCGGACATTACCAAGTGTCCTCATCACACATTTTCCCTGATAAACGATTATATGAAAAAGCGGTAAAGCTACACATGAAAATTCACAAATTTGGATTAATTGACTTCTGAAGCAGCCTCCTCACAGCCACAACTCATTAAAGGAAAGTTCGCACGTTAATAAATTCTGAGCGAGTCAAATTAAACACACTCTACATCTCACACATACACTGATATTAATCAAATTCGAAAGGATTAAATTTCCACCGATTTACCACTTGATTGCGCGACAACACTATCATGTACACGTCTGTGTTTAATTTGTTTTTTTTTTTTTTTTCTGAGTGAAAGTGTGAAGCACACTATTATCCACGTAATTAAATTCACTGTCATCGAACGCTTAATTTCACATCCTTTTTCCTTTAATCGGCGATATTATCCTCGACCATATGGCGGTGGTCCAATATGTATACAAAAGAGCATTAAGCCCCGTCCCCCAAAACGGCTATCCGTCGTACTACTCACCCTGATGACTCTGGTGATGAAAAGTATTTCCTTGATGACGATGGTGATGGAGTATCACCACCGACACTCCTTTTGTAGGTTCCATTCAACGAAGTGTAATCCGTCATTGATGATAAATACGTAACCCGAACCCGTGTGAGACGCATTTGCCCAGATATAAAACGTTCCCGATATGTAACCATATCACTCCTGAATCTTGATGAAAAGCGGTTGTTGCACGATAGAAAAAAAAAATTTCTCACCGACAATTACGAGGAGTCGCAAAACTATAAGAGTGTCCCGAACGATGTGCAACGACCGACTGTGTACGGCAAACGCATTGATCCTTTGTACGACCCCGGTTTTTGGATTTTTAAATCATTTCGAAAATCTCAACAATCAACAGCTGTTCCTTCATCTTCTAGTCGAGGATATTCGATACTTATCCTTCGTGCATCCTCTAGTTTTTGTCTTTGCTTTCCACTTCTTCTTATGTGAGGTACAGAGAAGAGTGACAATAAGGACGCGACGGGACTGTGTGGGTGAAAAAGGTCGACACAAGGAAATACAGGATTTTATATTATTTTCTTCAACCATTGGCAGTTACGTGAGATGGACTCCTTAAAGGCACTTAAAACCAGTTCTACAGATGACTGAAACTACACATCAAACGTGTACCTGTCTTCGTTTTTATTTTGGGAAAAAAACATCTGCCACCGGTGTGGCGTGTGTTAAGGCATGTTCATCATCACCGTATCTTATAGGTGCATATATAGGTGCGTGTATAAAATTGATTGTCGGCTATCCTTTTAGTTAAACGCGAAAGAGTGCATTGTCCTTTGCGCGGCACTTGCCGAAATCAATAAAAAAACCAGACAAGGGTTAGATTGTAAAACACTCGAGATTGTTTGCATTTTGTTTTGTTCGTTGAAAGTCGCAATATTTTCGGAAATCATGATCAGCAATAGTGTGCATCTGTCTTTTGGATAGGGTGGGTAAACTAAAAGAATTTCAAATTGAATCCTAGTGGTCGTCCTGAAAATTCTTATCTGCCGAAGAATTTTGTAGAATACTACGCCGGATATTTTATAAATTATTTACACACATGTTGCTGATGAAGAAAAAAAAATAAAATAAAACCCAACATGTCCATAACCATTAAGGAGTCATGGAACATCCCTCAGGGAAAAGGAAACGAGGAGCATGCATGAATTTTCGATGAATTTTTCCAACTTCTAACCGAAATGAGCTGACAATTTATCAGGCAAATGTGTTGGTTAAAGGTCTGTGGATGTTGTCATTATGTTTTTGGTTTTTTTTTGTTGTTGCTCATGAGCATAGGTATATCCTGTATCCAAGCGACCCTAATGGGGGAGAGAAAAGCATTTACGTGACCGAGGTAATGGAGAATATATTAGGCGTCGTTTGTTTTAATGGGGAAACTTAATGAAGTACTGAAGATGTACATAGGAACGGGGAATACTTGTAGTGAGGCAGGCATGAGTCTGTAATGAGGGTTCTTTATTTTATTATAGGCGGGTGCTGTGTCTTAAAGTTATAAATGACACACGCCATACGACGACAGAAGGAAAAACATTTCGAAGTTAGGAAGTCTTGTCGGCTTCTCTTGGCAAAGTGAAGCTCAACATGGTTTGATTAGTCAGCGATTTTTAATGTAATCCATAGCAATACCACTATCTATCTATGTTTGTATCTTTTAACAAAACTACAATTAGGCAGCGGAAGTGGTGCTGGATTGGCCACACGCTGAGAAGACCAAACAACAACATCGGAAAGCAGTCCTTCGAATTGAATCCTCAAGGTACACGACGTGTTGGAGACCAAGAACTCCTTCGAAATCGACAGTATTGGCGAAGCAGCAACACAGAGTAAAACGTGGCCATAGCTGAAGTATATCTGGCCGCAGATGGAGAAGGATGGAGGAAGTTTGTGGTCGCCCTATGACCCAACCGGGTTTGAATTACTCATATACAAGGTGGGCCAAAAGAAGTCATCCAATGTTGTTTGCCTCTCATTTTTGTCGGTTGTGGCTCGCGCAGTGTGTGCCGTTGCTCCGTCCTGTTGGAAACACATGCCCTCCAGTCCTAATTCGTCCAATTGCGGCAGAAAAAACTCGGTTAACATGGCCCTATAGCGCGCACTGTCCACTGGTGTCATTTGACCAACGGCGTTCTCGAAAAAAAATGGCCCGATGACTCCTCCAGCGTGAACAGCGCACCATGCAGTAACTTTGAGCGGATGTAATGGCTCCTCGTGCATTACTCGTGAATTTTCGGTGCCTCAGAAATGATAGTTTTGCTTGTTCACGTACCCATGAAAATGAGCCATGTCGCTCATTATGATTTTGGTCGAAAAATCGTCCACTTCGTCCTCGAGATTGAGGATGGCCTACGCAAAGTTACACGCGTTTGGCGTGTAACAGGCAGCAGCTGATGCACGGACTGTACTTTGTACGGGAACATGCGCAAGTCTTTGACCAACATTCGCCTTAGAGACGACCGGCTGATGGCTAATTGCGAGGCAAGGCGCCTGTTCGATGTTTCCGGCGATAGATCGACATTCATTGGCAACAGCGGCGATATTCTCGGCACAACGGGCGCTCAGGGGCCGGCCACTCTTGGCAACGTCTCGTGTGGTCCCATACTCTTCAAGGTTGGTGGCCAAACGGCGCAGTGTTTGCGCAGTCGGTGTCGGACGGCCGGGGAATCGGCGACGGAATCCGCGCCAAAACTACAGACGAATTGTTTACGCAAAAAATAGACACGATTATTCCGCGTTCTTGGGGAGTGTATCGCTCCATGGCTTGTTCACTTGTATTCTACATCTGTCTAGTCCAAAAATGTCAAAACAGATTTGACATTGGCGGCCATTTGCAAAAATAAGAGCACCTTCCAATAGGGTGATCTCTTTTGGTCCACTTTGTATATATATATTTCATAAAATAAGTTCTTCATGACTTCCCATTGCCACTCAATTCAAATGAAAAGTTAAACCGCCTTAAGGTTTCTGGCAACTTTTCGTTTAAAGAAAAAAATTGCCACTTCTCCGTCATCAAGGCCAGTCCTAACCCCTCAGTGACTCGAAACCTACCATTCTTCACTCCAAACCCCATACCGAACCCCCAGAACCAAGAAGAACCATCGATTTGTCAAAATCCAGATCCAATTTGCCTTCAATTATTTTCACTCTCGACATCCTTTTATAATTCCAATCGGCACGTAGCCGTGAAGTTCCTTCAACAGGCTAATTATCCCCTTTTATCCTCACGCAACATGGCCGCGATTGTGTGAATTCTTACAACCACCACTTGTAGGAATACAAAAGAATTCCATTCTCTCGCCATTTACAACACCAACTGCAGACCAGAGACTGCCAACTGTGAACCTCATTTACATCCCCACAATTGAGTGTCGGCAATATTCGAATAATTTGTTTATCCCGAGAACAAAATATCCTTATCCGGCTGCCGCTCTGCGAAAACTATAAAATGCCCCGTTCCATCTGGCGGGCGGCGCGCGGCGGCATACAATTAATTACAATCATTAACTCTGAGTGTTTGCGATGAATTTTTCCGACGTATCTGCGTATCTACTATCGAAGGTTGTGTTCATGTTGCCTATTTGTCTATCCAGAAACGAGATGATATTGCGGAGCAACTGGTGTGCCTGGAATTCCGATGGCACGCAGTGTAAATTGATAGCGAACTCTTTTGATGGTCCATTGAATGCAAATCGTTAAAGATACGTTTGCGCATTCTTAGGATTAATCCGTGCATATACGTTTTGCAGAGATAAGACCATGGGGACAATGAAATGAAATATGAAAGTCTACACTGCGGGGACAAATGGCCGGGACTCAATTAAAACGCAGCCGCCTTGTGCCTCGACAAAGGCCCATGGAAGGGTATTAAAGTGCCAGCGTATGCCCGGCAGCGAAATACCTCACGAGCAGGTTTTGCGCGCCTCGCTTTTTATCTCGATCACGTATGTTGCGTTTAAAAATGACGGCATCCTCGCGGAACGACGGACATCAGGTGGACGAGTAGGATGAGATACAACATCGATGTGGCAAGACCAGAAGACGAATTTTCGTGTTGGATGCGATTTGTGAAGGTAATGAGAGTGTGTAGGGTACAGGTAGAAGGCAGCGTAAGCATGTGAGTCATTATTTTCGCAAAGGTTTGTTGGTCTTTTTTTTTTTTGGGGTGTTTTTGAAAGGCGAATTCACTGCGCACTGCGGGAAATTATTTGCAATATTTTTTCGGGATTACGCAGAGATGTGCACTCAATAACCAAACGTCGAGGAAGCAGGTTTTTCTATTTGGGAAAACAATGATTTGTCACGCTGGCGACGGTGGTCTTTGCGAGAGTCATATGCGATCTTCTTGGAATGTTTGCTTTAAAAATCGGCACTGGACAAAATTGACGAGCACTAGGAATTTAATGTAAGCCGGCACATTGAAAGAGTCCTCTTATGGGTGCAAATTGAGACGTCAATTGTTTAGTTTGCCCAAGTAGTGGAACATTGACATGCCATCTTCCTTCTTTACCGACGCGGTTTGTGATCGTTGAAATGCGTGTGAGATATTTTAAGTCCCGGGAAGTGCATGCATAATCCTTTAAGAAGAATAATCCCGTGCGTGGATGCCAATGCCAACATAAATTTCGAGGCAAACCCGATGGATCGGAAGTTGCCAATATCGTGTAGTTTAAGTGATTTGTGACTTGTGAGTCCCTATGGGTTTTCCGATGTTAATCCATCGTTTCGCAAGGGATTTATTGGTTAGCATCCATTAATGGCGTTGGATTTCTGAATGACGTATGCGCGCCTACATAAATTTATGAGTCATTTTATCGACAACGTCATATATGTCAAAGTGAATGATTCATCACTTAGAGATTGCTACGAGGATCTTCTTTCAAATGAAAAACTTATGGATTAAGGGGATATGTGGGAGTTTGTAATGGACGTTAGGGGAAGTAGACCTTCCCTTGTGTGTCCATCACTTTACTGCATTCGAATTAGTCTAACTATTGCATTCGGCTTAAAGTTTCAGTGAGACGTCCGCGATAGTGGTTGTTATTTGATAATCGATGACTGTTTTGTTTTGAAAGTTGTAAGGCGTCTCTGAGATCATTTCAATGAAACCAACGATCAAGTAGTAACTATCGGTGTCGTGAAATTACGCCGAGCGAAACAAGGCTGAATTGCAAAACATGTACTTATTGCGCATTTTAAGTTTTGTTTAAGTTTGTTTCACTTTGAAAGGAGAAATAAAGCCAATGAACGTGTTATTAACTTAAATAGAAACGACTGGACATATCTAAGCGGAGCAATTAAGTTGCATGAGCAGTACTGTCTAAGGGATCCGAATGAATAGCCTTTGACATCCAGCTAGAAACCTGTCAGACGATTGCCGGCTAACAAACGTAGGGAAATGTGCAATCCTTTGAATATGAATTTTGAAATTAGTTTTCTTAGCTCGGCGTTATTTGACGGGAACATACCAACAAAGATAATAAAGTCATACAGATGACGCACTGCATACAAGAAAAATTGTTCTAAGGCGGGTCGTACTGGCACAGCCCGCCATATATTATTTGTGTGCAACAAAATCTTTGAAAATACGTGGGGACTTCATCCAAAGATGACCTTGTGGATATACACAGCAGTCATACGTCCAATTCTCACGTATAGCTCACAAGTATGAGGGCCCGTATTGAGTAACGGCTACAACCTCACACAACTAAAGAGTCTACAAGGAACAGCCAGTACAGGCACCACGAGCACTAAGAGGTCTTCGCAAACGGATGCCCTTGCAGTGCTATTGCATCTCTTGCCTTTCGATCTATACATTAGAGATACCGCTTTATGCAGCTCAGTAAGACTCAAGCCAGGATGCTGGACTGCAAGGCCGTATGGCCACAGTAAAATCCTGGACTCGTTACCAAACCGCTTGGTCACGTTTCTAACAGACTATGTCACACCCACACTTAGCTTCAGCAAAGGCTCCCACGTAGGTTTTCATAAAAGAGCTCAGTGGAAGAGAAACGAAGTAGCAAGAGATTTCGACACGGTATTCTACACCGACGGATCCAAGATAAACTACGGTGTGGGGTCGGGAGTCCGGAAATATCGCTATCATACAGCCTACCGTATTTTGCCAGTCTATTCCGTGTAGAACTACCGAATATCTGAGAGACCTGCATGCTACAGGGGCATGACGCTACGAAAAGCAAAATACTGCTATCTTCATAGATAGTCAAGGGGCCAGTGACGCCATCAACTCGGCTACCATAACCTCGAGGCTGGTACAGGAATGCCAAAACGAACTTGCCCACCTAAGCGGGCGCTTAAGGGTCACACTTCTTTGCGTCCCAGGACACAGATACATTGAAAGAAACGAGCGTGCAGACGAGCTGGCCAGGCAAGGCTCAGCTCTACACGGCTCACTTGTGGCAAGGGTCTGTATCCAGCTAGTTGCGGTGAGGTGATGAAAAATATACTAATACTTCCTGAAAAAGGCCGACTCCAAATGAAGAAGGATAACAAATTGCGTCATATCGAGGAAGATATGGCCTTCCTACGACAAGAACAGAACAAACGATATACTAAATAGAATCCGACCAGATATTGCAAGAATTACGGCGATAGTCACGGGGCACCTCCAATTGGAGACCATGCGGCCAATACAATGCCGCAGTTGCGAGACCGCAAATGACAGAGAAAACCTCTCCCATTTCATCTGCATATGTCCGGCACTAGCAGGAACCAGATTTTGTGCATTAGACCAACCATTCTTCCACAACCTTGGCGACATCTCGGGTAAAAGGAACAGGATCTTATCCGTTTTCTAAGCCTCACATGCTGGATCTAGAGACCGCCCGTATCACATCCACAACAATCATCATAATAAGGTCACACGAGTCATGGTAACATAAAGGCACATAAGTGCTACTCGGGTTCATGCTAAGCTGCCACTTCAACCTACTTACCTACCTCTCACCGAAGTTGCTTGACCTTGGCCTTAATAAACAACCACGCCCCGACAAAATGGATGAACTTGATCTGACACTGATTGAATAGATTTTTTTAAAATCATGCCAACACCTTGGCTTTTAAAAAAAATTCCTCCTTGTCATGTAGAAAGTGGCATAACTCATATTAGAAAAGGATCGGCCATGAGTAATGGTACACAACACGATCGCCTTGCAACCATAATAATTAATACTCTCGCATGCCCAACAACCCCCAATACAATCAATCATTCAAAATAACATTCTTGTCACAAATATGCACATTTCCACGCCCCAAAATGCAACTCCCGTTGATTCAAAGAGTTATTAATCGCATGTGTATATTATCGCAACCTCACCCCTTTGTATCGGCATCCCAATGCACACTCATCATAATAAATTACCACCGCGCTGGCTGGAACGAATTATCCGCAAGTTGATTCTTTGGGACAACACTCGAAAAAAAAAAAACCAAAACCATCAACCCAGCATCATCAACCAAGCCCATCAAGCACTTCCACAAAGATGCAGATACAGATGCGCATCTTGGCGGCAAAAAAAAAACGAAATGCACTCGCGCATATGCAGCGGTTCGCTGGTTGTGTTGAACGAATTATTCAATTATTGCCTGTAAGCCTCTGCCCGATTCCCTTTGCTAGCGCTGATGCTGATCCCGCCATTGGATTGCCTTCTCTCATACCCCCACCATCACAATGTGAGCTGCAATCGAATCAGCATGCACGGGTCAATTGAACGCGAGACTGGCGGCGGAAAAGTTAGCTTATGCCAGCGTAGACATGCCGAGTCAAGCCATCATATATGAACAGCTCTAGATCCACTTTGGCCGTTCAATTATTTGGAAAACGATAGTTTTCAGCCTTAATCGGGTTAACATCATTAGCTAAGCCGTGCATGGTCTGTTGTCTGGAAATACGATTTAGCCAGAGGTTGTGCTGCTGCTGCTGCAGCACATAAAAGGGGTGATGACGTTTATGAGGGGTCCAGCTTGATCTTCATAAGCTGGTGTTAATTCCGTAGATTTGCATAAACGAGTAGGTTTTATGGTAAATGACAGCACGCAAATTGCTTTTACAAGTTGTCGGACGGATGATGCTACAGGAACTCATAGAACTGATTTCGTTTAGAGGCTTTATATGGGATAAGTTCTAACTTGGCGTTAAGGAAATGAAGGCAATGATTGTTCTGCTTCCATTTTTGTAACAGATCATTTGAGGTTAGATTTTTATAAAAAACAAATTGATGAATGTGTTGCCTCTACGGTCACAATTCAATATACAAATCGAGCTTTTATAAGACCATATAACTTCTGTAAGACAATTTCAAGAAATACCGAGTTGACAAGAATACACACAAAGAGCTGTTGTAAAAAGTCAGGTCTTCGATGAAGAGTCTGTTTCAGCTTTTCAAAACCAAATTGATTAATTTTGATACTTCTTTCGTGATTCATTGTAAACTGAGTGCTGAGCATAAAGTTTACAAAAACCAGTCGGACCATTCACACCAAAAACATTGAGGTTATGTTGGACATATGGACTTTTTTGGGACTTTTTTCGGATTCAGTCATACAAAAAGGGCGCAAAGGATATCCCACCACAAGCAAACTTGTACACTCTCTGTGTAGACAAGAGACTCTGGGCAACTTAAGCGTTGGTAAGGTGATCTTTGGAAATAACGGGCGGTTAAATTTTAAGGGCCCGATGTTGAATGTAAAGCACACCTTAAGGTCAGTTTTTTTTCTGCATTTCATTTGACATTTCTCCATTTCAGACTAACTCAGTTTGAACCATGCAAAGATACATAATCGAGCAACGCGTTAAATTTATTCAGGCTTTTATGAAAATGGGCGTTCAAATCAAAATGCATATCGTGCACTTCGTGATATTTTCGTTCAATTTAATCGTTCAAATGGGCGTAGAGTCAGGCTTTTATGAAAATGGGCGTTCAAATCAAAATGCATATCGTGCACTTCATGATATTTTCGTTCAATTTAATCGTTCAAATGGGCGTAGAGTCAGGCTTTTATGAAAATGGGCGTTCAAATCAAAATGCATATCGTGCACTTCGTGATATTTTCGTTCAATTTAATCGTTCAAATGGGCGTAGAGTCAGGCTTTTATGAAAATGGGCGTTCAAATCAAAATGCATATCGTGCACTTCGTGATATTTTCGTTCAATTTAATCGTTCAAATGTGCGTAGAGTCAGGATTTTATGAAAATGGGCGTTCAAATCAAAATGCATATCGTGCACTTCGTGATATTTTCGTTCAAATGCCTTTACACGCTTACAAGGTTCAAGTGACTCAAGAACTAAAGCCACTTGAACATTTCAAGCGTCGTCAATGGTCAGAATGGTGGCAAGAAATGGAAACAGTGGATGATCGATTTTCGAAGAAAATCATCTTCAGTGATGAGGCACATTTTCACCTCAGAGGATTCGTTAATAAGCAGAATTGCCGCATTTGGGCGAATGCACCCACAGAGAGTGACTGTTTGGTACGGTTTATGGACTGGCGGCATCATCGGGCCTTTTTTTTTCTTCCAAAATGAGGCCGGTCAGGCAGTTACTTTGAATGGTGTTCGCTATCGTCTGATGATAACAAACTTTTTATGGCCCGAATTGGAAGATATGGATGTAGACGATATGTGGTTTGAACAGGACGGTGCCAAATGCCACACATCTAACGAAACAATGGCTCTTTTGCGAGAGCAAATTCAATGGCCAAGATCATGGGATTTGACACCGTTGGACTTCTTTCTTTGGGGTTATTTGAAAGAAAATTTGTACGTTGATAAGCCAGCAACACTTCAAGAGCTAAACGAATACCACAATTCGGCACATTATCGGCATAGAACCTTAATTATGCCTCAGCGTCATCAAAAATTTGGACCATTTGATGGAGGTGTGCCGCAGAGGTCGAGGCGGCCATTTGGCCGATATTTTGTTCCATAAATAATTGAACCATACCAATGTTATCATAATAAAAAGAAATTCCAATAATTTCCTAAATAATTTGTGTTTTATTCAAAATCAACATCGGCCCTTAAAATTTAACCACCGTTTATGTTTAGAAATAGATTATAAGAATGGTTCTCTGCACTTATGTACCACTGAAGGTGAACTCTAGGTTGAGCCTTAAAGAGTCATGAATACCGTAATACGAGTTTCACACCTAAGACTGACTATTTTTCAAGGGTCAAGATAAAACGTTTCAAAACTTTTTACTAACAAAATATAGATTAAACAATTCGGTAAATATTTATGGAGGTTTTATGGAGGTTTCATCAAGAACCTCTAAATCTTTGTCCATAAACTACATTTTTCTAAAGCTTACCAGTTAAAGTGCCATTTCTCAATGAACGTTATGTCTGTTTGTGTAATCTATTGTCTTCTGTTATAACGAAGACGCTAGCGATCATTGCAGATAC
Organism: Rhingia rostrata; assembly: GCA_949824845.1. Taxonomy (NCBI): domain Eukaryota; kingdom Metazoa; phylum Arthropoda; class Insecta; order Diptera; family Syrphidae; genus Rhingia; species Rhingia rostrata. The sequence goes on from OX463757.1 coordinate 37,903,209, forward strand.
CACCTTTACGCGTTCCTGCACCGTCAATATCTTATTAGCTTGTCTTATGAAGACAAACTTTGAACAGAAACAGGCAGAACAGCACAACTCGGTAAACATTTTCACAACAACAAAATATCACAGATATATATTAAGATCCTTTAGAGGGTACTATTTTTCTACTTTGAAGTAATTTATTGCTAAAATTATTTGACTAGTAAAGGATGTTAAGTTTTTCAGGTTTGGAGCACTGGTTAGTAATGGCGTCCAAACGTCATCTGTCAAAGTGAAAAGTTTTCAGTATACTCTGACATTTAATCATGAAAAGACTTACAAACGAGCAACGATTGCAAATTATTAAAATTTATTATCAAAATTAGTGCTCTCTAAAAAATGAAAATGTGCACCGTGTGTTACGACCATATTATGATCGTCATAATCGACCTCATTTCTGGCTCAACGGATACGTAAATAATCAAAACTGTCACATCTGGAGTGTTGAACAGCCACATGCCATACAAGAATTACCGCTGCATCCCGAAAAACGACTGTTTGGTGTAGTTTATCGGCTGGTGGCATCATCGGCCCATTTTTCTTCAAAAACAACAGTGGAAGAAACGTCAACTCCAACGGCGAACGATATCGAGCTGTGATACGCGACTTTTTTTTTTGTCCCAGTTAGCTGAGTTGAACTTGGTTGACATGTGGTTTCATCAAGATGGTGCCACATGATAAACTCGTGAAACATTAGAAATGTTGAAGGACAAATTTGGTGAGCAGCTTTGAGCTTATCTCTCGAAATGACCCTGTGAGTTGAGCGCCAAGATCATGCGATTTAACGAATTTGATTATTTCTTGTGGGGTTATGTAAAGTCTATGTGGACTAGCCGAATACGATTGAAGTCTTACAAGATAACATACTTAATGGAAAACATGCCGAAATGCTCGAAAAAGCGACACAAAATTGGACATTCCGAATGGACCATTTGAAACGGAGCAGCGGACAAAATTTACATGAAGTTGGCTTTAAACCATAAATGGCAAGGCCTATTTATTAATTGCAGTAACAATTTTGAATATTTAATGCAATTTTGAGTGTTTTATTCGATTTAAAAAAAACTACTCTTAAAAAATCACCCGTTATAAGTTCTGTACCACTTGGCATCACCGGTTGTGTTTCCAAGTAGACGTCATTGTTGAGAAAATACAAACCAAACTTCTAATTAAAAATCTAATGCGAACATATTCAATAGACTCATTCAACCTTTCTACCTTTTGTCAAATTCAATCGCCCACGCTTCTCACTTCATGTCATTGATCATTGACACCTGTCAAAACACTACATTTATTCAATTACCACTACATTGTCAAACAACAAAGAACAAACGAGAGGAATTAAAATGCCGACAAACTCCACCGCACAAAACCAAACCCAAAGCAAGAAGAGATAGATTCAGTAAACGAACAAAGTATGATATAAAACAGAATTTTATTGTCTACTTGTAGAGCCACAATTATTCTTGTTGACATTTTCTATTTTGAAATTCTTTAACGTCCGTCAGCGTTGCATGGGAATGTGTCGTCAGCTCGCTTCAATGACGAAACGAAAAGTTTCTGGCCAATGGCCACTGACCACAAGAGTAGTACTGCACCTCGTTTATATGCATGTCTGCAGACATTTTTTGCTCGAAATGAATTTTTTTTTGCTTTTTGCAATTCGAAATTTTTTTTCTTCCTCATTCTTGTTTTTTTTTTGTAAAGTGTAGACAAAGCAAGTGCAAAAGGGTAGTAACAATTGGCGCGATACTAATTAGGTAATGCAACGGTTATGTGGTGTGTATAGCATGCAACATTTGCATATACTCATGAGTCATGCTTGGTGCTTCGATGCTCATCAACTGTTATGAAACTAATTGCCAAAAGAATGTATGTGCCTTCTTTACCGTGTAGGGTGAACTTTTGCTATGCACTATGCAGACTTGTGAGAACAATTTTTCAGTCCATTCGACAGGCACAGGGAGGTCATGAGGACTATTTTGTTTAGCATGGGAGAATTTTCGGGGACTATATGATGTATAACTAGATAGATACGGATACCCATAACAATACAAATATTTAGCTGTTAGGCTACATGTTTATATTAACTTACCACTACCATTGATTTACATACCTCGTGTTTAGTTGAAAGAAAATAAAAGGCCACAGGTGCCAACTTTTTAATATTGGTTGCAAAAATTATATTTCGTGTGTGCTTAAAATCCAAAATGAATTCACTGGATCAGGGGATTTTTGGACGTAAAAGATTGTTTGAGCTTATAGAAAGGACCATTAATATTGTAATTATGATCCTTTTTTTATGATATTACAAAATTTAAAGATTTTTACACCCTATCCCATAGGGGTATATTAGTTTCGACATTAAGCTTGTAACATAGAGAAATATTTTTGCAAAATATAAAGGTTGATCCATTTCGAGGTTCCCTACTTTTTTAAAGAAAAAAACACAGAAAATTCAAATTTAATGGAGAATGCTTATTATCATTTGAAAGAACATTCTTTGGCATTTATTTTTTGAAGATTATGTCTATCAAATGTTGACCCTTGCTACGTCGCAGATGGTCCATCCGTTGAGTCCAATTTTTGATCACTCGTTCGAGCATTTCGACTGGTAACTGGCGAATGACACGCGTGATGTTTTCCTCCAAGGCCTGAATCGAAGCGGTTTGTCGGCATAAGCTTTTGACTTTACATATCCCCACAAGAAAAAGTCTAACGGTGTGATATCACACGATCTTGGTGGCCAAAACGTGAAATTATGTGCTCACCGAAGTGTTTTTTCTGGATGAAGTGGCAGTTCTTCAATCTCTTCAGCTTGCTCTTCGTCCCAAATGCGGCAATTTTGTTTGTTTACATACCCATTAAGCCAGAAATGGGCCTCAGCGCTAAACAAAATTTGCCTCGAAAACGTCGGATCTTCTTGGAACTTTTCAAGAGCCCATAGAGGGAAGCGATGTCGCTTGGGAAGGTCGAGCGGCTTCAGTTGTTGCACAAGCTGTATTTTGTACGCTTTAAATTTAAGATCTTGACGTAAAATGCGCCAAGTCGTTCCATACGTCAGTCCGAGTTGCTGCGAACGGCGCCGAATCGACTCTCTACGGTCTTCATGTACACTCTCAGCTACGGCCGCTATATTTTCTTCACAGCGTGCTGGACGTGGTCTGTTCGGTCGAATATTATCCAATAATGAATGATGTGTCTCAAAATGGGTGATGGTGTTGCGAATAGTACGCTCAGTAGGCCGATTATGTTGACCATAAGTTGAGCGAAGTGCACGAAACACATTCCTCACAGAACGTGAATTTTCATAATAAAGTTGAACAATTTGTAAACGTTGTTCACGCGTAAGTCTTTCCATTATGAAATGCCAAACAATACTAAACAAAAATAACATGACAGCATGACACGACTCACACGTGATCTGTCAAAAAAGGCTATTGAAAAAAGTATCTCTACTTGGATCACCCGTTACCTCAAGGTATATGAATCGACTCAGAATAGCTAGCTGAGACGATTAAGCCATGTCTGTCTGCCCGTCCGCCCGTCTGTGTGTCACCGATTTTTTGCCCTCAAATTTTGAGCTAGAGATTTGAAATTTGGTCCACAATTTTGTTTCCAATTCCTAACCGTTTTGCCAAAAACAATTTTCTGAAAAGTGAGCGTGGCAGTGGGCGGATTTAAACTTTTTTTTTTTTTACATTTTTTCTGTTTTGTCGGAGAGAGTATAGACTCTCGATCCGCCCACTGCAACAAAAATCAGTCAAGACATTTAGGCTACAGAGGCTATTACTGATAAACGGGCAGCGGATGGTATTCCAAAAACCTTTGGGTTCAGCTATCATCGTAATGTTAGAATGAATCAAAATCTCCAGATAAATTTTTTTTCACATTAATAATTCCCTTTCTCTTGGTAAGAGAATGTTAAAACAAAACCGATACAGGAATGTGTGGTTAATGTGCCTTATAAGAGTGAACAATAATAAAAGAAGAATTGATTCGTACGTCAGAATACGTAACAGTACGAACACTCGGCAATTTTTATTGTGTGTCACAAAATGTGTATTGCTCAGTTTCGTTAAGTTTTCGTTAAATGTTGCTTACTTACGAAACAATCGAAGCGATTCTAAAGGCTGAAACTATATTAGTCGGAAGCAATCGAAAGCTAATGTCAAAATTCTATGTTAAGTTTTCTTCAGTTGTGTCAATTACTCAAGTAGCCCATAAAAGACTTTTGTGAATGTAAGCGATTGTCAGAATGGAAGTTGTTTTGCCAAAAAAAAGATCGTTGCTTATGAACTTACAAATTTAAATTCACACAGCTGTTGATTTGAAATGTCAAATTTTTTGTTTGAAAGAACAAAAGAAAGAGAAAGAGCGAATTAATTTGCTTTTTCGCAAGTGGGCAAAAGTGAACGAAAACTGAACTAATCGAAGCGAAAAGCTTTTATGGTTATACAATACAAATTGCATGTGTTCGCACAGTTACGGAAGTGGTCTTCCGCAACCATCTTCTATTATAGGTCAGCCTTTTTTTTCATTTTTTTTTGACAAACATCTGTGTGGTATAAAAAAAATGACTGGCGATAGATACATCTATTGCCCCATAAGAAATAATTAAAGAAAACTTAACAATGTGTTTTGACATTAGCGTCGAATTGCATCTGACTATTCCGGTAAGGGAACATTTTATACCCGATCCCATAGGGGTATATTAGTTTTGATACAAAATTTGTAATATAGTGAAATAATTCAGGTAGATTTCTATTCCTTAAAGTACAAGGTGGCGCAAAAATAACCTTCCGATGTTTTTTGGCTGTAATTTAAAAAAAAAATGAAAAACTTTGATTCTTCTTGTGGATTATTTTTATTTGGTCTTTTAATTTTTTTTACATCAAGTCGAGAATATGATGTCATGTAAATGGCCGCCGCCACGGTTGATTGTCATTTGATTTTATGGCATTTTCCATCACTTTGGCCAAAACTTCCGGCGATAGGTCCTCACATTCTTGACGGATATTGTCTTTAAGAGCTGCAAGAGTCTGAGGCTTGTTGACATAAACCCGCGACTTCAAAAAGCCCCACAAAAAGAAGTCTGGAGCGGTCAAATCATGCGATCTTGCTGGCCAGTGCAAATCGCCAAAACATATCAGCATATCGGTTGTGGCAGGTGCAGTGTGTGCACGTCCTGTTGGAACCACATGTTTTCCAATCCCAATTCATCAAGTTGCGGCAAAAAGAACTCGTTGATCATTGCTCTGTAGCGCTCACCATTCACAGTAACCGTTTGGCCCGCGACGTCTTCAAAGAAAAAAGGTCCGATGACTCCTCCAGCGAAAACAGCACACCATACAGTGACTTTGAGCGGGTGTAATGGCTCTTCGTGGGTTACACGCGGATTTTCAGTGCCCAAGAAGCGTAAATTTTGCTTATTTACGTACCCGCTAAGATGGAAATGGGCCTCATCACTCATGATTATTTTTGATGAAAAATCATCTTCCTCTTGGTGGTGATTAAGGATGGCTTGAGCGTATGTCAGACGCGATCGGCGGTCAGCAGCTAACAGCTGATGCACCGTCTGGACTTTGTACGGAAACATCTTCAAATCTTGTACCAAAATTCGCTGTAAAGACCGTCGACTGAAACCCATTTGCGTGGCACGTCGTCTGGTCGATGTCGACGGCGCTTCCATGACATCTTCGGCTATAGCAGCAATATTATCTGCAGAACGGCTACTCCGGGGTCGGCCACGCCTGGCAGCATCTCGTGTTGTGCCAGTCTCTTCTAGGCGAGCGGCTAAACGTCGCAGTGTTTCACCAGTAGGCGTTGGACGGCTAGGAAATCTGCGACGAAATTCACGTTGTGCCAAAGTCACCGACCGATTATTGCTCAAATAAATAGTCACCAATATTCCGCGTTCTGGAGCAGTGTAGCGTAACATTGTTTATCAACGTGTATTTCGCATGTGTTTACTACACAAATGTCAAAACAGAACTGACATCAGGGGCCAATCGCAAAATTTATTGCATTTTCTGATAGGAGGATTACTTTTGCGCGCCACCTTGTATAAGGACCGGGCTAATTGGAGAGGCATGTCGGTTGAGGCCCAGGTCCATTCCGGACTGTAGCGCCACTTAAGTAAGTATGCAGGTCCAATACTACAGCCGATTTGGTAGCTTCGAGTATGATAAGGATTCCAGCTTGGAATACACTGCACAAGTTTGCTTGTCGAATGGATGTGGCTATAACCGCAGAGCCCACTCCAACTTCCATTTCGGACGCGCATCAGTACACACTCGGAATAAATTGTTATTTTAGTGTAAGCTAAGATTATAAAGCCATACAGATGACGCTTTAAAAAAAAAAACCATAAACTTTTGCTCACGAGCCTCATGGGCGGACGGTGTGCACGTGCACACATGAGAAACGAGATCCATATATCGGTGTTTTTTTTTTTAGAGGTATAGAACTTTAAATTGAAATAAAACACAAGAAATCAATCAATTTGGCTTTATTGGAAGAATAATTTTATGCCATTACTGATTTCGGGCATGTGGCCGCCGTGGCTGGTTCGAATAAAGCCAAGTCTAGAGGTCCCACTTTCAACCACTTTTTCGAGCATTTGGGGCCGTATGTCGGCAATAACGCCACGTATCCTAAAAGCAAATAATCCAATGGTGTCAAATCACACGATATTGGTGGCCAATTGACAGGTCCATTCCGCGAAATTATGCGCTCATCGAATATTTCCTTCAATAAATCGATTGTGAGGTGCGCTGTGTGGCATGCAGCGCCGTCTTGTTGGAACCACATTCATACCATCCAATTAGGGAACAAAATAATCGGTTGTCATGGCTCTATACCCGTCTCCATTAACGGTAACTGATTCTCCAGCATCATTTCCGAAGAAGTATTGCCCAATGACTCCACCAGCCCCATAGAGCACACCAAACAGTCAGTTTTTGTGGATGTAATGGCGTCTGAAGGGTCTCATGTGGATTCTCTTCACTGCAAGTGCGACAATTTTGCTTGTTGACGAAGCCATTCAATCAAAAATGAGCCTCATCACTGAACGAAATTTGGCGATCAGCATCGAGGTTAATCTCATTTTCGGCCCATACACCAAAATCACGATGTATTGCATGGTCTCGCGGCTTTAATTCTTGCACAAGCTAGTTCTTGTAAGGTCGTGAGCCAAGATCTTTGTGCAAAATCTTCCATAAAGTGGGTAGACAAAGCTCAAATTGCTGTGCACGACGGTGGCGAATCGATTCATTCGGGTCCTCTTCAACACTGTGCTCTACAGCGGCAGTTGTTTCTTCATTCTGCTCGTTCGTCCGTCCGTCTTTACGTCAGCGATTATTTGGCCTTAAATTTTCATCTAGGATAATGCAATTTGGTATATGGGATCCTTGCCAATGCCACCCACTGCTACGCCCAAACCGCCAATCCGTAAAGAATTATGAAAAAGTGTCTGAAGAAAATATTTAGATAATCCCAATATCTATATTTCAGTCACATGCATTTTTTTTTGTCACGCCTACTTTTTGGTTGCGTTTTCATTAAAAAAAAAAAACGGTACAATTTTACAAAAAAATATCGATGCTAAAACGTTGGCAATAATATTTAATAGGAGTATTTCGTCTAAGGATCATTTTGAGCCATGCCCATTTTTCTGGGCTGTTTTCTTAACAAAACGATTTATATACCCTACCCCATGTTTTTTGTGGAACCGTACAAGATTTTGATAAAATGTGTGGATAGTATGTTGTGGTAAAGCCATTTTCATCCCCAAAAAAATTGTTCGCCGCCCACTTTTTGGGTATGATTAATATAAGGACGGAATAATGATTCGCACAGAAGATTGTAGCCATCTTATATGTCTTTTTTCCTTCTTTTCAACGAAAGAGTTTCGAAATTTTCTTTGCAAAGAAAACTTTAAAAAACGTCTATGTCTGGAGTTCTATGGTAAAGATGTTTAACAAAAATTATCTCTCAACTTAAGTGTTTACCTATCAAACCCGTTTTAAGAACTCAAATATTGATA